>OX415252.1:8750000-10000000 GCA_948329865.1 Linaria vulgaris
CAAAAGTCAATTCTAACATGAATAATCGATTATGTGACTCTTAAAGTGAATTACAAACTTTTAATTATCAATTGATCCACTTAAAATGTTTGCTCCTAAAGACAAAAAATTCTCAGCAATCTGACTTACTAGATAGATTCATCGAACTTTTAATAAATAAAACTTTACATCATTATCGAATTGTAATTGCTAATATGTTCATAAAAAACACAAGATCTACCGGCACAGCAGCCTCAGCCAATTCATGGTGGGGTGGCAAAAAAGGCAAATAATTAAAGTTATCCACTGAATTGAATTCACCAAAAAGACAAAACACTTGGTTGCCTCGTCATGCCTATCCACACACTTTGCGCCAGCTGTATCACTTCCCCCCTCACGTGTCGCCCTCTCAAACCCTACCCACCCACCCCCATCCCCCAGCTCATATGCGCTAATTGCAAAATTCACCCCCATTTTATATCTAATTTCCAAACCAGCCCGTATTATGTTGTTTATTACCAAAATTTCTGTATTAACAAGTAATTGCAGAAAGCTCCTCAATACGTGTTGTGAAGAATGAAGATATAATAGCTCTGTATTGTGAAGGGATTAAATGCTATACATTGTTGGAGTTTTTTTTTTTTTAAAAAAAAAAAAGAAAGAAAGTAAAAGACCCCTTTGTTATAGAAAATTAAATAAATTACAATTTCCACAAAACCAAAAATTACGAATGAAAAGAAACTACAAAATGAAACATATTGAATATTATTAAAAAATGACCATTCTTTTGTTACTTAAATAATATATATGCATGTCTTCCGCCGGTGACGCGATCTAGTAAAATATAATTAGCTAATTAAGTGCAACACCAAATAATGTATGAGTCTTATTGACTTAACGCCTTAAATATGATTTTTCTTGACCGGAGTGCAGTGTCTTTCATTTTGGAAATTCATTTTGGGGTCGTTGGCCCACATGGCATTTTTGTTTTGCGTCGTGACATTGTAACTTTGCAGCACGTTACCTCCTTGCTTGGGCACGAGACAAGAACTGGAATGGTTCGGTTCGGTGCCATTATTTGTCATTCGTTCCATCATATTTTGCGTTGAGTTTAGTTGTTTGACCCACTTTAATTCAATTTGCCTTTTTTGTAAGTAATTAGCATCAAACAGTCTTGAACTGCGCGCATGCATCTCTTAAAATTACTTTTCATCAAATTGACTATGTTCTTATAAACTACGCGTCTTTTTTTATGTCAAAAACCATTCATCGCCAAAGGACTCACACTGAGAAGTCTTACCAGATGAACAACTAAAATCGGACCCGGCGTTGGGGTACACTTTAGATGACATAATCTTGATTTTTATCACCCTCGTTTACACAAAAAACTAATTTTATCAACAAAAAAAAAGAGCAAATCTTTTGCCAATTAACTACGAATAAAGAGGGTAGTTTATCAATAAAAATAAAACAGGGCTTCTTTTGCTAATTCACCATAACACAGGGGTTGTTTCTGAAAACAACTCCAATTCTTCCACTGCACCACACAGTTAGTTAAAACTTTACTGGTATCAATCAAAAATCACCTTCGAACAAGTAAAGTTAGGTAATCTGATTTTCTGGTTGCGGATTTAGGAATGCGTAGCAATAAACCGTTGATTTTAGGTTGAAATTCGGACAAACAATAACCTGAATTTCAGCTACCGTTAGATCTAATTGAGAAGAGCGCTTTTTTTTTTTTAATAATATTATTGTGGAGTGAATTAACAGTTAAAACACGAGTATCAGAATCCGAGCTGGTCTTTTCTCGTTTCCACCTCAACACACACAACAGGTTAGTTTTGTTTGTTATTTTTTTTCTCTCTCTTATTTTTATTATCTTTACTTTTGTGCCCTTTTGCATTGGTTATGGAGTTTTTATAGTTATTTTATAAGCTATTGTTATGGATTTGGTGTTATGAATTGAGATTTTGTGAGAGTTGTAAGCTTTTTGGTTAGGTAATTTGGTACAAAGAGGAGTAGTATAATTACAGCTTTTGTGTGTGGATAATGGATGTTGAGCTTATGGTGAAAAGTAGGTATATTGTGTAACTGTTGGTATATGGAAGAAAACAGGAGAAAAAAATTGAGGAATATTGTGTTACTGATGCACATATAAACGTGTGTTTATCGGCAAGGGTGGCATAGTTGGTTAAAGAGGAAGATTCTGTTCCTTGGTCTCAAGTTCGATTGCCATAAGGAGCAACCGACCTACCTGATTTTATGATTTATATGTTTGAGCCTGTTACACTTGGTTAGCCTAGTGTGGTTTGCCCGGTTGGCGTGCACGTCAACCGTGGTTTGCAGATTATTGTATCAACCCGAGGGTTTACCTAGTGTGGACTGGGCCTGAAGGTTAGCGGTTGTTGATTTCAACGTTATAGAAAAAACTATGTTCACGTTTTTTGGATTACATCTTTTACTGCCCGGTTGGATTCTTAGTTGCTTCTGTTGAATAACTTCCTTAGAAACTTTTAGCTCTTACGGATGGTTAATTTTTAAATCAAAATTTGGGGTGTTACAAGTTATTAAGGTTTAATTTGCTGCGCTTTCAGTTGTTGATAGTAGTAGTGTGGCCGAGGCTTGACCTCTAGTTGATTAGAGCGTTCATGCCTGTCTTATTGATCTTAAGAAACTAACACTGATATGCAAGGATGATTGATGTCTCTTATTCTTGTTCATTATAAAAAGATTTCTGAAAATCGTGATTAACTTTCTTCGGAATACAATTTGTTGTAATGAACTATAGAAACACGGCCCGGCAATTGAGTCCGCATTCTATCGCTCTAATGGGGGCCGCGGAAGACGGAACATCTGCTAAGTCTTCAAAACCTGGGTCCTCTGCACAGCAGGTAGGGTAATTCATGTGCTATATATCCTTACTATATAACATACTTGCAGTTTCCATTTGTATGTCTCAACAACAATTTCTTTGATGAAACTAATCCATTTATGTTTTTTATTGAAATTATAGGAGGCGCCTCCTATGCCTGCTACACATGCATATCCTGATTGGTCAACCTCTATGCAGGTTTGTATGTTTACCTCTGACTTTCTTTTAATGTGGAGCATTTCTATTGAACTCGTTTTTGCCTACATTGGTTTCGCATAAACATTATTTATCAGAGTTCTGTCTTCTGTCACAGGCTTTTTATGGTGCTGGAGCAGCTCCTCCTTTTTTTAATCCAAATGTTGCTTCTCCTCCTCCTCATCCCTTCATGTGGGGCGGCCAGGTGACCATTATAAACTTTTTACAACTCTGTAAATATAGATTGAGACGGAGCGTTTTGGGTTTTTCGGCACGCTGGAAATCTAATTGTGAATTATTAAATTACTTTTCAGCATCCTATGATGCCACCTTATGGGACTCCAGTTCCATATCCAGCAATGTATCCTCCTGGGGCAGTCTATGCACATCCTAGTATGGCTACGGTAATCAATATCTTCCAAGTCTTGGTCTAGTTACTTCTCATAGTGGGTAAAAAATCAGTAGTCTCAGCTTTATGTTGATCGCCATTGTTTAACAAGACATTCTTGTGTTTAGCCCACAACTCTTTTGCATGAGATATACAAAGTTTCTATCTTAATAATTTTATTTTTATTTTTTATTTTTGCTTTTCAGGCCGCAGGTCCAATACATGGAACTTCAGAAGTAAATGGGAAAGCTCCTGAGGGGAAGGACCAAAACTCAAGCAAAAAATCAAAATCGACTTCAGGAAACCATAGTTCAATTAGTGGCAAAACCAGAGATGTTGGAAAAGTAACTTCAGGCTCTGGAAATGATGTTGGCACTCAAAGGTGGCTTAAGATAGATTTGATGTGATTGTTTGCTGTCATCTTTGTTTTACATTTCTTTGTCCAATTTAGCTACGTGCTTAACTGTTCAATGCAACACATCTTACTGTTTATTTTGCCCATGACCAGTGGTGAAAGTGGAAGTGAAGGTTCATCCGATGCAAGTGATGATCATGACAACCAAGTAATTCTCACTACTTAGGCCTATCTTTTTAGACAATTCCTCTGTTTAAGAATGCCTCAAAGCTGCTTTTGTCACTGCACTATAGTAACAATTCGTATCTAATCAACTCTGGTTAATATTTTAGGAATTTTCTGCTTCTAAGAAAGGAAGCTTTCATCAAATGCTTGCTGATGGTAAGGTTTTTGGATGTTCATCTATATTCGACATTTTTAAGTCTCGACTTATGAGATTTATTCTTTGCGAATATCAGGGGCAAATGCACAGAATGGTGCTGGTCCTGGTAGTATCCAAACTACGGTGCCTGGCAATCCTGTAGTTTCCATGCCTGGAACAAATTTGAATATTGGAATGGACTTGTGGAATGCATCTGCTGCTGGTTCAGGGGGCATGAAATTGCATCATAATCAGCCTGGTGTCTCTCCACCTGTAGCTCCATCTGGCATGGTGAATGATCCATGGGTCCAAGTATGTTTTTCTTCTCAATTGTTTCATGTCATATTCATTTAACGTGCTGGGTGTAATATTTTACGACAACCTTAATTGGATGTGCTTGAAATCTCTGTATTGTTTATGTCTATGTTTTACTGGTGTATACTGGAACTTTCATTCTACGGTCTTTCCTTATTTTGGAGATGTTGAATTTCAATTTGAATGATTACTATCATATAAGGAAGAAGTGAACGTATGATGATTTCTTAAAGTTAGAAATGTGTTGGAATTGCATGGTTTACCTAGTCTCCCGCTCATTTGGCGATAACATAATTCCAGGAAATAGGTTATCTCTATTGCTCTGAAGTCTTAGGAGAGTCATATATCTGTTATTTGGATAATAGAGCAGTCTTAGGAGGAATTATTTGTTTCGTATTCATATTTTTAGAAATTTTAGAAAATAGACCATACATTCTAGCTTCATTCCCTCTTATATGGGACCACAATGTCTGAAATTCTGAAGGCTATACAAGGTGATCGGAGATTTGACATGTAGATCTTTCTTATTACCATCTCCAACTTTTATTTTTCTGTCGTCCGATGGAACATCCAGTAAATATCTGTTTCTGTAGTTGACTGGGGCGATGTTGTCGATGATATTTGGTGACCTGCAAATAATCATGTGCGGATAGTATTGGGATTAGTTTGCTATATTGACTGTGGCATGGAGCTCAACTACAATGAAGTCATTACATAAAGAACCTTTTTACGTACAAAGGATTGGATGATTTTAACTTAGAGGATTCTGTGTTGTGTCTCACGTTGTTGATTTACATGAAGGATTTTTCGTCTTCCTTTTCTTTTAGATAGGCGTTCAATCTTCAAATGCATGTAAACCTTCGATGATGACATTTAATTTGTGGAAGACTTCAGATTCTTTTGAATATCTCCGTACTGCATATCTGTTATGATTCTGTTATTCTGTTGTATCTTGAGTTTAGTTTAGGTCTTTTGAATTACCAACCCTGTTATTATCAACTCGCCAGAGCAGTAACATTATGACAAAAACCCGAAAACAATAATGAGTTAACAAATAAACTTTCTATTACTAAAATTTAGATTTTACAGGATGAACGTGAACTGAAAAAGCAAAAGAGGAAGCAGTCAAACAGGGAGTCGGCTCGAAGATCAAGGTTGCGCAAACAGGTAGATGCATGTTACTCTTGCTTTAGTTGCACTTAATATTTTTCATCGATGTCTCGTCTTATAACTAGCCTTTTCCTGAATATGGAAAACCTTGACGGAGGGTTTATGAGAATATCATGAAACGTGTTTCCTAATACATTCGTGGATTTGAGAGCGGCATCAGTAGTGTTTAGCTGATAATCAAAATAACTTGATTATGGGCATTTTGTTCAATAAAATGTTCTCGCATCTTTGACTTGTTCAGTTGTTCTGGATGTCGTCTTTGATGATGGGACGTGCACCGTTACCAGACATATGTTTAAATTTGAATATTTTAATTTTATCTTTGATGTTCTTTTTCTAACTTCTTTCACGAAGACTCTGGGTTTTGCAACTGAGTTAAACAGACACACTTCTAATGGTGAACTCATGTGCTGGTGCCGAATTAAGTATATGTTTGCTGAATTTTATGTAAATTTTCTAATCTTCAGCATGAAAGTTGTGATTTAATGGATTAGTAATAGGTTTTCTCTGAGAAATTTAAATGATTCGAGAATGTGTGTCCTATTAGGTCTTAAATTTAGATGTTGTGGATATACCTATTAGTGTAACCTGCTCATCAGTTTAAAACAAATTCCACACATTTTGCAGGCGGAATGTGAGGAGCTACAGCATAAGGTGGATGCATTGAGTAATGAGAATCACACTCTTAGAGATGAGTTGCAGAAGCTTTCTGAGGAATGCGAGAAACTCACATCAGAAAATAACTCCATAAAGGTCCTCTCTCTCTCTCTCTCTCTCTCTCTCTCTCTCTCTCTCGCTGAATTTTTTGAAGATAAATTTTGTGTTATATGTTATAATGTTATTACTATTCTAGTGTATCTGAAACCTCTTTCAATTTGATCGGGAAAAAAAGAAAAAGAAAGAGGTTGGGCTGTCAATATGTACTTTGATATGAAACTGTTGAAGAGAAGCTATGGACCATTAAGAAATAACATTGAATTTCTCATAAAATTTGTCATTCAAACAAGGACGCATGATTTGTGGCTATGACTTGTTAAGTCTTAATATTACGATGTTAAGTAATGTGATAAAAGAGTATTTCCTTATTGCTGCACAATACGTTTTTGCTCTGAAGGCGGTTTACTGTATACCCAATTACACAGGGAAAAGTTAGGAACACACACTAAACCAACAACCTGAACTGCTGCCATCAGCAATTGCCCTTCTCTTTCGAGATTTTCCATCTTCAAGTTGTTCTAACATTTAATCCGATTCAACGCTAATATTTTCTTTTGTAACAGGATGAGTTAACAAAGGTGCGTGGCCCGGATGCTGTGTCGAAATTAGACAATGGCAACAACTCCGTGAAGGTCCAGTCTCGCGGGGATGAGGGTAATCGTTAGGGTGCATTTGTAGAAATTAGATTTTGTTAGCGTCCAGGCGAAGAAAGTAAGCTTAAGAAGTTCTTCAGGGATTTTTATTTCAAGGTTCAATGGAATAAATAGTGTGTTGTGCCAACTAATCTTGTAAAATGTAATCCTCCTAGTATTATTGTAGCATCTAACATATGATTGTTCAGTATTTGTTGTGCGACTTCTTCTGCTTGAAACAAGTGAGATGTGACAGGAACATAGTTATATTTATAAAACGAATGTATGTGACGCGAACGTCGTGTATGACTAAAATACTATATTATCAGTCGGTACGTTAAATTCAAATTATAGAGGTTTGTTCTCACGATTTCTTGTTGGGCTCGCTAAATGAGTATACACATATGACAAATGTTGGCCATTATGCTTCTTTAATTTTACCGCTTGATTCTAATTTCGTATTGATTAACAATTAGGTGCAAAATAGAGCCAATGTTTCTTATTTTGCCTTAATATGATAATTGATAAACTGGGAACACCCAAAAAATTTATTATACTAGTAAGGATATTTTAGTTTTTAATGTAAAGAGTTTTCAGGGAATGTGTTAACTCTTGAGATTACATGGAGTATTTGGTCAATTTATTATTCATAAGGAGGTAATTTGCCACCATAGCACGGGGAGGCAATTTTCCAAGACTCAAATTTTTGATGCACCTCACAAAGAAGTTGTAAGGTTGGAGGATTAGCGCTTTACTAAAAGTTAACGACGTCCGAAGGAACTTGTCAATTCAGCTAACTAAGGGGGTGTTTGCAAGAGCTTTTAAAAGGAGCTTATTGGCTTTAAGTCACTGAAAAACATTTATTTAATGTTTGCAGTTCATGCTTTTGCTTCTCCTTCTCTTAAAAAAAAGTAAAAAATAAGCAGAAGCCCAGAAGCATGTCATGAGGTGCTTGCATAAACTGCTTCTACTTATATATTCCTTAAATTTCTCTTAATATCCTATTTAAGCCTAAATTAATTAGAAATAAATCTCATGATTTCTCTCTTTCCTCATTTACGTGATTTTCTTTATAATTTCAAATTGTGGTGTTTTAATTTATAATAAAAATTATTAAAGAGAAAGTAATAATGAAAAAGAATAGAAAGAAATTATTAATTTTTTTTTGCTTAACAACAACATATTTATATTAACAATTTTCAGATAAAGTTATACTTTCTAAAAAAAAATCTTACATCAAATAAATGGTACAATGTAGTGTAATAAACGTCTTAATTCAATTATATTAAAATCTAAATTATTTTATTTTAAATATAACCATAATTGTGTATGTGTGAGTGAAACATTAATATTATGTATACTTTAAATATAGATAAATAAAATTTATTGCATCTTAATCAATATTCAAAAGCTATTTTCCACTAGCTATTGCAAACACCACAAATAATTTTAACTGCTATAAGTAACTTTTAAAAACACATTTGCAAACACTCACTGCTTTAAGTCAAACGCGGCTTTAAGTAACTATAAGTAAAAGTTATAAAGAAGTAGCTTTCATAAGCTCTTGCAAACACCCCCTAAAAATTGGTAGGGTACACTGATCATGTGATTCTAGCGCAATTAGCTTTGTTCCAATTTCTTTACCGTTCTCTAACGTGATGCACGAGTAGGGACACAATCACATTTTTTTTTTTAAGTTGGTGTGACTGTTCACATTATCAATAAAGTATCAACACTTCGAAATATTATGAAAATCTACATTCTAGAGAGAAAAAAAAAATCGAAAAGTAAAGTAAAACTATAAATCATTTTTTGAAAAACAAATCTCAATAGAAACACGGTAAGGGGTTAAAATAATTTTATAAATAATGACATGAGCTAATGTGGTTGGTTCAAATAAAATTGGGTGAGGGGCGATCTAAGTTGCAATGAAGCAATATGTTGATACAATACTCCATGTACTTGAAAATTGCGGCACGTGGTCCCACTTTTTGACGCTTATAAATATTATGGACTCGATAATCAAGACAAGTCATTTATTGTATTATAGTGTTCACCCCTCTTACAACGAGTATTTATATTCGACTTATAATATAACACCCAACACTCGATATAACTTGGTATTCAATATATCTCTTCAAATTTATCTTATAATCGATATATCATTCATACTCAACGTATCACAATCCTCAACATACTTATGTACTCGAGGCAAAAATAGGAAAAAACAAAAGTGGGTAATAGTTATCAGAATCAGAAAATAAGCTAATAAGGGATTCCGTCTCGATTACAGTTAAGTTTAACTAGGGCTTAGTGAAGAAGAGATTCCAACTGTAGGAAAAATAAAATGGCGGACGAAACTTTGGCGAGCTTGAGGTCTCTCATGGCGTCTCACTCTCCTCCAATCCACGCGTTACTCGTTCCTTCCGAGGATTATCACCAGGTTTTGCTCTCGCTTTCGCTTTCTCTTTCTCTCTACTGTTTTACGTGTACTTTCGAAATTTGAGCCAGTATAATTTGATGTAGATGTTAAAAGCAAATCGTTCAGAATTTCATGATTTGTGATTCTGATTGTCAACAGCTGCAGTTAAGAAGCTGCTGAGCAATTTGAGAATTGATGTTTTTTGAATGATCATTCTGTTCGTGCTTATGTGCGATTTAGTTAGTAACCGTCCGTATTTGATGTGGTTGTTATACGGAATGGTTCGGTGTTCCAGTCATTGATCGATTTCATGATTTTTAATCCTGATCGTCAACAGCTGCAGTTAAGAAGCTGCTGAGAAATTTAAGAATTTCGGTTTATGAATGATGATTCTGTTTGTGTACATGTGCGGTTTAGTTATTGGCTGTTTGTGTAATTTTGTTTGGATGATTTTTGTGTACCAGAGTGAGTACGTGTCTGTGCGGGACAAGAGGCGCGAATTCGTATCAGGATTCTCCGGAAGCGCTGGTTTGTTTCTCTTTTTTCTCCCGAGTTGTTAATCTTTTTCTGGATATTTGATTTGATTTGGATAATTCTGTTCTGGAGTCGTGCTTCTGTAAGTACCGGGAGATTTGACCTATTACCATTAACCTGGTCTGGGAGAAATGATTTGGTGCAGCCAATTTGGTATTAGTGTTAATGTACGGGTAGGATGGGTGGGGGACATTACTGCGCTTTAATTTAGGAAAATCAATAAATTCTAGACCCTTGTTGTGCCATGTTATCATGCAGCGGCTGTATATAATACTTGTTCACACTGCGGGCTCATGCGCATAACTCGATTAACATTCATGCAAAATGTTTGGTCCAATGGTCAAAACTTGGTAGGATTTTGTCAATGAAGCTTTACTTTGCCAATGCCTAACTTCGAACAGTATTTAAGGGCCTATTATCAATATTTCAGGGCTAACTTTCGAACAATATTTTTTCAATTAGTTATTACAGTAAAGGCAAACTCTTACAAAAAGTAAAATAACATTTTAAAATTAAACAACGTACATTTTTCTTTTCTTCAAATTAATATTTTAACTCATAAAAAGAAAACAAAATGGAAAATCAACTGCAAACAAAGGAAAAAGAATTTAAGACAAAAGCTGTTAGCGCTCCATAGGAAAAAGGGAAGCATCATCCTTGTTGAGACCAGGGGTGGCGGCGCCACACGTGTCTTCTTGAAGTGCTATCTCTACTTTGAGAAGACAAGGCGGCAGTTCTCTCTCTTGAAAGAGTGCCACCCCGTCAAAGGGTGTTGGTCGCAGATCAGCAGTTTTACTTTTATACTTTAATGGAATAAGTGAAATGGCTCGACTCATTGAGTAGTGGAGGTCAACTGTGACGTGTCAGGTTGATCCATGAAGTTTGTTTTTGACCCACTTTAACAATAATCTTGTCATTGAACTGTTGTATCATTTATCAAGCGTTAATGTCTCCAACTGCAGAAAGTTCCATTGGTATAATTGGAACATTAGAATATTCATGTAATATCAGGTCAAACCTTAGCTGGTGCCACTGGTTTTCCTTAATTTTTGTAATGATATTTCTTATAAGTTAATCTTTCATGTGAATCTGATTGTGTATTTACTGGATGGCAATTTGCTTCAGCGTCTTTGACAATCAGTAAACCAAACATGTTTCTTGCTTCACCTTGGTGTTTTGGTTAGTTTATTCTAGGTTTAGTTTCCATAAGTTTGTCAAATACTAAACACTGTTTTCGCGTTATTTGCAACATTCTTACCTGATGGGACAGATATGTTAAAATTCAAAACATTATGTAGGTTTAGCGCTTATTACAGCAAACGAGGCGTTACTATGGACAGACGGAAGGTACTTTTTGCAGGCAGAACAACAACTTAGCAAGCAGTGGAAGCTCATGCGTATGGGAGAAGATCCAGCTGTTGATTTCTGGGTGGCTGAGGTGAGCACACTTTCACCAGGATTGTACTCTAACCTTCTAATCTTTACCGTACTTTTTTTTTTCAGTGGTACAGATTCAATTGATAAGTGCATGCATCTTGTCAGCTTCTTGTTTTAAATGCATCCTTACTTTGTTATGTGCCTTAGGTTAGGAGCAAGTTAAATATGCCTTTAGAATGAAATACTCGGCAAAAGATTTTGCGTATGTAATTCGTAAATGAGAAACAGAGAAGTCATCTGTCAGTGAATTTTTAAGTCGTTTCGAAATTGTGGGTGTTAGTTTTGGAGTTGTGGATCTGATGCCATGTCAATGACGAGACTAAAACTGATGTCTTGTTTGTGTTTCACTCATCTAATCAAAGAGAAAAACAGGTAGTATTGTTATATGAGGAAAGAATGAAAAAGCAACTCCCACTACAATCCTACGTTCTTATACTGTTATGGAAGTTCTACACAACATATGATCTTATTGACACAATTTTTCTCATACTAAGTTCTTAATCCTTTAGTAATTGTTTGGAGAGACCACATGCTTTGTACTAGTTATCGTCCTTCCAATTGATGCGTACTGATCTAGTTTTTGAATTCTCTTAGCTACATACTGAAGTACTGCATCGTTTTTCGGAAACAGAAGAGTCATCTGTCAGTGAATTTGTTAGTTGTGTCGAAATTGTAGGAGTTTGTTTTGGAGTTGTGGATCTGGTGCCATGTCAACGACGAGACTAAAACTGATACCTCATTTGTGTTTCACTCAGCTAATTAAAGAGAAAAACAGGTAGTATTGCTATATGAGGAAAAAATTAAAAATCTACTCCTACTACAATCCTATGTTCTTATACTGTTATGCAACTTCTACACAACATATGATCTGATCGACACAATTTTTCTCATATAAGCTTTAAATCCTTTATTAATAGTTTGGAGAGACCACACGCCTCATACTAGTTATTGTCCTTCCTATTTATGCGTACTGATCCAGTTTTTTGATTTCTATTAGTTACCTACTGAAGTACTGGGCCGTTTTTCTTATCATTATTTGTCCAGCAGTTTTCCTTCTTTAAGGATATGTAATACTGCATTTGATACTTGTTTCTTACTTTTAGCTACTTATATCACATGAACTGAAATTGTTGACATGCTACATTAGAATCTACCAAAAGATGCAGCTATTGGTGTTGATTTTTGGTGTCTATCGGTTGACACCGCCCAAAGATGGGAGCGCACTTTTTCTAAGAAACAACAAAAGTTGATTCAAACGACTAAAAACTTGGTGGATGAAGTTTGGTTAAGCAGACCACCAGCTGAAATAAATCCTGTTGTTGTGCATCCACTTGAGTTCTCTGGTCGTTCAGTTGAAGAAAAGTTAAAGGATTTGAGGGAAAAGCTTGTGAAGGAAAGATCTCGTGCTATTGTACTTACTACATTGGATGAGGCAAGCATATTCTGTCAGACCAAAATATCATTCACCTTGCCTTGGTTTTTATATTTAGATATAAAGAGTTTTCTCAATTTGTAATTTTGAAGATGATCATTTCAGGTTGCATGGTTGTATAATATTCGTGGAACTGATGTCTCCTACAGCCCGGTTGTTCATGCATTTGCTGTTGTAACCTTGGCTTCAGCTTTCTTATATGTAGAGAGGAAAAAGTTGTCTTCTGAGGTTAGAACTGTGAATTCCTGGATCAATGACTGTTTCGTATTAGAAATGCGTATAGTAAAATCATCAAATTTATTTTAAAGTACTATATTGGACAAATAAAATATTTCTGCCTTGTAAGTTTATCCATTTGATGAATCTGCCCAACAAGTTCCGAATTTTTAAAACGAACCCACTAATTGGCCTTTTTTCAATTTTTATGCCCAGCCACACGCCATGGCTGCCACATAGGAAAAAATGCGCTTATGTGGCTGCCACATGGAAAAAGCCACACGGCACATCAATATATTTAAAACAAAAATATATATTTTGTCTATGTGGCTGCCACATGTAATATATTTAAAATATAAATATATTTATATCCATAATATATATAAATATATAAAAAAAATATATCTTTATGTATTAAAATATATCAAATATATATAAATATATAAAAACAAAATCATAAATATCATTTATATCCATAATATATATAAAAATATGTATTTATGTATTAAAATATATCAAATATATAAATATATAAAAAAAGGGAAAAAATCATAAATAAATTTTTTTATTACTGAAATTACATTATATATATAAAAAATCATATATAAAAAATACTTAAAAAACATTATATATATACTTAAATATATAAATAATAAAAAAAACATTTTTATTATTGAAATTTAAAAAATAAAAAATAAATAGACCCCCCCCCCACCCCCACACCGACGCCGCCACCGCTACAACCGGCGAGTTGCAACGGTGTGTGGGGGGGTGGAATCAATTTTTTTTTAATTTCATTAAAAAAATGACTTTTTTTTTTAATTTCAGTAAAAAAAGATTTTTTTTTAATTTCAGTAATAAAAAATTATATTTATGCTTTTTTTCCTTTTTTTATATATTTATATATATTTGATATATTTTAATACATAAAGATATATTTTTTTATATATTTATATATATTATGGATATAAATATATTTATATTTTAAATATATTACATGTGGCAGCCATGGCGTGTGTCATTCCTTCCAACTCGGCTGCCGGATTTTTTTCCTAGGTGGCACTGGGTGGGCAGAAAAATTGAAAAAAGGCCAATTCGTGGGTTAGTTTTAAAAATTCGGAACTTATTGGGCAGATTCATTAAATGGGCAAACTTACAGGGCAGAAATATTAATTTGTCCTACTATATTATTAAATCAAATAATTAGTTTCTCCTTGTGGTGATTAAACTTAACTATCTGTGGCCTCAAATTCATGCAATCAGGTTAGTTCTTATATGCTGAAAAATGGCATTGAGGTGCGGGACTATGGTGCGGTGGGCTCCGATGTTGCTTTACTTGCATCTGATCAACTTACAGCTTCCTGTTTTTCCAATGAAACTGGGAGTAATATTTTGAATAACCGAAATAAAGGTTCTGCTGAAGAAGAAAGCAAAAATAGTCTGATATGGATCGATCCGGGTAAATGCTGCTATGCTTTGTACTCAAAACTGAACGCAGATAAAGTTTTCCTGCAGGCTTCACCTTTAGCCCTTGCAAAAGCCTTAAAGGTAACTTACAGTTTTTGTGAAATAAGCTCTCTACCTTTGACAAAATTTTGTCAATTTGGCTGTTTTACTTTCTTTGAATTTTGATTCGGATAATTCTGGTTAATGGTATTTGATGCGACTTGTATGTATGCCTGTATACTGGTTTATCAGATAATACTCATTTTGTCTTTCGATGTAGATTGAACAATAACTGAATGCGATGCAATAATTAAGAGATTAGAATCTTTTTGTTCAGTGACTAAACTTGTTGTGATCTTCAAAATCATCTACAGCTCTTTAAACGGCCTAAATCTTGTTAAGGTTCAAACAGATGTAAGCATAGGTTAATATGTTCAATTTGAGGCGTGTTCCATCATGCAGAAAATTGCAAATATCGTTTAAAGCTTTATTAGGGAAACTTTTCTAGAAAATATATCCCAAACACAATGAAAATAGTTGGTTCAATACACTTTTAACACACCCTTTGATTTTGGTTTATGAAGGTTAAATTTTAAAAATTTCCACATTCTCACTGGAAGTGCATTGAAATTTAATATATTGTTGGAAGCATCCAGGTTGCACTAACATTTGAAAGAAGACATTTCTTTTTTCTTGCCCATCTTATTATAGAAGCTATCGGAGAAGACAAAATTTGTTTAGGAAGTATGCATATAAAAATGTAGATAGATATTTGTAGCCTTTAAGATCCATAGAAGCTCTCATCATGATTGCCTTAGCCAAAAAAGACTCGTGAATCATGCTGTAGTAGCCTTATTTAATTTGTAGAAGGAGAATGTATTAGTCATCCCAATTTTATCCGAATAACAAAGCAACCAAGCCTTTGCCTCAGTTTCCTCATATATTTGCATAATTTGTTTCGGTTTCAGAAAATATTCCTTTGGCACTTATTTTTCAGCTGCTTTTTGGTCCCTTTTTCACTTTAGTTTCTTTTGCTTGTTTCAAAGTACAACTGAAACTAAATCATTGTGGCAGAGAAACTATCTTTAAAATATTTTGTGTGCCCTTACAAGGTTTTGAACCTTTTATATGCCTGTATAGATGAAGTTGTATGCTAAAAATCACGATCATCATTTTTTTCTTTTTCATTTTAACCTATGCTTGCTTTTCCTGCTTGATTTGCCAAACATTCTCCTAGAATCCTGTTGAGATGGCGGGGATGAAGAATGCACATATCCGGGATGGTGCAGCTGTTGTGCAGTATCTTGCGTGGCTGGACAAGCAGGTACAAGCTCATCTATTGCTTTAGTTGCATAGGGTGGGGTTATAATTTCTACACAGTTACATTATTCAGTATTCATATTATATATCCTTTAACTGAAATAAGACTGAATTGTAAAAACCCTACTTTATTAATTTTGTTAATTCTTAAATAAGGTATAACTTTCAATAAAACATCATATAGGAAGATTAGGTTTCATAAGACCAGTTGACTTCAACAGCACATTTGGCACCTGAGAGGGGGTGATGATTATGTTTGAAGTAAGATAATCTTCTTTTGTGTCTCCAATGTTAAGCTAAAACCGCATTTAACAAAAATAGATAAACTTCTTTTGTGTCTCAAGTGTGAAGCTAAAACCGCATTGAACAAAAACCCCATTGAACTTTAATTAGAAGTGAGGGACACCGGTATTTGTGGAACAAAGGCATTCTTTTGGTCTCTTATGTGACTCTAATCCATTTGATTATGGATCTTGTCTCCTACAGCTCTTAAGAAGGGGTTAAGGGACATGACCTTGTATTGAATCAACACAATGCATTTTTAGCCATCTCACGTGAATGCAAATCCTCATCAAGTTTAATATGGAGTTTGTACCTGAGTTCTTAAGATGCAAATGAAGTTAAAAGATAGTGAGAGAGTACTTGCAACCATATGCAAGAGATAGGGTCTTGAGACCAAATATTTTCGGTTTTGTAATTGTCTAACTGAACAATTAAATCAATATTTATGAATAATATTTTTGATCTGTAGTATCTGGTTTAAACTGATTATTGAGCTAATGGTTTCTCTCACAGTTCAGATCATTAGTTATTTCTGATGAGTATCTTTTTATCATTGTTTCACTTAGTTCATTGGTAGGGGAATTATGCTAGACCGGGCTGTTGACCCGAAAAGTTAAAGGGCTCCATGATAGAATAAAGCTTCATAGTTGAGATGCTGTTAAGGCTCAATTAATATTGTCTTTAGCATATCTCAGCGTGTGTTTTAAGTCTACTTAATTTCGATCACATACCGATTTATCTCTTGGTAGAAAGTAGAAACTAACTCCATAAGTTGGTAGGGGATTTATGCTAGACCGGGTTGTTGACCCAAAAAGTTAAAGGGCTGCATGATAAAATAAAGCTTCATAGTTGAGATGCTGTTAAGGCTTAATTAATATTGTCTTTAGCATTTCTCAGCGTTTTTTTTAAGTCTACTTAATGTCGATCACATTCTGATTTATCTCTTGGTAGAAAGTAGAAACTAACTCCATAAGTTCTTCTGGTTCTTGATTTTCAGCTTATTAATAGTGCTGGTTACTAAACTTAAACACTATTTCAAAATGAATCATTAAACGACAATGACCAGAAGGCGGATGAATAAAAAAGTCTAGATATTCAGTCTCAATGAAAAAATCATATGCCTTTTTGTTTCAGTATTATATCTTAGATCATAATTGGTCTACTCTTCTCTATCTGCAGATGCAGGAAATTTATGGGGCTCCTGGTTACTGTGTAGATGGTGAGGTCAAGAAAAAGGATCCACCGTAAGTTTAGCAAACAAAGTTTGTTTGTACAATGGTTTGGACTTTGGGCTGCTGGTTTTGTCAGTTTTTGTTAAATGTTCCATTCGCAGAGACTGGGTTTATTAGGAGGGCATTTTTACCTCGTTGTAAGTTGTAACCCACCCGAGCAAGTGAAAGGGAACTTGCTTTCTATACATGTCCTCTGAACCTGCAGTAGCAATTGATAGTTTTAGCTGTATCAGCTGAAGTGTACTCGGTGAACAGTAGTGGCACTTCGTGTGATAACAGCAGTTTGCTCTATTTGTTTTTGATAAATAGGCCAGAAAGTTTTAGTTTCTAGTTTTTCAAATAATTGGGGAATCCTTAACAGTCAGCTTTACTTGATTATACCATTTTCTTGACATTGTATTTCATGTCGCCTTCTCATGTAGTTCCTTTGCTAGTATCACGATTTGGTGTTTTCCAATATGCTTTATTTTGGGAAAGAAAATAATAAACGGATTCAGCTCCCCTCCCCCCCTCCTCTCTCTCTCTGGCAATTTGGCCCACAATCACCTATTACTTCATTCACTTTAAACGTGAATGATTTATGAGCCATACCGTGGTGCAGATTGTTTGCGATTAACATAAGTGTAATGATATAACTGTATAATATGAAAAGTCTCGATTCCGGATATGAAGTTATTGATGTTTCAGCTAGAACACCCGAAGGTAGCGTGTAATAGCTCGGTTGTTATTTGTAGAGGTTCTCAATGGACAATAGATATCTTTTTGATGCAATTGACAGTAAATATCTCAATAAGATAAAAGAAGGCTCAAAGCATTAAACATGATGAAATATCAGACACATAATTATGTTGTTTGTGATATTCAATTTGATAAAGAAGTTCCTATTTTATTCTTTTCAATTTGATGTGTAAGTTCTTGTCCAGGTAGTGTCCTTTTCCTGTTTTCGATTGATTTAAGCTGAAACTGAATTTACTTCAAATATAACTAGGATGTGATGGGACAATTATTTTTGCAACATTATCGTATATTGATTCATGTAATGGAACCAATGAAAGTAGTTTCTGGCCACCTTTCTACTTTTTTGACTATAAACATGACCACTCCTCGCCTGTAATCTTATATTCTGTTTGATGTTGATGACAGGAAAACAGCTAAATTGACTGAAGTATCTGTAAGTGATAAGCTGGAGGAGTTTCGTGCATCTAAAGAGGTATTATCTTTACTTATCAATTATTCAGAGAAAAGAGTTTTAAAAGAAGTAGCTTATGCAGTATTCAGTACTCTTTACTATCAACATGCAATGCAATGAAATTAAGTTTTGACAGTTATCTCCAACTTTACATGTTAACATCCAAATTCATTTGTGTTTTCCTTGCATCTGCCACCTTCACTCACGCTTACCTAGCTGAAAGGGGTACTGCATTTGAATATTGGGCAATATTTTGACCCTTTGAATGCATCATCTTGAATCGTACGTCTCTGTGAAGTGGATTGAACATAGATTTGTATATATTTGCTATTACATATAGGAATATATTCTACTGGAAGCCAAAGGTATTTTATGTCCCAAATTGAAGCAGAAAACTAATTTTTGTTTGAATTGCAAGCATTGTGTATGCAAATGATGTCATAGTTTCATTAATTAATCCATTTATACTGACAGCATTTTAGGGGGTTGAGTTTTCCTACCATTTCATCAGTTGGTCCCAATGGAGCTATTATCCACTACGGTCCTGAACCAGAAACATGTGCTGAACTTGATCCAAACAGCATGTACCTGTGTGATTCAGGGGCACAGGTGTCTTAGCTATCTTTTTTGTTCATCATCCTAGTTCTACTCTTTTCCGATGATTTATTTTGCTGATGCATTTGGTGTCTGTAAAGTACCTAGATGGAACCACGGACATAACTCGGACAGTACACTTTGGAAAACCTACAGGGCATGAGAAGGCATGCTACACTGCGGTATGTGTTCGTATTAATTTACTATTTACTTTTTTCTCAGAAAAAGAAAACTTATGCATGCTTTTGTTTGCTGAGCCTAGGGTATGCTATCCCTTTTATGTGCATGTATTGTGGTAGATTAACGGGTAGTAATATACATTAGTGTTTTAACAAACGAGTCAAAACTTGGGCTTGTTACATAGTCCAATGGTGACTAAGTGGTTCAGAGTAAACATCTATTTATTGCTCCTGATTCATCAAATTATGAGAAGCACTGTGGTTCCCTTCTTCTTCTTTGAATTGAAGATTTTAAGCTTAGAAATTTCAGTAAAATTGCAGATTTGGAATTTTTGATTGACTGAGTTATATTATAATAACTGATATTTACCTGCTTGAATTCTAACATAGAGTTCGACTGTAGAGTTTGACACGAATGATGGGTGCAAATTTTTGGTTCTGATCTATTGACAATTCTGTGATTGTGTGACATTTTTTGTGTCCAAAACTCGTTTTTCTCAAACATTTATGGTTCATGAGCCTTTGTATATTTTCCAGTCTTTTTATAATATCTACTGATGCAAAGAGGACCGACTTTTTCAGCTAGCAAGCCAGGTAGGTGCAGATACCATGCATTCACATAGAATAGGAGGGAAAGCCAAAGCTTTAATGCATCTTTATATGCTTGACTATCTCAAAGGGGTCACTTGATAAACACCTTTCTAGGCATTTCACATTCAAGGGGCTTTCTTTATGTTTTAATTGTTTGCGGCTTATGGCAGTCAATTTCATTTTTAGATGCTTAGATGCATTCCTTTCGTAGAAAGATTAACCTGGGTTTATTCATTGTTATTGCTGATATGATTATTTCCAGTCAACAATCTGATTCTGGACTTTCCAGCCTTTGATTAAAGAGTGTAATTCTCTATCGAGTAACAAGCTGCAACTTTGATTCAGATGTTTCCCATATATGCAATTGTAGGTCCTCAAGGGTCATATTAGCTTGGGGAATGCTCGGTTTCCTAATGGAACAACTGGTAATGTCGAGTTTGACTGTCTATTTACATTTGTTTTGAAAAGTTTTGGGGCTCGAGAATATTACCATTTTGCTGTGTGAAAATAAATAGTGACTTCAGTTAGCTTGATAAATATGTCAACCTAATTCCTATTCCGTGATGTTACGTCTCTCCAGGTCATACCCTAGATATTCTTGCACGAGTTCCTTTATGGAAGAATGGCTTGGACTTCAGACATGGAACTGGCCATGGGATAGGATCTTACCTAAATGTTCATGAAGGTAAGTGAACAATCATTTTCTTCACTTTTATGCCAGCCAATTATTTTCATGTTATAGCTTCATTTTGTTAGCCATAAGAAGCTGATATCAGTACCAGTATACCGCATAACTTCGCACAATGAGATTTTCATGTTAAAATTTTGTCACAACATGAGTACTTAACGAAACATGTGTGACCAGACCTCCTTTTTTTTTTTTTTTGAGAAGAAGTACCATTCACGAACATAAAAAAGTTGATAACTTCTATTTATATTAAATTGTGCGTCTAGGTGACCAGTAGGAAGATCTTTACTGTAGAAGACTTGAGAAGATTTTCAGCGCTATATCCATTTTTTCTGATTTTATATCAAGATGGAAGTATGATCTTATGACTTCAAAAGCCGAAGAATCTCATCAAAGTGATAAAGAGTTGTAACAGGTCTTTTAGCAGAACAAAGTTAAATCGAAATTAATATATTAATATTAATAGTTCGGCAAATGCTAAATTTTCGAACCTACTAGTTTACAGTCGGGCCATGTTTCACTTTTAGAGTGTCAATTATCAGCTACGTTCTGCTTTCTATCTTTTGAGGTGGATTGGGAAACTTGCCACAGAACTTTCATGAATATTATCAAGGTTGGTAGTTCGAGGGATGCAACATGAATCTAATGTTCAATTGCAAATACACTGGCTCCTACTTTGAGAATGATCAGTTACAGTTAGAGGTCTAATTCATCCTAATGTCTGCTTTTGTAGGACCTCATCAGATTAGTTTCAGGCCAGCTGCTAGCAACGTTGCGCTTCAACCTTCAATGGCCGTGACAGATGGTAATTACCTATTCTCACATCATGAAAGTTGCAACTCTTCTTTTTCGTTTTGGAAAAACTATTAACTCCAAATTCATTACACGTTGCTTAATCTTTGAACTCATAAGATTCATCTTCATTGCCTTGCTTACTGAACCACTTATCTGATTGAACGTCTACTAGCTCTGCGGGAATGTAGGACTGTGTGTATAATTCTCCAAGTTGATGCCTTTGTAGTTATGTGATGAGCAACATGGCTCTTTGTAATTTGAAAGGTTGGGGGATCTGCTTCGAACTTTTTTTGTTCACGTGGCACTTTGTAAAAGAGCGTATAGGTTGGGGGATTTAATGCTTTTTACCCTTGTAAAAATAAAGTCCTTTAACTTGTTTGTCAGCTACTTTTGGTGTATTTCGTAATTCAGTGGTGATTTAATCTCTATTTCCCCCCCAGAACCTGGTTATTATGAAGATGGGAAATTCGGTATAAGATTGGAAAACGTGCTTATTGTAAAAGAGGCAGATACGAAGTTCAACTTTGGTGACAAAGGCTACCTAACATTCGAGCATATAACATGGGTAAATATTTCGTCAACTTTGTATCGCCAGTGGCTTTTCGTTCTATGCCTTCTTGTTCATTCATCAAAAGAAGGTGCCTTCCTGTTCCATTTTCTAACAGAACATTGCCCGTTTCAGGTACCATATCAAAAGAAGTTGATAGATGCAAGCCTTCTTGTACGCGAAGAACTTGAATGGTTGAACAACTACCATTCCAGGTGCAGGGATATCCTGGCACCATATCTGAATGCTTCTGAGGCGGAATGGCTACATAAAGCTACCGAACCCATTGGCGCTTGAATTATTCGTTATGTCCAGCCATTGTGATTGCCCAGACTACCTGTTGGAGCTTATCAGCTGCTTGTCTCTTGAAGATTCTCGTTCCACCCCGTATTTATTGAATTCGACAGAATTAAGAACGTGGTATACTTATGGGTTGTTTTTCTTCTTATAATTTCAAAGAATCTTATGATGTCAACTTAAAAATAAACCTTACCTTATACATGTTTAGGTAGCTTAGCTTGTTCATGGTACTGAGAGTTGACATCAGTGGGCAATGAATTAGAATAATGGTTTAAGTAGCTAATGCTTCTTTCTCATTCCTATTAATAAGTATGAATCTATAGTTATATGGACTGCGTAACGTTCAATAAATAATATCTGGACATAAAGCTTGATTTGTTAAATGAGTTACATCTGATACTTATATCGATTTATGACACTCTTTTATTCACTCATCGAGGCTAATTTGTTGATTTGTGATCTAGTGCTGATCACACCGCTCTACTTACAAAAATCAATGCAGAACCAAAGAAGTTGTGAGTTCTATACAATATGATGATCAACACTACTAGATTCAGTTTAATATCGTGTGAGCTCTAACTCTTCAATTATTGACATTGTGATACAAAACCATCTCTATTTTAAGAATGTTAGTTCGACGTGCAACGATGTGATATTTGTCCATAGTTTATTTCCTCCGATTTTAAGTTGTCCCACCAAACACACCCAATTTATCTAACAGAGAATTATGAACATCCACTCTTTTTGGATAATAAACAAAGAGCATCAACAGTTCACTTTGGCATGTTTCTAATTCTTTGACTTTGTACGAACTACGAACATTATTTAATGTTCTATAATGACAGGCCCTATATGGAGTGTCTCTTTATCTCTATCTCTATATAATGACCTTAAGAGATTTTCTCACCAAAAAAGAAAGAGACGTTTATCAAATTCCTGACAATCATTATAATTATCTGAAGGACGAATTATCAAAAATGCCCGCTAACTTTTTCTTTCAATCTTAAATGCTCATTTTTCCCAACTTGCTGAAAATGCCCGTTAAGTTTTAAATTTTTTAACAAAAATGTCCGATGTTAAAAATTCAGACATTTTATCCGACGTGGCATCCGAGTCAAAGAGATATTTTATCCGACGTAACATCTTTGTAATTATAACCATACAGACATATAATGAAATCCTGGCTTGGTATCGCCCCCAAAAGTAGTCATAAATGAACTGGATAAACAAATCTTCGTATTCTTGCCTTTTCCTTTGTGTATAATTTTCTGTTTAACGTATTGCTGCGCAACAATACAAAAAATTGAGATGCATTATGCAACATACATGCGCGAAGCGTGTGCACGTCTAAAGAACTATTTCATGCAGGTATTGCATGATGAGTAGTACATTCGAACGTTAATGCAAATAAATGCTCATACAATTATAAAAAGACTGAAATATAATTATTATCATCTTGTCCTCTTAACTTCACCACATTATCCATATAACAGATGAATAAAAGAATCTTTCGACACTTACATAACACAATCAATGTACAAATATAGTGGTAGACCGTACTCGTGCATATCATACGTAAACACATGCATTTACATATAAATTATTAAACCAGCTTCATCTCTTACAAACTCTATACAATATAATACACAATTATTCCACTTGATAAAACCACATAACATCAATCAAGCGACGACAATTTATCCTTCTTTACAACAATCTTTGATAGCAACTCACACATCAGTTTGTAAGATGACCCCTCTTCACCAATAGCATTTTTTGCACTATTTCTCAACTCCTTAACCCTCTCCCTAATCACCTCCCCCTCTTTATCCACCATCAACCTCCTCACCATTCCACTAATCTCTTCTCTCCCTACCACTACCCCTCCCTTCCGGCGCGACCGCATTGCCACCCCGACCTCCTCCGACAACATGGCGGCGTTCATCATTTGTTCCGCGTAAAGCGGCCACGAGATCAATGGAACCCCACTCCATATACTTTCCAGCGTCGAATTCCACCCACAATGCGACATAAACCCTCCAACCGAGGGATGGCTCAGTATCTCCACCTGCTCAGTCCAATTCGGGACAAGCACCCCCACATTAGCCGTTCGAGTCAGAAACCCGTTGGGTAAATACTCCGGTGTGCCGTCAGAGTTTCCACCCCAAAACGCCTCGTCCGCTCGTCCCCGAGCGGGCCCACGCACCACCCATACAAATCTTTGTCCACTAAATTCCAAGCCCCAAGCCAACTCGATCATTTGCTCGTACGATAGCGTCCCCCCGCTACCAAACGACACAAAAATCACAGACTCGTCCGGTTGCCTATCCAACCAATCCTTCAAATCCCTATCCAACAAATCCGAGTCCACGGGTCGGGTCAATGGCCCGATCGGGTAAACCGGCACTTTATTCATTACTACACTCAAAATCTCGTTATCCCTCAAAGCTTTCAATGTTTTAGGCTCCAATTCCTCCCACGAATTCAACAAAACACCATCAAACAACCTAATCTCTTCTCCCATTCTCAAATACTCGGCATACTGCTGATCACTCCGGTCCATCATCGGATCCACCACGTCCTCCGGTCGAACCGGTTTACAACCCGGAATGATCAAACTATCCTCCAAATCAACATACTCATGACCCACAATCTCCTCATCCAAAACAGGGCAATAAACGGTTAACGCGGTAAACCACGCATTCGACGGTATGTACAAATACTTCGCCATTCCAAACTCATCAGCGATTGGTACAATACCCATGCCGAAGTGATCGGCGATCAGGGCGTGGGGGCGGTGGCTCATGGCGGCGATGGCGGATCGTAGGAGCGGCAGCGACTCGCGCACCATCACACAGAGCTTCGTGACGATCTGCGCGGTGGTGGAGTCGACGATTTTGGAAATGTCGACCGGCGGAAGTTCGACTACGGTTACGAGTTTTGAGAGGGAGAGGTTTTTTACGGTTTTGGAATTGGCGGCGACGGAGAAGACGGTGACGGTGGCGGAGTGGACGGCAGCGAGGCGGTTGGCGAGGACGAGGACGGGGATGAGGTGGCCCATGCCGGGGCTGGAGAGGATTGCCACGTGGAGGTTGGTGAATTTTGAGGCCGCCATTGTTGGAGCTTCAAGCTTTGCAGAGTTAGTTAATATGAGTGAGCTGGTGAGGGAGAGGATGATATATATATATATATATATATATATATATATATCGTTGTAACAAATGAGCCCCAATCATTGTATCTAACTATTGGAATCAGTGGCCACGTGTCAATTTTTTAGCTGCTGAGTGTGCTGACACCATTACGGGAATCGGACCACCATATGTCAGATTTGTGTGTGACATTTTTGACTTTAAGAGACTTGTGATTTCAAATGTATATAATGAAGATAGGACCAAAATTATCAAATCATCTATGAATAATAATAATTATTTGGATAAGTACATGAACAATCGTGTATGTGGTTACAAAAATTATAACGTAGTCAAGAAACATGTGTATGCTTGTGAATATTCTATATAAATTTATTTGTGATATTTTTGGCCTTAGGTAACTTGTAATTTCAAATTTCTATATGATAACGATAGGATAACAAATCATTTACTAGTAATAATTCTTCCAAATAAATAACACCTATACGGTACATCCATGAGCATGGATCAAAGCTTTGCTTCGAAAGTATATGTCGTTATGTTATATTTTATATTTTTTTTATAGTGTTTCAAGAACTTTTCGACGAGTTTAAAAGAATTCATAAAGAATGTAATTATAAATAATTTAAAAATACTTGTAGATCTAATTTTACGTAAAAAGGAGAGAAACTTTGATTCATTTTTATGAGATACTGAGATTGTAATGTAGGTTTTATAATGAATTTTGTTAGGATATTTCATTCTTAAGTTTATCAGAGTGTCCTTTTTTTTGACATGAAAACTTGCAGCCGACAAGCAACGGTAGGTTCTGTTGTTGAACTAGGAGACCAAATGAAACAATTTCATGTAGCCGACAAGAATTTTCTTTCTTGAGTAGGAGGATATGAAATTAATTAAAGAATGTGAAATCATCAAGGCAAGAAAGAAGTTAATGGAGATGAGACCAATCACTTTTACGATAGGTAATTAGTCACTTGACACGTTGATTTGTTTCATAATATAATCAAACAAATCCACGATTACTAGATGATGAAGAAGCGATTGCTTAGGATTAGGAACGACGTTAAGTATTTTATATGGGAGTAATGTTACAGTTTCATTTTACACTTGATATTCTAGTGGTACATATTAAGATTTGCTTCATTATCATTTAATTTAGGCACCAACCAATTAGTGTTGTAACGTATGACAAATCTGCACAGATCTATCTTATAAGCAAATAAATACGTACCCAGAAGAGATGTCCTATATTTTAGCAATGGTTTGCCACAGATAAAAATTTGAATAAAACTACAATATTATTCTCTATTTTGAAAATTATGATAATCATCCATTCATCCTCATCAGATTAATAATATAGCTTAAAAAGAAGAGAAAAAAACTGTTCACATCAATCCCTTAATTCAGGAAAGATATACACCTTCTAGAAAATGAAAACAGATAAGTAGCTTTAGAGAAAAAGGTATCTGATATAACATTTTTAACTAGTTTAATTTAGTCAACCTGATCTTTCTAATTTGGTAAACGTTCTTACAAAGAGTTCTATAAGTTTCAATTGCATGAAGTTTCAAATGTGATGAGCACTTTATATATTTGCTCACATGCATTTTCCAAGTCAAGAAAAACATCACATCAATGCACTTGGACGAGAAACTCTAACACGATACACTTCTTGGTAGTTCGGAGTTATTATCATCTTCTTATTTTTTTAGGCTTCAAAATTTTGACCTCAAATCTTCTTCGATTTCCCTCTAAATGTTGAAATTATTGTGAGGATTAACAACCTTGGTAGTACTCCAATTTTCCTTGGTATCCTTATTACCCATTTGAACCTCACGTATCTTGTCGAGACGTGAGATTGAGATGTTATTAATTAACACCCTTTTATAAATTGTATAAAATTAAGGCCTAGTTTGTTTTTACAGAAAATAAAAAGAAGAAAGCGCAGGTCATTGGTTAGACTAGTCGGATCGGTCGGTTCAGTATATGGGTTTCAAAACATTGCTCATATGTTATATAACTAATGTGATCGTCATCGCTCACGACAAAAAGATAAGGGTGATGATATAGACAAAGCAAATCTCCTAAAGATAGAGCAAAAACTAATGAAATCTCTATCTTAACCTTCCCAAAATCAAAAGAAGAGATATAATTAAAGAAGAGAGATTATAAAAGTTTTAATCTACCATCTATAATTAAGGACATCCCCTGATTGTAGGAGTATCCACCTGCACTCGTATGAATTCTATTTCATTTTTTCAATATCAATTTATTTTAATTTAATGAACACTATTAAGATATTATCTCCTTTATTAATATATATTATCTATTTTTTCTGAGGACTTAATATATACGGTATTCCCGGAGATGCATCGCATGTTAACATTGTGAATGACATTCGCCGCTTGTTTCGGCCGGGGTTTGGCATCCAATGGGTGGGTCGTGCGTCGAATGCGGTGGCTCATGAATTGGCACGAAACGCGTATGAGGATGCGAATGTGTTTTAATTAGCATGATCTAGTTTGATAGTTTGTCTTTGGTCGTTTCATAACTAGACCGTATTGAACCTTTTTTGGTGAACTACGGATTTCGTTGTAGTACTATTGCTTGGTTGCTTGAATGAAAGCTGTGTTATTTTCCAAAAAAAAAAAAAAAAACTTTTTCCATATTGATCTATATAAAATTAATAATAAAGTTACGAATATTTATAATATATTTATAAATTATTTTTGCATATTTAACTTTAAAATAATTTGGCATTTAACATATAAAGTTATATCGGTTTAATACTTGAAAAATCATGAAAAAAGAGCTCTTGAAATTGTTATCCAAATAGTAAAATTATACACAAAAAAATAATTATTATTGAATATTTAGGGATTTTTTTCCTTTCAAACGGATAATACAATGTAAATATTAGTTCAGCTATCTATTAAAACAATTTCATTCTATATGCATATACATGTATGTAATAATGTAAATATTTCATAATCAGCATTAAAACCTCCCAACAAAATGATTATAATATTTACATTTTATTTGTATTATTTCTTTTGGCGTGAAGTGATTTGCCAAAAAAAAAAAAAAATCACGAAAGGTATTATTATAGAAATGACCACCATTCTAGGAAATAATGATATGGAAATAACCTCTTTCCTTTTTTTTTTTTTTTTTTGAAAGACCTCTTTCCAATTTCCTAATACATCGAGTTATACAAAAAAAGGTAGATTTTATCATTTCCTAGAATTATGGGAAGAATCTCCCTTAATTGTGGATGCTAAATTAGATATTATTTTATCCTTCTATTCTTTTAATTTGAGAAGGGTATAAGAGGTATTTAATTAATTTTGCTCTGTTTTTAGGAGATTTGCTCTGTCTATATCATTTGCCAAAGATAATTATATTTTGTTTCCAATTACATAAATTACTTTGTCTATGAAAAATTCTCTCCTATTACAATACAAAGACCAAAGTGCAAATCATGCAAATGAGCTCTCTGTACCTTTTTCCTTTTTTCCCCTGAAGGCACAGTCTGGTCCGATCAGAGAGCAATTCAGTTTTGTTTCAGATATTGATATAGTGAAGCGTTCGAGAACATGTTGGCCAATAGATATATCGGCCAATAAGCTAACCAAGAACAAAATAATAGTTCAAGTAGATGTATTAAATGCATGAAAAATTGGCTTAACAATTTGATACGTAGTGCACCAAAGTTGTGAGTTTAAGGATATTTTATGATGTCGGTCGCCTATGTAAATTCATCTATGGTAATTGTCATAGATGAACATTCAACTTGTATTTTAGATTGCGAGACAACATGATGGTTCTTTGCACAACATAATATGGTAAAATTCGCGAGAGGCGTAAAACACAAAAAATTCCTCGTGTATTATATCTAAATTTTTCATAAATGATGGTGGATCGTGGATAGTAATCAATTTTCAATTGGAAAGGGATGTTGTAGTTCTTGAGCGCGTCAAATTTGAGAGCGATTTTTTGTATATTATTGATTATGTTTTGAAATAATATTTCCAAATCTTTTCATATTTTCTGTGATCATGTGTCAACGGGTTATATAAAGAAAGAGGTTAAGTGACATTCTGGAAGTTAATCTTTGAGTTTCCATATTTAATAGGATCCTGACACGCCAGTGATAAATAAGGAAAGAAGATTCAGCTGATATTGAAATAAGTTATTTGTCTTTGTGTGATTCGATTTATTTCCAGTGAATTTAGGCGTGATAATATGCATATTGAAATATTTTGTTAACTTCTATGCATGATCAAATCAGATGAATTATGGAATGTTTGCAAGTTGTCACAAAGATCGTGGGATCTGATGTAACACCTGGCCTTCCGTAGAGAGATTTATGCATTCTATAACAGCATGCGACTAGAAGACATTTGAAGACAAAAGATTAGAGCCTAAGTCTATTTTCATTTAATTTGTTTAAGAGTTAAAAGCATTTTGTAATAGTTTTGTAATAGCATTGAGTAATTCTAGATTCACGTAAAGTACTATAGCAAGGTATCGCGTCAGGTCTTATCATAGTAATTAGAGGAAGTCTAAGTTACTAATACAAAATAGTTCCCGAGTGATCAAGTCATGCACTATACGAAAGAAGGCTTGAGTTGATTAATAAAGAAAAGCCGAGTGGACTAGGTCTGTTGAGACACGAATAACTACAGAAATCCATGTGTTCCTATTTGACTTCTTTCATGTTAAGATACATAACTGTTATAACACTATTTAAAGAATAAGCAAAACACGTGAGATCTTACAATTGACATCAAGAGCTAACGTTTGTGTTGGTGAAATTCTGGAATAACAATATTTTTTCAAGAATGAAAGAAATCAGAAAAGGTTTGTCTACAAACAAGCCAACAATTACACACTATGTTGAAGTGATGCGTAACTAGTCGAGAAACTGACACATGTTATATTACGATGACATACCAAATACACATTAATATTATATCTCTTTCCATTGAGTCCAATATATATACATAATATACACATATATATATATATATATATATATATATATATATATATATATATATATATCCTAGTAAAAAAGCGCACACAGAACCGTGTGCAAAATTTATTTTTGTGTAAAGAATATTTAGGTTAACTATGGTATCATTGTAATTTATGTGAAAACAAAAAAAAAGTTACATGTTAAAGAGGCGACTACAATTGTTTACTTATTAAAATCATCTACCAAAGTTGTTGCAATGTATGGTCCAGACTCGAGGCCGAACTTATCAATAACATGACAATACATCTCTTCTACAAAAGAAAACTAAAATAAAATTCTCAAAATTTCAAACACTACAAAAAGAATTAGGGTCGTATATTTCTTAAAAGTTTCAATCAACAAAAAAAAAGAAGAATTAGACTCATAAACAATGATTAGGTCCACTCATATGGTATAATAATTAGAGGTCTCATCTACTCAGAGTAAGAGATCATTCCTAAAAAAAATTAAATAACTCCATCTCATATGCTTGATCTCACCTAAACGACCATTTTTCTGTTAATCTGCCACACAATAGCCAATTATGTAAGCAATAGTAGAAGATGTAGACAAAGGGATATAATACACAGAATGTTAAAAATAATAAAAAACTATTATGAAAGAAAGAAGATGATACTCAATTTCAAAACAGAATTAGAAAATTCTGTGGAGCATAGAAAATAATTTTATTCCCCATTACTAAAATCTATCTAACTATTAGTAATACGTTGTTAAAATCTATTTTATAATAATTAAAAAGAGTGAATCATGTAATCAAAATAAATTCAAGAGATAAGATCAACTAATTAGGTATTTTGCCTTAAAAGATTCAACATTATCAAACTGGACTATAAGATTAAGGAAATAAAAAAATGAAAACAAAAGCAAACTATATTTATGAATTATGAACTTAAGATAATTAAGAATCATATTTTAAGATCATAAAGGAAATAAATATAACGAAAATGTACCTTAACTCCTTAAGTATTAGTATTATATCGTGAATGAAAAACTTCTTTGTCAATGCATAACAACAACAAATCAGAATAAGCATGACAAATAAGAAAAATCATAAAACAAAACTTGGCAAACAAAAGGACATTATCATAAATACTTGCGAACAGATTAGTTAGTAATAATAACCAATAGAAATCAAGAACAAATCAGAAAAATGAAGGACAAAATAGTAAAGGAAAATGAAACAACGATAGTGTGGATATTTGCTTGAATAAGAGAGTGAATATGGGTGGTTAAAAGTGGAGCTTCAAATAATTTATCTGATGATATCAAATCTAAAATAGATAACATCAAACATATATGGGAAGTTGAGTTATTAAGCCCCTGTTTGGTTTTCATTTGAGAAATAATTTTCAGAAAACAAATCATTTTGAGAGAATTTGGGCTTCTCAGAAAAATTATTTTCGGCCCATTAACAAATTTTTTGGGGGGAAATTGAAAATAGCAGAATAAAATTAAAGGGAAATAGGGGGTGAAAAATAGCATTTCGCATAAACCGAGGTGAGGCTATGACATAAAGCAAATGAAAAAGCTGTTGCTTTATGTAGCTAATGATTACATAACTGACATTAATGAAAATTTAAAAAACGGTTGGTACCGTTTGAGTGAGATAGAACCGTTGGTTTCCCTCAATTTTTTGAATATCATTTAAATTGCCCCACTCCACTTTGTGCATGGTAATTTGAATTTTATGCGGTTGTGTTCATGGTTGGCAGTTTAATTAATTCTATAAGCAATAAACCCTTAATTTTATTGTCACCAAGGAGAAATATTTATAATAACAAAATTTCATATTATATTTGGTTAAAGCAAACAAAGTTTAATATGTATACATATGTATGACCATACGTAACAAAACAATCATAATTTACATTATCCCATTACTAGTATATTGAGTTAACGTTTATCACAACAATAAATTAACAAATATGAAACTACGTTACATATTGTTGATCACAGTATAGGTTACTGGAAACAATGTTATATCAATGTTTAGCCAACATCCATCTAACATTGTAATCCGAATGTTTGCTAACTATTATTTTAACTATATTTTTGTAGTGTGCGTAGAGTAATTACATCATATTTGAACATGACCAGGTGTCATGAATAATAGTGTTACATGTAATTTTTAAAATACATAAGTTATTTGATTTGTCTGTTTGTGTACCTATTGCGGAAATTCAAACAACGGGGGTTGCACCGTTGTAGCAGGATTTTCCGTACTCGTAGTTGTCCTCGTGGTTGTCCTTACCAAACTTGGTTTCCAGTGGAGCTGTTATAGTAACATTGATGAAAATTGTTTTGTACGGAGAAAAATGCATGAAATGCCTCTTCTGAGTGCTTTATCTAATTTCCTCCCCAAAAGTGAACTTTGATTGTAACACTTTTGTGTTGCCATTACTATGCACAACTGCCAATACATATAGGATACATAGTAAATGTGGTAACCATTAATTAAGAAGTAGCCAACTCTTCCTGTGACTTATTCAATGCAATCTTGTAAATCTTTTGACGGGATTGGCATGGAAACTCCATAATTGTGAATCGCCCACCACATCAATGAAATTTGTTAATATTGTAATACCATTGCTGTGTTGGCCACATGGCTACCTAATTAAATACCCAAGTCAACTCATTTGACTGCCATTGTGAAATATAATTTAAAAACCACCATTTCTTTGTTGCCATGCACCCGATCTAAGCATTACGATATAGGCAGCCAGTCAAAAATATTGGCAACACATTTCCTTGGATATTATGACAACTTAGATCTCCCTACTTTATTTCACCTTTTAATGAATTTATTAGAAACATGTAAAAGTACTCTTGTGTTGAGATTGAATTATCCTTTTCAAAATAGATTATCTACTTTTATCCTGGGTGGTGAGATTGATTTGGAGTTGCATGTATTTTGATGCAATTTTGTCCCCGTATTATTTTGTGTTTTTCTTTGCTAGAACTAAAAAGCTTGTTATTTGTAAAAGGGGCGGCAACTAACGGTAATAAAGTTAAGTTCAATCGCCGAGTGAAATATCATCTTTTTTCGGCCAAATGAGTGCACGCGCCACTATGTTAATACTATAGCAAATTGTCTCATACCATTGACGTGGGCTTAATCAAAACAATCCATAAGGCAACCAGCACATATATTGAGAACTACAAATATAATTCGAGGCAGGTACCATTATAGCATGATAATAATATAAATCTAAGACGAAGCCGCAAAATGTTGGTCGATTGCATGACCACAATGTTCCTATCTTAGTAACTTTTTGGATGACGCGCATCTCTTTCCCCGAAAATGAACTCCATACAGTCGTAGAGCGGCAAACCGTGTTTGCGAAAGAACTTCTTCCTAAGGTCATCCTGAGAATGCAGAAAACCATAGTTAAGTTATGAATCACTGGCGTCTACGTTATTTTACTCAAGTTTAGTTATTTTCCAGGCCGTTACCGCATCGCCGTTCTTTAAAAGCTCTAATTTATTGGATACTCTAACACAATTGTTCTTGGGGTCGAAGGTTATGCCCGGTAAGCGAATGTAGTCCTTGAACCCGACATACCTCCTGCATAGAAGCCGGTACTGATCCATTACATCCGTTATCGTGATGCCAAGATCGGGACGAGCATAACATAGCATGAAGTGCACCCGGGTGAGTGCTTCTGCGACACCACGTCGCGTTGTTAAGTCGACCTCTTTTGCAACGCTGTACAATGTCTTTATGTACAACTCATCCAATGAACGGTTCCATCCCCACTTGTAAATAGCCTGGTTGGTATACATAGTACGCATCCCCCGTGTCTTCCAAAAATAAGAAATGGAGATATGATTAGCTTAAGCACCAGCCAAAATGGAAGCACAATATATTACTGTAATTTGGCATGAAATGAAACGGAAAATCATAATAAAATTAACCTTCATCGCGGATTGGCTAATATTAACTTCAATTTAATTTTGCACGTTACCTGAAGTCTGGGTAAAACATGATATTGAGGGTCCGAGCTACCTCCTCCATACTCGAAGTTCTTGCCTCTGCAATCGCCATTTACTTTTTGGTCCATTGCTACGCAATATCTATTTTTTGTAAAAAGATTTACTGATAATAATTGTTCAGTGCACAAGATGTTGTAGTAGAAAATGCATTATATAAGGTGTTACATGTCCCATCATGCTACCTCGTGCGGCGATATTGCCATTATTATCCCTGCATCCGGTAGATTGATTTATTTATTAAATGTGGGAAAGCAACGGAGTCCTGTTTAATTAATGTCCCCACTGTTCCTTGACCTTATTCTATGGCGATTGTAATAACTCGACAACTTATTTGGTCCAACATGAAGTTTTACTTTTTGGATCTCTAATGTTTGATTTTTTAATATAAATACAGAGTTTGATTTTGACTGGCTTCATTAGTAGTAGCGAAATTTATGACTTCCGTTTAGTGATATTTTGGAAATTTATAGGTTGCCGAGAATATAATGCCCAGTCATTTCCTGTTATGGTTGTGCGCTAATTTTATTCAAACTAGAATAAGGATTGTGACGTGATTTGGTCTCAATGTTTGATGCCTGTTGCGTCAACATCGTGTCAACATTCAAAGCCGAACCCTCCTATTAAGTGCATATAAAGTTAGTCGTTCTAAATACGCGCCCGATGTTGAATATAGATTACTGCCACACCGCTGTTGACAAATAAGCAATGTATTTGGTATCTATACAAGTTCTTGATTATGAATAGTTTTTACTGGTATCAATCATTATGCAAATTGTAGCTAAACTTCAGTAAGTCGTTTGCATTAAACCAAATATTTATAGTATTGGCCATAGTTTGTATAGTTATGTGCGTTTTCACATTTTCTTAATAACCATGCACGTGAACTCTATTCGTGCGTATCACACGAATCCTAATTACGACCTATGCCGCGAGTTGTTTATAGTTTGATCCGCCTTTGGAGAACAATATGAAAAACCTGCAATATCATTATTTAAAATATATGTTAAGTTAGTGCAACCCATAATATAGTTAATTGGTGTTTATTAAAGTTTGTTTAACAGTTGCATGTGCCGTTGACTTGTAGTTGTATGGGGCTTGGATGTGTACGCAACGAAATACCCTCGTGGAATTTATTTAGTGGAGCTGTCCTTCAACAACCCCAACCACCATTGATCAATGCCATGCAATCTGTCTTAAATACCCAAATCATGTAGCTATATTATACCTTCTTCTTGTATATTATTCCTTTCCCCCCTATACATTGCTCACAAGACATTCATCACGTTCGAAATCAATCCTATCTCCAAAACCCTCAATTGCCATTTCACCATGTCGTATGAATTTTCCACTTGCTCCACCATGGATAGCACCGGCCGAACCCCTTCGATCGAGGTACAGTTATCCACTCATTATTGAAAATAACTTTGGCATTAAATACCAAAGTTATACAAAACATATGATTCTTATTGTCTATAGTCTAACCGGCCGATATTCACTTGATATTGTTAGGATAACAACCGAGACTATGGACATCCATTTCACTACAACAAATTTTGGTGCGCCGAAACCGAAGCACAACTTGCATTTGCCCTTCGCGAGTTCTCCAAACCTCATCCGATTTTAGATTGCATGCACATGTGGAAGGTTATGAAACAGGCGGGCGTTTTCATGTCGAAAACGTTCGTTAGCGATATTACCCCCGGCATGATACGAGCTCGCGTTGGCGTATTGCGCGAAAGATTTATCAAGTTCCGTCGATATATGTCAATCCCATGAGTTATTTTCGACCCACATAGTGATTCTGTTCGCACCGACGAACTATACGCTGAATACGAGCATAAGGTACTCATTTTGCAAAACGCCCTTATGTATATGTAATTGATCCATTTTTGCATAACAAATCTGAAAAAATCATTTACCACAAATGAGGGGGTATGAATCACGTGTAGACAATTTATTTAGACCTTGAAGTATGAATCACTCAGATTTCCGTTTATCAACTTTTGTACCCGCGCTATATCTTTGCATTTTGTTTGGGTGGTCCTATTGAAAAAGTGAGTAAAATGCGTCGTTGTAACTACTCACACATGGCATCGAACGGATATTGTCCTCTTCACTACTCTATACTCATTATGCAGGAAACACTGCTTGACTTCTATTTTAAGGTGCACGGAATGCCCAATTATTTTGTGCTTGATTACTTCTTCAACGTCAAGCGTGCTCCGTTGACACGCGTTGAGGAAATTGGATCTTCAAGCACCCCGTATGAGATTTATGAAGAAGCATCAACAACCCTTCAGCTGAGCTCTACGTAGAGTGTTAAAAATGGCCATTCAATATTGTTATGTTAACAATTTATAGGTTGGTCAATGTTGTATTATATATCCAGTCCGGCGCAATTAAACACGTGACCACGTATGGTTGTAACAGTCGATACTTTACTATTGGGTGGCCTAATGTTTTGTCCCATTAATTAAATTGATGGAACTTTAGTATATATATTTTTGTGGCCGGTAACCTACACAACAACAAACATTCAAGTTGATTGTTCTAATTGTCCCATCGGCTGTACATGGGGAACACAAAGCATTAAATGCACCAATCTCTCTCATGATTAACATTATCTCAAGAGTGATTATAGTACATTATTGGCGGTAAAATTACCCGCCATAACTCCAACATCATTTTCCCCCCTTTTTCTGTTGCCTATAAATTACTTCCATTGGGCAGGCTATTTCACCAAGTAGTAAAAAAATGCTCTTTGCAATTAGTTAAGTAATATTAAATTATAGAATTGGGTTCAAGTTGTTTTTCAAAGTCTATAGTCGAATTTTTGCTCTTTGTTGGTGTACTTTGTCATATTTCTAAAAAATATCTTTAACAAAAATGGATGCCAAAAATGTGTTGTTCTACGAGTCCCCTTGGAATGCCGATATCGATGGTACTTTCATTGGGATCTTGGCAAAACATGCGGAACTTCTCGAGCGGAACATACAAAATAATGATAAAGTTGTGTTTGTCGAGTGTATGGCTGAATTGAACGAGAAATACGGCACAACATTCAACCTAAAGGCATTACGTGATCGGTTTGAGCACTTGCATGCTAGGTTTAACTGTTTCTCTTGGCTCGTAGATAATCCGTTCATAAAATTTAATCCTATCACTTTTGAAGTAAGTGCTGAATATCAGTGTGTGTGGGACTTCGCCGTGCAGGTATTATTTTTAATGCATCAAGCGTTAGGTTCTCGCAAGTTAATTACAACGTTTTTTGCGTTAATTACTGCATTGTTTATTTACATATTAACTGATGGAACTGTATTAGTGTTACAAAAGTAACTATAGTTGATCTATGTTACCTTTATAACGTTCCCACATCAAATGAGTTAAGCATACGTTTGAAGAAATCTTTGATATTTCCTCTACGTTTTGATAAGTTTTCGCCATAAATACGTGATGTATAATACCAATTTGTTGTACTGTAGAAACACGCCATTTCCGTGGCATATCACACGGAGGGTGAACTTGCGTGGAATGAACTCGTTTGCATTTTTGGGCGACTAGAACCTGCTGGATCCGGCCGCAATTTCCCAGTCGTTGATCTGACTGTCGATCCATTTGGCTTCGACGTGGTGGACGCCGAGGACAAGTATGGTTCCGGGTCCTCGACCGACAATTTCATTGACCTGCCGAGCCCAGATTGCGTTCTCTCTGTCCAGACGCACAAGCGAAAGACATTCACAATTGATGACCTTCTCGAGTGGTCTCACCCCGCAAAAGATCCTCCCGTAAAGGAGCTTGTCCCCAAAAGGAAGAGGGTTGCCACGGCAAAGTGCTTGTTCCCCGTTAAGGAAGAACAGAAAACTCCGGACTCGAAGCCAAAGAACATCGTCATCATCGACTCTAGCCCCGAAACGCTGTCTACCAAGAAGTGAGGCCTATGTGCATTACAAAGCTCTGCTCACTAACTACTGAAAAGCCCTTGGATGTGTACCGTAATATGCATTCAATCATCTTAACACTTTAAGTGTGGCTTTATTTTGGAGCATTGCTGTTTTTGGATGTTTTGTTATAGTCTTGAACATGTACACGTTGTGTGTTTTTTGTTGGTTGATTGTGGTCGACCATAAGTATGAAATTTATCTTATTTTGTAATTTGTGTAATCAGTACCTATGTTATTCGTGTGTGGTTCCATTTGGTGATTAACCTCAATTCAATTATCTAACAACTACAATTGTGCAACTGAAAATTCGTCTGGACCTATTGTTGAAACGAAGTTGCACCAACATCGATCTACTATTGACAACAGTTGGGTGTGCTATTTATCCAACACAAATAACACAACCAACCATGTCCATATTGGGTTCATGTTTTTGCTACACAAACATTCTTTGTTGTTTTAACCCCAACCAAAAAATAATCAGGTATAACAAATGTCAATTTTAGGTTATCTATTTAAAAACCTCGACCTATAACAAATAGATACTAATAATAAAACATAATTGATTTTTAAAAATCAATAAATTACCAATTACTTTTTACGTCAATAAATGTAGCAAGGCTAAGTAAGTTATCCTTAAGTTAATTATTTTTGGGATGCGTTAGAAATTTATTTTATTATATATTATACAGTGTATGGTCGTCTTGTGTCTATGTTGGATGGATTATTGTTCCTTATTACAAGGGTTAACAGATGAATGGTAGTGGCATAAATACATTGACTCAACCCTATTTTTTCATCGGGTTCCCAGGCATGACACGACTTTTAAATTCCACTCCCTCATTAATTGTACGCGACGATTTAGGCTGAACGTTGTACCCCACTCAGGTTGGGGTTGCAACGGTCCATTATTTGATGTTCATATTTGAAGAGGCCTTGAACAAAAAATTACATGTAGGCGACGACCATATAAGCATTCCCAACCCCGCCCTCCAATTTATAATTTTCAAATTCTGTAGCACCAGACAACGAACAGTTAATATCAAATCCTTATGGAACAACTAATCGCCGAGATGAAGCGTCTTGGTTCAACACCTATTGAAAGAATCATTGTACGCTTATATAATGGCAGAAAATGATTGAATTGTTAATCAACGTCGATTTGATTATATTACTTTTCCATTTCCATTGAGTAGTTGTTGAGAAATTGACATTTTCTATTAATGCGTCAGGAACTGCCAAATGAAGCGGTCTATGCACCGATGGAGTACAACGACGACTGGGATGACGCTAGAGAAGCAATGTTACTCAAATATCTCCAGTTGGTTGGTGACATATCAAGGGGCAGATCCATGCACATTGCACTAAGAAAACTTTCAATCGAACTACAGAGGCATAGTGGTCCACCCCTTGGTCTACAGAGCCTTGTGAATCGGACGAAGATTTTGTATCAACGCATGTCTTCCTTCTGTGCCTTCATTCGTAGGGAAGGTGTATCTTACGATGAGGGCACGCATCTTCCTACTATTAATATTGACGCGTATTTGGCAGCATTGGCACGCGAAGGGGTAAATCAAATGTGTATGGCTTTATTCATAATAAGCATTCTAGAAGCAATGTTTGATGGGTGTTCTCCAAACATCACTCCAACATTAAAAGCTGAACCTGCGATGCCGTTGATTTTTGCAATTTCTGTTTCACTAAAACTTTATATTTCATTACTTAATTTTACTAATCATTGTATATGTTTACCCTAGGGTACTGAGCCTGGCATGTATAAGTACTTCCGTCTGCACGGGTTACCGAACCGCGCACTTATGTTCGCCATGTTTGACACGATGAACGGAGCATATCCTAATACAGATGCCGAACTCAGTGAAGACTCTGACGATGAGCACACTAGCGTCGATGGGTCAACAGAGGTCGAATACTCGGGTCCAATTAACGCAGCCGTAGATAACGACGAAGACGATTGCTCTTTTGATAGTACCAATAGGCCATCGCTCATCAACGACGGAAAAACGCATTGCTTGAAGTGTGGCGATTTTTATGATCTCTGTGTTTGCCTATCTACCGAAGGGTCGGAGGGCATGTCAACGGAATCTTATTATGATGAAACTGATTAAACATTGTATAAATTTATTTCCAATGCTTTAATGTAATGATTATTGGCTAAGGGATTTTTGTGTTGGAAAGTAAATTTAAGTAAAGGTGTTGTTATTGTTGCATTACGGGTCTTAACACAGTTAATGAATTGAAAACGAAGTGCATCTAACTATAGTTTTAATGTTGTTCTGATGTTGGCAGAACATCCATGCAACATTACATCAATTATTGACTCATTTTATATACGACCTACTATTAATATGTTTACCACCCGATCAAACAAGCTGGTACTCCGCATATATTTAACGCACATATCCAGTGAACGCCGAACATATCATGCTTCAAACCGTCAAAACAAAACAGGGGAGTTCTACATAAAGGCACTTACAATTATGAAACGCAAAATAAATAATGAAATGGTCATGCAATTACACATCACATAGCATAACCATCGCCAAATGGCATTCATGGGGTGGCTGACAAAACTTCCATCCTGGAAAGCACCTTGATTTGAGGGATGGGGAGCTCCTTCACCACGAAAAGATACTGCATTTTTGAATAGTTCATGAATCCCTTCTCCTTGAACCACGTCTCAATCGTTAGAGGCTGCATGTACAAATTTAGAAACGTATAAGACCTAGAGATAACACTAATTAACATTGTGGGATTCAGATTAACTCACGAATCTAGAATGCACGTCATGAAGTTTTGTTTTAATTGTCACTTTTCCGGTCTTCTTGTTTAGCCTAACACCCGGGACTTTATAAAATCTGTTGAACAACTGGAAACGCGTGTGCATGATCATGAGCCGTTCCTTGATCATCATAGAGGATATTTCAGTCCCCTTCTCCCTCGTTAATTTTTTCCCAGTTCCTCGTAAATCTCCGTCATCATCTCCGCCGTGTACCAAATTTGCCGATCGACGATCTTGCGAAGACAGCGTAGTAGTATATTCTCATCTCGATGACTAAACTCTCTGAAGCTTAGGAACACATTATGTATGTCATCCTATTCATGTGTCGAGACAAATGAACATGTCAACAGTGCACGCCATATGAATAATACAGTTTAAGTATAATTATTGATCATTTACCTTTGTCGAATCGTAGACTTCCTTCAAAGTGCTTCGGGTGGATGCCATTGAGAGAGGATAAATGAAAATGGTCAACAAGAGCGAAAAAATAAAAATGAAATTATGAAACATGGGGTGTATACTTGATGACTATGTAATATAGTCATACCTCGGGATGTACATACCTGTCATTACTTCTCTTAATGGTGCTTTTCAAACTAAAATTCAATGTAATGTACGACGGTCAGGATTAAGTGGCAGATTAACTAAACAATGAGATTAAATATAAAATAATATATAGCATGTACGTAATAGCTATGCGGAATTACTCGATAATATGGTGGTCACCATACTGTAGTCAATATTATTCTTCGTACCACATAGTAAATTGAGGTCGCTATAATTATGGTAAGGGCTAGCAAAAAAAAAAAAACCCCCAAATTTCAACATTTACAATATATTCACCTAATAGTAATGAAATATATGAAAAATAAAAGGAAACCCAGTTCAGCCTTATAAAGTACCTAGAGATTTTTTAGGAGATAAGGCTGCGCAGTAGCCATCAGTGGTAATATCAACTTATGGCCGCCGAAAGCAAGATACGTTGTGTACTTCACAAGCCAACTTCATTGATTATTTGTTTATATGGGTTTACCAACTCGGTATGTGTATACATTTCAAACCTAGTTGCGTACCTCCAAAAATGTTCACAAGTAATATTTTAGGGTTATCATAAACAGTTAAGAGGAGCGATAATGATAGTATTAATGACTAGGATCAAATTGTGCGTCATTGTGAGGCAGGAAATTTGTACACGTTGTTTTTTGAAAGGGATAATTCTTTGTTAATAACTTTAAATCAATAGAAATGTGACCATTTCCGATTATAAGAAATTGTTCGAAGTACGCTGCACCCCTTTTTTGAACGGCATCAATGCATAAAATCAAAACAGCACGAACGACCATTTTCAAAGAAATACAAAATATTATTGTCACAAGTAGTAATGATAGGTCCAAAGATTCCATACACCGGTTATTTGAATATATACACTCAATAGCTTAGGAAATATAAGATTAGTATTCATACACTATTATGCACCTTATCTGCAGTAATATAAATAAATATATGTCAACCCTTTTGTATTTATTATTTTATTTAGATTCAGATGTAAATGACTTTCTAATTTTTATTTGGGCGTTCCAAATATATGAACAAAGGCGACCATGTTAAATGGATTTGTGGACACGCTAGTACCAGTCATGTCAAACATTACCGTTGTGAAATAAAATAATTGATTTATAATCTCCATCTATTTAAAAATTCAAAAGTACCTTGCGCGGAAAATCTATATAACCATTTCACATAGGGACATAAACCATAATTAATCGAAGAAGCGAGTGTTGTATATTATAACTTTGAAAAGCACGATGGAATACGGAGAAAGCTCTGTTGTGGGGGGCGGCAAATCCCAGGGTCGGTACACGACCTGGTTCTGTGCCACTGTGGGCGAGAGTCGGTGATGCAGACCGCATGAAAAATTCCTAATCCCGGTCGTCGTTACTGGAGATGCCCGGTGGGTATATTCATACTTTGTGCATTTAAAAAGTTTTGATTGGGTACTAGTACGTAATATGTTAAACAAATTTTAATTACATTATTGCAGGCCTTTAGATGCAAGATGGTGTCCTGGATTGACCCCAAACCTTGCCACAGGTGTAAGGCTGTGATTCCAGGGCTTGTCAATAACCTAGAGGGCCAACAGTCCTTAATAGAGCGTTACCAAAAGCGCTACAGAATTGGAGCATTGTTGGCAGTGGCGGCCTGGATCTTAGCTATGGCGGTGTTTGTTAAGATTAAAATGATGTAAAGTTTGATTACCGTTTTATTTGTAATTTCCTATATCCGTGGGATAATGATAATGTCGGAGTTAGGCAACTGTCTCATTATTAAAACATCCATTGGGTTGTCATGTGGTGTATCAGCCTACTTCCATTTTAACCCCGTCTATATTACGACCATACTGTTAGATTTGTGACGCAGTTGTTGGCATAACATCCATCCAACATTGTCACCCGATAAACCAAAATATATCAGGTGTCTATTTATACAATACATGTCGATATTTTACACTTTTTTTGAAACCCACAAATTCAAAAAATTTAACGCAAAATGCAATCATTGAGCAGGAGGGCAAATATATTATAATACATGAATATATAGAGTTGTCGATTCGGATTGACAACCTTATAAACTAAATTTTGTTTATGTTTGTAAATAATTGCCTTCATTATACGTTAGATATGTCAACCGGAAAAACCTTTTTACTATATAAATATAATTTGAATAGTGTTGTATACATTGTATGGATTCTGAATCAAACACTATCCTACAAATTGTTATATAACTTTAAATTAATTTAGTTTTCCTATTTGCCTGAAGTAATACAATTATGATAATGCCCTTACTTGCCATCTTATCGTGAAACAGTCTTTGCATCGTCACGCAGCTGAGGTTCCACACGTTATATATTGACTTCAAAAATACGAATTCTGGATAATTAGCTGCACGTGGTCTTGTCAAATCATACAGCTTTTTGAAGGATCTGCGAGATATCACTAATGATTTTCTGCAAATCTAGTCAGGTAGCCGAAAACACGCCAAACCTATTTCAATTGTACCTCATCGTTGATATTATGTATAGGGCTATGCGACAGTAGATATTTCTGTATACCAATAAGTTTGCGCAAGAGCTTATCCCAAGATGTACAAGACAAAAAACATTCATGTCATCATGGTTAAATTATAACATTAAACAAATGCTTAGACATATTAATTTGTTAAGATCTCATATAATTATATTTAAATGTTTTCGGTTATTATCTGATATAATTATATTTAAATATTTTATGATAAGCTGGGATATAATTATATCAAAACCGTTTGGATAATACTAAAATAATACTCAATTAATAACGTTTTTTTCCATCATTAATTGCACGAGGAGGTACAGTTAAAAACACTGTATAGGAGAAGCCCGCGCCATATTGACATAATCCTATAATGTAACTTATGACGTTGATTTTGCACGGTGAAAGGGTAGTGTAATATGACGGCATCACACACTTTATATGCAAAACAATAGAACGCTTTAAATTTTGAAACCGTTATTATTGGTTGTAAGCCACATCTTTATGGCTAATCAAAGTAGGGAATCTTTTATGAGCTTTGCTCTATAAATAATAGTATGATATAGCAAAAGCATTTGCACACATCTCAACCGAAGATCTTTTTCTACATCGACCCACAGATAAAACATCAACCACCACACTGATACAATGGCACCATTTGTTCCTATGCCACAAGAAGATATGTTTTACAGCAAAGACTGGACAAAGGAAGTTGACACCAAATTCATTGAGGTTCTTGCTGACATTGCACTAACAACAAAAACAACCCTATCCCTGTGTGACTTTGATGCCATAGCAGCTGCCGAAGTTGAGACAAACATTGAATTCGGAACCAGTTTTTCTTATACGGATTGCGTGTGGCAATTTCATCTACTAAAGCAACGATTTGATACTTTCACGGATCTACTGGCAAGGGATGGTTTTTTCTGGGATGAAGAAAATAACCAAATTGTTTATACCAAAGAAGACGCATTTTCCGAAGTATTAAAGGTAAGCTTACCTCGAAGTGTTTGTGGTTAATTCTCCAAACATACATATTTCATATTGACGAAATGAGAATATTTGTTTGTAGCATAATCGATTTGCGAAGGTGTACATGGTGAACGGTGAGCCAGCATGGAGCGGGTTGTGCGATATATTCCGCGAGCGCGCCCATTTTTAAAGTAAGAAATTTTAGATGACGTGTCGTAAAGAGTTAAGTACTTTTTTTGGGAACATTCACCGATATCTACTAGTGTCGATAGGTATCGCCCAGATCAACTTCGTGTTGCACGGGTTGTGGAAGATTCGCTGTGCATTTGGGATTGAAGGGCGAGTACACAATGGGTCATAATAAGTTAATAAAAGGCGATTGCACAATGGGTCATACTAAGTTCATAATAAACTATTTTAATTGGGCTAATTAAGTTAGGGATCATGCTGTTGCCGTATGTACCCCGATCTCATCATCATGTAATAATTTAAGAATGTTTTTTCCCCGATGGTGCGGTCCCGCGTGCATGTCTATTAAATATATTAAGTAGTGTAGCAGTGACACAAGTATATCACACCACGTTGTAACTAGTACCCCCAATTAAATTGCTACACCACGCATAAGTAATTAACCACTATAGCACATGAATCGCCTCATAGAAAATTAGAGAATAACCTATTATAAAACGAATGTTGGGATAATGTTGCGTCTACATCGTAACAACATGGAACTCAGGAAACTATAGAATGTAGTTTAGCGCCTGGTTGAGCAAGTATATATTAGTTATGCATGGCAACCAATTTAACCAATATCTATCCGTCCTTGTCTAACCAACAACACAACACTATATTCACATCAAACTTATAAAAGGTTAGCCAAATCAGCTACATCACAGCCAATCATTTAACAAAAGGGGTTGGTCTATTTGTTGGATCGATGTTGCCTAAACATGCATAAAATATTAATGCCAGGACTATCTACGATCATTGACATGCATCACCTAAAAAGTCCGTTAATTGCTTCCAAAAGGATGATGGGTTTGGAATGCACTGGCATGTTCAACTTACAGCAAATACGACACAACACTGATACTACAAACCAAAATCATCCAAATTCCAAACATACATAATATTCAAATCAAAACATGGCAGTAGAAACAGAGAAGTAAAAGTTCATACTATATCAAGCATGGGCCAATCCAGGTCGTTGTTTGCAACCAGCTCTTCCATGTTGTTGATCAGGACACCAAGTTCCTGCATCCGAACTTGTTTAGCTGCAATCTCCCTCTGAAGATCAGCATATGAACTTTTGTACCAAGCGAGTTGGTTCTCCACAAACCTTTTGGTTGTCACCATGGTTTCTACCGCATCAGATTGAGGCACTGCTTGACCAGCAGACAGATGATACCTCCTCTCCCCGTCTTTAGAAGCCTCAACTCCCTCCTCACCTACCCAAGGCAAGTCCTTCACCCTGTCGTTCGTCAAGTAAGTTGATGTGATTGTGAACTTATCATTATTCACCGCCATTTCTCCAAATTCTTCAATGCGCATACCTTGTTGGAGGAGAAGGCCAGTGATCAACGAAGGGAACGGCAGGATACCTGATTTCCTACCAGCAAACTATGCCATAGACCTAAGGACTCTTTCACCAATATTAACGGGTTGACCGTTCTTCAGCTTATATATCAACACAGCAGCATCCTTGGTCAAAACAGTATTATTTTGCAAAGGCAGCCAATTATAACAGGCAAGTTTGTGCAAAACGGCACTTAATGAGGTGAGCCTCGAGCCAGGCATTGAAGCTTCCCATTCCCTCTCCAAACCTCCGGTTAAATCCTCAATCACCTCATCGAGTCAAGGGTCATCCCCTTCCACAACGTCCTCCAGGCCCCAAAAACGATTGATCGTTTTAGGGCTAATGTCGAACGTCTCCCCTCTGACCCATGCTGTGCCATATTTTGTCGACAAACTGCATGTGACATGTTTGGACAGATTCATGTAGAATTCTTGAACGACGTCGGCAGAATAAAGCCCATGCTCCCTCATACTACCCAAGACCCCCCTCGATTCCAGAAATTCAAACATTCTGAATTGTTTTGCGGTGATCTTCTCCAACACCCTCTCCTTACGGATTGTCCGGTTCGTCCGAAACTCTACTGCATGAGATTCTATCTCCTTGGTTAGATATAACCTAGACCCTGAACTGGCACGATAAAACTGAGAAATTGTGTCACGGTACTCTTCTTCTTCTTCTTATTCTTCTTCGACATCATCCTCCACAACACGTGGCCGTTTCCTACCTACAACGGCCTTTTGCTTGCAACTCCTCTGCTTTTTGGTTTTCCTTGAGGCAGAGCTCGCGCCTGCATCATGGCCAACCACTTCTTCCCCTTCATCCTCCACCATGACATCATCATGATCAACCAAACCTTTCCCCTTAGAGGCAACTTCAGCATTCTTTTTCACACGGATACCTCGTTTAGTTCTTTTAGACGCCTTTCTCTTCTTACCTCATTTCGACGATGTTCCAGTAACTGCCTCGCCCAACTCCTCCTCAACGACCTCCGTTGCAGGCTCCTCATCCACAACCCTATCCTCTCGTGCCTCTTCCATCTCCTCAACGTCTTCCACAACAACTTTATCTTTACCGACAACGGAGGCATTCTTTCTCAGACGACTACCTCGTTTACCTCTGTTAGAGGTGATCCTCTTCTTACCTTCTTTGGGCGGGCCTACGATAACTGCATCGACCGACGGCTCCTCCGCGACCTCCGTTGCTGTTTCATCATCCCCAACCATATCTTCCCATGCCGCTAGCATCTCCTGAACGACATCCTCGACACCTGTACCTGTACCGACGACTTCATCCCTTGTCTTGTCACGGCTAACACGTTTACTTCTTTTAGACGCGCTTCTCTTCTTAGAACCTTTGGACACTGTTGCGATAACTGCCTCACCCAAAGCCTCCTCAACGACATCCGTTGCAGGCTCATCATCCACAACCCTTTCCTCCCGCTCCTCGGCCATCTCCTCAACGACATCCATAACAACTTTACCTTTAACGACACCTTCAACATTCTTTTTCACCCCACTAACTCGTTTACTTCTTGTAGTACCGCTACTCTTCTTACCTCCTTTCGCCGTTCGACCCAAAGCTTGGTCACCCTCAACCTCCTCAACCACTTCAGCCCCAGCCTCAGCAAATCTTTCCGCCGCTACCTCACCAAATCCAACTGCCACAACCCCCTCCACGTTCTCCTCCTCAAACTCCCCCGCGTTTTCATTCATAACATCATCCACATTTGCACCCGAATTATCATTCGCGTGATACACCGTTGCCGCAGGCGCCGGAGGCGGCACAACGTCATTTAGAACAGACTTCGTCACCTTTTCATACAATCTTGTGCTCATTCGCCTCTGCATAGCTTTTAGTCGCGCACTATCTGCTAACGCCGCCGCTTGACTAACAACAGCTGGATGAGCGGTAGAAATATCACCTAGTCTAGGGTTAGGTTTACCTGCAATTAATTTTGGGAAACCTCCCGCCAAATCAGCAGTAGATGTTGAAGAAATGTTGGAGCGTCCGTCAACAGGTTTGCTTGATTTCGACTTTACCTTGCCCGCGACTTGGGTGGATTCCATGACTGAGTTGGGTCCTCGCCGAGCACTACTTCGATGCGCGCGTGGACTCATGGGCTGTTTCGATCCTTCCTTTGTCAAAGCAATAGCTGCGAGTCTATCCAAGGGGGTTTGATCTGACATTTGAAATATAGAGTTGGAGTATAGATTTGAGTGGGATAGTTGAAATGGTATGGGTAAAGGAATAGAAAGGGAGATTTTAATTTGAAGCAAAATTAGGGCAAAAATTCTGGGTGCAGAGGGAGTGAGTGCGATAATTCGATAAAGTGAAGGACAATTATGGTGGCAGTTTGCACAGTCGATGTGTTCATAAATATTTCCTAATTGCCCCCATTATAATTAATTTACCATAAAATTAACATTTTTATAATTAATATTCGATTGAATTTGGTCAACACATAGAATAGAACCTCCCAACGCCAATATGTTTATTTTTTACACCATGCATACAACTCAAACTTAGTTTTCATAACAATAATGGATAAAAATAAAGATATAATTAATTTCAACATGGCTTAAAAAAATATTATTTTCAATAACAATAACATGGGCTGTATGATGTTTCGGATTTCTATGTTATAATGATGTTGGTGTAACATCTACTCAATAGTTAAACCGGTGCTATTGGAAATGGCCCGAGACCACATAGAAAGCAGTTTTCTTGCAACCGGACCTTGTACAGCCGAGAAGAGTGACCTAAGCTCAATGTGTGGAATATCCCTAGAATTAAAATCCACCAAATAATACAATATCATACTCGTATGTAACGACAAATTCCGATCAGCAAAATAGATTATGTCGCACACTTCAAAAAAAAGGCCACGTCGACATGATAGCTAAACCCGACCCAAAATAGACAACATGTCTAAGTCAGTCGGCAAGTGAATATAATTTGATTTTAAACAGCTAAATTTGCAGTGCGATGGTCGTCCCACATTGCCCTACCTATTCCGACCCTCCTTCGATCCATTGCTCTAGCTTCCGAAGCAACTGCATTAATCCGACTTCGCGATATAAGGCTACTAGCACGGTACACGTCGTCCGGGTGAAAATCAAACAAGAAATCCCCATCAATTCCGTTCTTACGTATGAAGTTGTGCAGTGTACAGCAGGCCATGACAATCTTAGTCTGATGTTTTAAACTGTAGTTGGGCATCATCTTCAGAACGGGGAAGCGCATCTTCAACAAACCAAAAGTACGCTCAATCACGTTACGGAGACTCGAATGTCTGAAGTTAAACAGCTCCTCCATCCCAATCGGCTGATTGTTTTGGAACTCACGTAGGTGGTATCTCCCGGATGCAAATAGAGTTAGGTAACAAGTGTATAACGAGAACCCCGAATCAACCAAATAATACTTGTTTCCCGGTGGATGTTTCCATGATGGGTCCCTGGCGATTGACATTTGCAGTGCACGACAGTTGTTCATAGAACCTTCGTAACCGGCACCAACGTAAGTAAAGTTCATGTCAAAATCGCAAACAACAACAACGTTCTGGCTCAGTTGTCCCTTTCTGTTGATGTACGACGTGTGTAGATGCATTGGCACGTGTGCTGATATATGTGTACCATCCATAGCACCAACGCAGTCCTGCCATGCCTCAAAAAAGGTTTTTTTTATAATAGTCTAACGAAATAAAAAATGCCCACAAAACACAACTTCAATAATGTTTGAAGAGGTTCTGGATACAATGTTCGATCGCTGTTGAATCAACACCCGGTCACCAGTTAATCTAACAATAATAGCAACGTTCAACGCATACTGATTTAAAACAAATAATGTAGGAAGGAATGAATTAACTTAAGATCGGTCAAAATGTACCTTAAAGTAAGGATAAAATCGGGGATCCTTGGCTATGCGGTCATGCACAACGTTGAAGTCGGCTGGTACGATCATGTCAACAGCCATGTTCAAAATGGCCTTCGTCACCCTGTGGACGTGCCGATGGATGGTCTCGGTTGAGTGTTGGAATCGCTCGCACGAATCACGGAACCGGTGATTCAACCCAACAGTCAACATAAAGATGGCTAGCGCCTCCATTGACTGAACCTGCGAGTTCCTAGAATCGGTCAGGCCGTAATGGTTCTTGAGCGTGTCGTGTAGCGTGTAAAATGTATCCCGATTCATCCGCAAGGCATCATAAAATCGCTCGTCGTGACCAAGCAGTAGCTCCAGCAGCCACTTCGAACCCGTCAATTCAGAGTCATTCATAGGGCGCCTCGGATAAAACCAATCAGGTGCCAAGCACAATCCAATAAACATGAATTCGCTAAGGCCATCGTCGCTATCATCGTCGCTTCTGTTGGACAACGTCGAAACAATATTATCGCTATCTTCTCCCATTTCTGCAGATTGTAAAGTGCAATAAGTCAAAAGAACCATTAGAACAGGAAAATGGAACGGGTATTGATAGGTAAGCTCCTCATAAGTTGACAAAACAAAATATCATAACAACCAAGGCGCAGTCAAATCAATAGGGCACAAGCGAACACCATTAACGGTTGTGAAACAAATACAAAAAGTTAACAATATAAACTGCAAGAAACAACCACAAAACAAAACAACAAGGGCATTTTACAACATGGCTATAGGGGAGACCAAACATAGACTACAAGTCTGATACTAATGATTGGGCCGATAAGGCACAAAATTAAAACGCGGCTCTAGGGGCAAGTATCCATGTTGGCAGGAGGCTGTTCAACCGGCAGACGCATCACCCATTCCCGACGATCATCTTCCCTCATCCGCATAAAAAACAGCCTTGTCTCTTTGTGCTTCAAGCACTTGATGGCTTCGAAGAACAATGACTTAGGCGCAATGTCGAGCCTGTACAATGCATCCATGCATTCACCAATCTGACTGGTCGTTGACTGCGTGATGTTGGCCGCTTTTGTCTCGTTCAACATATTCCAGCACTTAAGAGTAGTGTCCAGCATTGCGCTTCTAGAAGTAGGGTTATCGGATCGTTTCCTTGGGGCACGCCTGGTTGCAAGCCCCTGCTGAGAAGGAGTCAGATTAACCACATGGGGAGTGGGCACAGAGGCGTTCGGGGGATTAAGACTAGTTGACGCAAATTGTGAAGCTTCCTGTGTGTATCCAGAAGATTCACAACCTTCAGGAATGGCGTCCTGATCAAACGCATCGCTTACCGGATCAACATGATCAGGATCACCCAGTTGTGTGATCTCGTCTTCGGAATCGGATCCGCCCTGCCTCGAGTATCGTGCCTCCTCGCCGGTGGTAACTCGGTTGTGCCACATCTCCTCCAACAACTCCCAGTCCGGACAACCTTTCTTGCAGCTTATGACGGCGGCGGGATCTTCCTGCAATATGACAACCAAGGAACAGATTAGACTGAATTCTAATTGATAAACTCTATGAATTAAGCCTGCAGTAATAACGAATCGCAATTGACCTTGTAGAACTGCGCCCAACGCTCATCGTCAAACTCCAGCTTGCCAGTATCTGGGTCCACACCAACACCCGTCTTCGACCTCCCGACCCTAATGTGCCTCCATAGCACCTTCAGCCTATTATACTTGCCCTTCAGCTGGTCAACGGTGTAATCAAACCTGACCCGACAGTTTGCTCTCATTGCATACATCAGTTCATTCCATGTTCCGGTGGTGAAGGTGCTCCCCAGTAACTTTCCGGCAAGAAATTCCTGGTATATAAGCTTGATGAAAAAACGCTCATTTAAGTCACCCCAATAGGCATCTTCTTTCTTAGACCGCTTTGGACGTACCAGACGCTTATCGGCCCTGCCACCGCGGGGAGGTACCATCTAAGACTCAATTAACTTGTCCAGTTAGTAACACTAACCAATCGAACATCACCGATTAACTCAGACATGGCAAATGGGATAACTCAAAATAATAGATATCAAAGTGCAAAGTGTTCGGGTTGAAATGCTGGAAAGATGTTGGCCCAACATCAGACCAACATTGATATCAGAAACTATTATGCCACATAGTCCTAGCACAACATGCACTTAGTTATGGATTAAGTGACACCGCTTTTAACCAATTGTCTTTTTTTGGCTGACATTACGTGCGTGAACATCCCAATATACAAAGTAAGAGCAAACTAAGATTACATGGCAAAATCAAATATAAGAACAGGCCATCTTGCCAAAAGGTTGCACTGCAATGAACTTTTAAAAGAAAAAATCCTAATATATGCATGTAAGAATCATGGAACCAACATTCACATCAGAAACTATTATGCCACATAGTCCTAGCATAACATGCACTTAGTTATGGATTAAGTGACACCGCTTTTAACCAAATGTCTTTTGTTGGCTGACATTACGTGCGTGACCATCCCAATATACAAAGTAAGAGCAAACTAAGAGTACATGGCCAAATCAGATATAACAACATGCCATCTTGTCAAAAGGTTGCACTCCAATGAATTTTTTTATGGAAAACTCCACATGTATCCATGTAAGAATCATGGAACACGGGCTGTGCGTGTATTGAGTGAACATTGAGATGTTAATATGCACACAAAGGGGAGAATAAACACACTAGATGCATGTAGCACGGACAATAATATTTTCCTATATAAACATAGATATCACGCGAACTCAAATCACCAATAGATGAGGTGAAAATGTAACATTTTGTTGGAATTTGCAGAGGAAGAAGGGATTTGCTGCCACCTGACACACCAACAAAACATGAAATTAGTAAGCAATGCTTAACAAGAAGAGCAATATGTAGGAGAATATGAAGTGTAACAACTGGAACAATTTCTCTCACCTTAACTAATAATGAACGTGCTTGGGAAATAAGGAGATTGAGGGCTGTAATATATAGGAGATCAGTAGGGGGAAACCAAAAAATTCGAAAATTAGATGACTGTCAAAACACAAAATTTTGATTTAAGGAACAATGGTATTATTACCCACTTACTGAAATTTGGAGGGAAGAGTTGCTGCAATTTTTTGTGTACAATGCATAGATTTGCCGCTAAATTTATGAACAGTGCACGTCGCGTCGGAGCTGCCAGCTTTTGGAAGCTGTCACGGCTGACAATGGCAGAAAAGTAGAGCTATTTTCTAGCCTTAGTTTCTATTTATTTAATTCCTGAGTTTTGAGACCAAGAATGGGCCGTTTACAATGCTTATTGGGCTGTCTCAGGAGTCCTAAACCAAACAATTTTTTCCGTCTCTGAAACAACTTTTAAATCTCTCAAATGAAAACCAAACATGGGCTAAGAGACGTGGGGGTTTGCCTTTGTGGAGAGAGAGAGAGCCAAATGACCTCAATCTATCAACAAATGTAAAAAGAAAGTCAAACTTTAAATTTCTTTACACTTTAAAAAACACACATCTTTCTCTTAAACCTTCAAAATCAAATCTTCAGATATTTATCACGTTGTACTAAATTATATCATTACAATGACTATAATAAATTTTATTTCAAGTAGATGATAGTCTTATGCATTTAAACCAACTTATTATTTTGTTGGGGGCTTTAATGTAAGATAATTAAATCTTTTTTTATATTTATATTAAAGTTTTCTTCTTCTAGTTCTACAGATAAAATATTTTAATTAAAGGAGAAGCATTTATAACTAGTATCTCGTTTACTAGTGCTATCAATAATTTTTCCCCATATAGTTGTAGAGTTTAACTTCGATAAAATCTATTTAACATGTAATTTTTTTCATTTTGTACCAAACGGTAATATTTTTCATTCTAATGTATACATTTTAATCTCTATATATATATATATATATATTTAGTTAATTGTAGCCCGGGGTCTAAAAAGATTCTGGCTCCGCCCCTGATCATTCATGAGACGGAATCGTCTTTGTAACGTCATAAACAACCCTGGCACAAATGAAAAGAAAACAGAGAAACCAGGGAGTAATGCACATATATATTACTCTTTCGAACTAAATATAAAAGTTATGTTCACATATTATCAGAGCATATATCACACACCAGGTCCCAGCATCTCGAAGTTTAGTTCACTACAAGAAAAGGGGTCATTAGGGACTGCATGGGCGGTCCCTAATGACCCCCCTGCGGTAGCTATTGAGGGGGTAGCGACCGTCTAGCGGTCGCTATTTTTCGGTCGCTATTGACCACGGTCGCTTGCCAATAGCGACCGTTAAGTAGTCCCTATTGTGGTCATTAGGGACCGCAAGATAGCGACTGTTAAGCGGTCCCTAATGACGTCAATAGGGACCGCAATATAGCGACCGTGAAGCGGTCGCCATACTTTTTGATAATAGGGACCGTCTGGGCGGTCCCTAATGTGGAACAATAGGGACCGCCCAGACGGTCCCTAAATTTAACAATAGGGACCGTCTGGGCGGTCCCTAATGTGGAATAATAGGGACCGCCCAGACGGTCCCTAAATTTAACAATTGGGACCGTCTGGGCGGTCCCTACTAATATTCGTAGAATTTCTATGAATATTAGTAGGGACCGTTAAACGGTCCCTGATTTTGATATTAGGGACCGTCAAACGGTCCCTACTAATATTCATCGTATGAATATTAGTAGGGACCGTTAAGCGGTCCCTAATGACCTCCAGAAAAAATAAAAATAAAACTACAATTATATTCCGGATTTAATCCGGAATATAATTTTTTTTTTGTAAAATGGTAATTTTAACAAATGGAAAACAATAAAATATTGAATAAAAAGTTAATATAATGACAATTGATATGAAAGAATAAAAGAATGTGAAAAGATGAATAAAATGAGTAATAATATAAAATGAATGAAATCAAAAACATGAAATCAAAAGTGAAATGGGTGTAAGAGTGGTGAGATATATATATATATATATATATATATATATATATATAATTGGTTTTTGTCCGTTGGATGATTTTAGATGATCGACGGTTTAAGATGGCGATTCGTGTTAAAGACATGATGGGTACTTATGACCGTAGATTAGGATTTCATCGACGGTTGAGATTTGATTTGGTGAAAATTCAAATTTCCCCCTCACTTCCGCCAAAAAATTTCGCAAAAAATTCAAAATTTTCGATTTTAGGGACCGTTAAGCGGTCCCTAATGTCAAATTAGGGACCGCTTAACGGTCCCTATTGTCAAATTAGGGACCGCTTAACGGTCCCTACTAATATTCATACTTAAAAATCAATTTTTTTTTTATTGATGTTGTTGTGTTTGTGATTGTAAGCAACCAAACTCATTGTAATATATAAATTGAAGTAATAAATGATTGCAAAACCAACCTTATAGTAGATTACTTGTGAAGTAATAGATTAATTGCGATTGATCGAGTTATTAACGTTCAAGATATATTTCACAAATGTACAACTAATTAATTATCATTAGTTAGTTGTAATTGTTATCCGTGTTTATGATTTACTTCACAAACATTAGCATAGATATGATTATGAGGCATAATCATTAGATCAAGTATTCATTAATTATACATATATATGTAGATCGAATTAATTTGTCATTATGTCATTCGTCGTACAAAATAGTAGGAGAATCTTCAAAGCAGCCCGTTCTCCTTGTATAATATTTGGATATACAATGTGTCGTTGTACTTATTGTTATTTTAACTATTCCAATGGTTATTATGAACTAAGCATACAACGCGGCACCTCAAACCATCGAAAAATTCATAATTTTGATGTATGAATATTAGTAGGGACTGCCAAGCGGTCCCTAATTTTACAATAGGGACTGCCAAATTAGGGACCGCTTGACGGTCCCTAATGTCAAATTAGGGACCGCTTAACGGTCCCTATTGTCAAATTAGAGACCGCTTAACGGTCCCTACTAATATTCATACTTAAAAATCGATTTTTTTTTATTGATGTTGTTGTGTTTGTGATTGTAAGCAACCAAACTCATTGTAATATGTAAATTGAAGTAATAAATGATTGCAAAACCAACCTTATAGTAGATTAGTTGTGAAATAATAGATTAATTGAGATCGAGCGAGTTATTAACGTTCAAGATATATTTCACAAATGTACAACTAATTAATTATCATTAGTTAGTTGTAATTGTTATCCGTGTTTATGATTTACTTCACAAACGTTAGCATAGATACGATTATGAGGCATAATCATTAGATCAAGTATTCATTAATTATACGTATATATGTAGATCGAATTAATTTGTCATTATGTAATTCGTCGTACAAAATAGTAGGAGAACCTTCAAAGCGGCCCGTTCTCCTTGTATAATGTTTGGATATACAATGTGTCGTTGTACTTATTGTTATTTTAACTATAAAAATGGTTATTACGAACTAAACATACCACGCGGCACCTCAAACCATCGAAAAATTCATAAATTTGATGTACGAATATTAGTAGGGATTGCCATGCGGTCCATAATTTCCACATTAGGGACTGCAAAGCAGTCCCGATTTTCACATTAGGGACCGCTTAACGGATACTGTCAATAGGGACCGCCCAGGCGGTCCCTATTGTTAGTATCCGTTGTCAATAGGGACCACCCAGGCGGTCCCTAATGATACTATCCGTTGTCAATAGGGACCGCCCAGACGGTCCCTATTGTTAGTATCCGATATCAATAGGGACCACCCAGGCGGTCCCTAATGATACTATTCGTTGTCAATAGGGAACGTTGGACGGTCCTAATGTCAATAGCCACCGCAATGCAGTCGCTATTGACCCGTTGCCAATAGGGACCGCAATGCGGTCCCTATTGACAATTAGCGTTGTCAATAGGGACCGCAAAGCGGTCCCTATCGACAAATAGGGACCGCTTTGCGGTCCCTATTGGCAACGGTTCAATAGCGACTGCATTGCGGTTGCTATTGACCAATGCGGTCGCTGAAGACAAGCGGTCGCTAATTTGCGGTCCCTAATGACCCCTTTTTCTTGTAGTGGTTGATATTGTTAATTGATGTTAGTTAGTTAACTAGTTAGTTTCTAATTATTTAATTAGTTAGATTATAATAAGTAGCTAATTAATCAGTGTTACGTTACATATTTCCAGGAATCAATCAATACACAAAAGAAAAATATTTTACAAGTACCAACAAATTCAGCTTCAATTTAACGAGAAGATTAGCGAAATAGCGATAAGTAGATATAAAACTAAAAAGGGATGGAGAGTTTACCAGCTGTGTGGAGCTTCGAGTTGATTTTATTCAGTGTCTTCCATGTTGATTGCATCAGTGATATGTATTGATGTACTACTGGGGAATAATTATTATAACTTGCAAGTTCATATAGATGTGGTGAGGAGGGTTTCAATTTTTCTTTTACCCAGTTTGGAAAAAGCACATGGCTATATCACAATCACCATATGGTAGAACCGTAGAAGGGACCGGACATTGTCTCCAATTTCAACAATTCACGCACTCCTCTATTATTCAATTAATATTGAAGACAGATGGCCTCTCCTACAAAAAGACTTTTGCAATTAAACAGAGACAAGATATATGTATTTTATTTTTATTATTTTGATGAACCTAGATAGATATATGGTTAATTTTGTAGACAAATTAATTTTGTCTACTCCAATTAAATATTGACAAGTGTCAAATTGATTATTATAAATTAAATTAATTATTTCTATTTTAAATTTGGAATTTTACTAAATTAAATTCCATTTATTAATAGGTTAATTAATTGATTTATAATATAAAGATGGAGAATTGTTGACCGATCAAATAAAGTCATGTGGAAATACGATGTGTTCTAAGGATTTCTTGATAAATGGCAGCCCAGTGCACGAAAGCATCCCCGCAATGCGAGGGTCCGGTGAAGAAGTCCACCACAAGCTAAATTAAATCCATGCTTATATTGAAAATAAAACCGACCAATCACAAGCAAGGAGACTCGGTTCTACAACTATAAATAGAGGTGCTTTTGAAGAACAAAAGGACGCAATTAAAAACGTCAAGAATTGAGAGCAAGGAAGTTCAACAAATCCTCTCCAACAAGCTCAACAATCTTCAAGGTGTTCTTCGTTAAGAACTCCTTTTAATCCGCTATCAAGCCTCAAGTTAATCCAAAAACCGTTTTTGAAGATCGTGTCTCTGTTAAGAAGATCAAATCTTCAACAATTCAAGAAAACCCAAATCAAATTCATACCGTTCTACAACAACATTCAAACCAAAAATTCGTTTGATCCGAGATCAAGTCACAAGACCCTCGGAAAACCGTTTCTGAAGATCAAAATCCATACTCGAAAGATAAAAACTCACAAATCCAAAGAATTGAGGACGAAGATCATATCATCCTTCATCAATCCTCAAATCAAATCACCATTTAATCCGAGATCAAGTGCAAGGACCCTCGAATTAACGTTTCTCCAAGTTCAAATCATCTCAGTGAAGATCAAATTGAAGATTTCCGCCACAAATTTCAATACTGTTCTTGTAGAATTGAATCAGAGGATTAAATAGAGATTGAACCACAATTGTACTTCAAATTTACTCAAAATTTATTTGTAATCTTTTTCTTGTCTTTTAATTTACAGAGATAGCAAGAATTTGTCATTACAAATTTGGTACGCCCAGTGGGACAATCTCTACCTCTCATCTCTTTTCCAGCAAGTCTGCAAATTTGAAGTAACAAGAAGTCAGCGTTGCTCAACAATCGACAAGTCAGTGGGGGCAACAAGCGGAGGCTCTTCGCAACCGATGATGAAGGCTACACTCGCACCGGGGGCAAGACATGAAGCTAAAGAAAAGAATCAAGCATCTTCAGTGACAGAGCGAGTTGCTGCGCTGGCGAGAGCTATTGAGAGCTTCACAACACAAGTGCATAGACGTGAAGAGCGCTTGAATTGTCTTCTCCAAAAGCTAGAGATTCAAGAAGGAAGTAACAACATTGAAGAAGTCGCTGACAAATTCGAAGTTCAAGGATGCATCAAACTTTCGAGCAAATGAGTTGAAGTTGCCACTCTTCCCGCAAAACAAGAACAGAGAACAAGCAACGATCGAAGCATGACGCATGAAAAGGCTACTCAAGGTATTAAAGCTCAAGAATTTGGTGAAGTCCTAAGTGAAAGAATCGAAACCACTTCCCTTTTCCACAAGTCAAGTTTCGCAAGGAAGGAAGATCAAGGCGTCATGATGCACAAAAGATTTTCTGGAGAGATCATTCAAGAGGCTGAAGTGGGAGAACATTCCAAGTCCTCAAGTCAACAAATTCAAGTATCCCCGCAAGGCCTTGTCTCTGCCAATCAATTGAAGAAGTTCATCAAAGAAGTTGCAAAGGAACATAAAGCTCAACATAAATCTTTCAAATCTTACACAAAGCCCTATACTCAACGAATCGAGCGATTGCAAATGCCGGAAAGCTATCAACCGCCAAAGTTTCAAAGATTTGATGGAAAAGGCGACCTAAGACAACATGTTGCTCACTTCGTTGAAACATGCAGTAGTGCCAGAACTGATGGAGATCTTCTAGTCAAACAATTTGTTCGATCCTTAGAAGACGTCGCTTTTGATTGGTACATTAACCTCGAGCCAAACTCCATTGACAGTTGGAAAGATCTACAAAATGCATTCTTCAATCGCTTTTATAGCACTCGACGCACGGTGAGCATGATCGAGCTTGCAAACTCACATCAACAAGATGATGAGCCAGTGATTGAGTATGTCAATAGATGGAGACATCTATCCTTAAGCTGCAAAGAGAAATTGTCTGAAACTTCAGCCATAGAGATTTGCATTCAAGGGATGAATTGGGGTCTCTCTTACATACTTCAAGGAATCAAACCAAGAACATTTGAAGAGTTGGCGACGCGTGCGCATGACATCGAGTCAAGTATGAAATCTACTAAAGAAGAAAGCTCAACCCATGTCCTTGATACTGAAGGTGACGATACGGATGACACCAGCGATGAAGAGGGTGCGACATCAAATTTCATTACAACCAATATGCTCCTTGATATGAGCTTAAACTATCTAAAATCTTCAAATTAAGTGTCAAATCATATGCTCCTTGATACGAGCTTAAACTATCTAAAATCTTCAAATTAAGTGTCAAATCATGTACTCCTTGATAAGAGTATAAACTATCAACATTCTCCTTAACACCAGTGTAAACTGTTTGCATATGTGAACTTAAAGTAAACATTCAAGTCTTCAAGTCTCCTAGACACGAGCCAAAAGGTCTGCAAGTTCTTCAAAGCCAAGTCTTCAAAGAAAATATCCAAGTTTTCAAGTCTCCTAGACACGAGCTAAAAGGTCTGCAAGTTCTTCAAATCTTCAAGTCTTCAAGCAAATCCTTCAAATCTTCAAGTCTCCTAGACAAGAGCCAAAAGGTCTACAAATCCTTCAAGTCTTCAAACCAAATGCGCAAGTCTTCTAGACACGTCGAAGGTCTGCAAATCCTTCAAGTCTTCAAGTCCTCCTAGGCACGAGCAAAAAGGTCTGCATGTTCTACAAGTGTCCAAGTCTTCAAATCTTCAAGTCAATTGCTCCATGACGCACGAGCTTAAGCTGCATGTTACTCCTGGCCTGCATGAGTATAAACTGTGGATGGCAACCACCAATGGTAAATTATGTGGTTAAAATGATAACTTACCCCACTAAAGGTGTTTTATGTGGTTAAATTTTAAATACCCCACTTTGTTCGAAGTGGTTAAAGAATGAATACTCCTGGCCCGCATAAGTATAAACTGGGTACGGCACCCCCCTTAAATCAATCTTGATATCTTTGAACTACGTTATGACTTGATCCTTTTATTGAGGTGCGTAGGCAGCTTAGAATTTTTCTAAGTTCAGTCATGAAATTTTCTTAAGTTGGTTTTGTTGCATTACGTTACAATATTCATGAGAAAGAAACATGATGCCAAATGCAAATGAAAAACTCAAAATGAGGTAAATAAAGGTAAATCTTTTATTAATCTCGGAGTTTGATGACGCTACAAATCCAAAGCAAGACAAAATAAAGCAAAGATAAAAAAAAAAAGAAATCTCTCTCAAACAAAAGGCCTCACATCCCCCAACTCCAATTGTGCAGTCTCCAAGTTCAATCTCATAACATTCAATTCGTCCATCTCCGCGTCAGTAAGTGAAGGAGTGCTTTTAAGGACGGTTATCTTCTCTTCCAAACTAGAGATCTTACTGTCGACACCTCGAAGAAACTCTTGTTGGCTCTTTAAGGATGACGTCAAGCTTGCTTTCTCCGACTTTAAGTCTTTCAATCTTCTTTTAACACTTTGAAGTTCATCTTTTGTGGACCTAACTCGTGAGGATCCCTTTTCCTTGTTAGATTTGGCATCGGATATGTGGCCCTCCATTTCCGAAATTTGTTGAAGAAGTGATGAGCTTTCCAATATTGTGGAGTTTCACACATCATAAGCAGCAGCTTGATCAAAAACTTTGCTCACTAAGGCCTCTAAGGGAGCAAATTTTTCCTTCCCAACCAACTTCATTCTTTCAAAAACAATGCGGAATTCATCTTTAAAAGAAGAAATTTGGTTAATTGGTGCGCGAACAATCCTCCCACTAACATCGGCCCATAGAGAGTTGAGATACCTCTTGTCATGAATTTCTAATAGACTTTCACCCTTAAAAACGGAGACAACAATATGTGGAGAACTTTCCTCACCATTCTTTGAGTCTTTTGGCTTCAAATGCACTTTGTCATCTTTTGAAGGTTTAGTACCAGCACATGAAGTAGACCCTTCACTTCTTTGAGGATGTTGCTCATCACCCTTCAAAGCGGAAATCCTCTCTTTACCCACCTACAAGGAGTATGTCGAAAGTTAGAAACATATACACATATTTATATATGTATGGAAATAAAGAGCAAAGTTGACCAATACCTGTACAACCAAGTCCAATGTCGCGGATGGGGTGCTCGAAAGGCAGCGAGGAGAATTGATTTCTCTAGGTTGCGAGATACTTGAGCCTTTCTTAACCCTCTTCCAGTTGCGATCACCGTTTTCGCTGTTGCCGCTCTCTTTGACAATGCTTTTTCTTTTCACTGATTCCTCTACCGCAATGTGTGTCACATCTCGCGAGCTCTTCCCAAGAGGAGCAATTTGGTTGTCACGACTTTGGGCGACCTTGTCATCTCCACCGAGTATCACGTGCTTTTGAGGCGAAAGTAAAGAGTCGATATTGTCTTCAATGTATCTCATATGGGTTTTGGTTATCCATGACTTATAAATATCTGAAAAGTGCCTTCTTGCATTAAGAGGAGCATTGGGAATCCAAACCTTTGAACATGTCCTTTGTGCAAGACTTAACCTCCAAAAACGAAGTCCTTCATGCTAAGAAGCTTTGCGGTAGTCATTTTTGAGTACGCTAGGGACATCTTGATAATATCCAAATTGTCGGCCAAATCGATGTGGACTATAGGGCTCAACATCAAAAGTTTCGCCTTGCCTCAGAGTAAGATAGCACGATCGAAGGTTGATTAAATAGTCATGCTCTGCTTAGCTAAGAGTACTGCAATCCACAAGTGTGACGTTATTGACGTTCGGAAGAAGATTGCATGCCCAAGTGGTGTAGTCTCCTTTGTGAATTCTCTTACGAGCTTCTTTTGGATCAAAAGGCCTTGCTCCATTTTCTCCAGAGAATGCCGTCAGTCCAGGTTTTTGCGACTCTTGGTGGATAGAAAACTGAGTCTTGAAGTACAGCGCCACCCACCCGTAGACAAAATGGATCGGAAAAGGAAGGCACCCTAGAGACAGTTGAGTAGACCTTGATATTGAGTTCAGTCCTTTGTAAATCGACGCTAGCACCGGAATGGCAAGGCATACTCTTTGACCGCTGGCTATAAGACTCGCCATGTTGAAAGTACTTGGACGGATAAAGCCAACGTCCTTTACAGGGAGAACAAAGATGCACAACCAACAAGCTAAGTGCGCAGCCAAAAATGTCTCTTCCTTCCAACAACCTTTGATACTGAGTTGTGAAAACATGATCTCTTCTTGCGATGACCACCGACTGTATGGTTCGAGCTTTTCGGAAGGGTTGTGTGTCGCTTGAGGTCGACGCACGCTTTTTCTCTCCTTCCGTGATGGGGGACATTTGTATTTGACTTCTTTCTTCGACCAAAAGTTGACCCATTCTTTGACTGACACTCGAGGATCGTCATCACCAATATGTGCTCGGATTAAGTGAAACGCATGGAACAAAGCTCTGCATGACCTAGGCAAGTGATGGTTTTCTTTTTCTTTGCCGAAAAGTTCTCTCTCGCTCGATATGACTTCGTCGTATAAGGATCCAAATATGGGCAGGCCGGCAAGGTGTTCCAAGTCCTATAGGGAAACTGAGAGCTCTCCAAGTGAAGTGACAAGGGTATTTGTAGACGGTGACCACGCTTCGCACAAGGCTTTTATGATTTCCAAATTGCACTCGTATGTGAACAAGGATGCATAGACTGGCTCGTACGTGTTGGTGGAAATAAGTGTAGTCTTGCACCGAACAAGGACATCTTCTGTCCACTCCCAATGTCCCGGAAAGTAATGAATTTCACCAGAAAAGTGAAGCAAGTCATCGTCCCACATGGCATCTCCTTTGGCAATGCGTCGCCCCAAGGTATCGAAAGGAAGATCATTGTTTGATACTCGGTGGTGAGGAGACCGGAGCACGAACGACGACAGAGATCGATTGGAGGACTTAGGAAACTCTTCAGTCCAGTCTTTGGGTTTAATGGTGTTAATCAAAGTGGGCCATCGGCTTGTGTAAATTCCGGCGAGAGGGGTGCCGACCTCCAATATTGTGTCCTGTTGGGTCGATTGATTTTTATCACCGGTGATGGTTAGGGTCTCAACTTCCTTCGAATTATATGCATGACCAAGTTTCACCATCTTGCGTGGACTGTCAATACAAAGAAAAAAAAACAAAAGAATTAAAAAAAACAAAAAACAAAAAAACGAGGTGAGAAATAATAATACGAGAAATTTGTGTTTTTTTTTGCAATTGTAGTGTGAATAACTCTTCTTTCCAATTCAAAACCCACTGCGACCTGCAACTAAAAAAAAGAGAAAGAAAAAGTGATTAGTGAAAAAGAAGAAGAAAGAGAAAGAAGAAGAAAAAGTAAAAAAAAAACAGAGAAAAGAAAAAAAAAGAAGTGATCAGCGAAAGGAAGAAAAAAAGGAGAAAGAAAGATGAAAGAAAAAGAAAGAAAGAAAAAGAAAGAAAAAAAAAGAAGTGATCAGCGAAAGGATGAAAAAAAGGAGAAAGAAAGAAGAAAAAAAAAAGAAAAAAAAATGAACAAGTACAATTCCTTAACTTTCATGCATTTATCGTGTGATATAATCAACTCATCATGGCGCCTCATGCGAGAAGGAATTGCACTTTGGAGTCTTTCAGGAAAACATGGATTACGATTGCTCTTTCGACGCCTTGATGAACATGAGGGTCCCAACCTTTGATGCACGGGTCTTTTGCGAGGCCCAAGTCTCTTAAAGACCAAAGTTCGAGGTAATGTCTTACAAAATGGGCCAAGTCTATCAAAGACTGATACTTGCAACAATTTCCCTTCAATTATTGACAAATTCTCTTCTTCACCGATGTAAATTGGCGTTGGCTCTTTTGATGGTGATGCGCATAGGCTCTCGTGGAGGAAACCCTAGACCTGCTCGAGGATTTGGGATAACGGCTTCAGGAAGAAGTTTTCCCATGTGCAATATTTCTTGAGGATTATAGCCAGCCTTGACCAAGAGTTTAAATGCTTTTGCATCATAACATTTTTCCACTTGTTTCTCGATTGAAGAATCATGTTAGACTTGAGGGCCTTTTGTTGGGCGGACAAAACCTTTAAGAAGAGGAGGAGAAGATGGCGTCTTTATGTCAAGCTTTGTTAAAGGCACAATCAAATCTTCCAATGAGACATCTTTGTAAGAGGACACGTCGCCTTGCGTGGGGCTTTCGTCTAATGAATGAGTTTCATCATTGCTCTTCTCACTTTCTAGGTCGTTTGTCTTCTTGGACTCCTCATGAAATGATCTTGCCTGAACCTTTGGCGCATTCATTTGTGAAACATAGTACTTGGCATCACCAAAGTGAGATTCGGCTTCAGTGAATGGCTTGTCATCCGCGAGCACCTTCTTTGTTGTCCCGTTTTGGAAATATTGAAAGCATTGATGTAGAGTTGAGGGGACAACACCGTTCTCATGTATCCAAGGTCGTCCAAGAAGCATATTATATGAAGTTTTGGCATCTATGACGTAAAATAATGCGCTTGGTGACATATCTCCTATTAACAGCTCCAGTCGTATAATGCATATAGCCCTTTGCCCCCCTTGGTTGAAGTCTTGTATCATTAAGAGACTACCCGTGAGCTCTTCATTTGGTATTCCCATTTCTTTCATCACACGCAAGGGTAATATGTTGACGGCTGAACCTCCATCGATCAAGATTCGACTAACCCTTTGCTCGCGACTGAATCCAGCTACAAAGAGTGGCCTATTATGGGGCTTCGAACCAAGTAAAAGATCTTCATCTCCAAAGAAAATTGTTGCCGCACATTGGTTGGTGTTCATGGAAGTCTTTAGGCATGTCTCATTTGATAAGGAATCTTGTACGTGAGTCACGTTGCATGACTTGCCAATGTCTTCTTCACAAAACCAACCGAGTTCCTTCTCTTTGCTTGCTTCATCCTCCAAAGTCTCGGGAGAGATTGTTGCAAGATTTGCGGTCGCCTTATCTTCCTCTAGTGTTATCTTGCCTTCACGAGCCAACCGCATAACTTTGTCCTTGAACACGAAGCAGTCTTCAATCGAGTGTCCAAGAAGGCGGTGATATCTGCAATACTTTGGATCACCTGAATGTCCGGCTTCTTCGGGTCTCTTCATTTCGGGCAATTCAATAAGACCAGATCCAAGTAAGTCGTCAAAAATCCCAGGAACATCAGAGTTAAGAAATGGATACTCTTTTGATTGCATCTCTTTTAGAGTTAACTTTGTTTGCTCCTTGTCTTGCAATGAATTCTTTCTTTCAGATGTCACATATGACTTCTTTCCTTCATTTGCCCTAGTTGAAATCTTGAGAGGTGCGGTAGTCACGGCCATGGAGTCTTTGGATGGTGCCTTAGCAAAGAACTTGCCCCCCTTCCTTGGCTCCGATTTACTTTGTGCTTTGGTAGGGTCACCAATGAGCGGCCCATCAGCTCCACTTGCAGTCATGCTCAACTCCATGTCATGTGCTCTAGTTGCCAGCTCTTCAAATGATCTAGGTTGAATACCTTGAAGTATGTACCGAAGTCCCCAATGCATTCCTTGGATGCACATCTCAATGGCTGAGGTCTCAGATAATCGATCTTTGCAATTAAGGCTCAAGTTTCTCCAACGGTCAATGTAGTCAACGACGAGTTCCTCCTTCCATTTACGAGTGCTTGTAAGTTCAACCATGCTTACAGTTCTTCGAGTGCTGTAGAAACGGTTGAGGAATTCTTGCTCTAATTGATCCCAACAATCAATGGACTCTGCCTCTAAGTCAATGTACCAGTCGAATGCATTCCCTTTGAGTGATCGGACGAATTGTTTCACCAATTGATCCCCGTAAGTCCCCGCGTTGTTGCATGTCTCCACGAAGTGAGCAACGTGTTGCTTAGGGCTGCCTTTGCCATCAAACTGTTGGAACTTTGGGGGTTGATATCCGCTTCGCAACTTCATAATGTCAATCCTTCTAGTATACGGCTTCGAGTATGTGAATGAGGACTTAGAACTTCCTCTAATGTTTTCCTTGATTTCTCCCATGATGAACTCTTTCAACTGCGCAATGTGAATCATATCGCCGGGAAAGACTTGGAGCTCTTTACTTGTGGACTTCTCCTTTTCAATTGTACTACGCCTGATAGACGTCTCCCCTTCCTCGAGATGTTGCGGACGCTTTTGTGCTAAGTCAGTTGTCTCAACAACTTCTCCTTTGCTTAGAAGTTTCTCAATCTTTGCATCTTGCTCAACAGTACGCCTCGTAAGCCACTCCATCGCCTTCGTTATTGCAGCGAGTTGTTCCTCCAAAGTTGTAGCATTTGTCGTCATGGCGGGTGCTACATCTGCCGAGGTAGGAGCTTTTGACTTGGTGCGTGGAGATGTTGGAGGAGATTGTTCATCCTTGTCGGACTCTTCAAGAAAAGCAACTTCATCGCGTTGATCATCGTCGTGTGCAAACTCATCCGTCATCTTTGCCTTTTGGTCTTCCTTTGATTGAGTCATTGAGCGAGTCCTTATTGAACTCATGTAGATGCGTCTTCTTGTCCTTGATGAAAAGAGATGAGAGGTAGATATGGTCCCACCGGGCGTGCCAAATTTGTAGTCACAAATTCTTGAATTCTGAAAATAAAATAAGAAAAAGATTACAAAGTAAATTTTGATTAAATTTAAAGATACAATCGAGGTTCAATCTCTATTTATTCCTCTGATTCAATTCTACAAGAACAATATTAAAATTGGTGGTGAAAATCTTCAATTTGATCTTCACTGAAATGATTTGAACTTGGGGAAACGTTAATTCGAGGGTCCTTGGACTTGATCTCGGATTAAACGGTGGTTTGATTTGAGGATTTGACTTGAGGATTTGATGAACATGGATTTGACTTAGGGATTTGATGAAGGATGATATGATCTTCGTCCTCAGTTCTTTGGATTTGGGGGCTTTGATCTTCCTAGTACGGATTTTGATCTTCAAAAACAGTTTTCCGAGGGTCTTGTGACTTGATCTCGGATCAAAATGGAATTTTGGTTTGAATGTTGTTGAAGGACGGTATGAATTTGATTTGGATTTCTTGAATTTGTTAAAGATTTGATCTTCTTGGTAGAGACACGATCTTCAAGAAACGGTTTTTGGATGAACTTGAGGCTTGATGGCGGATTGAAAGAAGTTCTTAACGAAGAACTTCTTGAAGATGGATGAAGGATACCTTGAATGCCGCGAAGAACGCTTGAAGATGGATGAACTTGGTGGAGCGAAAAACTTAGAGCTTTTCCCTCTTCAACTTGTGAATATTTTTTTGTGTCTTTTTTCTTTATGAGAGGACCCCTATTTATAGTTGTAAAAACCTAGAGCTCCTTGCTTGTGATTGGTCGGTTTTATTTTCAAGATAAGCATGGATTTAATTTGGCTTGCTTATCAAGAAACACATCATATTTCCACATGTAATAATATGATTGGTTGACATGCCCCATCTTTTCCACGTGGCTTTATTTGATTTGTTGACTCACTTCATCATTTTTCCATGTGGCTTTATTTGATTGGTTGCAATTCTCCATCTTTTCCATTTGGCTTTATTTGATTGGCCAATCAAATAGATATTAGAAAATCAATTAATTAACCTATTAATAATTGGAATTTAATTTAGTAAAATTCCAAATTAAAAATAGAAATAATCAATTTAATTTCTAAAAATTTAATTTGACACTTGTCAATATTTAATTGGAGTAGACAAAATTAATTTGTCTACAATCGGTAGACGACAAATTTCAGATAGAATCTTGATTGTGAATGAGGTGGTGGATGAGTTAAACAAGAAGAAAAATCCTAGGGCTGGTTTTCAAAGCAGATTTTGAAAAAGCATTCGACATCATTAGTTAGGACTTTTGTATTATGTTGTGGGTAGAATGGGGTTCAGCTACAAATGAGGAACTTGGATCACTCAGTGTGTCATTTGCTATTGTCTCTATCCTCATCAATGGAAGCCCAACAGAAGAGTTCCAGGTTTCGTGGGTCTTAGACAATGCGACCCCTTGTCACCATTACTTTTCCTTCTCGCAGTGGAAGGACTTAGTGCGATGAAAAAAAATCCATCTCATTGAATATATGTAAAGGTGTTAGAGTTGGCGACGAAAGGTTGGAAATATCACATGTTCAGTTTGCTGATGATACGGTGATCTGATGTGAGAATAGCTATCAAAGTGTTTAGGCAATAAAATGCATTCTTTGACTTTTCGAGGATTTAGAGTGAACTTCTTCAAAATTAATTCATATGGACTTAATGTTGATGCCCAATCCATGGATGAGTATGCGTACTTGCTGATCTGTAGATTGGGAATCTACCTTTTAACTATTTGGATGTTTCCATTGGATTAAGCTCGAGGCAGTTTGATTTTTGGAAGCCAACTCTTGAGACAATGGACGAAGAGACTTGCTCCTTGGAAGGAAAAATTTATCTCTTCAGTCGGAAAGGTCGTTCTTCTCAACTTTGTGCTTACTAGGCTTCCAATCTATCTCCTATCAATTTTCAGAATACCAAAGCTAATTCTAAATCAAATGATGAAAGTCCAAAGAGAAGTCTTCTGGGGAGCGAACAACGAGCAAAACAATGTGAATTGGATTAAATGGGATGTCGTGTGCAAAGCTGTCAGGATTGAGTTGGAAAATTGTTGAAATTGGGAGCAAAGATTGCATTTTTGAGAGTTTGCGCAGTGGGAGAGAAATTGGGGATCTAATTTGGATTCGATTTTAGCTGTAGTCATGGACGGATGACTCAAAACGGCGGCGTTTCTATCATTTAATTCTGCATTTCATTTCTGCATTTTAATTCATTTAGTAATTGTCTATTTTACCCTTTCTAAGTGACGCTTTAGCAATTGTACTAAGTTGCACTTTGTTCTGCGACTTTAGAATCTGTAGTGACGTAAGGGTGATGTACTAGTCCTATATCACGCCTGATGCATGTACTGGAGAATTATTCAAAAATATTATATTAAAATTATAGCTGAAACTCTCTTCTCTCCCCTTCTGCTCTTCTCTTTTTGCAGAATTTCCTCTTCTTCTCTTATCAATTACCTCGTTCGTTACATTTGGCCTCATAGCCAGATTCCACGAGCTGCACAAACTCTGATTCACTATGACGGGATCCAACACAAGTCGCATTGAGAATCTGGAATTGGGGTAAAAACCCTAGAACAGGGACAAAAGGTCCTGCAAGATGGTCAAGAGCGTTCAAACCTGTAAATGCAGGAGATAAAATCGATGTTAACTAAATTATTAAAAAAATCAAATAATAGTGAAACACACGAAAATACACAATCGAGTTTGGGGACACCAGTCATCACACACTCAGTTCCTCATAACTCAGGACCAGGAATCTTCAGCTCCCCGGGTGCTCATGCTGATGGATCGTCCTGGAGGGGACCGAGGCTGGAATTCCCAAGGTTTATGGGTGAGCAACCTCGCAGCTGGTTGAGAAAGTGCATGAGGTACTTTTCCCTAAACCCCATGGCAGACTATGATAAGGTAGTGATGGCCAGTATGTACTTTGATGGGATAGCAGTATTGGTTTGTGGATAACATTGAGGGAAGGGAGAACATGGGATGGACAAAGTTCACTGAATTGTTGGTAGAGAGATTCACTCCAGCTAAGGGAGAGAATGTCATTGGAGAATTTAACAAGTTAAAACAAATGACTACAGTAGATGACTACACACTTAGGTTTGAGGAGTTGAAGTCATTCATGGTGCAGAGGGATAGGCACTTGGATGAGGAGTATTTTGTGAAAAGTTATCTGAGTGGATTAAAGGAGGAAGTAAGGATCATGGTATAAATGTTGGGTCTACCAACACTGAGTCAGACTATCCATATGGCTAGGAAACAAGAAGCCATGGTGGATACTTTGAATAGGCAGCACAAGTTTGCACCAAGGAACCAAACAGGAGGGTTCAAGATGAAACCACCTAACTGGCAAACAAATGAGCCCCTGAGACTTACCAATCATCATGAGAGGTATCCCTCAGTGAAGAGACTGACACCAGCAGAGATGGATGAGAGGAGGAAGAAGGGACTGTGCTTCAACTGTGAAGAACCCTATGTGCTGGGGCATAAGTGCAGGAGGCTGTTTGTTATCATGGGTTAAGAAGGGGATGAAGTTGAGGAGGAAGACAGACAACTGGAGGATGAAGAGGGGGATAACTATGAGCCAAGATATATGTGCATGCACTAACAGGGCAATCTGCTTCTGAAACCTTGAAAATGTCGAGGAAGGTGAAGGGATATACCCTTACTATCTTAATTGATTCTGGTAGCACCCGCACCTTCACAGATCAGCAAGCTGCAAAGAGGCTAAGGTGTAGAGTGGAGCATACAAACCCTATGGGGGTGACTATAGCCAATGGCAGTAGGATGGAGAGTGTGGCTAAATGCACTAACATGATATGGGAAATGGATGGAATACAGTTCATTGCTAGCCCTAGAGTCTTAAAATTGCCAGGGTGTGATATGGTGATAGGGGTGGATTGGCTCAGAAGTTAGGCCCTGTGACTTTTGATTTTGACAAGAAACAACTAACCTTCTATTTAGAGGGGAAGGGGTACACCTTGCATGGGTTGGGACACACTATGGAACTGAAGTACATCACCAGTAATAGGGCTGAGAAGATCATACATAAAGGAGGGAAGACCTTGATAGGTTGTCTATTCATGATTGAAGAGGACAAACCAAGGAAGGAACAGAAGGTACCTCCTCCACTTCAGCAATTGGTGGAGAATTATCAGGAGTTGTTTAAGGAGCCAACTCAGCTACCTCCTAACAGGCACTTTGACCATGAGATAACACTGCTACCAGAAACCAAACCCTTCAAATCCTACCCCTACAGATACTCTTATTTACAGAAGGCAGAAATTGAGAAGTTGGTACAAGAGATGCTGAATACTGAAATCATACAGCCCAGTAACAACCCTTTCTCTTCCCCAGTGTTACTGGTGAAAAATAAAGATGAGACATGGAGGTTCCGTACAAATTATAGGAGGTTAAATTCCTTAACTGTCAGGAATAACTTCCTTATACCCCTGATAGAGGATTTGCTGGATGAGTTAGCTCATGCCAGGGTGTACACTAAGTTAGATCTGAGAGTTGGTTATCACCAGATAAGGATGAGTGAGAAGGACATACCAAAAACTGCCTTTGTGACTCATTCAGGTCACTATGGGTTTAAGGTGATGCCATTTGGGCTAACTCATGCACCAGCTACCTTCCAGGCATTAATGAATGATGTTTTTAAGGATTATTTGAGGAAAATGGTAGTTGTCTTCTTTGATGATATCGTAATTTACAGCAAGGATATGGAGGAACATGTGATACATTTGCAGATGGTTTTTGAGAAGTTGAAGGGAGCTACCATATACGTCAAGGCATCCAAATGCTCATTTGGACATAAATCTGTTGAATATCTGGGACATATAATTGAAGGGGGAACAGTGAGGGCAGACCCCACTAAGATACAGAGTATGCAAGAGTGGCCTCAACCCAGAAATGTTAAGACATTGAGGGGATTTTTAGGACTCACATGCTACTACAGAAAGTTTGTGAGAAACTATGGGTTGATAGTAAAACCTTTGACTAATTTGACTAAGAAAGGGAAGTTTGAGTGGAATGAGGAGGCTAGCAAAGCTTTTGACTGCCTGAAGGAAGCTATGATCACTGTACCAGTGCTACAGCTTCCTGACTTTGCCAAGGAGTTCACAGTGGAGACAGATGCTTGTTATGTTGGCCTTGGAGCAGTTTTAAGCCAGGAGGGCCACCCTTTAACATACTTGAGTAAAGATATAAGTCCTAAGAACTTAGGCCTCTCAGTGTATGAGAATGAGTTCCTAGCCATCATTTTGGCTGTGGAGAAATGGAGGGCTTACCTAATTCAAGGGGAATTTGTGATCAAAACTGATCAACATAGTATGAAGTACTTACTGGAGCAGAAAATCTCCACACCTCTTCAACAGAAGTATATGACTAGGTTGATGGGGTACAACTACATGATTGAATATAAAAAGGGAAAGGAAAACAAAGCAGCTGATGCCCTGTCAAGGAGAGAGGGTATGATATGAGAGCTAATGGCTATTAGTGTTATCCAACTAGAGTGGATGAGAGAGTTGCACCTCAACTATGAGAATGATAACTTTGCACAGGAAGCTATAGCTCAATGTATGATGAACCCCTGGGATGTGTCTTACTTCAAGTATGAGAGCCAGCTACTGAAGTATAAGGGGAGATACTATGTGGGCTCAAAAGGGGATTTAAGAGAGCAGGTGTTTAAATTGATGCATGGGAGTAGTTTAGGGGGACACTCTGGTGTCTTGGGGACATACCAGAGGATACATGCCATTTTTCTTTGGCCTGGACTCAATGAGCAGGTGAAGGAATGGGTGCCACAGTGTGCAGTTTGCCCAAGTGTGCAAACATGAAACAGTTAAATACTCAGGCTTGCTGCAACCTCTAACCTTACCTGAGCATTCATGGCAACATATAACCATGGACTTTATAGAGCAATTGCCTAAATCTAAGGGCAAGGATACTATATGGGTAGTAGTGGATAGATTTTCAAAATATGCTCATTTTATACCACCAACTCACCCCTACAGTGCATCTTCTTTAGCTGAGGTTTTCTTGGAGGCTATCTATAAACTACATGGGTTACCCCAGAGCATTGTGAAAGACAGAGACAAGATTTTTGTGACTTCTTTTTGGAAGGAATTAATGAGAGCAGTTGGAGTTGAACAGTACCTTAGTACTGCTTACCACCCTCAGTCTGATGGACAAACTGAGAGGGTAAATCAATGCTTGGAGACATATTTGAGATGCATGGTGGGAGGTAATCCTAAGGGATGGGCCAAGTGGTTGGCACTTGCTGAGTGGTGGTATAATACCAATTACCACTCAGCAGTAGGGAGAACTCCCTTTGAGATATTATATGGCCACAAGGCCTCTCAGGCAGGGTTGGGATCATATGATGCAGTTAAGGTTGCTGGGGTGGCTGAGCTATTAGAAGACAGGAAGAATAACTTGCAAAGTGTTAAAGAGCAGCTAGCACATGCACAAAACAGAATGAAAGTACAGGCAGACAAAAACAGAAAGGAGAGACAGTTTAACATAGGAGACTGGGTATTTATTAAACTCAAACCATACAGGCAAAGGACTCTGAGGAAAGACACATGCTGGAAACTCAACCCTAAATATGCTGGACCTTATGAGGTGATAGAGAGAGTGGGATTTTTAGCTTACCATTTAAAGCTTCCAGAGGCAGCGCGTGTGCATCCAGTATTCCACGTGTCAGTGCTCAAGAAGCGCGTGGGAGCTAGTGAAGCAACGACCAGTGAGTTTCCCTCCAGTCCTAATGACAACAATCAAGGGTTACAACCTACGGAGGTGCTAGCGCGTAGAATCATTAAGAAAAACAATGTGGCGCAGTCACAATGGTTGTTAAGATGGGGAAACTTACCAGAATCTGAAGCAACGTGGGAGGACTTCGAGTGGGTCAAACAAAATCATCCACACCTACTCGCTTGAGGACAAGCTCGGTTAAGGAGGGGGTAATGTCAGGATTGAGTTGGAAAATTGTTGAATTTGGGAGCAAAGATTGCATTTTTGAGAGTTTGCACAGTGGGAGAGAAATTGGGAGTCTAATTTGGATTCGATTTCAGCTGTAGTCAAAGGGGTGGACGGATGACTCAAAACGGCGGCGTTTCTATCATTTAATTATGCATTTCATTTATGCATTTTAATTCATTTAGTAATTGTCTATTTTACCCTTTCTAAGTGACGCTTTAGCAATTGTACTAAGTTGCACTTTGTTCTACGACTTTAGAATTTGTAGTGACGTAAGGGTGATGTACTAGTCCTATATCATGCCTGATGCATGTACTGGAGAATTATTCAGAAATATTATATTACAATTACAGCTGAAACTCTCTTCTCTCCCCTTCTGCTCTTCTTTTTTTGCAGAATTTTCTCTTCTTCTCTTATCAATTATCTACGTTCGTTACATAAAGTTAAGGAGGAAGGCGGGCTCGGGGTCAAAACCTAGATTTATTTAATATTTCTCTACTCCATAAGTGGAGGTGGGGAATTATTTGAAAAAAGGATAACAAAGTGGGTCAAAGTCTTGGCCTCTAAATATGGATGTCTCTCGCAGATTCGAATTAATGGAAGAACCCCCGCCCACGCATCAAGTTTTGGTGGCGTGACTTTAGAAAACCCACACCAGCAGTGCCAAATGATGATTGGTTTGAGAAAAATACGATAAGAGTGATCGAAGACGGTAATGGGACCTTCTTTTGGCATGCCAAATGGATTGGGGATGAAACGCTCAATGAAATATTCAAAAGACTTTACAACATTGGCACGGAAAAAGACTTTACTTTGGCAAGTAAAGGACAATGGACCATGGGGACTGGCCATGGTCGTGGTCTTGGAGGAGAGAACTTTTATGATTTCTGATTTGCAACAGCTGATTGCTAATGTTAGACCAAATATACAGAAAGATGATGGATGGGAATTGAGCTGCGATCCATCGGGATCGTTTACGGTTAAATCTACATATGCTCTTATTTCCTCAAGAGAACGATCTGATGATACAAAGTTTTTTGGTCAACAGAAGCACCTCCGAAGATGATGATTCACAGCTGGAAATCGCTTTTAAATAGGATACCCATGATGGCAAATCTGCTGAAAAGACGAATTGGAGTTTCTCGAGATTTATCTTGCTTTATTAGCAACAGTGGGGAGGATGACATGAAGCATATGTTCTTTAATTGTGAAGTTATTTACAAACTATGGATGGGTTGCTACAATTGGTTTCGATTGTATATGGTGCTCGCGAATAATTTGCGAGATCACTTCGTACAAGACATGCACTTATGTGATTTTCTCAAATGACGAAAAGAATGGTGAGTTGTGTGGTTTGTTACATTGTGGACAATCTGTATTAGTCGTAACAATGCCAACTTCAATAGGAAAACTCCGGAGGTGAACGGTATGCTCGATAATATCAAACTAAGGTCCTGGAGTTTGTTGAAATATATCAAAAAATACTTTGTTTTTTTCATTCTGTGATTGGTTTAACCACCCACATAATGTTTTGGAACTTTACTTTCCTGTATCTCCAGTAACAGAGTATTCCATGTACTCTTGTTTTCAATAAAACTATTTTCCATTGCTGATAAAAAAAAGGAAAAAAAAATATGTAATGCAATCGGTGTACGATTACATTATGTAGTTACTCAATCACGAAGAGATTATGGAGTAATTATTGAATAACTTAATATTTTTTTATATTTAGATTTCTAGTTGCACTACCTCATCAATATAATGATTGCATAACATAATTTTTCTATATAAAAGAGAAGGAAAGAGATTATTAATATACAAAATCACAATTCACTAAGCAATCCTGATAGATCTTAGGAGATACTAAACTTTATTTTAGTTAGGTTTAACATATGAGACTACTTTAACCATCATCTCATGTTCAAGGACAAACATTACCTTACAATGGTTTCTCTAATTTAATTAGGGGAAAAAGCATCAAACTCGCCAAAGTTTGAGGTCATTTGCAGCAAACCCTCATAACTTTGGTATTTGGTGGTCAACCCCCGAACTTTTGCAGTTTTGTGCAAATTGCCTCCTTATTCATATTTTTGTCGTATGACTTGCCAACTTATCATCGTTTTTTTACCAAAAAAGGGTCGTGTTGGACACACGAAAAAAGGAGCGAGCAACGAAGTGCCAGACATCCAAGGAAACACAACCCCTACAAAGGAAGGACATGTAAAACAAATCGACTTGGTTGGCAGATAAGGCTAAGTGTAAGGAATACGGAGACTAGATGCTAATCAGTAGGAAGAAAAAGCCAATCCCGATAGAGCAGAAAAAGTTTGTGAACTACAAAAAAGATCACCCCAACAACGGTAGTTGGGAGAAAGGATGCGCAAGGATAAAAGACCACGTCAACACCTGTTCAGATCTTCTCAGCCAATAAAGTTGACACTCAAGGAAACGGGTTATGCCCAAGGTCAACTCCAAGTCAACCACGACTCCCAAGGAAAGAGGAAACTCGTCAATCACAAAAGGAAACTAGAATCCTATTGAGATTCTTGCAAGGGACGAAAACACTAAGGCCTATATGTCAAGTAACACATGAAACTTAGGGTTGCAATTGAATACCAATGGAGATAAATTTCGTAAACGAGATACTACTAGTATATTGGGATCCAGAAGTAGTGTTTGAAACCCGACAACACCAGTTTTAGGGGCCCTACACGATATCATGAATCGGGACTTAGGAAAGGTTAATTCATGCCCTAAATATTCCATCGACGGTATGGAAGGTAGCAACCTCGGTTTATCGAGTGGAGAGAGAAGACAATATGAATGCTTGGTTTAGAAGACCGAGTTGAGCTAATGGGAATCGACCAGACATAGGGTGCTAACAATGGAAATATCACACCAATTGATTGCCATATGGATCGGGATTCGGCCTAAGAATCATGTACTTCCACCTTAATTATACGTATCCAATATGATGATCATCTCATGGAACTGTCAGGGAGTAGGCAATGAGGAGTTTCGTAGAAACTTTTCGGAACTTGTGCGCCAACAACAACTGAGCGTGATTTTTATACTGGAGACGAGGTCCCGAAGATCAAACGTACCAAATTGCGCCCTTTCTTAGGTACATGAATTATGTCCTAGCCCTGACTGAAAGCATGGTTGGTGGCATCTGGATGCTCTGGAATGAGATTGACGTGGAAGTAGAAATCACGGGGGTCAAAGAACAAGTTATCCACGTGGTTATTGGACCGAGTTTGCAAATGAAGTGGAGACATAATGGAATATACGGGAAATCGTGCAAAGCAGCGAAGGTGCACATTTTTAACAAAATGGCCAAATTGGCTAAGGGGCCGACGATTCCTTGGTTCTGGTGACTTCAATGAAATCTATTTTGCCTATGAAAAAACTGGAGGTAGAACGAGAACTTTAAGCCGTTTACAATTCTTTTGTAACTTCATGGAGCATTGTGGTTTAAGGGACTTAGGCTTCAATGGCCTGTCTTTCACATGGACCAACAAATGAGAGGATGGGGGCATAATTAAGGCGATGATCAATAGGTCTATAGGAAACCAAGATTAAATTGATCAATTTTTGGATAATGAGGTCGTCCACCTACCTCGTACGCATTCGGATCATCACCCGATTGCGACCCTCTGCTATGAACGTGAGAGATCGGTTAGCAAACGACCCTTCCGATTCAAAGCCATTTAGTTCACGCATACAAATTGTGAATCTCTCCTTAAAGGAATTTGGGTGGAAAAGCAAGAAATCTTGGAGGCTATCGATGAGGTTCCCGAAGTCTTGGAGCCGTGGAACAAGAATACCTTCGGGAATATCTTCATGAATAAAATGGAGCTAATCGCGAGAATTGGAGGTATACAAAAACTCTAGGTACTCGGCCTAATCCTTTTCTATACCGACTCTAAGAAGAACTCACTAGTGAGTATAATGAAATTCTAAGGTGGGAGGAACTATTTTTGTATCAAAAGTTGAGGGTAAAATGAATTGGGTATGGGGATAGGAATACCAAACTCTTCCACCAAGCCACTCTAACAAGGAGACGCCGCAACAAGATACGAGCGCTGAAAATTGAAGGGGAATGGGAGACAGACGAGTTGATCCTTAAGAGCCACACGAAAGTATACTATATAATTTTTTGGGATAAAAGCATCAAGCCCCCTGAACTATACACGTTTTTGCGACTTGCCCCCTAAACTAAATTAATAAGCATAAAAAACGCTTATTAATTTAGTTTAGGGGGCAAGTCGCAAAAACGTGTATAGTTTAGGGGGCTTGATGCTTTTATCCCTAATTTTTTTTTCTGATTTCTCTTAATGCCAAGGATACAGAGAGCCTCATTAAACATGTCGACATTGAGGAGACTCGAAATACTGTGAACGCGATGCACCCACTGAAAGCCCCTGGTCCGGACGGTTTACAAGCAGGCTTTTACCGAAAAAGCTAGGAGTGGATGAGTGACTCGCTACTAAAGTTCGCACAGACGGCCTTTAATTCAAGACAGTTTGACCTAAGGATATGCGACGCCTTTTTATTCCTTATACTCAACATGCAAAACCCTAAGAGTATTAATCAATATCCGCATATTGCCTTGTGCAGTGTCTTGTACAAGATCATTACGAAGTGCATCACAACGAGGCTCCGGGGTCTGATGCCAAAGATTATAGTGTAGACCCAATCCAGTTTTATTAAAAGAAGAAGTACTAAATATAACATCTTTGTCTTGCAAGAGGTCCCTACACTCATGAGATCCAAAAATCAGAAAAATGTGAGAAGCATGATTATAAAACTGGATCTCGAGGAGGCGTATGCCAAAGTGAGCTGGAGTTTCCTTGAAGATACCTACGCTCGTTCGACTTTACTGATCCCTTGGTGGAGCTAATTATGTACTGCGTCCGTAATGCCTCTACAAGAATTTTATGGAATGGTGCGCCGATGGAGTCCTCAAGTATACATGTGGCCTTCGACATAGAGATCCCTTGTTGCCACATCAATTTTTTCTTGGTGTCGAGCGACTCTCCTACTTGATCAACGAAGCAGTCAAAACCGAAAAGTAGGCACCAATCACACCATGTAGGGGCAGTCCAAATATCTTTTATCTATTTTTTGTTGACGACCTCATTCTCATGGGGAGAGCGACCAAGAAGACGGCGTGCACCTTTAAAAAGGTACTCGACAAATTTTGTGATGCATCGGGGTTAAAACTAAATCCTCATGGTTAAAACTAAATCCTCTCAAGTCCAAAAAAAACTCAAAATCTGAAGGCTCTAGCTTAAAACGCACTATTAATGACCTCCTCGGGTTTGGCCAAACACAAAATTTAGGTAAGTACCTAGGTGTGAAATTGATTCATGCGAAGATCACAAGGGAGACCTTTGCAGAGATTTTTAACTGAGTTCTACAAAAATTCAAGTTGTGGAAAAGTAAAATCTTACCCATAGCAGGTCATGCCACACTTATTCACTCGTCCGCCTTGCCGGTGTACACAATGCAATCAACTTGGCTTTCGAACGTGTATGTGAGAAACTTGATCGACTCAACATAGATTTTTTATGGTCATTTGATGTTTCGAAGAAGAAGCTACATCTTGTCGCCTTGAAGAGGGTTATGAAACCAAAAGGGAAGGAGGTCTTGAGATTAGAACCGCATGCACAAACAACGAATTGTTACTTATTAAACTTGCGTGGTAAATCCTAAAAGATGAGAAATCGGTTTTGGCGCGATTTAGTTTGAGCGAAATACTTGCACGAGAAGAATCTGCTAAACTACTCGACGAAGCCAACGGATAGCCCCGCTTGGAAGAGGATATTGAAATGTGTAGGCCTTATGAGACCCTTTCTACGCTGGAAGATTGGACAAGGTACCAAAATTTCGTTTTGCTTTGATAATTGGAGAGGGGCGGGCTGACTATGTGATGAGAAGATTGTGAATCATCCTATGGATTATGATCTATCCCTTGGTGACTTGATTAGTGAAGAGGGAGATTGGCGTTTGGAGGAAATAAATACGCAGCTTCGTAACTTGCTGAAAGAGCGGATGTCAAGAAGATCTTGTTTTCCAGGAGATCGAGGATATTCTATTATGGAAATAATCATCTAACAGAATGTTTACTTGCCAATCCGCCTACAAGGCCTTTCAAAAAGCATACTCATCAGGCGAATAAATCTTCGATGGAAATAATTGGATTTGGCAGGTGGATGTGAGTAACAAGTTACAACATTTATTGTGGCTTGTTACCCAAAAACGTCTTTCTACGAACAAACTTCGAAATGTCTGAAAATTATCTGACACGGTGCAATGTACTCTATGCAACTTCAATGATGAAACAAAAATACACTTGCTTCGTTATTGCAAAGCTGCACGCGCGATTTTGACAATGATTATTATACAAATTTAAGAAGGTTTGATGAGTTGAGCGATGATGATTGGGTACGGGGAAACGTGGAAAATCTAAAGTTGACGAGCACAGTTTGGCCGAGTATCAAGTGGCGATGGATTTTTGTGGCAAGCTTATGGGTAATCTAAAAACACCGGAACGCAAGGGTGTTTTTGTAGCGCCCCTCACCAAGCACCCTGCTCGGCGCAAAGCGCCATTATTACAAAATTCATCAGGGAAACGCCTCGCTTCTCTTCTGAAAGATGCAACTAATCCAAAATAACAAAGAGCGAAAGCTAGTACCCAAAGATTTACATTTCATTATCTTCAGTTGTCAACTACCTGCTATTGATTTTCGACTAGGCTTGTCCCATGTAATGAACTCTGAGATTTTCTCGTAAATATGGAATGAAAACATGAAAAAATATCTTTATGAGCCAAAAGGACTCAGTGAGATTTAATGCATGAGGATTTTCTATAAAAATGTATTTTCACAAAGCATGATTTAACAAGAATGATTTTCAGAATAATTTTATATTTTCATGCCAAATCATAACACGTATTAGGTCAATCATGTCACAACAATCCATACTTGTGTCTCATGTCCTTATACCTCCCATCCAGGAGCGACCCGGAAAACGACGAGGACGTGCCCAGGTACACGCCTCAACTCTGATTCACCCCGCTGAGACGTCCCGTCCCAGACGTAGAATAGAGTTTGCTCAAAGCAGCGCTAGACTGCGAAAGCTACACTGATAGCCCTATGCTATCCAGGAGAATTTCACAAATCCATGTTAGGGCCCAGATAATAGCCATCAAGTGGCAAGCCATCGAGTGGCAACAATATAGCCATCAAAGTGGCTTCAAGAATGATCAATCATGAAACTAATTCATGTACAATAATGGCATGCTTTTCAAAACAGGAAGCTCAGTACATAATTCAATAATTAATCCTCAAGGGATAATTCAGTAAAACATGATAATATAATTGTCATAATATAAACGACAATTACATGATTTGTAAACAAGTACTTGAGCATTCCTCGAATCCATAAGATTTGTAAACAGTTATTCTTTGAAATATCATGCTTGCATAATTTCCAGGATAAAACACTTTTGTGCATAATACGTATAATTTCTATTCCAGCGAGAAAATATATAATTTTTAATCTCACCTCGGTCCGAGAATGTTATATCAGTTGTGCTAGCGCCCGAGAAATTGATCATGACTCTTTTAAAACCATTCTACCTACAACGCGGTATCCATAACTGTATTAAGATAAGTCCTTGAAGTTTATAATTTGTACCACTAATTACTACACTTTCTCCTAAGTCATTCGCTTACAAATTAGAGAGGAGTTACACGGGTCTATACTTGTCAGGGTGTCGGACGTATTATCGCTAACTTGTTCTAATTACTGGTCGAACTTATCACAGGCAACTTGGATCACCATATTATAGAATTGAGAATTAATACATGGCTATCTATCTACTGGCAGTAATCTCAGCGTATTATTTTCACATCATGATTATAAGAATTAAATGGATTAAGTGGATCAGTTAATTAGATCAATCATAATTAATAACATGTGTCATGGTAACGAATTAAAAGTTAAAAGTCTTAGACAAATTTCAGTCACATGCATAATTCTCCGTACTTAATTAAGCTTCATGTATGTATACCCCTTAGTTGTATTTAAGTAAGAAGATAAATTATTCTTGTCACCTGAAATGGTTTCCTACAATTTCTCATTAATTAATCCCTATAGCCCAAATCCCATTGTCCTCTTTCCTATACAAATACCTAGTTCTTAATCATTCGCTAATAAGTCAGGTAATTGTTGTAGGGTATTCTAGGCTGCTAAGTTAACAAGTGAACAATTAACAATAATTATTATGATGTTTAGTTGAAGGTCAATGGCTTCTGTAGTACCAGTTACTTAGTTTCCGATGCCACTTACATTGAAGTCTTATTTCAGGTCACTTAATCAAGAGAACTAAGCCACAAGAATTTAGATGGTACAGAACACTTTTATTACTTGGATATTTTACTGTAGACGTATTCAAAACCAAAGATTAGCCTATAAATTTATAAAGTTTGTGACAGTAAAAAGCTACCATTAATTGCAATTAGTCTTGTCATCAACAAATATATCTTTTCGTACCATAACAATGATTAAAGATTTTGAGAAAGATTATAGAAATCACTTACGTTGTTTTCGCGCATTCTTATTCACGGCAGCGGTGCTTAGTTTTCCCTCCGCCTAAGCTCACTCGAATTGATTCTCATATTTAACCATCAGTATACTTGTTAATATCATTTGTTCTCTCTTTGTTTTGATCCAATAATTATTCTCTCTTTATTTCTCCACATACATGTGCATGCTTACCGTGACCAGAAGGTAGATTGTTAATTTAGAATGAAAATTAAATTTGTTTACTCTCTGTCCTAGCAAGCTGCCACGTTTTTCTTATGGTGAATATTCTCGTTCTATGCTTAGGTGTAAGCCATTTTGAATAATGAACTGAGATTCATTTTGTAACTAAACTAAATTGTTGAAGCAATGTAACAGTGAATGAAAGGAAGCTTTGAAGCTTTACAATTGTATGAAAGAAGAATATATTTCTTGTATATCAACTGCATTACATGATCCTCTATTTATACATCATAATCAAACAACAACAACAACAACTAAAACATGACAATGCGATCTGCTTAATCAGTAAATTAATCTAAAAGCTGACATATAAAAGGTCTTTTGCATTGCTGTTGATCTCCACTGATTTATGTAGATCATGTGGCTTCTTCCATGATGAAGAGTGTTGGATTATCTTGCTGTTATTCACATGGTTGAGATGATGAGCATGTGATGTCTTTACAGCTATGGAATTGCAAGTTGTCATCAGTTCTCCACTGCTGCAACTACTGCATTACAGCCTTGTCACTTTGGCTTTCTTCATCAGTTTTGTTTGCATGGTTGCAATGAGCTTCTTGTGACTTCTTACAAGCTAAGTGTGAAAGGGGGCTGAATGTTATCCTTAAGATTTAATCATAACAAATTGGATATTTATATAGTATGTAGGCTGTAGCTAATAAGTGTTATTCGTCGTGACGTGCAAGAGTGAAATTTTGTAAATATTGGATAAACTGTCCATTTTTAAATATAGGCATATGGCTATTGGTAGTAGTTAGTAGTTGATGGGCTCAACAATTGAAATATTTCTCATTTTGGCAATTAACATTTAATTGATACTTACTAGAATGGTTAAACTATTAAATTTTATATTAAAATGAATTTTCAACGAAGGTATAATAAAATAGATAAATTTTTATTCTTTTCCCCATAATATAGACTAAAACAAAATGAGTTTATTTAATATGATGGGGCGTCACAGTTTCATGGAAAAGACAATATTCATGGACGAGTTTCAAATCAAAGCGCCGAGTAGGGATCTTTACGATGGTAGAAGGAAAAAAAGGAAGCCAGTAAAAAGATTGGATGGTCTAAGCTGCCGGTGAATTGGGTTAAACTTAACGTTGATGGATGCCTCGACACGGAGAAAAAACATAGGAGCGGCAGTCGGGGTTCTACATGCGACGGATGGATCTTGGCTTTGGGGTTTCAAGGCCTGTCTCGAGTCTCCAATGGTTGAAGAAGCATAGTTGAAATCGCTTTTAATGGGAATAGAGTATGCTTGGGAGCGACGAGTCTCGAACATTGAAATCGAGACGAATTCTCTAACCGTCTATAAGCTTGTTATAGGGGAACTTGAGCCGCTTCCAAACAAGATCGCCATTGTCCGGGAATGCAAGAAACTACTTCACATGCCTTGGAACCAGAAGTTCAAATGGATTCCACGCTCAAGCTAATAAGGTTTTCGGTGGTTTGACAAGAATAGACACAAGGAAGAGAGAAAGAGTTTTATTTTGGGATAACCCTCCTTGTATGGTTAGCTTAGTCGCTAAAGATATGGTCTAAGGACCTTTGTATTCTACTTTCTACCAAAAAAAAAAGACAAAAAAAAACTTGAAAATTGAAACTTTAATCTATGTATAGTAGGATAACAAAGTTTAATTTTTTCAGAAGTTCTCCCAAATGCAAAGTGTGATTCTTTTCTATGAGGATCTTATGGTACCATGTCCAATTTCCCACTTGGCCTATACTATTAATGGAATCTAATTAAGGAGAGTGAGTGTTAGACTAATTAGAGAAATAACTAATATGATATATATATATATATATATATATATATATATATATAAAATATATGGTGGAGCAGTTTCCCCGACACTCGTCGCTTCACCTCGGGTAATTGTGTATTTCTCGATGATAAACTCCTTTCTTGGTCTGCAAAAATACAACCCACACTTTCTCGTTCTAGTGCCAAAGCTGAGTACCGTGGTGTCGCCAACATTGTTTCGGTGTCGTGTTGGCTTTGTAATCTATTATTGAAACTTCATTTTCCTATTCCACGTGCCACTCTTGTACGACAATGTTAGTGTTATTTATCTTTCGGGCAATCCGGTCCAACACCAGTGCACTAAACGTACTGAGATGGATATTCAATTTGAAAGAGAAAAGGTGGCTCGCAGTGATATTTGTGTTCTTCATGTGCCTTCTCGCTATCAACTTGTCGATATCTTCATTAAAGGTCTTCCTCATGTTCTATTTGACGACTTTCGATACAGCCTCAACATTCGTCCTCCTCATGTTTCGGCTGTTGCGATGTATTAGATTAGTATAGAATCTTTTGTATATGTTTTATAATTATCGTGATAGATAGATTTCTTAGTGATAGCAATTACCTCTTGTATATATTGAACAATATTATCAATGAGAAGGCAAGACAAATATATTCAACGTGTGTGTAACTTGAACACATATGTATATTGTATTGCATGAAGTAAGCCAAAATTAAAGGTTTATATTGTAAAGGACATTTTAGGTAGTTTAAATTTACAGACTATACTTACACTACAAGGTATTACCCTCATTACTGACCGGATTTCCGATCGGTAATGACCCGCCTCCTGTCGAAAATGACATTTTTCTTACCGGAGTTCGATTGGCAACTTTTGGTCGGGATTGCTTTGGCCGCGAAAGTTTTAGTGATCGGAAAGCGGTCGCAACTTACCTTTACTGACCGGGTTTCAGTGATTAATACTTTGGAGGAATTTGGGACCGGAATCCGGTCGGTATTACATTTTTCGACCGGATTCCGTTGGAAAAATTTGCCACCGGAGTCCGGTTGTAAAAAGTAATACCGATTGGAGTTCGGTCGCAAGTTCCTCCAAAGTATTAGCCACCGAAATTCGATGGCTAATGCTTTTTCCACCTTTATCGACCGGACTCCGGTCGCAAAAGCTTCCGAGAGCAATAGCCACCGGAGTCCGGTCGCAACAAATATTTAACGTATTTGCGATCAGACTCCGGTCGCAACTAATATTCAAATTATTAGCCACCAGATTCCGGTGGCTAATAATATTTAACAGATTAAAAAAATTATTCTGGTAATAATTACAAGAATATTATTATTTTATTTTTTGAAAGATTTCAAATTATTGCCACACTCTAAAACACAAAAACTGTTTGTTAGACAAAATATTGTTGAATTAATGGAAGTTATGCTAGGAAAAGTGTTTATTTAAAGAAGAATAAAGAAATAGTTACAAAAAGTCTTTGAAAAAAGATTGAAGAAATGAAGAAAAAAGTGTTTGTTTTTGAATATTTTGATGAAATATCTGTTTTTGAGAGTTAGACAACTAGATGAAAGAAGAAATTAAGAGGAAAAATATATGTGTTGTGTAAATTATATGAAAAAGGTGTGAAAAATGAAGTATATATCCCGCCTAAATTTTCGAGTTTTTGCTACCAGATTCCGGTGGCTAAAGGTCTGGAATTTGAAAATTTAAAAAACGCGCCCTTTTTTCGGATTTTGCGACCGGAGTCCGTTCACAAATTTTTCTTTTCTCCAGAATTCCGACCGGAGTCCAGTCGCAAAGGCTCATGAATATCAATAGCCACCGGATTCCAGTGGCTACTACTTAAAATTTTAAAAATTTTGCTTATCTTTAGAAAAATTATGATGTGTTTGTGAGTTTAATGTTCTTTTAATTATGAAAATAGTAACTTATAATTGATCAACACACACACACACACACATATATATATATATATATATATATATATATTCAACTTTTTCTTAAGTTCTACATATAATCATACGTAGTAGAGTACTCTCTCATTTGCGATTATTCGTTACAAACGTTAGTATAGAGAAGGCAATTGTGATATATATTTATAGATAGATGTTACATGAAATTAACATACTCATAAGTAGTTATTAGTGACATATACCAATCTATTTACAAGTGACATTATGAACCGACGCTTCAAATGATTCTTTAACGTGCAACAAAATTATTTTTTTTAACTTATATATAACTAATATTGTTGTAATTGATCATTAAACCATGATATATCTAAAATTGGAGGGAGAAAAGGTTAAATTAAAAACATAAATATTATTAGCCACCACATTTCGGTCGCATATTCACGCAATAGCCACCGGATTCGGGTCGCAAATAGCAACGGCTATTGACATTTGCGACTGGATTCCGGTCGCAAATAACAACGAATACTTGTTTTTGCGACCGGAATCCGGTCGCTAATAATATTTATGTTTTTAATTTAACCTTTCCTCATTCAATATGGATATCCAATTGGCCGACGAGGGATTTGATGTGGTTGACGTTAGAAGTTCAGAGGAGGAGGAGGATGAGGGCATAGTGGAAGAGGAAGAGGAAGAGGAAGAGAGAATGGTTGATTCAGAGTCGGAGGATAGTATGTATGATTAGCGTGTGATTATAGTTTAATGATCTATTTTTGTTTTATAATAAATATGGATTCACGCCATTTGATTCATATTATAGTTTGTATTCGTGTTGCGAAAGATTATTGGTTACAAAATTAAACTAGCTAGTGTACTAAAATCAATTGTGTTTAATAAGTACAATTAAACTAGTACTAATATAAACATTATCGAATTACAAATAAACATGAAATCTACATAAACATAAAGTCATTTGTCCAAGCATTTAACGAATTACATAAACCCAGCAAGAGTAAACAACTACATAACACAGTATTCATTACATAATAGAAAACAACAACTAATACTACTAGTCCTCGTAATCCTCATCAGCAAATCCAAAGGTATCGGGATAAGAGGCTCCACCACCCTCGTCATCATCACCATCAAGAGTGTCATCAGGGTCGTCATCCTCATAGTCATTTGTGTACTCAGACGCATACATCGGAGTATCTGAAGACGAAGGAGCAAATGGATCACGAGCTGGGGCCGAGGGCGGGGGCTGGGGTGTCGGCATGGTACCCTGGTAGGCTCGACAAGCCTATGACATGAATCCAGTAGGAAGTGATTGAGAAGGAGGAGTACCTGTCGTGTCAGTGATATACCGGGTCAAGTGCTCGATGTGATCCATAAGGACGTCAACCCTCCGATCAGTAGTAGTCATAAGACGACGGTTCTCCCCCTCCAAACTCCTCGCGTAGGCTTGTGTCAAGTCTGGCACCTTCTTCGTTTGGAAACCAAACTGACCGTGACGTGCCTCCGAAGGCGGGCCCGCAACCTTCCCCTTCTTCACTCCTACGGACGCCCTACCCCACAACTCTGAAACGATGAAGGGCCATTTAGCCCGATCCACCTCGTACCTCTCGATCATCAAGTCTATGTAGGCCTCTTGTTCATTTTATCGAATAATTAGTACATAGTTTATAATGTATATGTTAATATAGAAATCAGAAAATAAAGTACAAGTCAAATACTTATGTAGATAGCCATGTACGCGGGGTCTAGCCAAACGCGGCGACGTGGAGCTCCCTCCGGCAGATCATTCAGAATATGTGTATGTTGATAACGATACATCTCATCGTGTCGAGGCGGTGGGGCCTTCCTGAGGTCTCGAACACCTCTGCATATTGACATAAAAATTTCGTTAAACTATATAAATTTAAGACAAACGTTATTGGTATAGAACCGAATTTAATAAGACATACCATCCTGACAGATCTCTGTGTAGCTAATAGACCCACTAGCATGAGTGCCTCGTGGATGAGGGCACGGCTCAGGGCTCTCTCCTCCTCACCTGTTCTTCTGTGCTCTCTATGATCGTTGTGTATGCTCGTCTGACTCCCAATGATGAACAAACTTAGCCTCCAACTTGTCGTTCATCCACCTAGTCTTCAGACGCCCCGCTCACTTCGGATTATCCCTCCTCGCATAGTAGTTCTTCTTCGCATTATACACCACCTCATTGTACCTCTTCCTAGCCTTCTCCCCGTAGGTCGCATGTGCCAGACCCAAATCATCCCTACCAACATTGTATGTGTTCTACAAATATTTAAGGTTTTTATGTTTTGAGACATGGTTTAAATTAATGTTTCGTTAAATAAAAATCTTAATATGGATATACATATGTATATATATATATATATATATATATATATATATATATATATATATGTGTGTGTGTGTGTGTGTGTTATCTGAAATCTCACCCTAAACTTAATCCACATATGATCTCTAGCAGTCTGGTCGAGCGCATTGTATGAAGGAACACACTTCGTCATAAATGTCATAATGATCTCGGTAATCATCGTCGATATCCCGCGCCCCTCTAGAAAAAGTATGTGGTCATCCAAACCAATGATATGATGCCCTCTACTGTCAAGCGGTACATGAACGCCTCTAGACAGGCCGCGGCCCAGTCGCTGTAGATGGTCCTACACCGGTGACGTCTGTTGGCAAATTACTGAGTCCTGCACCAGCAGCGTCAGTCAGCGAAGTAATGGGTCCTGCTCTGGTAGACTCAGCAGATGGTGGCCTAGGTGCCCTACGCCTCGATCTAGATGATGTATGCAGCATCGATGCTGCGTTATGATCATCTAGTCGATGTGAAACCACTTGATCTGTTGGAGTATCGACGCTCGATCCAGCAGCAGGCCCGGGTGGATGGGAAGTAGTAGGGGCCTCGGCAAGAGCGGGTGATGTAGTGCCAGAATGAACTATACGGAGGCTAGGACCGACACTCCGTGCTATAACACGCCCTCTCTTCAAGGGCTGGCCATCGCCACTATCACAAGACGAGCGTGGGGGATCGTCCGATATGTCGTCGACTAAGTATTATGTACTAAGTAAAAAGATCTAAGTTAGATTATTTCTAATTATAGAGATCACCTAAATTTAATCATTACTAAGTTATATAGTTTTGCCAAACGCATGGACTATGTTATAAAAACTATTAGTTCTAAAATATCTAACAACAATTCATAAAGGCAACGCCATAATAACTAAATTAACACATAAAAATAATATAAAATAAAACAATTCTAAGATAAATAATATTCTCTAAAAAAAAGGCATAAACTGTTATAGATACTAAATTGGAGACATACTATCTAAAAAACGTTTCCTCAACCACCATCATTTCGAGAGTAGCTAAAAATATAAATTGCAAGTAGAGATTTCTAAAAGTATAATCATCTCTACTTTATAGAAGTTCCCTAAAAGCATAATGAATTCTAATTTATAAATCGATTTCCTAAATGGCATAAACGATGTTGAAAGTCTAACAATAATACAATATCAAATAATCCCTAAAGACATAAATAAAGTTTAAAGCCTAACAATTCATAAATGAATACATAATATTTAAAGTCTAATTGCATAACATTTCCTAAAAGCATAAATAATAACTAAAGTCTAACATTTTCTAAAGCCTAACAAATCCTAAAGGCATAAATAATAACTGAAGTCTAACATTTCCTAAAGCCTAACAATTCCTAAAGGCATTAATAATAACTAAAGTCTAACAATTTCTACAATATCTAACAATTCTAACAATTTAACATATAAAATAAATATTAAAACAATAAATATAACATAAAAAACGAGAAAAGACGAAAAAAACTTACCGAATCCGGGTTTCTGACCCAAACCCGGTGGCTAAAGGGGCTGGGGGCGGTGGAAAATGAGAGGGGAGAGAGAGTGAGTGTGAGAAATGAGGAAGATGAGGGAGGTATTTATAGAAAATACCTCCCTCATTACCGACCGCAGCCCAGTCGGTAATCTCGGCCCCAGCGGGCAGCAGCCTTTAGCGGGAATTTATTCCACCAAAGGCTGCCGACTAGACTCCAGTCGGGAATACGCTTTCCTGATTGGAGTCCGGTCGGGAACTATTTTCCCAAATGGAGTCCAGTCGGGAAAGCTGGAGTTCAGCTTGACGACTGAACTCCAGTCGGTAATAATATTACCTACCGAATTCCGGTGGCCCTTTTCCGGTCGGGAATGAGGCCTATTTCTTGTAGGGTTAATAAAATGCAATGGGTATATTTCACCAAAAATGAAAAATACGAATGTCATGGGTATATATCATAGCCCAAAATAATCATTGGATCATCTCATGAGGTGAGTTATGTTGCAAACCCAATATCTATTGGATAGTCTCCACTCTACACTCCAGTTACCATATTTTTTTAAGGCGTCACTATGTTCTCCTAAGATTTTATAAAGATGAACTTCCTTATGAAATAATTGTTGCATATATTTCTTTTTTAATAAAGATTATAAGTTGTACAACATCACAAAATAATGATTGCATAAATATCCTTTTTTTATAAAAGAGAGGGAAAGAGATTATTGATATACATAAATTACAGTAAGCATTGCGGATAAATTTCAACAGATAGTAAACTTAATTTTAGTTTGTTTTCCCTTGTTTTAACTTATAAGAATACTTTAACTATCATCTCAATGTTCAATAACAAACATTGCATTACAATGGATTCTCTAGTCTTAGTTACTCATGTTACATGTGATCATAGAGGTGGTTGAATGGGTGTGTAATAATAGGAATCTTTCTATTTACCGCACAAAGATTAATTCTTTTTAGTACTATTGAAGTTTATTTTATTTTCTTGGCCTGACTTCTCTGTTTGGCTTTCTTTTGGACCATAAACCCCTAAATGATAGGCATTTGCCTTGACACATGCTCTTGCTCATCATGTTATGCTTGTTAACTTTATTTCCCTTTCCTTGTCCAATTTTTTCTGTGCGCTCTTTCTCTCTGATTTCTTCAACTTCCACCTGCAATTGTACGTTTATGTTAGACTCTAGAAACTCATAGCTAGGGGAAATATATAGATCAAAAAAGGATAATGGATCGAAATTTCTATAAGTTTCTTTGAAATGTATCGAAATATTTCATTTTTTTGTTTTTAATACACCTGACGGGTTTGCGTTAATTAGTTGCAACTACAATTTTATGAGTTTTCCAAAATACATTAATATTATCGCGAAAGGTTTCCAACTTTTAACAGAACGGACATACTTCTAAACCGAAACTTCGATCTACATATAGAACGTACGACCATGGCTTTCTTTTTGTTGAAATGTCTTTTAATTGAATTATATAATGGACAGATGGAGTGCTACCACTGCGACGCAGGAGTTTTTAAAAGGAAGAAACAAGTATATGTCTTCCACTTTTTCATATTCCCTCCAATACAAACAGCTTTTCTTTTTCTTTTTCTTTTCCAGATTTCTCACCAGTATAGGCAGTAATGATAAATAGAGACAAAAATTATGTCTTTGAGATATTTAGTACTTTGTCCTAACTCGTACTCCATACCGAACATAACAGGGTGAAGTGAGTGAACATATTAGAGCAGAAATATGCTTCTTGTCACATACAAAAGTGGATACACGCTGGAGAAATTATTCTAATTTGTGCAACTTTTTTATTATGACATGTAGTAATCAATTTGATTATTAATTACTTACATGTATAATTTGAATGAGATTATGGAGAGAGATTGATGTTCTATAGACTTAAAATATTTTTTTCTTTATCGGTTGCACATGTTAAACTTATGGCGATTGCATAAAATAATTTTTCCATGATATGAGCCCCACACCAATGCTACAGTCTAGTGCATCTGCTTTTTTTTTTTTATTAATCTAGTGCATATATCTGATTGAGTACCCTCGAGTGTGCTAATTAATTTAGAAACTAGTCGTTATGATGATACTTCAAACATTAGGTCTTGTATGTAGTACCATTTGAGCTACTTTACATTATGTTAAGTTCATTTAAAACTTTTTATTATGCCATAAATCATAATGGCATTTTGTTCTTCGTGTCACCGGTTATTATACAATGCAGAAGGTAATTAAGTGTTCTTCGTCCTAAGTTTAGGACACATGAATTTTCCCACCATTTATCATAGAAGACTTTGGACTGATTTGATTTTCGTAAAGAAGGCATGATTCTTACTAGACCTACTTTTAAACTTCTATGCTAGAAAATACAATAAATTAAATTAAATATTTGACATAATTAAAATTATTACACATGTAATCACACACACACAAAAAAAAGACATAATAATATATTGAAATTAAGACAATTTAGAACAGATACCTCTTTCACTAAATTGAATTTGCTACTGAAAACAGGTGAATAATCTTCATCATCTGTCACACTGTGTTTTACTGATCTTTCTTCAATAGAAGGAGTTGGAACTGCACTTGGACTAGAAGTGGAACTTAGCTCCACTGGTGTGCTTTGAATCCCAACATCTCTAGCTGTAGCCCTTCTTTTCTCTGCAATGAAGAAACATTTTAAATTTTAAGAGATAGGTGGTCGGGTCAGATGCAATTAATTTACTAATTATATATAGACATATATTTGTTAAATACTTAAATTATTTAAGTAAACTGCACGTACTGAAAACGATAAAAAAATCATTTTCTATTATATATTGGTATTATTCGTTGAATAAATTGTTAAATTAGTTTTTTAAATGCATTTGGAAATTATTTTTGCACACTTAAAGGTTGGTGATATCAATAAACTACAGTATTGGTTATTTTTACTATGTCTTAAATAAATGCCTGCTAAAATCTCCTAAAATATGCAAATCTGACAACATTTAGCTGAATAAACGTACGTTTTACGTAAAATTTGATGAATTAAATTCGTTAATCCTCAAAAGGTCCATCGACATATAGCCACGAGGAGATGTTTGCTAATTAATAGAACTTATGCATGAAGTTATTTGTCAGTGTAAAATAACACATGGATAGATTTGCAATAGTATAGACACATTCTTTAAACAGAACAAATTAATAAACACTTGATCGATCAGACCTTGGATTGGAGTTTTGACGTCATTTTCGTGTTCTTTGATCGTAGAGGTGACGTCATTATACAACTGCGAGTCGTGTGAAGGATATATGAGTGGTGCGGACATTGTTGTGATTCTTCGAAATGATCTTGCGCTTAATGTTTTTGCCGACAAACATTCTAAAGGAACTTGTCCTGATAATGGATTGCATATGTATTTTTCTGCTTCATTCCACTTTGAATTTAGAGTTAGTTTGCCATCTTGTGACAAATATTCCCAACTATAAACAGTTTTTGCCTGTAACGCTGCAAAATAAATAAATAGATAGGTAAAATTAAAATAGTAGAAATGAAAGGAATCCTTAACTGTACGTAGAGCATCAAACTCCAAACATACATCCTAACCATATGCAAAAAGAGGGAGGAAAAACTAACGTCCTAACTTATTACGAAATGTGTACTTTTCCCTAGTCAACTTTTCGTTTGTTTTTGATTGTATACTTCCCATTTCATTGGCATACTTAATATTCCGCCTAAGACAGGTGATTGTGCCGGAATATCCTCTACTGAATGGCATTTAGGAAACGGGATACTTCGTCAAAAACAGATTAAAATTGATTTTTCATTTGCTTTGGTTAGCTAGTAGGTCGCGAACGAGTATACATTGGGCGAACCTAACATTTTCTGAAGGTTATGGTGTAATTTCTTTCATTTTTTATGCTTTTTACTCTAAAAAAAAAAAACTTAAATCAGAACTCTCTTATTGTAGAGGTGAGATTTTCCATAAACTGGAAAGTTCTTACCTTTTAAGGCAGTGGTAAATGAATATGTTGAAGGATCAATGTCCTCTGCATATATACAAATCAAATTGACGAAAATTAGAACTTGGTAAAAAAAATATGAGAATCAATTCACATTAAAGAATAACATCTTGAGGAAACGTGTTACCTCTCTTAGTATAGCCAGGTGACGAAACAGTGCTAGAAATAATCACATTTGATCTGAAAGACTTTGCATCTTCTCTAAAGCTCTTCAAATTTGATGTAGAAAACCTTCTTGAATGCGTATTTTCCCGACTAATTCGAGCCTTGAGAGACCATTCTTTCAAGTCGAGATCGTGTTTGTCGTATCGTCGTGAATCGAAAGAAGATTTCTCCATGGTACTTGTCATAATTATTTTGTACCTGCTATGGTATAGATGAAGAGTTTAGAGTATGCTTCACTTTCAATTTGGTTTTATAGTGTGACAAACTTTAATTAAAAGTGCCAACGATTCAAAAAAGTTTAAAATTCAAACCTATATACATTGTCTGTTTTATTAGCTTTTTTTCTGATATGATTTTAAAAACTGGGCCATAGTCCATTTGGCATATACTGCAGACGGAATCAGAGGAAAATCTAAGCCGATTTTGGCTTATACATTATGTTTTTGCAATCATTTAAAAGATTGTGTACATGTTAATTTAGGTGATAAATCTATTTATGACACATTAGTGGGACACTCTTTTTGAATATGCATATTTTTTGGTTTTAGGATTGCGACATACTGAATTTTGATTATATGCTTTATGTCCTGAGTATATTGGGTACTGTGGTTCAGAACAGACGGAAAAATTGATTAATTTTTTTCCGAAAATATATAAGAAAAGATTAAAAGCTTAATCTAATTTTAAACAAAACTTGTCACTTAATATGCTCAAAGGTAAGTGAAGAAGTATGCTTAGTTCAAATATTATTGTCACCCCTTTATTAAAAAAAATAAAAAATACATGTCAAGCGTAAAGATTATAGTTTACACGTGACGGGACATGATAAAATATTTAATCTTTTTATCGACTTGATCAACTTTTATACGTCACCACTTTAATACATGAGACTTCTATTTTCTAGGAAACCAATTATAATTGAAAATCATGCAATGAAATGTAACCTTTTGGTGCAAGCTAGAACTACTTACAGTTGTCAACATAGCTTGAAGAAAGAAGGAAGGACAAGATAAATTGGAAGAAAAAAAAAACAATGATTTTCTCTACTACCTTACATTTGGTTGAAATTTCTACGAGTCTCAAAATTATGAAAGTATTTTGTTTAAGTTAATGGTATTTTTGTCGCTCTAATCAATTCCAATTTTTTTCTGTAAATAATTAAATTAGTATAGCGACATTACTTTGGTCTCTGACGAAACAAGCCAAGGAGAATATATCTTTTGAGAGGTTAGGTATATAATTGTCTTTTTGTTCCTTCATATAAACAAAACGAGTTGGTGATGAGTAGATATCAGTGAGGGGTCTTTTTCAAGGGTGGGTTTGATAGTGAAATTGCTTGAAATTTGAAAGAGGGGAGAATATATGTTTGTACATATACATAAATTGTGCATGCATGCATGTCGCCCTCATTATCACTCATTATCACAATCACCCTATCAACTCGAGGATTATTACACGCAACCAATATATGTTAGAGGTTGTTCAATAAATTACCCTCCCCTCTAAAAGTTCAAAATGTAAAAAAAAAATAGCATTTATTAATCTGTATATCGTCAAACATACGCGCCCCTCATGCACGTTGTAATAAATCTACTTTTTACATCAACACTTGACATTATTCGTGCCATAGAATTTATGCCTTTAACCTCTTAGGGTTGACACATATAATTTCGTATAGATACACAATTGGAATAGTTAGAAGTATAGAGAGATTAGTGCTTATAATATAAAAGCAAATACCCTTAAAGCTACCAATTATAAATGACTTGACTTTCAATTTATATAACATAAAAAATTGCAACCGTTGCTTTATGCGAGCGACGCAAACTTGTGGGTTAATACAATAGTTTACAAAACTCGCCAACAAAACTAGGCCACCGTGTGTAACGAGCGCAGACCTAAAGGCTAAAACAGATAGATTTATTCATCTATTTACATCTCATATTCATTTCTCAACCTTAGCAGCTAGAAGGAGAATTTCACAAGAAAAACTATGTGCATTACTGTGTAATAAGCTAACAGAAACCACAAAACCCGTCATATGGTTTGTATTTGTACTATAAAGAAAATTAAGTATACAAAAAGGGAAATGAAAACAATGACTACCATTGTCTCTCTCTTGGAGATGAACAAAAACTCTCCAACAAAAAGCTTTTCACAGCATCTCTGTTTCCTTAGCACTAGCAATCCTAGCATTCTCGCGATCTTGCTTAAACGTCCAATACAAAGGAGTATAAAACAAGCAACACAAACCGAACGGCACTATCATCATCGAAACGAGCCCCCTCGACAACGCCAAGGCCTCATTGGCCGACCCCAGAAGCGGGTCCACCCCCTTCGTGTCGTACCCGTACATCTTCTCCGAGAGAATTCCAACAAGAGGGGCCGCGAAAGAGGAAAACGACACTTCGAATGCACGATCAAACGCGTAGATCATGGTACGGTTTTTGGCTGGGACAACCTCCGCGAACATGGGCCCGTTTGTGGCTGTACTGTTCCAACTGATGGTGAGCCCCATTAAGAATAGGGTCGTGCCGTACATGTAGTAGCTGGCGATGTCTTGGGGGATGACACGGAAGAGGAATAAAGTGAAGGGGATGCCCATGAAAGAACTGAATTGGGCGCACATGATTCGGCCAGCATAAGGGTACTTTTGGGACATTTTGTCAGCTATTACGCCTCCAAAGAACGATCCCAAAGCGCATCCAGCTGCAAAGAGACTAAGGAGTGTTGCGGCACTGTTGTGATCAAAGCCTGTCACAAGTTTACGAAATTTCATTAGGAAATGAAAATTTAAGAGAACTTCGATTGTTTGGTCTAATTACAATAGTCTCATGTTCAAAAATAATAAAAACAGCCCTTATGTACCAATACTAGCCAGCTCATCGAAATACAGGAAGTCGCCAGTATAGCAGGATAGTATGCATGATTCGAAGAAATAACAAGAATATTTCTTCTGAAAACATTTTCAAAAGGATGATTCGCTAAGAAACCGAGGGACACGCAATTTTTCTCGTTCAATCCATGTCATGAATGTTCCGAATCTTATTATGCAGGGAGACGTTACTTTTGCAAACTCAAAGATAAGGAGGATAATGTAACTATCAAACGCCAGAGATGTCACTGTAATTAACTGAAGGTTTAATGAAAAAGCAACAATATATGTGCATGTATTGAGAAGGAAACAATAGACTTAAAGTTTCTATTTACTTTGACGCATATCCTCTGAACTTTGACAAAAGCTTACCAATTAGTTCAAACCACAAAGTGAAGAAAACCATGGCTGTCCAAGGTATTGACCCAACAAGACCCTGTAGCACAATGAACTGAAACGTTGGCACTTTCGTGACGGCTTTCATGGCTGTCCACGATTCCAACCACACTGTTGCCGCACTCCTACTGCTTTTGTCTATCAAATCCTCCCTGGAACGAAACGCGAAATATATTACCAAGGCAGTAGGGGAAAATGTGATTGAATACACTTTTATTAAACAAATTCTTTAAAAGTCCAACTTTAAGCAGCATGGTTATGACGTAAAAAGGATATCAAAACTAAAAAGCCTTACCTCTCGGAAATCTTGATTGTATCACGAACAATAATAATCTTCCTGGGGTCAACAACAAACTGAAAAACAAGGAACGCAATGAAACAACTTAGTCCTGCCATAATGATAAAGGCACATCGCCATCCAGGTATGCCCCAAAAGTCATAACCAGCCATAATCGTAGCAATAGCTCCACCCCCTATACCTCCCACTGTGCCAACAAGATTCAGAATACCAAATCCAGCACCTCTTACACCGTCCTTGTAGCTATCTGCAATGAAAGACTGAAGTGCCGGAATCACTATTGCCAGTCCAAATCCATTAATTGCTCTCCAAAATGCAACTTGCATGAAATACTTGCTAGCGCCTACAGCCCCTGTGGACAAGGCCCAACAAAGAATGCCGATAGAAAGAACTACGGGGCGGTCGTAGTTGATGGCTAATATGCCTGCTATGGGTGATGCCAATCCTTGTATAAAGTTGCGAGCGAAGGTGAGGTATCCAAGATCCGAGGGGCCGGCAGAAAAGGCTTCACTAACTTCTTTGTAAACAGCCGGGAGGAGACTCTCATCAGCACGCTCCATTATTGAAGCCATGTTGATTATAAATAAAGAGAGAGAAATCCCGAGAACTGTTTTTGTTGTTCTGCACAATATGGGCATAAAAGCATCATTAGATAATAATTTACATTATAGGTCACTGACAGGTGTCTAATGGGCTATGGTTAAATGGCATTCTACGCTCAAAACTACTGAATGGGGAAATTATTTGGTGAAGTATGGTAAGATCAAGATCTACATATAGCAAAGAATAACTAAGATTGTAAGTTCGGGCATCCAAAAACGGCAAATACCAACTCAATAGCATATTAAGTTTGAACTTGATATTTACTACCGCATTGATTGCAAATCCTAAACTCGTGTATCACTCAATAGTCTAACTCGACTCATATTTCGTTTTTGGTTGCATGTTGAAAGTTATACAAGAGTAATCTCGAAACAGCAAAGAGTTCTCTTAACTGTAATATGGCATGTGCATGCTCCAACTCTTATCCCTCTTTCCTATTCAAAATTATATTTCAGATTCTTTTTTTATCTCATCATCAATTAGTCTAATGGAGACCCAGAATCATATGTAAACCTTTCAACTTTCCCATCTCTTATTAACGTTCCGTGATTCTCGGGGTCAAACTGGTCAAGCCAAAAGCTGAAACCTACTGCTTAAAGACCAGCACGCTAATGTATACCTGTATGACCAACAAGATAGAAAAGTATCCCTTACCCACTTCTAATCACAATGACTTGTGTAGCTTTATCTGATCCAAACAACAAGAATGCTTGAGGATAACTGTCGTTTATGCAGATCATTTGCAATATACGAGACTGAATATCCAAAGGAACATTACAAACAAACTTAAATTCTCGTTCTACTCATGCTACTTGAAAGACCAAGATTGTGCGTGAAGTAAGGTTGCAATTTTTCAAAAAACAGAGAGCTCTGTCAAGAGGTCAGCTTTACACTACTACAATAACAATTCTATCGCTAATGTACCACGAAAGTAAAATACATCAACTTCCTATCAGCCTGATTAATAAGGACACAATAGCCTGATAGATACAAAGCTTTACATTCCAAATTAACCAAGTACAAAGCATGAATTAAATGGTCTAGCTGATACAGTTAGAGGGGTTTCAGAAAAATGGAAACTTGGATTCAAACTAAACTTCACTAAGGTACTAACTACAGAAATTAAGTCTTTCATTCTGCCTTCACAATGAAAAGTTCATCAGCAATTCGACTCAAAAACGTGAAATAAGTCAATATGTGTGGCCTGAATAACATAATGGTGAGATTCCATGTTATCCAAATCATTAACAAGCTAAACAAAATCTCTACTTTAAAATCTGGCAGCAAATTTAACAACAGAACATATTCTCAAAATCTGAATATTAGGCAAAAAAGGAACTAGAGTAAAGCTCACTAAATCACTGTAATCTACTAAATTAAATACAACCCATAATAAAAAAACATCACATCAATCATTTAATAAAACCCCATAACAAGAAAAGCACCCAACCAACTGCCATAACCAACAAAACAGAACAAATTAAGACAACATGGGTAGAATCGAAAAGAACTCACTTCATGGCTTCAAGATTCCTTAAAAGAAGATTCTTTGATTTAGAATCTGAAGACCCACGAGTTTTGGGTCTCTTTAAGCTAAATCCCATGTACCAAAATTGTGGGATTGTAATGGATCTAAAAAAACAGCATCGAGCATTTGACCAACATTTTTATAAGCTCGAATAATGGCAAATTACACGTGTCGTGGATCTAACCGTTACCAAATTGTGTTGATTTTAATGTAGGGTGAGGATTTGAATGGTCACGAATTTCCATAGGTGGAATTAAAGTCAGAGGATGATGGAGGAGAAGACTGCAATGTTGTGGTGGCTTGTCGTTACTCGTTAGTGATGGAATTGCGGGAAGTTTGGAATTTTTAAGGAAGTAAATAAATAACAGATTTTGGAAATAATTATCTTTTGAAGTAAATAAAGTTGATGACTCGGCACTTTAAGTTTTAGTCGATTATTTGCTTCTCTTGACAGTTGATTTCAAGAGAAACAAATAATAAAATCATGGAATTTGGAACCGATTGTCGTTTGGTTAATTTTAGATCTCTGTAAAAGAAAACGTCTCTCCCATGAGAGCTCTCGTCCCTAAAGTTAGGGCATATACCAGCATCCAACAAGGGCTCTTCGATCTTGGTCGGGCGTCGTCCACTGTCTTCAACGTCATCAACAGCGAATTCTCTGGCCCCTGCTCCTTCTCAACTCTCTGTGTTTCTCTTCGTTTTCGGTCTAGGGTTTAGGTGACTTGCGCCGCAAGTTTTATTCTTTCGTTCGTTTTCGTCTTTCGCGTCCAGTTTGTTTTTCTTTTTCCGTCTTGAGTCAGGGTTTCTTTCACCTCGCCTCTGGTCGTGGGGATTTGTAGGGATACTAATCTTTTATTTGTTTTGTTGCTTTTTCCGGTGGGAATCGTTCGTGCAAGCTCTCGGGATCTTCACAGACTTGCTTCTCTCAGCGCACAGACCAGTGTTGAATATGTGGGTGTTATGGATAGTGAAACTATTCGGTTGCATAGGGGCTTATCTCTCACGGATGAAGAGGGGGTTGGCGAGGGCTTCCTCGTCGCGGATGAATTGTGGCAAGAAAGCAATGCAGGAGTCGACTTGGTCTTGGTAGGTCGACTACTTACGGGAAAGAACGTCCACTTTACCTCGTTCTGCACGCTCATTAAGACCTTGTTTAATGCAGGGAAAGGAATTGAGATTACTCGGATTAGCGAGGATAAGATGCTTTTCCAATTTTTTCATAGGCTGGATAAACAACGCACGCTTCAAAAGTGCCCATGGTCTTTCGAGAAAAACGTTCTTGTGCTCAGTGATGTCGGCCCTGACGATAACCCCGCCACAATGGACTTGGACTATTACAGTTTTTACGTCCGAATTTATGATATTCCTTTGATCAGACAAACTCGAGTCACGGCATATGCAATTGGGAATTTGTTGGGTATGATGGAGGACGTAGATATGGCGGAGTCCTTGGGGTACGAGCATGCGTATAGTGAAGATCAACGTCATGAAACCTCTACGTAGGGTGCTAAAAGTTCGGGGTTCTAAAGGTCAGGAGATGGTGGTATCACTCAAATATGAACGTCTCCCGAATTTTTGCTACTTATGCGGGATGCTTTGCCATATTATGGCATATTGCGATGAAAAATACAACATAGGGGATGGCATCGATGAATCACAACTACCATATGGGGAATGGCTTCGGGAACAATCGGGAAGAAAAGGAACAGGGGCGGGGCAGCGCTTTACGGACAGAGGCGGTTCTCGGAGTAACTCCACCCCATCGAGAAGAGGTCGATTCTCGACAGGAGGAAGGGGTTTTTTTAGTTCACACCGAGAGAGGGACTATGACAGGCCATGGAATGAACAAAAAACTAATGGGGCTGGGTTTTCAGGTGAGAGTACGACAGGTGATTTGCCGCTAAAGCCATGGGATGTGCAACTGAGTGCGACACGGGTGATTTCAACGGGTCAGGTGGATGTGGATCACACGAAAGATAGGGATGTGCAAGAACAAGCATTGGTTGGGGTCAGTCATGCATGCAGTCGTATTCTTCGGGATCTACATGATGATCAGAGTAGACCACGGGGATCGGAATCTACGGCGTCAATGGAGATTACAACAGTTATTGCACGTCATACAGGGGTCACGAGTCAACGTCGGCGCAATTGGGTAAGAAGGGACAGACATGTGGATATGGTGAGCGACCTAGGCACGCAACATTATAGGGATATGGGGAAACGTCAGCTGGAGGATGAGGATGAGGCCGATGCAGTTATAGGGGGAAAAGGGCACGCATTGAGGAGTTATCGAAGGGTATTGATGAGCTTTTGGCAGCGACTGCAGTGCAGTCCCGCCGCGCCCAATGAGTATCCTATGCTGGAACTGTCAGGGCTTGGGGAACCCTTGGACAGTTCGGGAACTGAGGCACTTAGTTTCCATTCATCACCCCCCTCTAATTTTTCTGTCTGAAACGAAATGCCGGACTAGGAAAATAGAGGCGATCAACAGTAAATTTAATTTTTTTGGAGTTTGTGTTTAGGCAAACGGTTTTTCTGGTGGCTTGTCTTTGCTATGGGATAAGGCAATGGTGGTGAACTTACTTAGTATGTCGATGAATCACATTGATGTTGAGATTAAGGGCATAGAGGGGGCGCAAAATTGGCGGTTCACAGGGTTCTACGGGGAACCTGATAGCATTAAACGGACACATACATATAACCTCTTGAGGCATCTTAGTGAGGCTTCAAATCTCCCGTGGTTATGCGCTGGGGACTATAACAAAATTTTGAGGCACGGGGACAAACAAGGGGGACCACGTCGTCCAAACTGGCTTATGAGGAATTTTTGTGACACTCTTGCGTACATAGGGCTGAGCGAAATTGAGTTTATTGGCCCTCGGTTCACTTGGTGCAGCCGACGACCCGATCCACACACTATTTGGGAGAGACTTGATCGGGCGTGTGCGACATCGGATTGGAGGAGTGGAAACCCGCATGTGCGGGTGGCGCATGTTGTTACTTTGGCGTCAGATCACCACGCACTCCTCATTAGGACCTCGAATCAGCAAGGGTTGCGTAGATTACCAGCTCGGTTTCGGTTCGAAGCTGCGTGGCTTCGAAAGAAAGAGTGCGAGGAGATAGTTGCTGCTTGTTGGGATGACACGGGGGGCGTGGATTGACGGCAAAGCTGGATGAATGTCGTAGGGGGCTGGGGCAATGGAAAAGGGTTGATGGGGTGGAGATGAAGCGTCGGGTTGAGACACTGCGCAAGGATATAGCGCGCTTGAGAGGGGGGTCGATCACGGATGCGTCTAAGACGGAGGAAAAAAGGTTAATTGGCAAACTTGAGGAGTTACTAGATACAGAGGAACTCTATTGGAAGCAATGAGCTAAGGTTCGGTGGCTTCAGGAGGGCGACCGTAATACTGCATATTTTCACAAACGTGCTAGTGAAAGGAGAGCTAAGAATGAAATTATGGGGATTCGGGACGCAGAGGGAGTGCTTCGGTCGAAACCTGAGGATATTGACCTTATTGCAACTGAATACTTCAAATCTATTTTTGCATCCACTGCACCTGCAGATTTGGCTATTGGTGATGTCTTACGTGATGTCGATGAGCGAGTTAGTCCCGAAGCGAACGAGTGCTTGCACCAACCGTTTACACAGGAGGAGGTGCAGAAAGCTTTAAGAGACATGTATCCTTTTAAATCACTGGGGCCGGATGGCTTCTCGGTTGTGTTCTACCAAAAGTTTTGGACTACCGTTGGTCCTGATGTTATCTCTTTTGTGCTTGCTTATCTTAATAATCGTGTGCTAGACCCTTTGATGAACTTTACTCATATTGTGTTGATTCCTAAATGTCTTAACCCTAACTTGATGACTCAGTTTAGACCAATTAGTCTTAGTAATGTGTGTTTCAAAATTGCATCTAAAGCCATTGCTAATCGACTAAAGTCGTTGCTCTCTAATATTATCTCTTCCTCTCAGTCTGTGTTTGTTCCAGGGCGTCTTATCACTGATAATATTCTAGCTGCGTTTGAATTGAACCACTTCCTCAAGAACAAAAGGACTGGAAAACGATGACATATGACGTTGAAGCTGGATATGAGTAAGGCCTACGACCGAGTCGAGTGGCCCTTCTTGGAAAAGGTAATGCTTAAACTTGGTTTCGATTCGGATTTTGTGTCTCTTATCATGATGGGAGTCAAGACTGTGTCGTACTCTATTTTATTGAATGGCAAGGAATCGCGAGTTTTTCCCCCCGGGAGGGGCATTAGGCAGAGGGATCCTTTATCCCCTTACCTTTTCTTATTTGTTTCTGAGGTTTTTTCAGCACTTATAGCAAAGGCGGAAGCGAGGGGCGTGATTAAAGGGGTTCGGATCAGCCGCCATGCGCCATCGGTTTCACATCTTTTGTTTGCCGATGACACGTTGCTTTTTGTTGATGCGAATGAAGAGACGGCGCGAGAGATCAGTAGTATTCTTGAAAGGTTTGAAGCGACCTCAGGACAAAAAATTAATCTTGAGAAATCAGTGGTTGTGTTTAGTCGGAACACTGATGAGGCGACTCGAGAAGTGATAGGCGCGGTTCTGGGTGTTGCGGTGGTGGACAGGCATGAAAAGTACCTAGGTTTCCCTTCTGTGGTCGGGAAATCCAAACGTGAGTTGTTTGATTTTATTAGGAAAAGGGTGTGGAAGAGGGCACAAGGGTACAAAGGGAAGACCTTATCGGGAGCGGGGAAGGAGGTTCTTGTGAAAGCCGTGATGCAATCTATCCCAACTTTTGTGATGAGTTGTTTTCGTCTACCTGATACGTTGATTCGCGAGATTGAATCCATCATTAGCAACTATTGGTGGAATAATGGGACGCAAAATAAAATACACTAGGTCGCATGGAATAAGATGTGTAGAAGAAAAGATGGGGGTGGCCTCGGGTTTCGCAACTTGAAGTCTTTTAACTTGGCGTTACTTGCTAAACAAGCTTGGCGCATTTTACGGAATCCGACTAGTCTGGTTAGTAGATTGTATAAGGCCAAATATTTTGCAATTTCTGAGTTTCTTGATGCACGACTTGGGGTTGCACCGACGTTTTCTTGGCGATGCATTTGGGGGACAATTCTGATTCTTAAAAAGGGAGTTCGATGGCAAGTTGGCAACGGGGAGATGATTGCAGCGTGGCACGATGCGTGGCTACCCCGGCCGACCACGTTCAAGCCAATTACACCAATAAACGACGTTGCACCTTTTACGTTTGTAAGTGAATTAATTGATATGGCGACGGGGTGGTGGGATGAAGCTATCATACGTGGTTTCTTTTGGGAAGCGGATGCGCAATTGATTTTATCTATACCACTTGGTAGTCACATCAATGAAGATCGTCGTGTTTGGCACTATGAGAAGAACGGGTTCTTTACAGTACGCAGTGCATATCATCTTATTATGTCTCAAGGTTTGCTAAATACTAATGCATGCGCGACATCGAGTTCGACCTCACATGAGACATGGAAGAAAGTGTGGAAGGTGGAGTGTGCGGGCAAAATTAAATTATTCGTGTGGCGGAGTTGTATGGATATTCTTCTGACGAAGTGAAAGCTTGAGAGACGGCGAATATGCATGGATACCGTGTGTGTCGTGTGTACGGAAGGCGTTGAGACGATTTGGCATTGCTTGTTTGGGTGTCATATTGCGCGGCAAGCTTGGGCGTTGGCGAATTTTCCGACGTCACTATGGATGCTTGAACACGAATACTTTGGGGATTGGCTGGTGCAGGTGTCACGGATCGAGTCGGCCCAGCGCACGAGTTTTATTATCATTGTATGTTGGTCACTATGGGGGAACCGAAACAGTATTTTGGCGGGAGAAAATGGGCGAAGACCAGATGAGATTGTCACATTTGCGCACGTCTACGTGGAAAATTGGTTTGCGCATCATGGGAAGAGGAGAAATCGGAGGGTCGACTCTTCTAATGATTGGGAAGCTCCGGTAGGGAATATTATTAAAATCAATTTCGATGGGGCAGTGTTTCGCGACGAAAAGGCAATCGGAGTGGGGGTTGTTGCACACGACTGCAATGGGGTCATGCTTGCATGGCGCCAACGACGGTGCCTGGCTCTTTTGACGCCTGGAAGTGTGGAATGTTTAGCGGCCTTGTGGGCGGTATGTTTAGCGGTCGAGAAGGGATGGAATAATGTTGTTTTTGAAGGGGACTGTTTGACGGTTGTTCACGAAGTGTTGTTTGGGACTCCGGTGGACCTCTCGCACGTCAACATATTGAACGATATTCGGTGCTTGTTTCAACCGGGTTTTGATATTAAATGGGGGGGTCGTGTGTCCAATATGGTGGCTCATGAGTTGGCTCGGAATGCGCATGAGGATGCTGATGGTTTTTGAGTAGTTTTGTATGATTTTAGTTGTGGTTCTTTTCTTGGTTATTTCCATGTGGCGCTTGAAGTGGCGTTCAAAAGGTAGCCTAGGTGCCTTTTGAAGGAAGTGGCATTCAAAGTGGTGTTAGGAATCTGTTCTAGGCGCCTCTTGTAGCATGTGGCTCTTGAAGTGGCACTTGAATTCTGTTCGAGGAGCCACTTGTCTATGTTCATGGCACTTGTAATGGCACTTGTAATCAATAAATTATTTTCTTCAAAAAAAAATCATGGAATTTGTTTTTCTACAAATTTCTTAATATATCTATTTATACTATTATTTAAGAGAAGAGCTCGTACACTCACAAAGTGATCTATATGATACCAACTTTTGAGTTTTCTAAAATACCCCGTCATTTTCATTCACAAAGGGGTTTAAAATTTGTTTAGTCCTTTAATTTGGGTACCTCACCATTTTCGTCCATCAATTAGGCAGGTCGCCAAAAACGTCTACTAAGTTGGTAAATTGGTCCCTTCCCTTTGTCATTGGTGACCAGAAGTAAAGGCAAGAAAGGGAAATGAGTTCATGAAATAGAGGATGTTGGGCAGAGTGAGAATGCAACAGTTAATGCAACACAAAATAGACAGAATGATGCTGTCCTAAATGCCAATGACAAAGGGAAGGGACCAATTTACCACTTAGTGGACGTTTTTGGCGACCTGCCTAATTGAGGGACGAAAATGGCGAGGTAGCCAAATTAAAGGACTAAATAAATTGTATTCCCTTCAAGCATGAAAAAAGGGGCACAAGGATCATTGGATTTTTTCAACTGCCTCTCCAACACGTTGCCCATCTCTTTTGGTTTAATTTTTCCAAATTTAAATTCCTATTTTTTAGGAAAAGATAAAATTAATTGGGTAACAGATATTTTACAACCCGTCTTCTTTTTCCGTCATTTACTTTTGAGTGCAGGATTACGTACATGTAGTTTCAAAGATCCTTGATGAATTGTAATTTTTATTTAGATAAGTCTTTGTGTGATTATGTAGTGTTGATGACTACAAGATAATGAATCAATCATACATTACTTTAAACTTTAAATTTTAGTATTTGTGATTTTGTGTGCATCTGTACGTATGCAGTTAATATTTTCATTTTCTTTCTAATTTGCAGTTTCTTTCTAAATCCAAAAGCAATCCCTCAGAACCAATGAAGATGGCAAAATGTAGGGATTGCAATGGACAATGTATGTTCTTTTCAATCTCATGTTTTTATTTTTATTATATTTGATTTCTTTCATTTGAAAAGAGTTAATCGCGTGCCCCTCATTTTTGTTCCTTTTTGTTGTATACGTTTCTATAATTCTCATTCTTCAGGTTCTTAGCATATAGGTTTTCATTATATTTTAGCCATTGGGCTTGTTTCCTTTCTTGTATTTTCTTTTTATTTTGTTATTGGGCCACGACCCGTTTTTATATGCGGAGCGAGTTGGACCCTCCAGGATTGTAAAATATAAATACCTTTGGTTTATTTTTCATTTTAATTCAATGAATAATACTTGATACAAACCCTATCATCCTCTCTCTCAACTCTCAGGCGATTTACACCGCCGTTACTCTCTTCTCTCTTTCTCTCTAAAACCGTCGGATTCCACCAGCTTACATGGTATCAATCGCTCAGGTTTATAGATCTGTGTTTGTTTTTCTCTCTAGTTCGCTTCCGCTACTCCAGAATCTTTTCTCCCCTTTCAATTATACTTTCCGATAACATCGCCGTCGACCTCCTTCGCCGCTTCGCTTTCCGCCGCCAAAACTCCGTGTGAAGACTCCGGATCCGTCTATTTTCTCGGATCTCACGACTTCACCGGATCCTCCATCGTCGCCGACAAATTTGACGGCACGAACTATCTCTCTTGGTGCCAAGGGATTGAAATGGCGTTGAACATCAAGAATAAGGCGCGCTTCATTGACGGATCTCTTCCGATTCCCACCGAGTCGCACGTGCTGGTACCAGGCAAATAATCTGGTTCTCTCCTGGATTATTAATTATGTCGTCTTCGAGATCCGACAGACCTTGCTCTCCTACACCTCTGCACTGGCTGTGTGGAATGATTTGAGGACCCACTTTGCTCGCATTGATGGGTCTAGGGTTTTCCAATTGCGTCGATCTCTGGCGACTCTCTCTCAAGGTACTCAATCCATCACTGGTTTCTACAATTCGTTTCGCACTCTCTAGGATGAGTACGTCAGTCAACGCCCCTTTGATTCCTGTACTTGCGGTTTGTGTGTTTGCGATTTGGTCAAGAATGTTCGAAATCATCAAGAGACTGACTGTGTCCTCTCTTTTTTAGTCGGTTTAAATGACTCTTACTCTGCTTTACGTAGTCAGATCCTTATTATCACCCATCTGCCCTCTATTTCCCGAGCCTACTCTATGCTTCTTCAAGAGGAACAGCAAAGATCCCTTCAACCTTCCTCTCATGCCCTCTCCGACCCTCTCACTATGTTTACCACAACATCTCAGCCCTATTCTCAATCCACTCGCCCACCAGCCCCACCCACTTTATACCAGAACCGCTTTACCAAGGGTCAGGTTTCCAAACCAAAGAAGAAAGCCTGTTGTACTCATTGTGGGTTTGAGGGTCACATGGTTGACTCCTGTTTCCAATTGATCGGTTATCCCCCGGGTTGGGATGGTCCTCGCGGCAAACGACAGGCCTCTGCTTTCACTAGGCCCTCTGCTCATTCTGCTACTGTTCTTGAGATTATCCCATCTCAAGCCCGCACTGTCTCTGCCCCTCTGGACTATTCTCAAAAGGACTTGTTTGAAAGGTTCCTTGCGTTTGCTCAGCACCAGGCTCCTGCCCCTGCTCAAGAAGACTCACATCCTCACTTTGCAGGCTCTGCTACTTCTGATAGTGCTCCCTCACAAGGTCCCTCTCATGATGGTACTTTCCTCCCTCTTCTGCTATCCACTTTGTGTTTAAATCTGATAGACCTTGGATTCTTGATTCTTGGGCAACAGATCATATGGTCTGTGGACCCAGTTTTATGTGACCTATGTGCATGTTTGTGTCTATTCATTTGCCTAATAATCATGTTACTCAAGCCACTGCCCAAGCTGACATCAGATTAAATCCTTTTTTGGAATTAAAAATGTTTTTTATGTACCAGCTTTTTATTACAACTTAATTTATGTTTCTAAACTTGTTAACAGGTTTGGAATTATACCCTAATTAACTGAAGATGTTTATTTGGGTTGGAACACCTCTGCCCGTGGTTCAGAAAGCTAAATGCTATATTAAAGGAGACAAAATAACAAGAACATTCCTTCCTTTTTTTTCACTATATTTCACTCCCATTGTCCTCCCCTCTTTCTCCTTTGATCACTTCCCTTTATATAGAAATTTTCAGGGATAGGTGTCATCGTGCATGTGTTTAAAGGATACACATGTCGTTGTGCATGTTGATATATTTTAGAATGGGTACATGTGTTACAAGGTACAATAATTAATAAGATAACGTCTATCTTGATCCACTAAGTGCTGACTGTGCTGCTCTACCTTCTTCCGAGGGCTTTCGCCTTCTTTCCGATAGGTGGTAGGCTGCCTTCTTTATCTCTGAGGGCTTATTGCTTCTAGTATTGACTTGAGGGCCAAGTTTGAGTGTCCTCCTAGTGATAATGCTGCTCCGATAGGGGGGTATCCAAAATAAGTGATCCTGGATATTTACTCCGAGGGGGTGTTCACTCATGAGTTGAACTCCGAGGGGTTTTTTAGCCTTCGTGGATAGGCTTCTCTCTTTCCGAGTACCTGGAGAGTGTTTGTTTTTTGGTTCTTGCATGGTGTGCGTTTTCATTCTTTGAGTTGGCTGTCTGGGGCATTGTTCCGAGGGCATTTATGTTGAGAGTGCATAGCAAGGAAGCGTTCTTGTCAAGGATCTGGGACTCGGGAGTCTGTTGGGGCCCTGCTCGGCGTCTTGATGGATATCTGAATCAGGCGGATCCATCCGGGTTTGCTTTTTATCTGATGCCGCCTTGATATCTGGTCTTGATTCATCGTGACTTTCCGAGGGACGCTAGATGCCCTCGTCGGATGGCCATTCGTACCACTTTGGGTTAGTATCCGAGTGGTATTGGTCACACCCGATGGGCCTCCTCGTTGGGAGTGGGTACAACTCATCGGAAGTACTCGTGACAATAGTATTGTCCATTAATCCTCTTTATTTAGGACTAATATTCTCTTTAATCTCGTATTTATTTTATACGGTTAACACTAGCCCCCCCAAAATTTCGATCGCCATCGTAGGGGCGAGAGAAATTTTAATCTTGGGGTTTTGTGTGTTTTTCTCTTTGTCCATTCTTTTATGGCCATTTTACGAGGGGGGGCGAAGCTTCCTTCGCTAATTTTGGATTTTTCCGAGGGGGTAAGAAGCTCCGAACGTTGTTTCTCCTTTTTCAAGATTTTTTTGACAGGATATGAATTGTCTCCTTTTCTTCCGAGAGGTTTTATGCCTCTTTTCTTTTTATGTCTCCGAAGGGATCACAGTGTATATAACTATATATTTAAAATACCGTAGGAAAAATACCTTTTTGTCCCTGTAAGGCAACGGTCCAGATAATTGCAATGGCTCTTTTTAACCGTTGGATGCCTTAAATGGCACTTTACTCATCCGTCCGTTGATCTCCAGCAACGGCTAGCGCGTGGAAGGACACGTCTCTTCATGAGTGGAGACGTGGGGCGTGGGAAACGGGGCTCGTCTTGATGACTGCTGCCTATAAATAGGCCCGTCCGTACCATCTTCCTCACTTCATCTTTCTCCAATCTTCAAATTCTCTCAATCTCTTCTCAAATTCTCAAGCAAGAAAGCGATTTTTATATATTTCCAATTTTTTCCCCTCGTTCTCTTTCTTTACCGATTTGCAAAATCTCTTTCTCACCCAAAAAAAAATGGCTTATTCTGCCAATACTTCCACCGTTGATGTTCCTGCCGCCTCGGTGGTCACCGCTCCCCTTGTGGGGCCTGCTGCTGCTACCCGTAAGAGAAAATCTGTCGCCGTTGAGGGGAGCGGCCCCGCCTCGGCTAAGAAAGCTAGGGTTTCAAAATCGAAGAAGCCCCATGTTCGTGATTTCTCCAAGATTGAAGGGGTTCGGTCCGTTGTTACTTACGAGCAGGTCATGGATCTGTTCCAGGCCACGGGGACCGCTATGAAGAATGTGATTGTTCACATTCCCACCGAGGACCAGAGTGCCTGTTATCCTCCCGCGGGTATGCTCACGGTGTATTTTGCACAAGTGAATTACGGGTGGCGCTCGTTTATGCCACCCTTCTTCTGTGAAGGTTTTATGACTTGCGGCATTTGTCCGAGTCAATTGGTGCCCAACGGATATGAGGCCCTTTGTATCTACGTGTTCTGGTGCCATGTCAAGGGGTACGAGTGCGAAGTGGACCATTTTCTTTCGATTTTTGATGTGGGAGTGTCGCCCGGGGGGTACCCCTTATACAATGTTCGTCATCGGGACAACTCGAGGAATTTCACAAAGAGGATTCTGGGTGCGTCTATCAGCTCGCATAGCGTGTGGAAGGACAAGTTCTTCTACGTGAAGCCTATCCGAGGGAAGTGGGATGTGCCTTTCAAGTGGGGGAGGGTGTGACTCCAGTTCGCACCATAGATGATGATACGGTGCTTTCTCCAGTGGTTGCTCAGCAGCTGTTAATGCAGTCGGAAGATTTTTCGCATTTGTTTGATAGGGTCGGGCTTCACTTCGTAGTGTTCACTGATGACAAGGTGAAAAAGTCGCTCTTTGTTCTGAATATGCACTTGCCAGCTTTCAGTAAGTTTTTCCTCTTTTACCCTCATGCTTTTTCTTTCGTACTTATTTCCTCCGAGTTGTTTTTCGTATTCTTTTGTTGTCCGCACTGATTTGTCTTTGCATGGTACAGAGGAGATTATGGCGAAATATTACTTAGTGTCGGGTTCTGTAGAGGCAGCTCCGAGTGGGTATAGTGAAGCTTCTGAGGGGGAGACCACGGGGGAGTAGAGGTACAATCTCATGAGAAGGCAGAGATGGACCCGGAGGTCGAGAAAGTCCACGAGAGCATCCCGCGTCCCTCCGAGGACGCTGAGGGGGTACCCCTGGAAGCCATTCCTCTGCGACAGGTGGCTCCTATGTCTGCTTTGACTTGGAGGTCAACTTCCGGGTCTTACACTGGCAGCTCTCCGAGGAGCTCTAAGGGGGCGCTATCTCCGAGGGCAGAAGAAGAAGAGCTCTTGTCTTCGGGGCCAGATGTTGTGCACATATCCTCTCGGGATCCTTCCCCATCTCCTCCTCGTAAGTTTCTTCCCTTCTTCATTTAATCGGTTTTTGGGTTCTATATGTGCTATCACGTTTGATTTTATCCCGCATAGTTACTTATATATCTTGTCTTCGCAGCGGTGATCAACAAGGGAAAGGCGCCTATGTTTCCGGGCGCTGATTTGTTTGCCCAGTTACTTCGATCGACCCGGAAGAATCATTGGGGGTCCCGGGGGATTATTCAAGGGTCCGGCTAACTCGTTGAGGGGTCTGGAGGTGAAGAAGGAGGTGCAGGGCACCCTGCTAAGGGGAGAAGGTTCATCGGGAGCTACGGAGGTTCCGAAAGCGGTGATGACGGAGGCAGTGACGGTGACTCCTACCACGACTGTTCCTCCTCCGATGGCCAGTTTCCCAAATAGGGCTACCCTACGGAGGTCCGCTTCCGAGGGAAGCTTTTCGCCCTCGGCATCTGAGAAGGAGCCTCTGACCGTGGGGGAAGCTTACCACGAGATCCTTCACTTCTTCGGATCCGCTCTTTCCGCCCCTGCGGAGGGGTACCAGTTCCTTCGGGCCAGCACCGTTTGGATGGAGGCCATCGTAAGTATCTACTGTCTCTTAATCTCCTTTTACCACGGTTTCCTTACGTTCTTACTTATATTCTTCTTTCTGTCATGTAGTCTAAGAAGACTCGGGAGGTTGTCACTTCCGTGGAACAGCGCCATCTAAGGGAGGTGGCAGAGATGAGTACCCTTCGGGGGCGGGTGACCTCTCTCCGAGCTCAACTTCACGAGGCCGAGTCGATGACTGCAGTCCTTCGTACCAAGTTGGAGGCCAGCAACTTCAAGTGGAAAGAGGATCAGGAGTCAAAGGAAGTGATGCATCTTTTCTTGTAGAAGGTGCAATTGGCCTATGATCAGATGGAGGCGTCCGAGAGGGCTGTTCAGGCGCAGTTCTCTCGCTTGGAGAAGGAGAAGGCAAAGTCCGAGGAAGTCCTCCGCGCTCGGATAGAGGCTCTGGAGAAGGAGAAGTCTGAGGGCTTGGAGAGGGAGAGGGAGCTCCAATCGCAGATACATGAGCTAGTGGAGCTGAAATTAGTTGATGTAATGCCGCTGAAGGATGTGCAAGCCCGGGTTGATGAGGTTGTTAGGTGTGCGGCAGCAGAGGCGGAGCGCCAATTCACTTCCATGTCCGCTCGGGATACACTTGGGCACATGATATGGGGATATTTGGAGTGCGCACATTGGCCCGAGAGGTGGTGCCTTCGGGGGTGAATTTCGGCCGCATATTTGATGTCAAAAAACTTGCTAGGCCGTCCTCCGAGGAGGTTCAAAACATTCTGGAGATGTTCGATAATGTGGTGACGCCAAGGGCTTCTTCTACCCCCCATCCGACCATATCCGCTCCCGGCGCCAGTAGTTCTGGTCGAGTTCCGTCCTCGCCCCCTCCGAGTACGGGAGTTTAGAATAGGATTTTCTTTTGTTTTTCTATTATGTACTTTTTATCTTATGTACTTTTAATATTCTGCCTTGTAAGTCTTCTCCGAGGACTTCTCGGAGTTTCTTAATGGACAAGCTCTTTTTTCAAGTGTCAGTATATATATATATATATATTTTAAGTGTCACTACTTGTTAATGATGTTTATTACTTTAGAATAAACAATAGAAAAACTTGTTGACTAGGTTAAAAATTAAGGGTGAGGTATCATCTGGCATGTCGCCCATTTTCTTAAGTAAGAAAGTTATAAGACATGTGTACCCCACTAACTATTTGGGACAGCTCAAGCTTTCTATACTTTTTACCTTTGGGAAAAGTATAAGTAGTTGTTAAGTAAAGTTACTCAAAATTTTCACCATAGGTTCATTATAATTTCTCTGAAAAGCTAAGTTTTCCTCCGAAGACCCAATAATAGCAAGTAAATTACTTACTTTATCAAGATGATGCCTCCATTTTTTAAGCAGGATGACACTTCCTCATCCCGCCAATCCCCTCGGAGCCCTGCCCGGAATTCTTCCTCACTACTAGGAGTACGCCGTGCGGCCTCAGAGAATTCTACTCAGGGGAGTAGGCATAGTGAACGCAGGGTGATCGGTGGGATGGGAAATTCTGCGAGAGTCATGTCTATGTCCCCGGAGGACGATCTCTATCGTATTAATCACATCCGCAGTGTGTTCACGGGCCGTGATCCTTATCAGTCGATGGACGAATCATCGGTGTATACCAGGCTTGTTTTGGAGCCCGAACGGATGATGGGGCGAGGACGCGTTGGTACTGCCGTTGGAATTGAACATAGCTCCTCCGTTACGACACTCTTTGCCACATATAACCTGGATATTGATGAATACGATGTAATAATACCGCACCCCGAGCAGAGGGCTTATGATCCTCCCCCGGGCTACCTTATCGTATACCGAGAGCAAATGCGGTGTGGTCTGCGGGTGTTTTTCCACCCTTTCCTTCAAGCTTTGTTCCAATATTGGTAAGTATGCCCGAGTCAGTTCACTCCAAATTATTACCGTTATCTGGTAGGTTATATTATGTGCTCCGAGCTGCTAAGGTTGCCACTGTCTCCTCATCGGGTAGGGGTCGTATTCAACCTTTGCCCCTGCTCGGGCGGTCTCCCCTTTTTTAGCTTGGCCCATCGGGACAAGAGGAATGCCTTTTTAGATGTATCTAGTTTCCGTAATAATAGAACGGATTGGAAAAGGGAGTTCTTCTTTGTCCGTCCGAGGGGCCTATCCGCCAAGTTATGGGGGGTACCACTCCAGTGGAGGTTAAGCTATATTACCCCTAACGAAACGACTCTGAGGAAAGAGTGGGACACCTTGTCCGATAGTGGGTTGTTCTCGGGGGTGTACGATATCAACAGTCTATTGGAGTTCCCGGAGACGTTAATCATGGCAGGCTTGTAGGAGGGGGCAGAGATTTTCAATCTTCCTCAGCGACCTCTCTTCAGCAATTTCTTCTTTCGTGAGTTTCTTCTCTTTTGCAATCTTTTCATGTCACTTTTTGGTGCCTTTGTACTCATTACTTTTTTTTTGTTCACCAGGGGCGGAGATGGGAGCTTTTGCCATTGAGCCTTTTGATAAGGCATTCCTAGAGAAATCATTGAATAGCGGGTACGACGCTTTGGATGATGAATCTTCCGAGCGTCTTAGTTTTGACGTGTTAGCAGGCCCCTCGGGGGCGGGGAATTTGCCATTGGCAGCCCCCTCAGTGAGTTCTATGGCTTCTGGATATGATCCGATAGCTGCGCTTGCGCAGGCGGATATTCCATTGCCTCCGTTGGTACCGCATTATTCCTCTTGGGGAGATACGAGGATTGTATATACTGTTGAAGAGGGTCCTTTGTCTCCAATTGTGGGAGCTTCTACACCACTCGGAGGGGGTTCCGACCGCATTCCGACGCCACCCTTCGAAGAGAATCTTCCCGTTACGGGGTCGCAGCTACCTGGAGATGGTGTTTTGTCCCCCTCCGTCTCGGGAATGATGAGTTTTTGTCGTAACTATTTAAGCGGTCTGTTGAACGCCACAGATTGTGGGCTTATGACATCTCTGCCCTTGTCGGGCCTCCAAGATTTAGCCTGCAAAGATTTGTGCGAGGTAATAGTATACTTTTATTTACGTGATACTAACCTTTGTAGGTTCTTCGTAGTTATACACTTGTTTTCCCGCAGATCTATCTGGTGTTGAATGTTATCGGGTCCAGGGGCGAGTCGTCCTCTGACACGGAGTTGGTATACCATAGGAGGGACGAACTGGAGCAGGGTTTGCTGGAGGCCCGGGGAGAGATAGATCAATTGCGGGCCAACTGGGAGACTTCCGAGGAGGTTCATGTCGTAGTTTTACAATCCGAGCGGGATAAATCCTGGGATTTGGAGCGCCGCTTGGTGATGGAAAGAGCCCGGGTGGCAGGCTTAAAGGACAGGTTGGGTGACCTCCGGGAGCAAGTTCGCTCCGCTGATGAACAGTTGTTGCGGGTTGGAGGAGAGAGAGATACAGCGAACTTACGAGTGCTGGAGCTGACTCGTGCTCACAAAGTGGCGCTAGTTGTAGCCCGGGTCCAAGCGATTTTGGGCGTGGCAGGGCCCTCTGCTCTTCGCGAATCCCTTGCGCAGGAAATGCGTGATTTAATCCGTACAGGATACCACTTGTGCCGAGGCGCGGTGGAGGCTTTGCCAGGATTTCCCTCGGGTGTGGTAATTCCAGAGTTGAACATCCGTCAGGTGCTCCAGGAGGCTTCTTCTCCGCAGGGGCCAACTGTGTCTACCGGGGATCCGAGTCACACGACCATGGAGGATCGTCGTCGTCTAATTAGGGAAGGAAAGCGTCCCATGGAGGATGCTTAGCTTGTATAAGTATTTTGTTAGTATAAGGGACTTTGTATAGGATGCGGTCCGATATACCTTTAGCATGTGGGGTCTCGTACTTTGTGTGTGATGGCCCATCGGGTTAGATTGCCCAAAATGACTCGTCGGCTTGAAGCCATTATTTTGTAGGGCAATCTTATCTCCCTCGTATTGTAAAGGCACCAACTATGTACAAATAACTTTTATTTATGTATAAAAGTCATTGCGTTACATTATGCATAATACTTTCTAAGGTTAAAAGCGTTCCAGGTATTGTTGAGGATGGCGTTCTGAGAATTAGCGAGGAGATAAGTCGCAGGCCCGACAATCCCCGCTATCTTGTATGGCCCCTCCCATCGTGGCTCCAGTTTGCCTACGTTTTTGGAAGCTCCGACCCGTTTCAACACTAGGTCCCCGACTTGAAAAGTTTTGGGTTTCACCTTCGCATTGTAGTATCGGGACATCCGGCCTTTGTACTCTTCATTTCGGACCGCGGCCCGCATTCTTTTTCCTTCGAGGAGATCAAGGGCAAGAGCCAAGTTAGAACTGTTAGCTACTTCCTCGTACTCCTTAACTCGCCAACTTTCTATAGAGACTTCAGAAGGGACAACAACTTCGCAGCCATAGGCTAAGCTGAAGGGGGTTTCGCCCGTGGCGGCGCTCTGCGTGGTCCGGTAGGCCCACAGTATGCCAGATATTTCTTCTACCCACTTGGCTTTGTGCCAGTCAAGTCGGGCCTTCATATTCTTTAAGAGGGTTCGGCTGGTCCTTTCCACTTGACCGTTTGCTTTAGGGTATCCCACCGAAGCAAAGTGGTGTTTTATCTCCCAATGGTCACACCATTTTTTTAACCCTTGATCCGTAAATTGCAGACCATTATCACTTACCAGGTTCTGAGGGACACTGAAGCGGCATATGATACTTCTCCAAAGGAAGTTGATAACGGCACCTGCGGTTATCCGAGCTAGGGGCTCCGCCTCTACCCATTTGGTGAAGTAATCAATGGCTACGAGGAGGAACTTCTTTTGAACGGCGTCGGGTATAAGAGGTCCCACTATGTCTATGCCCCATTTGGAAAATGGGCAAGGGGTCAGGTGTGGTTCCCAGGGGGCAGCGGGTTGATGAACCCGGGGGGCGTAAGCTTAGCATGGCTTGCACCTTTCGGCATGGCTTTTGCAATCTCTAGTCATCGTGGGCCAATAGTAGCCCTGGCAAATCAGGCGCCCGGCCATACTTTCGCCGCCCGTATGGCTGCTGCATGTACCCTCGTGGGTTTCCGCCATAGCCAGTTGAGCTTCTTCCTCATTTAGGCACCGAGCATGAGGGAATGAGTACGTCTTGCGAAATAATATCCCGTCTTTAAGGAAATACCTGATAGTTTTTCTGGCCATAAGCCGTTGCACGGCTTTATCCGTGGAATACCCTTCCGGGTCTTGTAGATAGGCTTTGATTGGGGTCACCCAGCTAGATGAGGAGTCCGTAGCGGCAATCACTTCGTGGCCCTCGGCCTTCTCGGACTCAGTAACTTGGAGCAGGATGATTTTCTGGGTACGGATGGCGGCCGTTTGGGTGGCCATCTTGGACAAGGCGTCTGCCTCTTGATTCTCTTTTCGTGGGATTTGGACTATTTTGCACTCGTCGAACCATTCCCGCTTGCGGTGAACCGCTCGGAGGTATGCTTGCATTCTTTCTTCCTTGGCTTCATACGAGCCATTGACTTGTTGTACAATTAGTTGCGAGTCGCTGTGGATGAGTATTTTTCTGATGCCGCCTTCTCGGGCAAGTCTCATCCCTATGTGTAAGGACTCATATTCGACTTCGTTATTTGACAAGGGGTAGTCAATTCTGACCACGAAGTGAAGTATCTCTTCTTCTACTTCTTGGTTTGCTAGAACTATCCCAGCTCCCCCGTGTGTGCTCACAGAAGAGCCGTCCACATAGAGGTGCCACAAGGGTGCTTTTTCTTCAACTCCGACGCCCCTCATCTCAGTCAAAAAATTCGCTAGGACTTCAGCTTTGACGGAGGGTCTCGGGGCGTAAGAAATGTCATACTCTAGAGGTCTCGGGCTTGTTGACAATTGCTCGTAACGGGTGTTTAGTTAACACGGTTACGGGGTGAGAGAGAAAGTATGGACGGAGCTTCCTAGCCGTGGTAATCAAAGTTAAGACAAGTTTCTCAGTTTGAGTATACCTGGTTTCGGCTCCGAGAAGGGTCTTGCTCACATAGTACACAGGGTGGTGTTCCTTATCTTGATCTTTGACTGGTACCGTACTTACGGCCTCCTCTCCGACCGATAGGTACACACAGAGTTCTTCATGTGGCACTGGTTTTACTAGTAAATGAGGTTTCACCATATAATCCTTCAGCTGTTGGAGGGCTTCTTCGCATTGCGGGGTCCATTGGAACTCTTTGATGTTGCGCAACACCTTGAAGAATGTGAGTCCTTTTTCGGCCGATTTGGAGACGAATCGGCTCAGAGAGGCCATTCGACCTGTAAGTTTTTGTACGTCTTTAACCGTCTTTGGGGTAGGTAACCCTAGGATGGCTTCAGCCTTCTCGGGGTTGACTTCTATCCCTCTCTTTGTAACCATATACCCTAGGAACTTGCCCCCTCTGATGCCGAAGGAACATTTCTTAGGGTTAACCTTCATCCTGAATCGGTCCATGATGGCCAATGCCTTTCATAAGTCCTTGGGGTGGTCCTTGGCGGAGCGGCTTTTAACGACTGTATCATCCACATAGACTTCCACCGTGTCTCTGATGAGTCCTGCAAACATTAAGCTTACCAACCGCTGATAAATAGCCTCTACATTCTTGAGTCCGAACGGCATCACCAGGTAGCAAAAGGTGCCCGCATTAGTGATGAAACTAGTTTTGTCTTGATCCACGACGGCCATCGGGATTTGGTTGTATCCCTGGTTCCCATCTAGGGTGGATAAGAGTGCACAGCCCGCTGTTGAGTCTACCAGCTGGTCAATGCTCGGGAGAGGATAGCAATCCTTGGGGCATGCGTCATTAAGGTTCATGAAATCCACGCACATTCGCCATTTACCCCCATGCTTTGGGACTAGGACCACGTTAGCCAACCACTCGGGGTAGATGACTTCTCGGATTTGTCCTAGACTGAGGAGCCGCTGAATTTCCGACCGGATAATCTTGTTGCGCTCTAGGCCCATCTTCCTCTTTTTCTGTTGGACTGGTTTGGCCTCGGGTTTCACATTAAGGAAATGTTGACATACCTTATTGCTAATTTGCCCTGGCGGTCCGCCTTCCCACGCAAAAATGTGGCGAAATTCTTTCAAGATGAGGATCAGTTGGGCTTCCACTTCAGGCTCCATTTTGGTACCTACTTTGACCGCTTTCTCCGGGCTTCCCTCCACGAGTTCCACCAATTTTAGCTCTTCTACGGGTTGTACTCGTACTTCCTCTGCTTTTTTCTTTTTGCTGCTTCCGAGGATAGGCTCGTCCTCTCCAGGAGGGAGAGCATTCATACGGAACTCACGGGCTTCGCCTGATTTCCTCGGACTTCTCCGATGCCTGAAAAGGTTGGGAATTTTACCTTGAGATGAAGGGTTGAAGGGATCGCTTCGAAGGCCCGAATGGATGGTCGCCCATAGATCGCGTTGTACGTTCTTGATGACGCCTCTACTACCCAAAATTTTATGGGTTCCGTTCTTCGAAGGCCCCTTCTCCCCATGACATTGGAAGCGTCACGGTTCCGAGTGTTTTGGAGGCTTCTCCTGAGAAACCTATCAACGGAACTTCGTCTGCTTCCAGTCGCTCTTTCTTCAACCCCATGGCCAGATAAGTGGGGAGAAATAGGAAGTCCACAGAGCTGCCGGTATCAATCAGTATTCTCTGGATGTCTATCCCATAAATCACGACTTCTATCACCAGGGGGTCCTCGTGGGGATGGATCACCCCTTTTAAATCTTCGGGTCCGAAGGTGATGCTAGGAAGCTTCGCGCCCTGAATGGATCCTACGAACAATCCTTGCTCCGCACGCCTAGCTTCTTTCAAATACTGCTTCTTTTTTCCTTGCGGTGTAACAGAGAGATCCCCTCCTTCTATTATACTGATAGTACGCCCTAACGGGGTGTTATCTTCGTATGCTTCCGAGGGAGGGGGCAGGTTCTGCTGCCCTACCGTTCTCTCTCGTGACCTCCGATCGGGAGTCACATGATCTTCTTCCTCCCTAAGGGGCCTCTTGTAGGTATACCGAGGGGAATTCTCTGGGTTGTTTGCCTTGAGATAGTTCCTCAGGTACCTGGCTTCCAAGAGGCGGAGCACCTCCCTTTGCAGTGTAGTACACTCTTCGGTAGTATGCCCATAGGTTTTATGGTATTTACAATACTTACCCGTATTCTTGTCTCTATCCGGGAATCGGGCTTCTCTTGGCCATCGCAGTTCGGTGCTACCCCGCATCACATTGAGTACTTCTACGGGGGCAATGGTCATTGGGGGCAAGGGTACTGGTTTGAGAAACTTCTTGACCGGGCCACTCTCGTCTTTACGTTGGGCCGGCTTCCCTTCCCGGCTTTTTTCCTTGGCCTTTACCTCCCGTTCAGTGCGCTCGTGATGTTCATTTTCATCGCCCTCCAAGCGTCTTTTCGCGCCTTCCGCTTCCTCCATCAGGATATAAGTCTTCGCTTGATGCATAAGTTCGTTCATATCTGTGATGTGATTTCCCGTGAGGTAACGGGAGAATTCGCCTGCCCGTAGTCCTTGTGTAAGTATATCCGCCAAAATGGTAGTACTAACGTTCGGGACATCCAGCGCTTCATCCGTAAAGCGTTTTATGTATGCTCGTAGGGGTTCATTCTTCTTCTGCTTAACGGTGAAGAGATGTGTGGTGGATTTAGGATACCTCATGTTGCAAGCAAACTGCCTTACGAATAGGTGGGCCAGTCGATCAAAATTGTCGATGGAGCCAGGCGCAAGATGGGTAAACCACGATTGTGCCCGTCCTCCGAGGGTCACCGGGAATACCCGACAAAGCACATGGTCCAGGGCGGAATTGAGATCCATCCCGACTAGGTATTGATGTATATGATCCTGAGGATCCTTCCCATCCGCCTCCCCCGTATACAGGGGACCATTTACGGGTCGCATCCCCGCGGGGATAGAGGCTAAGGCTATTTCGGGGATAAAATAGGAGGTTTTGAAGGTAGGATCCTCCTTGGGGCCCATGGTTTTCTTAATATCACCCATTTCCTTCCTAAGGCCATCGAGAATTCCCTATATAGTATGGTCCTCACCCGAGGATGGGAATGATGTGAGACGGTCCGGAGGAACCATTCCTTCTTCCCGCTGGCCAACCCGGTGGGTGTCCCGGTAGTTCCGGGGGTCCTGCGGGGGTTCTTGGCGCCATGGATTGGAGATGGGGTTCCATCTAACCCGAGCTCCCCCTTCTTCGGCCTGGGGATTCTGGGGGTGGGAGGACCGAGGGGATAAGTCGTGAGGGTTCACGTATCCGGGCGATGCCCTCCGGGCCCTAGTCTCCATAAATCTCTCAAAGGCGGAGCGAGGGATGTTGATAAAATCCCTCTCCTCGGATTGGCGGTTGGACAAGGTTTCCACCGAATTTTGAGATTGGCTAGAACAACTTTCGTTGTAGAATAGATTTTCCATAATAGGCATCGCTCTCGAACGCTCTCAAAGGCAGACTTTAGGGTGTTCCCACAGACGGCGCCACTTTGTTAACAGGTTTGGAATTACACCCTAATTAACTGAAGATATTTATTTGGGTTGGAACACATCTACCCGTGGTTCAGAAAGCTAAATGCTATATTAAATGAGACAAAATAACAAGAACATTCCTTCCTTTTTTCACTATATTTCACTCCCATTGTCCTCCCCTCTTTCTCCTTTGATCACTTCCCTTTATATAGAAATTTTCAGGGATAGGTGTCATCGTGCATGTGTTTAAAGGATACACGTGTCGCTGTGCATGTTGATATGTTTTAGAATGGGTACATGTGTTACAAGGTACAATAATTAATAAGATAACGTCTATCTTGATCCACTAAGTGCTGACTGTGCTGCTCTACCTTCTTCTGAGGGCTTTCGCCTTCTTTCCGATAGGTGGTAGGCTGCCTTCTTTATCTCTGAGGGCTTATTACTTCTAGTATTGACTTGAGGGCCAAGTTTGGGTGTCCTCCTAGTGATAATGCTGCTCCGATAGGGGGGTATCCGAAATAAGTGATTCTGGATATTTACTCCGAGGGGGTGTTCACTCATGAGTTGAACTCCGAGGGTTTTTTTAGCCTTTGTGGATAGGCTTCTCTCTTTCCGAGTACCCGGAGAGTGTTTGTTTTTTGGTTCTAACATGGTGTGCATTTTCATTCTTTGAGTTGGTTGTCTGGGGCATTGTTTCGAGGGCATTTATGTCGAGAGTGCATAGCAAGGAAGCGTTCTTATCAAGGATCTGGGACTCGGGAGTCCATTGGGGCCCTGCTCGGCGTCTTGATGGATATCTGAATCAGGCGGATCCATCCGGGTTTGCTTTTTATCCGGTGATGCCTTGATATCTGGTCTTGATTCATCGTGACTTTCTGAGGGACGCTAGATGCCCTTGTCGGATGGCCATTCGTACCACTTTGGGTTAGTATCCGAATGGTATTGGTCACACCCGATGGGCCTCCTCGTTGGGAGTGGGTACAACTCATCGGAAGTACTCGTGACAATAGTATTGTCCATTAATCCTCTTTATTTAGGACTAATATTCTCTTTAATCTCGTATTTATTTTATACGGTTAACAAAACTCTTGCCCCATTCCAACATCTCCATGTTTTTCTTTTCAAACACTTGCATTATGCAGTATTTTCTCATGGGGAAGATGATTGGTTCGGCTAGGGCAGAAAATGACATTTATCTGCTGGACCAACAAACTTTTTCAAATACATTTTGCAATTCTGCTGTTTGTTTTTCTAAAACTGAATCTGATGTAAACTTGTGACATTTGAGGCTTGGCCATCCCTCTGTTGAGAAACTATCTCTTATTCATGTTATCTTTGTTTCTCCTCACATGAAATTGCCTGTTTGTGATGTTTGCCACTATGCTAAACTGAAAAAGTTATATTTTCCTTTAAGTGCTTCTTAGTCTCTGGAACCTTTTGATTTGGTGCATTGTGATGTGTGGGGCCCCTTATTCACCCCATCTTATAATGATAACAAGTTCTTTTTTACTGTTGTGGATGATTTCACTAGGTTTACTTGGATCTTTTTTTTGGCAATTTAAGTCTGAAGTCCATGATTATCTTCTTCAATTCCATAATTTTGTTCAAACTCAGTTTTCAAAGAAAATAAAGGCCATTAGGACAGACAATGGTTCAGAATTCATTCTTAAGAATTTTTATGATAAATTTGGCATTATCCATCAAAGAACCTGTGTTGAGGCCCCTTAACAGAATGGGATTGTTGAGAGAAAACATCAGCATTTGTTGCAAATTGCAAGGGCTTTAAGATCTCAATCAAATGTTCCTCTCAAGTTTTGGCCTAATTACATTATTACTGCTGCTTTTTTGATAAATAGACTGCCATCTCCTGTCTTACAAAACCAGTCACCTTATACTTTGCTTTTTGGGAAACTCCCTAACTATTCCCTTTTAAAGGTTTTTGGGTGTCTTTGTTTTGCATCTACCCTATCTGTTCACAGATCTAAATTTGATCCTAGGGCCCAGAAGTATATTTTTCTTGGGTACCCTAAGGGCACTAAAGGTTACCTGTTATTGAACTTGGACTCTCACAAGTTACTTGTTTCAAGGCATGTGATTTTTTATGAATCAGTGTTTCCTTTTAAAATTACTGCTACACTAACAGAACTCACCTCTGCTTCTCCAAAAGAGAAGACAAGTTTCTGCACAGACCCTTTTATTTTGCAGGCACCCTCTCCCAGACCTGAAGTTCCTCCAGCACAGCTTCCTGATGCAGTCCCTATGGTTCCAGCTGCCTCTGGTGTTGACAGTCCATCTCTGCCTTCTCTTTTTGAGTATCCATGTACTCATTCTATCAGTAACACTTCTGACTCTATTAGCTTTGCATTGGATCAGTCTCATGTTGTTGAAACTGAAGTCACTTCTAGTTCTTCTTCTGATTTGCATGTCTTACCTGAACAATCTGATCGTGTGCTTAGAAAATCCTCTAGAACAGTTCATAAACCTGCTTACCTGAATATCTATGATTGTGACTTGCCTGCTCCTCTGTCTCATGAATCTGATGCTTCTTGTAATAGTGTTAGATATCACATTGCATCTTTTGTTGGTACTGCACATTTAGGACATTCCCATAAGCTTTTCACTGCTGCCCTCTCTTTGGCTTGTGAACAACATCCTATTCACAGACCATTCAATCTAAAGAGTGGCAGGCAGCCATGCAAAAAGAACTCACTGCATTAGTTCACACAAACACTTGGGTTTTGACTGATTTACCTGTTGCCCATAATTGCATTGGCTCAAAATGGGTTTTTAAAATTAAGCATAAGTCTAATGGGTCTATAGAACGTCTTAAGGCTCGTTTTGTTACTAAAGGATATACCCAAGAAGTGGGTTTAGATTATTTCGACACTTTCTCCCCTGTCGCTAAAATTACGACTGTTCGTGTCCTAATTGCCTTAGCTGCTTCTCATAATTGGTTTTTACATCAATTAGATGTCAACAATGCTTTTTTACACGGTGACTTAGATGAACTTATTTACATGAAACCCCCACCCGGTTCTGCCTGCTTTTGATAAACGTGTTTGTCTTTTAAAAAAGAGTATATATGGTCTTAAACAGGCTTCTCGGCAATGGTTTCATAAGTTGACTAAATCTTTGCTTTCATTTGGGTATACTCAAACTGTTTCGGACACATCTTTATTTGTTAAGAAGCCTGCTGGTTGCTTTATTGCGTTATGTGTTTACGTGGACGACATCATATTAACTGGAATAGTTTGCATGAGATAGAGTCCCTCAAACGTCACTTAGATGATGCATTTACTATTAAAGATTTAGGTCCACTAAAATACATTTTAGGCATAAAGGTTGCACGTTCGCATAAAGGCATCTCCTTATGCCAAAGAAAATACGCCCTGGATATCCTTACGGATTCAGGGTACATTGGTTGTAAACCAACTACTACTTCTATGGATCCATCCACTAAACTGAAGTCTGATGATTCGGCTTTGCTTCCGGACCCTTCGATTTATCGCCGCCTTGTGGGTCGTCTCCTTTATCTGACCATTACCAGGCCCGACTTATCGTTCAGCATTCAGTACCTCTCGCAACATATGGCCCGCCCTACAACTACTCACCTCGCCACAGCTCATCGTTTTCTTCGGTTTATCAAATCCAGTCCAGGTAAGGGACTGTTTTATCCCTCTGATTCGACTACTAACTTGACTTGTTTCTGTGACAGTGACTAGGCCGGCTGTCTGGATACCCATCGAAGCGTGACAGGGTTTGCAGTCTACCTTGGCCGCTCTCTCATCTCCTGGAAATCGAAGAAGCATGCTACAGTGAGCCGCTCTTCCACCGAAGTGGAATATCGTGCAGTTGCATCAACTACTGCGAATTACTATGGGTCAAACAACTGTTATTGGACCTCTCCATTCCGGTCATCAAAGTGCCATTACTATTCACTGACAGTCGTAGTGCGGTGTGTATTGCTACTAACCCCGTCCACCACGAACGAACAAAGCACCTTCAAATCGATTGCCACTTCGTTAGAGAAAAGATCAACAACGAATTTTTGAAAATTGTTCACATCAGCAATAACCATCAGATTGCGGATATTCTTACCAAACCGCTCTCGCTCTCGCCTTTCCTCCATATGACGTCCAAGTTGGGCATCATCGATATACATGCCCCACTTGAGGAGGGGGGGTCTTAGCATATAGGTTTTCATTATATTTTAGCTATTAGGCTTGTTTTCTTTCTTGTATTTTCTTTTTATTTTGTTATTGGGCTACGACCCGTTTTTATATGCGGAGCGGGTTGGACCCTCGACGATTGTAAAATATAAATACCCTTTAGTTTATTTTTCATTTTAATTCAATGAATAATATTTTATACAAACCCTAGCCTCCTCTCTCTCAACCCTCAGGCGATTTACGCCGCCGTTACTCTCTTCTCTCTTTCTCTCTAAAACCGCCGGATTCCACTGGCTTACACAGATCATGGAAAAATAATATGCCAGTTCAAATTCATACTATGCTCTTGCATGAAAATTTGTTGACGGAGAACATGAATGAATATTTTTGTACTTCCTAAACTACCATTTTATTACTTATTTGCAAAAGGAAAAACACGGCCTAAAATGTAATTTTGCTTTCCACCACAACAAGTTTTCCACTTTTTTCTCCACAAAAGGTGGTTTCAGATTTTATCTTTTAATTTTTATTGTTCTCGGATTTATTTTCTCATTTGAAAAAAATTAAAACCTTTTTTTCGTCTAATATACCGACATTACTCTATTAATTATCATCTAAAGATAACAAGTTATTCTATACTTAGAGCAGGAACATTTTTTTATTTTTACAGTTAACCTTTGATTCTTCAAATATAAATTATAACCCTTCACGCGCATTTCTTTGAAAAATTACACAAACTGCCATTATGACCGATTTCTCGTATAAAAATTATTAACTTTTGTTGAATGTAAATTCATCCTTCTCATCTATTTTGCACAAGAAATAAGAAATAAATTAAAATAACTCAGAAAACAAGCATTTATTTCTTTTTAAAAGACAAAAATAAATCAAAAATAAATAATATCCTAAAATAAAAATATTTTTTTGCGGATTTTAATCTCTACTATTGTTTCAAGTTTTACGGTTGTGTTAGTTATTTTTATTTTTTTGACATAAGGGTAGTTTGTGTAATTTCTCAAATATGAGGAGTAGTTTGTGTAATTCTCCCTTAATAATATAAGCAAAGCCATTTCTTCTCACAAAATAGTGGTTTCTTTTATTCTTTTACGAAATTGTCCTTACCACTTTTTACAAACAAAGATGTTATTGGTTGATTTAAGGGTAAATTTGGAAAGTAAAGTGTAGACCAAATCAGGGTTCCAAAATTATGAATTCCTACTATTCAAATTGTTGGTTGTGATATTGATTTTGTTAGTTATTTGCTTCTTAAGGAAAAATCTAACAAAAAAATAATTGTTAGTTAGACTTCTCTAGAACGTGGCTAGGATTTGGCAAGTCATTTTATTGTAAGAAGAGTGTAGAATCTTTCTTTAGCCATTAGGGCCGTTAAATTAAATTGATCTGTGTCATTCATTGAGCTCAATTCCTTGCATATATACTACCTGACTTTTACTTTTTCAGACATCAAGAAAAACTTTTTACCTCACTTGCATAACTTTCAACAATCTTGGGTTTTTTTTTCTTTTCTTATAAATACCTATTATCATTGGGGTCAAAACTAGCCCCGGCCTGGAGCCCACCCTAGCCCTCAGGGTGGCTCCGCCCCTGTGAAAGATGGACATGGTTTCTCCAATTACGAATATCTTGACGCGCTTATGTGATTGCGTCGGCAATGGTTTGGACAACATTTGGTGGGGCTTTGAAGCGAATGTAAAAGCATTGGAAAATGCATTAGATCAACTAAAAAACATTAGTGAAGATGAGAAGCGGAGGGTGACACTTGAAGAGGAGAAGCACATGGTCCGTAAGAAGCTGGTTAATGTCTGGTTGCGTAATGTCGAAGATAAAGAAATGACGGTGAATGATGTTTTGCTGAAGGCTAATCAAGAGGCGCGGCGGAGAAGTTGTTGCGGTTGTCACATAAACTGTTGGTCAAGCTACAAGATCAGCAAGGAAGTAAGACAGAACCTCAAAGTTGTGAATGAACTGAAGGATCGAGGAAGTTTTGATATTGTAGTTGACATGATGCCACGTGGTCGGGTCGATGAAAGACCTTTAGAGCAGACAGTGGGATTAGATTCGGCATTTGATAAAGTACAATGATGGATTGAGGATGAAAACGTGAAGGTTATTGGCATATACGGAATGGGAGGTGCTGAAAGACAACACTCCTAAAAAAGATAAACAATGAATTTGTGAATACGAGTCTTGGGTTTGATATAGTCATTTGGATAGTGGTGTCCCAACAATTCACTGTTGAAAAAGTTCAAAATGCAATATGTGAAAAACTTAAACTTCCGTAAAGCAAAGTTCAAAATGCGATATGTGAAAAACTTAAACTTCCGTAAAGCACGTGGAAAGACAAAAGTGAAGATGAGAAGGTAGTACAAATATTTGGGATCCTAAACACGAAGAAATTCGTGTTGTTGTTGGATGACATATGGAAGCGAGTGGATCTTGTAAAAGTTGGTGTTCCACCTCTAGACAATCAAAGAATTTGTAAAGTGATTTTTACGACTCGATTTGAAGACATGTGTGGTTTTATGGAAGCACACAAGAAGATTAAAATACAAGGCTTGTCAAAGGAGGAAGCATTGACTCTGTTCAAAAATAAAGTGAAATAAAGTGGGAATGAACACTCTGAACGCACACCCAATAATTCCAAAGCTTTCAGGTGATGTTGTAAAAGCGTGTAAAGGTTTACCCCTTTGTTTGATAACGGTTGGACGTGCCATGGCAGGTAAACAAGATCCTCGTCATTGGGATATGGCAGTAACAAAGTTGAGAAGAGATCCAGTAGGACGTGTATCACATTCTGAAGTTCAGTTACGATAGCTTACCTGATGTTGCTATCAAATCCTGTTTTACTTATTGCTGTATATACCCTAGGACCACCAAATAAAGCTTGCCGAGATTTTGGATTTATCGATCGGGGAGGGCTTTTTGGATGAATTCAATGACATGCTTGAAGCCCGAGAACGAGGGCAGGAAATTGTTGGGGGACTTAAGGCGACATGTTTACTAGAAAATGGTGAATCTGAGGACTTTGTAAGAATGCATGATGTTATTCGTGAGATGGCTTTATGGATTTCTAGTGGATCTACTCCAATGAAGAAAAAATATTTGGTACTTGATCATCCTGGGATGCTTGAAGTTCCCAGGTTGATTCATGGAGGTCGGCAGAGAGGATATCATTGTGGGGTAGTACCATTAGAAGGATCATTGACATAATTCCACCTTGTCTCAATGTCAAAAGTTTTATCGCAATGGGGGACGCAATTCCTTGTGGATTTCTCCAACTCATGTACAATGTTAAGGTATTAGACCTTTCATCTAACATGAGACTAGAAAATTACCTTCAGGAATTGATAAATTTGTGGAACTTCAGTTTTTGAATTTATCGCGTACATTCATCAAGGCAACCCGGTGCACGAAAGCATCCCCACAATGTGAGGGTCCGAGGAAGGGTCTCACCGCAAGGGTGTATAAGGGGCAAGCTATCCCCTGTCAAATTTGACAAGGGGCCGCTCCCAGGGCTTGAACCCGTGACCTCTCAGTCACACAGCAAGGTGTTACCTATGGAGATCAGGGAATTACCTATGGAGATCAAGAATTTAGCGAAAATGAGATATTTGATGTTGGAAGATATGCCCAGGCTACAAATGATTCCACCGGGAGTAATATCAAGTTTTTCACCGTTACGTGTTTTTAGAATAATGAATGTCTTGGATGTCGGTGGAGGACATTTGTTGGAAGAATTAGAATTATTGCAACACATAAATGATATAACCATCACCTTATCAAGGAAGTAAGACAGAACCTCAAAGTTGTGAATGAACTGAAGGACCAAGGAAGTTTTGATATTGTAGCTGACATGATGCCACGTGGTCGGGTCGATGAAAGACCTTTAGAGCAGACAGTGGGATTAGATTCGGCATTTGATAAAGTACAAGGATGGATTGAGGATGAAAACGTGAAGGTTATTGGCATATACGGAATGGGAGGTGCTGAAAGACAACACTCCTAAAAAAGATAAACAATGAATTTGTGAATACGAGTCTTGGGTTTGATATAGTCATTTGGATAGTGGTGTCCCAACAATTCACTGTTGAAAAAGTTCAAAATGCAATATGTGAAAAACTTAAACTTCCGTAAAGCAAAGTTCAAAATGCGATATGTGAAAAACTTAAACTTCCGTAAAGCACGTGGAAAGACAAAAGTGAAGATGAGAACGTAGTACAAATATTTGGGATCCTAAACACGAAAAAATTTGTGCTGTTGTTGGACGACATATGGAAGCGGGTGGATCTTGTAAAAGTTGGTGTTCCACCTCTAGACGATCAAAGAATTTGTAAAGTGATTTTTACGACTCGATTTGAAGACATGTGTGGTTTTATGGAAGCACACAAGAAGATTAAAATACAAGGCTTGTCAAAGGAGGAAGCATTGACTCTGTTCAAAAATAAAGTGAAATAAAGTGGGAATGAACACTCTGAACGCACACCCAATAATTCCAAAGCTTTCAGGTGATGTTGTAAAAGCGTGTAAAGGTTTACCCCTTTGTTTGATAACGGTTGGACGTGCCATGGCAGGTAAACAAGATCCTCGTCATTGGGATATGGCAGTAACAAAGTTGAGAAGAGATCCAGTAGGACGTGTATCACATTCTGAAGTTCAGTTACGATAGCTTACCTGATGTTGCTATCAAATCCTGTTTTACTTATTGCTGTATATACCCTAGGACCACCAAATAAAGCTTGCCGAGATTTTGGATTTATCGATCGGGGAGGGCTTTTTGGATGAATTCAATGACATGCTTGAAGCCCGAGAACGAGGGCAGGAAATTGTTGGGGGACTTAAGGCGGCATGTTTACTAGAAAATGGTGAATCTGAGGACTTTGTAAGAATGCATGATGTTATTCGTGAGATGGCTTTATGGATTTCTAGTGGATCTACTCCAATGAAGAAAAAATATTTGGTACTTGATCATCCTGGGATGCTTGAAGTTCCCAGGTTGATTCATGGAGGTCGGCAGAGAGGATATCATTGTGGGGTAGTACCATTAGAAGGATCATTGACATAATTCCACCTTGTCTCAATGTCAAAAGTTTTATCGCAATGGGGGACGCAATTCCTTGTGGATTTCTCCAACTCATGTACAATGTTTAGGTATTAGACCTTTCATCTAACATGAGACTAGAAAATTACCTTCAGGAATTAATAAATTTGTGGAACTTCAGTTTTTGAATTTATCGCGTACATTCATCAAGGCAACCCGGTGCAGGAAAGCATCCCCACAATGTGAGGGTCCGAGGAAGGGTCTCACCGCAAGGGTGTATAAGGGGCAAGCTATCCCCTGTCAAATTTGACAAGGGGCCGCTCCCAGGGCTTGAACCCGTGACCTCTCAGTCACACAGCAAGGTGTTACCTATGGAGATCAGGGAATTACCTATGGAGATCAAGAATTTAGCGAAAATGAGATATTTGATGTTGGAAGATATGCCCAGGCTACAAATGATTCCACCGGGAGTAATATCAAGTTTTTCACCGTTACGTGTTTTTAGAATAATGAATGTCTTGGATGTCGGTGGAGGACATTTGTTGGAAGAATTAGAATTATTGCAACACATAAATGATATAACCATCACCTTATCAAGGAAGTAAGACATAACCTCAAAGTTGTGAATGAACTGAAGGATCAAGGAAGTTTTGATATTGTAGCTGACATGATGCCACGTGGTCGGGTCGATGAAAGACCTTTAGAGCAGACAGTGGGATTAGATTCGGCATTTGATAAAGTACAAGGATGGATTGAGGATGAAAACGTGAAGGTTATTGGCATATACGGAATGGGAGGTGCTGAAAGACAACACTCCTAAAAAAGATAAACAATGAATTTGTGAATACGAGTCTTGGGTTTGATATAGTCATTTGGATAGTGGTGTCCCAACAATTCACTGTTGAAAAAGTTCAAAATGCAATATGTGAAAAACTTAAACTTCCGTAAAGCAAAGTTCAAAATGCGATATGTGAAAAACTTAAACTTCCGTAAAGCACGTGGAAAGACAAAAGTGAAGATGAGAACGTAGTACAAATATTTGGGATCCTAAACACGAAAAAATTTGTGCTGTTGTTGGACGACATATGGAAGCGGGTGGATCTTGTAAAAGTTGGTGTTCCACCTCTAGACGATCAAAGAATTTGTAAAGTGATTTTTACGACTCGATTTGAAGACATGTGTGGTTTTATGGAAGCACACAAGAAGATTAAAATACAAGGCTTGTCAAAGGAGGAAGCATTGACTCTGTTAAAAAATAAAGTGAAATAAAGTGGGAATGAACACTCTGACCGCACACCCAATAATTCCAAAGCTTTCAGGTGATGTTGTAAAATCGTGTAAAGGTTTACCCCTTAGTTTGATAACGGTTGGACATGCCATGGCAGGTAAACAAGATCCTCGTCATTGGGATATGGCAGTAACAAAGTTGAGAAGAGATCCAGTAGGGGTACAAGGCATGGAGGAAGACGTGTATCACATTCTCAAGTTCAGTTACGATAGCTTACCTGATGATGCTATCAAATCCTGTTTTACTTATTGTTGTATATACCCGAGGACCACCAAATAAAGCTTGCCGAGATTTTGGATTTATGGATCGAGGAGGGCTTTTTGGATGAATTCAATGACATGCATGAAGCCCGAGAACGAGGGCGGGAAATTGTTGGGGGACTTAAGGCGGCATGTTTACTAGAAAATGGTGAATCTGAGGACTTTGTAAGAATGCATGATGTTATTCGTGAGATGACTTTATGGATTTCTAGTGGATCTACTCCAATGAAGAAAAAATATTTGGTACTTGATCATCCTGGGATGCTTGAAGTTCCCAGGTTGATTCATGGAGGACGGCAGAGAGGATATCAATGTGGGGTAGTACCATTAGAAGCATCATTGACATAAATCCACCTTGTCTCAATGTCCAAACTTTTATCGCAAGGGGGGACGCGATTCCTTGTGGATTTCTCCAACTTATGTACAATGTTAAGGTATTAGACCTTTCATCTAACATGAGACTAGAAAATTACCATCAGTAATTGATAAATGGGTGGAACTTCAGTTTTTGAATTTATCGCGTACATTCATCAGGGCAACCCGGTGCACGAAAGCATCCCCACAATGTGAGGGTCCGGGGAAGGGTCTCACCACAAGGGTGTATAAGGGGCAAGCCATCCCCTGTCAAATTTGACAAGAGGCCGCTCCCAGGGCTTGAACCCGTGACCTCTCAGTCACACAGCAAGGTGTTACCTATGGAGATCAGGGAATTACCTATGGAGATCAAGAATTAAGCGAAAATGAGATATCTGATGTTGGAAGATATGCCCAGGCTACAAATGATTCCACCGGGAGTAATATCAAGTTTTTCACCGTTACGTGTTTTTAGAATAATGAATGTCTTGGATGTCGGTGGAGGACATTTGTTGGAAGAATTAGAATTATTGCAACACATAAATGATATAACCATCACCTTATCAAGGAAGTAAGACAGAACCTCAAAGTGGTGAATGAACTGAAGGATCGAGGAAGTTTTGATATTGTAGCTGACATCATGCCACGTGGTCGGGTCGATGAAAGACCTTTAGAGCAGACAGTGGGATTAGATTCGGCATTTGATAAAGTACAAGGATGGATTGAGGATGAAAACGTGAAGGTTTTTGGCATATACGGAATGGGAGGTGCTGAAAGACAACACTCCTAAAAAAGATAAATAATGAATTTGTGAATACGAGTCTTGGGTTTGATATAGTCATTTGGATAGTGGTGTCTCAACAATTCACTGTTGAAAAAGTTCAAAATGCAATATGTGAAAAACTTAAACTTCCGTAAAGCAAAGTTCAAAATGCGATATGTGAAAAACTTAAACTTCCGTAAAGCACGTGGAAAGAGAAAAGTGAAGATGAGAAGGTAGTACAAATATTTGGGATTCTAAACACGAAGAAATTCGTGCTGTTGTTGGACGACATATGGAAGCGAGCGGATCTTGTAAAAGTTGGTGTTCCACCTCTAGACGATCAAATAATTTGTAAAGTGATTTTTACGACTCGATTTGAAGACATGTGTGGTTTTATGGAAGCACACAAGAAGATTAAAATACAAGGCTTGTCAAATGAGGAAGCATTGACTCTGTTAAAAAATAAAGTGAAATAAAGTGGGAATGAACACTCTGACCGCACACCCAATAATTCCAAAGCTTTCAGGTGATGTTGTAAAATCGTGTAAAGGTTTACCCCTTAGTTTGATAACGGTTGGACGTGCCATGGCAGGTAAACAAGATCCTCGTCATTGGGATATGGCAGTAACAAAGTTGAGAAGAGATCCAGTAGGGGTACAAGGCATGGAGGAAGACGTGTATCACATTCTCAAGTTCAGTTATGATAGCTTACCTGATGATGCTATCAAATCCTGTTTTACTTATTGTTGTATATACCCGTGGACCACCAAATAAAGCTTGCCGAGATTTTGGATTTATGGATCGAGGAGGGCTTTTTGGATGAATTCAATGACATGCATGAAGCCCGAGAACGAGGGCGGGAAATTGTTGGGGGACTTAAGGCGGCATGTTTACTAGAAAATGGTGAATCTGAGGACTTTGTAAGAATGCATGATGTTATTCGTGAGATGGCTTTATGGATTTCTAGTGGATCTACTCCAATGAAGAAAAAATATTTGGTACTTGATCATCTTGGGATGCTTGAAGTTCCCAGGTTGATTCATGGAGGATGGCAGAGAGGATATCATTGTGGGGTAGTACCATTAGAAGCATCATTGACATAAATCGACCTTGTCTCAATGTCCAAACTTTTATCGCAAGGGGGGACGCGATTCCTTGTGGATTTCTCCAACTTATGTACAATGTTAAGGTATTAGACCTTTCATCTAACATGAGACTAGAAAATTACCATCAGTAATTGATAAATGGGTGGAACTTCAGTTTTTGAATTTATCGCGTACATTCATAAGGGCAACCCGGTGCACGAGAGCATCCACACAATGTGAGGGTCCGGGGAAGGGTCTCACCGCAAGGGTGTATAAGGGGCAAGCCATCCCCTGTCAAATTTGACAAGAGGCCGCTCCCAGGGCTTGAACCCGTGACCTCTCAGTCACACAGCAAGGTGTTACCTATGGAGATCAGGGAATTACCTATGGAGATCAAGAATTTAGCAAAAATGAGATATCTGATGTTGGAAGATATGCCCAGGCTACAAATGATTCCACCGGGAGTAATATCAAGTTTTTCACCGTTACGTGTTTTTAGAATAATGAATGTCTTGGATGTCGGTGGAGGACATTTGTTGGAAGAATTAGAATTATTGTAACACATAAATGATATAACCATCACCTTATCAAGGAAGTAAGACATAACCTCAAAGTTGTGAATGAACTGAAGGATCAAGGAAGTTTTGATATTGTAGCTGACATGATGCCACGTGGTCGGGTCGATGAAAGACCTTTAGAGCAGACAGTGGGATTAGATTCGGCATTTGATAAAGTACAAGGATGGATTGAGGATGAAAACGTGAAGGTTATTGGCATATACGGAATGGGAGGTGCTGAAAGACAACACTCCTAAAAAAGATAAACAATGAATTTGTGAATACGAGTCTTGGGTTTGATATAGTCATTTGGATAGTGGTGTCTCAACAATTCACTGTTGAAAAAGTTCAAAATGCAATATGTGAAAAACTTAAACTTCCGTAAAGCAAAGTTCAAAATGCGATATGTGAAAAACTTAAACTTCCGTAAAGCACGTGGAAAGAGAAAAGTGAAGATGAGAAGGTAGTACAAATATTTGGGATTCTAAACACGAAGAAATTCGTGCTGTTGTTGGACGACATATGGAAGCGAGCGGATCTTGTAAAAGTTGGTGTTCCACCTCTAGACGATCAAATAATTTGTAAAGTGATTTTTACGACTCGATTTGAAGACATGTGTGGTTTTATGGAAGCACACAAGAAGATTAAAATACAAGGCTTGTCAAATGAGGAAGCATTGACTCTGTTAAAAAATAAAGTGAAATAAAGTGGGAATGAACACTCTGACCGCACACCCAATAATTCCAAAGCTTTCAGGTGATGTTGTAAAATCGTGTAAAGGTTTACCCCTTAGTTTGATAACGGTTGGACATGCCATGGCAGGTAAACAAGATCCTCGTCATTGGGATATGGCAGTAACAAAGTTGAGAAGAGATCCAGTAGGGGTACAAGGCATGGAGGAAGACGTGTATCACATTCTCAAGTTCAGTTACGATAGCTTACCTGATGATGCTATCAAATCCTGTTTTACTTATTGTTGTATATACCCGAGGACCACCAAATAAAGCTTGCCGAGATTTTAGATTTATGGATCGAGGAGGGCTTTTTGGATGAATTCAATGACATGCATGAAGCCCGAGAACGAGGGCGGGAAATTGTTGGGGGACTTAAGGCGGCATGTTTACTAGAAAATGGTGAATCTGAGGACTTTGTAAGAATGCATGATGTTATTCGTGAGATGGCTTTATGGATTTCTAGTGGATCTACTCCAATGAAGAAAAAATATTTGGTACTTGATCATCCTGGGATGCTTGAAGTTCCCAGGTTGATTCATGGAGGACGGCAGAGAGGATATCATTGTGGGGTAGTACCATTAGAAGCATCATTGACATAAATCCACCTTGTCTCAATGTCCAAACTTTTATCGCAAGGGGGGACGCGATTCCTTGTGGATTTCTCCAACTTATGTACAATGTTAAGGTATTAGACCTTTCATCTAACATGAGACTAGAAAATTACCATCAGTAATTGATAAATGGGTGGAACTTCAGTTTTTGAATTTATCGCGTACATTCATCAGGGCAACCCGGTGCACGAAAGCATCCCCACAATGTGAGGGTCCGGGGAAGGGTCTCACCACAAGGGTGTATAAGGGGCAAGCCATCCCCTGTCAAATTTGACAAGAGGCCGCTCCCAGGGCTTGAACCCGTGACCTCTCAGTCACACAGCAAGGTGTTACCTATGGAGATCAGGGAATTACCTATGGAGATCAAGAATTAAGCGAAAATGAGATATCTGATGTTGGAAGATATGCCCAGGCTACAAATGATTCCACCGGGAGTAATATCAAGTTTTTCACCGTTACGTGTTTTTAGAATAATGAATGTCTTGGATGTCGGTGGAGGACATTTGTTGGAAGAATTAGAATTATTGCAACACATAAATGATATAACCATCACCTTATCAAGGAAGTAAGACAGAACCTCAAAGTGGTGAATGAACTGAAGGATCGAGGAAGTTTTGATATTGTAGCTGACATGATGCCACGTGGTCGGGTCGATGAAAGACCTTTAGAGCAGACAGTGGGATTAGATTCGGCATTTGATAAAGTACAAGGATGGATTGAGGATGAAAACGTGAAGGTTATTGGCATATACGGAATGGGAGGTGCTGAAAGACAACACTCCTAAAAAAGATAAACAATGAATTTGTGAATACGAGTCTTGGGTTTGATATAGTCATTTGGATAGTGGTGTCTCAACAATTCACTGTTGAGAAAGTTCAAAATGCAATATGTGAAAAACTTAAACTTCCGTAAAGCAAAGTTCAAAATGCGATATGTGAAAAACTTATACTTCCGTAAAGCACGTGGAAAGAGAAAAGTGAAGATGAGAAGGTAGTACAAATATTTGGGATTCTAAACACGAAGAAATTCGTGCTGTTGTTGGACGACATATGGAAGCGAGCGGATCTTGTAAAAGTTGGTGTTCCACCTCTAGACGATCAAATAATTTGTAAAGTGATTTTTACGACTCGATTTGAAGACATGTGTGGTTTTATGGAAGCACACAAGAAAATTAAAATACAAGGCTTGTCAAAGGAGGAAGCATTGACTCTGTTAAAAAATAAAGTGAAATAAAGTGGGAATGAACACTCTGACCGCACACCCAATAAATCCAAAGCTTTCAGGTGATGTTGTAAAATCGTGTAAAGGTTTACCCCTTAGTTTGATAACGGTTGGACATGCCATGGCAGGTAAACAACATCCTCGTCATTGGGATATGGCAGTAACAAAGTTGAGAAGAGATCCAGTACGGGTACAAGGCATGGAGGAAGACGTGTATCACATTCTCAAGTTCAGTTACGATAGCATACCTGATGATGCTATCAAATCCTGTTTTACTTATGGTTGTATATACCCGAGGACCACCAAATAAAGCTTGCCGAGATTTTGGATTTATGGATCGAGGAGGGCTTTTTGGATGAATTCAATGACATGCATGAAGCCCGAGAACGAGGGCGGGAAATTGTTGGGGGACTTAAGGCGGCATGTTTACTAGAAAATGGTGAATCTGAGGACTTTGTAAGAATGCATGATGTTATACGTGAGATGGCTTTATGGATTTCTAGTGGATCTACTCCAATGAAGAAAAAATATTTGGTACTTGATCATCCTGGGATGCTTGAAGTTCCCAGGTTGATTCATGGAGGACGGCAGAGAGGATATCATTGTGGGGTAGTACAATTAGAAGCATCATTGACATAAATCCACCTTGTCTCAACGTCCAAACTTTTATCGCAAGGGGGGACGCGATTCCTTGTGGATTTCTCCAACTTATGTACAATGTTAAGGTATTAGACCTTTCATCTAACATGAGACTAGAAAATTACCATCAGTAATTGATAAATGGGTGGAACTTCAGTTTTTGAATTTATCGCGTACATTCATCAGGGCAACCCGGTGCACGAAAGCATCCCCACAATGTGAGTGTCCGGGGAAGGGTCTCACCACAAGGGTGTATAAGGGGCAAGCCATCCCCTGTCAAATTTGACAAGAGGCCGCTCCCAGGGCTTGAACCCGTGACCTCTCAGTCACACAGCAAGGTGTTACCTATGGAGATCAGGGAATTACCTATGGAGATCAAGAATTAAGCGAAAATGAGATATCTGATGTTGGAAGATATGCCCAGGCTACAAATGATTCCACCGGGAGTAATATCAAGTTTTTCACCGTTACGTGTTTTTAGAATAATGAATGTCTTGGATGTCGGTGGAGGACATTTGTTGGAAGAATTAGAATTATTGCAACACATAAATGATATAACCATCACCTTATCAAGGAAGTAAGACAGAACCTCAAAGTGGTGAATGAACTGAAGGATCGAGGAAGTTTTGATATTGTAGCTGACATGATGCCACGTGGTCGGGTCGATGAAAGACCTTTAGAGCAGACAGTGGGATTAGATTCGGCATTTGATAAAGTACAAGGATGGATTGAGGATGAAAACGTGAAGGTTATTGGCATATACGGAATGGGAGGTGCTGAAAGACAACACTCCTAAAAAAGATAAACAATGAATTTGTGAATACGAGTCTTGGGTTTGATATAGTCATTTGGATAGTGGTGTCTCAACAATTCACTGTTGAAAAAGTTCAAAATGCAATATGTGAAAAACTTAAACTTCCGTAAAGCAAAGTTCAAAATGCGATATGTGAAAAACTTAAACTTCCGTAAAGCACGTGGAAAGAGAAAAGTGAAGATGAGAAGGTAGTACAAATATTTGGGATTCTAAACACGAAGAAATTTGTGCTGTTGTTGGACGACATATGGAAGCGAGCGGATCTTGTAAAAGTTGGTGTTCCACCTCTAGACGATCAAATAATTTGTAAAGTGATTTTTACGACTCGATTTGAAGACATGTGTGGTTTTATGGAAGCACACAAGAAGATTAAAATACAAGGCTTGTCAAAGGAGGAAGCATTGACTCTGTTAAAAAATAAAGTGAAATAAAGTGGGAATGAACACTCTGACCGCACACCCAATAAATCCAAAGCTTTCAGGTGATGTTGTAAAATCGTGTAAAGGTTTACCCCTTAGTTTGATAACGGTTGGACATGCCATGGCAGGTAAACAACATCCTCGTCATTGGGATATGGCAGTAACAAAGTTGAGAAGAGATCCAGTACGGGTACAAGGCATGGAGGAAGACGTGTATCACATTCTCAAGTTCATTTACGATAGCTTACCTGATGATGCTATCAAATCCTGTTTTACTTATTGTTGTATATACCCGAGGACCACAAAATAAAGCTTGCCGAGATTTTGGATTTATGGATCGAGGAGGGTTTTTTGGATGAATTCAATGACATGCATGAAGCCCGAGAACGAGGGCGGGAAATTGTTGGGGGACTTAAGGCGGCATGTTTACTAGAAAATGGTGAATCTGAGGACTTTGTAAGAATGCATGATGTTATACGTGAGATGGCTTTATGGATTTCTAGTGGATCTACTCCAATGAAGAAAAAATATTTGGTACTTGATCATCCTGGATGCTTGAAGTTCCCAGGTTGATTCATGGAGGACGGCAGAGAGGATATCATTGTGGGGTAGTACAATTAGAAGCATCATTGACATAAATCCACCTTGTCTCAATGTCAAAACTTTTATCGCAAGGGGGGACGCGATTCCTTGTGGATTTCTCCAACTTATGTACAATGTTAAGGTATTAGACCTTTCATCTAACATGAGACTAGAAAATTACCATCAGTAATTGATAAATGGGTGGAACTTCAGTTTTTGAATTTATCGCGTACATTCATCAGGGCAACCCGGTGCACGAAAGCATCCCCACAATGTGAGTGTCCGGGGAAGGGTCTCACCACAAGGGTGTATAAGGGGCAAGCCATCCCCTGTCAAATTTGACAAGAGGCCGCTCCCAGGGCTTGAACCCGTGACCTCTCAGTCACACAGCAAGGTGTTACCTATGGAGATCAGGGAATTACCTATGGAGATCAAGAATTAAGCGAAAATGAGATATCTGATGTTGGAAGATATGCCCAGGCTACAAATGATTCCACCGGGAGTAATATCAAGTTTTTCACCGTTACGTGTTTTTAGAATAATGAATGTCTTGGATGTCGGTGGAGGACATTTGTTGGAAGAATTAGAATTATTGCAACACATAAATGATATAACCATCACCTTATCAAGGAAGTAAGACAGAACCTCAAAGTGGTGAATGAACTGAAGGATCGAGGAAGTTTTGATATTGTAGCTGACATGATGCCACGTGGTCGGGTCGATGAAAGACCTTTAGAGCAGACAGTGGGATTAGATTCGGCATTTGATAAAGTACAAGGATGGATTGAGGATGAAAACGTGAAGGTTATTGGCATATACGGAATGGGAGGTGCTGAAAGACAACACTCCTAAAAAAGATAAACAATGAATTTGTGAATACGAGTCTTGGGTTTGATATAGTCATTTGGATAGTGGTGTCTCAACAATTCACTGTTGAAAAAGTTCAAAATGCAATATGTGAAAAACTTAAACTTCCGTAAAGCAAAGTTCAAAATGCGATATGTGAAAAACTTAAACTTCCGTAAAGCACGTGGAAAGAGAAAAGTGAAGATGAGAAGGTAGTACAAATATTTGGGATTCTAAACACGAAGAAATTCGTGCTGTTGTTGGACGACATATGGAAGCGAGCGGATCTTGTAAAAGTTGGTGTTCCACCTCTAGACGATCAAATAATTTGTAAAGTGATTTTTACGACTCGATTTGAAGACATGTGTGGTTTTATGGAAGCACACAAGAAGATTAAAATACAAGGCTTGTCAAAGGAGGAAGCATTGACTCTGTTAAAAAATAAAGTGAAATAAAGTGGGAATGAACACTCTGACCGCACACCCAATAAATCCAAAGCTTTCAGGTGATGTTGTAAAATCGTGTAAAGGTTTACCCCTTAGTTTGATAACGGTTGGACATGCCATGGCAGGTAAACAACATCCTCGTCATTGGGATATGGCAGTAACAAAGTTGAGAAGAGATCCAGTACGGGTACAAGGCATGGAGGAAGACGTGTATCACATTCTCAAGTTCATTTACGATAGCTTACCTGATGATGCTATCAAATCCTGTTTTACTTATTGTTGTATATACCCGAGGACCACAAAATAAAGCTTGCCGAGATTTTGGATTTATGGATCGAGGAGGGCTTTTTGGATGAATTCAATGACATGCATGAAGCCCGAGAACGAGGGCGGGAAATTGTTGGGGGACTTAAGGCGGCATGTTTACTAGAAAATGGTGAATCTGAGGACTTTGTAAGAATGCATGATGTTATACGTGAGATGGCTTTATGGATTTCTAGTGGATCTACTCCAATGAAGAAAAAATATTTGGTACTTGATCATCCTGAATGCTTGAAGTTCCCAGGTTGATTCATGGAGGACGGCAGAGAGGATATGCAGAGAGGATATCATTGTGGGGTAGTACAATTAGAAGCATCATTGACATAAATCCACCTTGTCTCAATGTCCAAACTTTTATCGCAAGGGGGGACGCGATTCCTTGTGGATTTCTCCAACTTATGTACAATGTTAAGGTATTAGACCTTTCATCTAACATGAGACTAGAAAATTACCATCAGTAATTGATAAATGGGTGGAACTTCAGTTTTTGAATTTATCGCGTACATTCATCAGGGCAACCCGGTGCACGAAAGCATCCCCACAATGTGAGTGTCCGGGGAAGGGTCTCACCACAAGGGTGTATAAGGGGCAAGCCATCCCCTGTCAAATTTGACAAGAGGCGCTCCCAGGGCTTGAACCCGTGACCTCTCAGTCACACAGCAAGGTGTTACCTATGGAGATCAGGGAATTACCTATGGAGATCAAGAATTAAGCGAAAATGAGATATCTGATGTTGGAAGATATGCCCAGGCTACAAATGATTCCACCGGGAGTAATATCAAGTTTTTCACCGTTACGTGTTTTTAGAATAATGAATGTCTTGGATGTCGGTGGAGGACATTTGTTGGAAGAATTAGAATTATTGCAACACATAAATGATATAACCATCACCTTATCAAGGAAGTAAGACAGAACCTCAAAGTGGTGAATGAACTGAAGGATCGAGGAAGTTTTGATATTGTAGCTGACATGATGCCACGTGGTCGGGTCGATGAAAGACCTTTAGAGCAGACAGTGGGATTAGATTCGGCATTTGATAAAGTACAAGGATGGATTGAGGATGAAAACGTGAAGGTTATTGGCATATACGGAATGGGAGGTGCTGAAAGACAACACTCCTAAAAAAGATAAACAATGAATTTGTGAATACGAGTCTTGGGTTTGATATAGTCATTTGGATAGTGGTGTCTCAACAATTCACTGTTGAAAAAGTTCAAAATGCAATATGTGAAAAACTTAAACTTCCGTAAAGCAAAGTTCAAAATGCGATATGTGAAAAACTTATACTTCCGTAAAGAACGTGGAAAGAGAAAAGTGAAGATGAGAAGGTAGTACAAATATTTGGGATTCTAAACACGAAGAAATTCGTGCTGTTGTTGGACGACATATGGAAGCGAGCGGATCTTGTAAAAGTTGGTGTTCCACCTCTAGACGATCAAATAATTTGTAAAGTGATTTTTACGACTCGATTTGAAGACATGTGTGGTTTTATGGAAGCACACAAGAAGATTAAAATACAAGGCTTGTCAAAGGAGGAAGCATTGACTCTGTTAAAAAATAAAGTGAAATAAAGTGGGAATGAACACTCTGACCGCACACCCAATAAATCCAAAGCTTTCAGGTGATGTTGTAAAATCGTGTAAAGGTTTACCCCTTAGTTTGATAACGGTTGGACATGCCATGGCAGGTAAACAACATCCTCGTCATTGGGATATGGCAGTAACAAAGTTGAGAAGAGATCCAGTACGGGTACAAGGCATGGAGGAAGACGTGTATCACATTCTCAAGTTCAGTTACGATAGCTTACCTGATGATGCTATCAAATCCTGTTTTACTTATTGTTGTATATACCCGAGGACCACCAAATAAAGCTTGCCGAGATTTTGGATTTATGGATCGAGGAGGGCTTTTTGGATGAATTCAATGACATGCATGAAGCCCGAGAACGAGGGCGGGAAATTGTTGGGGGACTTAAGGCGGCATGTTTACTAGAAAATGGTGAATCTGAGGACTTTGTAAGAATGCATGATGTTATACGTGAGATGGCTTTATGGATTTCTAGTGGATCTACTCCAATGAAGAAAAAATATTTGGTACTTGATCATCCTGGGATGCTTGAAGTTCCCAGGTTGATTCATGGAGGACGGCAGAGAGGATATCATTGTGGGGTAGTACAATTAGAAGCATCATTGACATAAATCCACCTTGTCTCAATGTCCAAACTTTTATCGCAAGGGGGGACGCGATTCCTTGTGGATTTCTCCAACTTATGTACAATGTTAAGGTATTAGACCTTTCATCTAACATGAGACTAGAAAATTACCATCAGTAATTGATAAATGGGTGGAACTTCAGTTTTTGAATTTATCGCGTACATTCATCAGGGCAACCCGGTGCACGAAAGCATCCCCACAATGTGAGTGTCCGGGGAAGGGTCTCACCACAAGGGTGTATAAGGGGCAAGCCATCCCCTGTCAAATTTGACAAGAGGCCGCTCCCAGGGCTTGAACCCGTGACCTCTCAGTCACACAGCAAGGTGTTACCTATGGAGATCAGGGAATTACCTATGGAGATCAAGAATTAAGCGAAAATGAGATATCTGATGTTGGAAGATATGCCCAGGCTACAAATGATTCCACCGGGAGTAATATCAAGTTTTTCACCGTTACGTGTTTTTAGAATAATGAATGTCTTGGATGTCGGTGGAGGACATTTGTTGGAAGAATTAGAATTATTGCAACACATAAATGATATAACCATCACCTTATCAAGGAAGTAAGACAGAACCTCAAAGTGGTGAATGAACTGAAGGATCGAGGAAGTTTTGATATTGTAGCTGACATGATGCCACGTGGTCGGGTCGATGAAAGACCTTTAGAGCAGACAGTGGGATTAGATTCGGCATTTGATAAAGTACAAGGATGGATTGAGGATGAAAACGTGAAGGTTATTGGCATATACGGAATGGGAGGTGCTGAAAGACAACACTCCTAAAAAAGATAAACAATGAATTTGTGAATACGAGTCTTGGGTTTGATATAGTCATTTGGATAGTGGTGTCTCAACAATTCACTGTTGAAAAAGTTCAAAATGCAATATGTGAAAAACTTAAACTTCCGTAAAGCAAAGTCCAAAATGCGATATGTGAAAAACTTAAACTTCCGTAAAGCACGTGGAAAGAGAAAAGTGAAGATGAGAAGGTAGTACAAATATTTGGGATTCTAAACACGAAGAAATTCGTGCTGTTGTTGGACGACATATGGAAGCGAGCGGATCTTGTAAAAGTTGGTGTTCCACCTCTAGACGATCAAATAATTTGTAAAGTGATTTTTACGACTCGATTTGAAGACATGTGTGGTTTTATGGAAGCACACAAGAAGATTAAAATACAAGGCTTGTCAAAGGAGGAAGCATTGACTCTGTTAAAAAATAAAGTGAAATAAAGTGGGAATGAACACTCTGACCGCACACCCAATAATTCCAAAGCTTTCAGGTGATGTTGTAAAATCGTGTAAAGGTTTACCCCTTTGTTTGATAACGGTTGGACGTGCCATGGCAGGTAAACAAGATCCTCGTCATTGGGATATGGCAGTAACAAAGTTGAGAAGAGATCCAGTACGGGTACAAGGCATGGAGGAAGACGTGTATCACATTCTCAAGTTCAGTTACGATAGCTTACCTGATGATGCTATCAAATCCTGTTTTACTTATTGTTGTATATACCCGAGGACCACCAAATAAAGCTTGCCGAGATTTTGGATTTATGGATCGAGGAGGGCTTTTTGGATGAATTCAATGACATGCATGAAGCCCGAGAACGAGGGCGGGAAATTGTTGGGGGACTTAAGGCGGCATGTTTACTAGAAAATGGTGAATCTGAGGACTTTGTAAGAATGCAAGATGTTATTCGTGAGATGGCTTTATGGATTTATAGTGCATCTACTCCAATGAAGAAAAAATATTTGGTACTTGATCATCCTGGGATGCTTGAAGTTCCCAGGTTGATTCATGGAGGACGGCAGAGAGGATATCATTGTGGGGTAGTACCATTAGAAGCATCATTGACATAATTCCACCTTGTCTCAATGTCAAAACTTTTATCGCAAGGGGGGACGCGATTCCTTGTGGATTTCTCCAACTTATGTACAATGTTAAGGTATTAGACCTTTCATCTAACATGAGACTAGAAAATTACCATCAGTAATTGATAAATGGGTGGAACTTCAGTTTTTGAATTTATCGCGTACATTCATCAGGGCAACCCGGTGCACGAAAGCATCCCCACAATGTGAGGGTCCGGGGAAGGGTCTCACCACAAGGGTGTATAAGGGGCAAGCCATCCCCTGTCAAATTTGACAAGAGGCCTCTCCTAGGGCTTGAACCCGTGACCTCTCAGTCACACAGCAAGGTGTTACCTATGGAGATCAGGGAATTACCAATGGAGATCAAGAATTTAGCGAAAATGAGATATCTGATGTTGGAAGATATGCCCAAGCTACAAATGATTCCACCGGGAGTAATATCAAGTTTTTCACCGATACGTGTTTTTAGAATAATGAATGTCTTGGATGTCGGTGGAGGACATTTGTTGGAAGAATTAGAATTATTGCAACACATAAATGATATAACCATCACCTTATCAAGGAAGTAAGACAGAACCTCAAAGTGGTGAATGAACTGAAGGATCGAGGAAGTTTTGATATTGTAGCTGACATGATGCCACGTGGTCGGGTCGATGAAAGACCTTTAGAGCAGACAGTGGGATTAGATTCGGCATTTGATAAAGTACAAGGATGGATTGAGGATGAAAACGTGAAGGTTATTGGCATATACGGAATGGGAGGTGCTGAAAGACAACACTCCTAAAAAAGATAAACAAAGAATTTGTGAATACGAGTCTTGGGTTTGATATAGTCATTTGGATAGTGGTGTCTCAACAATTCACTGTTGAAAAAGTTCAAAATGCAATATGTGAAAAACTTAAACTTCCGTAAAGCAAAGTTCAAAATGCGATATGTGAAAAACTTATACTTCCGTAAAGCACGTGGAAAGACAAAAGTGAAGATGAGAAGGTAGTACTAATATTTGGGATTCTAAACACGAAGAAATTCGTGCTGTTGTTGGACGACATATGGAAGCGAGCGGATCTTGTAAAAGTTGGTGTTCCACCTCTAGACGATCAAATAATTTGTAAAGTGATTTTTACGACTCGATTTGAAGACATGTGTGGTTTAAAATACAAGGCTTGTCAAAGGAGGAAGCATTGACTCTGTTAAAAAATAAAGTGAAATAAAGTGGGAATGAACACTCTGACCGCACACCCAATAATTCCAAAGCTTTCAGGTGATGTTGTAAAATCGTGTAAAGGTTTACCCCTTTGTTTGATAACGGTTGGACGTGCCATGGCAGGTAAACAAGATCCTCGTCATTGGGATATGGCAGTAACAAAGTTGAGAAGAGATCCAGTAGGGGTACAAGGCATGGAGGAAGACGTGTATCACATTCTCAAGTTCAGTTACGATAGCTTACCTGATGATGCTATCAAATCCTGTTTTACTTATTGTTGTATATACCCGAGGACCACCAAATAAAGCTTGCCGAGATTTTGGATTTATGGATCGAGGAAGGCTTTTTGGATGAATTCATTGACATGCATGAAGCCCGAGAACGAGGGCGGGAAATTGTTGGGGGACTTAAGGCGGCATGTTTACTAGAAAATGGTGAATCTGAGGACTTTGTAAGAATGCATGATGTTATTCGTGAGATGGCTTTATGGATTTATAGTGCATCTACTCCAATGAAGAAAAAATATTTGGTACTTGATCATCCTGGGATGCTTGAAGTTCCCAGGTTGATTCATGGAGGACGGCATAGAGGATATCATTGTGGGGTAGTACCATTAGAAGCATCATTGACATAATTCCACCTTGTCTCAATGTCAAAACTTTTATCGCAAGGGGGGACGCGATTCCTTGTGGATTTCTCCAACTTATGTACAATGTTAAGGTATTAGACCTTTCATCTAACATGAGACTAGAAAATTACCATCAGTAATTGATAAATGGGTGGAACTTCAGTTTTTGAATTTATCGCGTACATTCATCAGGGCAACCCGGTGCACGAAAGCATCCCCACAATGTGAGTGTCCGGGGAAGGGTCTCACCACAAGGGTGTATAAGGGGCAAGCCATCCCCTGTCAAATTTGACAAGAGGCCGCTCCCAGGGCTTGAACCCGTGACCTCTCAGTCACACAGCAAGGTGTTACCTATGGAGATCAGGGAATTACCTATGGAGATCAAGAATTTAGCGAAAATGAGATATCTGATGTTGGAAGATATGCCCAGGCTACAAATGATTCCACCGGGAGTAATATCAAGTTTTTCACCGTTACGTGTTTTTAGAATAATGAATGTCTTGGATGTCGGTGGAGGACATTAGTTGGAAGAATTAGAATTATTGCAACACATAAATGATATAACCATCACCTTATCAAGGAAGTAAGACAGAACCTCAAAGTGGTGAATGAACTGAAGGATCGAGGAAGTTTTGATATTGTAGCTGACATGATGACACGTGGTCGGGTCGATGAAAGACCTTTAGAGCAGACAGTGGGATTAGATTCGGCATTTGATAAAGTACAAGGATGGATTGAGGATGAAAACGTGAAGGTTATTGGCATATACGGAATGGGAGGTGCTGAAAGACAACACTCCTAAAAAAGATAAACAATGAATTTGTGAATACGAGTCTTGGGTTTGATATAGTCATTTGGATAGTGGTGTCTCAACAATTCACTGTTGAAAAAGTTCAAAATGCAATATGTGAAAAACTTAAACTTCCGTAAAGCAAAGTTCAAAATGCGATATGTGAAAAACTTAAACTTCCGTAAAGCACGTGGAAAGAGAAAAGTGAAGATGAGAAGGTAGTACAAATATTTGGGATTCTAAACACGAAGAAATTCGTCCTGTTGTTGGACGACATATGGAAGCGAGCGGATCTTGTAAAAGTTGGTGTTCCACCTCTAGACGATCAAATAATTTGTAAAGTGATTTTTACGACTCGATTTGAAGACATGTGTGGTTTTATGGAAGCACACAAGAAGATTAAAATACAAGGCTTGTCAAAGGAGGAAGCATTGACTCTGTTAAAAAATAAAGTGAAATAAAGTGGGAATGAACACTCTGACCGCACACCCAATAATTCCAAAGCTTTCAGGTGATGTTGTAAAATCGTGTAAAGGTTTACCCCTTTGTTTGATAACGGTTGGACGTGCCATGGCAGGTAAACAAGATCCTCGTCATTGGGATATGGCAGTAACAAAGTTGAGAAGAGATCCAGTACGGGTACAAGGCATGGAGGAAGACGTGTATCACATTCTCAAGTTCAGTTACGATAGCTTACCTGATGATGCTATCAAATCCTGTTTTACTTATTGTTGTATATACCCGAGGACCACCAAATAAAGCTTGCCGAGATTTTGGATTTATGGATCGAGGAGGGCTTTTTGGATGAATTCAATGACATGCATGAAGCCCGAGAACGAGGGCGGGAAATTGTTGGGGGACTTAAGGCGGCATGTTTACTAGAAAATGGTGAATCTGAGGACTTTGTAAGAATGCATGATGTTATTCGTGAGATGGCTTTATGGATTTATAGTGCATCTACTCCAATGAAGAAAAAATATTTGGTACTTGATCATCCTGGGATGCTTGAAGTTCCCAGGTTGATTCATGGAGGACGGCAGAGAGGATATCATTGTGGGGTAGTACCATTAGAAGCATCATTGACATAATTCCACCTTGTCTCAATGTCAAAACTTTTATCGCAAGGGGGGACGCGATTCCTTGTGGATTTCTCCAACTTATGTACAATGTTAAGGTATTAGACCTTTCATCTAACATGAGACTAGAAAATTACCATCAGTAATTGATAAATGGGTGGAACTTCAGTTTTTGAATTTATCGCGTACATTCATCAGGGCAACCCGGTGCACGAAAGCATCCCCACAATGTGAGGGTCCGGGGAAGGGTCTCACCACAAGGGTGTATAAGGGGCAAGCCATCCCCTGTCAAATTTGACAAGAGGCCTCTCCTAGGGCTTGAACCCGTGACCTCTCAGTCACACAGCAAGGTGTTACCTATGGAGATCAGGGAATTACCAATGGAGATCAAGAATTTAGCGAAAATGAGATATCTGATGTTGGAAGATATGCCCAAGCTACAAATGATTCCACCGGGAGTAATATCAAGTTTTTCACCGATACGTGTTTTTAGAATAATGAATGTCTTGGATGTCGGTGGAGGACATTTGTTGGAAGAATTAGAATTATTGCAACACATAAATGATATAACCATCACCTTATCAAGGAAGTAAGACAGAACCTCAAAGTGGTGAATGAACTGAAGGATCGAGGAAGTTTTGATATTGTAGCTGACATGATGCCACGTGGTCGGGTCGATGAAAGACCTTTAGAGCAGACAGTGGGATTAGATTCGGCATTTGATAAAGTACAAGGATGGATTGAGGATGAAAACGTGAAGGTTATTGGCATATACGGAATGGGAGGTGCTGAAAGACAACACTCCTAAAAAAGATAAACAAAGAATTTGTGAATACGAGTCTTGGGTTTGATATAGTCATTTGGATAGTGGTGTCTCAACAATTCACTGTTGAAAAAGTTCAAAATGCAATATGTGAAAAACTTAAACTTCCGTAAAGCAAAGTTCAAAATGCGATATGTGAAAAACTTATACTTCCGTAAAGCACGTGGAAAGACAAAAGTGAAGATGAGAAGGTAGTACTAATATTTGGGATTCTAAACACGAAGAAATTCGTGCTGTTGTTGGACGACATATGGAAGCGAGCGGATCTTGTAAAAGTTGGTGTTCCACCTCTAGACGATCAAATAATTTGTAAAGTGATTTTTACGACTCGATTTGAAGACATGTGTGGTTTAAAATACAAGGCTTGTCAAAGGAGGAAGCATTGACTCTGTTAAAAAATAAAGTGAAATAAAGTGGGAATGAACACTCTGACCGCACACCCAATAATTCCAAAGCTTTCAGGTGATGTTGTAAAATCGTGTAAAGGTTTACCCCTTTGTTTGATAACGGTTGGACGTGCCATGGCAGGTAAACAAGATCCTCGTCATTGGGATATGGCAGTAACAAAGTTGAGAAGAGATCCAGTAGGGGTACAAGGCATGGAGGAAGACGTGTATCACATTCTCAAGTTCAGTTACGATAGCTTACCTGATGATGCTATCAAATCCTGTTTTACTTATTGTTGTATATACCCGAGGACCACCAAATAAAGCTTGCCGAGATTTTGGATTTATGGATCGAGGAAGGCTTTTTGGATGAATTCAATGACATGCATGAAGCCCGAGAACGAGGGCGGGAAATTGTTGGGGGACTTAAGGCGGCATGTTTACTAGAAAATGGTGAATCTGAGGACTTTGTAAGAATGCATGATGTTATTCGTGAGATGGCTTTATGGATTTATAGTGCATCTACTCCAATGAAGAAAAAATATTTGGTACTTGATCATCCTGGGATGCTTGAAGTTCCCAGGTTGATTCATGGAGGACGGCAGAGAGGATATCATTGTGGGGTAGTACCATTAGAAGCATCATTGACATAATTCCACCTTGTCTCAATGTCAAAACTTTTATCGCAAGGGGGGACGCGATTCCTTGTGGATTTCTCCAACTTATGTACAATGTTAAGGTATTAGACCTTTCATCTAACATGAGACTAGAAAATTACCATCAGTAATTGATAAATGGGTGGAACTTCAGTTTTTGAATTTATCGCGTACATTCATCAGGGCAACCCGGTGCACGAAAGCATCCCCACAATGTGAGGGTCCGGGGAAGGGTCTCACCACAAGGGTGTATAAGGGGCAAGCCATCCCCTGTCAAATTTGACAAGAGGCCTCTCCTAGGGCTTGAACCCGTGACCTCTCAGTCACACAGCAAGGTGTTACCTATGGAGATCAGGGAATTACCAATGGAGATCAAGAATTTAGCGAAAATGAGATATCTGATGTTGGAAGATATGCCCAAGCTACAAATGATTCCACCGGGAGTAATATCAAGTTTTTCACCGATACGTGTTTTTAGAATAATGAATGTCTTGGATGTCGGTGGAGGACATTTGTTGGAAGAATTAGAATTATTGCAACACATAAATGATATAACCATCACCTTATCAAGGAAGTAAGACAGAACCTCAAAGTGGTGAATGAACTGAAGGATCGAGGAAGTTTTGATATTGTAGCTGACATGATGCCACGTGGTCGGGTCGATGAAAGACCTTTAGAGCAGACAGTGGGATTAGATTCGGCATTTGATAAAGTACAAGGATGGATTGAGGATGAAAACGTGAAGGTTATTGGCATATACGGAATGGGAGGTGCTGAAAGACAACACTCCTAAAAAAGATAAACAAAGAATTTGTGAATACGAGTCTTGGGTTTGATATAGTCATTTGGATAGTGGTGTCTCAACAATTCACTGTTGAAAAAGTTCAAAATGCAATATGTGAAAAACTTAAACTTCCGTAAAGCAAAGTTCAAAATGCGATATGTGAAAAACTTATACTTCCGTAAAGCACGTGGAAAGACAAAAGTGAAGATGAGAAGGTAGTACTAATATTTGGGATTCTAAACACGAAGAAATTCGTGCTGTTGTTGGACGACATATGGAAGCGAGCGGATCTTGTAAAAGTTGGTGTTCCACCTCTAGACGATCAAATAATTTGTAAAGTGATTTTTACGACTCGATTTGAAGACATGTGTGGTTTAAAATACAAGGCTTGTCAAAGGAGGAAGCATTGACTCTGTTAAAAAATAAAGTGAAATAAAGTGGGAATGAACACTCTGACCGCACACCCAATAATTCCAAAGCTTTCAGGTGATGTTGTAAAATCGTGTAAAGGTTTACCCCTTTGTTTGATAACGGTTGGACGTGCCATGGCAGGTAAACAAGATCCTCGTCATTGGGATATGGCAGTAACAAAGTTGAGAAGAGATCCAGTAGGGGTACAAGGCATGGAGGAAGACGTGTATCACATTCTCAAGTTCAGTTACGATAGCTTACCTGATGATGCTATCAAATCCTGTTTTACTTATTGTTGTATATACCCGAGGACCACCAAATAAAGCTTGCCGAGATTTTGGATTTATGGATCGAGGAAGGCTTTTTGGATGAATTCATTGACATGCATGAAGCCCGAGAACGAGGGCGGGAAATTGTTGGGGGACTTAAGGCGGCATGTTTACTAGAAAATGGTGAATCTGAGGACTTTGTAAGAATGCATGATGTTATTCGTGAGATGGCTTTATGGATTTATAGTGCATCTACTCCAATGAAGAAAAAATATTTGGTACTTGATCATCCTGGGATGCTTGAAGTTCCCAGGTTGATTCATGGAGGACGGCATAGAGGATATCATTGTGGGGTAGTACCATTAGAAGCATCATTGACATAATTCCACCTTGTCTCAATGTCAAAACTTTTATCGCAAGGGGGGACGCGATTCCTTGTGGATTTCTCCAACTTATGTACAATGTTAAGGTATTAGACCTTTCATCTAACATGAGACTAGAAAATTACCATCAGTAATTGATAAATGGGTGGAACTTCAGTTTTTGAATTTATCGCGTACATTCATCAGGGCAACCCGGTGCACGAAAGCATCCCCACAATGTGAGTGTCCGGGGAAGGGTCTCACCACAAGGGTGTATAAGGGGCAAGCCATCCCCTGTCAAATTTGACAAGAGGCCGCTCCCAGGGCTTGAACCCGTGACCTCTCAGTCACACAGCAAGGTGTTACCTATGGAGATCAGGGAATTACCTATGGAGATCAAGAATTAAGCGAAAATGAGATATCTGATGTTGGAAGATATGCCCAGGCTACAAATGATTCCACCGGGAGTAATATCAAGTTTTTCACCGTTACGTGTTTTTAGAATAATGAATGTCTTGGATGTCAGTGGAGGACATTAGTTGGAAGAATTAGAATTATTGCAACACATAAATGATATAACCATCACCTTATCAAGGAAGTAAGACAGAACCTCAAAGTGGTGAATGAACTGAAGGATCGAGGAAGTTTTGATATTGTAGCTGACATGATGCCACGTGGTCGGGTCGATGAAAGACCTTTAGAGCACACAGTGGGATTAGATTCGGCATTTGATAAAGTACAAGGATGGATTGAGGATGAAAACGTGAAGGTTATTGGCATATACGGAATGGGAGGTGCTGAAAGACAACACTCCTAAAAAAGATAAACAATGAATTTGTGAATACGAGTCTTGGGTTTGATATAGTCATTTGGATAGTGGTGTCTCAACAATTCACTGTTGAAAAAGTTCAAAATGCAATATGTGAAAAACTTAAACTTCCGTAAAGCAAAGTTCAAAATGCGATATGTGAAAAACTTAAACTTCCGTAAAGCACGTGGAAAGAGAAAAGTGAAGATGAGAAGGTAGTACAAATATTTGGGATTCTAAACACGAAGAAATTCGTCCTGTTGTTGGACGACATATGGAAGCGAGCGGATCTTGTAAAAGTTGGTGTTCCACCTCTAGACGATCAAATAATTTGTAAAGTGATTTTTACGACTCGATTTGAAGACATGTGTGGTTTTATGGAAGCACACAAGAAGATTAAAATACAAGGCTTGTCAAAGGAGGAAGCATTGACTCTGTTAAAAAATAAAGTGAAATAAAGTGGGAATGAACACTCTGACCGCACACCCAATAATTCCAAAGCTTTCAGGTGATGTTGTAAAATCGTGTAAAGGTTTACCCCTTTGTTTGATAACGGTTGGACGTGCCATGGCAGGTAAACAAGATCCTCGTCATTGGGATATGGCAGTAACAAAGTTGAGAAGAGATCCAGTACGGGTACAAGGCATGGAGGAAGACGTGTATCACATTCTCAAGTTCAGTTACGATAGCTTACCTGATGATGCTATCAAATCCTGTTTTACTTATTGTTGTATATACCCGAGGACCACCAAATAAAGCTTGCCGAGATTTTGGATTTATGGATCGAGGAGGGCTTTTTGGATGAATTCAATGACATGCATGAAGCCCGAGAACGAGGGCGGGAAATTGTTGGGGGACTTAAGGCGGCATGTTTACTAGAAAATGGTGAATCTGAGGACTTTGTAAGAATGCATGATGTTATTCGTGAGATGGCTTTATGGATTTATAGTGCATCTACTCCAATGAAGAAAAAATATTTGGTACTTGATCATCCTGGGATGCTTGAAGTTCCCAGGTTGATTCATGGAGGACGGCAGAGAGGATATCATTGTGGGGTAGTACCATTAGAAGCATCATTGACATAATTCCACCTTGTCTCAATGTCAAAACTTTTATCGCAAGGGGGGACGCGATTCCTTGTGGATTTCTCCAACTTATGTACAATGTTAAGGTATTAGACCTTTCATCTAACATGAGACTAGAAAATTACCATCAGTAATTGATAAATGGGTGGAACTTCAGTTTTTGAATTTATCGCGTACATTCATCAGGGCAACCCGGTGCACGAAAGCATCCCCACAATGTGAGGGTCCGGGGAAGGGTCTCACCACAAGGGTGTATAAGGGGCAAGCCATCCCCTGTCAAATTTGACAAGAGGCCTCTCCTAGGGCTTGAACCCGTGACCTCTCAGTCACACAGCAAGGTGTTACCTATGGAGATCAGGGAATTACCAATGGAGATCAAGAATTTAGCGAAAATGAGATATCTGATGTTGGAAGATATGCCCAAGCTACAAATGATTCCACCGGGAGTAATATCAAGTTTTTCACCGATACGTGTTTTTAGAATAATGAATGTCTTGGATGTCGGTGGAGGACATTTGTTGGAAGAATTAGAATTATTGCAACACATAAATGATATAACCATCACCTTATCAAGGAAGTAAGACAGAACCTCAAAGTGGTGAATGAACTGAAGGATCGAGGAAGTTTTGATATTGTAGCTGACATGATGCCACGTGGTCGGGTCGATGAAAGACCTTTAGAGCAGACAGTGGGATTAGATTCGGCATTTGATAAAGTACAAGGATGGATTGAGGATGAAAACGTGAAGGTTATTGGCATATACGGAATGGGAGGTGCTGAAAGACAACACTCCTAAAAAAGATAAACAAAGAATTTGTGAATACGAGTCTTGGGTTTGATATAGTCATTTGGATAGTGGTGTCTCAACAATTCACTGTTGAAAAAGTTCAAAATGCAATATGTGAAAAACTTAAACTTCCGTAAAGCAAAGTTCAAAATGCGATATGTGAAAAACTTATACTTCCGTAAAGCACGTGGAAAGACAAAAGTGAAGATGAGAAGGTAGTACTAATATTTGGGATTCTAAACACGAAGAAATTCGTGCTGTTGTTGGACGACATATGGAAGCGAGCGGATCTTGTAAAAGTTGGTGTTCCACCTCTAGACGATCAAATAATTTGTAAAGTGATTTTTACGACTCGATTTGAAGACATGTGTGGTTTAAAATACAAGGCTTGTCAAAGGAGGAAGCATTGACTCTGTTAAAAAATAAAGTGAAATAAAGTGGGAATGAACACTCTGACCGCACACCCAATAATTCCAAAGCTTTCAGGTGATGTTGTAAAATCGTGTAAAGGTTTACCCCTTTGTTTGATAACGGTTGGACGTGCCATGGCAGGTAAACAAGATCCTCGTCATTGGGATATGGCAGTAACAAAGTTGAGAAGAGATCCAGTAGGGGTACAAGGCATGGAGGAAGACGTGTATCACATTCTCAAGTTCAGTTACGATAGCTTACCTGATGATGCTATCAAATCCTGTTTTACTTATTGTTGTATATACCCGAGGACCACCAAATAAAGCTTGCCGAGATTTTGGATTTATGGATCGAGGAAGGCTTTTTGGATGAATTCATTGACATGCATGAAGCCCGAGAACGAGGGCGGGAAATTGTTGGGGGACTTAAGGCGGCATGTTTACTAGAAAATGGTGAATCTGAGGACTTTGTAAGAATGCATGATGTTATTCGTGAGATGGCTTTATGGATTTATAGTGCATCTACTCCAATGAAGAAAAAATATTTGGTACTTGATCATCCTGGGATGCTTGAAGTTCCCAGGTTGATTCATGGAGGACGGCATAGAGGATATCATTGTGGGGTAGTACCATTAGAAGCATCATTGACATAATTCCACCTTGTCTCAATGTCAAAACTTTTATCGCAAGGGGGGACGCGATTCCTTGTGGATTTCTCCAACTTATGTACAATGTTAAGGTATTAGACCTTTCATCTAACATGAGACTAGAAAATTACCATCAGTAATTGATAAATGGGTGGAACTTCAGTTTTTGAATTTATCGCGTACATTCATCAGGGCAACCCGGTGCACGAAAGCATCCCCACAATGTGAGTGTCCGGGGAAGGGTCTCACCACAAGGGTGTATAAGGGGCAAGCCATCCCCTGTCAAATTTGACAAGAGGCCGCTCCCAGGGCTTGAACCCGTGACCTCTCAGTCACACAGCAAGGTGTTACCTATGGAGATCAGGGAATTACCTATGGAGATCAAGAATTAAGCGAAAATGAGATATCTGATGTTGGAAGATATGCCCAGGCTACAAATGATTCCACCGGGAGTAATATCAAGTTTTTCACCGTTACGTGTTTTTAGAATAATGAATGTCTTGGATGTCAGTGGAGGACATTAGTTGGAAGAATTAGAATTATTGCAACACATAAATGATATAACCATCACCTTATCAAGGAAGTAAGACAGAACCTCAAAGTGGTGAATGAACTGAAGGATCGAGGAAGTTTTGATATTGTAGCTGACATGATGCCACGTGGTCGGGTCGATGAAAGACCTTTAGAGCACACAGTGGGATTAGATTCGGCATTTGATAAAGTACAAGGATGGATTGAGGATGAAAACGTGAAGGTTATTGGCATATACGGAATGGGAGGTGCTGAAAGACAACACTCCTAAAAAAGATAAACAATGAATTTGTGAATACGAGTCTTGGGTTTGATATAGTCATTTGGATAGTGGTGTCTCAACAATTCACTGTTGAAAAAGTTCAAAATGCAATATGTGAAAAACTTAAACTTCCGTAAAGCAAAGTTCAAAATGCGATATGTGAAAAACTTAAACTTCCGTAAAGCACGTGGAAAGAGAAAAGTGAAGATGAGAAGGTAGTACAAATATTTGGGATTCTAAACACGAAGAAATTCGTCCTGTTGTTGGACGACATATGGAAGCGAGCGGATCTTGTAAAAGTTGGTGTTCCACCTCTAGACGATCAAATAATTTGTAAAGTGATTTTTACGACTCGATTTGAAGACATGTGTGGTTTTATGGAAGCACACAAGAAGATTAAAATACAAGGCTTGTCAAAGGAGGAAGCATTGACTCTGTTAAAAAATAAAGTGAAATAAAGTGGGAATGAACACTCTGACCGCACACCCAATAATTCCAAAGCTTTCAGGTGATGTTGTAAAATCGTGTAAAGGTTTACCCCTTTGTTTGATAACGGTTGGACGTGCCATGGCAGGTAAACAAGATCCTCGTCATTGGGATATGGCAGTAACAAAGTTGAGAAGAGATCCAGTACGGGTACAAGGCATGGAGGAAGACGTGTATCACATTCTCAAGTTCAGTTACGATAGCTTACCTGATGATGCTATCAAATCCTGTTTTACTTATTGTTGTATATACCCGAGGACCACCAAATAAAGCTTGCCGAGATTTTGGATTTATGGATCGAGGAGGGCTTTTTGGATGAATTCAATGACATGCATGAAGCCCGAGAACGAGGGCGGGAAATTGTTGGGGGACTTAAGGCGGCATGTTTACTAGAAAATGGTGAATCTGAGGACTTTGTAAGAATGCATGATGTTATTCGTGAGATGGCTTTATGGATTTATAGTGCATCTACTCCAATGAAGAAAAAATATTTGGTACTTGATCATCCTGGGATGCTTGAAGTTCCCAGGTTGATTCATGGAGGACGGCAGAGAGGATATCATTGTGGGGTAGTACCATTAGAAGCATCATTGACATAATTCCACCTTGTCTCAATGTCAAAACTTTTATCGCAAGGGGGGACGCGATTCCTTGTGGATTTCTCCAACTTATGTACAATGTTAAGGTATTAGACCTTTCATCTAACATGAGACTAGAAAATTACCATCAGTAATTGATAAATGGGTGGAACTTCAGTTTTTGAATTTATCGCGTACATTCATCAGGGCAACCCGGTGCACGAAAGCATCCCCACAATGTGAGGGTCCGGGGAAGGGTCTCACCACAAGGGTGTATAAGGGGCAAGCCATCCCCTGTCAAATTTGACAAGAGGCCTCTCCTAGGGCTTGAACCCGTGACCTCTCAGTCACACAGCAAGGTGTTACCTATGGAGATCAGGGAATTACCAATGGAGATCAAGAATTTAGCGAAAATGAGATATCTGATGTTGGAAGATATGCCCAAGCTACAAATGATTCCACCGGGAGTAATATCAAGTTTTTCACCGATACGTGTTTTTAGAATAATGAATGTCTTGGATGTCGGTGGAGGACATTTGTTGGAAGAATTAGAATTATTGCAACACATAAATGATATAACCATCACCTTATCAAGGAAGTAAGACAGAACCTCAAAGTGGTGAATGAACTGAAGGATCGAGGAAGTTTTGATATTGTAGCTGACATGATGCCACGTGGTCGGGTCGATGAAAGACCTTTAGAGCAGACAGTGGGATTAGATTCAGCATTTGATAAAGTACAAGGATGGATTGAGGATGAAAACGTGAAGGTTATTGGCATATACGGAATGGGAGGTGCTGAAAGACAACACTCCTAAAAAAGATAAACAAAGAATTTGTGAATACGAGTCTTGGGTTTGATATAGTCATTTGGATAGTGGTGTCTCAACAATTCACTGTTGAAAAAGTTCAAAATGCAATATGTGAAAAACTTAAACTTCCGTAAAGCAAAGTTCAAAATGCGATATGTGAAAAACTTATACTTCCGTAAAGCACGTGGAAAGACAAAAGTGAAGATGAGAAGGTAGTACTAATATTTGGGATTCTAAACACGAAGAAATTCGTGCTGTTGTTGGACGACATATGGAAGCGAGCGGATCTTGTAAAAGTTGGTGTTCCACCTCTAGACGATCAAATAATTTGTAAAGTGATTTTTACGACTCGATTTGAAGACATGTGTGGTTTAAAATACAAGGCTTGTCAAAGGAGGAAGCATTGACTCTGTTAAAAAATAAAGTGAAATAAAGTGGGAATGAACACTCTGACCGCACACCCAATAATTCCAAAGCTTTCAGGTGATGTTGTAAAATCGTGTAAAGGTTTACCCCTTTGTTTGATAACGGTTGGACGTGCCATGGCAGGTAAACAAGATCCTCGTCATTGGGATATGGCAGTAACAAAGTTGAGAAGAGATCCAGTAGGGGTACAAGGCATGGAGGAAGACGTGTATCACATTCTCAAGTTCAGTTACGATAGCTTACCTGATGATGCTATCAAATCCTGTTTTACTTATTGTTGTATATACCCGAGGACCACCAAATAAAGCTTGCCGAGATTTTGGATTTATGGATCGAGGAAGGCTTTTTGGATGAATTCAATGACATGCATGAAGCCCGAGAACGAGGGCGGGAAATTGTTGGGGGACTTAAGGCGGCATGTTTACTAGAAAATGGTGAATCTGAGGACTTTGTAAGAATGCATGATGTTATTCGTGAGATGGCTTTATGGATTTATAGTGCATCTACTCCAATGAAGAAAAAATATTTGGTACTTGATCATCCTGGGATGCTTGAAGTTCCCAGGTTGATTCATGGAGGACGGCAGAGAGGATATCATTGTGGGGTAGTACCATTAGAAGCATCATTGACATAATTCCACCTTGTCTCAATGTCAAAACTTTTATCGCAAGGGGGGACGCGATTCCTTGTGGATTTCTCCAACTTATGTACAATGTTAAGGTATTAGACCTTTCATCTAACATGAGACTAGAAAATTACCATCAGTAATTGATAAATGGGTGGAACTTCAGTTTTTGAATTTATCGCGTACATTCATCAGGGCAACCCGGTGCACGAAAGCATCCCCACAATGTGAGGGTCCGGGGAAGGGTCTCACCACAAGGGTGTATAAGGGGCAAGCCATCCCCTGTCAAATTTGACAAGAGGCCTCTCCTAGGGCTTGAACCCGTGACCTCTCAGTCACACAGCAAGGTGTTACCTATGGAGATCAGGGAATTACCAATGGAGATCAAGAATTTAGCGAAAATGAGATATCTGATGTTGGAAGATATGCCCAAGCTACAAATGATTCCACCGGGAGTAATATCAAGTTTTTCACCGATACGTGTTTTTAGAATAATGAATGTCTTGGATGTCGGTGGAGGACATTTGTTGGAAGAATTAGAATTATTGCAACACATAAATGATATAACCATCACCTTATCAAGGAAGTAAGACAGAACCTCAAAGTGGTGAATGAACTGAAGGATCGAGGAAGTTTTGATATTGTAGCTGACATGATGCCACGTGGTCGGGTCGATGAAAGACCTTTAGAGCAGACAGTGGGATTAGATTCGGCATTTGATAAAGTACAAGGATGGATTGAGGATGAAAACGTGAAGGTTATTGGCATATACGGAATGGGAGGTGCTGAAAGACAACACTCCTAAAAAAGATAAACAAAGAATTTGTGAATACGAGTCTTGGGTTTGATATAGTCATTTGGATAGTGGTGTCTCAACAATTCACTGTTGAAAAAGTTCAAAATGCAATATGTGAAAAACTTAAACTTCCGTAAAGCAAAGTTCAAAATGCGATATGTGAAAAACTTATACTTCCGTAAAGCACGTGGAAAGACAAAAGTGAAGATGAGAAGGTAGTACAAATATTTGGGATTCTAAACACGAAGAAATTCGTGCTGTTGTTGGACGACATATGGAAGCGAGCGGATCTTGTAAAAGTTGGTGTTCCACCTCTAGACGATCAAATAATTTGTAAAGTGATTTTTACGACTCGATTTGAAGACATGTGTGGTTTTATGGAAGCACACAAGAAGATTAAAATACAAGGCTTGTCAAAGGAGGAAGCATTGACTCTGTTAAAAAATAAAGTGAAATAAAGTGGGAATGAACACTCTGACCGCACACCCAATAATTCCAAAGCTTTCAGGTGATGTTGTAAAATCGTGTAAAGGTTTACCCCTTTGTTTGATAACGGTTGGACGTGCCATGGCAGGTAAACAAGATCCTCGTCATTGGGATATGGCAGTAACAAAGTTGAGAAGAGATCCAGTACGGGTACAAGGCATGGAGGAAGACGTGTATCACATTCTCAAGTTCAGTTACGATAGCTTACCTGATGATGCTATCAAATCCTGTTTTACTTATTGTTGTATATACCCGAGGACCACCAAATAAAGCTTGCCGAGATTTTGGATTTATGGATCGAGGAAGGCTTTTTGGATGAATTCAATGACATGCATGAAGCCCGAGAACGAGGGCGGGAAATTGTTGGGGGACTTAAGGCGGCATGTTTACTAGAAAATGGTGAATCTGAGGACTTTGTAAGAATGCATGATGTTATTCGTGAGATGGCTTTATGGATTTATAGTGCATCTACTCCAATGAAGAAAAAATATTTGGTACTTGATCATCCTGGGATGCTTGAAGTTCCCAGGTTGATTCATGGAGGACGGCAGAGAGTATATCATTGTGGGGTAGTACTATTAGAAGCATCATTGACATAATTCCACCTTGTCTCAATGTCAAAACTTTTATCGCAAGGGGGGACGCGATTCCTTGTGGATTTCTCCAACTTATGTACAATGTTAAGGTATTAGACCTTTCATCTAACATGAGACTAGAAAATTACCATCAGTAATTGATAAATGGGTGGAACTTCAGTTTTTGAATTTATCGCGTACATTCATCAGGGCAACCCGGTGCACGAAAGCATCCCCACAATGTGAGTGTCCGGGGAAGGGTCTCACCACAAGGGTGTATAAGGGGCAAGCCATCCCCTATCAAATTTGACAAGAGGCCGCTCCCAGGGCTTGAACCCGTGACCTCTCAGTCACACAGCAAGGTGTTACCTATGGAGATCAGGGAATTACCTATGGAGATCAAGAATTAAGCGAAAATGAGATATCTGATGTTGGAAGATATGCCCAGGCTACAAATGATTCCACCGGGAGTAATATCAAGTTTTTCACCGTTACGTGTTTTTAGAATAATGAATGTCTTGGATGTCGGTGGAGGACATTTGTTGGAAGAATTAGAATTATTGCAACACATAAATGATATAACCATCACCTTATCAAGGAAGTAAGACAGAACCTCAAAGTGGTGAATGAACTGAAGGATCGAGGAAGTTTTGATATTGTAGCTGACATGATGCCACGTGGTCGGGTCGATGAAAGACCTTTAGAGCAGACAGTGGGATTAGATTCGGCATTTGATAAAGTACAAGGATGGATTGAGGATGAAAACGTGAAGGTTATTGGCATATACGGAATGGGAGGTGCTGAAAGACAACACTCCTAAAAAAGATAAACAAAGAATTTGTGAATACGAGTCTTGGGTTTGATATAGTCATTTGGATAGTGGTGTCTCAACAATTCACTGTTGAAAAAGTTCAAAATGCAATATGTGAAAAACTTAAACTTCCGTAAAGCAAAGTTCAAAATGCGATATGTGAAAAACTTATACTTCCGTAAAGCACGTGGAAAGACAAAAGTGAAGATGAGAAGGTAGTACTAATATTTGGGATTCTAAACACGAAGAAATTCGTGCTGTTGTTGGACGACATATGGAAGCGAGCGGATCTTGTAAAAGTTGGTGTTCCACCTCTAGACGATCAAATAATTTGTAAAGTGATTTTTACGACTCGATTTGAAGACATGTGTGGTTTAAAATACAAGGCTTGTCAAAGGAGGAAGCATTGACTCTGTTAAAAAATAAAGTGAAATAAAGTGGGAATGAACACTCTGACCGCACACCCAATAATTCCAAAGCTTTCAGGTGATGTTGTAAAATCGTGTAAAGGTTTACCCCTTTGTTTGATAACGGTTGGACGTGCCATGGCAGGTAAACAAGATCCTCGTCATTGGGATATGGCAGTAACAAAGTTGAGAAGAGATCCAGTAGGGGTACAAGGCATGGAGGAAGACGTGTATCACATTCTCAAGTTCAGTTACGATAGCTTACCTGATGATGCTATCAAATCCTGTTTTACTTATTGTTGTATATACCCGAGGACCACCAAATAAAGCTTGCCGAGATTTTGGATTTATGGATCGAGGAAGGCTTTTTGGATGAATTCAATGACATGCATGAAGCCCGAGAACGAGGGCGGGAAATTGTTGGGGGACTTAAGGCGGCATGTTTACTAGAAAATGGTGAATCTGAGGACTTTGTAAGAATGCATGATGTTATTCGTGAGATGGCTTTATGGATTTATAGTGCATCTACTCCAATGAAGAAAAAATATTTGGTACTTGATCATCCTGGGATGCTTGAAGTTCCCAGGTTGATTCATGGAGGACGGCAGAGAGTATATCATTGTGGGGTAGTACTATTAGAAGCATCATTGACATAATTCCACCTTGTCTCAATGTCAAAACTTTTATCGCAAGGGGGGACGCGATTCCTTGTGGATTTCTCCAACTTATGTACAATGTTAAGGTATTAGACCTTTCATCTAACATGAGACTAGAAAATTACCATCAGTAATTGATAAATGGGTGGAACTTCAGTTTTTGAATTTATCGCGTACATTCATCAGGGCAACCCGGTGCACGAAAGCATCCCCACAATGTGAGTGTCCGGGGAAGGGTCTCACCACAAGGGTGTATAAGGGGCAAGCCATCCCCTGTCAAATTTGACAAGAGGCCGCTCCCAGGGCTTGAACCCGTGACCTCTCAGTCACACAGCAAGGTGTTACCTATGGAGATCAGGGAATTACCTATGGAGATCAAGAATTAAGCGAAAATGAGATATCTGATGTTGGAAGATATGCCCAGGCTACAAATGATTCCACCGGGAGTAATATCAAGTTTTTCACCGTTACGTGTTTTTAGAATAATGAATGTCTTGGATGTCGGTGGAGGACATTTGTTGGAAGAATTAGAATTATTGCAACACATAAATGATATAACCATCACCTTATCAAGGAAGTAAGACAGAACCTCAAAGTGGTGAATGAACTGAAGGATCGAGGAAGTTTTGATATTGTAGCTGACATGATGCCACGTGGTCGGGTCGATGAAAGACCTTCAGAGCAGACAGTGGGATTAGATTCGGCATTTGATAAAGTACAAGGATGGATTGAGGATGAAAACGTGAAGGTTATTGGCATATACGGAATGGGAGGTGCTGAAAGACAACACTCCTAAAAAAGATAAACAATGAATTTGTGAATACGAGTCTTGGGTTTGATATAGTCATTTGGATAGTGGTGTCTCAACAATTCACTGTTGAAAAAGTTCAAAATGCAATATGTGAAAAACTTAAACTTCCGTAAAGCAAAGTTCAAAATGCGATATGTGAAAAACTTAAACTTCCGTAAAGCACGTGGAAAGAGAAAAGTGAAGATGAGAAGGTAGTACAAATATTTGGGATTCTAAACACGAAGAAATTCGTGCTGTTGTTGGACGACATATGGAAGCGAGCGGATCTTGTAAAAGTTGGTGTTCCACCTCTAGACGATCAAATAATTTGTAAAGTGATTTTTACGACTCGATTTGAAGACATGTGTGGTTTTATGGAAGCACACAAGAAGATTAAAATACAAGGCTTGTCAAAGGAGGAAGCATTGACTCTGTTAAAAAATAAAGTGAAATAAAGTGGGAATGAACACTCTGACCGCACACCCAATAATTCCAAAGCTTTCAGGTGATGTTGTAAAATCGTGTAAAGGTTTACCCCTTTGTTTGATAACGGTTGGACGTGCCATGGCAGGTAAACAAGATCCTCGTCATTGGGATATGGCAGTAACAAAGTTGAGAAGAGATCCAGTACGGGTACAAGGCATGGAGGAAGACGTGTATCACATTCTCAAGTTCAGTTACGATAGCTTACCTGATGATGCTATCAAATCCTGTTTTACTTATTGTTGTATATACCCGAGGACCACCAAATAAAGCTTGCCGAGATTTTGGATTTATGGATCGAGGAGGGCTTTTTGGATGAATTCAATGACATGCATGAAGCCCGAGAACGAGGGCGGGAAATTGTTGGGGGACTTAAGGCGGCATGTTTACTAGAAAATGGTGAATCTGAGGACTTTGTAAGAATGCATGATGTTATTCGTGAGATGGCTTTATGGATTTATAGTGCATCTACTCCAATGAAGAAAAAATATTTGGTACTTGATCATCCTGGGATGCTTGAAGTTCCCAGGTTGATTCATGGAGGACGGCAGAGAGGATATCATTGTGGGGTAGTACCATTAGAAGCATCATTGACATAATTCCACCTTGTCTCAATGTCAAAACTTTTATCGCAAGGGGGGACGCGATTCCTTGTGGATTTCTCCAACTTATGTACAATGTTAAGGTATTAGACCTTTCATCTAACATGAGACTAGAAAATTACCATCAGTAATTGATAAATGGGTGGAACTTCAGTTTTTGAATTTATCGCGTACATTCATCAGGGCAACCCGGTGCACGAAAGCATCCCCACAATGTGAGTGTCCGGGGAAGGGTCTCACCACAAGGGTGTATAAGGGGCAAGCCATCCCCTGTCAAATTTGACAAGAGGCCGCTCCCAGGGCTTGAACCCGTGACCTCTCAGTCACACAGCAAGGTGTTACCTATGGAGATCAGGGAATTACCTATGGAGATCAAGAATTAAGCAAAAATGAGATATCTGATGTTGGAAGATATGCCCAGGCTACAAATGATTCCACCGGGAGTAATATCAAGTTTTTCACCGATACGTGTTTTTAGAATAATGAATGTCTTGGATGTCGGTGGAGGACATTTGTTGGAAGAATTAGAATTATTGCAACACATAAATGATATAACCATCACCTTATCAAGGAAGTAAGACAGAACCTCAAAGTGGTGAATGAACTGAAGGATCGAGGAAGTTTTGATATTGTAGCTGACATGATGCCACGTGGTCGGGTCGATGAAAGACCTTTAGAGCAGACAGTGGGATTAGATTCGGCATTTGATAAAGTACAAGGATGGATTGAGGATGAAAACGTGAAGGTTATTGGCATATACGGAATGGGAGGTGCTGAAAGACAACACTCCTAAAAAAGATAAACAATGAATTTGTGAATACGAGTCTTGGGTTTGATATAGTCATTTGGATAGTGGTGTCTCAACAATTCACTGTTGAAAAAGTTCAAAATGCAATATGTGAAAAACTTAAACTTCCGTAAAGCAAAGTTCAAAATGCGATATGTGAAAAACTTAAACTTCCGTAAAGCACGTGGAAAGAGAAAAGTGAAGATGAGAAGGTAGTACAAATATTTGGGATTCTAAACACGAAGAAATTCGTGCTGTTGTTGGACGACATATGGAAGCGAGCGGATCTTGTAAAAGTTGGTGTTCCACCTCTAGACGATCAAATAATTTGTAAAGTGATTTTTACGACTCGATTTGAAGACATGTGTGGTTTTATGGAAGCACACAAGAAGATTAAAATACAAGGCTTGTCAAAGGAGGAAGCATTGACTCTGTTAAAAAATAAAGTGAAATAAAGTGGGAATGAACACTCTGACCGCACACCAAATAATTCCAAAGCTTTCAGGTGATGTTGTAAAATCGTGTAAAGGTTTACCCCTTTGTTTGATAACGGTTGGACGTGCCATGGCAGGTAAACAAGATCCTCGTCATTGGGATATGGCAGTAACAAAGTTGAGAAGAGATCCAGTACGGGTACAAGGCATGGAGGAAGACGTGTATCACATTCTCAAGTTCAGTTACGATAGCTTACCTGATGATGCTATCAAATCCTGTTTTACTTATTGTTGTATATACCCGAGGACCACCAAATAAAGCTTGCCGAGATTTTGGATTTATGGATCGAGGAAGGCTTTTTGGATGAATTCAATGACATGCATGAAGCCCGAGAACGAGGGCGGGAAATTGTTGGGGGACTTAAGGCGGCATGTTTACTAGAAAATGGTGAATCTGAGGACTTTGTAAGAATGCATGATGTTATTCGTGAGATGGCTTTATGGATTTATAGTGCATCTACTCCAATGAAGAAAAAATATTTGGTACTTGATCATCCTGGGATGCTTGAAGTTCCCAGGTTGATTCATGGAGGACGGCAGAGAGTATATCATTGTGGGGTAGTACTATTAGAAGCATCATTGACATAATTCCACCTTGTCTCAATGTCAAAACTTTTATCGCAAGGGGGGACGCGATTCCTTGTGGATTTCTCCAACTTATGTACAATGTTAAGGTATTAGACCTTTCATCTAACATGAGACTAGAAAATTACCATCAGTAATTGATAAATGGGTGGAACTTCAGTTTTTGAATTTATCGCGTACATTCATCAGGGCAACCCGGTGCACGAAAGCATCCCCACAATGTGAGTGTCCGGGGAAGGGTCTCACCACAAGGGTGTATAAGGGGCAAGCCATCCCCTGTCAAATTTGACAAGAGGCCGCTCCCAGGGCTTGAACCCGTGACCTCTCAGTCACACAGCAAGGTGTTACCTATGGAGATCAGGGAATTACCTATGGAGATCAAGAATTAAGCGAAAATGAGATATCTGATGTTGGAAGATATGCCCAGGCTACAAATGATTCCACCGGGAGTAATATCAAGTTTTTCACCGTTACGTGTTTTTAGAATAATGAATGTCTTGGATGTCGGTGGAGGACATTTGTTGGAAGAATTAGAATTATTGCAACACATAAATGATATAACCATCACCTTATCAAGGAAGTAAGACAGAACCTCAAAGTGGTGAATGAACTGAAGGATCGAGGAAGTTTTGATATTGTAGCTGACATGATGCCACGTGGTCGGGTCGATGAAAGACCTTCAGAGCAGACAGTGGGATTAGATTCGGCATTTGATAAAGTACAAGGATGGATTGAGGATGAAAACGTGAAGGTTATTGGCATATACGGAATGGGAGGTGCTGAAAGACAACACTCCTAAAAAAGATAAACAATGAATTTGTGAATACGAGTCTTGGGTTTGATATAGTCATTTGGATAGTGGTGTCTCAACAATTCACTGTTGAAAAAGTTCAAAATGCAATATGTGAAAAACTTAAACTTCCGTAAAGCAAAGTTCAAAATGCGATATGTGAAAAACTTAAACTTCCGTAAAGCACGTGGAAAGAGAAAAGTGAAGATGAGAAGGTAGTACAAATATTTGGGATTCTAAACACGAAGAAATTCGTGCTGTTGTTGGACGACATATGGAAGCGAGCGGATCTTGTAAAAGTTGGTGTTCCACCTCTAGACGATCAAATAATTTGTAAAGTGATTTTTACGACTCGATTTGAAGACATGTGTGGTTTTATGGAAGCACACAAGAAGATTACAATACAAGGCTTGTCAAAGGAGGAAGCATTGACTCTGTTAAAAAATAAAGTGAAATAAAGTGGGAATGAACACTCTGACCGCACACCCAATAATTCCAAAGCTTTCAGGTGATGTTGTAAAATCGTGTAAAGGTTTACCCCTTTGTTTGATAACGGTTGGACGTGCCATGGCAGGTAAACAAGATCCTCGTCATTGGGATATGGCAGTAACAAAGTTGAGAAGAGATCCAGTACGGGTACAAGGCATGGAGGAAGACGTGTATCACATTCTCAAGTTCAGTTACGATAGCTTACCTGATGATGCTATCAAATCCTGTTTTACTTATTGTTGTATATACCCGAGGACCACCAAATAAAGCTTGCCGAGATTTTGGATTTATGGATCGAGGAGGGCTTTTTGGATGAATTCAATGACATGCATGAAGCCCGAGAACGAGGGCGGGAAATTGTTGGGGGACTTAAGGCGGCATGTTTACTAGAAAATGGTGAATCTGAGGACTTTGTAAGAATGCATGATGTTATTCGTGAGATGGCTTTATGGATTTATAGTGCATCTACTCCAATGAAGAAAAAATATTTGGTACTTGATCATCCTGGGATGCTTGAAGTTCCCAGGTTGATTCATGGAGGACGGCAGAGAGGATATCATTGTGGGGTAGTACCATTAGAAGCATCATTGACATAATTCCACCTTGTCTCAATGTCAAAACTTTTATCGCAAGGGGGGACGCGATTCCTTGTGGATTTCTCCAACTTATGTACAATGTTAAGGTATTAGACCTTTCATCTAACATGAGACTAGAAAATTACCATCAGTAATTGATAAATGGGTGGAACTTCAGTTTTTGAATTTATCGCGTACATTCATCAGGGCAACCCGGTGCACGAAAGCATCCCCACAATGTGAGTGTCCGGGGAAGGGTCTCACCACAAGGGTGTATAAGGGGCAAGCCATCCCCTGTCAAATTTGACAAGAGGCCGCTCCCAGGGCTTGAACCCGTGACCTCTCAGTCACACAGCAAGGTGTTACCTATGGAGATCAGGGAATTACCTATGGAGATCAAGAATTAAGCAAAAATGAGATATCTGATGTTGGAAGATATGCCCAGGCTACAAATGATTCCACCGGGAGTAATATCAAGTTTTTCACCGATACGTGTTTTTAGAATAATGAATGTCTTGGATGTCGGTGGAGGACATTTGTTGGAAGAATTAGAATTATTGCAACACATAAATGATATAACCATCACCTTATCAAGGAAGTAAGACAGAACCTCAAAGTGGTGAATGAACTGAAGGATCGAGGAAGTTTTGATATTGTAGCTGACATGATGCCACGTGGTCGGGTCGATGAAAGACCTTTAGAGCAGACAATGGGATTAGATTCGGCATTTGATAAAGTACAAGGATGGATTGAGGATGAAAACGTGAAGGTTATTGGCATATACGGAATGGGAGGTGCTGAAAGACAACACTCCTAAAAAAGATAAACAATGAATTTGTGAATACGAGTCTTGGGTTTGATATAGTCATTTGGATAGTGGTGTCTCAACAATTCACTGTTGAAAAAGTTCAAAATGCAATATGTGAAAAACTTAAACTTCCGTAAAGCAAAGTTCAAAATGCGATATGTGAAAAACTTAAACTTCCGTAAAGCACGTGGAAAGAGAAAAGTGAAGATGAGAAGGTAGTACAAATATTTGGGATTCTAAACACGAAGAAATTCGTGCTGTTGTTGGACGACATATGGAAGCGAGCGGATCTTGTAAAAGTTGGTGTTCCACCTCTAGACGATCAAATAATTTGTAAAGTGATTTTTACGACTCGATTTGAAGACATGTGTGGTTTTATGGAAGCACACAAGAAGATTAAAATACAAGGCTTGTCAAAGGAGGAAGCATTGACTCTGTTAAAAAATAAAGTGAAATAAAGTGGGAATGAACACTCTGACCGCACACCCAATAATTCCAAAGCTTTCAGGTGATGTTGTAAAATCGTGTAAAGGTTTACCCCTTTGTTTGATAACGGTTGGACGTGCCATGGCAGGTAAACAAGATCCTCGTCATTGGGATATGGCAGTAACAAAGTTGAGAAGAGATCCAGTAGGGGTACAAGGCATGGAGGAAGACGTGTATCACATTCTCAAGTTCAGTTACGATAGCTTACCTGATGATGCTATCAAATCCTGTTTTACTTATTGTTGTATATACCCGAGGACCACCAAATAAAGCTTGCCGAGATTTTGGATTTATGGATCGAGGAGGGCTTTTTGGATGAATTCAATGACATGCATGAAGCCCGAGAACGAGGGCGGGAAATTGTTGGGGGACTTAAGGCGGCATGTTTACTAGAAAATGGTGAATCTGAGGACTTTGTAAGAATGCATGATGTTATTCGTGAGATGGCTTTATGGATTTATAGTGCATCTACTCCAATGAAGAAAAAATATTTGGTACTTGATCATCCTGGGATGCTTGAAGTTCCCAGGTTGATTCATGGAGGACGGCAGAGAGGATATCATTGTGGGGTAGTACCATTAGAAGCATCATTGACATAATTCCACCTTGTCTCAATGTCAAAACTTTTATCGCAAGGGGGGACGCGATTCCTTGTGGATTTCTCCAACTTATGTACAATGTTAAGGTATTAGACCTTTCATCTAACATGAGACTAGAAAATTACCATCAGTAATTGATAAATGGGTGGAACTTCAGTTTTTGAATTTATCGCGTACATTCATCAGGGCAACCCGGTGCACGAAAGCATCCCCACAATGTGAGTGTCCGGGGAAGGGTCTCACCACAAGGGTGTATAAGGGGCAAGCCATCCCCTGTCAAATTTGACAAGAGGCCGCTCCCAGGGCTTGAACCCGTGACCTCTCAGTCACACAGCAAGGTGTTACCTATGGAGATCAGGGAATTACCTATGGAGATCAAGAATTAAGCAAAAATGAGATATCTGATGTTGGAAGATATGCCCAGGCTACAAATGATTCCACCGGGAGTAATATCAAGTTTTTCACCGATACGTGTTTTTAGAATAATGAATGTCTTGGATGTCGGTGGAGGACATTTGTTGGAAGAATTAGAATTATTGCAACACATAAATGATATAACCATCACCTTATCAAGGAAGTAAGACAGAACCTCAAAGTGGTGAATGAACTGAAGGATCGAGGAAGTTTTGATATTGTAGCTGACATGATGCCACGTGGTCGGGTCGATGAAAGACCTTTAGAGCAGACAGTGGGATTAGATTCGGCATTTGATAAAGTACAAGGATGGATTGAGGATGAAAACGTGAAGGTTATTGGCATATACGGAATGGGAGGTGCTGAAAGACAACACTCCTAAAAAAGATAAACAATGAATTTGTGAATACGAGTCTTGGGTTTGATATAGTCATTTGGATAGTGGTGTCTCAACAATTCACTGTTGAAAAAGTTCAAAATGCAATATGTGAAAAACTTAAACTTCCGTAAAGCAAAGTTCAAAATGCGATATGTGAAAAACTTAAACTTCCGTAAAGCACGTGGAAAGAGAAAAGTGAAGATGAGAAGGTAGTACAAATATTTGGGATTCTAAACACGAAGAAATTCGTGCTGTTGTTGGACGACATATGGAAGCGAGCGGATCTTGTAAAAGTTGGTGTTCCACCTCTAGACGATCAAATAATTTGTAAAGTGATTTTTACGACTCGATTTGAAGACATGTGTGGTTTTATGGAAGCACACAAGAAGATTAAAATACAAGGCTTGTCAAAGGAGGAAGCATTGACTCTGTTAAAAAATAAAGTGAAATAAAGTGGGAATGAACACTCTGACCGCACACCAAATAATTCCAAAGCTTTCAGGTGATGTTGTAAAATCGTGTAAAGGTTTACCCCTTTGTTTGATAACGGTTGGACGTGCCATGGCAGGTAAACAAGATCCTCGTCATTGGGATATGGCAGTAACAAAGTTGAGAAGAGATCCAGTACGGGTACAAGGCATGGAGGAAGACGTGTATCACATTCTCAAGTTCAGTTACGATAGCTTACCTGATGATGCTATCAAATCCTGTTTTACTTATTGTTGTATATACCCGAGGACCACCAAATAAAGCTTGCCGAGATTTTGGATTTATGGATCGAGGAAGGCTTTTTGGATGAATTCAATGACATGCATGAAGCCCGAGAACGAGGGCGGGAAATTGTTGGGGGACTTAAGGCGGCATGTTTACTAGAAAATGGTGAATCTAAGGACTTTGTAAGAATGCATGATGTTATTCGTGAGATGGCTTTATGGATTTATAGTGCATCTACTCCAATGAAGAAAAAATATTTGGTACTTGATCATCCTGGGATGCTTGAAGTTCCCAGGTTGATTCATGGAGGACGGCATAGAGGATATCATTGTGGGGTAGTACCATTAGAAGCATCATTGACATAATTCCACCTTGTCTCAATGTCAAAACTTTTATCGCAAGGGGGGACGCGATTCCTTGTGGATTTCTCCAACTTATGTACAATGTTAAGGTATTAGACCTTTCATCTAACATGAGACTAGAAAATTACCATCAGTAATTGATAAATGGGTGGAACTTCAGTTTTTGAATTTATCGCGTACATTCATCAGGGCAACCCGGTGCACGAAAGCCTCCCCACAATGTGAGGGTCCGGGGAAGGGTCTCACCACAAGGGTGTATAAGGGGCAAGCCATCCCCTGTCAAATTTGACAAGAGGCCTCTCCTAGGGCTTGAACCCGTGACCTCTCAGTCACACAGCAAGGTGTTACCTATGGAGATCAGGGAATTACCAATGGAGATCAAGAATTTAGCGAAAATGAGATATCTGATGTTGGAAGATATGCCCAAGCTACAAATGATTCCACCGGGAGTAATATCAAGTTTTTCACCGGTACGTGTTTTTAGAATAATGAATGTCTTGAATGTCGGTGGAGGACATTTGTTGGAAGAATTAGAATTATTGCAACACATAAATGATATAACCATCACCTTATCAAGGAAGTAAGACAGAACCTCAAAGTGGTGAATGAACTGAAGGATCGAGGAAGTTTTGATATTGTAGCTGACATGATGCCACGTGGTCGGGTCGATGAAAGACCTTTAGAGCAGACAGTGGGATTAGATTCGGCATTTGATAAAGTACAAGGATGGATTGAGGATGAAAACGTGAAGGTTATTGGCATATACGGAATGGGAGGTGCTGAAAGACAACACTCCTAAAAAAGATAAACAATGAATTTGTGAATACGAGTCTTGGGTTTGATATAGTCATTTGGATAGTGGTGTCTCAACAATTCACTGTTGAAAAAGTTCAAAATGCAATATGTGAAAAACTTAAACTTCCGTAAAGCAAAGTTCAAAATGCGATATGTGAAAAACTTAAACTTCCGTAAAGCACGTGGAAAGAGAAAAGTGAAGATGAGAAGGTAGTACAAATATTTGGGATTCTAAACACGAAGAAATTCGTGCTGTTGTTGGACGACATATGGAAGCGAGCGGATCTTGTAAAAGTTGGTGTTCCACCTCTAGACGATCAAATAATTTGTAAAGTGATTTTTACGACTCGATTTGAAGACATGTGTGGTTTTATGGAAGCACACAAGAAGATTAAAATACAAGGCTTGTCAAAGGAGGAAGCATTGACTCTGTTAAAAAATAAAGTGAAATAAAGTGGGAATGAACACTCTGACCGCACACCCAATAATTCCAAAGCTTTCAGGTGATGTTGTAAAATCGTGTAAAGGTTTACCCCTTTGTTTGATAACGGTTGGACGTGCCATGGCAGGTAAACAAGATCCTCATCATTGGGATATGGCAGTAACAAAGTTGAGAAGAGATCCAGTACGGGTACAAGGCATGGAGGAAGACGTGTATCACATTCTCAAGTTCAGTTACGATAGCTTACCTGATGATGCTATCAAATCCTGTTTTACTTATTGTTGTATATACCCGAGGACCACCAAATAAAGCTTGCCGAGATTTTGGATTTATGGATCGAGGAAGGCTTTTTGGATGAATTCAATGACATGCATGAAGCCCGAGAACGAGGGCGGGAAATTGTTGGGGGACTTAAGGCGGCATGTTTACTAGAAAATGGTGAATCTAAGGACTTTGTAAGAATGCATGATGTTATTCGTGAGATGGCTTTATGGATTTATAGTGCATCTACTCCAATGAAGAAAAAATATTTGGTACTTGATCATCCTGGGATGCTTGAAGTTCCCAGGTTGATTCATGGAGGACGGCATAGAGGATATCATTGTGGGGTAGTACCATTAGAAGCATCATTGACATAATTCCACCTTGTCTCAATGTCAAAACTTTTATCGCAAGGGGGGACGCGATTCCTTGTGGATTTCTCCAACTTATGTACAATGTTAAGGTATTAGACCTTTCATCTAACATGAGACTAGAAAATTACCATCAGTAATTGATAAATGGGTGGAACTTCAGTTTTTGAATTTATCGCGTACATTCATCAGGGCAACCCGGTGCACGAAAGCCTCCCCACAATGTGAGGGTCCGGGGAAGGGTCTCACCACAAGGGTGTATAAGGGGCAAGCCATCCCCTGTCAAATTTGACAAGAGGCCTCTCCTAGGGCTTGAACCCGTGACCTCTCAGTCACACAGCAAGGTGTTACCTATGGAGATCAGGGAATTACCAATGGAGATCAAGAATTTAGCGAAAATGAGATATCTGATGTTGGAAGATATGCCCAAGCTACAAATGATTCCACCGGGAGTAATATCAAGTTTTTCACCGGTACGTGTTTTTAGAATAATGAATGTGTTGGATGTCGGTGGAGGACATTTGTTGGAAGAATTAGAATTATTGCAACACATAAATGATATAACCATCACCTTATCAAGGAAGTAAGACAGAACCTCAAAGTGGTGAATGAACTGAAGGATCGAGGAAGTTTTGATATTGTAGCTGACATGATGCCACGTGGTCGGGTCGATGAAAGACCTTTAGAGCAGACAGTGGGATTAGATTCGGCATTTGATAAAGTACAAGGATGGATTGAGGATGAAAACGTGAAGGTTATTGGCATATACGGAATGGGAGGTGCTGAAAGACAACACTCCTAAAAAAGATAAACAATGAATTTGTGAATACGAGTCTTGGGTTTGATATAGTCATTTGGATAGTGGTGTCTCAACAATTCACTGTTGAAAAAGTTCAAAATGCAATATGTGAAAAACTTAAACTTCCGTAAAGCAAAGTTCAAAATGCGATATGTGAAAAACTTATACTTCCGTAAAGCACGTGGAAAGACAAAAGTGAAGATGAGAAGGTAGTACAAATATTTGGGATTCTAAACACGAAGAAATTCGTGCCGTTGTTGGACGACATATGGAAGCTAGCGGATCTTGTAAAAGTTGGTGTTCCACCTCTAGACGATCAAAGAATTTGTAAAGTGATTTTTAGGACTCGATTTGAAGACAGGTGTGGTTTTATGGAAGCACACAAGAAGATTAAAATACAAGGCTTGTCAAAGGAGGAAGCATTGACTCTGTTCAAAAATAAAGTGAAATAAAGTGGGAATGAACACTCTGAACGCACACCCAATAATTCCAAAGCTTTCAGGTGATGTTGTAAAAGCGTGTAAAGGTTTACCCCTTTGTTTGATAACGGTTGGACGTGCCATGGCAGGTAAACAAGATCCTCGTCATTGGGATATGGCAGTAACAAAGTTGACAAGAGATCCAGTAGGGGTACAAGGCATGTAGGAAGACGTGTATCACATTCTCAAGTTCAGTTACGATAGCTTACCTGATGATGCTTTCAAATCCTGTTTTACTTATTGTTGTATATACCCGAGGACCACCAAATAAAGCTTGCCGAGATTTTGGATTTATGGATCGAGGAAGGCTTTTTGGATGAATTCAATGACATGCATGAAGCCCGAGAACGAGGGCGGGAAATTGTTGGGGGACTTAAGGCGGCATGTTTACTAGAAAATGGTGAATCTGAGGACTTTGTAAGAATGCATGATGTTATTCGTGAGATGGCTTTATGGATTTATAGTGCATCTACTCCAATGAAGAAAAAATATTTGGTACTTGATCATCCTGGGATGCTTGAAGTTCCCAGGTTGATTCATGGAGGACGGCATAGAGGATATCATTGTGGGGTAGTACCATTAGAAGCATCATTGACATAATTCCACCTTGTCTCAATGTCAAAACTTTTATCGCAAGGGGGGACGCGATTCCTTGTGGATTTCTCCAACTTATGTACAATGTTAAGGTATTAGACCTTTCATCTAACATGAGACTAGAAAATTACCATCAGTAATTGATAAATGGGTGGAACTTCAGTTTTTGAATTTATCGCGTACATTCATCAGGGTAACCCGGTGCACGAAAGCCTCCCCACAATGTGAGGGTCCGGGGAAGGGTCTCACCACAAGGGTGTATAAGGGGCAAGCCATCCCCTGTCAAATTTGACAAGAGGCCTCTCCTAGGGCTTGAACCCGTGACCTCTCAGTCACACAGCAAGGTGTTACCTATGGAGATCAGGGAATTACCAATGGAGATCAAGAATTTAGCGAAAATGAGATATCTGTTGTTGGAAGATATGCCCAAGCTACAAATGATTCCACCGGGAGTAATATCAAGTTTTTCACCGGTACGTGTTTTTAGAATAATGAATGTCTTGGATGTCGGTGGAGGACATTTGTTGGAAGAATTAGAATTATTGCAACACATAAATGATATAACCATCACCTTATCAAGGAAGTAAGACAGAACCTCAAAGTGGTGAATGAACTGAAGGATCGAGGAAGTTTTGATATTGTAGCTGACATGATGCCACGTGGTCGGGTCGATGAAAGACCTTTAGAGCAGACAGTGGGATTAGATTCGGCATTTGATAAAGTACAAGGATGGATTGAGGATGAAAACGTGAAGGTTATTGGCATATACGGAATGGGAGGTGCTGAAAGACAACACTCCTAAAAAAGATAAACAATGAATTTGTGAATACGAGTCTTGGGTTTGATATAGTCATTTGGATAGTGGTGTCTCAACAATTCACTGTTGAAAAAGTTCAAAATGCAATATGTGAAAAACTTAAACTTCCGTAAAGCAAAGTTCAAAATGCGATATGTGAAAAACTTATACTTCCGTAAAGCACGTGGAAAGACAAAAGTGAAGATGAGAAGGTAGTACAAATATTTGGGATTCTAAACACGAAGAAATTCGTGCCGTTGTTGGACGACATATGGAAGCTAGCGGATCTTGTAAAAGTTGGTGTTCCACCTCTAGACGATCAAAGAATTTGTAAAGTGATTTTTAGGACTCGATTTGAAGACAGGTGTGGTTTTATGGAAGCACACAAGAAGATTAAAATACAAGGCTTGTCAAAGGAGGAAGCATTGACTCTGTTCAAAAATAAAGTGAAATAAAGTGGGAATGAACACTCTGAACGCACACCCACTAATTCCAAAGCTTTCAGGTGATGTTGTAAATGCGTGTAAAGGTTTACCCCTTTATTTGATAAAGGTTGGACGTGCCATGGCAGGTAAACAAGATCATCGTCATTGGGATATGGCAGTAACAAAGTTGAGAAGAGATCCAGTAGGGGTACAAGGCATGGAGGAAGACGTGTATCACATTCTCAAGTTCAGTTACGATAGCTTACCTGATGATGCTATCAAATCCTGTTTTACTTATTGCTGTATATACCCGAGGACCACCAAATAAAGCTTGCCGAGATTTTGGATTTATGGATCGGGGAGGGCTTTTTGGATGAATTCAATGACATGCATGAAGCCCGAGAACGAGGGCGGGAAATTGTTGGGGGACTTAAGGCGGCATGTTTACTAGAAAATGGTGAATCTGAGGACTTTGTAAGAATGCATGATGTTATTCGTGAGATGGCTTTATGGATTTCTAGTGGATCTACTCCAATGAAGAAAAAATATTTGGTACTTGATCATCCTGGGATGCTTGAAGTTCCCAGGTTGATTCATGGAGGACGGCAGAGAGGATATCATTGTGGGGTAGTACCATTAGAAGCATCATTGACATAATTCCACCTTGTCTCAATGTCAAAACTTTTATCGCAAGGGGGGACGCGATTCCTTGTGGATTTCTCCAACTTATGTACAATGTTAAGGTATTAGACTTTTCATCTAACATGAGACTAGATAATTACCTTTAGGAATTGATAAATTGGTGGAACTTCAGTTTTTGAATTTATCGCGTACATTCATCAGGGCAACCCGGTGCACGAAAGCATCCCCGCAATGTGAGGGTCTGGGGAAGGGTCTCACCGCAAGGGTGTATAAGGGGCAAGCCATCGCCTGTCAAATTTGACAAGAGGCCGCTCCCAGGGCTTGAACCCGTGACCTCTCAGTCACACAGCAAGGTGTTACCTATGGAGATCAGGGAATTACCTATGGAGATCAAGAATTTAGCGAAAATGAGATATCTGATGTTGGAAGATATGCCCAGGCTACAAATGATTCCACCGGGAGTAATATCAAGTTTTTCACCGTTACGTGTTTTTAGAATAATGAATGTCTTGGATGTCGGTGGAGGACATTTGTTGGAATAATTAGAATTATTGCAACACATAAATGATATAACCATCACCTTATCAAGGAAGTAAGACAGAACCTCAAAGTTGTGAATGAACTGAAGGATCGAGGAAGTTTTGATATTGTAGCTGACATGATGCCAAGTGGTCGGGTCGATGAAAGACCTTTAGAGCAGACAGTGGGATTAGATTCGGCATTTGATAAAGTACAAGGATGGATTGAGGATGAAAACGTGAAGGTTATTGGCATATACGGGATGGGAGGTGCTGAAAGACAACACTCCTAAAAAAGATAAACAATGAATTTGTGAATACGAGTCTTGGGTTTGATATAGTCATTTGGATAGTGGTGTCTCAACAATTCACTGTTAAAAAAGTTCAAAATGCAATATGTGAAAAACTTAAACTTCTGTAAAGCAAAGTTCAAAATGCGATATGTGAAAAACTTAAACTTTCGTAAAGCACGTGGAAAGACAAAAGTGAAGATGAGAAGGTAGTACAAATATTTGGGATCCTAAACACGAAGAAATTCGTGCTGTTGTTGGACGACATATGGAAGCGAGTGGATCTTGTAAAAGTTGGTGTTCCACCTCAAGACGATCAAAGAATTTGTAAAGTGATTTTTACGACTCGGTTTGAAGACATGTGTGATTTTATGGAAGCACACAAGAAGATTAAAATACAAGGCTTGTCAAAGGAGGAAGCATTGACTCTGTTCAAAAATAAAGTGAAATAAAGTGGGAATGAACACTCTGAACGCACACCCACTAATTCCAAAGCTTTCAGGTGATGTTGTAAATGCGTGTAAAGGTTTACCCCTTTATTTGATAAAGGTTGGACGTGCCATGGCAGGTAAACAAGATCATCGTCATTGGGATATGGCAGTAACAAAGTTGAGAAGAGATCCAGTAGGGGTACAAGGCATGGAGGAAGACGTGTATCACATTCTCAAGTTCAGTTACGATAGCTTACCTGATGATGCTATCAAATCCTGTTTTACTTATTGCTGTATATACCCGAGGACCACCAAATAAAGCTTGCCGAGATTTTGGATTTATGGATCGGGGAGGGCTTTTTGGATGAATTCAATGACATGCATGAAGCCCGAGAACGAGGGCGGGAAATTGTTGGGGGACTTAAGGCGGCATGTTTACTAGAAAATGGTGAATCTGAGGACTTTGTAAGAATGCATGATGTTATTCGTGAGATGGCTTTATGGATTTCTAGTGGATCTACTCCAATGAAGAAAAAATATTTGGTACTTGAGCATCCTGGGATGCTTGAAGTTCCCAGGTTGATTCATGGAGGACGGCAGAGAGGATATCATTGTGGGGTAGTACCATTAGAAGCATCATTGACATAATTCCACCCTGTCTCAATGTCAAAACTTTTATCGCAAGGGGGGACGCGATTCCTTGTGGATTTCTCCAACTTATGTACAATGTTAAGGTATTAGACTTTTCATCTAACATGAGACTAGATAATTACCTTTAGGAATTGATAAATTGGTGGAACTTCAGTTTTTGAATTTATCGCGTACATTCATCAGGGCAACCCGGTGCACGAAAGCATCCCCGCAATGTGAGGGTCTGGGGAAGGGTCTCACCGCAAGGGTGTATAAGGGGCAAGCCATCGCCTGTCAAATTTGACAAGAGGCCGCTCCCAGGGCTTGAACCCGTGACCTCTCAGTCACACAGCAAGGTGTTACCTATGGAGATCAGGGAATTACCTATGGAGATCAAGAATTTAGCGAAAATGAGATATCTGATGTTGGAAGATATGCCCAGGCTACAAATGATTCCACCGGGAGTAATATCAAGTTTTTCACCGTTACGTGTTTTTAGAATAATGAATGTCTTGGATGTCGGTGGAGGACATTTGTTGGAAGAATTAGAATTATTGCAACACATAAATGATATAACCATCACCTTATCAAGGAAGTAAGACAGAACCTCAAAGTTCTGAATGAACTGAAGGATCGAGGAAGTTTTGATATTGTAGCTGACATGATGCCAAGTGGTCGGGTCGATGAAAGACCTTTAGAGCAGACAGTGGGATTAGATTCGGCATTTGATAAAGTACAAGGATGGATTGAGGATGAAAACGTGAAGGTTATTGGCATATACGGGATGGGAGGTGCTGAAAGACAACACTCCTAAAAAAGATAAACAATGAATTTGTGAATACGAGTCTTGGGTTTGATATAGTCATTTGGATAGTGGTGTCTCAACAATTCACTGTTAAAAAAGTTCAAAATGCAATATGTGAAAAACTTAAACTTCTGTAAAGCAAAGTTCAAAATGCGATATGTGAAAAACTTAAACTTTCGTAAAACACGTGGAAAGACAAAAGTGAAGATGAGAAGGTAGTACAAATATTTGGGATCCTAAACACGAAGAAATTCGTGCTGTTGTTGGACGACATATGGAAGCGAGTGGATCTTGTAAAAGTTGGTGTTCCACCTCTAGACGATCAAAGAATTTGTAAAGTGATTTTTACGACTCGGTTTGAAGACATGTGTGATTTTATGGAAGCACACAAGAAGATTAAAATACAAGGCTTGTCAAAGGAGGAAGCATTGACTCTGTTCAAAAATAAAGTGAAATAAAGTGGGAATGAACACTCTGAACGCACACCCACTAATTCCAAAGCTTTCAGGTGATGTTGTAAATGCGTGTAAAGGTTTACCCCTTTATTTGATAAAGGTTGGACGTGCCATGGCAGGTAAACAAGATCATCGTCATTGGGATATGGCAGTAACAAAGTTGAGAAGAGATCCAGTAGGGGTACAAGGCATGGAGGAAGACGTGTATCACATTCTCAAGTTCAGTTACGATAGCTTACCTGATGATGCTATCAAATCCTGTTTTACTTATTGCTGTATATACCCGAGGACCACCAAATAAAGCTTGCCGAGATTTTGGATTTATGGATCGGGGAGGGCTTTTTGGATGAATTCAATGACATGCATGAAGCCCGAGAACGAGGGCGGGAAATTGTTGGGGGACTTAAGGCGGCATGTTTACTAGAAAATGGTGAATCTGAGGACTTTGTAAGAATGCATGATGTTATTCGTGAGATGGCTTTATGGATTTCTAGTGGATCTACTCCAATGAAGAAAAAATATTTGGTACTTGAGCATCCTGGGATGCTTGAAGTTCCCAGGTTGATTCATGGAGGACGGCAGAGAGGATATCATTGTGGGGTAGTACCATTAGAAGCATCATTGACATAATTCCACCTTGTCTCAATGTCAAAACTTTTATCGCAAGGGGGGACGCGATTCCTTGTGGATTTCTCCAACTTATGTACAATGTTAAGGTATTAGACTTTTCATCTAACATGAGACTAGATAATTACCTTTAGGAATTGATAAATTGGTGGAACTTCAGTTTTTGAATTTATCGCGTACATTCATCAGGGCAACCCGGTGCACGAAAGCATCCCCGCAATGTGAGGGTCTGGGGAAGGGTCTCACCGCAAGGGTGTATAAGGGGCAAGCCATCGCCTGTCAAATTTGACAAGAGGCCGCTCCCAGGGCTTGAACCCGTGACCTCTCAGTCACACAGCAAGGTGTTACCTATGGAGATCAGGGAATTACCTATGGAGATCAAGAATTTAGCGAAAATGAGATATCTGATGTTGGAAGATATGCCCAGGCTACAAATGATTCCACCGGGAGTAATATCAAGTTTTTCACCGTTACGTGTTTTTAGAATAATGAATGTCTTGGATGTCGGTGGAGGACATTTGTTGGAAGAATTAGAATTATTGCAACACATAAATGATATAACCATCACCTTATCAAGGAAGTAAGACAGAACCTCAAAGTTGTGAATGAACTGAAGGATCGAGGAAGTTTTGATATTGTAGCTGACATGATGCCAAGTGGTCGGGTCGATGAAAGACCTTTAGAGCAGACAGTGGGATTAGATTCGGCATTTGATAAAGTACAAGGATGGATTGAGGATGAAAACGTGAAGGTTATTGGCATATACGGGATGGGAGGTGCTGAAAGACAACACTCCTAAAAAAGATAAACAATGAATTTGTGAATACGAGTCTTGGGTTTGATATAGTCATTTGGATAGTGGTGTCTCAACAATTCACTGTTAAAAAAGTTCAAAATGCAATATGTGAAAAACTTAAACTTCTGTAAAGCAAAGTTCAAAATGCGATATGTGAAAAACTTAAACTTTCGTAAAGCACGTGGAAAGACAAAAGTGAAGATGAGAAGGTAGTACAAATATTTGGGATCCTAAACACGAAGAAATTCGTGCTGTTGTTGGACGACATATGGAAGCGAGTGGATCTTGTAAAAGTTGGTGTTCCACCTCTAGACGATCAAAGAATTTGTAAAGTGATTTTTACGACTCGGTTTGAAGACATGTGTGATTTTATGGAAGCACACAAGAAGATTAAAATACAAGGCTTGTCAAAGGAGGAAGCATTGACTCTGTTCAAAAATAAAGTGAAATAAAGTGGGAATGAACACTCTGAACGCACACCCACTAATTCCAAAGCTTTCAGGTGATGTTGTAAATGCGTGTAAAGGTTTACCCCTTTATTTGATAAAGGTTGGACGTGCCATGGCAGGTAAACAAGATCATCGTCATTGGGATATGGCAGTAACAAAGTTGAGAAGAGATCCAGTAGGGGTACAAGGCATGGAGGAAGACGTGTATCACATTCTCAAGTTCAGTTACGATAGCTTACCTGATGATGCTATCAAATCCTGTTTTACTTATTGCTGTATATACCCGAGGACCACCAAATAAAGCTTGCCGAGATTTTGGATTTATGGATCGGGGAGGGCTTTTTGGATGAATTCAATGACATGCATGAAGCCCGAGAACGAGGGCGGGAAATTGTTGGGGGACTTAAGGCGGCATGTTTACTAGAAAATGGTGAATCTGAGGACTTTGTAAGAATGCATGATGTTATTCGTGAGATGGCTTTATGGATTTCTAGTGGATCTACTCCAATGAAGAAAAAATATTTGGTACTTGATCATCCTGGGATGCTTGAAGTTCCCAGGTTGATTCATGGAGGACGGCAGAGAGGATATCATTGTGGGGTAGTACCATTAGAAGCATCATTGACATAATTCCACCTTGTCTCAATGTCAAAACTTTTATCGCAAGGGGGGACGCGATTCCTTGTGGATTTCTCCAACTTATGTACAATGTTAAGGTATTAGACTTTTCATCTAACATGAGACTAGATAATTACCTTTAGGAATTGATAAATTGGTGGAACTTCAGTTTTTGAATTTATCGCGTACATTCATCAGGGCAACCCGGTGCACGAAAGCATCCCCGCAATGTGAGGGTCTGGGGAAGGGTCTCACCGCAAGGGTGTATAAGGGGCAAGCCATCGCCTGTCAAATTTGACAAGAGGCCGCTCCCAGGGCTTGAACCCGTGACCTCTCAGTCACACAGCAAGGTGTTACCTATGGAGATCAGGGAATTACCTATGGAGATCAAGAATTTAGCGAAAATGAGATATCTGATGTTGGAAGATATGCCCAGGCTACAAATGATTCCACCGGGAGTAATATCAAGTTTTTCACCGTTACGTGTTTTTAGAATAATGAATGTCTTGGATGTCGGTGGAGGACATTTGTTGGAAGAATTAGAATTATTGCAACACATAAATGATATAACCATCACCTTATCAAGGAAGTAAGACAGAACCTCAAAGTTGTGAATGAACTGAAGGATCGAGGAAGTTTTGATATTGTAGCTGACATGATGCCAAGTGGTCGGGTCGATGAAAGACCTTTAGAGCAGACAGTGGGATTAGATTCGGCATTTGATAAAGTACAAGGATGGATTGAGGATGAAAACGTGAAGGTTATTGGCATATACGGGATGGGAGGTGCTGAAAGACAACACTCCTAAAAAAGATAAACAATGAATTTGTGAATACGAGTCTTGGGTTTGATATAGTCATTTGGATAGTGGTGTCTCAACAATTCACTGTTAAAAAAGTTCAAAATGCAATATGTGAAAAACTTAAACTTCTGTAAAGCAAAGTTCAAAATGCGATATGTGAAAAACTTAAACTTTCGTAAAGCACGTGGAAAGACAAAAGTGAAGATGAGAAGGTAGTACAAATATTTGGGATCCTAAACACGAAGAAATTCGTGCTGTTGTTGGACGACATATGGAAGCGAGTGGATCTTGTAAAAGTTGGTGTTCCACCTCTAGACGATCAAAGAATTTGTAAAGTGATTTTTACGACTCGGTTTGAAGACATGTGTGATTTTATGGAAGCACACAAGAAGATTAAAATACAAGGCTTGTCAAAGGAGGAAGCATTGACTCTGTTCAAAAATAAAGTGAAATAAAGTGGGAATGAACACTCTGAACGCACACCCACTAATTCCAAAGCTTTCAGGTGATGTTGTAAATGCGTGCAAAGGTTTACCCCTTTATTTGATAAAGGTTGGACGTGCCATGGCAGGTAAACAAGATCATCGTCATTGGGATATGGCAGTAACAAAGTTGAGAAGAGATCCAGTAGGGGTACAAGGCATGGAGGAAGACGTGTATCACATTCTCAAGTTCAGTTACGATAGCTTACCTGATGATGCTATCAAATCCTGTTTTACTTATTGCTGTATATACCCGAGGACCACCAAATAAAGCTTGCCGAGATTTTGGATTTATGGATCGGGGAGGGCTTTTTGGATGAATTCAATGACATGCATGAAGCCCGAGAACGAGGGCGGGAAATTGTTGGGGGACTTAAGGCGGCATGTTTACTAGAAAATGGTGAATCTGAGGACTTTGTAAGAATGCATGATGTTATTCGTGAGATGGCTTTATGGATTTCTAGTGGATCTACTCCAATGAAGAAAAAATATTTGGTACTTGATCATCCTGGGATGCTTGAAGTTCCCAGGTTGATTCATGGAGGACGGCAGAGAGGATATCATTGTGGGGTAGTACCATTAGAAGCATCATTGACATAATTCCACCTTGTCTCAATGTCAAAACTTTTATCGCAAGGGGGGACGCGATTCCTTGTGGATTTCTCCAACTTATGTACAATGTTAAGGTATTAGACTTTTCATCTAACATGAGACTAGATAATTACCTTTAGGAATTGATAAATTGGTGGAACTTCAGTTTTTGAATTTATCGCGTACATTCATCAGGGCAACCCGGTGCACGAAAGCATCCCCGCAATGTGAGGGTCTGGGGAAGGGTCTCACCGCAAGGGTGTATAAGGGGCAAGCCATCGCCTGTCAAATTTGACAAGAGGCCGCTCCCAGGGCTTGAACCCGTGACCTCTCAGTCACACAGCAAGGTGTTACCTATGGAGATCAGGGAATTACCTATGGAGATCAAGAATTTAGCGAAAATGAGATATCTGATGTTGGAAGATATGCCCAGGCTACAAATGATTCCACCGGGAGTAATATCAAGTTTTTCACCGTTACGTGTTTTTAGAATAATGAATGTCTTGGATGTCGGTGGAGGACATTTGTTGGAAGAATTAGAATTATTGCAACACATAAATGATATAACCATCACCTTATCAAGGAAGTAAGACAGAACCTCAAAGTTGTGAATGAACTGAAGGATCGAGGAAGTTTTGATATTGTAGCTGACATGATGCCAAGTGGTCGGGTCGATGAAAGACCTTTAGAGCAGACAGTGGGATTAGATTCGGCATTTGATAAAGTACAAGGATGGATTGAGGATGAAAACGTGAAGGTTATTGGCATATACGGGATGGGAGGTGCTGAAAGACAACACTCCTAAAAAAGATAAACAATGAATTTGTGAATACGAGTCTTGGGTTTGATATAGTCATTTGGATAGTGGTGTCTCAACAATTCACTGTTAAAAAAGTTCAAAATGCAATATGTGAAAAACTTAAACTTCTGTAAAGCAAAGTTCAAAATGCGATATGTGAAAAACTTAAACTTTCGTAAAGCACGTGGAAAGACAAAAGTGAAGATGAGAAGGTAGTACAAATATTTGGGATCCTAAACACGAAGAAATTCGTGCTGTTGTTGGACGACATATGGAAGCGAGTGGATCTTGTAAAAGTTGGTGTTCCACCTCTAGACGATCAAAGAATTTGTAAAGTGATTTTTACGACTCGGTTTGAAGACATGTGTGATTTTATGGAAGCACACAAGAAGATTAAAATACAAGGCTTGTCAAAGGAGGAAGCATTGACTCTGTTCAAAAATAAAGTGAAATAAAGTGGGAATGAACACTCTGAACGCACACCCACTAATTCCAAAGCTTTCAGGTGATGTTGTAAATGCGTGTAAAGGTTTACCCCTTTATTTGATAAAGGTTGGACGTGCCATGGCAGGTAAACAAGATCATCGTCATTGGGATATGGCAGTAACAAAGTTGAGAAGAGATCCAGTAGGGGTACAAGGCATGGAGGAAGACGTGTATCACATTCTCAAGTTCAGTTACGATAGCTTACCTGATGATGCTATCAAATCCTGTTTTACTTATTGCTGTATATACCCGAGGACCACCAAATAAAGCTTGCCGAGATTTTGGATTTATGGATCGGGGAGGGCTTTTTGGATGAATTCAATGACATGCATGAAGCCCGAGAACGAGGGCGGGAAATTGTTGGGGGACTTAAGGCGGCATGTTTACTAGAAAATGGTGAATCTGAGGACTTTGTAAGAATGCATGATGTTATTCGTGAGATGGCTTTATGGATTTCTAGTGGATCTACTCCAATGAAGAAAAAATATTTGGTACTTGATCATCCTGGGATGCTTGAAGTTCCCAGGTTGATTCATGGAGGACGGCAGAGAGGATATCATTGTGGGGTAGTACCATTAGAAGCATCATTGACATAATTCCACCTTGTCTCAATGTCAAAACTTTTATCGCAAGGGGGGACGCGATTCCTTGTGGATTTCTCCAACTTATGTACAATGTTAAGGTATTAGACTTTTCATCTAACATGAGACTAGATAATTACCTTTAGGAATTGATAAATTGGTGGAACTTCAGTTTTTGAATTTATCGCGTACATTCATCAGGGCAACCCGGTGCACGAAAGCATCCCCGCAATGTGAGGGTCTGGGGAAGGGTCTCACCGCAAGGGTGTATAAGGGGCAAGCCATCGTCTGTCAAATTTGACAAGAGGCCGCTCCCAGGGCTTGAACCCGTGACCTCTCAGTCACACAGCAAGGTGTTACCTATGGAGATCAGGGAATTACCTATGGAGATCAAGAATTTAGCGAAAATGAGATATCTGATGTTGGAAGATATGCCCAGGCTACAAATGATTCCACCGGGAGTAATATCAAGTTTTTCACCGTTACGTGTTTTTAGAATAATGAATGTCTTGGATGTCGGTGGAGGACATTTGTTGGAAGAATTAGAATTATTGCAACACATAAATGATATAACCATCGCCTTATCAAGGAAGTAAGACAGAACCTCAAAGTTGTGAATGAACTGAAGGATCGAGGAAGTTTTGATATTGTAGCTGACATGATGCCAAGTGGTCGGGTCGATGAAAGACCTTTAGAGCAGACAGTGGGATTAGATTCGGCATTTGATAAAGTACAAGGATGGATTGAGGATGAAAACGTGAAGGTTATTGGCATATACGGGATGGGAGGTGCTGAAAGACAACACTCCTAAAAAAGATAAACAATGAATTTGTGAATACGAGTCTTGGGTTTGATATAGTCATTTGGATAGTGGTGTCTCAACAATTCACTGTTAAAAAAGTTCAAAATGCAATATGTGAAAAACTTAAATTTCTGTAAAGCAAAGTTCAAAATGCGATATGTGAAAAACTTAAACTTTCGTAAAGCACGTGGAAAGACAAAAGTGAAGATGAGAAGGTAGTACAAATATTTGGGATCCTAAACACGAAGAAATTCGTGCTGTTGTTGGACGACATATGGAAGCGAGTGGATCTTGTAAAAGTTGGTGTTCCACCTCTAGACGATCAAAGAATTTGTAAAGTGATTTTTACGACTCGGTTTGAAGACATGTGTGATTTTATGGAAGCACACAAGAAGATTAAAATACAAGGCTTGTCAAAGGAGGAAGCATTGACTCTGTTCAAAAATAAAGTGAAATAAAGTGGGAATGAACACTCTGAACGCACACCCACTAATTCCAAAGCTTTCAGGTGATGTTGTAAATGCGTGTAAAGGTTTACCCCTTTATTTGATAAAGGTTGGACGTGCCATGGCAGGTAAACAAGATCATCGTCATTGGGATATGGCAGTAACAAAGTTGAGAAGAGATCCAGTAGGGGTACAAGGCATGGAGGAAGACGTGTATCACATTCTCAAGTTCAGTTACGATAGCTTACTTGATGATGCTATCAAATCCTGTTTTACTTATTGCTGTATATACCCGAGGACCACCAAATAAAGCTTGCCGAGATTTTGGATTTATGGATCGGGGAGGGCTTTTTGGATGAATTCAATGACATGCATGAAGCCCGAGAACGAGGGCGGGAAATTGTTGGGGGACTTAAGGCGGCATGTTTACTAGAAAATGGTGAATCTGAGGACTTTGTAAGAATGCATGATGTTATTCGTGAGATGGCTTTATGGATTTCTAGTGGATCTACTCCAATGAAGAAAAAATATTTGGTACTTGATCATCCTGGGATGCTTGAAGTTCCCAGGTTGATTCATGGAGGACGGCAGAGAGGATATCATTGTGGGGTAGTACCATTAGAAGCATCATTGACATAATTCCACCTTGTCTCAATGTCAAAACTTTTATCGCAAGGGGGGACGCGATTCCTTGTGGATTTCTCCAACTTATGTACAAATAGCTCTATAACGTCATAATGAACTAAACTCTCGATAACATTAAGATAAATACTAAATAACAATTTCGTGAACCAGAGTTTGGAAGTAATCCACAATTCCTCGCGCTTCACGACTCCATCTGCAAACAGCTTCTTTAGAGTTGAACCTATCTGCATCCGAATCAAAGAATGACAACCATTTGAGTTCCATGTCTTTGTATGCACATGAATTGATTGTGTCTATTCGCAAAATAGATATCGAATAACAACATATGCCTAATCTTTCTACAAGCTTGAACCTTTAGATATGAGAAGAATTCAATTTAACATTAGAGACTTTTGATTCTAATTCCATCGTCACCAACTTTTAAAAAGAATTACTCGTGTCATACGTAATATAAAACGTTATGGTCTGCACGTGAGAGGTTTATTTGAAAACATATATAAAATCATAAACGTCTCTTTTCTTAAAAGCTAGAGCTTCTAAATGAGACGGCAATTCAGTGTGGTATCAAAGTCGCGATAAAATTATGTCCACCCCTCACTATAAAAATATTAGGCGTTACATGAAGCCCGAGAACGAGGGCGGGAAATTGTTGGGGGACTTAAGGCGGCATGTTTACTAGAAAATGGTGAATCTGAGGACTTTGTAAGAATGCAAGATTTTATTCGTGAGATGGCTTTATGGATTTCTAGTGGATCTACTCCAATGAAGAAAAAATATTTGGTACTTGATCATCCTGGGATGCTTGAAGTTCCCAGGTTGATTCATGGAGGACGGCAGAGAGGATATCATTGTGGGGTAGTACCATTAGAAGCATCATTGACATAACTCCACCTTGTCTCAATGTCAAAACTTTTATCGCAAGGGGGGACGCGATTCCTTGTGGATTTCTCCAACTTATGTACAATGTTAAGGTATTAGACTTTTCATCTAACATGAGACTAGAAAATTACCTTTAGGAATTGATAAATTGGTGGAACTTCAGTTTTTGAATTTATCGCGTACATTCATCAGGGCAACCCGGTGCACGAAAGCATCCCCACAATGTGAGGGTCCGGGGAAGGGTCTCACCGCAAGGGTGTATAAGGGGCAAGCCATCCCCTGTCAAATTTGACAAGAGGCCGCTCCCAGGGCTTGAACCCGTGACCTCTCAGTCACACAGCAAGGTGTTACCTATGGAGATCAGGGAATTACCTATGGAGATCAAGCATTTAGCGAAAATGAGATATCTGATGTTGGAAGATATGCCCAGGCTACAAATGATTCAACTGGGAGTAATATCAAGTTTTTCACCGTTACGTGTTTTTAGAATAATGAATGTCTTGGATGTCGGTGGAGGACGTTTGTTGGAAGAATTAGAATTATTGCAACACATAAATGATATAACCATCACCTTATCAAGGAAGTAAGACAGAACCTCAAAGTTGTGAATGAACTGAAGGATCGAGGAAGTTTTGATATTGTAGCTGACATGATGCCAAGTGGTCGGGTCGATGAAAGACCTTTAGAGCAGACAGTGGGATTAGATTCGGCATTTGATAAAGTACAAGGATGGATTGAGGATGAAAACGTGAAGGTTATTGGCATATACGGGATGGGAGGTGCTGAAAGACAACACTCCTAAAAAAGATATACAATGAATTTGTGAATACGAGTCTTGGGTTTGATATAGTCATTTGGATAGTGGTGTCTCAACAATTCACTGTTAAAAAAGTTCAAAATGCAATATGTGAAAAACTTAAACTTCTGTAAAGCAAAGTTCAAAATGCGATATGTGAAAAACTTAAACTTTCGTAAAGCACGTGGAAAGACAAAAGTGAAGATGAGAAGGTAGTACAAATATTTGGGATCCTAAACACGAAGAAATTCGTGCTGTTGTTGGACGACATATGGAAACGAGTGGATCTTGTAAAAGTTGGTGTTCCACCTCTAGACGATCAAAGAATTTGTAAAGTGATTTTTACGACTCGGTTTGAAGACATGTGTGATTTTATGGAAGCACACAAGAAGATTAAAATACAAGGCTTGTCAAAGGAGGAAGCATTGACTCTGTTCAAAAATAAAGTGAAATAAAGTGGGAATGAACACTCTGAACGCACACCCACTAATTCCAAAGCTTTCAGGTGATGTTGTAAATGCGTGTAAAGGTTTACCCCTTTATTTGATAAAGGTTGGACGTGCCATGGCAGGTAAACAAGATCATCGTCATTGGGATATGGCAGTAACAAAGTTGAGAAGAGATCCAGTAGGGGTACAAGGCATGGAGGAAGACGTGTATCACATTCTCAAGTTCAGTTACGATAGCTTACTTGATGATGCTATCAAATCCTGTTTTACTTATTGCTGTATATACCCGAGGACCACCAAATAAAGCTTGCCGAGATTTTGGATTTATGGATCGGGGAGGGCTTTTTGGATGAATTCAATGACATGCATGAAGCCCGAGAACGAGGGCGGGAAATTGTTGGGGGACTTAAGGCGGCATGTTTACTAGAAAATGGTGAATCTGAGGACTTTGTAAGAATGCATGATGTTATTCGTGAGATGGCTTTATGGATTTCTAGTGGATCTACTCCAATGAAGAAAAAATATTTGGTACTTGATCATCCTGGGATGCTTGAAGTTCCCAGGTTGATTCATGGAGGACGGCAGAGAGGATATCATTGTGGGGTAGTACCATTAGAAGCATCATTGACATAATTCCACCTTGTCTCAATGTCAAAACTTTTATCGCAAGGGGGGACGCGATTCCTTGTGGATTTCTCCAACTTATGTACAAATAGCTCTATAACGTCATAATGAACTAAACTCTCGATAACATTAAGATAAATACTAAATAACAATTTCGTGAACCAGAGTTTGGAAGTAATCCACAATTCCTCGCGCTTCACGACTCCATCTGCAAACAGCTTCTTTAGAGTTGAACCTATCTGCATCCGAATCAAAGAATGACAACCATTTGAGTCCCATGTCTTTGTATGCACATGAATTGATTGTGTCTATTCGCAAAATAGATATCGAATAACAACATATGCCTAATCTTTCTACAAGCTTGAACCTTTAGATATGAGAAGAATTCAATTTAACATTAGAGACTTTTGATTCTAATTCCATCGTCACCAACTTTTAAAAAGAATTACTCGTGTCATACGTAATATAAAACGTTATGGTCTGCACGTGAGAGGTTTATTTGAAAACATATATAAAATCATAAACGTCTCTTTTCTTAAAAGCTAGAGCTTCTAAATGAGACGGCAATTCAGTGTGGTATCAAAGTCGCGATAAAATTATGTCCACCCCTCACTATAAAAATATTAGGCGTTGCATGAAGCCCGAGAACGAGGGCGGGAAATTGTTGGGGGACTTAAGGCGGCATGTTTACTAGAAAATGGTGAATCTGAGGACTTTGTAAGAATGCAAGATTTTATTCGTGAGATGGCTTTATGGATTTCTAGTGGATCTACTCCAATGAAGAAAAAATATTTGGTACTTGATCATCCTGGGATGCTTGAAGTTCCCAGGTTGATTCATGGAGGACGACAGAGAGGATATCATTGTGGGGTAGTACCATTAGAAGCATCATTGACATAACTCCACCTTGTCTCAATGTCAAAACTTTTATCGCAAGGGGGGACGCGATTCCTTGTGGATTTCTCCAACTTATGTACAATGTTAAGGTATTAGACTTTTCATCTAACATGAGACTAGAAAATTACCTTTAGGAATTGATAAATTGGTGGAACTTCAGTTTTTGAATTTATCGCGTACATTCATCAGGGCAACCCGGTGCACGAAAGCATCCCCACAATGTGAGGGTCCGGGGAAGGGTCTCACCGCAAGGGTGTATAAGGGGCAAGCCATCCCCTGTCAAATTTGACAAGAGGCCGCTCCCAGGGCTTAAACCCGTGACCTCTCAGTCACACAGCAAGGTGTTACCTATGGAGATCAGGGAATTACCTATGGAGATCAAGCATTTAGCGAAAATGAGATATCTGATGTTGGAAGATATGCCCAGGCTACAAATGATTCAACCGGGAGTAATATCAAGTTTTTCACCGTTACGTGTTTTTAGAATAATGAATGTCTTGGATGTCGGTGGAGGACGTTTGTTGGAAGAATTAGAATTATTGCAACACATAAATGATATAACCATCACCTTATCAAGGAAGTAAGACAGAACCTCAAAGTTGTGAATGAACTGAAGGATCGAGGAAGTTTTGATATTGTAGCTGAATTGATGCCAAGTGGTCGGGTCGATGAAAGACCTTTAGAGCAGACAGTGGGATTAGATTCGGTATTTGATAAAGTACAAGGATGGATTGAGGATGAAAACGTGAAGGTTATTGGCATATACGGGATGGGAGGTGCTGAAAGACAACACTCCTAAAAAAGATAAACAATGAATTTGTGAATACGAGTCTTGGGTTTGATATAGTCATTTGGATAGTGGTGTCTCAACAATTCACTGTTAAAAAAGTTCAAAATGCAATATGTGAAAAACTTAAACTTCCGTAAAGCAAAGTTCAAAATGCGATATGTGAAAAACTTAAACTTCCGTAAAGCACGTGGAAAGACAAAATTGAAGATGAGAAGGTAGTACAAATATTTGGGATCCTAAACACGAAGAAATTCGTGCTGTTGTTGGACGACATATGGAAGCGAGTGGATCTTGTAAAAGTTGGTGTTCCACCTCTAGACGATCAAAGAATTTGTAAAGTGATTTTTACGACTCGGTTTGAAGACATGTGTGATTTTATGGAATCACACAAGAAGATTAAAATACAAGGCTTGTCAAAGGAGGAAGCATTGACTCTGTTCAAAAATAAAGTGAAATAAAGTGGGAATGAACACTCTGAACGCACACCCAATAATTCCAAAGCTTTCAGGTGATGTTGTAAATGCGTGTAAAGGTTTACCCCTTTGTTTGATAAAGGTTGGACGTGCCATGGCAGGTAAACAAGATCCTCGTCATTGGGATATGGCAGTAACAAAGTTGAGAAGAGATCCAGTAGGGGTACAAGGCATGGAGGAAGACGTGTATCACATTCTCAAGTTCAGTTACGATAGCTTACTTGATGATGCTATCAAATCCTGTTTTACTTATTGCTGTATATACCCGAGGACCACCAAATAAAGCTTGCCGAGATTTTGGATTTATGGATCGTGGAGGGCTTTTTGGATGAATTCAATGACATGCATGAAGCCCGAGAACGAGGGCGGGAATTTGTTGGGGGACTTAAGGCGGCATGTTTACTAGAAAATGGTGAATCTGAGGACTTTGTAAGAATGCATGATGTTATTCGTGAGATGGCTTTATGGATTTCCAGTGGATCTACTCCAATGAAGAAAAAATATTTGGTACTTGATCATCCTGGGATGCTTGAAGTTCCCAGGTTGATTCATGGAGGACGGCATAGAGGATATCATTGTGGGGTAGTACCATTAGAAGCATCATTGACATAATTCCACCTTGTCTCAATGTCAAAACTTTAATCGCAAGGGGGGACGCGATTCCTTGTGGATTTCTCCAACTTATGTACAATGTTAAGGTATTAGACTTTTCATCTAGCATGAGACTAGAAAATTACCTTCAGGAATTGATAAATTGGTGGAACTTCAGTTTTTGAATTTATCGCGTACATTCATCAGGGCAACCCGGTGCACGAAAGCATCCCCACAATGTGAGGGTCCGGGGAAGGGTCTCACCGCAAGGGTGTATAAGGGGCAAGCCATCCCCTGTCAAATTTGACAAGAGGTCGCTCCCAGGGCTTGAACCCGTGACCTCTCAGTCACACAGCAAGGTGTTACCTATGGAGATCAGGGAATTACCTATGGAGATCAAGCATTTAGCGAAAATGAGATATCTGATGTTGGAAGATATGCCCAGGCTACAAATGATTCAACCGGGAGTAATATCAAGTTTTTCACCGTTACGTGTTTTTAGAATAATGAATGTCTTGGATGTCGGTGGAGGACATTTGTTGGAAAAATTAGAATTATTGCAACACATAAATGATATAACCATCACCTTATCAAGGAAGTAAGACAAAACCTCAAAGTGGTGAATGAACTGAAGGATCGAGGAAGTTTTGATATTGTAGCTGACATGATGCCACGTGGTCGGGTCGATGAAAGACCTTTAGTGCAGACAGTGGGATTAGATTCGGCATTTGATAAAGTACAAGGATGGATTGAGGATGAAAACGTGAAGGTTATTGCCATATACGGAATGGGAGGTGCTGAAAGACAACACTCCTAAAAAAGATAAACAATGAATTTGTGAATACGAGTCTTGGGTTTGATATAGTCATTTGGATAGTGGTGTCTCAACAATTCACTGTTGAAAAAGTTCAAAATGCAATATGTGAAAAACTTAAACTTCCGTAAAGCAAAGTTCAAAATGCGATATGTGAAAAACTTATACTTCCGTAAAGCACGTGGAAAGACAAAAGTGAAGATGAGAAGGTAGTACTAATATTTGGGATCCTAAACACGAAGAAATTCGTGCTGTTGTTGGACGACATATGGAAGCGAGTGGATCTTGTAAAAGTTGGTGTTCCACCTCTAAACGATCAAAGAATTTGTAAAGTGATTTTTACGACTCGGTTTGAAGACATGTGTGATTTTATGGAAGCACACAAGAAGATTAAAATACAAGGCTTGTCAAAGGAGGAAGCATTGACTCTGTTCAAAAAGAAAGTGAAGTAAAGTGGGAATGAACACTCTGAACGCACACCCAATAATTCCAAAGCTTTCAGGCGATGTTGTAAAAGCGTGTAAAGGTTTACCCCTTTGTTTGATAATGGTTGGACGTGCCATGGCAGGTAAACAAGATCCTCGTCATTGGGATATGGCAGTAACAAAGTTGAGAAGAGATCCAGTAGGGGTACAAGGCATGGAGGAAGACGTGTATCACATTCTCAAGTTCAATTACGATAGCTTACTTGATGATGCTATCAAATCATGTTTTACTTATTGCTGTATATACCCGAGGACCACCAAATAAAGCTTGCCGAGATTTTGGATTTATGGATCGGGGAGGGCTTTTTGGATGAATTCAATGACATGCATGAAGCCCGAGAACGAGGGCGGGAAATTGTTGGGGGACTTAAGGCGGCATGTTTACTAGAAAATGGTGAATCTGAGGACTTTGTAAGAATGCATGATGTTATTCGTGAGATGGCTTTATGGATTTCTAGTGGATCTACTCCAATGAAGAAAAAATATTTGGTACTTGATCATCCTGGGATGCTTGAAGTTCCCAGGTTGATTCATGGAGGTCGGGAGAGAGGATATCATTGTGGGGTAGTACCATTAGAAGCATCATTGACATAATTCCACCTTGTCTCAATGTCAAAACTTTTATTGCAAGGGGGGACGCGATTCCTTGTGGATTTCTCCAACTTATGTACAATATTAAGGTATTAGACCTTTCATGTAACATGAGACTAGAAAATTACCTTCAGGAATTGATAAATTGGTGGAACTTCAGTTTTTGAATTTATCGCGTACATTCATCAGGGCAGCCTGGTGCACGAAAGCATCCCCACAATGTGAGGGTCCGAGGAAGGGTCTCACCGCAAGGGTGTATAAGGGGCAAGCCATCCCCTGTCAAATTTGACAAGAGGCCGCTCCCAGGGCTTGAACCCGTGACCTCTCAGTCACACAGCAAGGTGTTACGTATGGAGATCAGGGAATTACCTATGGAGATCAAGAATTTAGCGAAAATGAGATATCTGATGTTGGAAGATATGCCCAGGCTACAAATGATTCCACCGGGAGTAATATCAAGTTTTTCACCGTTACGTGTTTTTAGAATAATGAACGTCTTGGATGTCGGTGGAGGACATTTGTTGGAAGAATTAGAATTATTGCAACACATAAATGATATAACCATCACCTTATCAAGGAAGTAAGACAGAACCTCAAAATGGTGAATGAACTAAAGGATCGAGGAAGTTTTGATATAGTAGCTGACATGATGCCACGTGGTCGGGTCGATGAAAGACCTTTAGAGCAGACAGTGGGATTAGATTCGGCATTTGATAAAGTACAAGGATGGATTGAGGATGAAAACGTGAAGGTTATTGGCATATACGGAATGGGAGGTGCTGAAAGACAACACTCCTAAAAAAGATAAACAATGAATTTGTGAATACGAGTCTTGGGTTTGATATAGTCATTGGGATAGTGGTGTCTCAACAATTCACTGTTGAAAAAGTTCAAAATGCAATATGTGAAAAACTTAAACTTCCGTAAAGCAAATTCAAAATGCAATATGTGAAAAACTTAAACTTCCGTAAAGCACGTGGAAAGACCAAAGTGAAGATGAGAAGGTAGTACAAATATTTGGGATCCTAAACACGAAGAAATTCGTGTTGTTGTTGGATGACATATGGAAGCGAGTGGATCTTGTAAAAGTTGGTGTTCCACCTCTAGACGATCAAAGAATTTGTAAAATGATTTTTACGACTCGATTTGAAGGCATGTGTGGTTTTATGGAAGCACACAAGAAGATTAAAATACAAGGCTTGTCAAAGGAGGAAACATTGACTCTGTTAAAAAATAAAGTGCAATAAAGTGGGAATGAACACTCTGAACGCACACCCAATAATTCCAAAGCTTTCAGGTGATGTTGTAAAAGCGTGTAAAGGTTTACCCCTTTGTTTGATAACGGTTGGACGTGCCATGGCAGGTAAACAAGATCCTCGTCATTGGGATATGGCAGTAACAAAGTTGAGAAGAGATCCAGTAGGGGTACAAGGCATGCAGGAAGACGTGTATCACATTCTCAAGTTCAGTTACGATACCTTACCTGATGATGCTATCAAATCTTATTTTACTTATTGTTGTATATACCCGAGGACCACCAAATAAAGCTTGCCGAGATTTTGGATTTATGGATCGGGGATGGCTTTTTGGATGAATTCAATGACATGCATGAAGCCCGAGAATGAGGGCGGGAAATTGTTGGGGGACTTAAGGCGGCATGTTTACTAGAAAATGGTGAATCTGAGGACTTTGTAAGAATGCATGATGTTATTCGTGAGATGGCTTTATGGATTTCTAGTGGATCTACTCCAATGAAGAAAAAATATTTGGTACTTGATCATCCTGGGATGCTTGAAGTTCCCAGGTTGATTCATGGAGGATGGCAGAGAGTATATCATTGTGGGGTAGTACCATTAGAAGCATCATTGACATAATTCCATCTTGTCTCAATGTCAAAACTTTTATCGCAAGGGGGGACGCGATTCCTTGTGGATTTCTCCAACTTATGTACAATGTTAAGGTATTAGACCTTTCATCTAACATGAGACTAGAAAATTACCTTCAGGAATTGATAAATTGGTGGAACCCGGTGCACGAAAGCATCCCCACAATGTGAGGGTCCGGGGAAGGGTCTCACCGCAAGGGTGTATAAGGGGCAAGTCATCCCCTGTCAAATTTGACAAGAGGCCGCTCCCAGGGCTTGAACCCGTGACCTCTCAGTCACACAGCAAGATGTTACCTATGGAGATCAGGGAATTACCTATGGAGATCAAGAATTTAGCGAAAATGAGATATCTGATGTTGGAAGATATGCCCAGGCTACAAATTATTCCACCGGGAGTAATATCAAGTTTTTCACCGTTACGTGTTTTTAGAATAATGAATGTCTTGGATGTCGGTGGAGGACATTTGTTGGAAGAATTAGAATTATGGCGATTTATTATTTTTACCCTTTATTTTATAGTAACTTCAAGTTTTGCCCTTTTTTTTTACTGGCTTTTTTTTTGCCCTCTAACTTATTTTTTTTGATTTAATATTGCCCGGTGGGCTTCGTTGAGGGCTGGATCGAAGCCCAGTCGACGTGGCGACACACGTGGCATACGGACGAAGGCCACGTGGCGCCACGTCAATAATTTTTTATTTTTATTTTTTATTGCTGAGAAATAGGCTAATTACCAGATTACCATGGCCTAAATTTTTGTTACCGTTATAAATCTCGGACATTAGAACCGTTCACTATTCTCCCCGTAAATCGACCGTCGATCTCTCTCTCACTCACAAATCAGAGATTCTAACATTAATCCCAAAGTTGTGGAAATTTCAGGTAAACAATTTCTCAATGTTTTGTGTTGTAATTACATTAGGGTTTAGGGTTTTTTTTTTGCGTTTGTAATTACATTCCCGATTCTTAGGGTTTAAGGTTTGTTTTCCCCGATTAAAGGTAATTATCGATTTAAACTGATTTCTTTTGTTAAATTTTGATCGAACAACGGGTGTCGACATACTAGTTTGGTTGCATTTCTTCAATTCGAGGTAAATGCTAAAACCCTAAGATTCGATTTTTAATTTGCAGTTTGACCAATTTTATGTTTGTTGATGTATAATTCGATCTAAATACCGAAACCAAGTACTACCAGTGCTCAATTGCTTAACTGTTTGCAATAGGAGGAAATTGATTAGTTAATCTGTAAAATTAGGGTACTGTGTGTGTGCTTAGTAAAATTGATTAGTTTTTAGTGTTAAATTCTGTAATGTACTATGTATCTTTTGATTATTGTTTATGGCTAAATCTATAATGGTACTAGAAATTTGATAATGTGAAATTTGATATATGTATGTTTTGATTTTATTGTAGATGGTGTATCAATTTCCTTGTGTATGTGGTCGGGGTTTAATGATATATGATAGGGCTGGGTTAACTTCGACTCGTCCGGGTGAATACTATTACGTGTGTCCAACTAGGGTGCATCACCCAAATTATTTTATTTGGGCTGATGAAATCTATTTGGAAAAAAATGCTCGTCTACGGGCTTTCATGTACCCCCTACAATGAATTCTCCACCGTCTTTGAAAAAGAGAACACACTTGCAAGAAGGCTCTTTTGGAAATCATGAACAAGATAAGACAGAATCTAGTTGTGGTGTGTCTGCTACATCTAATGTTCTTGGCGTTGTGGGTACCCCTCATGGTTATGGATTGAATGAAGTGCTACCTAATGTGAATGTCACAAAGACTGCTCTAGCTTGCTGTTGTATTGCTTGGTCTATAGTGATCATGATGGTCATTGTTATTTGTATTTTTTTTGTACTCTTTTATTCCAAAAAATACTTATAGAATTTAAGTTAATGTTGGATGATTTGATTAGTTAATGGTGTTAATTTCAGTTCATGTTGGTGAATGTAATGAATTTATGTTAATGAATTTATTTTCTTTGTGTTAATGAAGTTTGTTATTATCTGTTTTCATATATTGATAGTAAGCTTTCAATTTTTTCTAGAGAAATGGAAAACATGGCTGATGTAAGGCTTAAGCACTTATTTAGGGATCCATGCACTAATGACTTTGTTGAGTTGAAGCTACTTGATATTGTTTGTACGTATGGTGAAAGGCATCGTATAAGTAGCCCTCATATACTAAACGAGGCATGAAGTTCTTCCAGGCAGAAATGGAGAGGGGTATTAGGGATCCTGATCCCTTTCCTCCTTCAAGGATCAAAAAAATCTTGAAAATTTGCTTTGACAAGTATATCAAATTTCTTTAATTTATGGAAAGGCCTAATATATACTTCCTTGGAAATACTTATGAGGTTGTTCCTTTTGACAACTATGATCCTAGCGGGGTATGTCTCTTATTTTATCCTTACTAGTTTATAGAGTTTTATTTATATAAATTTTCATGTATCAGTTACTAACTGCAAGTTTGATATTGATAGGAAACTGACTCTGATCGCTACTTCCGTCTCTACGGCCTTGAGAATGCATATTATATATTCAAGTTGTTTAAAAACCTGAACTGTGCTGTTCTGCCTGAGTTTGATGCGGAACCAACTGGTGAAGCTACTGAGATTGAAGTGGTTGAGTTGGATTAGAGGCCAATTACTGAATCTACTGTTATTGAAGTTAATACTACTGCTACTGATTTGTGTTATCATCATTTTGAACTTGGGATGTACTGATCTTGAAGTTACTGCTATTGCTACTGCTTTGTGTTTTGACTTTATTTTGTACTTGTGATGTAATAACTATTGAAGCTATTGTTGCTACTGCTTTTGTATTAATGTATTGAGGTGTTTTATGAATCTACTTCTACTGTTGATGGAGTTTTATGAATAAACTTCTGCTCTGTTACCAAACATGAACCAATCTCAACAAACATTAGAACACAAATAGTATGCCAAATCATCAGGGAAAAGCGGATGCTAATACTTAACCAAAATACATGCCAAATGCCATCTGGTAGGCAAATACAAATTGTTCATGAAGGATGTATACATAACATTCAAATGCCTAATGGTATACACAAAATAAATGCCAAACATGTTGACATTTGTCCATGATTGTACTCAAAATAAGAGAGCTAACCAAAATAAGAGACCTGTTTGGTTCATTTTCTACAATCCATAACAGAATTATAAGAAAATATCCCAAACAAGTTCAATGTTGCTACCAAAGCTGAAATCAACTGTGACCCTTGTCTGCCCCTTTGCCATTTCCTTTGTCTGCCACTTTTGCCTTGACCTTCTCACTTTTTTTCCCATTTTTGTTGATGTTATTGACAACAGTGGCAATGTTTGACAATTTCACATATTTTTTACCACCAACAATGAAGGTTGGTGCAGCAATCTGATTGTTCACAGTGACAGGTAGTGGAATGTATGATTGACTTCCTTGTGTTGAAACCATAGGAGCAGGGCCTCTGATGGTCACCCCACTTGAGAGTGGCTGTGATGGCATCACATATGGAGAAGGTCCAGAAAGGCTCTGACTAATTTGGGAGCTGATGTTTGGAACAGGAATATTGGCTGCTCTCTTGTAGTAATGGTTAACTAAACCATGAATGGGTACTGGATCATGGGCAAAACTTTGATCCACAACAGAACTTCATGCTTCCTATAAGATCATTGAAAGATGTAAGCTTTTATCATTTGAAGTAACTGATAATACTCAAAACTGCTGACTAATAACTTACCTGTGAGGCAATGATACCCAATCCAGATTGCAATATCTTGTTCTTTCCTTTAATGTTAACACCATTATCAGCCACAGCATTATCAGCCACAACATTATCAGCCACAGTGCTCTGAGTACCAACCTCAACGTTCTCCATGTCTTGATTCAGATCAACTATAGGTTCCTATTTCAGAAAACATGTAACTAAGTGTGTTCTAATAGAAGCAAATACAATTACAACTTATTAGGAACAAAGTGTTGGATGAACATTAGTACCTGTGTATCAACCTCCTCTTGTCCTCTTTCACTGGAACTGTCATCAATCAATGCCAGCATACATCCTATCTTCCACCTCCACTCCATCATAAGCTTTTCTCAAAGAACAGGTCACAATATTATGACCTGTTATACCACAGAAACTGCATTGTACAGTTTTTTGCTTCCTTTTCAGGCTATGTTCCTTACCTGCTTTTCCTTTGGGGGGTGCTATGACTTGCTTCTTATTTGTCCTCTTCTTTTTTTTGGTTACTGGTTCCTCATCAGGTGTCATTCTCCTTGCCTTTTGGGGTCTACCAGCTTTTCTTCCAAAGTTTGGTGGAAGAGGTGGCATATACCCTGTCTCACCCCAAAGTTTAGCTCCAGGAACTCCATATATAGGCAACTCATAAGCTAGCCTATACTTATCAACAGTATACCAATCAGAGATATAATCAACAGGTCTCTTGGCATTGTGCAGTAATGCACAAGCTGCATGTTTGCAAGGGATTCCACTCAGCTCCCAGTTCCTGCAACTACATTTCCAATGCAGCAAGTCCACTGTATGTTGTGAACCATCAGCAAGTGACATCACTTGGTAATTATTCTCATCACATTTCATTGGCACCAATCTAGATATCTTCTCAGCATTCTTATCTAGTATATCCTTAATCTTGGGGCAAATTCTAACATCAATCCATTTCCTCTCAGCTTTCTCTATGTTGGTTGTCTGTCTTTTTAACAAATACTCCCTAATCCACTCCCACATTGTGATAATACCCTTCTCCCTTGCCTCAAGGATAGAACTATTAAGTGATTCACATATGTTGTTAAGAATCAAATCACAAGTGGAGCTTGTGCTGAAGTGGGACTTGCTCCAGTGTGCAGGATCCTTATCATCAAACCAGTCAAGAGCACTTTGACTCAACTCACCCATCTCAGACATTGCCTCCTTAAACTCACCAACTGTGGTTGCATTTGCTGCTTTCCATACTTTATCATTGTATTCTTCACCTCTAAAACTGGCATTGTATAAGTTTCTCAACAAGTGTCTGACACAAAACCTACAAATCCAGAAATGAATTACACACTATATGGTACTATATAAAATGAACTCAACAAAATTAATATATAAAAGTGATAACCTGATTTACCTATGAGTGGCAGCAGGGAACACTTCACCAAATGCCTGTATTAATCCTTTTTGTTTATCTGACATAAATGTCAGACCTTTACCATCTTGTAACTGCAAATCCACTCTCAGAACACTTAAGAACCACTCCCAGTTCTTGTAGTTCTCAATAGCAACAACAGCAAATGCTATTGGATATGTAGAATTGGCTGCATCAATTCCCACAGCAGTAAGTAGCACTCCACCATGTGGTCCTAGGAGATGACATCCATCCACTCCAATAAAAGGTCTACATCCTCTCTTCCAACCAACCTTCAGTGCATGGAAACACACATACATACACCTGAATCTTATTTCTCCCCCAACTTCATCAGTCCCAACAGCAACAGTGGAACCAGGGTTTGTCTTCCTTAATTCCTCAGCATAATCAAATAGCATGCCAAATTGTTTATCTGGATTACCCTCTAGCTTCTCAAGAGCTGTCCTCTTAGCATAATAAGCCTGAGTCTTTGTGATATTGCAATTCAGAGTATTGACAGCATCTAGTCTAAACCCCTCACACTTTCTGTTTGGATCAGATTTAAATAGATGAAGGAATTTCTCAGCCAACCAAGGTGCCTTAATATTCTTAACTTTAAACCTTTCATGACAAGTGTGATCTGGATTGTAGCTCCTGATCACAAAAGTTGATTCATTTTTCACCTTTATCACGTTGATCTTCCATTTGCAGTCATCATCACAACATCTCACATGAATTCTACTAGGATCACTTTTCTTGACATAAATACTCCTCCTCTCACTAACTGCATGTGACCTTATAGCCAACTTCACCAGCTTCTTGTTTGAAAAGATCATACCCACCTCAAATGTTGGGAAAAAAACTTGCTTCTTATTAAAAAAAACAATCAGCTTCATTCTCAAGATCACTGTCCTGCTCGTCAGTTATCCTAGTTCTCTTAGGGCTAGAAACAACATCTTCTTCAGTTGGATACTCTTGTTCATCCACCATCTTGCCCTTTCCTTTATCAGCCCTCTTAACAGCTCTTTCTTTAGCTCTGGTTGCCTCCTCTCTTTCTGTAGTTCTGACTTCTTCCTCACCACTCCTCTCTGCCCCTCTAACTGTGTCTCCACCAATGTCCATTTCCTCTCTGATCTCATCATTAGGATCAATACCATCATCAGCTAATATTGTATCAGTGAAAAACTCAATCTCCCTGCTACCCACCAGGCAATCACAACTTATTGTTTGCAACTGTTCATCACTTGTAACAAGCCTAAAACCAACATTACACCTTATGTAAAATCTTACTTCCCCAATGATACCAATACCAGAGCAAACACGCTCAGGAATGCATGATCCACCTTTTGATAGTTCACAAAGTCCCACTTGCTTACCACCCCTCCAACATATTCATTGGTAGGCATGACTCTATAGACACCACCATGATGTAGCACAACTGTAACTTCTGTGCTATCCTCAGCTGAAACATTGAAGATTACATTAAGGGTTAGTTACAGCCTAATTAATAAAAACAAATTCAAATCATCACCACAGTGGCATGTAACACAATTAGTTATTTGAATAGCTCTTTATGCTTCTTCTTTTTTTTCATCTGTATGAAAATTAGCTTTAATGTGAAATTTTTGACACTAACAAGTTACAGAAATGTCAAAGCCAAACCCTAAACCACTTCTTCAAAAGTCAAAACCACCAAAGCATATTACTTCCTGTATCAGAGAAACCCTAAACCAAAACCACTAATAACAAAAAGTCAAAATCACAAAAATCCAATTTTGGAAAGGAATTAAACAGGGGGGGACCATTTTCTGTCTCGACAGCTTTAAAAGCTAACTCACTTTACTTCCTCTACCACACAAACTAACAACAACACATTCAGACACTTCACACCAACATGCAATGACCACACCAACATGCAGTGACCTCACTTCCAAAAATTTTCGTTTTTCAACATTAATCTGAACAAAACATTTCTGCATGTGTACCGATTCGAGATACTTACCATATTTTGGAGGCGGGTTATGCAAATCTTCAGACGGCCGCGGTGTATTCATCACAAATTTCAAGCTAATTTAAAAAAAAAACGATTTTGCAAGTGAAAAAGTTACTACGAAAATTAGGGTTCTTCAAGAAATTGGGTGGCGCCTTTTTTCCTCTTCCCTCGTTTTCTTCTGGTCAGGTAGTTGTTTGAGGTAAGAAATTATGTGTGTGTGCAAGAATCGGCCACGTTGGTGTATGTCAGTGCAAAAAATGGCCGAGATAATTTAGGCGGGTGTTTGTAAGGGCAAAAAACGGTAATAAAAATTTAGGCGAGGGTAATCTGGTAATTAGCCTATTTCTCAGCAATAAAAAAAAAATATTGACGTGGCGCCACGTGGCCTTCGTCCGTACGCCACGTGTGTCGCCACGTCGACTGGGCTTCGATCCAGCCCTCAACGAAGCCCACCGGGCAAAATTAAATCAAAAAAAATAAGTTAGAGGGCAAAAAAAAAGTCCGTAAAACAAAAGGGCAAAACTTGAAGTTACTATAAAATAAAGGGCAAAAAAAAAAAAATCGCCCTTAGAATTATTGCAACACATAAATATATGATATAACCATCACCTTATTTGATACTACTTCTGTTCATAAACTTCAGGGCTCTTACAAGATACAGAATTGCCCACGTGTTTTAGGATTTCAGTGTTGTAGGGATTTGACTTCTGTTGAACTATCTTTTTCATCTGTCAAAACCATGAGACATCTAGAGACGCTTAGTCTATACGACTGCGTATTGGAACAATTGATAATTGTCCCAGATTCAACAACTATGGACTACGTATGTTTTCGTAACCTACGGAACGTTGGGATTTCTAGTTGTCACAGTTTGCAGGATCTGACATGGATTATTTATGCTCCAATGCTCGAAAAAACTCCTGAGGAGATTAGAGGAGGAAGGGCATGGTGGGGTATGTTGCAATGGGATGATGAAATTCAGTTCGTTTTTCACAAGCTATACTTAATATTATTTCTTTGCTGATGCCAATTCCAGTAAATAAAAATTTTGACACGTGTATATCAATGTTACACCCCAGATATGTTGTTACTATAACAGTGGTTTTGCAGATTGCGTGCAAAAACGAAAAGAATTACGTGAAGTTTGTACTATTTATTTGTTTGTTGATTAAACGGTGGGAAGTATTGCTGGTTAATTTAAATAGGGATAATTACATTAAACCCCCCATCGTATGGTCCATTTCTCAGTCAACACCCTTAACTTTGTTTTGAATCAGTCAACCCCCCATCGTTTGCCAAAATCATCACTTTGCCCCAAGTCAACTTTTCAGCACTTTTTTCAGAGGTATTTTCGTCAAATGTTAAAAATTTTAATATTTGTTTTAAAAAAATGTAAAATCTAAAAATTTGTAAAAAATTTAAAAATGTAAAATTTTAAAAAAATGTAAAAAAAAAATTCAACCAAATTTATTTCCGAATTTTTTTTTTCCGGCAAATATTTTTTTTCAGAAATGGACCATACGATGGGGGGTTTAATGTAATTATCCCATTTAAATATAATAGCGGCTCTATGAGTATCTAGCTGGTTAATTTTTCATGAATGCTTTTCCTTTCAAGATTTAATTTAATTACAAATGATCAAGGCAATTTCATATTTGGATTGATAGGTGGAGTACCTATATATGCCTTATGAAATTCTATGAGTTAGTTATGCTTGATGGTTTAAATTCTCCCGGTGAAGTTGCATGATCAATGTACTGTCCTTGTATGACTCCTACCACAATATATCCACCTCAGAGATGGCTTCATCGAAAGCCTGGTAGGAACATCAATAATGCATAAGGACTCGTTTAATCTGAAACATATTTGGCACGAATGATAAAATAGCAACAATTCAACTAAATCTGGTTCTTCATATGCTAGAGTAAATAAAACGAGCTAATTATAGGATAACGCGTAATGTATCACAACTAATAGCTATTGCGAGTCCAGGTAACTGTTTCAAACCATTTTCAAACGGGTAAATAGCAAAAAGTACCCATGTGTTATCTCGAATTGGCAAATAACCCCCTGTGTTATTTTAATTGGCGATAAACCCCCTTGTGTTATTCAGAAATTAGCAAAACCCCCGTACTAGCGAGAAACTCTTCATCGGAGGTGACTTTAATGGTCATGTAGGATCTAGCCGTGATGGGTTCGAGGACATCCACGGCGGGTATAGCTTTGGGGATCGCAATGAGCCAGGAAACGCTATCTTAGACTTCGCCCTCTCTTATGATTTGCTTGTAGCAAATACTTGGTTTAAGAAGAGAGAGTCTCATTTGGTCACTTATAGGAGTGGGTCAAATAAGAGCCAGATAGATTTCTTCTTAGCTAGGAGGGCAGATAGAAGTCGTTGCATAGATTGCAAGGTCATCCCCGGGGAAAGTGTGGTTACGCAACATAGGCTTTTGGTGTTGGATATTAGACTGCGGCAAGGAGTGAAGAGGAGTAGGCGCCGGTTGGAACCTAGAATTAAGTGGTGGCGGCTTAAGGAGTCTACCCAAAAGGCCCTCGTGGAGCGAGTGGTTCAAGAGGTAGACTTGAAGACTGAGGACGATGCAGATGCAACTTGGACCAAAATGGCTTGTTGTATCAAGAAGGTAGCTAAAGACCTCTTAGGTGAATCCCGAGGTAGTAGCCTGACAGGTAAAGACACGTCATGGTGGAATGAAGAAGTAAAGGCGGCAATCAAGGCCAAACGGGATTGCTACAGGGATTTGAAGAAGAACCATGATGGAGCAAGCTTTAAAAAGTATAAGCTAGCCAAGAAAGAAGCAAAGAAAGTTGTTGGACTAGCGCGAGAGGCTGTGTACAAGGAAATTTATGAGAAGAGGGATAGCAAGGAGGCCGAGAAGGATATATACAAAATTGCTCGCATTAGAGAGAGGAAGACTAGAGACCTAGGTGCAGTGAAATGCATCAAAGATGAAGGTCAGTATGTCTTAGTGCGTGAGGATTAGGTCAAAGCACGGTGGAGGGAGTACTTCGAGGGCCTGTTCAATGGAGGGCCCACCCAAGCAGTTGGTGACATCTCGCAGTCCCCTCATGATCTGAACCGCAATTTTATGCGCCGTATTAGAAGGTCGGAAGTCAAAGATGCTTTGAAGAGGATGAAGACTAGAAAAGTCGTTGGCCCAGACGGTATCCCTATCGAGGCTTGGAGAAGCATGCGAGAGATAGGGGTGACCTGATTGACGGACCTCTTTAACAAAATATGGCGAACAAATAAAATACCAGAAGAGTGGAGGAAGAGTACGCTAATACCTCTATATAAGAACAAGGGCGATGTCCAAAACTGTTCTAATTATCGTGGGATAAAGCTTATGTCTCATACCATGAAGCTATGGGAGAGGGTGATTGAACACCGAGTGAGACAAATTGTTCCCATATCTGAGAACCAATTTGGATTTATGCCCGGAAGGTCGACCATAGAGGCCATCCATTTGATTCGTCAGCTCATTGAGCGCTTTCGAGAAAAGAGTAGAGATTTGCATATGGTCTTTATCGACTTAGAAAAGTCATATGACAAAGTACCTCGAGATGTATTATGGTGGACCTTGGTGCAGAAGGGGGTACCCATTAAATACATCAACATCATAAAAGATATGTATGAGAATGCGGTGACAAGTGTCCGAACTTGTGGCGGTTTAACAGACGCCTTTCCAATTACAATTGGCTTACATCACGGGTCAGCTTTGAGCCCATTTTTGTTTGCCATTGTAATTGATTAAATCACCAGAACCATCCAAGACCGAGTCCCATGGTGTATGTTGTTTGCAGACGATATTGTCCTCATCGATGAGACGAGAATGGGAGTTAACGCTAAATTATAACGATGGAGACAAACATTAGAAGGACGAGGATTTCGACTAAGTCGAACAAAAACAGAGTACCTCGAATGCAAGTTTAGCAAACAACGAAGAAACAACGATGGCACGGTTCAGTTGGATGGCCAAGAGATACCGAGAAGTGCGCATTTTCGGTATTTAGGCTCCATACTGCAGATGGATGGAGAGTTAGATGGAGACGTCAACCACCGCATCCAAGCTGGATGGACAAAGTGGAAGAGTGCGACAGGGATCCTGTGCGATCGTAACTTTCCTTTAAAGCTTAAAGGAAAGTTCTATCGTACGTCTATTAGACCTGCTTTGCTTTATGGCTCCGAGTGCTGGGCTATTAAGCAAAGTCATGCACAGAAAATGAACGTTACAGAGATGCGCATGCTTCGGTGGATGTGCGATAACACTAGGAGAGATAGAGTGCGCAATGAAGATATTCGGCATAAATTGGGTGTGACGGCCATTGACGAGAAAATGTGAGAAAATCGTTTAAGATGGTTTGGGCATGTTAAACGCAGACCCATAGATGCACCGGTACGACGAGTTGAAGATCTCGACTTAGGACAGACGGCTAGAACTCGTGGGAGACCGAAAAAGACGTGGATGGACGTCATACGGAACGACATGAAGCTAAAAGATCTAAATAAAGACATGCTCGTCAACCGAAACCTATGGAGGCAGAAGATTCATGTTCACGACTCGACGTGATTCATTCATGGTTCATATAGCCTACCCCAATTTAATTGGGATTACAGGCTTAGATGTTGTTGTTGTTGTTGTAGCAAAACCCCCCCTACTACACTGAATTGACCTACATGTACTTAAATTGATTTCAAAATGTCATTTTTATTGTATTTATTTGATACGTATGAAACTAATGATGTTCAAATTAAATTATATGCATATTTTTATTATTTATTTTGAAGAAAACTATAGTTTTTATATCCGTAAAAATATAAATACGGTACCGATTAATTTTATTATACTTTGCACAATTTTAAAAAATTATAGAGCGATTTATAGTATTTATTGTAATAAGAATATACTGATTATAAAATCATAATGTTTAGATATCCTTAATTATTGATACTGTCATTATAAAAATTGTCATCAAGGGGTTTTTTTTTTGCCAATTTTTGAATTACACATGGAGGTATTTGCTAATAAAAATAACGCAGGGAATTTCTTTGCCAATTTGAGATAACACAAGGGTACTTTTTGCTAAAAGCTCATTTTCAAACCATTCTTGTCTTGACAATTCACAAGTATTTTCATTTTGTTTTAGCTGGATCCCTCTGAACTAAAATTGTGTTTGTTCTTTTTTATCGTTCATTGAATGTCTCTAAAGAGTTTATACCGAGATCGCTACGGGTTTGTTAATCGCCATAATGCCACATGCACATTTGTCTCGGATAATCAAAAGGGCTTATTAGTGCAAGTGCTCGAAAAAATATTGCACTGAAGAAACTGCAAATGGCAATGGTAGCAGTTACAGTGTGGGGGGCTATGATGCACGAACCCAGACACAAAAATAAAACTTTGAAGATAAAACTTTGTACAAAAATTCAGGAGACGGCATGGCAAGGACATGGCTTTATTTTATATTAGAAACATATTAAATATTGTCGAGACATGCATAAAAAAATTAATTTTGATTTTAAAATTCATAAAAGATATTTTTATCTAAACAAAGTAGTGCAAGACTAAAGAGTAAAGTATAAACGCTGAATTGAAAAAAGTTGTCGGACGTACATGAGCTGAAGATAAATAAGCCCCTGTTTGGTTAGCTTTTTGGGGTCGTTTTTAGAAAAATATAGAAGTCGAATTTTTTAGAAAAATATAATGTCCATGCGTAACTCGTTTGTTTTCACTTCCTGAAGCACGCAACAATGATTTTGTATCATAAAACATGTTTGTCCACAATTTTCCAATAAGTAGGCTTCACTTTTTCCTATGTAATTTGATGCGGGCCTTTCACTCTTTTTTCATTACATCAAATCATAAATAGTACACTTTAGCTCGATTCAAATATTTTTAAATTTGTACCAAAATTGAAATCATAATTTGAATTTTCCACCGTTTGAAATTTTGGGATAACTATTTTCCGAGTAATCAAAATTCAAATTTCAAACTCGCCCAACATGCCATATTATTTGCTTGTTCATATATCTCCTATTATTGATGTGTGTGTGTGTGTGTGTGTGTCTATATATATATATATATATATATATATATATATATATATATATATATGTGTGTGTGTGTGTGTGTGTGTGTGTGTGTGTGTGTCTATATATATATATATATATATATATATATATATATATATATATGTGTGTGTGTGTGTGTGTGTGTGTGTGTGTGTGCACGCGCGCGCTGTGTTAATTCCTTATGAAAAAATTCATTAAATCCATGTAGCAAAGTATTGTCGAAAAATGAAATTGAATAATTTTTGGCATTTTATGTCAAGTTTTGTGCAATGTCGAGAACATCTAGATCAATAGAGCATATCCCCGTGTTTAATTGTGACTGTGGAGTTGTTTCGGAACTTGCTACTTACTGGAAGAATGATAACCCTAGTCGAAGATATTTTCGATGTCACCGTTACAAGGTTATTGATCAATTTCATAGTTAATATTTATGTACATTTCGTAATTAGAGTTTCCATGCATAACCCTCTTTTATCTACACAAGGTCCAGGTGATTGTGGATTTTTTGAATGTTTTGACCCTGAAATGTGTGAGCAATCTAAGAGGATAATCCCCGGTTTGTTGAGCAAATTAAATGCGTATCAATGAGGACAACGAACTAATGTGAGCCAAGGATTCAATTGTGACGGGAAAAAAAAGTTTTGACAGATGAAGGTTATACTCGTAAAGGAAATACTAGTGAAATTAAACTTGTCATCAAAAGGGATATGTGGATTGAGAAAGCCCATCAACTTAAGATACATAACAAGAAGTTGAAAAAGACTGTTCGTGTAGATTGTCTTGCTTGCAAGTTTTCAGAATTTGTGTCCATCATGCTGATGATTATATCATTTGTTGGATGACTTTAAATGTTAATGATGTAGTAAAGTGCACCATTGCTTTATATATACATCGTGGTGATGTACATTATTTTGCTGATGATTTGGGTAGATTTACATCGCCTAACTAGTTATATGGTTATATTCAGTCGGGTCTGCCTATCATTTTGGGCATTATATTATATACCCCCGTTATTTTTATGGCAGAATTAATTCTCTATACAAATAAAAAGGTATCCATCTACTTTCTAATGTATTCCAATCGTACTTTGGAGACATTAAACTAAATATAAGTTATATACTTATATTATACGTGTAGATGGCAGTTGTGCCTCAAATCAAGCATTTACAGCTCTCACCCACTCAATGCTACAATAAAATCAGATTCTCAATAAATTATGAACTTGTAGTAACCAAATGCCTATCAACTAAATTGTATTCATTCTCTTGCATTTACCCATATTGGAGAGCATATACATTTGCCTTGATATTTCTGTTTCTTTGTCAATTGATTCAACATTGAATAGCACTGACCGATCTTATCCAGACGACTCTCAGGTACTATGTTGCACATACGAGTTTATATAAGGTTTATTTTGTATTTTTGCATCTACACGTTGAACCGCATGACACAAAGTACAATATTCAATTGTGATTCATAGGTGTATTGTGAACATGGTTCCTCAAATCATCCTTTCGAGTACACCAAATTTTGGGTAGAAGAATCAGAGGCTCAGCTAGCATATGTAATCCGCGAATTCTCCGAACCACATATTAAATGAACCCATGTTGTATTGGAAAAGGTTGTAAAATAATATAGCGTTTTCATGTCCACTGGGTTAACTCAACAAATTACTCTCGGCATGATACATTCCAGACTATCGAATATTCGAAATAGATTTGTTAAATTCATGTGCTTCCTAGCCATTCCTGGAGTAATATTTGATCCATGCAATGAGCGTGTTAGGTGAACAGAAGTTTATGATAGCCACAGGAAAGAAGTACGTATTATATGTTCTTTCAATACGCTGTATGAAATATTTCATACTTAAAGGCTGCAACACAATAAATTGATCATTCTTGCTTTTGTAGGAATCACTGCTCGAGTACTATTTTGGTCGCTTTGGTTACCCCAATTATTTTATATATGATTACCTGTGAAGCGCGCCCCGCTGTTTAGATTTGAAGAAATTGCATCATGCTCTATTCCCTATGAAGTATTAGAAGGCACGTTCGAGACAATTCGTGTAAGCAGGATTCAATAATTCGAAAGTCATGACTTTCTACTAATCATATTGTCTTGGTTAAGTGTAATTCGTGTTATGCATTTTTATATCTGGTCACAACTTCTCGTTTCCAGAATTTTAATGTATTGTTGTAGCTTTATTTAACTATTCGATATTTGAGGATTGGTTTTAAACGATGTGGAAGTATCATCGATGATATTTCGATGAAGTGTTATATTAACCTGAGTCTGCGTATGGGTTAGTGGTGCTATAGCTCCCCTTATTTTTCAAATAAATAAATATATAATGTAACTAATGTCAGATTTATCTGTTGCTAAATATATTTATAGAATCTATCAAGTATAGTATAAGTTTGATCAGAATCCTATCATATTATATACCAGACTCATCTTATAACTGCTTGATCAACTCGAAAGTGGTTAATAATAGTAAATTGCAACATCACATATTTAATTATATTTAATAGGAATATAAACTAATTTGTTAATTCAATTGGAAAGTAAACCCCATTATAATGATACAATTTTCAAACGACCTTAATTTATTTAACAACATTGGCTGAATTGCTTCACAAGAATGACTGGGCTATCTATTGTCGATGTTTGATACATAAAGAATTGCGCTATTGCCAATAAAAAATATGTATACTTTTTCAGTGTTGAATTTCATTAAGTCTAGTTTAGAAATCTACAAATTTTATAACATATAGCACTATAAGAAAAGATTTTGATCTAATACGCAAATGCAATGTATCTCTTTATTGTAGTTGATGAGACAACGCAAACTGGTCGTATTTAGTGTAAGATCTCAATTTATAGTTGCAACATAAAACTAAAACTAACAATATATTGTACGTGACCTCTAACGTTCCCCTGCAACATATATATCTCATTCACTGTAATTTATTACACATTGTGGCCCTTCAAATCACAATTAATGCTTTATATCTATGTGTATCTAATATTAGCTATCTACTCTTAGTTTTAGAGAAAATGACGGGCTTTTTCTCCCGCCCAATTTAACAAATACACTTTTACATAAGCCAACGTTTGGCCAGTCCTCTTTTAACATCATTAATTATCATTTCCAAGCATTTATTGTATTTCGGTCTAGCATATTAAATTATCATGGGTTCTTGTAGTGTTAAGGTCAATAAAGCTACAATATGGTATAGTCCACCATGGACTTTAGAGGTTGATACAACCTTCATCACCTTGTCGGCCCATAAATCACCATGGGACCGTAACTCGCGTGATGAGGACATGTCCGTATTATGTAAGTGTATTAATCAAATTAAAGAGAAGCATAGTATTATAGTGTTACTATCATCGAATGCCATGCTCGAGTTGAGGCGTTGAAGCTTTGTCACGATGCATTTGAACTCATTTAGAACATTTTCTTTTCTACTATCGATCCAGTGACTTTTAGAGTAAATATGGGGTACCCGAATTTTGGTTGGGATTACATCTTTTCGGTACATTTATCATAACTCTATTTTACTATTTTATTTTGAAATTACCTTATCATGCGAAATGTGTTATATTAAATGTCAACTAATGAGTTACCCCCTTACTTATGTACGTAGTTCTATATTTGCAGAAATATGAATGGGCCCACATGTACGTGGAGGAAAGAGAGTTGACATGGAATGAGTTGCATGTTATATTTGAACGAGATGGTCCCAGCGTTACGTTCTTGGGGCTCCTGATTCCGAATTCGGCAACTAAACTTGAGAAAGATTTGGTTCATGAAGGCAACTCCTCAATGGGTGACTCAATTCTTGTTAACAATATCCTTGTTGTACCCAAATTGGAGCTTGAAATTACCCTAGAGAATAAGCGCAAAAATCCCTCCAATCTTTCATCTGCCCAGTCAGTCGTTGGCAATAACCCAATGTTGGTACGGATTATAATTATAAGAAGAAACGAGTTGCCATTCAAAAGTGTATGTGGCCCGAAGATAAGGTAATAGTGATTCTTGACACACCTCCATCCACTAATAACCCCTCTACCCCATGTGCGGGAGTTTTTGATCCCATTGATCTAGTCACACCTTAAATACCTGGAAAATATGAGAAAATTGTTGTGAAGACCAAGTCCATACTAGTTACATGCACCATGTGGCTGTTATTTCACGACAAACGTGCTTTTAAAAATATAATTGTTTATTTGGTTCTGAAATTGGGGATCGGGTTGATACGTTGTTGTTGTTAGCTTAACACCGGAGAGTTAACCGCAGATTTGTACGTTGTTAACTCAGCGATGTTACTTTAACAACAGACCAGAATAATAGTGCAGCTGAATAAACAAACACCAAGTTTAAGAAGTGAATATAAGATTATATTAACTTCCGAGCCTTAGGCAAAATAACCCGTAAAGGTTTTAACAAAGGTCGTTCTCTCAATTCTCAAGCTCCTCACTCTTAAATTGATTGAACTAAGCAAAGCACACAAGAATTGCTTCGTATATCTCTAACAGCTCCTCACTCTTAGATCTATCCTAACAATTCACAAACTTTGCTAAAGCAAGACAACACTCAACAACTGTAAATTAATCTCTCGGATTGATTGGCTCTTGTCTCGTGTTTGTCTTGATGTACTTCACACCTATATATTGGTTCTTGGACTTCGACTTCAAGGTGTGTTGTACACGGTTGGTAATTCTCCAAGTTTCCTTCTTGAACTCTTCTTCTTTGTTCTCGCAGTCCTTCTTGAATAATAGTTCCTTCGTTAGTGATCTAGCTAGGGAAAGACTCCTTCAAATCAGGACTGATCTTGGAAAGCATTCCTAGTTCCACTCGAACTCTTCTTTCCTTGTAGAGTGGTTTGCGTAATTAAGGAAACTTTCCTTCTTAGATAATTGAGCGTACAACCTATGACAAGTTTGTTTCCTGAATAATAATCAAAGACAATTACAACTGTGGAACTCAGTTAGTTAAGTGAATAAGGCAAAACAATAATAAAGAATATAATCAAGATTGTAAATCGGATTCTGCTCCAGCAATGTTATTCTAACATTGACTTCTCAATGTTAAACTAACATTGACAGAATACCTGCACTTTCAATGTTAAACTAACATCGACCGAATACCTGCACTTTCAATCTCCCCCGTTTTGCCTTAATCACAAAATCTAAGAACCTGTTCTAACCAGATCAAATTATTCAAACAAACTTTACTATCAGATCACAATGGAAAATAAGTACGCTCCCCCTGAAAATCAGAAGGGACCATCTCAATGTTATTCTAACATTGATACTTTCAATGTTGTCATAACATCTGTCTGTCTTTGTCAATGTTAGCTTAACATCGAAACCAGACAGATGTTCTAACATTGAACATCTCCATGTTATTTTAACATCAGAGAACAGTTAACACCTGCAAAACAGAGTTAGTACTTTGTATCCAAAGTTCAATGATCATAAGCAGAAGCAGTAAGCAACAAGATAGAAATGTACTTAATTACAGACCATACTAAGTAGCAAGGAACATACTCCTTGATGAAAACCGAAAACAAACAAAGAAAATAATTGTTCATGCTGACAGAAACATAACAGAACTCAGAAATTTTTTGAAATTTGATCATTCTCCCCCTTTTTGTGAGGAAGGCAGATCCCTCAAATGCTTCCTGAGGCTGTCTATCTCTTGCAGCCTTACTTGCTTGTCTGTTATCTCTCTCTGGGTATCCTTGTACTCTCTGTCCAGCCACACTAGGGTTTCCTCCACAAAGGCATTAGCAATGACAGAACAACTGTCACCACTAGCCACAAGGACTGAAGAAGCAGCAAACCTGTGAGTCTTCTTCTTCTTCTTCTTCTTCTTCTTCCTGCTTGGACCAGCTCCATCATTGGGATTCCATGGAAGATCCTGAATCCTGATCTGAGTGAAGTAGCTTCTGGTGATGATCATCTTGGCCTTGTTCTTGATCCAGCCTTCTGTCTTCTTTGTCTGGAAGCCTTGCTTCACAAGAATGTTGGATATCAGAGAGGGATATGGAATGATTCCCTTTGCCTTGGTTGTGACTTCCCTCATGTGCCTCAGAACCTTCTCCTCTATGTTCACACTCAGCCCATTCTTCAGTTTGTACACCAGCCTTGCAGATTCTTTTGTCATAACAGTGGTGTTTGAAGAGGGCAGCCAGTTGTAGGTGGAGAGCTTGTGAAGTACAACACTTAAGGAGGTCAGCTTTGTAGTTGGAAAACTGTCATTCCATTTCCTTGTCAGTCCACCAATGAGGTCAGTGATCACCTCATCCATGCTAGGATCCTCAGTCTCCTCAGGGTCAGGAAGTCCCCAAGCCTCATTGATCACAGAGGGACTAATGTCATAGACATTCATCCTGACCCAAGCTTTGCCAAACTTGGAAGAGTCCTGGTGGCACACCCATTGAGAGAGGTTCATGTAGAACTCTCTGATCACATCAGGGACATATGATGACTGGTTCATCACAGAGCCCAACACCCCTCTAGCTTCAAGCAGCTCAAATAACCTATTTTCTTTGAACATTTCCTCATCAATGTTCCTCTCAGTGTCAATCACCCTGGCTTGATAAGCCTCCCACAGCTCTTCTGCCTCAGCAGACACATAAAAGCCAGAATAAGGCTTCTTGGGATACTCCTCCTCAAGCAGATCAAAGTATTCATCTGATGTTGGAGTAACATCAGCAGGGTCATCACCTACCTGTAGGCCTTCATCCTCAACTTCCTCCTCAACTTCCTCCTCTTCTTTATCCTCTTCCTCCTCTTTTTCTTCTTCTGACTCAGACTCAGAAGCTTCAACCATCACCTGCTTTCCCTTTCTTTTCTTAGTAGCAGTAGCTAAGTCAGTGAGAGTCAGGCTCTCTTCTTCTTCTCTCTCAACCTCTTCAGGTTGACTGTCATCCTCTTCACCAGCATCTTGGTTACCCTCAGTAGTAACCTTCTCAGCCACAGTCTCCTCATCCTGATTATCCTCCTCAGGAAGAGTCTCCATCTCATCAGCAGTATCCTGCTCAGTCACTTCCTCAGCAACCACAGGTTCATCCCCAGCATTACCCTCAGGAACCTCATGCACCACCTCAGACTCACCCACAACAACACCCGGGGCCTCGTTCTCCCCCTCAATACCAACAACAGTAGTATCAGGTATATCCAGAGTAGGGTTAGCCATCATTACCTCGTTTTTAGGGTTGGTGGGAGTGAAGGTTTGCTCAGAAGTTTTTGGTGTTGAATCAACATCACCCTTCGCTGCTTTCTTGCCCTTACGCCGTTGATAAGTGGATTTCCTCTTTGGTGCGGCGGCGGTAATGGCTTCAGCAGTTGCACTTCTGGTTATGCGGCGTCTAGGTTGCTCCATCTGTTCGGCAGCAGCTGCAAGAGTGTCAATGGAAGACTTGCGTGCCATTGTTAGAGTGAATTTAGAGAAGAAAAATCGAAACTTGATTTTGCAGAGAGAGTTATTTTTACAAAAATTTTGAGCGCGTACACAGTAGAAGGAGATTAGGGCAAATTATACAATTATCAGCTGAAGAGTAGAGATAGTGGTGTTGTAACATGTTACCAACATAATCGGACCACTGTCACACGATCATACCCATGTTCACCTTACCACGTGTTAGTGTTGGATTAACACGTAACCAGAGCGGTCTTCAAACCTAAAAACTTATAAGTTACAATGTTTCAATGTTGGACTAACATTGGTAAGTTAACATCAGGGAGGAAAGTTGTAGGTGCAGGGCTTCATCCAAGGCAGCATCATGTGAGAGCGTGAGATATTCCTGTAAACTAATCTGAACCCTCACCCAAGTACATAGGTACCAAGACATAGATTAAGATCATCAGTATGAGTAAGTAACACATCAAACAGAAAAAATAGAGTGGATATACATATCTAGGGAAAAGATGTTCCCATAGCATAGAAGATCACAAAACATAGTGTTTTACCTGCAGTGAGTCACCCACAAAGTATGCCTCAACACATGATTCCTAGGATTACTACTCCCCCTAAGCCCAAACCGACACAAGGAAAAAGTAAATGCGGAACTAGAAGAATGCAACCATGTTAGATCAACATTGGGAGATGGTAACCACGTACATACAACTTTACTGACTAGAATTAGGACAAATCACTTTTTCTTTATTTGTGAACTCTGTTGAATAAAAGCTAATGAATGTAAAGGACAGTTTCATCACTGAATGTGGGCAGCACAAGACCCCACACACCCCAGCAACTTAACCATCAACAACAGATTAGGCAAGTACAAAGGAACTGAATGAAGACAATACATTTATCATATACTTCTCCACCCCAACTCCTCATGCATACTTGTTTTCCAACCTGTATACAAGCGAAATACCAAGTGAACAATGCTACTGAATGCAAGCAGTCGAAACTTCAAAGCACCCCAGTAGTAAGGACCACTATCATGCATAACCTTGGCCATAGACAAAACACAAAAATAAGCACAACTGAATGACAATGAAGATTTCAACATCATGTACCCCAGCTTCTCTTCATGCTTTGTCTAACCTAACATGGATAAGTCACAACTGAGTAACATCAGAGTAGTGAGCTCTGTGTACCCCAGCTTCTCCCAAATGTTAGGCTAACATTCACAGACTAACAACAGAGTTCTTAACTTTTCAAACCTTTTAATATGTACATGTCCACCAGTCAACTCAGCTATTCATACCGTTTAACCACACAGCCCAACAGAATCTCTAACAAGGATGTAATATGTAAGAAGAAAAAAATGCAGAAAGGAAACAAATAGAATTACAGATACACCACAACCAATAACCAGTGCTAGACAGTGGTGTTATGTCAAAACTGGTGAACTAACATCCCTAGACGATGCACATGCCAAGAGAATTCCTCAAACTGAAGAACCTCTCAGAATCTAAGGGTTTAGTGAACATATCAGCAAGCTGATTGTTGGTTTGAATGTGTTCAATATCAATGAGCTTATCTTCTACCATGTTTCTCAGAAAGTGATGTCTTATGTCAATATGTTTAGTTCTGGAGTGTTGCACATGATTCTTAGAAATGCTTATAGCACTAATATTATCACAAAACATAAGTAAGGTATCACTGTCTAACCCATAATCCAGTAGCATGTGTTTAAGCCATACTAACTGAGTGACACGACTGCCTGCTGCTATGTATTCAGATTCAGCAGTGGAGAGTGACACACAGTTTTGCTTTCTACTGTACCATGAGACCAAGTTGTTTCCCAGATAAAAACATCCTCCACTTGTAGACTTCATGTCATCAGTGTCACCTGCCCAGTCTGAGTCACTGAACCCTACAAGATTGGTGTTAGTGTCATAGGAATACCATATACCAAGGGCCAAGGTGCCAGAAATGTATCTAAGAATTCTCTTCACAGCAATCAGATGAGACTGCTTTGGACATGCCTGGTACCTAGCACAAACACAAACAGAGAACATTATATCAGGCCTTGAAGCAGACAAGTAGAGTAAGCTTCCTATCATTGAACGGTACAATGTTGGATCAACATTGGCACCATTAAGATCCCTGGATATCTTCACAGATGAAGACATGGGAGTCTTGCAAGGCTTTGAATCTACCAATTCAAACCTTTTCACCAAATTCCTTGCATACTTTTCCTGACTTAGGAAAATCCCATTACCTGTTTGTTTTACTTGAAGACCAAGAAAGAAAGTTAATTCTCCCATCATACTCATCTCAAACTGCCCTGTCATTGATTCAACAAATTTTTCTAGAATAGAATTGTTAGTTGAGCCAAAAATAATATCATCTACATATATTTGAGCTACACAGACATGAGAATCTTTCTTCAAGACAAACAGTGTTCTATCTCCATCACCTCTAACAAAACCAAGACTTAAAATGAATTTTGTAAGCCTTTCATACCATGCTCTAGGTGCTTGTTTAAGACCATACAGTGCCTTTTCAAGCTTGTACACATGGTTTGGATACTTAGGATCTGTGAATCTCTTTGGCTGTTCAACATATACTTCCTTATCAATCAGCCCATTCAGAAATGCACCATTTACATCCATTTGGTATAGTTTTATATTAAGACTGCATGCTATAGCTAGAAGTAACCTAATAGATTCAATCCTAGCAACTGGAGCAAATGTCTCATCAAAATCTACACCTTCAACCTGTGTGTACCCATGAGCAACTAGTCTAGCTTTGTTCCTAACTATGACCCCTTCCTCATTACTCTTGTTCTTAATTATCCACTTAGTCCCTATTCATTAACATTAGGTGGTCTAGGTACAAGTATCCAGACATTGTTCTTAGTAAACTGTAATAGTTCATCCTGCATGGCATTAATCCATAAGTTATCAAGAAGAGCTTCATTCACATTCTTAGGTTCTATGGTGGAGACAAAACAAGAGGCATTATCAACAGTACAAGTGAAGTTCATACAGACACACAGTTTTACCATATCTCTATAGTCAAGTCTTTCTCTGTTGCGTGTCCTTACCCGTTCAGTGAGTTCGCCTATTACCTGGGATGCTGGATGGTCTTTCTGAATCCTAGCCGGGGGGTCTCTTCTAGGTTCAGAGGCACCTTCATGTTCTGAGTCAGAATCCTCTGTTGTTAGTCTAACATCTGATCTTGCTGGTGTTAGTCTAACATCGTTCCCTGACTCTTGTTCAGTGTTTCCAGCTTCCAGTTCCAATGTTGGAGTAACATTGTCAGGAGTAACATCCTCGGTTTCCCCTGTTAGTTCAACATTGGGAACTGAGATGTCACCAGTACCTGTATCAAGAGTGAAATCATCAAACACAACATTCACTGATTCCTGAATTGTCTTCAATCTAAGATTGTAGACTCTAAAGGAAGTACTATTGGCTGAGTATCCTACAAAGATGCATTTTTCACTTATAGAATCAAATTTACTCAGGTAATCCCTGTCATTAAGTAGATAACAGTCACATCCAAATTCATGAAAATATGCAACATTTGGTTTTACACCCTTTAAGAGTTCATATGGAGTCATGTTAGTTCCAGGTCTAAGATACACCCTGTTACTAATGTGACAAGCAGTATTCAAGGCTTCAGCCCAAAGTCTTTTGGATAAGTCTTTAGCATTGAGCATAACTCTGGCCATCTCTTGAAGAGTCATGTTCTTTCTCTCAGCAATCCCATTCTGCTGAGGAGTCTTAGGAGCTGAGAATTCATGGAAAATACCTTTAGCATTGCAGTAGTTATCAAAACTAGCATTTTCAAATTCTTTACCATGATCAGACCTAATCTTAGTCACAGTGGCGCCATACAAGTTTTTAATATTAGCACAAAGAATTTTGAACTGATCAAAAGCTTCTGATTTTTCTTTAAGAAATTTTACCCAAGTGTATCTAGAGAAGTCATCTACAATCACAAAGGCATATCTCTTCCCACTAAGACTACTTACCTCAATTGGACCCATTAAGTCCATGTGCAGCAATTCAAAAGACCTACTAGATCTAGGGTTAGCATTCTGTACCTGTAGGGGTGTATGAACTGCTCTGGTTTGCTTACCCCTGAGGCAATCACCACACACAAGCTTACCTGGACAAGACAGCTTTGGTAAGCCTCTTACAGCATCAACTTTCTGTAATTTCTCAAGGTTTCTGTAGTGAACATGTCCAAGTTTCCTATGCCATATAGAAGCCTCATCTATCTTGGCATGGAAACATTCTGCTTCCTCATGGGCTAGGTAGCAGTTATCTTTGGATCTAGTACCTGTCATCACAAGAACATTGTCACTATCATAAACATCACAAGATATCTTATCAAATGTAACCAGTAAGTCATCATCACACATCTGACTGATACTGATTAGATTTGCCTTTAACCCATCTACCAACAACACATCCTTCAAGGGAGGGAATCCATCAACATCCAGTGTCCCCTTGCCAATGATTTTTCCTTTGGTGCCTCCTCCATATGTCACTGTTCCAGCACTCAAAGATACCATTTTCTTAAGATTCTCTTTGCTGCATGTCATGTGTCTTGAGCATCCACTATCGAAGTACCATTTACCTGAAAGGTTAGAGTACACAGCAGAGAAAACAACATTGCATACAACTTTAATCTTAGGGGATTTAGCCTTTTCTATCCAAGTCCTACTTTTCTGTCCTGCACCTAATGTTAGTCTAACATCAGAACCTGTTGTAGAATTAACATTGGACGCAGAGGCTATTTTCTTACCACATTCTTTTATAAATTTTCTACAGAATGGTTTAATGTGGCCTGGTTGAAAACAGTACTGGCAGATAAAGGTAGGTTTACTTTTTACAGTGTTAATGGTTCTTGTACTCACATTATTAGATTCTTTAACAAAGCTTGTAGTTAGATAGGCAGAATTAACATTTGAAGAGGAAGGTTTCTCAACAAATCCCAGACCACATGTACCTAAGTTATTCATGTTCAGTACCTCATCATGTTTAGAAGTACCTCCATTCCATTTGGCTATGATCTGTGAATCCTTTTTGAGTTTCTCCTTTACCTCTTTCAGCTCAGCTTCAGCTTTGTCAAGATCTCTTTCATAGAGTTTCAACATGTTATTCAAACATTCAATGTCATGCTTCTGTGCTTCGTTTTTCTTCATGAGTCTAACATTCTCTCTCTCAAGTCTGAGAAACGTTGTATGTAGGTCATCAAGAATTTCCTCCTGGGACATCTCATCTTCATTGAAGTACTGTTCTTCAAGATCAACTGAGCCATGAAAACAACCAAAGTTAGTATCATCACAATCAGAGAGTGTGTCATGGTTAACCTGTGTCTCATAGCTGTTCCAGTCTCCAAAAAAGATCTCCTGCTTTGCTGTTGGTTCTCTAATGTTAGAGTAACATTGAGATTCTTGGCAGTTTCTGGAGTCTTCTCCTGACCATATGATCCGAGTGCAGAGCGCAGCAGTGTTGATTTCCTCTGATTATTCATCAGCACTTGTTCCAGATTCCAAGTCAGCTTCATTAAAGTTATCTACACAGACCCAATGAGAATTCCCTCTTGTTCTGAGGGTGTTAGCACATTCATGTTTAAAGTGATCATACCCCTTACATTCATAACATTGGACATCTTTCAATTTCTCAGCATCTTGAGGCGTGCTCTTAGATGCCATGTATTTTACAAACTTTGGGGGCAGTTTCTTATAACCAAGAGCAGCATTACCATGTTGTTTTTCTTTATTTTTATCTTTGTAACCCAATTTACTAAACTTCCTAGTAATGTTACCATAGTTAGAAGAGATCAACTCATATTCATCCTCATCACTCCCTGTAGAATCTGAGCTAGTACCTAGTAAGGCTAAAGCAAGTTGTTTACTGGACTTTCCTAGGAACTCTAGTTCAAATTATTTTAGAGTGTTCATTAATGTTTGAAAGTCCATGTTGGCAAGATCTCTAGACTCATTCATAGCAATTCTTTTGATAGTAAACTTAGAAGATAATGTTCTAAAAGCTTTATAGACCATGGTTTGATTAGGGATGATAAAACCTAAGTTTTGGCACTGATTAGCAATATCTAGAAGTTTCTCAAAATAACTATCAATGCTTTCATCCTCACCCATCTCTATCTTCTCAAAGTCCCTCAAAAGTTTTCTATATTTAGAGTCCCTCACGGCCACATCACCCTCACAATGTAATTCAGGAATTTCCCATGCAGCTTTAGCAGTAGAACAAGTTTGAATAAGTTTGAACATATGATTACCTACCCAGCTAAAAATAGCATTGAGGGCCTTTGCATTGAAGTTGTAGAGAGCAATTTCGTTGGCTGTCCATTGTCCCCTTGGCTTAGGTACCAGATCAGCATCTTCATCTCTTGGCAAGTAGGGGATGGTGTAGCCTTCTAGTACTGCGTCCCAAGCTCTTAGGTTGATGGATTTGATGTGGACTCTAAGCCTGATCTTCCAGTAGGCATAGTTGTTGGGACCCTCCAATACAGGCAACCTGCTGGTATTGGGGTTGGAGTTGTCCATCTTGTCGTATCAACGTCAAACACCGGTGAAGTTGGTGCTTGGCTTTGATACCAATTGAAATTGGGGATCGGGTTGATACGTTGTTGTTGTTAGCTTAACACCGGAGAGTTAACAACAGATTTGTACGTTGTTAACTCAGTGATGTTACTTTAACAACAGACCAGAATAATAGTGTAGCGGAATAAACAAACACCAAGTTTAAGAAGTGAATATAGAATTATATTAACTTCCGAGCCTTAGGAAAAATAACCCGTAAAGGTTTTAACAAAGGTCGTTCTCTCAATTCTCAAGCTCATCACTCTTAAATTGATTGAACTAAGCAAAGCACACAAGAATTGCTTTGTATATATCTAACAACTCCTCACTCTTAGATCTATCCTAACAATTCACAAACTTTGCTAAAGCAAGACAACACTCAACAACTGTAAATTAATCTCTCGGATTGATTGGCTCTTGTCTCGTGTTTGTCTTGATGTACTTCACACCTATATATAGGTTCTTGGACTTCGACTTCAAGGTGTGTTGTACACGGTTGGTAATTCTCCTAGTTTCCTTCTTGAACTCTTCTTCTTTGTTCTCGCAGTCCTTCTTGAATAATAGTTCCTTCGTTAGTGATCTAACTAGGGAAAGACTCCTTCTTCAAATCAGGACTGATCTTGGAAAGCATTCCTAGCACTCGAACTCTTCTTTCCTTGTAGAGTGGTTTGCGTAATTAAGGAGACTTTCCTTCTTGGAAACTTGAGCGTACAACCTATGACAAGTTTGTTTCCTGAATAATAATCAAAGACAATTACAACTGTGAAACTCGGTTAGTTAAGTGAATAAGGCAAAACAATAATAAAGAATATAATCAAGATTGTAAATCAGATTCTGCTCCAGCAATGTTATTCTAACATTGACTTCAATATTAAACTAACATTGACAGAGTACCTGCACTTTCAATGTTAAACTAACATCGACCGAATACCTGCACTTTCAGGTTCAATAAATAAATCACATGGTGAAATAACAGCCATAGGGTTTAGGGTAACTTGTATGGACTTGATCCATGTAATAATTTTCCGAAAATAGTTGGGCGCCGATTCCACCCCAATGTGGTCATGTCTAATACTAGTCCCACTATTTTGTCTAAATGTTGTTACGTAGTCATTTTCTAGTAACACATGGGAACAACTATTTTGTTGGTACTAGGTATATTTTGTACTATGTAAATTGGTTTGTCATGGTGTCTAACGAGATCAACTATGGGAGGATGTATGTACTTTTGTTCGTATAATTAGCCCATTTGTCTATAGTTGTCCAATATCTAAAGTACCCGTTTATGATGTGTGAGCGATGCATTTATTTATTAAAGTCTCTCTTAACATTTGGGTTATTAACTATGTTGCATATAACCACGCTCGTTACTATCACAAATATTTACGTGCAATTGGACCCATTGGAATTGACCAACGAATTACTAGCTAATATGTTGACTAAGATAATATCTAACCCACCAAATTATTTAAGTTATTTTCTATAATAACTCACCACATGGGTACTCTAACATATGATATGTACTCAAAACTTAATGTGCTAAATATGCAACATCGTGTAAATATGTTGCATCAATAATAACTAACTTTAACTCGATGCGTGAAATCACCAAAAAGTTGAGTACGACCAAGTCGTTCAATAAGACCCACATATGCCCAAAATACGCATTTCAGTACATGTCATACCCCTTGATAATATGCAGTACATGCAAACATAAAAATTTTAAATTATGTGACAATGCATTTACCAATTTTGGCCCCATACCTCATTCAAACTATCAACATCTTGGCATGCATCTTCTTCCTTGACTCGCGCATGCCTTACTGCGACCTCAAATGGATCCGTGAACCCTCTGACTTGTGGTGTTAGTACCATGGACTCTATTGGCCTCACTGATCTAGCCAATGGGTCATAATTCTCGTTATGTAATATTACACGATTATATATCACATAGTTAGCATGTGCTATATTTTCTTTTGTTCACATGTTAGGACGCTATGGTCCGATTTTTCTTGACCAGTGAAGTCTGGACAGTGAACTCGGAGCAGTGGCTACTAAGAGAATTGAAGGATTGCATGAGGGCCATAAAGTGGTTCTTACTGGGCCAATTTGATGAGATTCTTGACACAATCGCAACAAACCTAAGCGCGGAGATGGGGACAGGTAATCACCCCAACAATGGTCTGCAACCAGCTTGTGAAGATAAAATGTCCTTCATACTATTTCGCGAATTTTGAAAAACACATGGTGTTGACTTTGATCCAAGGTCGAATGTTGTTGTCATTGGCAATGAGTATGAGATATATGGCCGGAATAACGTGAGTATATATAAACATGCACTTATATTTTAACTATTTTGGAGATGTTCATTTAATTTATCTAATATTTCTATTATAATTAACAATCATCTCATTATACATAACTCCTTGTTGCCTCCAGGAGTCTTGTCTAAACAACATGTTCCGGATAACTGGCCTGACCAACTACATGGCGATTGACTACTACCTATTCGTGAAGACTCCGCATGTCGAGGCGACACCATACATTGATATGTTTCAGGTGTATAGTGAATATGCCAATAATAACTAAATGTTAGTCTATGGGATATTGTAATATTGGTCTTGTGAAGCTATTCCTTAAGCTATGTTTATTATATTCTACCACGTTCCGTATTAAGTGTTGATTATAGTTTGTATTGTAGTTTGTATTGATTATCACGAATTTGCCCATTTAGGTGTTAAAAAATTCATAATCGCTAGTTGGAATATCCACGTTATGATAAGCCACGTTGCAACTATTTAAGAGTAATAATAAAGTCTCTTAAATCTAATGAAAACGTTTCAGAACATTACTATAGTGTTTCGAGTGTTTTAAGAATATTCTATGAAATATTTAAATCTGATGACAGGGTTCATTAAAAAATGATGACACTTGTACATTTAATTATTTACCGAAATGGATATACGACATAAATTTAACATTTAGACTAATTAACTGGATATTGATGTTAAAATAGTCAAGTGATTATGAATTATATGTGCATGCATTCAACGATTAATTACATATATTTACTGTGAATAAAGGGAGTTAAAATAGATATACCGAGTAACTACGTATGATGTTTAATTTAGCCCCTTCATATGTGTATAGTATCCACATTCCATGATATATATCATCCATCTTGCATATGTAAATGCATCATTTCCAAGCGTCAACATTAATTAATTAAACGACATACGAAAGGTCAAAATTGTGCTTTTATACAGTTTACACTCCCAACCAATTTAATTATAATTTAATAAGAATGGTACAAAACGATATAAAATAATCAAACCCTAATTCCGGAGTCCTTTGTCGTTCCAATACACCACCTTTTAGATAATCGAGGATGCAATTTAATACCGACACCCCATGCGTGATGCGCCATCATTCCACGTTCTATAAATAAATGCAAGTCTTGGTTTACAATTTGTACATTCTCACACAAATATTGAATACTTTCATATCAGTTAGAAGAGTTCGATCAATGGCATACCAAAATGTTATTGTCAATCCTCTCAGGGTAAGTAACATGGCATAGATTAGAATGTTTAAAACCTTTTTAGTCAAAATATTATAGTCAATCCTAGCACTTCTTATATACATAAAACGACTTTTCACGAACTTGTTTCTTTTTCAGGGTTTTAAGGATCCTGGGGGGACTACCACTGCACCCCCCTTTCAGGATGATGACATGTGGCAAAGGCCACTTTTGACATTTTGCTTGGTTTATCCTTAATTTTCCAGAAATTTCAATTCTAGCCCAAAAAGTTTGTCATTTGTTTAAATTTTAGACCACGTGACGAGAATGATATCAGAGCCAGTATTTATTTATTTAATGGAAACTTTTATTACTAAATCATAATTTCCTTTAAGAGAAGAGTATTTTACAAACATGAATAATCCAGAAATGGATGACATTTGGTACCCCCTATTCAGTTCTTTTTCAAAGGACCGAAAACCACAAGTATAAAGTATTACATCAATGCTTTAACTGAACGTCTTGGGTGGCTTCAAAATTATATTGAACATCACGAGGTTCTATGTTGCAAACTAGAACAAAATACATGCCCTATGAACAAGGCTAGACTCAGAGGAGTCAAGCGTTTACAAGACAGCCTTAAAAGGGCCAACAAGCAAAGTGCGATACTAAGCTTATAATGCCTGGTATCACTCTTGAACACGAGCTCGATCTTTTGATGCAAAAGCTTGAGGACCTGGCCAGACAAAGACCAATTAACATCCACAGCGTTCGAGCCAAGTACGTCGCGGTTAATGGTCTTACGGCGAAGATCGGAAGGATTAAGAGATTGATCATCGAAAGAGATAATAGATGAGCAATCTGGCGCTACCAAATTTCAACGAGCTCGAGACCGATAGCACCAAGCTATCCCAAGATCTCAGAGAAATCCAGAAGACAGACCAGACCTATGGTAACCGTCTATACCATATGCCCGAGCAACTTCAAGAACTCCAAGACAAGCTGGAAACTATGTCAAAACGACAAAAGGAGGTCTTAGAAAGTTTACTGGATGTCCAGCTGAGAATGAAGAATTTGGAATCACAACCAAATTTTTCAGGGAGAAAGCGAGGAGGATGGCTACCACCATCTTATGGAACAGAGCCACTTCTACACCAGAAAGGCCAAACGGTAGAAGTAAAATGAGAGTTGACGGAAGGAGAAAAGATGAGAGCCTTATTAAGGGGAGAATCAGTTCCTCGAAAGAGACCATGACGGCTCGTATCCATCTCGACGAGGTCAACTTCGGAAATTTGCAAGATTTAAACGACCTTGCAGAATCATTCAACGGATTAAATCTGGTGGATCTCAAGACTCATCAGATAACTCAACATGCAGAGTCTTCCAGTCATGCTCCACCAGCAGTACCGGAAAGTAGCGGAGTGAGCAATCCTCAACAAGATGAGCACATGCCACACCAAGGAGACTTTGTTCCCGGCGGAAATCTACATCCAGATTTCATAAGGCCTGGCATTACGAGATCTCGAAGGAGGCCAGACATAAGGGAAACACCATATGTCAAGTCCCAGCTCGACCCGACACACCCGTATGGGTTAATGCTCAATCTTGATACCCTTGATTTCAAAAACAGGGAGCTCTTGATTGACGATTGGGCCTCAGCAATGAGGATTGCAGCAGGAACCCTTGATCTCAACAAAGAAGCATTCATATTGTTGCTCAATATGAGTTTGGAAGGGTCAGTCAAGATCGTCTGGGAGCAAACAGACCAGGGAACCAAAGAAGAAGTTGCGGCAGGAGAATCTATGAAAAATATCGTAGATAAAATGGCAAAGGTATTTAAGATACTCTTTATTGGAATTGGTTACTTCGAGGATTCAGAAGGAAACTTTGGAGGAGGCCGAGAACAAGCCAGGAGATATGAAAGAGCATTGTATAGTCTTGAGTTACACGACATATGTAACATAGACTTATACATAAAACTCTTCACCGAGTACAAGTGGAAGTCGAAGGTGGGTGATGATACGACCATCCCACTGTTCTTCTCCAAAATCCCAAGTCCATGGAGGGAAATGCTAATAAAGGAATACAAATTGCCCCAAGGTATTGATACCGTGGCAAGACGGATGTCGTTCCTCAAAAGCAAACTCGTTGAATGGTGCCAGAAGGCGGCTGAGCTCAAGAATTACAAGAGGTTGCGAAGAGTCAACAAAAATGTTACCCTTTGTTGCGAAAACAACGACATTCCAACAATTGTCGGAGGAACCAGAGAGCATAAGAAAAGGAAGAAATACCCTTATGCCAGAGAGGAAAGACGGGGCAAGGAAAGATCTTCATGGAAGCCAAGAAGATTTTGGTCCAAACAAAAGGCCCGAAGTTACAAATCAGGACATCGTTCAGGGCCAAACCGTGGACGTCCAGCTACAAGCCGAGATAGATCCAACATGATATCTACCAAGAAAACTTTCAGAAGGGCACACACCAGGGCCAATGAAAGTTTCAAAGATTGCAATTGTTGGACATGCGGTGCTCCAGGCCACATCTCTACCGACTGTCCGCAAAACCAGAGTCGAGGAGTCAAACGGTTCGAGGCTACGCCAGAAATCAAGGAAGCCGTTTACTTTCAAGATCTTATTCAAGTATATCGGTTGGAGGACATCCCCTCAGACGAAAGCATATACGAAGAAGAAGAATATAACGATGAGTCTTCTGAATCCGAATCAGACTGAAGAAGAGGAAATCTTCCATCAGGAGATGCAAGAGGATATCTCGGGGTTTTTCTCACAGACGAGTATTTCACACAAAGCTCTGATGAGAATTATGAAAGAGGATCCAAAACTTCGCATTTATGACGGCTTCACAGTCGGCAAAATGGAAAGAGCCTTGACACAGTTAAGTCTAAGGCAAAGGAAGCATCATATCATTTACAAGGTCACAGCGGGAGAGCTTGCAATCCCAATGGAGTTGACCAGTAATGTGATGGAAATGCAGTTAGTTCCCATGATGGAGATCAAGGAAGAACTAAACAGACTCAACAGGGAGGTTGCCCAGAAGATGTCATGGATCCATATCGGAGCCATAAGAATCTTACTTAAAGCAACTTTCAAAGAAGGCGTCAATTCCCCAATCGACATTGCAGTCTTCGATAGAAGAATTCAAAATCTGAGAGATGCATGTCTAGGAGGAATCTCCGGCAACTTATTCGCAGGAAAGGTGGCAATGTTTATCTATCCAAAGATTGCCTATAACCTGGAGGATCGAGACTTTAATAGAGCGTTAACCCTTCATCAAGACTTCAAAAATAAAGATCTGATGAAAGAAGGGAATAGACCGTACTCTATTACATATAGCATCTCATACGCCCTCTCTAATACCCATCATTAGGAGGTATTTCAGAGAAAATAGTTCGTTGAGATCCCAGAAATATTCGAGAAGGTTGCCCACGCGGTCAAACCAGAGATTTCTGATCTACCCCATATCCAAGAGATGGATATGATCATAAGAGATCAGCCAGTGCTAAACCAGATAGCTAGTCACAGGTTTGAGCAAAGGCGAGCTTCGTTCAGTGAAAACCGGATGATAAGCCAAAGGACAAGTCAAAGAATGGGGAAAAGACCTATTCTTGAAGCGATCACTGGACCAGGCCAGTTCATTACCGAAGGAGAGCTTCAGTGTCCAGCAGGATGGAGTATAATCGAAGTAATTTTCGATATTACTCAGAAGGATAATACATTTCCAAGCAATGCCTTGTATTATCTCCAACAGCCTTTACCAGGAAGATATCAAGAACGTCTAAAACTGGGAAGTATGGACTTCACAATACAAGGAGTAGCGGGAAGACTAACCGAGAATCTAATACTCGGACTAGAATTCCTCAAAGCCCACAAGCCTTGGGAAAGGATACAAGATGGAATGGAATTTACAGTGGAAGGAAAAAGATACCGAATCTGATGACCACTAGTCCATTCTCCATATACATCTCAGTAGGGATGTTATATGAAGAATACAGGGCAGAATACTTTGCAGCATACATCGATTCCGGAGCGGGAATATGTACAGCAAAAAAGAACGTGTTTCCTCCCAACCTCGAAGAAGAATTACCAGCGGTTGCAGGAAGAGACTTCTCTAAAAAGATTATCACCTTTAAGAGAGGAATTAAGCAAGCAGAAATACTCATAGGAGGCGCAGGAGGAAGCCCTTGGTACAAGGTCAAAACGCCACCTATCTATTTCTATGACACATGAGCAGATATTCTCCTAGGCAACAATTTCCTGCAAGCCTTTTAAAGGGTTACACAGGACAATGAGACGAGAAGACTTATTCTCACAACGCCTTGTGACCATAAGATTCTCATTCAACGATTAAGGGAAGCATTTTACCGCAAAATGCCTTTCAATTATCGCAGCAAGCGTGGTGATGAAGGACAACTTCGACACCCAAAAATGAGGGATCAACGTAAGTATGGAGAAGCAATACTCCAGTTGAGAGCAGACCTAATAAGAGAAGATGATCCAGATACAGAAAGGATCAAAGAGACAACAATCAAGCTTCTCAAGGTCAGTATGGAAGGAGTATCGCAAACAGATATTCCTTTCACCTTTTTATTTAATAATTATTATTTGTACAGACACAAATTCTCTTGTTTATGTAAATTGCAGTCACCACCACCAAGTCACCAACTGCCATGTCCGTGAAATTGTTAAGCTGAAAAAAAAGAAGAAGAGGACTAATGAAGGGAAAAAAAAATTGCGTACTGGACCCCGGGATCCCGCGGGAAGGAACGGGATCCAGTTTGGATCCCGTTCCCTCCCGGCGGGAGGCAGACCGGGATCAAATTCCCGGTCTGGCCGGGACGGGAACGAGCCGGGTTTTTCCCGGCTCGGGAAAAACCCGGCGGGTCGGGTCGGACTCCAAAGTCCCGACCCGGCCCAAACACCCCTAAGTCTGGGTCTGCCTAACCAAGGATATATAATACTGCAAACCCGCCTACAGAGGCGACCCCATACATGGACTTGTTTGAGGCCTATGTACAAATGGCCAATAATAACTTTTGAGCATGTATGGGAATATATTGGCGGAGACTCCTTGTTTTTATTAAATAAAATTGGCTTGCCCTAGTGCTTTTGTATTTAATGTTGAGTTCTACATTATTTATTATATTCATCTCAGAAGAAGTTCATACCTAATATGACACAAAATGATATATACAATTGATTCATAAAAAGCATCACTACACACTTAAGTAAGATGTATTTTAGTAGGGGTTATCAACCAGATTTGTGCGTCAATATGTATATCTCATTAAATAATTAACATGCATATTATTTTATTCAATCATCGATATGACGTTCGTTGACCACATGGCGTTGAATCATCTTAGAGTGTATATAAAGTTAATGGAACCAACCATATGAGTGTCGGATAATTGAATTTAGTCTATCTGCACTAAACATATATTTTATTCTAGATATATGTCTTCAACCAAACATGGCCAATTGTGAAAGATTTGGTTTTCTGAATGCTAGGGGGGTCACCACTGGGTCACCCTCCTAGCATTCTGACACGTGTCCACTTGGACCACTTTTGATTTTTTTTTGTTTTTTTTCAGCTTTTTAGGTTTAAGATTGTTTTTAAAATTGAGCATATTTATTTATTTATTTGAAATTGAGCTTTCTTAATACTTATAGGAATTTTATATAAAAAATTATTATGAAGATTTTCTAGCAATGCATGATAAAAAAATTGATAAATTTATATTCAAGTTCAAGACAAAAATTATATAGTTGTAGCACTTCACCTATAGAAAAGTAAGAAAATGAAAAAAAAAAAAAACTCAATCTCAAAAAACAATGCTAAATCTAAACTAAAAAAACTGAAGTTTGGACTCAAAGAAAAAAAAAATCAATATAAAAAAAAATGATAAATCTGAAACTAAGAATTTTATGGGTTTAAGTCTCCGTTATGGCTTTTTAAGCCATAAATCTAAAGTTTTAATTGAGTCTCCGTTACTTTAGATTTAAGCCATATATCTAAACATACTTTTTAGATTTAGCAATTAAAACTCAATTTCAAAAGTCAGAAATTAACCACCCTCCGTTATGGCTTTTTAAAAGTAAGAAATTAACCACTTCTCATTTTTCTGCTTTGAAATTGTTTTTGCTTTTTTCAGATTTATCATTTTTTTTTAGATTGAATTTTTTTTTTCTTTGAGTCCAAACTTCAGTTTTTTTAGTTTTAGATTTAGCATTGTTTTTTGAGATTGAGTTTTTTTTTTCTTACTTTTCCATAGGTGAAGTGCTACAACTATATAATTTTTGTCTTGAACTTGAATATAAATTTATCAATTTTTTTTTTATCATGCATTGCTAGAAAATCTTCATAATAATTTTTTATATAAAATTCCTATAAGTATTAAGAAAGCTCAATCTCAAATAAATAAATAAATAAATTCAATTTTAAAAACAATCTTAAACCTAAAAAGCTGAAAAAACAAAAAAAAATAAAAAAAATTCAAAAGTGGTCCAAGTGGACACGTGTCAGAATGCTAGGAGGGTGACCCAGTGGTGACCCCCCTAGCATTCAGAAAACCGAAAGATTTAGTTATACATTCATTACCATTCCTTTTATTAATCGAGAATGCACTATATTGTCCAACTAATTAATCTATCAAAACACTATCCTTGCGGCACATTATGCTATAGACAATTTTTTATTTCAATCCTCCCTAATGTATTTGAAGATTTTCTAACATATATATTTATACTGAAATACATGGAACTATTATCTAATCTTGATGTGTACGTTAATGGTCTATTTTGTTGACGCGTTGATATAATTGCTACGTGTAACCATGCAAGACAACTAACGTTCCAGATAAACACATGATCTCATGTGACCATATAATTGGTGGGCACTTGTCTAACATAGGTAATAGTTAACACACAGTCAAATAAAATTACATACGAACAAGTGCAAAACAGGCATGGATGGCAATCGTAAATCTTCATACTCTTAAAAACTCGGCGTAAACAAATGGATTATACGACTACGGGTTCTTTTCAAACTCTTGTTCGTGGTTCCATTCGAACCCCGGCCTCACAAAATGTTCCAGGCCAGTGTATGCATTTTTTTTCCCAAATACGAAATGCATAAAGTTGTAATCTGGAAATTAGTAAATGCGAACGAATTTTCAATCAGCGTACTCCTACGTTGAACCAAATAAAAGGGTAAGTACGTTATCATGATAGAAGCATATATTAAAATTTTGAACACCAATCTACAAACACCTACCCTCGCAATAATCCTATTGTGTCATCGGGTAGTGGTAACGCGATTCGTCTCTAGGTTGTACTTGACTGCTGGCAAATTTGTGAACTCTAGAAAACTTATATACCTAGTCTAGAACGCGAGTAGGCGTGATTCCAACGTTAGGGTGTTTTTGGGCTAAAATTAAGTAAACGCGGTCTACCGCTAGCCTAAACTCATCATCATTTGATATGTCGATCTCTTGTGCAACGCCCTTATGTAACTCTCCTTTAACTCACGGTTCCAGAATCCTTTGTAAATAGTAACAAGGCGTGCCAATTTGCCTAGCCGCAAGCCTGGCAACATTGGTATATTATATATTTAGAATTTCGTATGCGAATATCATCAAGCAATAAGGGCATGTTTGGTTCATCAAGCAATAAGGGCATGTTTTGTCCACCCAATATCTTAAATGTGAGTGTTTATCTAAATTTCGGGACATCTATTACTTGTTTATAATATTCCACGTAAAATATGATCATCACGCCGCGAACTTTATCATATATCAATTAGATGAAGCTATGACTTTGGGGACCATATAATAGCATTTAGTATCATTTGTGTGTTTGACCTCGTGTCGTACTACATATGTGCTATGATGTAGGTTGAATATATTGTTAGTGAATATATATATATATATATATATATATATATATGTGTGTGGGATAATTATGGATACCGCCCCCTTGAGGTTTGGTGTATTTACAAACACTTTCCTTGGGTGTTGGATAATCACAATCACCTCCCCTCTAACCCAAAACTAGAAATAAGCTACTAACTTTTGTCTTGGTCAACTTATGTGTTAATGGATTTAGATTTAATGTTAATTAACTTGCACAAGTTTTAATGTATTTTTTTGCTAACTATTAATTTACAAAATCATTAAACTAATTCTCATTGTTAAAAATACTAGGAGGAAGAATAACTTCAAATATTATAGCTTGTTAATGGATATTTACATTGTTTCTTGTACCACGTATATTATTAATTAAATAACATATTCCTAGAATATAAACACATAATTATTTCTCCACTATTATGGCATGTGTCGTTTATTCTTGCACCAATAGTAGATTTAAACCCATAAAAACTTTAACAGGTAATGTAACCTATCATAAAGTATTTGCTAATGACATTGTTTTAATTTTATAATATAATTATTCTTACTATACAATTTTTTATTTTATGATATTTTATAAGAGAAATAATATTTGGAGTGAATGAATATTTCATTAATCACCATGAGTACTTATAGTAAGTTACAAGGGTAATAAAGTACAAGACTAAATAATAAAAAAAAAACTATTTAATAATACAACATAATAATACACTATCATCTAATATATTCTACATCATAACTAATTTTCGTAAATGGCTTACGATTTTTAAATTCCAAATTTACCTGTGCTAAATACAGTAATCTTATATGTTGGATATGCTACATAGCTACAAATAAATAAAGAATATTGAATAAAGATATAGCATGATTGGGCATAGCTATTGGTTATCAATGTCTTTTTTCACAAATTCTTCAAATTAGAATTTCAATTTATATTTTAAACTATTGTTAACAAATGGAAAAAAGAATAAAAATTATTCAAATCAGAATAGAAATTATTTTTTTCACAAGAGGTCATGTAATCGTTTTCCTTGAATAAATGCCACCTCCGACTTACAAAAGTAGGATGTAGAATATAGTACAAAGATGTGTGAGACTATTCTAAACGAGATCAAAAATAATTGCACCTAATGGTAGATGTTGGAAATTGCATCTTCAATATGGCAAAACACCTCTCAGTCACGTTTCTCAAACTAGAGTGCCTATAATTAAATAGTTCCTCCTTTCCTCCAGGAACGCGACCCTCAAACTCATGCAAATGATACCGCGTTGATCGATATGGAGATAGGTAGCAAGTGTAATTAGTGTAACCAGAATAAATCAAATAATACTTGTCTCGAGGTGGCTGGGGAAACGAATGTGCCTTCCTAATCTGCTCTAATAATAGTCCAACATCATTCCAATTGCCCTCCCAGCCCGCCCCAACGAATGTGAACATCATATCCCAGTTACAAATTGCAAGAACATTGAGACTAAGATGACCCTTCCGATTTTGGTAGGCATTGTGTAGATGACTCCGAACATGTGCGGATATATGAGTTCCATCCATTGCCCAACACGATCCTATATTAATATTAAAAACGTCAATGAACTTTACATGGGGATCAATGTTGAATAATAAACTAGCATCATTAATGACACGAAAATACTCTTACACGCATACAAAACATACGATGGAATATAATAAAATAGCATAATACTTAAGGATGAATTCTATAATTTAATCAACCAACAAAAAAAATATTACCTTGAAATATGGACGAAATCTTGCACGATCCCGTATGTATTTAGGAGTTATACTAGGATCATCGGGTTGTATCATGGGGACACTTAGATTCATCAGAGCACGTAGAACGCGATACAAATTGCAATTAATGGTCTCGGATGAATGTTGAAAACGCTCGTAGGCGGTGTGGTGCCTATGATTTAGACCAACTGTCCACATGAAAATATGAGGGCTTCAAGGGAAGTCACGCGACTCTTGTACGTATCCGGTAATCCACAGTTATTGGCCAATGCATCGTGTAGGAGATAGAAGGTACTTTTATTCATGCGCATGTTGTCGTAGAACCGATCATCCGTACCATACAGCAATTCCAACACCCACTGATTACCTTGCAACACCGAGGTATGGTGACGTTCAGTCTCAAAAAACCATTTAGGAGCAACGACAAGAGACAAGAACATGAAATCACTCATCACGTCATTGCTAGAGTCATCCGGATCATCGTCGTGGTGTAACACGCTAGTATCCGAGTCGTCCGAGTCAGAACTCATACCTATAAAAAGTAAAATGAACATAATAAAAATTGAATTGTATGTTAACCTAATAACTTGTCACCGAATAACCTAAAGGCCAAAAAATGGAGCATAATACACGAATTCTAATTAGGTTTAAATAAGACGATCATTCATAAGCATAAAAAGTGCGAGCACATAGATATAATTGTCAGTTACACAACGCAATTATCAAAAGAGTCCCAGTGGCAGTTCATCAAAACATAGTGTTGAAGCACGCCAAAACAGGGGAATATTCGACCCTTAACACTTGCACATCCTCTACATATTAGGAGTGTCATTACCGTCGGCTTCTTCTGCACCCAAACGAGTAACCCAAACCAACTATTCCCCCACCTTCAAGTTTAGGAAGAACAAATGAGTGCTTGGATCTTCATCTTTTCGATGGCTTAAAAAAACAGATATTGGGTAATATCAGACAGCGCATACAAAGCATCTGTGGCACGAGATATCTATTTATCAGCCGAATTCTGGTAGCAGTGTTGGCCTTTTGCCAAGAAGTAATGGCAGACTCAATCTTCTGACTCCTAGTAGTTGGCTCTTTGCACTTTTGAGGGCGTCTTGTAGTGTTGCCAATAACATTGGTTGTACCAGAATTGTTGCGACTACTAGATGCTTGAGTACGACCATTGTTGGGAGTCGGGGTTTCTTAACTAGTTCCACTGAATGGATCAACTTGTGAAGTTTCAGTTTGGTCAGGGTTGATGGTGCTAGGGACTTCCTGGGGGTCTCCGAGATTAACCTCACCCTCGTCCTCAGAATCAGAAGCACTTTGAGTTGATGCCCTAGCAGCGTACCCAGTCGCAACCCTGTATTGCCACATTTCATTGAGCAGGTCGTAAGCTGGAAGCAGCCTTTTGCGATCCGAAACTATTTTCGGATGTTCTTGGAAAACAGAATTTAGATAAATGGAACGTAAGCACTCGAGTTGCAAAAACTTTCAAGCAACACAAAGACAACATTCGATCATAAATGAACACATTTACCATAGCTAGCCGTGTCTAGTGCTCCTTGGTTGCAGTGATCACCTGATTCTAGTCATCCCAACCAAATCCAATTCGCTCCCGCATGTCTTTAATATGGCATCATTGCGCCTTAAGGAGACTATATTTTCCCTTCATCTGATCAACAGAAAACTGATACCTGCGGCCATTATGGTTGCTCAAGCTGTTGCACAACGTGGTCCATGACGCGGTGCTGAGAGTGGTTCCAAGAAGATTACCGGTAAGGTACTCCTCGTGCATCAACTCACAAAAAAACATCTCATTTTCGGTTGTCCATGCAGCCTCGGTGCTTTTCGGCCGCCTTGAGGTGCTTCGAGTGGATTCAGCCCGGTCATTAGCTCTAGTTACCATCTATTAAAAGTAGGAGGCCGCATAATGGATGCAACAACAAATAGAAAACCATGAAGACAATTTGTCTTAAAATAGGATTGGTAGAGACATTTGTTCGAACATGTGGAATGCAATAATTAACTCATACATTACAATTAATAATACACATACATAATAAAAATGGGGAGTGTATGTAGATTTACCAGTGCAATTGACTCGCTGTAATCCCGTGCTTGTTTCCAACTTTCATAGTTCCTGTGACTTCAACAATATATTGAAATGTCAGTGTACTTATGAAGCAAGAAGTATGTTTTAGAATTAGGACAAAACATGTTGGTGTAATGAAAAGACAAGATTCAGTGTACTTATAAAATAAGAAGTATGTTTTAGAATTAGGACAAAACATGATTGTGTAATAAAAAGACAAGAGTCAGTGTACATATGAAGTAAGAAGAATGTACTTGAATAAGGAAATTTAAAAGTGGTGTAATAAGAAGACAATATACCTTACTACAATCTGCTAGGCTTCAGACAAATAATATGATGGGTCAACCTTAATATATACAAATATATTGGAGGGAATCTGAAATGATAATTGGAGGGAAATTTCACTTTAAATTATTTCGCCCAAAAAATTTTGCCGCGAGTTTGTGGACAGATTTTAGAAGGGAACAAATATTCGAGAGGATTAAAAACAATTATTGGCGCCAATTGTATGGAAAGGTGATGGTGATGGCTATAGGGATGACGACAGATTAATTAGAGGAACAGTACGCCACATAGTAGGCTTTTTTCTAACGTTACACAACTTTTCACAGCAATTTCCAGTCTTTGAAATGCCGATTCTCTAAAAAGGTGAAAAATGTCGTTTAGAGAAGGGTAGCCAAACAAAAAAACATGTTTCTAAGATATTTTTTTTATCTCAAAAAACTAACCAAACAGGGGTTAAGTTTTTCTTTTTTACTTAATTCATTTTTAAGGTTTCAGGAATTTATATTTTTACCCCTTCATTTTTTGGTTGTCGATTCGTAGTTTTGGTTTTACACAAGCTGGCCTATTTGCGCTCGCAGATCGATTAGTAGGTTTTAGAAATTTATTTCTTTACCCTTAATCTTAGTTATGACTTGCGTAATTTTAAGGTTCTACCAACAGTGCATATTGCAGATAAAAAAAATTACATTCAGTTTGCGGAGTGATTGAAGCTTATTTGTGAAATGAATGTTTTCTAAATGTTGTACTATGTCTCATTTCATAAAACCTAACATGATATACAACAATTTATTATCTCTTGTAACTAAGATCTTATGAAAATCTAATCATGTATAATTGCAAATAAAGGACTATTAAAGAGAACTTACATTCTTTGGTGAAGATATGAATAAGTCCCTTTGTTATACTCTTGATCATCTTTTGAGTTTTGGGGTATTAAGATGGTATCATTTTATTACATTTTTCATAAATTTTACAAGAATATATGCAGAGTAACGGGGTCCTTAATGGTCAGTAAGAAATACATGTTTTTTAATCATAATGATAATTAATTAAGATTCTCATGCATACCAGTTTTTTTGTATGCTCATCCAGGCTTAATGAATCCTCCACATCATAAAACTATGTCTCTCTTCTTACAATTTTCAGATGCTTTACGTGTTATTTCATGTGCTTTATCAGTCAACCAATATTCAGCGTATTCTTTTAATCTCTGATTATTTATCCAGATACCGTTGCTCCTTGCCCAACTTGGGTCGCTACTGACCTTGAGCCAATACTTCTTTGCTCGTGTCACCTCACTGCTAAATCGCTTTGTACAAACCTTGTTTTAGGTGTCTCGAACCCGCGCCTCATATCCCTGATAAGTGCCCTGCCACAGATGATTCGAAGAAGAGTTAGTAAATCAAAAGTTAAAAACAATACAATAAATGGAACTATTTTAGAATTAACAAAATAGATCATTAACCCTGAAAGCATCCCAAGCCTTTTCCCTGTCATCGTTCTCCAATTGACCATAGGTTTATACGCTTTCATGCGCATGTTTTTCAAATTTTGGTTGATAACGTCTACTATTCCTCTTCCCTTCTTAAATGCTCCAATTATAGTAAAAGCAATATAATCGCTTACCCCGGACTGGTCGGCTAGAGCTCATTTGCGAGAGATCCGCAAATATTCGGCTAAATAGCCAAAATGGCGTTTTAAATTTGTTAGTCGTAATGTTAATTTTGCTTCGCATAACCTTGCCTCTTGGGCTACGAAGGGGCATTGTTTTGGCCCTATCTCCCTAGTTTCTTTGCCTCTTTCTGTCTTTTGTGATAGGGGTTGCCCTCTTTTTTGATGACTCTATATGTTGCCTTTTTAGGCTATCTTATTTACTTATCAAAAAATATATATATATATATATATAAGGCCTATCTACTGGATTGTCGACAGGTTGCAAACCGACAGCACGACCACGTCCCCTACGTACTACCCTTACCTCCCCCCTCACCTTCATCCTCCTCCTCGCCTTCATCATCATCTTTTCCTTCATCATCCTCATGTACTTGAATTGAGGGACCGACATAAGTTGGTAAGTGAGCTGAAATAGTATGTGATCCTTGTGGAGTTATTGCTGGGACATGGCCTTGATTGTATTACTGCATAACTTCTGAATGATGAGCCGATTTTACTGGAGTTGGTTGCATTACCCCAATAAAAGGCATTGCAGGTCCCATAGGAATTGAGGGACACATAGTTGATGAATTAGGTTGCATCGTGCAGTAATATGTTCGGTCGTGCCGGCAAACATAGGGGTAGTACGAGGTTGAGGTGTTGGTTGACCAGGCTGAATCACCCCACTAAGAGGCCTTGTCGCTCCCATAGAAATTTAGGAAGAAGTAGTCGATGGATTAGGTTGGAATCTGCCACTAATGTGTTTGCCGCTGCCTGCGAACCTAGGGGTACTGCAAGACTGAGGTGTTGATGGACCAGGCTGAATTACACCACTCAAGTACCCCACAACTGCCGTCGACATTGAATGAAATGCAGTTGATGGATCAGACTGCATCTTGCCCCTACTATGTGCCTCGACTGCAGTCAACATCGAGGAAAACGATCCCGTTTGCGAGAATGATTTTGGAGGTGGCATTTTGTATGGTACTTTAGACCTTTTTTCCTTGCCCCCTTTGACCTTACGTTTATCCCTTTTTTTCCTTGTCATCTGAAATTTAAATAACAACATTTTCACTAGTTTACATGAACACTCCGACCAAACGTAAAATTATCACTCATTAACCAATATAACTCTTAATACAACATCATGTTATGTCTGTACATGCCCTTTCTAATATCATTCATTAACAAAATTTATAAGTAACAATCACAATGATGATCCAAGTAACAAAAATAATTAAAATGAACAACTAATACAATTCACATAATTCAATTTATCTAGCATAAAACAAGGTAAATGCCATTAAAAACTTATAATGCAATCATATAACACCACAATTCTTCCTAATCAACATCAAAACCTAAACATACAATGTAGATGTAATTTATTCCAAGATCATGGTATATATAAATAATGCTTATGAGCTGAAATCATATGGAACACACAATTCCTTACGAAGCCTATTAGCAGAAAAAGAAAGTATAAACTTCTCTCGGGCATTTTCTCAAACATGTTATATGCGTAAACCTGTTCAACTTTATAAACACAAAAACCTCGCACAATGAACCTTGAATGAAAAATAGAGACTGTTCTTTATAAACACAAAACCTCGCACAATGAACCTTGAATGAAAAACATGCTTGAAAGTTAAAACTAAAGATAAATGAAATCAAAGAATGAAAACAGAATAAGAGCAAGTTGAAGGACCCCAAGCATACAATCAAATAAGAAGTGGTAAGCGGGTATATGCAACTTCACTTTTGAAATTTCCCGTGTTTTACGAGAGATTATTAGGTGCAGCCACTGTATGTGCATCCACAACCAATACACGGTGGGGATGTGGTATTGGATGGTTATTCCTACAATTTAGGGATCTCCTTTTAATCTCAACCATCGGTTGCACATACATCGGATGTATATAATAATTTCTCGTGTTTTACACATATACAAGGATGTAGACCAATGAGCAACTACAACCAGACATTAGGTCATTCAATATTTTTCCAACGAACACAACGAGGGATTGATAATTACATGAATTTGGGACACGTGAGCATCTATACTATTATATACTATTATATAAAGAAAGACAAACTGTGACACCAAACTTTTGATTTCCAGTTTTAGCCTTATAATTTTAGTGGTGCACAAAAAAATTATTAGTAAGTTCCTAATCTAGCCTTAAAATCTAAGTAAATTATTAACTACAATAATTATATTGATTGGTGATTTAGTTTTACAAAATTAAAATCTTTCTATATAAATTATATATCCTTATATACGCAGTCTTTTCTCATTAAAGTTATCTTCTTTTCTGTACAAATTAAATATTCACGCGGGGACTGCGTGCTAGGATTTCTAGTATATATGACTATATGTACATCAAGCCGAATGTCTACCAAAATTCACATATCAATACATTTGGGAGAGCTTCCCAACAAATTCACAATCCATGAGATTGTAAGAAATGGAATAAATGATGTTCCATACATAGTGTTCACTCGTAAGCTTGTCAAAACTCATGCAACCATGTGAATTCTCTAAACAAACTCTATCGCCTTATTATTGCAACAAACTCTTAAGATTTCTCAACTCGTTTTACTTGAAGAGCAAAAGACACCACTAAAGAAGCCTATAGGCTATATCATAGAAAAACGGGTGGCAACTTCAACCCACCAACTTGCCCAACCCACTAAAGATATATGGGTTGTGGATTAACCCATTTACTAAATGAGTTATTATGGGTCACCCCAAAAAACCCATTATTTTAAATGGATAACCCACGGATTATCCGCGGATATCCGTTTAACCCGTTAATATTTGAAAAATAAAAAATAAAACACATACTAAACTTAAAGAGACAAAAAAAACATACCTCATACCTAAAACACATATTACGGCTAAAATTTACCAAATACGATACAGGTAAAACTTCATTCTTCTATTTTCAGTGGGATTTTTTTGTCAACGAATCCCGTTTTCGACAAGTGATTCCACTTTTCAAGTGGAAATGGACATCTAAACATAACAGGATTTTCAACAAATTCCAACATTTGAAGGGTGAAAACACCATTTTTCTATTTTCAGTGAGATTATTTTGTCAGCGGAGCCCGTTTTCGAACACTGATACCACTTTTTCAAGTGAAAACGACGATCTGAGCATATCATAAAGACAAAGTCTCTAGGCCAACATGATTTCGGCAAATTTCAACGTTTAGAGGGTGAAAACGCCATTTTTCTATTTTTAGTGAGATTTTTTTTGTCAACAGAGCCCGTTTTCGACAAGTGATACCATTTTTTCAAATGAAAACAACCATCTGAGCATAATGTCAACGTGGTTCTTGGCAAATTCCAAAGTTTAGAGGGTAGAAAATGTCATTTTTTCTATTTTCAGTGGGATGTTTTTTGTCAACAAAGCCCATTTTCGACAAATGATACCACTTTTTCAAGTAAAAACGGCCATCTGAGCATAATGTAAAACATGATTTTCGACAAATTCTAATATTTGGAAGGTGAAAACGCCATTTTTCTATTTTCAATGAGATTGTTTTTTGTCAACAGAGCCCATTTTCGAACAGTGATACCACTTTTTCAAGTGGAAACGCGATCTGAACATAACATAAAGGCTAAGTCTTTAGGTCAACATGATTTTGGCAACTTTCAAAGTTAAGAAGGTGAAAACGCTATTTTTCTAATTTTCAATGGGAGTTTTCTGTCAATAGAGCTCATTTTCGACAAGTGATACCACTTTTTCAAGTGAAAACAACCATCTCAGCATAACGTCAATGAGGTTTTTGGCAAATTCCAACGTTTAGAGGGTAAAAACATCATTGTTCTATTTTCAGTGGCATTTGTTTTTTCATCATAGCCTTTTTTTTAACAAATGATACCACTTTTTCAAGTGGAAACGACCATCTGAGCATAACATAAAATGTGTTTTTTGGCAAATTCCAACATTTGGAGGGTGAAAATGCCATTTTCCTATTTTTCAGAGGGATTTTTTGTCAACGGAGCCTGTTTTCGAACAGTGATACCACTTTTTCAAGTGGAAACAGCGATCTGAGCATAACATGAAGACTAAGTTTTTAGGCCAACATGATTTCCAGCAAATTCCAACGTTTAGAAGGTGAAAATGCCATTGTTTTATTTTCAGTGGGAATTGTTTTGTCACCAAAGCCCGTTTTCGACAAGTGATACCACTTTTCAAGTGGAGACAACCATCTGAGCATAACGTCAACGTGATTTTTAGATGTAAATGTATTTTTTTTACATTGATATTAAACGATCGGTAATGGATTGATTTACTCAATTAGCACCAAACCCATATAACTCACATTATAAATGGGTTGTAAAGAAGCGAGCGCACTAAACACCCGACCCACCCAGATAACAACCAACAAAATCGATAATTACATTAATTAGGCCATTCGAGACTTGGGAATTTCGTAGAAAAACGGGGAGGATGAGGAACAAGGGGAATAGGTAAGATAAAAACAGTGAAGAAAGAAAAAGTTAACTTGGCCGTCAGTGAGATGAAGTCCGGAGAGAAGCAAATGAAACAAATTTGTTTCTTCTTGTTGGCGGGTTCTTTTCCTGCCACCCTTCACCTTCCTGCCATTCGTTCTAACCACTCGTCGCTCCTCCTCCTCCATACGACGCCTCCATGTGCTAAAGGTCCTAAGCTTTTTAGGTTCGAGGCTAGTAGGATTCCGGAACCTGATTGTTACTCCAGTCCACCATCTCATCTGCCTGGAACACAGAAATCTGTGGCTCCTTTGCCTTCAAGATCCACTCCAAAACCAAGCTTACCCGCATCCCACTCAAAAAGTTGGGAACTCTGACCGTTCTCAACCTACTGCCTCTGCCATATCGAATCACTCCAGGCCCAATCACCGACTTTTTCTTCCCTAACCATGGAGCATGATCTACAATCACTTCTCAACGAGCAAAACAAAAGTGGCTGAAACACGGCGATGCGAACTCGGGGTATTTCCACCTTTGTACTATTTTACGTCGTAGAGCAAACCGCATCTTTTCCATATGTGATTCTTATTTTAGCATTGATGTATCGAATTGGAAGGATATTGGTTTAGCATTTGATTCTCACTTCAAAGCTCTATTTACCTCATGTGATCCTAATTTTCCTCAAGACTTTGATAACTTTGTCACTCCGGTGGTTAATCAAGAGGATAACAGTTCATTACTTGACATTCCAACAGTTGAAGAGATTAAAAATATTGTTTTCGGGTTTGATCCTTTCAAAAGTTCGGCCCGGGATGGTTTTTTGCCTACTTGTTTCAATGAATATTGGGATATCATTGGTTGTGACATCACTCAAGCGGTCTTACATTTCTTAATGACGGGGAGTTTTTTGAATGCGTTTAATCATACTCTTATTGCTTTGATCCCTAAAACCGCAATGCTAGTCATGTCGAACAGTTTAGGCCAATAAGTCTTTGCAACACCTTTTATAAAATAATCTCAAAAATCCTTGCAAATAGGCTTAAAATTATCCTTGCCAAAATTATCTCCCATGTCAATTAGCATTCGTCACTGGCTTTAATATCAGTGACAACACCATCCTTACTCAGGAACTGATGCATTGCATTAATAAGAGGAAAGGTAAAATCGGGCTTATGGCTATCAAGGTAGATCTTGTTAAAGCGTTCGACCGAATCGAATGGAAAGTACTTGCTGAAATTATGAGCATTTTGGGTATTGATGACCGCTTCATTACTCTTGTTATGAGATGTATCACTTCTGCCTCGTTTTCTACTATTATCAATGGATCACTTTTTGGATACTTCCAACCATCAAGCGGGGTTCGACAGGACCTCTCGCTGGCTCTATTTATCATTGTGGCATACTTACTCTCACATATTATCAACAAAGCGGAAGCCTCTAATCTGATTCAAGGTGTCAAAATTAGCCTAAATGCTCCCCCAATCTCTCGTCTTCTTTATGCGGATGATGTGATCATGTTTTGTAAGGCTAATATTGACAATGCTACTAATATCTCATTGTGTCTCAGTAAATTCTGTGAATGGTCAGGTCAAGATATCAGCAGGGACAAGTTGGTTGTCCACTTTAGTAAAAATTGTCTTCCTTCTACTAAAAACGCAATTAGGACAAGTTTGGGAGTGAAAGTTTGCAATCACAACCTCAAGCATTGGGAATCTCTTTTTGTAAGACTGGTAAAAGGATGGCAAACTTTAATGATTTCCTTTCTCGTTTTGGTAACTCTCTTTGTGGTTGGAAGGCTAGTAACCTCTCTCAAGCGGGTAAAGCAGTCATCATCAAGTCTGTGGCTTTTAGCATGCCGATCTATCTCATGTCAGCTACTATCCTCCCAAAAAATCGTGTGTTACACCATGGACAAAGTCATTCGCAGATTTTGATGGTCTTCGAATCAAAATTCTCGCTTTATTGTGTTGAAGAGTTGAGATGGTATATGTCAGCCTAAACTCAACGGTGGTCTCGGATTTAAGCGCATGATCGACTTCAACAAAGCTATCTTCTCAAAAAATGCATCGTATATTTTGAAATTGAATGAGAAAGTCTGGACTAATTTGCTTAAACTCCGTTATATGCGTGAAGAAGAGTTGTTCACTGTTGGGAATTGAGAATAAAACTCATGGACTTGGAAGAATATTCTTGCCTATCGAGATATCCTGTCCAAAAGTATTTGCGTCAAAGTCACCTGAACCTCATCGCTTAAAATTTGGGATGACCCGTGGATTCCCACCTTCCCAAGCTTCAAGGCACCTCCTAACAATGACCAGCAGTCCGCTCTCTCCATTGTTAAAGACGTGATCACTCCTACACGTGCTTAACATTGTGAACTCTTACGAACTACTCTCTCGGCCGAGTGTGTGAAGGAAATTCTGAAAATTAAGATCTATAATTCTAGAGACCCTCGATGCGTGATATGGATACCCGAACGTCTCGGTGTACTCATCTCGAAGAGTGCCTACATGGCAGACCAGTCGCATCACTTCTCCTTACCTCCACGTTCATTTAAATCTCTTCTTAAAAGAATATGGAACGCCTCTGTTCACGACCGCTTAAAATTCTTTGCCTGGAAAGTAGTCAATAATTGGCTTCCTTTTCGTGATAAATTGAGTTGTTTCATGTCCCTCACAGATACATCTTGCCTTTTATGTGGAGCTGATTATGAAACACTGCATCATATTTTTCTGGAATGTACTTACACTCGGAAAGTATTTTTTGCTTCAAAATGGTGCTTTCGACTTAACCCTTTCTGTAACAGGAGTTTGACAGAATGGATGGAGATTGTCTTTAACCCTCATGCGGGTTTAATTCCAGCAGATTCACACTCGGAGTGTCTTTGCTTCAGCCTCTACTCTCTCTCCATAATTTGGAAAACAAGGAAGACCGCACTCCACCCGATCTCACCTCCAGTCGAACAATCCATTGCTTGGAAAGCTTATCTTAACTCGAGTGAATGGTTCTGAGCTCAAATCCATAAACACATTTCTAGAATTGCTGCTCCTCTGTCATACGACTGAAAAACTCCTCCTCGGAATTGGCTCAAAATCTCAACTGATGCGTCCTTTAAAGATGGAGACTCTTCCATTGCTTACTCTGCTCGTAATCACTGTGGAAGATGTGTTGGTCTTTTTGCTGATAACATGCTGTCATTTGATCCGTTTGCAGCTGAAATCTCTGCCATGCTAGCTGCTATAGAATTTGCAAAGACCCATAACTTTCAGCGTGTCCTGTTTGAGACAGACTCCCTTGAAGCCGTTAAATCAATCTATGAAGCTAACTCTCCTTCATTTTGGGAAAAAAATCTCTTTTGATCCCTTATTGTGGCATAGTTACGATTTTAGTCCCATAATGTTGCATTGTCCACATTTAGTCATTTATTGTGGCTTTTTGTACAATTTTGGTCCCACGATTAGATTTTGGCCCCTCTAAATTATTTTTATTAGCAAAAAACACCCCATGTATTATTTCTAATTAATTAAACACCCTCGTGTGTTAAATATTCCCCTAAAATTATATTTTCACCTAAAAAAAGCTAAAAATAAAAAATTCCTAAATTACAACGTAAATGAATTTTTTAATTATTATAAATATTTATATTTAAAAGAGACTCAATTATAAAAAAAATATAAAAAAAATCCCCGCCCACCGCTAACGCCACCACACAATTTTTGTTCTTTTTTCTTTTACGTCAAATTTATGACTTTTCACTAAAAATGAAAATTATTTTTTTCATGTAAAGAAAATAAGATTTATGCACCATGTTTTAAGTAGCTCAATTTTTTAAATTATTTATTGTTCTAATTTATTTGAAGTGCTTAATAGAAAAAGAAAAAAAAAGAAGAAGAAAATAACTAAGAAGTCGAGAAGTCTTTCCCAATCCTCGGTGAGAAACCACCTTCTCAGGGGTCACTTCAAAGCTCAATTACCGACAAAATAATTGGTGTCAGTAAACCTTAATTTGGATTTTTATGGATAGGAAAGGAGGGGGAAAATGAAAAATAAAATTGGGTGGTGGTGGCAGTGGCGGTGGCAGTGGCGGTGGATCAGAAGGGAGTGAGGGAGAAGGGTTTCTTTTTAAATTTTTGAATATATATTTTTTATAGTTAAGTCTTTTTGTTTTTGAAATTTTAACATGAAATAAATAATTTTCTTTTTATAGTAAAAAAAATCTTAAATTGGACCGAAAATAAAACAAAAAAGAAGAAGAATAGTATACGTGGTGGGGGCTGGGTAAGGAGGAAGAAAGTTTTTGTTTAAAAAAAGTTTTAAAATTATTTTATTATAATTAAGTCTTTTTTCTTTTAAAATTTTTGACATGAAATAAATAATTTTGTTTTTTAGTGAAAATCATAAATTGAAGAAGAAGAAGATAATCCGTGGTGGTGGGGACTGGGGACTGTGGGTGGAGGGAGAAGGGTTTTTTTTTTATATTTATTATTGGGTATTTTTTCTTTTAGTAATTTTAAATATAAATATTTATAATAATTAAAATTGAATAATAAATATAAGTTTACATTGATTTTTTAATTATAGTTTTTTTGATGAAAATATAATTTTAGAAGAATATATAACTTACATGGGTTTTTTACTAATTAGAAAAATATACGGGGGTGTTTTTTGCTAAAACAAATAACTTAGGGGGCCAAAATCTGACCGTGGAACCAAAATTGTACAAAAAGCCACAATAAGGGACTAAATGTGGACAATGCCACATTATAGGACCAAAATCGTAACTATGCCACAATAATAGACCAAAAGTGATTTTTTCCCTTCATTTTGGTCAGCCACGGAAGACCTCCTTAAAATCCGTGCAATCTGGAAGACTTGGAAAGCGCACAATCTTGCAAGTCCCCCCCCCCCCCCCCCCCCCCCGCTTTTGAATTTATGTTTGGATTGTAAAAACATTTGCTCTATTTCAGTTTAATACATTTGCAACTTTCTACCAAAAAAAAAAAACTCTCCATCCTTTCTATTTAATTTTATATCTACATATTATTATTTCTCTGATTTTCCTTGTTAAATCGAAGTTGAACCTAACTTTGTTCGAGTTAGAAGAATGTTTTGCTTTTATATGTTATTCCTACAAATATATTGTGTAACGTTGACTAGCTACTTATTAGTAACCTGTGAAGATTTTCATGTTAAAAAAAAGACCATTAGTCTGAGAGGGCAAATGTATTTGGATATAATTATATTAGCGGTGTAGAGGGAAGAACAACATCTTGTAGATAACTTTCGTACATTCTAAAATTTGAATTTCAAATAGTAATTTGTGCATGAGCCATTGGTTTTGCTGCTCTCTTCTCTTTTGTGCTAGGGCTGTTTCCGACGTTCTGATCAATGATGGACATTGTGGCTCCAAATATTCGGATATCATCACATGCTTATGCAACTTTGTCGGGCTTTGAAGAAAATGTAGAAGCATTGGAAAATACATTAGATCAACTAAAAAACATTAGTGAAGATGTGAAGAGAAGGGTGGCGCTTGAAGAAGAGAGACACGTGGTCCGTATAAAGCTGGTCAAATAGTGGTTGTGTGATGTTGAAGATACAGAAAGAACAGTGAACGTTGTATTGGAGAAGACCAACCAAGAGGGTCAAAAGAGAAGTTGTTGTGGTTGTCCCATAAACTGTTGGTCAAGCTACAAGATCGGCAATGAATTAAGACAGAACCTCAAAGTTGTTAATCAAATGAAGGAGCGAGGAAGTTTTTATACTGTAGCTGACACGATGCCAGGGGTCGGGTCGATAAAAGACCTTAATTTGGCTATAGATCGTACATTAAGTACGAAGTGTGAGGTTACAAGAGTGGGTCTACATATCTATCAAAAATTAGGTCTCTATCACTATCACTACTTCTAGGTAGACTTGGTCGGGAACACCTCAGACTGACACTTGATTGCACTGCCGGATGTCGAAGGCGATGTCGAATGTGACGTCAAAGATGATATCGAGGATGACGTCGAATCTCTTCTATGTTGGGAAAGAATCCATGTAAGTGATGATATCGGAATAGATGTCGGGGATGATGTCGAAACGGACGTCGGAGATAGATATCGAGGATATATATCGGGTGTGCTCGATATCGAGTGTACAGTGTATGTAGTAATTAAAGCTTACCTTGATTAACGGAGCTCGGATATATAGAGATCGGGATGCAGGAACCGCACACGTGACCTCGATGTGATCTGTACCATATCAAATGTAGCATTCAATATCGACATCAGGTGCCATCCCTGATATAGTTAAACATGGGCTTGGCCCATGGGCCAACCCAATACGGAAAGTACCCATATCATGTAATCCCCTAATTTAGGAGTTATTTTTGTGAATGATAATTCGTAAACTAAAATTAAGTTTGCATTATCAGTACCTATTATCCCGCCAGTTCAAATGGCGGAGCTCAAATACGTGAATTCATTTAAAGACAATGGTGGACCCACAATGTAATTTACATACCATAGAGGTTCGTGTTTGAATTATCATAGAAAGGTGTCTCTTGCGAGGTAACTGCGTTGTCACTTCTCTTAAAAGGTATCGAAATTATGCTGTTATATCAAAGTTTTTCGATATCGGATATCAAATTGAGGATTCGACATGCTGTTATAAATGTGTAATCGAAGGGCCTGGTGTTTATAAATAACAGTTGAGAGGAGAGAGAGAAAAATCATATTGTCTTCTAGCGAACTCGTACTTCTTTCGGCAAAGGTATGTCAAGGATCCCCGATATAGTTTTCGATGTAACTTTCAATACCTTTGTAACACCCCAGAAATTAGAAAGAAAATAAATTTATACTTTAGTCCTTGAACTTTTGAAAATTATTATTTTTGACCCTAAATGTTTAGAAAAATTTGCATTTTAGTCCCTAAACTTAAAAGTTAGTCTTTTATTATTTTTATAGGTCTTTAATCTTAAAACACATATTTCAATTTCAAATCTTAACCAAGATGATCGAATTATCTAGAAAATTACATAAAAAAATATGTATGTAACAAAGAAATCTAATTATACCTATTTAAATTTTAATTATAAATAATTGAGGGACTTGATATGCAATTAACCAATTGATGAAGTAAGCCATGGCATATTTTTGATGAGGTAAGCCATGACATTCTTAAGAGCATGATTAAAAGACTTTTTGTGATTTATTATAAAATAATCAAAGTGGGACCTTAATAAAAAGTATTTTAACATGATTTTTGCCTATATAATAGGCTTTCTTCCAACAATTTTCACACCCAAAATAATTTTGGTTTTTCCTTCTTTCTTCCTGTGAATCTCTAAGTTAGTGAGTCTACTTTCAGGGAAAATTCATCCCAGTATCTTATTTCATCATTTTCTACCCGAAAATACCCCAAAACTTTTATTGCGCAAAAATTATCCATTCGGCCCTACACATTAGAAAAATCATAACTAATTGTAGGAAAATACTTCTTGATCAAGGCCAACGGCTGAATACTCCTCATGATGTCCTCTAACTTTCATATGAAGAAATGTTTTTCAAATAATGTGATTTAAAAGATCAAAATTCCTAAACCGTAGACTACTGTCTGAAAATCCGAAAATAGGTTCTATATTTCAAGAATTATTTAGCATAGCAAACCTTTGTGTTTTCACACAATCTTGAATTTCCACATCTCTCATGATGCTAGAAACCATAAACCATAAAAATATTTGAAAACCAAGTTCATTTGGATGTCTGATCAAAGGTTTGACGAATTAATCAACGCCATCAAGGTTCCCCGTACGAGTTAAGGTGAGGTCCCATTTCTGATTTGTCTAGCCCGTTTGGCATCCGACCCTGAGGAACTTGGACAGAAAAGCCACTACTCCGTTACTAAACCTCGAACAACCTATATTTCGTCATAATCCTATTTGGCATCTCATCTCATAACATGATTTTCTTACTCATGATAATTCTCCAATATTATAATCTCATTTGCTGGTTCTTGAATTGTGCAAAGAGCAACTAACTATGTTCGAGACATGTAGCTCAAGGAGCAACGGATATTATCTGGTTTACTAGCTTATTTGTTTATTTGTTATACCCATTGGAACGCCTTTGGGAAGTTGGGCACAGGGATTGAGTCGAGTTACAACAGGGTAATAAGGACTGTCGGTTTAAGTAATTTTGCTTGATACACATTTGTCTAGGCGCCGCTTATAGTCAGGAGTTGGCTGTAACCCGTATACTGGATCGACATGTACTCGAGCATGTCTCTTGATTGTTTGCGAGGTCGCTCCTCGTCGGGAGGTATAAGGTAAAATAGTAGAAGTCATAAGGCTGGATTTGTTTATTGTTAAGCACACATTTATTAACTATTCTATGAAAACTCTAGTACCATTGCTATATCAAATTGTCTAGTTGAACTGTTTCTACCGGTAAGATCACTCTCAAAATGTATCCAGTAGGTCACAGTTAATTCTTGCATTACCAGTTCTTTTATATGAATCTCACTAAGTCATTAAAGACTTATTCCACGCTTCTTCTGTCCATTCCTCAGGATAAAAATCAACGTGGCATCATGGACCAAGTGAATAATTGCTCAAGCGTGCATTTTGGAATATTCATGTTTTGTCACTAGTGTATAACCATTAAAATAGTCACATTATTTGTAATACCAAGACTTCTGCTATATATATATATATATATATATATATATATCAAAATATAATTTATAAAACGTGTGTGGTTTTGATCTTGAACAAGTGAGACCCCTTCCTATGAGTTTCACTTTAGTCTAGATTGGGTAAAGTGGCTGGCCACCACTAAACCAACTCGGATCGGAGCATGGCTTGTGGGGTACGGTCATCACAACCTTTTCGATATATATTTCAATATGCCTCTCGATGTAGCCTTTGATGTATACTTTCGATATAGACTTCGATTACTTTCGATGTAGTCTTCGATGTAGCCTTTCCATATAGACTTTGATATGCCTTTCAATGTCTTATTCAATATGTTCTTCGACATCGTTTTCGATATTGGTTCTTATTCTTGTTTTTTATTATGCAGGTTGCACTTTCTATAGCACTCATTTAATCTCGACTACTCGGTGTAATGGTTGGTATTCGCGCATGCATGTTGCATGTCGCTGCCGAGCGGCGAGTGGCTACCCGCGTAGCGGAGGCTGCTGCAGTGGTAGAGTCGGCTCTAGTGGCAGAAGTGGCTTCAGTGCGGAGGCATCGGCAACAGCTCTGGCAGCTGTCGTAATGTGGGTCGCGACCGTGGCCCAGACTGTTACAGAAGATGTTGTCATGGCATCTGGTTCTGAGGCAGTGGCAGGGGTCACGACAGAGCAGTTCATCGAGGTTGCTGGAAGTATGACGAGTGTGGACCCGCTAGTCCCGGGTGTTGGGTCGTCACTTGGCGGGGCGACACCCTCGATGAATGTTGGGGTCGGGATATCTGAAGTGGAAGGCCCTTCTTCGTCTACAAGTGAGAAGGTGGCTTATAGCGCTCTTCCCAGGCAGACGCCTGTTCCCGGAGGTGTTGGTGACGCCCCGTCAAATGTAGAGGTCGGAGATGGGGGTACCCTCAGGTTCAGCTGGTGAGAAGGAAGTGGGATGGTCTTTGGAGGTCCCAATAAGCCTCGATGAAGAAACTTATGATCCTATCCTTGCCGTTTTGTCAAGCAAGGGGGTTTCTCTTGACATTGGGTCGAGGTTGTCGCGAGAAAATGGGGCTAGCGGGGAGCAGTACTCAAAAATATGTTGCACCATCGGTCGAGGCGCCTATTTTGAGTGGATGAAAAAGAGCTTGGGGTGAGAGTTCTGCCACTCCAAGGCCGCCTCCCCCACTGAAACGTGTTGCTCTGATTCCTATCATTAATGTGCAGGATCAAGAGTTCGGTGAGACTGAGGCAGTCTGTTCCATGAAGTGGGCGTTCCCCCTTGATGGTAAGGCTCCCGGGCTAGGGTAGCATAATCGTGCGCGAAATGTGTATCGTGATAAGCACATCTTCCAGACTATAAGTGGTTAAGGACCTTCATTTTTGCTCTGTAAGTAGTATTTATAAGTTGTCTTCGTAACCTTCATGTTTGTGAAATACGTCCAGTTTGGCAAGTTCTTGGTCACCAACATGAAGACCATTAATCAAGCTGATGGAGACAGGGATGCGAAAATTGCCCAACTGGAGGATGATATCGAGAAAAATGGGTGAGTTTAACCCGATTGCTGCTGAAATCTTATTGCCGAGAAGGGAGAGGCCCAACGCCGGTTGCGGGTGATCAAAGATAACTATGATGAAAGTTGTGTGGAGAATGAGAAGCTTTCCAATAAGCTCATTATTCTGAAAGAGCACGCTCTCAAAGAGCAAACTAACAGACGCTTGGCTGAGCGTGAGCTCAACAAGGTGAAAGCGGAGAATGAGTATCAGTTAGCCGATCTTGTAAAGGCTCGACTTGACCTAGAGAATACAGTATGTATATTTTCCCTGTTTGTGTAGTTGTGTTCATTATAACCTATTCTTAGGAAAGCTTGTGAACCCAGGATGCATCTCTTGCGCTGATGTACATGTCATTGAAAAATTCCTTGCGAGTGATACCTATAAAGATCTCCTCATGGCGCGTGCTTTTATGGAGAGAGAGGATACCAAGAACGCGATCGTTAGGCAAATTATTGCAAGGGATGGTTTTAAGGACGGTTTGGACTCCACACAATTGGATGCCATGTGCGGACCGGACGCTTGTGTTGGAAAAACTGATCCATTCTCGGTTCTTTTAAAGAATAAGGACCTAGTTTGATCATGGGAAAGTCGTGCCTTCTCCTCTTCTTATCATCCTTGTGTCGCCTTTTCATTTGAAGTTGAGTAATAATCTCAGGATATTGTGATTTTGTTCTATCAGTGTTTTAAATTGTGTGATCCTCATGTGCCATAGACCTCTGTATTCAAAGGTTCATTCGTTATCTTTCTTTATGAGTATCATTTGCGTTGTTTTATGTTAAAGTAATCGTTTCTGTGGTCATCTGTGTGTACATATGGCACAGACAAATCGCTTACAGATATCGGGGTATTCCCCTTTTGTAGCGCCCCTCCCAGGTGTGAATATACAACAGGGGGCCTATAAGTTTGTGGTTACAATCCTTCTGATGTCGTTGGAATATGAGGTTAATGCCCCGCTGTGCGGTACTCCTCCTGGTATCTTAGGTGATCGGTACCCAGTATCTTGTAGGGGGTAGATTCTTTGGCCCATTCGGGTACTCTTCGTCGCATATTGTAGGGTCAAGTAATCTCTATCTCGTAGGATTTATAGATTTTCGCCATTTTCGGGTTCTCTCCTCCGTATCTCATTGGGTCGGGGAGTCAGTATCCCGTGGGATGGTAGATTCTTTGGCCCCTTTCGGGTTCTCTATTTTGTATTTCATTGGACCGGGGAGTCAGTATCCCGTAGGATTGAAGATCTTCGCCCCTTTCGGTTTCTCTCCCACGTATCTCATCGAACCGGGGAGTTAGTATCCCGTAAGATTGTATAGGGGTGGGTAATCGAAGATTCGGTTAGGGTACCCGATTTTTCGGGTAGGGTACCCGTATTTTCGGGTAGGGTAAAACCCCTACCCGATACCCTATCTAAATATGGGGTACCCGATCGGATTCGGGTACCCTAAATTTTGGGTACCCCAAACTTCGGGTTTGGGGTACCCGAATGATGCCCAGTGGCCAAAAAAGGCCACTGAAAATCGGGTATCGGGTCGGGTACCCCAGCCTTCGGGTATGGGGTACCCGAAATTTGTCCAGGCGCCAAATTTCCAGTCAGTCCTTCAGTCCCCTGTTTTCAATTCGAAAACAGGGGATTTTGAGAGGGAGAGTCGCCGCTGCCGCGGCGGCGGCGTTGTTGAGAGGGCGAGAGAGAGCGTCGCCGTCGGTTGAGAGGGAGAGAGAGGAAGCTTGCTGGCGGCGCTGCCTGGAGGCGGAGGCGGCGCGGAGGCGGAGTTGGACGGGCGGGGCGGAGAGAAAGAGTGATGTGAGAATGAGATTTGAAAAATGAAAAAGAAAGAGTGAAGTCTGAGAGAGAGAGAGAGTGAGACGTGAGTTAGTGAGTGAAAAAATGAAAGGAAGAGAAATAAAAGAAGGAAGGAAAGAAAAAGAAAAGAAAGGAAAAAAAAGGAAAAAAAAACATATATTTTTTATCCGGGTATTCGGGTACCCTATCTTTTTCTAAAACCCTACCCGAACCTGTACCCGAAATACCCTATTCGGTTAGGGTACCAGAATTTTCGGGTACGGGTAGGGTATTAATACCCGAAATTCGGGTAATAACCGATCGGGGCGGTTAGGGTACCCGCATTTCGGGTTCGATGACCCACCCCTAGGATTGTAGATGTTATTTTCTTATGTCCGCCTTATCATGTGGATATGTGATCTATTTCTTTTTTTTTTGTCCTTCTTATCTCATGGATATGGGATCTTTTTCTTTTCTTTTGTCCTCCTTATCTCATGGATATGGGATCTTTATCTTTTCTTTTGTCCTCCTTATCTTTTCTAGACACAAAGAAATTCGTGTTGTTGTTTGATGACATATGGAAGCGAGTGGATCTTATGAAAGTGGGCGTTCCTCCCCAGGACGATCAAAGAACTTGTAAAGTAATTTTTACGACCCGATTTGAAGACATTTGTGGTTCAAGGCTTGTCAAAGGAGGAAGCATTGACTCTGTTCAAAGAGAAAGTGGGAGTGAGCACTTTGAACGCGCACCCAAGAATTCCAAAGCTTGCCAAGAATGTTGTTGAATCATGTAAGGGTTTACCCCTTGCTTTGATAAGTGTTGGGCGTGACATGGCAGATAAACAAGATCCTTGTGATTGGGATTGGGCAGTAACAAAGTTGAGAAGAGATCCAACATGGGTAACGGGTATGGAGAAAGACGTGTATGAGGTTCTCAGGTTCAGTTACGATTGCTTACCTAATGAGGCTATCAAATCGTGTTTTACTTATTGCTCTATATATCCCGAGGACCACGAAATAAAGGTTGCCGAGGTTTTGGAACTATGGATCGGGGAGGTTTTTTTGGATGAATTCATTGACACACATGAAGCCCGAGATCAAGGACGATGGGAAATTGTAAGAAGACTTAAGCTAATGAAGGGCCTATAGTAAATAAGAAAAAAATACTTTTGGTCCCTTATTGTGGCCTAGTTTCTATTTTAGTCCCATAATGTGGCATTGTCAATATTTAGTCCCTTATTGTGAGCTTTTGTACAATTTTGGTCCCCTGGTCAGTTTTTGCCCCCTAAGTTATTTTTATTTGCAAAAATACCCACATTTTTTATTTTTAATTAGTAAAAAGCCCTCATTAGTTATATATTCTCCTAAAATTATATTCACCCGAAAGAAAAAAGTTAAAAAAATCTCATAAGGTACAGTGTAAGATTCGATACTTTTAATAAATTTTAATTGTTATAAATATGCATATATATATATATTTAGAAGACCTAATTATAATAATATTGTTCTTACAAACACCTTCTCCTCCCCACCCAGCCCCCGCCGCCACCACCCCTACCACCGCCACTGCCGAGTTGTTCTTCTTCTTTGTTTTATTATTTTTTTCGACCCAATTTATGAATTTTATGAAAAATAGTTTTTTTTTCTTTCATTCAAAAATTCAGATTTATGAACCCTTATTTTAAGTAACTAATTTTTTTAATTGTTTATTTTTCTAATTTATGAAGTGCTTCACTGGAGAAAAAATAGCAAAAGAACTACTAAGAAGTCGAGAAGTCTTCCTAAAATTCTCCGACGAACAATCACCTCCTCACGCGCCACCTCGAGGCTTAATTACCGACGAAATATGTCAGAGGACCCTAATTTGATTTTTTTTTATGGGTAGGTTGGGAGGGGGGAAGTAAAAAAATGTGGTGAAGTTTGTGGCGGGGGTGGGGGAGTACTAGGTGCGGAGGGAGAAGGTTTGCTTTTAAAATTTATGAATTGTTTTATTATAATTAGGTATTTTTTATTATTTTTAATTTTTAATATAAATACTTATAATAATTAAAAATTATTATAAAATAATTTTACACTGTAATTTAGAGGATTTTTTATTTTTAACCTTTTTATGTGAAAATATAATTTTAGGAGAATATATAACATATGTGGATTTTTCACTAATTAAAAATAACACATGGGGTGTTTTCGCAAATAAAAATAACTTAGGGGCCAAAAGACTGACCGACGGACCAATCTTGTACAATAAACCACAATAAGTGACTAAATATAAATCACAATAAGGGACTAAATGTGGACAATGACACATTATGAGACTAAAATCATAACTAAACCACAATAAGAGACCAAATGTGAATTTTTTTTCCTAGTAAATCCTAGTTTATTAAGAATGTAAATTGCTACAGATTGTGAAGCGGCCAAATTGTCTGTACATACAGACATATTGAATGTCTGTATGCTTACTGTGCCCGCGGTCAAATTGTCTGTACATACTACATACAGACATATTGAATTTTTGTATGCTTAGCGGTGCCCATTGTAAAAATACAAGCAAATGTAAAATTAGTCTCAGTAATCAACATAATCTTGAAATTTAGGGGCATCCAAATGCGTCCTTATTTTTTTTGGTTTCGACTTTATAAGCTGGTAACTTTCAAGGTAATATATATTGCAGATAAAAAAAAAAAACAAAAAAAAGGAAGAGGTACATTCAATTTGCCGAGTGATTGAAGCAAATTTGTGACGTGAAACTTTCTTAAATGTTGCACTATATGATGGTGGGACAGGTGTCAAATTATTAGCCGCCGTGGTGTCAAAAGTAATTTCTTCTTTTATGAAAAATGTCTTCAGTATTATTTAATAATGGAGGAGTGAAAATAATTGGATTGGTGACATTAATAGGTCCTACCACGTGGTTATTGTGATTTCTGCCTTATTCGTGCTAAGTGCTAACATACCCATAATGTTTTTTTTTCTGTATAGTGGCATGCAAAGTGTACCAAACAGGAAAGGAAAATTGGACATTTGAAATCTTCACCTCATTCTATGGAATTCTAAAGTTATAATAATGAATATTTTGCAGCGCTTGCCCCTCCCATGAGGGTTTAGTCTCTAACGCTTAGGGCAGAGTTTTTCTCGGGAAAAGCCTTCTGTGATCTTGGCTAGGCATCGTATTCCGGCTTTCGGCGACATCGGCACCTCCTCTCGCGGCTCTCTCGTGATCCTCATCGTCGTTCCCTTGTTTTTCATTGCTCTCGCGCGATTGTTCGCTGGGAAACTAGGGTTCCCGCGCCTCTCTCTTCTCTTTCCCTCTTTTCCCGTTTTCTTTTCTTTTTTGTTCACCTCCCCCATCAGGTTTTAGGGTTTTTCTAAGGTTTACGTATTTTGTTTGTGGCTGCTTTTCTTGTGTTTTTTTCAGTAGGGATTGGGGCATCGGAGGAATCGGCTCACCTCTTGGCTAACTTGACCGTAACTCACCGCAACGCGTACTCATTAGCTAGTACTATCGGAATTATGGATGCTGAATGCCACCAGGTGCAACACGACCTGTCTCTAACGGATGAAGAGGGTGTGGGGGTTGGTTTTCTCGTATCTGACGAGCCGTGGAAACACGAGAATTCGGGGGCAGAGTTGACGTTAGTTGGGCGACTCCTTACGGGCAAGAACGTTCATTTTCCGTCCTTTTGCACAGTGGTTAAAGCATTGTTCAAGGCGGGAAAAGGTCTGGACATCACTCGAATCAATGAGGATAGGTTCTTGTTTCAGTTTAATCATAAATTGGATAAGAAGCGGGCTCTTCAAGGTTGTCCATGGTCGTTTGACAAGAATGTGTTGGTCCTTAGCGAAATAGCTGCGCATGAAAATCCTGCGACGACAAACCTTGATCTGTGTAGCTTCTTTGTCAGGATTTACGATATATCGTTGACTCGCCAAACTCGGGCCACCGCGTACGCTATCGGAAATTACTTAGGGGTCATGGAGGACGTTGATTTAGCGGAGTCATGGGGGGTCAGTATGCGGATACGGGTTAAAATTAATGTGACAAAGCCACTGCTTCGCTTTATGAAGATTCGGGGTACGGAGGGACATGAGATGATCGTGTCGTTTAAGTATGAACGTCTACCAAATTTTTGTTACCTCTGCGGCACGTTAGGCCATATACTTGCTGACTGTGATTCTAAGTATGATACAAACATCGATATTGATGACGCGAGTAAGCTACCCTATGGCGATTGGTTACGGGAAAACATCACTGGACGCGGATCGGTCTTTGGGCAGAGGTTCGCTGATAATCGGGGCAGCTTCTACTCGGAGGGTCGAAGCACTTTCTCGCAACACTCTAGAAATACGGACCAGTCGTGGCATGAGGGCAAGGCTGCCCCGCCACAGCAGTCGTCGGAGAGAACAGTCTCGGAGCAGCCAGTACGTGTGCAACGGCAGTCTAAGCGTGAGGACTTCAATAGAGTAGAGCAGGTGGACGTCGAAGTGAACCAAATTGTGGAACGGCAGTTTTTAGTCTCCGATGAGCAGCAGTTTTTTACAGAAAAAGATGGGCAGCAGTTTTTTTACAGAAAAAATGAACAGCAGTTGGTTAAACAAAAGGATGAGGAGCATTTTTTTAATAAAAAGTATGAGCAGCAGTTTTTAAATAAAAAGGATGAGGAGATGTTTTGTGATGAGCAGCAGTTGTCTAAACAAAAGGATGAGCAGCATTTTTTTAATAAAAAGAATGAGCAGCAGGTTTTAAATAAAAAGGATGAGGAAATGTTTTGTAAAATGGATGAGCAGCAGTTTTTTAAACCTTCATCAGGAGCTAAAACTGAATTGGGAATGATTGTGGGGGTTCAACATGCATGCCAGCGCATAATCCAGGATATTGACAGTGGAGTTTTATTTAATCAGGGTAACGGCGCAGCAAATCCGATGGCAATATCTACTGCGATTGAGACGATGGCTATAACAAACGAGCGCAGGGTTAGGATTCGGCGTAGGGAGGGTTACTGCAGCAGTGGTATGATCATTTGTGAGGCAAATACTGGCACAAAACGTTTGCATGACACTGAGGTGCTGCGAACTAGTAAAAAAAAGGCTAGAGTGGAGAAATTAACAGAGGAAATCAATGATCTTTTGGCGGCGACTGCTGAGCAGTCCCGCCACATCCAATGAATATCCTTTGCTGGAACTGTCAGGGCCTGGGGAACCCTTGGACAGTTCGGGAACTACGGTAGTTAGTTTCCACCAATCGCCCCCCTCTAATCTTCTTATCTGAAACAAAGTGCAAAACACGAAGAATAGAGGTGATTATAGGGAGTTTGAATTATTTTGGTGTATGTGTTGACGTGCGGGGTTTGTCTGGAGGGTTAGAATTACTATGGAACAAAAAGCTTGTGGTTGATTTGCTTAGTATGTCAGAGAACCATATTGATGCGGTTGTTACGGGACAGAACGGGGAAACGAAGTGGCGGTTCACAGGGTTTTACGGGGAACCCGATGGGAATAAACGTATGCGGACTTGGAATCTTCTAAGACAATTGTGCAATGTTTCCTCTCTACCATGGCTTTGTGCGGGAGACTTTAATGAAATATCGAGTCAAGAAGATAAGCGGGGAGGGCCTAGTCGCTTATTCGGAATTTTCGCGATGCTTTTGTTGATACGGGACTTACAGAACTCGACTTTCATGGCCCTCGGTTTACGTGGTGCAGTCGTAGGCCGTTCCCATACACGGTTTGGGAACGTATTGACCGTGCGTGTGCGAATCGGGGTTGGCGTGATCGTTTCAGTCATGCATGGGTTGAACATGTTGGCGTCCTCCACTCTGATCATCATGCGTTGGTCATCCACCTGCTCGAACAGGAAAAAAAACAGCGACCACGGGGAAGGTTTCGCTTCGAGGCCGTTTGGCTGCGCAAAGCCGAGTGTGAGAGGGTCATTGAGCAGTTTTGGGGCGAGACTAGTGGAGGAACGTTGTACGACAAGCTGGATAATTGTCGCGTGGGACTTGTCAAATGGAGTAAGGTTGACGGGATGGAACTAAAGAGGCGGGCTGAGGCTTTGAGAAAGCGAGCAGTAGAATTGAGGTCGAGACCGATCACTGTCGCCTCGAAGGAGGAAGAGAAAGTGGTTACGACAAAATTAGAGAAATTATTAGATGAGGAGGAACTGTATTGGAAATAACGGGCCAAAGTCCAGTGGCTTCGGGAGGGCGACCGTAATACTGCATATTTCCATCGTCGGGCTAGTGAGAGGCGAGAGAAAAATGAGATAAAAGAGATCCGGGATAGTCAGGGTTTTATGCACACTTCCCCATTAGATATTGACCGTGTTGCCACTGATTACTTTCGGGATATTTTTGGGTCCAGTGTTCCGACAGAGGCGGCCATTGAGGACGTTTTGCGAGATGTCGGCGTGCGAGTTAGCCCTGAGGTGAACGAAAGCTTGTTGCAGCCTTTCTCACTGGAAGAGATTCGGAAAGCGCTCAAAGATATGTATCCTTTTAAATCCCCGGGACCCGATGGCTTCTCTGTTGTTTTCTACCAAAAGTTTTGGAGAATTATTGAAAAAGATGTCTCTTCTTTTGTTCTGTCTTTTCTTAGTGATAGAGTTCTTGATCCTGCTGTTAATTTTACTCATATTGTCTTAATTCCTAAATGTCCTAACCCTGAATTGATGACACAGTTTAGACCTATCAGCCTTAGCAATGTTAGTTTCAAGATTGCATCCAAGGCAGTTGCGAATCGGCTTAAACCGTTCCTCACCTCCATTATTTCTCCCTCGCAGTCCGCTTTCGTTCCAGGCCGCCTTATCACTGATAATATCCTTGCGGCGTTTGAGGTCAATCACTTTCTTAAAAATAAGAGAACGGGGAAAAGGTGTCACATGACGTTAAAGCTGGATATGAGCAAGGCCTACGACCGAGTCGAGTGGTCTTTTCTCGAGAAGGTAATGCTTAAGCTTGGTTTTGACTCTTTGTTTGTGTCTCTTGTTATGTTGGGTGTGCGTTCAATATCATTTTCTATATTGCTTAACGGGCGCGAGTCGAGTGTTTTTTCCCCCGAAAGGGGTATTAGGCAGGGGGATCCTTTATCCCCCTACCTCTTCTTATTCGTTTCTGAGGTTTTTTCAGCATTACTTGCTAAGGCGGAGGAGCGGGAGGAAATAAAGGGCGTGAAAATCAGTCGTCATGCACCCCCAGTGTCGCACTTATTATTCGCGGATGATACTCTTATTTTTTGTGATGCTGATGTGGTGACGGCGACCCGGATTTGGGGAATTCTTGAGAGATTTGAGGCTGCATCGGGACAAGAGATTAATCTTGAAAAATCAGTTGTGGTGTTTAGTAAAAATACAGAAGGCGCGGTTCGCGAGGAAATTGGGAGACTGTTGGGTGTTGTGATAGCGGAGAAACATGAGAAGTATCTTGGGCTGCCATCCGTAGTGGGAAAATCGAAAAAGGAACTCTTTGATTATATTCGGGAAAGAGTGTGGAAGCGAGCTCAGGGTTTTAAAGGAACTTTGTTATCAGGGGCGGGGAAGGAAGTGTTGGTGAAAGCAGTGATGCAATCAATTCCAACGTTTGTGATGAGCTGTTTTCGCCTACCCGGTGGCCTTATTAGGGAGATTGAATCCATCATTAGCAACTACTGGTGGGGCAGCGGGGCACAAAACAAAATACATTGGGTTGCTTGGGAAAAATTGTGTCGCCGGAAACTTGAGGGAGGTCTTGGGTTTCGTGACTTAAAGGCTTTTAATTTGGCACTTTTGACAAAGCAAGCATGGCGTATTCTCCAAGATCCAAATAGTTTGGTTAGTCGACTGTATAAGGCAAAATATTTTCCGACTTGTGGACTTTTTGAGGCACGACTTGGCACGGCTCCGTCGTATTTGTGGAGATGTATTTGGGATGCGGTCCGGGTGTTGAAGTGCGGGGTACGTTGGCAAGTCGGTAACGGGGAATCTATCTCGATTTGGGGAGACGCATGGATACCGCGCCCCGTCACTTTTCGGCCCCTAACACCACGAGATGAGGTTGTCCCTGTTCATGGCGTGAATGAGCTTATTGACCCCGTCACCGGCTGGTGGGACGTTGATATGATCAGGGGTATTTTTTGGGAGGAGGACGTGCGCCTAATTCTCTCTATTCCATTGGGGGCGTTGGAGCATGCTGACCGGCGAGTGTGGCATTATGAAAAGAAGGGAATTTTCACCGTTAGGAGTGCATATCATGTTATCGTGGCCCAGGGGTTGACGAGGGGCGCGAGGGAAGTGGTTTCGACATCGGATATCCAGCCTTACTGGGGGAAAATTTGGAAATCTGAATGCGCTAACAAAATCAAAATTTTTATGTGGCGTTGTTGTAGGGATATCATCCCGACTAGGTGGAATTTAGCGCGTCGTCGGATTTGTGATGAGACGCAATGTGTCGTTTGTGGGATGGGAGAGGAAACGGTTAGACATGTGTTGTTCGAATGCCCACTTGCTCGACAAGCTTGGGCTCTCGCCAACGTTGGTATGGCAATGTGGTTGAGGGAGACCGAATCATTGGGGGCCTGGCTGGTGAGGGTGTCAAAATCAGAATCGACACGGATGGTTAGTATATTGTGCACTCTTTGCTGGACCTTGTGGGGGAATCGCAATGGCATGTTGGCGGGAGATAGGGGTCGCCGTGCGGATGAGATGGCGGCGTTTGCTCTAGCATATGCGATGACATGGTTGGAGCATAATGGTAGAGGGTTGTGTCGTCGTGAGGGGATCGAATGGACTCCACCGAGAGAGGGTATCATCAAAGTAAACTTTGATGGGGTGTGGTTTGAGGAGGAGATGGCGATCGGTCTTGGTATTGTGGCGCATGATAGTGCTGGGATTATGGTAGCATGGCGTCAGCAGCGCATGGTGGCGTGTGTTGCAATTTCTAGCATTGAGGCGATGGCGGGGAGATGTGCGGTACAATGGGCTGTGAGCAAGGGATGGGAGAATGTGGTGTTTGAGGGGGATAACCTTACCTTGGTTCATGATGTGCTTAATGGTACAAACGAGGAGGCCGCTAACACAAACATCCTCAAGGATATCCGCCGATTGGTTAGGAAAAATCCGGGGTTTGGTTTTCAATGGACGGCAAGGGAATCAAACAAAGTTGCACACGTCTTGGCGCGCAACGCCTTTGAAGATGGGGATGGTTTTTAGTTTTTAGTTTGTTTTTGGTTGTGTCTTGTTCTCTGATTGCTGTTATAGGACGTATGATTGGGACTTGTGTTTTTTGAGAAAGTAATGAAAGTGATTTTGTGTTCAAAAAAAAAAAAAGTTATAATAATGAATAGGCATCTTATTTCCAGTGTAACAAACAACAAATATAACTGATGCACTCAACATGGAAGAGACTGATATGAATAAGATCAACTGGAATCTCCATACAGAAAATTAGATCTCAATTTTTATTTTATATCTACTTATTATTATTTCTTTGATTTTCTTGATAAATTGAAGCTGAATTTAGCTTTGTTGGAATGCAGAAAAATCTTTTGCTTTTGTATGTTCTTCCTGGAAATAGTAGCTTGTGAGAAATTTTGTATATTAATAATCTCTTTCTGGCCACTCTTTTATAAGATTTTTTTTTACGTAACATTGTGTTGATGAGGTGGTACGACAAGAATTTTAAATTAAAAAATTAAATTATATACAATAATTAATCCATTATCTCATCATGATTGTGTATGTATCTACACACAACATTATCGTACACCGATTGCATGAAATAATGTCTCTATAAAATCTTAAGAGAACATAATAGAGGAGGCGTAAATTTTTGTATCGTACTAAAGACGTTTCACCAAGCATTGAACTTGCTACGTAACTGATCTTGTGATGAGTTCCAACGATTATCTTGGACAAATGATATATAGTCAACGTATTTTTTGTTGAATACAGAGCAAAAACATTAAAAGATCAACATTCACTCTATTCAGCCTAAAAGATGTCACACAAACCCTCAGAACCAAAATTCTCCACTAAAGATATCTATCCAGTCTTAAGGTTCAGATTAATTGGGATTCTTGAATACAAAAGTATCTGGAAAGTTGTCTTGACTGAAACCCAAACTTTGCTTGATATATAGTAATCGGATATCTATCCTTAAACTAGAAAACAAGAAAACTGTACTTGATCTATATAGCTGGGTTCTTCTTGTAAAAACCTTCCATTCAAAACTACATATCACAAATTGCAAATATATACAATGAAAAACGATTTGTTAGTCTCATTTTATGCACTTTTTAACTGAAAGAAAAAGAAAAGAGTGGCCACTAGCCAGGTAATTGTTTTCAAACCATTCTTGTCTTGGCAATTCACAATAATTTTCGTTGGTTCTAGCTGGATCTATCTGGACTAAATTTATGTTTTTCTTTTCTATCGTTCATCAAGTGTCTTTAAAGAGTCTATACAGGGACCTCTATGGGCTATTACAATTTACACATGCACATTTGTCTCCAATAATCAAAGGACTTATTATTGCAAGTGCCCGAAAATAATATCGCACAAAAGAAACTGCAATTGGCAACAGCGACAGTTATAGATGAGCACGGACATTACACAGACACGGCGATAAACTTATATTCCAATAAGGACACGAATTTATTTTTTTATTAAAAACATATTAAATATTAATTACTGAGACATGCATACAAATATTTTTTATTTTGATTTTAAAATTCAAAAAATACATTTTTATCTAAACAAAGTTGTGCATGTAGGGGAAGGCTAAAGGGCATACACGTTGGGTTGAAATTGTCGGACGTAGTGAACTGAAGTTAATTTGAATTTTTCTTTTTACTTATTTATCATATTTTCATCTTATTTCTTCCGGGTTACAATACACCTGAACCTGTTACAAAATGACTGACAATGCCAATATAATGCTAATATATTACAATGTACGGACTAGCTTGGTCCGGAACACCTACTGTTTATTACGAGTACTAAATTACTGATCTCTTTATTAGACGAAGAAACAGATAGATCGAATGGTAGGAGTTCGATTTATGAATGTCGAATCACAGTAATTCGATGCAGCTTTAAGTCGAATTAGACGAGTATCGAACGGTGTTGGTTCGATGTTGATGAACCTCGAACAGGGACGGTTCGTTGTTGTCCTAAATCGAATCAGGTCCTGCATCGAATAGGGTGGTGGATCGAATCCTGTGAGTATCGAATTGAGTGTGTATCGAATCAGCGAATTCGATGTACGTGAATATGTATCGAGTGTTGAATCAATCTTGAGAATGTCAGAGGACGAAGTATTTATAGACCTCGTCCCGTGGGCCCTAGAGGTGGCTGGGGAATGAATATCGAATCATGGTGATTCGATATAAGAGGTAGATCGAATCCTGTCTATTCGACATTCATTCAATGTCGAATTTTTCCTGTTCGATCTATAAGTTTCTGAGCCTTTCTCTGCGGGCTGGCCCAATACTTATATTGGACCTTTCCTAAAATACCTTCATCATATAGTCCCTCCAGTTTGAGAGTCGGTCTCGGCCAGAGAGTGGGTTCCAAACTTTAAAATATTGCTTGGATCAAGCCACCAAGTATTTGTCGATTGTGTCATTTGTTGAAAAAACTGCCCCCGATTGGGAGCCGGTGACTGGGTTCCAAATCTCAATGTCGGTTGCTTTGAAATTGACTCTCTATATCGTAATTTGCACTTCGCTTTCGGATTCGGTGATGCTGCTTTTCACGACTTATTCAAAAAATACTCCCTCATTGCAACAATCATGCTCGTGTATCAAATCTTTTCGATTTTTAATTTTGGCGAATAATTATAATTATTTATCATTTTTTAAGTTATATGTAAAACATATTTAGTTAGATCGAATCTACGATTCGATCTATCCAGAGAACTAATATCGAATCCATCAGATTCGATACAGCAATATCGAATCTGACGAATTCGATACACCTGCATCGTATTTGGGGAAAGGTCGGTGGCGGGGCTATATAAAGGCACAATTTCCCACCTCATTTTCATTTTTCTTTCCGCTGAGAGCTTTTTGTACGCTTTGCAGCCTATGTCGAATCGTCCGAATTTGATCTACTAACATCGAACAACTTGAATTCGATATACTAGTTAGGATCGCATCCTGGCGATTCGACATTGCCTGTTATAATTCTTATCTTTCTTCCGCTTAAAACTTACTAAATGGCGAGAAAGAAAATTGAAAACCGCAGTAAACCAGCTGTGTCACTTGAGAACATGTACACGTCTCAAGCGAACGACAATAGAGCTAGTTCTTCGAATGTAGGCCCGTCCTTTGACAATGTTGCTGCGGAGGATTCTGCGAAAATTGTCGCTAGAAGTCGACCCGTTGTAAGGCCTCCTGTGAGCTTGTCTGCCAATTGGGGTGCTGGCCATTCTGCTCCTGCATCGCCGGATCGCACTACAGTCAGATTAAGAGGCGTAAGCGCGGGCACTCGAGTGCCATTAGTGAGTAGTTTCGAACGGCACGAAGATTTTGTCCCTCAAAGGCTAGTCATGATGTCGAGTGCTTCCGGTGGACGGGTTAAGATTGGGACAAGTTCCCAAATCAGACTTATGGAGCAGAGAGCCGAGGGCAATGTGGCGGCTCTACGTGCCAAAATTACCTCTCTGAAAATGAAAACAATTCCCTGAAACGGCAGAATAGTTCCCTTAAAGCGTTGAATGAGGGTGCTGGAACTTCGATGGCATGATTGAATCGAAGAGTACGATATTTAGAGTCAAAGAACTATAGATGCTCAGTCGCGTGATCATTTATGAAGTGTGGTGTTTATCGGTGGCTCGAATTGCGCCAAGGTGCCGTTGATGTGAAGTTTGGTATGGAACTTGGTGTTGATCAAGATGATCATCTTGGATCTCTAAAAGAAGGTTTCCGAAAAGACATGTTGGACGTCAGTCGCGATCCCAGAAGTCGATGATGATGAGGAGGAGGAGTTTTCAGCTCTAAAAATCGGCGATCCGTTCTTTCCTCTATGGCGAGAACGCAATGGTGGCCTTGTGCATGACTGTGATGTCTTAGATCCGAATTTGCCAGCACGATAGGGGAATGCGGATATGAATGTTGTGGACGATTCCCAAGCCGATTTGAACTTAGTTAATGACGTTGTTCGTGCTGCTTTTGGCAGCAGTGATGATGAAATCATTTTACCTCGTGCAAGCACGGGGTCACCTCTGGTAGTCGAGGCTACTGAAACCCTTTTGGGCTCCAGGGGGATATCTACCTTGCGAGGTCCACCTGCCCCGAAGATTGTCGGGTCGACACTTATACCGCCTATTGGAATGTATCCTCATAGAATGGGTATCAGAACGGTTACATCCAATGCCGAAAGTAACCAAAAAAGGTTCCAATATCAGCTCGGTGGAGATCTTAGCGGTATGCCCGAGGAAGGTGAACCTGAGTTACCAGAGGGATGGGCCCTAATGGATGAACTGGTGCTTACATAAATTTGGTTTAGAGATGGTGCATTTTATACTCATGCGTGCAGTTTAGACTCGTGCGTCATAGAGCAATTGACTTGAAGACTTGAAGGCTTGAACACTTGAAGAACATGCAGACCTTTTTGCTCGTGTCTAGGAGGACTTGAAGACTTAAAGGATTTGTAGACCTTTTGGCTCGTGTCTAGGAGACTTGCACATTTGCTTTGAAGACTTGGAGGATTTGTAGACCTTTTGGCTCGTGTCTAGGAGACTTAAAGACTTGGATATTTGCTTTGAAGATTTGGATTTGAAGAACTTGCAAACCTTTTGGCTCGTGTCTAGGAGACTTGAAGACTTGAATGTTTACTTTTAAGTTCACATATGCAAACAGTTTATACTCGTGTTAAGGAGAATGTTGATAGTTTATACTCTTATCAAGGAGTACATGATTTGACACTTAATTTGAAGATTTTAGATAGTTTAAGCTCGTATCAAGGAGCATATTGGTTGTAATGAAATTTGATGTCGTGCCCTCTTCATCGTCGGTGTCATCCGTATCATCACCTTCAGCATCAAGGACATGAGTTGAGCTTTCTTCTTTAGTAGAGTTCATGCTTGTTTCAATGTCATGCGCACGCGTCGCCAACTCTTCAAAGGTTCTTGGTTTGATTCCTTGAAGTATGTATGCGAGACCCCAATCCATCCCTTGAATGCAAATCTCTATGGCTGAAGTTTCAGACAATTTCTCTTTGCAACTTAAAGATAGATTTCTCCATCTATTGACGTACTCAATCACTGGCTCGTCTTCTTGTTGATGGGAATTTGCAAGCTCAATCATGCTCACAGTGCGCCGAGTGCTATAAAAGCGATTGAAGAACGCATTTTGTAGATCTTTCCAGCTGTCAATGGAGTTTGGCTCAAGACTAATATACCAATCAAAAGCGACATCTTCTAAGGATCGAACAAATTGCTTGAATAGAAGATCTCCATCAGTTCCGACACTACTGCATGTTTCGACGAAGTGAGCAACATGTTGCCTTGGGTCTCCTTTTCCATCAAATCTTTGAAACTTTGGAGGTTGATAGCTTTCTGGCATTTGCAATTGCTTGATTCGTTGAGTGTAAGGCTTCATGTAAGATTTGGAAGTCTTGTGTTGAGCTGTATGTTCCCTTGCAACTTCTTTGATAAACTTCTTCAATTGACCGGTAGAGACGTGACCTTGTGAGAAGACTTGGATTTGTTGACTTGAGGACTTGGAATGTTCTCCTACTTCAGCCTCTTGAATGATCTCTCCGGAAAACCTTTTGTGCATCATGACGTCTTGATCTTCCTTCCTTGCGAAACTTGACTTGTGAAAAAGAGAAGTGGCTCGGATTTTTTCACTTAGGACTTCACCAAATTCTTGAGCTTCAATGCCTTGAGTAGCCTTTTCATGCGCCAGGTTTCGATCGTTGCTTGTTCTGTGTTCTTGTTCTGCACAAAGAGTGGCAACATCAACTCCTTTGCTCGAAGGTTTAATGCATCTTTGAACTTCGACTTTGTCAGCGACTTCTTCAATGTTGTGATTTCTTTCTTGGATCTCTAGCTTTTGGAGAATACAATTCAAGCGCTCTTCACGTCTATGCACTTGTGTTGCAAAGCTCTCAATAGCTCTCGCCAATGCAGCAACTCGCTTCTCCATTGAAGATGCTTGATTCTTTTCTTTAGCTTCATGTCTTGTCCCCGGTGCGAGTGTAGCTTTCATAATCGGTTGCGAAGAGCCTCCACTTGTTGCCCACATTGACTTGTCCATTGTTGAGCAACGTTGACTTCTTCTGACTTCAAACTTGTAGACTTGCTAGAAAAGAGATGAGAGGTAGAGATGGTCCCACTGGGCGTGCCAAAAATTTGTAGCGTTAAAAATTCTAAGTCTTTAAAATAAAAGACAAGAAAAATTAAGTACAGATAATTTTATTTATTCAAATGAATACGGGGTTACAATCCCTAGTAATCCTCTGATTCTTTTCTAATTATGAAACTTGGTTGACTTGACGGTGGAATTGACTTTGATCGCTTCCACGTGGTTTAAGTTGAACGCTAATCCAAGGGCTTTTGAGCTTGATCTTGAATTAACAATTTGACTTGATCTTCGTCTTGACTTGTTGAACTTGTTGAACGTCAATCTTCTTTAGAAGAATCTTGATCTTCAAAATACTTGGATGCTTGACAAACGTTGATGCGAGGGCTTGGCAGCTTGATCTCGGAACGAACGGAGATTTGATTTAGAATTTGATTTGAAGATTGATGAAGGATGATATGATCTTCGTCTTCAGTTCTTCGGATATGATGACTTTGATCTTCTTGAATGGACTTGAATCTTCAAAAAAACAGTTTTTCGAGGGTCTTCTGACTTGATCTCGAATCAAACGAACGTTTGACTTGAAGATTGTTGAAGAACGATATGAACTTGGCTTGAATTTGTTGAAGCTCGATCTTCCTCGGCAGAAGCGCAATCTTCAAAAACGGTTGGTTGATGGACTTGGAGCTTGAAACTGGATCAAATGGAGGTTTTCGCGAAGAACGCCTTGAATCCCGCGAAGAACGCTTGAAGATGGATGAACTTGGTGGAGCGAAAAACTTAGAGCTTTTCCCTCTTCAACTTGTGAATATTTTTGTGTGTTCTTTTTCTTTATGAGAGGACCCCTATATATAGTTGTAAAAACCTAGAGCTCTTTTCTTGTGATTGGTCGGTTTTATTTTCAAGATAAGCATGGATTTAATTTGGTTTGCTTATCAAGAAACACATCATATTTCCACATGTAATAATGTGATTGGTTGAAATACTCCATCTTTTCCATGTGGCTTTATTTGATTAGCCAATCAAATAGATATTAGAAAATCAATTAATTAACCTATTAATAATTGGAATATAATTTAGTAAAATTCCAAATTAAAAATAGAAATAATCAATTTAACTTCTAATAATTAATTTGACACTTATCAACATTTAATTGGAGTAGACAAAATTAATTTGTCTACATATAGTTGAATGCTTTTCGAGGTTTGTGCGGAGTGAATTTCTTGATCGGCGTTCGACCTCTTGGGGCCAAACGTGTCTCCGACATGACGTTTTCGTTGTGCATGCGGGGTTAGTCATTTGATCAGTGTTCGACCTCTTGGGGCCAAACGTGCCTCCACTATGACACTTTTCGTTGTGCATGTGGGGTTAGCCATTTGATCGGCATTCAACCTCTTAGGGTCAAACGTACCTCCGGCATGACGCTTTCGCTGTGCATGCGGGGTGAGTCATTTGATCAGTGTTCGACCTTTTGGGACCAAACATATCTCCAGCATAATGCTTCAGCAGTGGATGCAGGTTGAATCATTCTGCTGAGTTCCCGTGCTTTTTCGTTGGGGTTTGCGGCGTGAGTCTTTTATGACTCTACATGCAGCATTAGTCTAGAGAAAAGAGACAGATTTTGATTTAATTTGAAAAGGGACTGAGCTCAGTTTCTTACTGAGGTGCCTACGTTTCCCAGACTTTGCGAGGGACTCAATCCTTCGTAGGTCATACAATTTGTTAATATTTGACCGCAAATCATTTTAATGCCTATGCATAATAGCGTCTTAGATGTTGTACATTCTACGGGTGCTTTAGCTTGGCACCCTGCATAGTTTCAAGGTAATATTAGCCTCGTGAACTAGCTTGTATCACCTTGTAAGTTCCTTCCCATTTTGGTTCCAATTTCCTGATATGTTGTTTTGCCGCTATGCTTTTCAGGACCAGGTCTCCCACTTCGAAATTTCTGAACTGGACTCATTTGTCGTAACTCTTGGCCATTGCAGCTTTAAATGCCACAATTCTTTGATAAACATCTTCTCTTGTGGAGCCTATCATATCCAGATCTATTTGGCGCAATTGGGCCGACTGCTCGGGATCGTAATCATGTATCCTGGGCATTGGCATTCCTATCTCTGTTGGCAGAACCGCCTCAGTCCCATAAACACGAACCAACGGGGTTTCTCATGTCGGTCTACTGGGATTTATTCCATAAGCCCATAATATTACCTGAAGTTCCTCTGTCCAGCTTTTCCAGGTGTCTCTCAATCTTCTCTCGAGATAATCTTTCAGTGTCTTATTGGTGAATTCCACTTGTCCATTCGACTTTGGGTGATAGACCAAGGTCATATTGTGAGAGATTCGCAATTCCGCAAATCAGGATTTGATTTCTTTGCCAACGAACTGTGTGCCATTGTCACATATCATATACCTAGGAATTCCAAACTATTGATGATATTCTTCCTTATGAATTCGATCATGTTCTTCTCTGTAATGGCCGACATGGCCTCGGCTTCAACCCACTTAGTATAATACTCTACGGCCGCAATCAAAAATCTCTTTTAGCCCCTGGCCACTGGTAACGGTCCGACGATGTTGATTCCCCATTGATCAAAAGAACACGCTACGTCGAGAGGCTATAACGGTTGTGTCGACCTGTGGATAAGGCGAGCATGGTACTAACAACTATCACAAAACTGCAAAAGAGTTGTGGCATCCTTTAGCAAAGTTGGCCAATAGTAACCCTGGCGCAGAATTCGCTGGACCAATGCCCTTCCCCCATAATGATTTCCACAACATCCCACTTGGATTTCTTTCATAACATAGTTGTCCTGAGTCGGAGTCAGACAACGAAGCAATGGACCTTCGAACAATCTTGTTCGCCATTGTGAATTGTGAACATGTAAGCCTTGTAACGCATCCTCGACGCGCGTTCAGGTCCGTAGGTAATATCTCGCTCACCAAATAAGTCATGATCTCGTCCTTCCAAGATGGATCCTCCTCGATTGACATCATGTATTCCACTCTTGCAGCAGTGCCGTTATATTTTGATATCCCGGTCGAGGGCTTGTTAGTTGCCAATAGTGTAACACATTTCTTAACTAGGATTTCTGAAGAACTGGCGAATTTAGACAATGCATCGGCCTTGCCGTTTTCATCTCGCAGTATCTGAGTGATATCAAAAAAACCGAAGGGGGTTGCGAGCATTTTAACCTTTACAGCGTACAAGAATCGGTGAATGCGCCTAAAGAATCTGTGAATACGAGTTGCGAGTTGTCTCGTACTTACCAGAAAAATAGTTTGCCACTAGAAAAGAATCGGTGAATAAGTCCAAATGCTCTACGCTAAGCGTTAATGCCAGGTTTATTCCTGCTATCACGGCTTCATATTCAGCTTCGTTGTTGGTCACCATGTAGTTCACACTAATGGCAAACTCGAACTCCTTGCAGTCGGGAGACAGAAGATGTATTCCAACTCCTCCCCCATGGCTCGTGGCAGAGCCATCAGTATGCAGAATCCATGTTGTGGCAGCCCTACTAGTTCCTGCTTGGTCTGATATTGAATAAATGTAATTTGTGGATTCCGCCACGCTATTGTCCAATGTTTCGGCCATGAAATCCACCAATGCATGCGCTTTGATGGAGGTTCGGGGCCTGAATTCTAGACCGAACTCACTAAGTCCAATCGTCCACTTGACCAATTTTCTGGAGGTCTCGAGTCTTGCCAGCACTTGCTTTAGCGGCTTATCCATTACAATTGTGAATGGATGAGACTAAAAATATGGCCTTAACTTCCGTGTTGTGGCCACCGATTACTAGAGTAAAGAACTCTATCTCGAAAAATTCCTTTATGCACCTTGCAGAACTCTGCTCACATAGTGGATGGGTAATTGTTGAGCTCTCGTCTCTTTACTAGAACAGTACTGATGGCGTGGGAAGATACCGCCAGGTACAAGTACAACATCTCACTTTTTCTCGGTTTGGCGAGAAGCAGTGAGCTCACCAAATATCTCTTCATCTGCTGGAAGGCCTACTCACATTCTAGTCCCCAGCTAAAATCTTTGCTTTTTCTCATGACCTTGAAAAAAGCCAGATTCTTTTCTGCAGAAGTCGATATAAATCTGCCCAAAGTTGTGAGGCGTCCAACCAAACACTACACGTCCTTCACTGTTCTTGGTGAAGGCAAATCTAGTACTACCCTGATTTTATCTGGGTTTGCTTCTATTCCTCTTTCGTTCACCACATATCCCAAAAACTTTCCCGCTGTCACTCCAAATGTGCATTTTTTTTTGTTCAACTTCATCCCATAAGCTCTCAAGATAGCAAACGCTTCATCCAAATGGCGTACATGCTATTCCGCCTTAAGACTTTTGACGAGCATATCGTCAATGTATACTTCCATGGATTTCCCTATTTGATGATAAAACATCTTCGCGACGAGTATTTGGAAGGTTGCTCCCGTTTTCTTTAAACCAAAAGGCATCACCCTATCACAATACACTCATGTGTCCGTCACAAATGTCTTTTTATTCTGATCGTCCACTACAATGAAGATATGGTGAAAATCGCTTTTAGCATCCATCATACTCAGTTACGCGCATCCCGCAGTCGAATCGACAAACAAATCTATTCTGGGCAGGGGAAATGGGTCTCTTGGGCAATGCTTGTTCAAGTCAGTGTAATCTACACACATCCTACAGGTTGCCTCCTTCTTCAAAACCAATACGACGTTGCTTAGTCACTCCGAGAATCTCAACGCGTAAATATGTTGAGTTGCCAAAAGCTCTTGCACCTCTTTTTCGGCCGCTTCATTATTTTCCTTGCTAAAATTTTCTTTCTTATGCCTCACCGGTTTTGCATTTTTATCCACATTCAACCGGTGCACTATGATTCTAGGGTCTATCCTATGAAAATCGAAATCTGTCCAAGCGAATATGACTGAGTTACGCCTGAGACAATCTACCAATGCAACCTCTATCTCCGGATCCATAGAAGCCCCAATTTTTATGATTTTGTCTGCACTTTCCCTGAATAGCTGAACTATTTTGAACTCCCCTAGTGGCTCCATTTTGCATTCTTGCCATTACTTAATTAGTTGATTTTCTGCTTTCTCCCGACCTTGCCCTTGAGGCTCGGGTCGCTTTCCATTCTCATCTCTAATCGCTTGGATTTTCTTCCTTGCTTTGACTACCCCACCTGATTGAACATGCCGTCTCTTCGTCATCCTGTCTACTTATATCTAGAAGCAATTTAAATGGTGTTCCCACAGATGGCGCCAATATTTTGGTCTTATTTCGTCCGGGTTACAATACACGTGAAACTGTTACACAGGTCTGGCAATGCCAAAATGATGCTAATCTATTACAATGTACGGACTAGCTTGGTCCGGAACACCTACTGTTTATTACAAGTACTAAATTACTAGATCTCCTTATCAGACGAAGAAACGGATAGATCGAATGGTAGGCGTTCGATCTACGAATATCGAATCATAATAGTTCGATGTAGCTCTAAGTCGAATCCTGATGAGTATCGAATCGAGTGTGTATCGAATCAGCGAATTCGATATACGTGAATATGTATCAAGTGTTGAATCAATCTTGAGAATGCCAGAGGACGGGGTATTTATAGACCCCATCCCGTGGGCCCCAGAGGTAGCTGGGGAATGAATGTCGAATCATGTTGATTCGATCTAAGAGGTAGATCGAATCCTGCCTATTCGACATATGTTCAATGTCGAATTTCTCGTGTTCGGTCTATAACTTTCTAGGCCTTTCTCTGCGGGCCGGCCCAAAACGTATATTGGGCATTTGCTAAAATACACCTATCATGTTAGTTTTTTAGGTTTAATTAGGAATTTATTTGTTTCCTCCTTTATTTTTTAGTTGTCAATTCGTAATTTTTGTTTTGCATAAGCGCGTAACTTTTAGGTTTTACCACATATCTATACTATTATATAAAGAAAGGCAACTTGTGACACCAAACTTTTGATTTTTGGTTTTAGCCTTATAATTTTAGTGTTGACAAAATATCTTATTAATAAGTTCCTAATCTAGCTTTAAGATTTAATTAGAATCATTAACTACAATAATTATAGTGTTGTGATTTAGTTTCTCAAAATACAAAACTTTTTATATAATTTTTCTATTTTGATATATTTAATTTTTATTTATTCAAATACTTCTTCTGTCATATAAACTAAAATAAATTTTTAATTACGCGGGATCGCCTGCCAACATTCCTAATTACAGGGAAAAAAAAGGTACATTCAATCTCCGACTGATTGGAGCAAATTTGTGACATAGTTTCCTACATGTTGTACTATATAATGGTGGGACCTAAATAATTCAATAGATTCTCCAGTTGTCAAACTATTAGCCGTTGAGTTAGGACATCCAAATTCAGGGGCATCCAAAGGCGTCCTTATTTTTTTTAGTTTGGACTTTATAAGCTCGTAACTTTCAAGTTTCAAGGTACATATTGCAGATGAAAAAATAAAAAAATAGAGAGAGGTACATTCAATTTGCCGAGTGATTGAAGCAAATTTGTGACGTGAAACTTTCTTAAATGTTGTACTATATGATGTGGGACAGGTGTCAAATTATTAGCCATGGTGTTTATGAGTTAGGTAAAATGTACAAATCATATGTCCATATAAGTTACATCTAAAAAATAAAACATATATCTATGTTTAGTTTAAGTGCAAAAGTAATTTCTTCTTTTATGAAAAATGTCTTCAGTATTTAATAATGGAGTGAAAATAATTGCATTGGTGACATTAATATCCGGTCCTAGGTCCTACCATGTGGTTATTGTGATTTCTGCCTTTTTAATAATGGAGGAGTGAAAATAATTGCATTGGTGACATTAATATCCGTTCCTAGGTCCTACCATGTGGTTATTGTGATTTCTGCCTTTTTAATAACGGAGGAGTACTTATCAAAAAAAAAAAATAACGGAGGAGTGAAAATAATTGCATTGGTGACATTAATATCCGGTCCTAGGTCCTACCATGTGAGCATGCAAAGTGTACCAAACAGGAAAGAAAAATTGGACATTTGAACTCTTCAGTTCTCCTCATTCTATGAAATTCTAAAGTTATAATAATAGATTTCTTATTTCCAGCGTAACAATTAACAAACAACAAATATAACTGATGCACTCAACTTACATGGAAGAGACTGAATAAGATCAACTGGAAGCTCCATATAACTAGTAAACTCTCCATCCTTTCTTTTTTATTTTAATTTTAATTTTATATCTACTTATTATTATTTCTCTGATTTTCCTTGTTAAATCGAAGCTGAACCTACCTTTGTTCGAGTTAGAAGAATGTTTTGCTTTTTATATGTTATTCGGTACAAATGTATAGTGTAACATTGACTAGCTACTTATTAGTAACTTGTGAAGAATTTAATTCATGTTAAAAAAGACCATTATTAGTTTCAGAGTGTGATGCATTTCGATCTAATTATACTAGCGGTGTAATTCTGTAAATGGAACAACAACAGTATGGACATAATGCTTTGTTGCTTAAATAAATCATAAGTCAAGAAAATAATTCCAACGACCAGAGAATTTTGGACACACGTGAATTTAACTTTCATATATTCTAAAATTTGAATTCGAAAGAGTAATTAATATATATGTGCATAAATCTTTGGTTTCTCTGCCTTCTTTTCTTTTGTGCTAGGCCTGCCTGTTTCTGACGTTACAAATACGATTCCGTCTGATGAGTGATGGAGATGGTTTCTCCAATCACGGATATCATGACACGCTTATGCGACTGTGTCGGCAATGGTTTGGACAGCATTTGGTGGGGCTTTGAAGCGAATGTAAAAGCATTGGAAAATGCATTAGATCAACTAAAAAACTTTAGTGAAGATGTGAAGAGGAAGGTGGCGCTTGCAGAAGAGAGACACATGGTCCGTACGAAGCTGGTCGAACAGTGGTTGCGTGATGTTGAAGATAAAGAAAGAACAGTGGACGTTGTTTTGGAGAAGGCCAATCAAGAGGGTCGGAAGAGAAGTTGTTGTGGTTGTCCCATAAACTGTTGGTCAAGTTACATGATCAGCAACGAAGTAAGACAGAACCTCAAAGTTGTGAATGAACTGAAGGAGCGAGGAAGTTTTGATACTTTAGCTGACATGATGCCACGTGGTCGGGTTGATGAAAGACCTTTAGAGCAGACAGTTGGATTAGATCCGGTATTTCTTGAAGTACAAGGATGGATTAAGGACGAAAACGTGAAGGTTATTGGCATATACGGAATGGGAGGTGCTGGAAAGACAACACTCCTAAATAAGATCAACAATGACTTTGTGAATACGAGTCATGATTTTGATCAAGTCATTTGGATAGTGGTGTCTCAACAATCCACTATTGAAAAAGTCCAAGATGCCATCTGTAAGAAACTTCAACTCACGTGGAAAGACAAAAGTGAAGATGAGAAGGCAATACAAATATTTGGGATCCTAAAGACAAAGAAATTTGTGTTGTTATTGGACGACATATGGGAGCCAGTGGATCTCATGAAAGTGGGTGTTCCTCCTCCAGACAATCCAAGAACTTTTAAAGTGATTTTTACGACCCGAGGTGAAAATGTGTGTGGTTTAATGGGAGCACACAAGAAGATCAAAATACAAGGCTTGTCAAAAGAGGAAGCATTCTCTCTGTTCGAAAATAAAGTGGGAGGGGACACTCTGAAACGCCCAATAATTCGAACGCTTGCCCAGGATGTTGTTGAAGCATGTAAAGGTTTACCCCTTGCTTTGATAACTGTTGGACGTGCCATGGCAGATAAAGAAGATCCTCGTGATTGGGATAGGGCAGTAGCAAAGTTGAGAAGAGATCCAAGCAGGATAACGGGCATGAAGGAAGACGTGTATCACATTCTCAAATTTAGCTACGATAGCTTACGTGATGATACTATCAAATCGTGTTTTACTTATTGTTGTATATACCCCGAGGACCACGACATGTTAGTTGACGATCTTTTGGATCTATGGATCGGAGAGGGGTTTTTGGATGAATTCAGTAACACGCATGAAGCCCGAGATCAAGGTCGAGAAATTGTTAGGAGACTTAAAGCTGCGTGTTTACTAGAAAATTGTGAATTAGAGCACCGCGTAAGAATGCACGATGTTATTCGTGATATGGCTTTATGGATTTCTAGTGGATCTACTGCAAAGAAGAAGAAATATTTGGTACTAGGTCACGATGTGAGGTTTTTGGCAGCCGAGGTTGAATCGTGGAGGACGGCGGAAAGGATATCTTTATGGGATATTTCTAATAAAAGTAACATCCGTGACATTCCACGTTGTCCCAATGTCGTAACTTTTGTCGCAAGCTTGAACCGCAATATTCCTCTGGGATTCCTCCAATTTATGTACAATGTTAAGGTATTAGACCTTTCAGGTAGCTTACTAGAAGAATTACCTTCAGGCATTAATAAATTGGTGGAACTGCAGTTTCTGAATTTAACAAATACAGAGATCAAGGAATTACCGATGGAGATCAAGAATTTGGCAAAAATGAGATGTCTGATATTGGATGAGATGTTCCGGCTAGAAATGATTCCACGAGGAGTAATATCGAGTTTTTTAGAATTACGTGTTTTAAGGATAATTGGTTACTGTGAAGATGTACCTCAGGAAAATAATGTCTTGGGTGGCGGTGGAAGACACTTGTTGGAAGAATTAGAATTATTGCCACACATAAATGATATATCCATCACCTTATTATTTGATGGTACTTCAGTTCATAAATTTCAGTGCTCTTACAAGATACAGAATTGCCTGAGTAAATTGGAATGCTTCGGTTTGACTTCTCTTGAGCTATCTTCTTCATCTGTCAAAACCATGAGACATCTAGAGACGCTTCGCCTATTCGACTGCGTATTGGAACGATTGATAATTGTCCCAGATCCAACAACTATGGACTACGGATGTTTTCGTAACCTATGTCAGGTTTGGATTTTTGGTTGTCACAATTTGCAGGATCTGACATGGCTTATCTATGCTCCAATGCTTGAAATTCTACTTGTAAATTCCTGTAATTCATTGACAGAAATTGTTAAGGATCTTCCTAGTGATGCTGCTAGAGCTCAAGCCAATCGAGACGTCTTTACAAGACTGAAGGAGCTGCGGCTTATTAATCTGCCGAATCTACAGAGTATATATCCACGCCCTTTACCGTTCCCGTCCCTAGTCAAGGTCGATGTGAGTAGATGCAAAAGCCTGAGGCGGTTACCTTTTGATTCAGGTAGTGCAACAGATACTCTAGAGACGATTCTAGGAAGTAATGCGTGGTGGGATATGTTGCAATGGGATAATGAAAGCCTTAGACCTTTATTCACGCCATATTTCAAAGGTCGCATGTAGTCAAAGTGTTTGATCATTTGCTGCATCATAAATAGCGGCTTTATTCTTTTCCTTTCAGGATTTAATTTAATTACTAATGATGTAACCATATATGCCTTTGAGATTCTATGAGTTGTTGTTATTCATCACGAGTTACCGTGGAAAGTTGCTTTGTCGGATTAATGTATTCTTCTCTTCTTGTTTGTTTATTTCTTTGTTGTTGCTAAGGCCTGGTATAGTATATTTAAAAATCTTTTCATAAATCTTTTTTTTTATAAATAAATCTTTTCATAGATGATGGTGATCGTTAATAGTACCCGATTTTCAGTTGGAAAGGGATGTTGTAGTTGCTTGAACGCGTCGAATTTGAGAGCTGCTTCTGCAGAGTCGGCATTCAATCTCGTGAGATCCAAGTGTTTCAAATCCTTAAGTTGATAGATATAAAAAGAATCATATCACAGTGACTCAGAAGAAATTGTATGCTACTTGATATCCCACCTTGACCTGTTTCAATATTATGAAGAGGATGAATAAACTAATGCAAAACAAATTAACGATGGTTAATTAATATGGATATAAACTTAGGACCTCCATGAGATTGTAGCATTTCAGATGCAATTTTAGTTACTTTTATTCCTCATCGCGGCTCTTTTTACCTGGCATTTGTTTCTCCTTTGGCTCTCAAGGATGGGGAATAAATATTGTAATATCAGATATGTCGTTGAAAGAATCAATGCAAATCGCGATGCATCTAAAGGCCCTTCACATTTATTTTTATTTTAGAAATCAGTTGACCCATGTACTCATCTGCCATTTCATCAATCAACTGAAGCCAAATGCATGGCGAGGAAAGACTTCCGCATCAATTTGTTCAGACGGATTGTTTTAGAATCTTTTGAACTCCCCTTCTTTTGTTCATTATACCTTATCAATCACCACTCCATTAGCAACTTTTGTCCAATCTTTCAGCAATCTATTTATCAGGAATGCTGGTTATATTTATTTTTACTTTCTATATTCGTAAAATATGGATCAGAATGAGCACATGGCCTTCAACTTCTTACAACTGCATATTCTGTCGAATATACCATACTCTTCAAAAGTTACAAAACATTGATCAAGGAACATACATTTTCTAATTGGACTGGGAGCAAGTTTTATTGTTCAAAAGTTTGGGAGCAAATAACATAAGAGGGTTGAATGCTTTTTACCCATAATATGATAATAATGAGGTAGGACATCAGACTATGTAAAAACAAGTCAATGTTTGACTAGACGCAACCACAAACTCAAATAGATGGATACGAACACAACAATATGAAGTCTCTTACATCAGATCTCCTGGATAGAGACATTTATCACTGTCATAACTTCTTACAGGCAACAATTAAAACCTAAATCGAGTAAACCCATAAGAAACATCAAATTGCCAAGTCTTCGCTAAGACAGGAATTCTACACTAAATTACAACATAATGAAGTTCAAAGAGCACAACAATGCACAATGACAGTTCAAGCTCCTCACTGTCCCTCGCCGAAGTCACGTTTGGACGATTCTTTGATCTCGTCCCCACGATCGTCCTGAAAATTAAGAACAAAGGAAAGACAGTCAGAACAACGAGAAAAATTACAGGCTAACTATGAAATCATTAGAACTTAGATGTTTCAGTGCATTACTTTCACATTGACAGGCAAAATTAATGTATGTTCTCTTGAGTTGAAGAGAATGTGGTCTTTCTAGAAAAATGAGTACAGTGATCGATGCATGCTTTCAACTAGAAACAGATAATTTAGTATGACCAGCAGAGTTCAAATAACTGAACATGGTGTGTTGAGTACAAAATTATGGAATATGTTTTATCATAAACTCAACATATTGCAGCAAAATAATATTGATAGGTAACGTACATGCAGTTCTATCAACATCATTGCAGAAAAATATAAGTTGGGGAAGCATGACAATCTTTTGAACATGCATGACACATTTGCTTTTTGCAGCATACATAAGATTACTATCATGTACATGCAATTAATAGTCTCACTTTATTTTTTTATATCCGACTGTTGGGGGACAGGGGGGTTTACAAGGAAAATACAAGAGAAACTAAATGGGATTTTCATATTCATTTTCAGTCAGTGATGGCAAAAACGAATTTAGAGATTACCGCGATATCAGAAGTCCAAAGAGTTAAATTGTCCCTGAGAAGTTGCATGATCAATGTATTGTCCTTGTATGACTCCTCGCCCAATGTATCCAGCTCAGAGATAGCTTCATCGAAAGCCTGCAAAGGAGCATCAATACTGCATAAGGGGTCGTTTGGTTTTGCACATCTAAGAAATTTAGCTTCATCGTATAATTCTTAATATGTAACATATTTGGCATGAATGATATAATAGCAACACTTCAACTACATCTGGTTTTCCATATGGTACAGTAAATAAAACTTAATACTTAAAAGATAATGAGTAATGTATCAAAACATCTCTATGCAAGACAAATTTAGAACTTTGTATGTTAGAATAAATAAATACGAGATGACAATTGGATATATGGTTATTAACCAAAATATCCTACAAAAATTGCATTGCTAAATGCTAAGATACAGGTGGATAGAGGAGACAAGATAATCTTCAAACATAACCCAATTTGGTACAAATTTTCATATCATGGAGTTGGCGGAATGAAACAAAGATGTTAATAGTCCAAGCTTAAGTATGAGAGAAGAAGTTCGGAGCTACATAGACCAACAAACTGAAGCAACTTTACCTAGGCCTTCCATGCTATTCTTTAACACAGACCTTATGAAAGAAACAATAAAGATCAGAAGGCAAAACATGAAGCTACATTACAAGAATGAAGCAAATGGAAGTCTGCAACATTGCAGAAGAGAGAGAAGACAACTGGCAGACAATGGCAGCCTGGAAAGTGAGCTGATAAAGTGTAGAATAAAGTAGCTAGACTTGACAGCAAATAAAGAAGGTCACATGGATGCCAAGATCTGCAGTAGGGCGCCACTAACTTAGGAGAAGAAAGAAGAACAAGGCTGGAAGAATCTTAAGGAACAATTGAAAGTGTAAGATATTCTGGAATCAATGTTGGATGGATGTTGTGTCAACATCCAGAGGACAACATTGAAAACCGAGAACAATCTTAACCTAAAACATGTTTCTGAAATTCTGAACATGAGTGAATTATTCGGTTTTAAATGTTGGATGGATGTTGAGCCAACATTCACAGGGCAACATTGAAACCAGTATATATGCTGTCAATCTGTCTTTAACTGCTTTATTTTAGTTTTGCCCTTATTCACCTATTAATCAAGTTCCACGATTTTAGTTGTCTTTGTTTATGTCCAGGAACATCTCTTAATCATAAGGAAGAACATTACATGTTTCCTAAGTTGAAGTTTCCATAATTCAAGAGGAGGAGATCGGTCAAGTCAACACGGTTTCAAAGAAGGAAAGTTTTGGAGTTCAAGTGCAACTAGGAATCTTTCCAAGATCAACTCTGAATTGAAGAAGGAGTATTTCCTTATTAGAACTCAATCTAATAAAGGGAAGTATTATTCAAGAAGGAGATCGAGTTCAAGAAGGAAAGTAGAGTTCAACAAGGAAACAACATAAGTTACCAAAACTGTGTACAACACACCTTGGAGATCAAGTTTGAAGAAACCTATATATAGGGTGTGAAGTATATCAAGATACATAGAGAAACAATAGAGCTTATAAATCCGTAGAGATTTTATCTTAAGCATTGTTGCTATGTTTCTTGTTTTGCAAAGTTTGTGAGTTTTCGAGTTAAGTCTAGGATTAGATTTAAGGAGAAAATTCTTGTCTGCTTTGCTGAGTCCAATCTACAAAAGAGCGAGAGTGATTTTGTGGTGAGGAACGTCTTTGGTAAAACCTGCGTGGTTATTTTGCCGTAAGGCTAGATGGTTGATTATTTATAATAAACCATTGAAAATTTATCTTCTTGTGTTCTTTAATTCCGCTGCACATTATACTCTATCAAGAAGATTGTTTGAGATCAAGTTAAGGCAACGCCAACTTAACTTGAGCTCTGAAACTTGGAAAAGTTGTATCAATCCCGATCCAACAATTTCAATTGGCGTCAGAGCCAAGCACCGATTTCACTGGTGTTTGGAGGTGATACAACGCGATGGACAACATCAATCCCAATTCTGGCAGACTCCCAGTCTTAGAAGGATCCATCAATTATGCCTACTGGAAGACCAGGCTCAGAGTTCACATCAAATCCATTGACATGAAAGCATGGGATGCCGTTCTTGATGGATATTCTGTCCCAAAGATTGAGAACGACCGAGATGCAGATATTGTACCAAAACCGAAGTCACAATGGACAACAAACGAGGTAACACTGTATAACTACAATGAGAAAGCTCTTAATGCTATTTTTAGTTATGTTACCAATCAGATGTTTAAGTTAATTCAGAACTGCACCACAGCTAAATCAGCTTGGGACATCCTTGAGCTTCATTGTGAAGGAGATATAGCAGTTAGAAACTCTAAACATAGACAATTGCTTAAAGATTTTGAAAAACTTGAGATGGGTGATGAAGAGAGTATAGATAGTTATTTTGAGAAAATCCTTGACATTACAAATCAATGTGAAAATCTAGGATTTCCTGTTTCAAATCAAACTATGGTTTATAAAGCTTTTAGATCTTTGTCACCTAGATTTGCTCTCAAGAGAATTGCCATGGGAGACACAAGAGATATTGCCAACATGGAATTTCAATCCTTGTTAAATACTCTTAGAGAATTTGAGCTAGAGTTTCCTGCTAGGACTACCAAACAACAAGCTATTGCTTTGTTAGGAACAAATTATCATGAGAGTGAAGATGAGGATGAAATTATTTCTTCTAACTATGGAAATATTAGCAAGAAACTCAGTAGGTTGAACTTTAAAGATAAATCCAAAGGGAAACAACCTAGCAATACTTCCACTGGTTTTAGAAAATTGCCTCCCAAGTTTGTTAAATATATGGCAACAAAATCTAGTCCTGAAGAAATTGAAAAGTTGAAAACTACTCAATGTTATGAATGTAAAGGTTATGGTCATATTGCTGTTGAATGTGCTAACACCCTCCGCAAGAAGGGAAAGTCTCATTGGGTTTGTGTAGATGATTTCAATGAAGAGGATTATAACTCTGGATCAAGTGCTGATACTGAAGAAAGCTTTGAAGAGATTCATACAGCTGCGCTATTCACTCATGTCAACTGGACAGAAGAAGATCTCCATAACTGCCACGGGTCCCAATGTTGCTCCAACATCCAGGACTCAACATCAGAATAGGAGACTTTCTTTGGGAATTGGACTGAATATGATACCCATATTGATCTCAATTCTTTGTCTGATAATGATGAATCTAACTTTGAATGTTTTTATGGCTCAGTTGATCTAGATGAAGAGTATTACTTTGAAGGTGAAATGTCCCAGGAGGAAATCATTGAAGACCTAAAGTCTACTTTTCATAATCTTCTGAAAGAAAATCAAAAACTCACCAAGAAGAATGAAGCTCAGAGACTGGAGATTGATGGACTGAAGAAACTGATGAGGATGTATGAAAGAGACCTTGACAAGACAGAAGCTGAACTTAAAGAGGTAAAAGGAAAGCTTGAAAAAGATAATCAGATCATTGCTAAATGGAACTCAGGTACATCTAAACTTGAAGAGGTACTGAGTATGGGTAATCAAGGAACAAATGGTCTTGGATATATTGAGAAACCTACCTCTAAAGTTGCTAATCCTGTTTTCATTAAAGAAGGTTTTGTTAAGGAATCAAAAGACTTGAGCAGTGCTAATCCCAACAAAAGTAAACCTACTTATATCTGTCAATTTTGTTTTCAACCAGGTCACATAAAACCTTATTGCAAGAAATATTTGAAAGAAAATGTGAAGAAAACAGAAACTGTCTCTAATGTTGAGTTGGTCAGTGGTACAGATGTTATCCCAACATTAGGAACAGGACAGAAAAGTAGAACTTGGATTGAAAAGTTAAAGACTCATAAGATGAAACTTGTATGCAGTGTTGTGTTTTCTGCTGTGTACTCTAACCTTGCAGGTAAGTGGTACTTTGACAGTGGATGCTCAAGACACATGACAGGAGACAAGGAAAATCTTAAACAATTGATTCCTCTCAATGTTGGAACTGTCACCTATGGAGGAGGCACCAAGGGAAGAATCATTGGAAAGGGAGTACTAGATGTTGAAGGATTTCCACCTCTCAAAGATGTTCTGCTAGTTGAAGGATTGAAAGCAAATCTAATAAGCATTAGTCAACTTTGTGATGATAACTTGCTTGTTACATTTGATAAAAGTTCTTGTGATGTTTTTAATAGTGAAAATGTCCTTGTTATGACAGGTACTAGATCTAAAGATAATTGCTACCTTGCACAGGAAGAAGCAGATTGCTTTCATGCTAAAGTTGATGATGTTGTTCTGTGGCATAGGAAGCTAGGACATGTTCACTATAGGAACCTTGAAAAGCTACAGAAAGTTGATGCTGTAAGAGGCTTACCAAAGATATCCAGCCCAGGTAAGGTTGTATGTGGGGACTGCCTGAAGGGTAAGCAAACCAAAGCTATTCATACACCCCTCCAGGTACAAAGTACAATTCCCAGGACTGGTAAGTGTTTTGAATTATTACACATGGATCTCATGGGTCCTATTGAGGTAAGCAGCCTAAGTGGTAAGAGATATGCCTTTGTTATTGTAGATGATTTCTCTAGATACACATGGGTTAAGTTTCTTAAAGAAAAATCTGATGCATTCAACACATTTAGGATCTTACATGCTAGCATCAAAAATCTGTATGGTTGCTCTGTTTGTAAAATTAGGTCTGATCATGGGAAAGAATTTGAAAATGCTAGTTTCAGTGATAAGAATGGAATTTTCCATGAGTTTTCAGCACCTAAGACACCTCAGCAAAATGGGATAGCTGAGAGGAAAAATAGGACACTTCAAGAGATGGCCAGAGTTATGCTTAATGCTAGAAATCTATCTAAAAGACTTTGGGCTGAAGCTTTAAATACTGCATGTCATATAAGTAATAGGGCTTATCTTAGACCTGGTACAAATATGACACCATATGAAATCTTGAAGGGTTTGAAACCAAATATTGCTCATTTTCATGAATTTGGATGTGATTGTTACTTGTTGAAAGATAGAGACTATCTTAGTAAGTTTGATCCAAAGAGTGAAAAGTGCATATTTGTTGGTTATTCTGTGAATAGTTCTGCTTTCAGGGTTTATAATCCAAGATTGAAGACTATTCAAGAATCAGTAAATATAGTGTTTGATGATTCCACCTTTGATTCAGGTATTGATGAAGTTACTGTCTCTGATGTTGCCCCAACATTGGAAACAGAGACTGTCCCAACATCAGGAGCAGAAGCTGAAGACACTGAAGTTGTGACTGGTTCTAATGTTGAGCTGACACCTACTGCTGTTAGGCCAACATCCCCACAGTCCAATTCAGAGGATGACATTGTTGATGAACCTAGGAGAGATCCCCCTACTAGGATTCAAAAGGATCATCCAGCTTCACAAGTGATAGGTGAAATCACTGGACGCATGAAGACTCGTAACAAAGACAGGGTAAACTATAAAAACATGGTAAGGTTGTGTGTCTGCATGTCTTCCACTTGCACTGTAAGTAATGCTTCCTGTTTTGTCTCAAATATTGAACCTAGGAATGTGAATGAAGCTCTTAAGGATAGTAAATGGATAAATGCTATGCAAGATGAACTGTTGCAATTCACCAAAAATCATGTTTGGAATCTAGTGCCTAGACCTTCTAATGTGAATGTTATAGGAACTAAGTGGATTTTCAAGAACAAAACTAATGAAGATGGTGTAATTGTAAGAAACAAAGCTAGGCTTGTTGCACAAGGTTATACTCAGGTAGAAGGAATTGACTTTGATGAGACATTTGCTCCAGTAGCTAGGATAGAATCTATTAGATTACTTCTTGCTATTGCATGTTGTCTTAAGATTAAGCTCTACCAGATGGATGTGAAGGGTGCTTTCCTTAATGGTTTGATAGACAAAAAAGTATATGTTGAACAACCTAAAGGTTTTGCTGATCCTAAACATCCTAATTATGTGTATAAACTTGAGAAAGCTTTGTATGGTTTAAAACAGGCACCTAGAGCTTGGTATGAAAGACTAACTCAATTTTTGTTAAGTCTTGGGTTCAATAGAGGAGATGGAGACAGAACCTTGTTTATTCTAAGAAAGAGTTCTGATGTTTGTATTGCTCAGATCTATGTGGATGATATTGTATTTGGTTCTACTAACAAGTCTACTCTAGACAAGTTTGTTGAGTCAATGACAGGGACATTTGAAATGAGCATGATTGGAGAGCTGAACTACTTTCTGGGATTGCAAGTGAAGCAACTGGAGAATGGTATGTTCTTAAACCAGGAGAAGTATGCAAGGAACCTGGTAAAAAGATTTGAGCTACATGAGTCAAAACCTTGCAAAACTCCCATGTCTTCTTCTATGAAGATTACTAAGGATGGCACTGGAGACAATGTTGACCCAACATTGTACAGATCTATGATTGGTAGTCTTCTATATCTCTCTGCCTCTAGACCAGATATTATGTTTTCTGTTTGTGTTTGTGCTAGGTACCAAGCTGATCCAAAACAATCTCATTTGATTGCTGTGAAGAGAATATTAAGATATATATCTGGAACTTCATCATTGGGCATATGGTATTCTTTTGATACAAATACAAATCTTGTTGGATTTAGTGATTCTGATTGGGCAGGTGATGTAGATGACAGAAAATCCACAAGTGGGGGCTGTTTCTATTTGGGAAACAATCTAGTTTCATGGTATAGTAGGAAACAGAATTGTGTGTCATTATCTACAGCTGAATCTGAATATGTAGCTGCTGGCAGTTGTGTTACCCAGCTACTATGGCTTAAACACATGTTGCTGGACTATGGGCTAGATAGTGATACTCTCCTCATGTTTTGTGACAATCTTAGTGCCATTAGTATCTCAAGGAATCCTGTTCAGCATTCTAGGACTAAGCATATAGATATAAGACATCATTACTTGAGAGACATGGTTGAGGATAAAGTGATCAACATTGAGCATATTGAGACAAATAATCAGCTTGCTGATATGTTTACTAAACCTTTAGATAGTGAGAGATTCTTCAGTTTGAGGAAATCTCTCGGCATGTGCAATATGTGAGAATGTTAGGATCCCAGTGTTGACATAACACCACTGTCTAGCACTGGTTAATGGTTGTGGTGTAGGATGTAACTTTTTGTTTTTGTTTGTTTCTTTTCTTTTCTTTTTTGAGTCACATTGATCTTTGTTTGGCATATTTGATTGTGTGGTTGATCACTGTGTTTTACTAATCTTTCTAGCTTGCAGATTCACATCTAAGTTTTGAAAAGTATAAATCTCTAAAGTGTGTCTGAGGTTGTGTTAGCCTAACATATGGAGAAGCTGGGGTACACAAAGTTCACTACTTTGATGTCTATTCAGTTGTGTCTTATTCATATGGAAAGGTTTTACAGGACATGTGGAGAAGCTGGGGTTCATGATGTTGACAGCTTCAATGATATTCAGTTGTGCTTATTTGCATGTCTCTGTTTAGTTTGGCCAAGGGGTACATAAAAGTGGTTCTTTCTACTAGGGTGTTTGGGGTTTCGATTGCCTTCACTTGGTAGCATTGATCACTTAGTGCTCTCTTGTATGCAGGTTGGTAAACAAGTATGCATAAGGAATTGGGATATTGGGGTGCATTATAAATGTGTTGCCAGTATTCAAGACCTTTGTACTTGCCTAACTTGCTGATGATAATGTTGTTACTGGGGTGTGTGGAGTCTAGTGCTGCCCTCATTCAGTAATGTCATTATCCTTTTTTTAAAACAACCCCCAGTTTTTGTTCCAAAGAGATAATGAAAATAGTGAAGATTTGATGTGATGTGAACTGTTGCTGGTTTGAAAAGTGATTCACTGTGTATACCATCTGTCAATGTTGTCATAACATTGTTGCATTCATTCTAGAACTGCATTGTCTTTCATCTTTGATTAGTGTGGTTGACTAGGTTTGGGCTTAGGGGGAGTATATAGTCCCTTTCATGTGTTGAGGCATACTCTTTGGGTGACATTCTGCAGGTGACACACTATTTGTGACCTTCTATGCTGTGGAAGTGGATTAATTCTCTAATTCATGACTGCTTATCTTTGTGTGTTTTATGTTTGATATGTTGCTTATTCATGATTTTGATCTAAATCTTAATGTTCTTGATACTCACTTGCTACTTTGGTGAAGTTTCAGATATAAGTTTGGATATATCTCACGCTCTCACATGAAATTGCCTTGAAGAAGCCCAAAACCTCAAATATTATGGGTTAAAAACTTTCTGGTTTGAATGTTACTCTACTCTCTGATCTGAATGTTAGTCCAACATTGCCACACGGTCTGCACAACATTGAAGTCAGTAACTTACAAGTTTGTTTAAAATTTTAAAAACTGAGTTTTTATTGTTTTATTGTGAACTGCTCTGGTTACTTGTTGTGTTTGTGACACGTGGTGAAGTTCTTACGCGGGAATAGAGGAGTGGGAAAACTTAATTGATCATATTCCATAATCCTACTTACATTCTTTCCTTCTCTCTCCACTCTTCACAACTTAAAAGAACAACTTGCCCTAATTTCTGTCACTTGTGCAATTTGTTCTTCTTTCTGCAAATAATTATCTAAAAATCTCTCATATTTTTCTCTCTATTCTCAAAACTAACATGGCGAGCAAGACTCCTTTAGACACTCTTGCAGATTTGGCCTTGAATGTCAAGCAAACAACAACACGCACCAGGGCTGATGCGCGTGAGGATCAAGGACGGCCTACTGCTCAAGTTGCTGCAAAACGACCAACGATTCCTTATCAACGACGGGTAAAGCGAGCTAAGAATGTGGAATCTGAGTCGAATGTTGGCGCAACATCAGAAGCCCATGCTCCTCAAACCAATGAATCTGAATCAGAGGTAAATGTGGCTAACCCTAAACCCCAAGTGAATAATGTTGATGATATAATTGAGGGGGAGGGATCTGGAGCTGGTTCTGGTAGAAAGAGAACATCTATGGGGTCTAGGCCAATGAGTAAAATAGCCTTGCTAAGAGCTGAGGCTAGAAGAGCTCAAAGAGAGAGACTTGAGAAGAAAAAGGCTAAGGCTAAGGCTGAGGCTGAGAGAGTGAGGAAAGGGAAACAGATTGTGGATGAGGAAGTTGAGGTAGTTGATATAGAAGAAGAGGAGAAAGAGGAAGAGGAAACTGCTGCTGAAGAGTCTGAAGCTAGTGGTGATGATGATGAGAATGAAGAAGAGTACTGTGACACTCTTGCATTATCCTATTTTAGTAAGGAAGCTAGGTCTAGATACTATCTTAATAAGGAGATAGAGGACAAGGCTTATGACTTTAGAAAGAGGGATTTTCACAAAGAGAGGGTCATGGACATGGACAGCTTTAAAAGAAACAGAGTTTTTGAGTTGTTGAAAGCAAGAGGGGTTCAGAATTCAATGAAGAAGCATGGTGATTATGCTCCTGAGCTTGTACAAGAATTCTACCTGAATCTCTCAAAGTATATCACTTGTGAGTTGTCTCCCAAATATGGTCAAGCATGGGTAAGAGGACAAGTGTTTGACATTAGTCCTAAGAAGATAAATGAGATTTTGGGACTGCCACATGTTAAGGAATCTGAAGATCCAAAGCCAGATGAGGTGATTGAGGATATCACACGTGGTCTAGAGAGAACCTGGGTTGAACAATTACCAACAACAAAGCTCACTGCCCTAAGTGCTGTTCTGCACAAATGCGCATCTTATAATTGGTTGCCTACTAAAAATTCTACTGTTTTGACTAAGGAGTCAGCTTACTTGGTCTACAAACTGAAGAATGGGCTTGCTGTGAATATTGGGGTGAGAATTTTAAAGGCTATGGAAGATGCTGCTGGGAGGAAGCAAGGGATTCTACCATTTCCTTCTTTGATCACAACTCTGCTGCTAAAACAGAAGATGAACAAGAAAGAGTTTGGAGGAATGTCAGAGAACAAGGATAGGTTCACCATCACTCAATCCTACTTGTCTAGCACAAGAGTGAAGGACTTGCCTTGGAATACTGAAGGTGGAGTTGCACCTGGAGAGGAAAAGGAGGCTCAACAATTTGTTGGAGCTTCAGTGCCTCAATCTGATGAGGAAGAAACCAGGGTAACAACAAAATCTTTTGTTGATCAGCAGTTGACTTGGTATAGAAGTGCTTATGCCAATCTTCAGAGGGAAATTGCTTTCAAGGAAAAACAAATGCAGGAGCTGGATGTCTTGATTAAGAACATGGAGGAGTTTTCTTCACAAAAAGGGGGAGAGTGATCTAGTTTTAATTTTTGATTTCTGGTTTTTATGTTTTTCTTTTTGATATGTTTTGAACTGTTTCTATTTTGCTGTTAGTCCTTCTTATTTGTTTTGGTTTGTAATGGTAATGCTACTTAGCTTTAACTGCTCTTAATGCTTTTGCTTATGAAGATAGTCTATATCTGCTGTTTCTGCTGATAAACTAATGTGCAGGTACATTATGGTCTTAATGTTGAGACAACATTGATGAGTTAAATGTCTGAACAACTTGTTTTGAGTTGTGGTGATGACTTTAATGAATAATCTTTGTTATGCCAAGTTAATACTTGATAGTTTGCATTAAGGGGGAGCAGTTTGAGTAGTTTAGATTATTATGCTTAATTGATATTTGGACATATTATCTGTTATGTGAACATGTTGATTGGTTTTGTGAAGAAAGGCAAAAAGGGGGAGATTGAAAGTGTAAGATGTTCTGGAATCAATGTTGGATGGATGTTGTGTCAACATCCAGAGGACAAAATTGAAAACCGAGAACAATCTTAACCTAAAACATGTTTCTGAAATTCTGAACATGAGTGAAGTATTCGGTTTTAAATGTTGGATGGATGTTGATCCAACATTCACAGGGCAACATTGAAACCAGTATATATGTTGTCAATCTGTCTTTAACTGCTTTATTTTAGTTTTGCCTTTATTCACCTATTAATCAAGTTCCACGATTTTAGTTGTCTTTGTTTATGTCCAGGAACATCTCTTAATCATAAGGAAGAACATTACATGTTTCCTAAGTTGAAGTTTCCATAATTCAAGAGGAGGAGATCGGTCAAGTCAACACGGTTTCAAAGAAGGAAAGTTTTGGAGTTCAAGTGCAACTAGGAATCTTTCCAAGATCAACTCTGAATTGAAGACGGAGTATTTCCTTATTAGAACTCAATCTAATAAAGGGAAGTATTATTCAAGAAGGAGATCGAGTTCAAGAAGGAAAGTAGAGTTCAACAAGGAAACAACATAAGTTACCAAAACTGTGTACAACACACCTTGGAGATCAAGTTTGAAGAAACCTATATATAGGGTGTGAAGTACATCAAGATACATAGAGAAACAATAGAGCTTATAAATCCGTAGAGATTTTATCTTAAGCATTGTTGCTATGTTTCTTGTTTTGCAAAGTTTGTGAGTTTTCGAGTTAAGTCTAGGATTAGATTTAAGGAGAAAATTCTTGTCTGCTTTGCTGAGTCCAATCTACAAAAGAGCGAGAGTGATTTTGTGGTGAGGAACGTCTTTGGTAAAACCTGCGTGGTTATTTTGCCGTAAGGCTAGATGGTTGATTATTTATAATAAACCATTGAAAATTTATCTTCTTGTGTTCTTTAATTCCGCTGCACATTATACTCTATCAAGAAGATTGTTTGAGATCAAGTTAAGGCAACGCCAGCTTAACTTGAGCTCTGAAACTTGGAAAAGTTGTATCAATCCCGATCCAACAATTTCAAAGTGGAATGTTTTTATAGTATTATGCCCATCATTACCTTTTGTATATACATATTGAAAGTGTAAGATGTTCTGATATAAATGTTGGATGGATGTTGTGCCAACATCATCACAACATTGAAACCCGAAACATTATTCGAAAATTCAATCAGTACACATAATCTTCATTCTTAAAGTTCTATCAATGGCATTCTTTTCTTATGAGTTGAATGATTTTGATATGGTATCAGAGCGAATTTATACTGCAATTCCGCAGCAGTAAAGCTTCTGAAATCTTTTGATTTCATTACTCCTCACGCCTTTTCTTTTCATTCTCCTTTCTATCTATTATCATGTCTGGAAATACATTAGCTCCTGTTGTGTCAGAACAAACACAATCAGAAGACTCACAAAGAACAAACACATCTTACCACAACAATAGTCACCATGAGGATCCATCTGATCCTCTCTACCTGCATCATGGTGAGAATCCATCTCATTGTCTGGTTAGTCAAAAATTGACAACACAGAATTACCATAAGTGGAGCAGAGCTATGTATGTAGCCTTGTTAACCAAAAACAAGTTGGGATTCATCAATGGAACCATCCCAGAACCACCAATCACAGATCCATCATATGGAAAATGGATCAGATGCAATTACACTGTCCTTGGATGGATTACATCATCTCTTTCATCTGATCTTTCAGACTTCACACTATTTGGAGACTCAGCTTTCAAAGTGTGGAATGATATCAAGCGCAAATTTGCAAAAACAAGCAACAACATGATCTACATGCTGGAACAACAACTCATCAACACCAAACAGGAAGGTAAAGCTGTCAGTCTTTATTTTGCTAATCTCAAAGCCATATGGGATGAAATAAGCAATTATGATGAACATTTGATCTGTGCAAATTCTGAATGTGGTGTGCTGATTGGAATGAGAAAGAAGTCAGAAAGTAAGAAGATCATGCAGTTCCTTATGAGGTTAGATGAGCCTTTTGGACAAGTTAGAAACCAAGCACTGCTCAGAGACCCTATGCCTGAGTTAGATGATGTTTTCAACTTGGTTCTACAAGAGGAGGCAAATTTTGAGTTGTCAAATAAATCTATGAACACTGATATGGCTGCTATGAATGTAAATAGATTTACACAGGGACAACAAGGGTTATATGGAGCTCCAAAGGCTGCTGCTATACAAAGCTATCCACAGAAACAAGGATACAAGCCTTGGAACAAACAATGAGCAGGAAAACAGAAACCTATATGTGCTAAGTGTGGAAAGAACAACCATACAATTGACTCTTGTTTTGAGATATATGGTTATCCTCCTGGTCACAGGTACTCAAAATTTAAATTTAATATTTCCAACCCCAGAATGCATGTAAATCAGGCCACACATGCTGCTGATCAAGAGGCAAGCAAGAATGCTCAAATCTCACAAGAACAATTTCAGTACCTCTGCAACTTACTTCAAACTGGTAATGGTGATGGTATGATCAATCAGGTTTCAAAATCCACTACTTCTCATCTTAGTGAAAACTCAGGTAGATATTTTGTTTCCAGCTCAATTCTTTTCAATTTTGTTCTTTCAAATAAACACAGCAAGCTAAGATCTATATGGATATTAGACTCTGGGGCTACTAATCATGTAGTATGCTCACCTCATCTCCTCACTCATAAATATGTTCTGCAAGACAGTCAGGTCCAATTACCAAATGGAACTAATGTCATTGCATCTCATATGGGATCAGTAAAGATAAATGAAAAGATAACTTTGAGCAATGTTCTATGTGTTCCTGATTTTCATTTCAATCTGATATCAGTTAGAAAATTGATATCTGATTCCAACAGCTTCCTCACTTTTCAATCCAAAATCTGTTTTATTCAGGACCTCAGCACCAAGGAAGTGATTGGGATTGCTAAGGAAGAGCAGAACCTGTATTGGATGTCCATGAACAAAGATTCACAAGCTTCTGTTTTAGTTTCATCTGTGATCAGTCCTTCCATGCTATGGCATCTCAGATTAAGCCATCCTTCTATTGATTTACTATCTTTAATAGATTCTAAAGAAATTCAATTTCCTAAGAAGTTTGAAAGTGTGGCCTGTGACACATGTCATTTGGCAAAACAACACAGAACTCCCTTTGTTATTAATTCTCATAGAGCCAATGCATGCTTTGATTTGATTCATGTTGACATATGGGGACCATACAGTGTACAATCTCTTAATGGTTCAAATTACTTTCTTACAATTGTTGATGACCACAGTAGATTCACTTGGGTGTTCCTATTGCATAACAAAGGACAAGCCAGAACACTTCTCAAAAATTTCATACAGTTGATCACCAATCAGTTTGACACTTCTTTAAAAATCATAAGGTCTGATCAAGGATTGGAGTTTGACATGCCAGAATATTATGCTGACAAGAGTATCATTCACCAGAAATCTTGTGTCTATACACCTCAACAAAACTCAGTTGTTGAAAGAAAACATAGACATCTCCTTAATGTGGCAAGATCCTTAAGATTACAAGCAAAATTGTCCTACAAATTCTGGGGACATTGTGTTACCACTGCTGCTTATTTAATTAACAGAACACCAACACCTTTGCTGCATAATCTTACTCCTTTTCACTTACTGTATTCAAAAGCTCCAAATTACTCCCACTTAAAGGCCTATGGTTGCATGTGTTATGCAACAAAACTTCCCAAACCTCACAATAAATTTCATCCCAGAGCCTCTAAATGCATATTCATAGGCTATCCAGCCAATATTAAGGGATACACACTGTATGATCTCCACACAAAGCATGTTTTTACATCAAGAGATGTTGTATTCTATGAAGATTCTTTTCCTTACAGCAAAAATTCAGAACATGATTCTATGTTCCCTATTGTTGATAACACTGGCAATTTTGACATGGATGAATTTGTTGTCTCTACTCCCATTCCTCACATCACCACTGATACATCTTTATCTCCACAAATAGCTCCTTCATCATCTTCTGTCCCACTCCCAGATGATAGTACAAATCCTCATCCTCCTACCTCACCTCAACATTCTTATGAGGACCTTCCCTCTTCACTTCCCATCGTTGTACCAACTAGTCCTATTCTTAGAAGGTCTGTTCGACCGAAAAGAACTCCTATTCATCTTCAGGACTACCAATACAGGATAGCTCAAGCCACTGCATCTCATCATTCTCCTGGTTCTAAAGTTCAGATGACAGGTATTGACAGTCTCACTGATTTCTCTTTTGCTGCCTTATCTCCTGCTTATCTCTCATATGTCTTGTCAACTGCCTCTAATCCTGAGCCTACATGTTTTGATCATGCCATTACTAATCCTGTTTGGAAAGAAGCCATGAACACTGAATTACAGGCTCTTCAAGACAACAAAACTTGGACTTTGCAACCTTTACCTCCTGGTATTAAGCCTATAGGATGTAGATGGGTGTACAAAGTTAAGTTTACTTCTACAGGTGATGTTGAGAGATACAAGGCTCGTTTGGTTGCAAAAGGTTACAATCAACAAGAAGGTTTGGATTACTTTGAGACCTTTTCTCCAGTAGCAAAAATGACCACTATCAGATGTCTTCTTGCTTATGTAGCATCCAATCAATGGTCATTGTCCCAGTTGGATGTCAACAATGCCTTTCTATATGGTGATCTCCAAGAAGAGGTATACATGACACCACCTCCTGGTCTTGCTACTGAGGGGGAGAACACAGTCTGCAAGCTGCACAAGTCTTTATATGGACTCAAACAGGCATCTCGACAGTGGAATCAAAAGTTAACACCTGTCATTCTCACTCAAGGTTGTAAACAATATTCATGTGATCACTATCTCTTCACAAAGCATTCAAAGTCAGGCACTACTGTCATTCTGATATATGTTGATGACATAATTATTGGAGGAAACAATGATCAAGAAATTAGCTCTCTGAAATTGTTCTTAAATCAACAGTTCAAGATAAAAGACTTAGGTCCTTTAAAATTCTTCTTGGGGATTGAAGTTGCAATAAGTAATAAAGGAATATACCTATGTCAAAGACAATATGCTTTGGAGATCATACATGACAGTGGACACATAGGAACCAAACCAGCTGGTTTTCCACAAGAGCAAGATATCAAATTCACACAAGAAGGAGAACACATGAAGGATCCTACAGCTTTTAGAAGATTGATTGGTAGGCTTCTTTATTTAGGAGTAACAAGGCCTGATATATCTTATGCAGTCCAGACCTTGAGCCAGTTTATGAGTAATCCCAAAGAAGAACACATGAAGGGAGCATTAAGAATTGTGAAGTATCTCAAGAGAGCACCAGCACAAGGACTGTTGTTTCCAAGCAACAACAATGTAACAATCAAAGCATACTGTGATGCAGATTGGGGAGCTTGTATTGATAGCAGGAAGTCAATAACTGGATATTGTGTATTCATTGGGGAAGCCTTAGTGTCATGGAAGTCCAAGAAACAGGCAACAGTGTCAAGATCCTCAGCAGAAGCTGAGTATAGAGCCATGGCCACAACTGTGTGTGAGTTAGTATGGATAAAAAATTTAATGGCAGACCTTGGATATGATCACAGTAATCATATGCTTATTTTCTGTGATAATCAGGCAGCTATTCATATAGCTAACAATCCTGTTTATCATGAGAGAACAAAGCATATAGAAATAGATTGCCATGTAGTGAGAGAGAGGTTACAGCAAGGAATAATAAAGTTGATTCATGTATCAACAGGAACTCAACTGGCAGACATATTTACTAAGGCATTGGGAATGAAGAGATTTCATGAGCTGCTGGACAAGATGGGAATATATAACATATATTCTCATCTTGAGGGGGAGTATGAAAGAAACAATAAAGATCAGAAGGCAAAACATGAAGCTACATTACAAGAATGAAGCAAATGGAAGTCTGCAACATTGCAGAAGAGAGAGAAGACAACTGACAGACAATGGCAGCCTGGAAAGTGAGCTGATAAAGTGTAGAATAAAGTAGCCAGACTTGACAGCAAATAAAGAAGATCACATGGATGCCAAGATCACTAACTTAGGAGAAGAAAGAAGAACAAGGCTGGAAGAATCTTAAGGAATAAGTGGAATGTTTTTATAGTATTATGCCCATCATTACCTTTTGTATATACATATTGAAAGTGTAAGATGTTCTGATATAAATGTTGGATGGATGTTGTGCCAACATCATCACAACATTGAAACCCGAAACATTGTTCGAAAATTCAATCAGTACACATGATCTTCATTCTTAAAGTTCTATCAATGGCATTCTTTTCTTATGAGTTGAATGATTTTGATAGACCTAAATATTCGATTTCACAACAAAGCTTAAATTATAGACAGCAGACTTCTCACATACCACTTGATATAATATTTAGCAGGATTCTTATGAGCAAGCAACCACCCCGAAACTCGTAAAAGAAACTCAAAAAAATACCTGCTTTGCAAGATTGCAAGCACGATCCGGCGAGTTAAGGATCTCGTAATAGAAAACAGAGAAGTTGAGTGCAAGTCCAAGCCTGATTGGGTGAGTAGGCGCCAGTTCAGCCAAAGCAATCTCCTGCACAACAAGGATAAAAATGAATATAGGCCATCAATATAATATAAATCCAAGCAGCTTTAAAAAATCTTCAGTCACCTGAGCGGATTTGTAAGATGCCAAGGTGCTCTCAGCAGCTTCTTTCCTCTCAGCGGCCGTCTTAAACTCAGCCAAGTACCTGTAGTAATCACCCTTCATCTTCAAGTAAAACACCTTCGACTCAGCCGAAGAGGCGATGAACATGTAGAACTAGCAATGAGGCGATGTTGGCAAAGATTGCTTGGAAATTATTGCAAGATGAAGATACGGTGTGGCGGGTTTTAATCAGGTCGAAGTATCTAAAGGAGCAATCGATCTTGGACCACAATCCGAAGAGCTATGCTAGTGCTACATGGAACGGAATTATGAGGTGGATGACCTTGATGAAACCGTTTCTTAAGTGGAAGATTAGCGATGGATGAAGGACGTCTTTTTGGTACGATAATTGGTTGGGAGAGTCAAGGTTGTGTGATAGCATGGAAGGAATAGCACCTGAAGATAGAGATATCCGAGTTCGGGATGTGATTGATGACAACGGGGGCTGGAACTTTACTAATTTACGAACTCTGATAACGCTGGATATTCAAAATATTCTTAGAGGTCGTCTCATTGAACTCTCGGATCAGGAGGATATCGTGCGCTGGAATGAAACCGGAGATGGAGAATTCTCGTGCAATTCAACATACAAGGCATTCAGAAAGTATTATGCTGAACCTGAAAAGGAGAGAGCTAAGAATGCGTGGATTTGGAAGTCGAACCTGAGCAACAAGTTAAAGCATTTTGTCTGGCTTGCAGACCAAAATAGGCTGGCTACAAACCAACTAAGGAAGACGCGACGAATAACAAATAATGCTCACTGCTCGGACTGTGAAAGCGAGGAGGAATTTGTTATCCATCTTCTTAAAAAATGTACAATGGCATGAAAAAACTGGAAAACGTTGTTGGACAAGGAAAAGCTCCATGAATTTGATGGAATTCGAGAGGATAAGTGGATCCGGGTGATTATACAAAAGAAGTTCATTTGTCGCATGATTGATGATGTACAATGGGAGTTCGTTTTTTCGGCTGCGATTTGGTGTGTTTGGCGTGCTCGTAACCATTTGGTATTTCGAGGGGAGAGAGAACCGATGCAGAAGTGCATAATAATGATCAAGAGGTTAAGCTCCGAGTTAAACTTAGCCTGGAAAAGCAGAAGTAGTTCGAACAAATTCATGGTTTGGATAAAATCGAAGGCGGGATGGTCGAAATTAAATGTAGACGGGAGCTGTTATACAAACCTGAATAATGGTGCCTCAGGAGGGGTGCTACAGTCAGCTTCTGGGGCCTGGATATGGGGTTATAAATTGAAAATGGATGTGCCGACGGTTGAAGAAGCTGAACTACATGCATTGCGAAGAGGGCTGCAGTTAGCGTGGGAGCGTAGAATGAATAATGTCGAAGTGGAGACTGACTCCGAGTTAGTGTCTCGACTTGTTTTCGGAATTCGAGAGTCAACCAACAGTCACAACACGTTGGTGAAAGAGTGTCGTGAATTGCTACATCTTCCTTGGAATGTGGGATTTAGGTAGATTGCAAGAGATGCCAAGAAAGTCACAGATTTTGTTACGAAGATAGAGATTGAAGAAGGTGTCCGGGCAGTGTTTTGGCACATGGCTCCGGATCAAATGCTCATCTTGCTACACGGCAGCTGATGTAGAGTAGCTGCTTTAGATTACTGTTTAGCTTTTCCTCATCTACCAAAAAATAAAAATAATATTTGTCCATAATAAGAACTAAGCTACTGGTCAAGCATTGCACATATCGTGTAACTACATATACGTTTACCTTGTGTGATTCATACAATTATCACTCTCACAATCAATCTTAAAACTCTCATAAGAACATCTCTATGCAAGACAAATCTAGCACTTTGTGGCAGAATAAATATAATATATATATATATATATATATATATATATATATATATATATATACTGATTAACCGAAATACCCTACTAAAGTTACATGGTTAAGGTGAGACAAGACAACCTTCAAACCTACCCAATTAGCTCAATTTTTATATCATGGAAAATATATAGTACTACAAGAATGAGATATTGCGAGATGCAACAACTCTCAAGAATGTTGAAAACCATTATAAATCTCTCCGTAATCTCATTCAAATTGTACATGCATAATGATAGGTAATAACAAAACTCCTCTTTATCCACTTTAGCAAATGGCAATAAGCACTTTGTGCTCTAAGGTGGTCACACACTTCACCCTATTATGTTCGGTATGGAGTAAGACTAAGGACAGAAGAGTAGCCCGCTAACTGTTTTCAAACAATTCGTGTCTTGAAACACTACAAAAAAATTGGGTCTTTCCCGACCGCAAAATCGGTCGGGAATAACCCCTCTGCGGTCGGAAAATCGCGGTCGGTGTTGCTTCGGTCGGGAAAAATTTTCCGACCGCCTTCCGGTCGGCACGGACCTTTCCCGACCGCATTTCCCGACCGAATTATGGTCGGGAAATTACCGACCGATTATTCCGACCGCAAAACGGTCGGACTATTTCCCGACCGCATATCGGTCGGGAAATGATTGAATATTATTCCCGACCGCTTTGCGGTCGGGATTATATGAATTTTTGTCCCGACCGGAAGGCGGTCGGGACTTTTCCCAATTTTCCGACCGGATGGCGGTCGGGCTTTTTTGCGCCAATTTTCGACCAAACGGCGGTCGGTATTAGTCCCGACCGCGGGCCGGTCGGAAGTACTTTGAATATTAGTCCCGACCGCTGGCCGGTCGGGACTAATATTCATATTTATCCCGACCGGCGAGCGGTCGGGACTAATATTCATATTTATCCCGACCGGCGAGCGGTCGGGACTAATATTTAAAGTTATTCCCGACCGTATGGCGGTCGGGACTAATATTCAAAGTAATTCCGACCGGGACGCGGTCGGGAATAATAATCATCAGAACAAAAAAAAATAATATTCCGATAATAAATTACCGGAATATTATTTTTTTAATATATTGTAAGATTTTAAAAACATTATTTAGTATTTTTGTGTTTTAGATGAGCAATTAAATCTTTGATTCATTGCTCAGTCTCAAACACAAAAAAATTAAATAAGTTTTTGATTATTGAGAATTTGAATAAATAAGTGAAAATTTTTAATTTTGAAGTTGAAAGAAAGAAGGTTTTGAAAAAGTGTTTGACAATGAAAAAAGTGTTTGAAAATGAAAAAAGTGTTTGAAAAAATTGTGTGGAGATGAAAAAATGAGGAGAATAATGAAGTGTATTTATAGAAAAAGTTGAAATTTTTTGAATTTTCGTCAAATTTGGTTTCCCGCCAAGTTTTTCGATTATTCCCGACCGATTATCGGTCGGGAATGTTTATTTTTTTCAAAAATTTCAAAAAACCGCCAAATTTTCAAAACTCTAGCGACCGCATGCCGGTCGGGAAAAATATTTAAACTTATTCCCGACCGCATGCCGGTCGGGAATTACTATGAATATTATTCCCGACCGCCATACAGTCGGGAATAACTTTAAATATTATTTCCGACCGCCTTGCGGTCGGGAATAAGTTTAAATTTTATTCCCGACCGGCATGCGGTCGGCAATAATGGTCAATGGTGACCGCAATGCGGTCGGGAATGTGGTTGAATATTATTCCCTACCGCATATCGGTCAGGAAAAATAGTAAATTTTACCTTTTTTCAATCTTTTGGAAAATCTTGATGTGTTTGTTAAGTATAACTATAGAATCTCATTAAATTCATGAATTGCACTATTAGTTAGTTAGTTTAATGTACTTTTAATTATTAAATAATTAGTATAGTTTATCGGAGTATAGGTTAAGTTAGTTTGGAGTGTTACATTTAATAATCATACGTAGTATATAGGAGTTCACAATTGGCCATTCAAAATTTGTTACGAACGTTAGTATAGAGAGGCTAATTGTGATATATATATATTAACATGTGTTTAACATAATCGTAAGTAGTTACATTATTAGCAACTACATATACTAATCTATTTATAAGTGAAAATATGAATAGACGCTTCAAACGATTCATCAACGGGCAACTAAATTTATTGTTTTTTTGAGATTTTTAGTAATATATAACTAATATTGTTTTAGTTGATCATTAAATGAACGATTTATCTAAAATTGAGAGCGAAATTGTGAAATTAAGAATATGAATATTATTCCCGACCGCGGGTCGGTCGCCAATAAGTCTAAACCCTAAACCCTAAACCCTAAACCCTAAACCCTAAACCCTAATATTCCCGACCGGGTTGCGGTCGGGAATAACAACGGTTAGTATTATTCCCGACCGCATTGCGGTCGGGAATAATTTTTACCGTTGTTATTCCCGACCGCGTTGCGGTCGGGAATAATAATAACCGTTGTTATTCCCGACCGCAACCCGGTCGGGAATAACTGTCAGCCCCCCTATAAATACCCCTCCCTATTCCACTTGAGAAATCATTCCAACATTCATCCCTTGTTAAGGTATACACGATTTCATCTTGTTATAACTGTTTTAGTTAGTTTTTGTCAATGAAGATCGTTTTTATTAACTTTTTTTTAATGTTTCTTTGTTTTAGATATTGCGGTTAATGCAGCGAGGGGCGTGTGTTTGCAAAGAATACTTGATCTAAGTATTTTCTACGCTACAACAAGTAAGTATTAATTTCCTTGGCCTCGTCGTACTCGAGTTTTAAAATTTTTCTATAAATGATAAATATATTGATTGGTGAAATTAATTGTAACAATTTAATTTGTTTTTAATTTTCTTAGATTAGAAATGGATTATCGTCCCGATAGAGCTTGGATGTACGATAGGATAGATAGTAACACTGGTTATTTGAATCAACATTACGTGGTTGGGGTTCGTGAATTCATACAATACGCATCACAACAGACAGATTACATAGATCTAAGAAATCGTATTAGGTGCCCGTGCCAGAGATGCAATAATTTAAAGTTTTTGGATCGAAACGTAGTACGGGATCATCTTCATAAGTGGGGGTTTGTGTATCAATATTGGATATGGGTGTTGCATGGAGAGATGGAGAGCGAGGCAGCTACATCATATGTACATGAATCACCGTCTACTAGTATTCACGTTGATAGTCCGGTTCATGCCGATACTTCGTTTAGAGAATTGGTTGTGGATGCATATGGGGGTCGATTTGTTGAGGGAGAGGTGCGCAACGAAGATCCAAGTCCCGAGGCAAAGGAGTTCTACAAATTGATGCAGATGGGAGACATAAAAATGAACAGTAAGAAGTCGAAGACTGTGCTCAAGTGGTTTGCTGAGTTCTTAACTACCAAGACGATGCACAAAGTAGTTAATGTCGCTTGCGAAAAGTACTTAAGTTTGTCTAAAGATATTATGGACCCAGAGATTGAGGAAATGCTACCGAATACGGTTCCAGCCATGAATAAGATGCTCGCGGGTTTGGGTTTAGGGTACGAAAAGATTGACGTATGTTGGAATTTTTGTTTCTTGTACTACGGCGATAATGCCAACAAGGATCTCACATCGTGTCCGATTTGCAAGGAAGATAGGTACGAGGCTGGTAGAAAGTCCAGGATCGCAAGGAAGAAATTGTGGTACTTCCCCCTAGGCCCTCGATTACAGAGGTTGTTTATACTGTAGGCACTTCGAGACATATGACTTGGCATTTGAAGTGTCGAGAGTCAACAGATAGAATGATTCACCCAGCTGCAGGCGAGGCGTGGAGACATTTTGATCGTACGTATCCGGACTTCGCATCAGAGCATAGAAACGTTCGACTCGGCCTATGTACTGATGGGTTCACACCATTTGGGGCATCTGGGAAGAACTACTCATGTTGGCCCGTGTTTGTTACCCCTTATAACCTTCCGCCAGATTTATGCATGCGACCGGAGTTCATTTTTCTGAGCCTTATTATACCCGGTCCAAAGAGTCCTGGAAAGAACTTGGATCTTTTGCTAAGACCGTTGATTGATGAGTTGAATGATTTGTGGAGTAATGGTTTGTGGACATATGACAGCTCACGAAAGGAAAACTTCCAAATGCGAGCGACCCTAATGTGGACTATTAGCGATTTTCCTGCTTACGGAATGTTGTCCCAGTGGAGCACGCACGGTAAGCTGGCGTGCCCTTATTGCATGGGTGAGACAGATTCTTTTACACTAAAGCATGGAGGAAAAGCCTCGTGGTTCGATTGTCATCGTCGGTTTCTACCAGAGGGTGATAAATGGAGGTACAACAAGAAGGATTTCTACAAGGGTAGGGAGGTCCTTGATGCGCCCATTCCAAGGAAGACAGGAGCGCAGATGAGGGCAATTGTGGATAGGCTACGATCGGTTAGATTTGGGGCAAACTCCACAAAGCTTCCGGGCTTTAACACAACTCATAACTGGTGTCGTCGAAGCATCTTTTGGGAACTACCATATTGGTCCACGAACTTGATTCGCCACAATCTAGATGTGATGCATTGTGAGAAGAACTTTTTTGAGAACATCATCAACACGGTGTTGGACGATGCTAAGTCGAAGGACAACATTAAGTCGAGGCACGATCTTAAGTTGTTGACCAACCGTAAAGAATTGTTCTTGAAACCCAGTGGCAGAGGAAGTGAGTACATAAAGCCAAAGGCAAAATATTGTCTTACGAGGGATCAAAAGAAGATGGTGCTTGATTGGCTGACTGAACTGAAGTTTCATGATGGATATGCATCGGACTTGGGACGATGTGTGCAAAAACAACAAGGAAAATTGTATGGAATGAAGAGTCATGATTGTCACGTCTTCATTCAGAGATTGATCCCCATAGCATTTCGCGAATTCTTGGAACCCGAGATTTGGGGGACCTTAGTAGAGATTAGCCTTTTTTTAAGGCGATTTGCGCGTCAGAGGTGTCGGCCGAAGATATGGAGCGATTGGAGGAATCGTTTATTGTTACCATGTGCAAGATGGAAATGATATTTCCCCCTTCATTTTTCGACTCTATGGAGCATTTAGCCATACACCTTCCGTATGAGGCTAGAGTTGGTGGTCCAGTTCATTATAGATGGATGTATCCATTCGAGAGGTACGATCTTATATTTATAATAACAATTATCTTTTAAAAATATCTATTCTTTGCCTAATCTTTGATTTATATGAACTAGGCGGATGTTCGACATGAAGGGTTCAGTAAAGAACAAGGCGAGGGTGGAGGGATCCATAGCCAATCAATACCTACTTGCTGAGCTCTCCAATATGTGTTCTCAATATTTGGATGTTTCTTTTCAGACTAAATATAAAAAACTCAACAGGAACGAGACACTAGAAAGCACGGAGTGGGATGATGAGCTTTCAATATTTCAAAAGAAAGGGGCGCCAATAGGGGCACTAAACAAAAGGCGATACTTGACTTCCGATGAGATGGAGCAAATAGAGCTTTACGCGCTTCTAAACTGTCCAGAGCTTGACGAATGGGTGGAGTAAGTGGTAGTTAATTATTCTTAATAACAAAATGATTAAGCGCTTTAAAGACCACTAACTTATGATGATTTTTCTATGCAGACTGTTTGTAGAAGAGGAGTGCGGTGGACTAAGTCCAATGGAGATACAATCCAAGAGGAACCAAGAGTACGTAGCATGGTTCAAGCAGACATATTCAAGTGGGAAATACGAGACCGATATACGAATAGATCCTCTAATCACAGGTCCGATGTATTCAGTGACAACCTACGAGGGATACATTGTGAATGGGTTCAGATTTCACACTGATATGATCTTGGGCCCGAAGAAGAGTGATTGTAGCGGTGTTTATGTGACGGGAGACATGGGAGGATCCGATGCTACCAACTTCTATGGAACGTTGAAAGACATTATACAGGTGGAATATTGGGGCAGAATCCGGCCCCTATACATTGTCTTGTTCAAATGTGTTTGGTATGATATAAACGCAGGTACGCAGGAGCATTCAACGTACAAGTTGGTTGACATCAACCCGAGGCGTGCCCTCAAGACCAATGAGCCGTTTGTATTCGCTAACCAAGCAAAACAGGCGTACTATGTGCCCTATCCAAAAAAGACATCAGGGCGACCAGGACAGAGAGGATGGTTGGCCGTATCCACTATTCCTGCCAGACACATAATCGATATGTCATCAGTTGCAGGATCAAAAGATGTCGACCCAGGGATGCCAAACCAAGTGCTACAAGAGAATGCGTCTGAAGGGTTTAACTTATGCGTGGACCTTTCCTCATTCAATATGAATATCCAATTGGCCAACGAGGGATTTGATGTGGTTGTCGAGGAGGCAGCAACGGAGGGCAACGAGGTAGAGGAAGGCTACGAGGAAGAAGAGGGCAATGAGGAAGAGGAAGACGAGGGCAATGAGGAAGAGGAAGAGGAAGAGATAATGAGTGACTCAGAATCTGAGGATAGTATGTATGACTAGCATCGAGACTGGTTTAGTAGGTCGAATTTTATTTTATAAAAAAATTTGATTCACGTTGTTTAATTTCATATTATAGGCATGATTACCAATAAACAAACAACTAACACAATGTTCAATACTTAGATTAAACGAACAAATAATACACAACATAATGACAAAATAAATACAAAACTAGTTTAACATTACATAATCGGTCCGAGCATCAAACAAATTACATAAATACAAACAACTAACACAATATTCAATACTAAAATATCCCTAAAATAAATTAAACTACTACTACTACTCATAGTCCTCGTCATGAAATCCAAATGTATCAGGAGCTGTGGCGGGTCCAGCACCATCATCACCATCACCGGCAAGATCGGCTGCATCACCACCGAGAGTGTCATCCTCGGGGTCCTCATCGGGGACATCCTCGTACTCATCATCATACAGCGTGCAATCTGGAGCACCATATGCAAAAGGATCAAGAGTAGGTGACGAGGAACGTTGGTCGGCTCGACGAGCATCATGCATGAGTCCCCCTGTAGGCATGGGTCGAGATGGAGGAGTACCTGTAGTCTGGGTGATGTGCTGGGTCAAGAAATCTACCTGAGTAGCAAGCTCGTCAATCCTCGCATCAGTAACAGTCCTAATACGATGGTTCTCCCTCTCCAACACCCTCGCATAATCATGTGTCGTGTCTCGATGCCTCTTCGTCGAGAAACCAAACCCATCGTGACGTGCATCCGAAGGGAGACCCGCAGCCTTCCCCTTCTTCAAGCCTCCTATCGCCTGACTCCACAGCTCCTGATCTAGTGGTGGCCACGTAGAACGATTCTCCTCGTACCTCTCGGTCATAAGGCGCATGTACTCCTCCTGTTAATTTTGTCATAATTGTTAGTACGTAATTAAGGAAGACATATATTAATACAGTAATCAAAGAATGCTATATAAGTTAAATACTTACGTAGATAGCCCTATACTTGGGGTGAACCCAAACACGGCGACGTGGAGCTCCCTCTGGCAGACCATTCGGCACATGTGTGTGCTGATAACGATATGCCTCATCGTGCCGAGGTGGAGGGGCCCCTGGAGGTCTAGAAGCAGCCTGCATATTGATATACATTTGTTATTATAGATATTTAAATTTAAGACAATTATATTATTTTTATAGAAACTCAATTTAATAAGACATACCATCCTACGTCGAATAGCTGTGTAGCTCTGGGACCCACTAGCATGAGTAGCTCGTGCAGGACGATCAGGGTCTGGTGCCTCACCAGATCGCCTGTTCTTCTGGCCTGCCACGGATTTCTTCGCATGGCCCTCCGACTCCCAATGCGTCACCCACATTTTTTCTAACTTGTCGCTCATCCAACTGTTCTTCGGACGCGACGCCCACATCGGATCATCGAGCCTGTCGTAATAGTTCTTCTTTGCATTGTGCACGATTTCCTTGTAACACTTCTTAACCTTCGCATCGTATGCGGAATGTGCACGAAGCCTGTCCCCCGGAGGAATGTAGTATATGCTCTACAATTAAATAAGGTTTTTAATTAAGGTTTCGTTAAAAAAATCTTACTATATATATATATATATATATATATATATATATTTAGTAAACTTTCTAAATCTCACCTTAAACTTAGCCCACATCTGTCCCTGGACTATCGGATCAACCTCGGTGTATGAAGGAACACACGTCTTCATAAACTCCCTAATGATCGAGGTAATCGCCGTCGATATCTTTCTCCCATCCATAAATACGCCGTGCTCATCCAGCTCGATCCTACGACGGGCACTACGGTCAGCCGGAACCTGTGGCCCTCTCGATACACCTCGGCCCGGTCTCTGCTGCGTCGCTGAAGATGGTCCTGCACCGGCAACGTCTGCAGGGGAAGAAGTACTAGGACCAGCCGGTGTAGACTCTGTAGAACGTGGCGTAGGTGTCGTAGGTCTCGATGATGACGGTGGCCTCGATGAAGCGATGGCCTAGATGAAGACGATGGCCTAGATGATGACGATGGTGTCGATGCTACGTGATCATCATCAAGTCGAAATGGTACTACTAGATCTGGTGGAGTACCGCCGCTCGATCCGATACGCCTATGTGGATGTGAAGAAGTAGGGGACTCGCCAAGATCGAGATCAGGTGCAACGACAGGAGCGGGTGGTGCACCGCCAGAATGAATGATCCGTAGACGAGGACCTAACCTCGGTGGACCAGTCGTAGGTGGAGTACTCGATGGAGTGCTCAATGGACCACTACGCCCTCTCTTCGAGGGCTGGCCACGATCGCTATCATGGGACGACATGTCGTCGAGGAGGAGTGCTACGAACTAAGTAAAAGCATCTAAGTTAGAATTTTTCTAATTGTAGAGATGACCTAAGTTTAATCAATACTAAGTTATTCCTAAAGGTATAAATATTTCACAAAGCCCAATAATTTCTAAAGGAATTTACAAATTAAATCCTAACAATTTCTACAATATCTAATAATTCATATTAAAACATTAAATATAACATTAATAATTAATATTAAAACATTAAATCTAACATAAATAACTCCATAATTAACGTCCAAATAAATAAATTAACACATATAAAAATCATATATAGTTTTCCTAAAGTCATAAATAATTCCTAAACTGTAACATTCGTAAAGCCTAACAATTCCTAAAGGTATAAATAATTACTAAAATCATAAAATTATAACATTCCCTAAAGGCATAAATAATTACTAAAATCATACAACTATAACATTTCCTAAAATCTAACAATTCCTAAAAGCATAAAAGTCTAACATTTCCCAAAGCCTAACAATTCCAAAAGACATTTCCTAATTAAAACTATACTATTTCCTAAAGCCTAACGATTCCTAAAGGCATAAAAATCTAATATTTTCCAAAGCCTAACAATTCCTAAAGGCATAAAAATCTAATATTTTTCCAAAGCCTAACAATTCCTAAAAGCATTTCTTAATTAAATCCTAACAATTTCTACAATATCTAACAATTAAACATAAAAAATATATATTAAAACATTAAATATAACCTAAAAAACAAGAAAAAGCGAAAAAAAATTACCGATTTTGCAGCGCCGACGGAACTGCGGTCGCCAAAGGGCTCCTGGCGGTCGGAAAAAAGAGGAGGGAGAGAGAAATTGAGGGTGTGAGAATGAAGAGATGGAGGGAGGTATTTATAGAAATACCTCCCTCTTTCCCGACCGCTGTGCGGTCGGGAAGTCTCGGCCCAGCTGGGCCGAGATTAGGACGACACTCTGGGCGGGAAATTTCCCGCCCAGAGTTGTCCCGACCGCATTGCGGTCGGGAATAGTAATCCCGACCGCGTTGCAGTCGGGATTAATATTTCCTGACCGCAATGCGGTCGGGAATGGTTTTTTAGAACGTACCGACCGCATTGCAGTCGGGAATGCTCCCGACCGAATTCCGGTCGGGAAAGGGCGAAAAATCTTGTAGTGAAAATTCACAATGAAAGATCTTAGGTCTATGTTACTTGTTATCGGATGCAGTTGCACTTGACAGTAGTTACAACTGCACTCGTAAGTAAGACAGACAGCAGTACTTTAATGTTTAAAAGCAGTTTTACTGTTGCAACTAAGAGAAGACGGTTAAACATAAAACAGTAAAGAACACAAAGAGTTTTAACGTGGTTCGGTCCAAATGGTCCTAGTCCACGGGGCTTGCACCCAAATGTTTGACTCAAACAGTATCCTACTTAAGAATTACAATGTAGGTTTCATATCAACCCAAATCTTAGACTCCCTCTAATATTTGCGGTTGCAACACCTATCCCTTAACTATTTTTGGAATACTCGATTGAATCGAAGAACACATTAAGTTACTCCAGAGATCCTCTGACATAATGCTCTTCAAAAAGCTTTGACTCGATACAGGACTGACTCACTAATATCTTTTTCAAAGTGTGCTCTCATTGTCTCGAGTCTTCTCCTTATATAGGCGTGGCAGAATCTTCATCATATCTATAGTTGCAATCCTCAAGATACCTTCCTTCCTTATAGATAAGCGCGTCTAATTATCCGGTTGCAACCCGACTATATTTTCTTGCCTTATCCGAAAGATCCTGCAATATCACATAAGATATCTGAATGTATATGCTACCTAAATATGTCTAGATGTATAATAAAGAGATATATGCAAGTTAAGTGATAAGATGGAATAATATCTTACGAAGATATGGAAATAATAATAAGATAACTACCATCTAAGATTTAACTTTAACCTAATGATTTAAACAAAATAAAATCAATAAGGCGTGTTGGGCCGACGCAACCTAAGCCCACATGACTCGTGGACACCGGCCCTAACACACAAGTGTTTTCATTTGGTTTTAGCTAGATCTATCTGAACTAAATTTGTGTTTTTTCTCTTTTATCGTTCATTGAATGTCTCTAAAGAGTCTATACATATATCGATATGGGTTCGTTAATCGCCATTATGCCACATACACATTTTTCTCCGATTTTCAAAGGACTTACCAAGTGCATTTGTTATTCGTATAATGTAGCATGAGAGTTTATATCATACTCTATCTCCTTAAGACACTCAAGGTATTCTGAAAAAAAGTTCTTCACAACCATGTGCATCCTAGCGAGTTTGTCCGCTATGCGATTTTTTTTCATGAATGGTGCTCGAAAATAATACCGCACTAGAGAAACTGGAATTGGGAATAGTGGTCATTGATGAAGGGCTATGATACACGGACACGACAAAAACACGACGTAACAATTTTTTTAAGAATTGCAAGAGACGACATCGCACTAGCATGAATTTATTTTTGAATTAAAAACATATTAGATAATATAAAAAATTGTAGAATTTTAGATGTTTATTGTAGAATTAAAAACATTTATTTTTATTCTTTTTTTAGTCAGCACCAAGAATGGTGGCTTCTCTTGCAAGGTGTCTGAGCTTGGAGTGGAACTGCGCAATTGTATTAGTTTCTTCCATGAAGACAAATTCAAATTGGTCGTTCAGTAGTTGCAACTTGGACGCTCGAACTTTTGCATTTCCTTGGTGAACATTCTCAATAACGTGACATGCATCTCTAGCAATTTCACAGTTAGAAATACTCTTATATTGGTCATAATCAACTGTAACTAAAATAATATTTAAAGCAGTATAGTTATAATTTGCAAGGAGTTCATTTGCATCGGTCCATTCCAGTTCAGATTCGACTCTTGCCTGGTCATATACTTGGGGACTCTACCCTTTTAGAATGCTTTTCCACGTCTTCGGATCTTGTTGCTTGATGAAGTTACGCCTCTGATTCTTCCAATAGGAGTAGTTGGTTGTGGTCAGCATTGGTGGTTTTATAGTTGAAAGACCTTACCTCATTTCCTCCATAAGAAAAACAAACAAACAAAACAAAGATCTTTTAAACCAGAATCTACACTATAGAATATAGTGACCTGCTCTTGATGCCAATTGAAAGATCTTAGATCTACATTACTTGTAACCAAATACAGTTGCACTTGACAATAGTTGCAACTGTACTCGTAAGTAAGACAAACGAGTGTTCTTTAACCTTTAAAACCAGTTTTACTGTTGCAATTGTAGTAAAGGACAATTAAACATAAAGCGATAAAGAACACAAAGGTTTTACGTGGTTCGGTCCAAATGGTCCTAGTCCACGGGGTTTGCACCCAAATGTTGACTCAAACAGTACCTTACTTAAGAATTACAATGAAAGGATTTACTTCAACTCAAATCTAGACTCCCTATAATTTGCAGTTGCAATACCTAACCCTGAACTATTTTCGGTGTACTCCTTTGAGTCAAAGAACATCAAGCTTGCCCAAAGTTCCTTTGACTTGACGTTCTTCACTAAAAGACTTTGACTCGATACAGGACTGAAATCACAAACTATCTTTTTCAAAGCTTGTTCTTTAAGTGTGTCGAGTCCTCCTTATATAGGCATGAGCAGAATCTTCAACAGATCTCTAGTTGTAATCCTCGAAATATCTTCTTTCCTTATCTGATAAGCACGTTGATAATCATGTTGCAATGCAATCCGATCTTCTTGCCTTATCCGATAGATTTTGCATGATCATCAAAGATATCCAATGAACATGCATAATAATATGTCTAAGTACATAGATAGAAGATATAGTTAATATCAAGCAAGTTAATCTTTAAGATAGAATAAAATCTACTAAAGATAACGTAATAATATCAAGATAATTACCATCTAAAAGATTAACTTACCCTAATGATTTAACAAAACAATGTCAATTTTAAATTCTAGTTGGGTCGAGTCATATTGAGCCCAATTCGAAGTGAAAAAGGCCCTAACAATCTCCCCATTTGATATGTTTTGTCAAAATCATTAACTCATCTGCACAAGTGGTTAGAACAAGGTATGCATCAAAAAGTTCATACTAAAACCGAAGTGTAGAGACAGTAGCCGTTGCAACACCTGTGCAGCCATCCGTAAACACAAAATAAAAATTGTTCAAGAGTCAAAAAAAAAGTTTCAAAAACGGCCTAAGGGGTGCTCCCACTTACATGCAACTCCCCCTCATACTCTTTCACCCCCTTTTCCATAGAAGAAATCAAGGGGCCCGACTGTTGCAACAGACGGTCCAGCTTGGAGTCCATTATGGCCATGGACGTGCTCATCTCCTCATGCGATTTGCTCAACCGCTCAACCAGATTGTTCACGGGTGAGAGTTCCATGTGGACACCCTCAAGGCTAGCAGATGCATTTGGTAGCGAAATCGCGCCTTTCTTGGATGAACTTTCAGTTGCAACTAGGGAGGGACATAGGTGATCTCTTCCTTCTTCAGAACTTTAGAGCCAGCCCGCATGCTCATGACAGAGGTGACCTATTCCTTCTTCGCCTTAAAGGCATGGACCTGAGCTATCAGAACCCTATAAATTAGTCATGGAAAGCCAAGAGAGAGATGCAGGGTGGGAAAAGCCTCTTCATACATACACTCAAACACCAGTTTACCCAAGTCAATCGCAACTCTAGTGCCAATGCGGAACAGGACACTTGCAACATCAGCACTCATGGTGGATGTTTGTGTACAGGGCATCCGGTGACATACAAGAATGTGAAACATAAGATTATAATTGTTGGTGAGATCGCTGGTGGTAAGAAAACCAGAAGGCCAAGATGTAACCGTTCTGCCAGTGAGCTCGATTGCAACTTTGTCCAAATTTTGCTCCAGATGCAATTCAGACAGAGCACCAGTGTCCACTGCAGGGGCCCCCATCGCAGTAGAAAGAAGTTTAGCAGTAAAGGTGCACACATGCTTGCGCACATACACCATGTTGCGCTGGAGAGAGCCCTCAACATCCAACTGAGTGGTGAGATTGGCATAGAATTCCTGGACCAGCACCTTACTGTAGCCAGCTACCTTCTGAGTTGCAACTAGCCAGCCGCGTTTCTCCAACAAAATCTAGGATATCGGTCTTGGCATAGGATTTTTCGTCCAGAGGACGTTCATCAACAATTGCTCACTTCAAATACCCAGCAAAACGAACCTGGGCCTCAGGTGTATAGAAGTGATTCGAATAAGCCCGCATAACTTTTAGGGTTGTGGAAGCAGGGCAACATCAAGCAGGGTGAAAGGATCCACGGCAGCAGGTGGGGCAGCTTTCTTAAGCGTGGGAGTGGGTCGACGCTTCTTTGCTGATGGTTCAACAGCAGTGTCACCCTCGTGGGCGTCGCCTTCGTGAGCCTCATCAACTCCAGTTGGAACTGAAATCCGGTGAGACATGCTTTTGTTATATCACCTTTCGGTGTGTGTGTTTTTTTTTTTTGAATATAAAAATTTTGTTCTCTTTTTTTTTGTCAACAATGATTCACTGAGGAGAGACATGTGTACCATATCAAAAACAAGGGACCACTAATCTCAGAGGAATACGTAATTAAGTTCAGATAAGTCACCCATGGTTGCAACAGTGTCCCTGTTGTAATTCACATAAGGCAGAGTCCCGACGACTTACGAAGGTGCTCAAATCGTGTAACATCGAGAGCCTTTGTAAAGATGTGTGCAAGTTGAAGGTCAGTATACACATGATGCAACTCAACGGTCTTGGCTTCTACCAATTCTCTAATGTAATGATATCTTATGTCATTATGCTTAGTGCGAGAGTGTTGGACTGGCTTTTTAGAGATATTTATAGCACTAGTATTATCACGATATAGAAGAATCTCTTTTTGAGAAATACCATAGTCTTGCAACATTTGTTTCATCCAGACCAATTGAGTGCAACAACTACCTTCAGCAATATATTCAGCCTCTGTTGTAGAAAGAGTTATAGAGTGTTGTTTCTTACTGAACCATGAAACAAGGTTGGTTCCAAGATAGAAGCATCCTTCAGTTGTACTCTTTTGATCATCAGCACATCCGGCCCAATCGACGTCACTGTAACCTGCAAGGGAGTGGTTATCGTTAAAGTTGTAACTGAGGCCAAAATCAGTTGTACTAGAAATGTATCAAATGATCCGTTTAACGGCCTTGAGATGCGACTCCTTTGGGTGAGCCTGATAGCATGCACACACTCCAACACTGAAACATATGTCGGGGCGACTAGCAGTGAGATACAGTAGGCTCCCAATCATGCTTCTGTAGAGGCTAGGATCCACTGAGTTACAACTTCCTTCCTTGTTGAGTCGGTCAGTAGATCCCATGGGGGTCTTCATAGGTTTGGCATGTTCAAGTCTAAATCGTTTGATTAGGTTCTTGGCATACTTGGTCTGAGAGATAAATATTCCATCAACCTGTTGCTTAACCTGTAGACCAAGGAAGTAAGTAAGTTCACCAACCATACTGATTTCAAACTCATTTTTCATAACAGAGACGAAGTGTTGCAACTCGCTAGGGGATGTAGAGCCAAACACTATGGCATCTACATATATTTGTGAAATAAGAATATGAGTTCCAAAATGCTTATAAAACAGAGTGCGATCAACACTTCCTCTAGTATAACCCTTTTCAAGAAGATGAATGGTGAGTCTTTCATACCAAGCACGAGGTGCTTGTTTGAGGCCGTAAAGTGCTCTTTTAAGTTTCAAAACATGGGTGGGGAAATGGGGATCAGTGAAACCTTTGGGATGTTCAACGAAAACTTCTTTATTACGAAACCTATTTGGAAAAGCACTTTTCACATCCATTTGAAAAAGCTTAAAACGTAAGACACATGCAACAGCTAGTAAAAGATGAATAGATTTCAGTCTTGCAACTGGTGCAAATGTATCATCATAGTCCACTTCTTCTACTTGAGTGTAGCCTTGTGCAACAAGCCTCACTTTATTGCGAATAATGTTTCCTAGCTCATCAGACTTATTCTTGAAGATCCACTTGGTTCCAATGATGTTCACATTTGGAGGTCTTGGCACAAGTTCCCAGACATTGTTTCTTTCAAACTGATTTAGCTTCTCCTGCATGGCCTTAATCCATTCTTCTTCCAATAGAGCTTCCTTCACATTCTTAGGCTCTATTTTGGAAGTGTAACTCAAAAATCGTACCATCTGGACATACCTTTTCCTCGGAAGATCACGGGTTCATATAACTTCACTCATCTCCCCAATGACTGCTTCGGGTGGATGATTCTTCTTTATGTGAGGAGGTGTTTCCATGTGCTCTGGTCCTCCTCTTTCATTCAATTCTTGTGAAGGGTTGGTAACTTTTGTGACCTCAGCTGTAGTTGTATCCGGTGGTGCAGCAGGCTCGTTTGCAACTAATGGTGTGGAACCCTAAGTCATTGTTCCCGTGTCATCATCATCCTCTGAGTATTGATTTGATTCAATCAGTTCAGTGGTTTCAACTTCTGAGGAAGCTGAGGCAAAGTCCCTATAATCATCAAATTCAATGTTAGATGATTCTACGATAGTTTTTGTAACGCCCCAAAAATTAGGAAGAAAATAAATTTATACTTTAGTCCTTGAACTTTTAAAAATTTCTATTTTTGACCCTAAACGTCTAGAAAAATTTGCATTTGAGCCCTCTGAACTTAAAAATTAGTCTTTTATTATATTTACAGGTCTCTAATCCTAAAACATATATTTCAATTTCAAATATTAAACAAGTTGATTGAATCACCTAGAAAAATTACAAAGAAATCTAATTATACCTATTTGAGTTTTAATTATAAAAAATTGAGGGACTTGATATGCAATTAACCAATTGATGATGTAAGCCATGACATCTTTTTGATGAGGTAAGCCATGACATCATTAGAATATGATTAAATTCAGATTTTTGTAATTTAATATAAAATAATCAAAGTGGGACCTTAAGTAAAATTATTTTAACATGATTTTTTGCCTATAAATATTAGGCTTTCTTCCAACAATTTTCAGACCCAAAATCATTTCGGTTTCTCCTTCTTTCTTCCCATGAATATCTAAGTTAGTGAGTCTACTTTCAAGAAAAATTCATCCCAAGTTCTTATTTCATCATTTTCTACCCGAAAATACCACAAAACTTTTATTGCGCAAAATTATTCATTCGGCCCTGCACCTTAGAAAATCATAACTAATTGTAGAAAAATCATTTGATCAAGGCCAATGTCCAAATACTCCTCATGATATCCTCTAACTTTCATATGAATAAATGTTTTTCAAATAACGTGATTTAAAAGGTCGAAATTCCTAAATCGTAGACTGCTGTCTGAAAATCCGAAAATAGGTGTTTTCAAGAATTATTTAGCATAGCAAACCTTTGGATTTTCCTTCCCATTCGGGTACACATGTTCCTAGTGATGTTAGGGATCAGTTGCCATAAAATATTTGGAAACAAAGTTCATTTGGATATCCGATCAACGGTAAACTGGAAACTACGACGATTTTCAACATATTTTACGTACTTTAAGTTCTTTGTTTATGATTGAAAATAATCATCATAATTCCATGATTGATCACTCACACATAACTCTTATAAGATATAACAATCATTAGAATCACTTTAATATGATTTGTATTCACGAATTAATATTTTTAAGATTTTTCAATAGTATATAAATAGTATATTTATTATGTTTAACCTATCCTTACATAAGTTTAATAAGATTATCATATATACTTTTGAGGTCTAATCCTCTTATATGATTATATCTCGTAACTTAAACATTCTTTGATCATTTACCTTGATTAGGTTTACGTATTAATAATTTTATAAATACAATGTTATGTAATTTAAGATAATCTTGGAACAAAATAATATTAACTAAGTTATACAATTTAACGAATTGCTTCATAAGGTAATTGTTTGACGTCATGATTCCTGGAATTTTTGGATGTACTAGAGACTTAAAGAACGATTTTCCATGAATCAGTTAAGTAATATATTTTGAAGATTTATTATGCATCAAATTAAATAGTTTATCATACTATACTTGATATTATTGTATACTTACCATTTGAAATGATTTTCTAACATTAGAAAAATTATAACTACAATTATAATTATAAATATATGGTTGCTTAAGATAAATCTTGAGATATAAATTACGTATACAAAGTATATTTGACATTTAACTTAACCTTACGACATCAAAGTTTATCGCGTAAGATTTTCATCAATGATATGTGCTATTTACTTAAATTAGTATTAGCTACTTTTTTTTAACAAGAACTTACTCAAATTTCATCAACACGAAAGTTGAATAGAGCATATGTTTATTGTGGTGAATTATAAATTCAGTTGATTAATATTATCTAAATTTGTTAAAGGTTTGACGAACTAATCAACGCCATCAAGGTTTCCCGTACGAGTTAAGGTGAGGTTCCATTTCTGATTTGTTCTATCCCCGTTTGGCATCCGGCCCTGAGGAACTTGGACAGAAAAACCACTACTCTGTTACCAAACTTCGAACAACCTATATTTTATCATAATCCCGTTTTGCATCTCATTTTATAACATAATTTTATTACTCATCGTTAAATCGTATCCAATCATTTATTATTTATCATATTGATTCATAATCATGGTAATTCCCCGATATTTTAATCTCATCTTCTGTTCTTGAACTGTGCAAAGAGCAACGAACTATGTTGGGGACATGTAGCTCAAGGAGCAACGGATATTATCCGGTTTACAAGTTTATTTGTTTATCTGTTATACCCATTGGGACGCCTTTGGGAAGTTGGGCCCAGGGATTGAGTCGAGTTACTGCCGGGCAGTAAGGATTGTCGGTTTAAGTAATTTCGCTTGATACCCATCTATCTAGGCGCCGCTTGCAGTCAGGAGTTGGCTGTAACCCGCGTGTTCGATCGACATGTACTCGAGCATGTCTCTTGATTGTTTGCGAGGTCGCTCCTCATCGGGAGGTATAAGGTAGAATATTAGAAGTCATAAGGCTGGATTTGTTTATTGTTAAGCACAAGTTCATTAACTATTCTATGAAAACTCCAGTACCATTGCTACATCAAATTGTCTAGTTGAATTGTTTCTACCGGTAAGATCACTCCTCGAAATGTATCCAGTAGGTCACAGTTAATTCTTGCATTACCAGTTCTTTTATATGAATCTCACTAAATCATTAAAGACTTATTCCTCATTTCTTCTGTCCATTCCTCACGATAAAAATCAACATGGCATCATGGACCAAGTGAATAATTGTTCAAGCGTGCATTTTGGAATATTCGTGTTTTGTCACTAGTGCATAACCATTAAAATAGTCACATTATTTGTAATACCAAGACTTCCGCTGTATATATCAAAATATGATTTATAAAACGTGTATGGTTTTGATCCTGAACAAGTGAGACCCCTTCCTATGAGTTGCGCTTTAGTCTGGATTGGGTAAAGTGGTTGGCCACCACTGAACCAACTCTGATCGGAGCATAGCTCGTGGGGCACGGTCGTCACAGTTTGTGTGCGTGTATTAAACACTCGGTATGAGTGACTGTTGCGGAAGTAACCAACAAAGATAACCAAATCAGACTTGGATTTGAACTTACCTTTGGGTTCTCTATCATTAAGTACATAGCAAGCACAATCAAAAATGTGAAAGTCGTGAACACTAGAACGTTTACCTTTCCAGATCTCATAAGTTGTCGTAGTTGTACCTGGACGTAGGTACACACGGTTTGTAACATAACAGGCAGTATTCACTACTTCTGCCCAAAACTTAAGAGCAAGATTTTTCGAGTTTGGCATGACTCGAGCCATTTCAACGAGTGTCATGTTCTTCCTTTCTACTACACCATTTTGTTGTGGTGTAATTGGTGTTGGTATTCATGAAATATTCCCTTATCATTGCAGAAGTTGTTAAAACTGTAATTTTCAAATTCTTTCCCGTGATCACTTCGGATTCTTTTGACTGTTAAATCTTTTTCAGTTGCAACTGTGTTGCAAAGGGTTTTGAAAAACACAAAAGATTCATTTTTTTTCTTTCAGAAATTCAACCCAAGTGAGGCGTGAGAAATCATCAACGCACACAAAGATGTACGGTTTACCGGAGATACTGTCCTTATGAATTGGACCCACAAGATCCATGTGAAGAAGTTCAAAGATTCTTGCAGATGGGACATGTTGCAACACTGCGTGACTGGTGTTCTTCCAAGCACGAACCACACTTACCCAGCGGTTTAGGACCAATTTTAGGTAGTCCTCTCACATCTTGAATCTTGTAAAGATTGGTAAGGGAATTAAAGTTGATGTGGCCAAGCCTTTGGTGCCAAAGATCTGTAAGATCATCTGCACTAAAGTTGCAAGTCAGTCGCCTAATAACAGCTTTACAATTTCTCATAGTATAGCAGTTTTCAGTACTTTTTAGCCCATGTAGTACTCGATTCTCAAACTGATCAATAACCTCACATTCATCTTTGGTGAATCGGACATAGAGATCAGCATCACATACCTGACTTATACTAATTAAATTAGCATGCAAACCCTCAACATAAAACACATCCATGAGTTTAGGAAAACCTTTCACATTTAGTGTTCCCTTTCTAAGGATTTTCCCTCGGTTACCATCTCCAAAAACAACATCTTCTTTTCGTCAATGAACGAAGTTGTTCAAAATGCTCTTATCTCCCGTCGTGTGCCTGGAGTAACCACTATCAAAGAACCAAAAGTTAGAATAGGAAGCACGTTGCGAAGTAAGATTGCAAGCAGTTAGGCATATAAGAGTTTTGGCTGATTTCTCAACCCAAACTTGTTTTACTGATTTCTCGGTTGCAACAGTGATTGCAATTTGCTTGGTTTTCTTCTTCTTCTGATTCCTCCTTTTCTTCTTCTGAACCATCTCAGGTTGGCTGTTCTGAATGGCATGCTGAGTTCCCATAACTGGTAGTAGTATGGTCTGATATGTCCTTGAACACCGCAGTGGTGGCAAGTTGGAGCAAATCGCCCTCTTAATGACCTGATAACAGTAGCAGAGTTAGACATAGGTACATGTGAGTTGCAACTCGGATATACCTGGTCTTAAGACAGTTGGATCTGAGAATAGTCAAGTGGAAATTCAACTCCCTTGGGTATTCATTTTTTCTTTGATATAGTGATCTTAGTATCTCCAAGATACTTTAGATTGACAGGATCAACGTATCCAACTAATGTTTTCCCAGTTGGGGCTTTTTGAGTATCCAGAACTTTCTCCAGATTATCAGTGCCTCGGGTGAGCAATTTCACATTCTTCATTACAGCTTCCAACTCCTTTTGTGTGAGTTCACACGTCTTTTAGTGCTTTGTGGGCCTTGAGGGCTGTATCTAAATCTTCAGATAGTAGGTCTCTTTCCATAGTGAGAGAGAGGACTTTTCTATCCAGTTCCATGATTTTGTTGTTCATTCTGACTCAGCTTTCAAAGGCTGAAATGATTTTGAATTGTGCCTCTAGTTCATAATTCCTCTTGTAGATGGCATCCAGATCCGTCAATGTACTGGTCTCTTCATCCAAAGTATCATTGTCAATTGAGTCACAATCGGAATCTGTCAGGTTCTCAATTTCAACAGTCATATTGGCACTGGCGAACAGAATGAAGGGTGAGAACGCAACATCAACGACTTCTTCCGTATCCTCCTCGCTATTCTCTGACTCTTCATCACTCCATGCGAGTAAGGCTCTATTCTTGTTCTTCTCAAGGAGGTTCGTGCAGTCAGCTCTTATGTGTCCAAATCCTTGGCATTCCCTGCATTGAATACCTTTTCCAGACCTTTTGTTGTCAAGCCTATTAGTAGCGGAAGGCTTTTCAAAATTATCAAAGGGACTTGCAACAGGACTAGAAGAGTTACCTTTACTCCAGTGTTTGTTCATTTTATTGAACCTTTTGTGAGGAGAGCCAATGATTGGACCAAGTCGGTGTTGGGACTACTTTGAAGAAGATTTGCATGTAGTGCTACTCCTTTTGGCAATAGTGTATCCTTCCCTTTTGAGCTTCATTTCCAATGCAGTGAGGGATCCCATGAGGTAAGCAAGCGGCAGAGTGTCAATGTCCTTAGCTTCTTCAATTGCTGAGACTTTCATTGCAAATCTTCCCGGGAGAGACCTCAGGAGTTATAGCACGATTCTAGATTCTAAAAAGTCAGCACCAAGAATGATGGCTTCTCTTGCAAGGTGTCTGAGCTTGGAGTGGAACTGCGCAATTGTATTAGTTTCTTCCATGAAGACAAATTCAAATTGGTCGTTCAGCAGTTGCAACTTGGACGCTCGAACTTTTGCATTTCCTTGGTGAACATTCTCAATAACGTGCCATGCATCTCTAGCAATTTCACAGTTAGAAATACTCTTATATTGATCATAATCAACTGTAACTAAAATAATATTTAAAGTAGTAGAGTTATAATTTGCAAGGAGTTCCTTTGCATCGGTCCATTCCAGTTCAGATTTGACTCTTGTCTGGTCATCTACTGGAGGACTCCACCCTTTTAGAATGTTTTTCCACGCCTTCTAATCCTGTTATTTGATGAAGTTACGCCTCTGATTCTTCCAGTAGGAGTAGTTGGTTGCGGTCAGCATTGGTGGTTTTATAGTTGACAGACCTTACCTCATTTCCACCATAAGAAAAACAAACAAGCAAAACAAAGATCTTTTAAACCAGAATCTACACTATAGAACATAGTGACCTGCTCTTGATGCCAATTGAAAGATCTTAGATCTATATTAATTGTAACCAAATACAGTTGCACTTGACAATAGTTGCAACTGTACTCGTAAGTAAGACAAACAAGAGTTTTTTAACCATTAAAACCAGTTTTACTATTGCAATTATAGTAAAAGATAGTTAAACATAAAGCGATAAAGAACACAAAGATTTTATGTGGTTAGGTCCAAATGGTCCTAGTCCACGGGGTTTGCACCCAAATGTTGACTCAAACAGTACCTTACTTAAGATTTACAATGAAAGGATTTACTTCAACTCAAATCTAGACTCCCTCTAATTTGCAGTTGCAATACCTAACCCTTAACTATTTTCGGTGTACTCCTTTGAGTCGAAGAACATCAAGCTTGCCCAAAGTTCCTTTGACTTGACGTTCTTCACTAAAAGACTTTGACTTGATACAGGACTGAAATCACAAACTATCTTTTTCAAAGCTTGTTCTTTAAGTGTGTCGAGTCCTCCTTATATAGGCATGAGCAGAATCTTCAACATATCTCTAGTTGTAATCCTCAGAATATCTTCTTGCCTTATCTGATAAGCACGTCGATAATAATGTTGCAATGCGATTCGATCTTCTTGCCTTATCCGATAGATTCTGCATGATCATCAAAGATATCCAACGAACATGCCTAATAATATGTCTAAATACATAGATAGGAGATATAGTTAATATCAATCAAGTTAATCTTTTAGATAGAATAAAATTTACTAAAGATAAGGTAATAATATCACGATAATTATCATCTAAAAGATTAACTTATCCGAATGATTTAATAAAACAATATCAATTTTAAACCCTAATTGGGCCAAGTCATATTGAGCCCAATCGAAGTGAAAACGGCCCGGCCCTAACAGTTACGACTTTATAAGCGCTTTACTTACGGTGCAGATAAAAAAAAGATTTACATTTAATTTGCCTGAGTGATTGAAGAAAATTTGTGACATGAAATCTTTCTAAATGTTGTACTATATGATTGTGGGACCTAAATAATTCAATAGATTCTCCATGTCTCGAAATATTAGCCGTTGAGTTAGGAAAACTGTATAAACTTTGTATGTATGTTACACCTTACAACAACAATCAAAACGTGGGTGATTATGATTTCAGCTTTTTTTATCTGACATAGCCATGTGAATGTCCTTCTTCCCACAGGGTAAAAGAGCATTATTAGTTTTAGAGTGATGATGATATTTGGATCTAATTACACTAGAGTGGTGTACAGGGAAGAACAACATTATGGAGCTAAAGCTTTGTTTCTTAAAATTAATCTTAAGTCAACAAAAAAATTCCAACAACTATCGAATTTATTTTTTTTTCGAAGCTACGGTAGCATTAAGAACCCAACATGGGTAAAACAGAAAGCTGTTACAACTAAAATCATCATCAGATAATACTCAACACCAGAGCATGAGCAGGTAAAAAAAAGACAAACATCACCAGATTATACTCAGCACTAGAGCATGAGCAGACAAAATTAAAAAAAAAACAAGAGACTAATCTGGTTCTTCATCGTGCGCTGCAATCCATACGTCGTTTCTAGTGGCAGACCGAGCAAGATCATGCGCTCTTGTGTTGTTGTCGCGGTTTGTCCATTGGAAAACGTATCCACTCTTGTTAATGCAAAGTCCTTGAATATCACGGATAATGTTGTTTCCCTCCGCCCCCAACTTCGTATTACTAGCGATATAATTCAACACCTCCAAGCAATCTCCTTCAAAAATCACCCGTTCCCACACCAATTCAATCGCTAACGTGACGCAAGATTTTGCCGCTAGGACCTCCGCATTAAAGGCACCAAGACTGCCACAAATCCGTCGTTGTAAATGCGCAATAGTTGTGCCACTCCAGTCCCTCGCCACTGCTCCAATGCCGATCGCCTCCTGATCCGCAAAAAATGCACCATCGAAATTAAATTTGATCCAAGGCTTTGGGGGAGTAGCCCACTCAGCTGCTGTTATGCAGGGCGAACAGATCCCCATTCCATTCGCATCCAACCAGTTGTGAAAGAACAGCTCTGCAAACCGCGCCACATCCCTCGGCGAATCTCCCCGCTCGCCCGTAACCCTTTTGTTTCTACTTCCCCAAATTGCCCAACAAACAACTGCGATTTTAAGGGCCATTTTCGCGTCCCACTTGCTGCAAACACGGCTGAACCACTCCGCCAACGTTTCCTTATCGCATATACGTGCATGGTGTGGCACATGAGCAAGAGCCCATACTTGCCTCGCAATCTCACAATAAAATAGAGCATGTTTCACATCTTCACGCCCTCCTCGACAAATGCCACAAAGCGGGTCCACCGGAACACGCGCTTTTCCAGATTATTATTTGTTGGCAAAATATCCGAGCACACACGCCAAATAAAAATCTTCAGTTTGTTCGGCCCCTTAAGTTTCCAGATGAAGTTCCAGTTGACTAGAGCGCTGCCTGACGATGGTGGATTGCTCAAAATGAGTCCTTGTGACACAATCATATAATATGCACTCTTCACGGAGAATTCACCGTTCTTGCTGTAATGCCAAATCCTCTTGTCCTCGTTCGCTTCATCTCCTAATGGTAATGACATTATCACTGTAGCATCAGCCTCCCAAAAATAGCTCCTAATAAGATCAAAATCCCACCAGCCTGTATCCTTATTAATGAGGTCTATAACCCGCATATTTTCATGACCACCAACAGCTGCGGTAATCGGTTTAAAGGTAACTGGGCGTGGCCATGCATCGGCCCACACCTTGACCGATTCTCCGTTCCCAATTCTCCATCTAAGACCCTTCAACAAAATCGGAATAGTCGCGCATATGCTCCTCCAAGAAAATGAGGGTGCATTGGTACATTTAGCCTAAAAAATGGAACACTTCGGGAAATACTTCGCTTTGAAAACTTGGCCAACGAGACTATCCGGGTACTTCCAAATCCTCCATGCTTGTTTAGTGAGCAACGCCGCATTAAACGCCTTAAGGTCTCGGAACCCCATCCCCCCTTCCTTCTTCCCTTTACACAATTTTTTCCAGGCGACCCAATGAATTTTATTCTTATCTATGCTCCCCCATCAGAACCTACTCGCCATCGATTCAAGTTCATCCAGTAATGAATCCGGAAGTTTGAAACACCCCATAGCAAAGGTAGGTAGAGACTGCCCCACTGATTTAATAAGAATCTCTTTTTCCGCTCCCGATAGTGTTTTCTCCTTATACCCCTGGTATCTTCCCCACGCCCTATCTCTAATGTAGGCAAACAGTTCTTTCTTCGTCCGACCTACTGCTCCAGGAAGCCCAAGATATTTGTCGTGTTTTCCTGCAACAGTAACTCCAAGTAACTCGCCGATATCATTCACAGTAGCCGCATTTGTATTCCTACTAAAGACCACCACTGATTTTTGAAAATTAATCTCATGTCCCGACGCTCTCATATACCGCAGCAGAATCGACTGAATTTCCTCAGCTACCTCCACTTTTGCCTCGCAGAACAACAAGGTGTCATCTGCAAAAAGAATGTGAGAAATCGTTGGGGCCGTGCGACTAATAGACACACCCTTTAGTGTGCCTCTCCTTTCCGCATCTCTAATTAAACCTGAAAACGCTTCAGTAACCAGTAAAAACAAGTACGGGGAAAGAGGGTCCCCTTGCCTTAAACCCCGGGTTGGCTGAATAATACCCGTCTCGCGTCCATTAATCAAAACAGAGTAAGAAACAGACTGAACACAAACCATAATTAAACTCACAAACTCAGAATCAAAATCTAACTTACGTAATACCTGATCCAGGAAGGACCACTCGACTCTGTCATAGGCCTTGCTCATATCCAACTTGAGTGACATGAATCCCTTCTTGCCTGATTTCCTGTTCTTAAGATAATGATTCATTTCAAATGCAACAAGGATATTATCTGTAATGAGACGGCCCGGAACAAAAGCAGATTGAGCATAAGAGATAATATTGGTAAGAAAAGGCTTCATTCTATTTGCTATAGCCTTAGACGCAATTTTAAAGCTAACATTACACAACGAGATTGGACGAAATTGCGTCATAGAAGTCGGCTCTTTGCACTTTGGAATAAGCACAATGTGAGTAAAATTAATAGAGGGGTGCAGTACTCTATTATTCAAAAATGACAGAACAAAGTTAGCGACATCTGGGCCAATAAGATTCCAAAATTTATGATAAAAACAGGGGGAAACCCATCAGGGCCAGGGGATTTAAAGGGGAACATGCTAAAAATAGATTTTTGTACCTCTTCTGGCGTGAAGGGACGTCGCAGCTCCTGGTTCACTTCAGCTGTCACCTTAGTCTGAATCACTTGTAACACATCATCAATAGCCTCTGTCGAGGGCTCCCTCGAAGTGAAAATATGTTTGAAGTAGTCCACGGCAACTTCCTCCACCTCCTTAATCTCTTCCTTCCACACACCCCCCTGTGTCCTCAATTCCCTTAATCTCATTCCTCTGTCTCCTCTCACTTACCTTCTTATGAAAAAAAGACGTGTTCATGTCTCCCTCTTTAAGCCATTGAGTTTTACCCCTTTGTTTCCAGTATAATTCTTCTTGATCCATCATAATCTCCAAGTCTCTGGTAAGATCAAGTTCTTCCCTCTTAGAATCAGCAGATATTGGTCCCTTTTTCAAATTTTTGATCCTTGAACACATCTCCACAATGCATCTCCTGATTTTCGGCCCTGACATTCTAGCCATAGTTCCTCTACAACTTTGCCGCAATCCGCATTTTTTAACCAAAGAGCTTCGAACCGAAATCTGTGATTTGAGACCCCTCCTAAATTTTTCCTATTCAGCCCATTTAAAAAAATATGAATGGCGTCATGATCTGATCGTCTCATTATCGTATTCTTCACCACCGCCGACGGGAATAACAGCCTCCATTCATCTGTTGAGCACGCACGATCCAATCTTTCCCGTATCGTATCCGGCTCTTCTCTCCTGTTACACCAAGTAAACGTCGGTCCTGAGTAACCAAGATCAGTAAGCCCAACGTCCGAAAGAGTCAGTCTAAAATTTCTAAGACTCCAGGCTGGTCGTGGAAGCCCTCCCTCTTTTTCATCTTGGCTAAGCACCTCATTGAAGTCTCCCCCACATAACCACGGTTTGTTAGAAACTCTCCCAAGTCCCCGAATTAGCTCCCAAGACCGAGCTCTTAAGCTCCCATCCGGCTCGCCATAGAAGCCCGTGAACCTCCAGTCCTTCTCTTCATCCTCATGTTCCACTAGCACGTCAATATGATTTTTTGATAAGCTCAGAAGCCGAACATTCTGATCTTTGCGCCAAAGGAGAGCAAGCCCACCCGATTTTCCTCTCACGTCCACAGCGACACCAAAGTACCCAAGTTGTTGTTTCAAAAACTCTATTTTCCTATTATAGCATTTAGTCTCCATTAGGAAAATAAGAGAGGGATGAGATCGGCCAACAACATGCTGGAGTTCTCGAACTATCCAAGGGGTCCCCAAGCCCTGACAGTTCCAACAGAAAATGTTCATTGATCTCGGCGCTGCTGCGTCGCAGCAGTCGCCGTTGTATTATTTTCTTTAGTTGCACAAATATCCATCTCCTGTCTTTTATTAGTTGTCGACTCCACATCCACATCCATGCTATTTGACCTCTTTTTTCCTCTCCCTGATCTGCTTGTGCTTGCACTGATTAGAGATTTTCGTATCGGTTTCCTTCGTCCAGCACTTCCTCCATTTTTTTCCTAAATTTTCCTTATTTGCTTCCCTAACCTCCACATCAATCAGCTTCAGCCCCTCGTGTCTCACCAGCCCTGTATTAGTAATATCCCTCAGCACATTAACCATAGCTGCTGCCCCAACCTTGTTCACATGAACAGTAAAATTTTCCTTAATTCTAACAGGGGACTGCTCCCTCATTCCAGTTCTATTCTCCTTATCCAGTCCCTTCTCTGGCCAAGAAATCAGCTGCTGAAAATTTGGGAGGACTGACTCACAAGCTGGACGTTGAGGAATTGTTGCATACATACTTACATGAGGCTCTTTGTTCTGCATTCCACTTGGGATATAGCGCGGTGTTTCAGATTTAGCCCCTTGCTCTTCAATTACCTTCTTTTCGTCTCTTCTCTGGAACTCACCAACAACCCGACATTGGTTCTGTCTAAAAGAAGAAGTAGTTGAGAATTCCGAACTCGACGACGGTTCTTTTCCCTTTGCTTCGCTGTTAATTCCCTCTAGACAGTGTTCCTTATTTCCTCTACTAGACTTGTTTCGAAAAACCCCTGCTCTGTTTGTGCTTGCCCGCATCCATGCCCCGAATGGGAGGTCATCTTCATTATCCGGTTCACCTTTCTCATATCTGATATCGCATTCCGCCAATATATGTCCCATATGACCACATAGATAACAGAAATTTGGTAGCCGTTCATATGTGAATCTCGCCACGAGTTCCTCACCTCTCCCTCCTCGAAGCTTCATATAGCGAAAAAGAGGTTTGTTCACGTTCAGCTTAACCCGAATCCGCATGTTTGACCCCACACTCTCAGCTCTATCAAATTCCATAAAAAACCCCAACTTTCTCCCAATGGCCTATGCCATCTCCTTCGTTTGCCTTGAGAAGGGAATATCATGAATATGTACATAGAATGCGCACATATCAAGATTCACATTGGTTGGATTCTCTTCGTTGCCTATCTCATTCAAGATCAAAATTTGTTTATCAAAGTACCATGGGCAGCCTTCTAATGCTCGCTTCTTATCTAACGGGTGATAGAATTGGAAGATTATGCGATCGCCCTCAATTTTATTAATATCCAGCCCTTTCCTAGGGTTCATCACAGATTTCATAAGATTCGTAAACGCCCCAAAGTTGAAAGATCGGTTAGTGAGTAGTTTACCAACAAGGGCAAGATCTGAAGCCTCATTACAATTGAACCAAACATCATCCGGTAGCAGCAAACCATCATCTTCGTGGTCCTGAAGTTGCAATTTCTTCCCCAACATATTAATATCAAAGTCCGCTGAACCCCCCGATTTTGACATAATGAGTGTTACAACTGATGCTAAGGATAGGCTTCCGCTCCCCAGCAGCCACGAATTGCCTGCGACAGAAGAGAAGCACCCAACAGAAGAAAAGAAACAGAGGAAATAAAATGTAGAGGAAAACCTAGCCCTAACAATTAGGAACAAAGCAAAAAAAGAAATGCAACTTGAAAAATCAAGACCACAAGAACCCGGAGATCAATGCGAGACGAGAACGACGCCACGAAGTCCGATGAGAGCGAGGACGACGGAGTCACAGGGGCCTTACCGGAAGGTACTTTAACAACTATCGAATTTTGGACACATGCGAATATTAATTTTCATACCATTATTCAATAACAATAACTAATAAAACAGAGAAGGTTATTAACATCGCAATACACAGAACAACCTATACATTGTGTCTATAAGTTTAGCTGTTATTATTGTAGGAACAACATTTAACAATTAAGAATACTACTACAAAGTTATCAAAACAAATAAGAATACTACTACAACAATCAATTTTGTCATGAGAGTTAATCTCAATTACTCTAGTTCTTCCCTCATTTCTTTTAGACTTGCCCTCAGATCAATGTTTTTTCATCTTCTTCACAACAGAAAAATCAGAAATCAGAATGTTTTCAGAACTTCATCACGTTAGCAAATTCCAATCATAATTCAAGCAGAATGCAGCAAAACAAGCATTTTAATACATGTACATATCCATAAATCATATATAATTCTTAAACAACATTAATTCAACAAATCAACAATGTTAAAAAGTATCCACGTCTAGGCCTCGGTCAACCGACGTAAAGACTCATCAACTCTCTAACTGTTGACCTCAACATACAAATTCAAATGCGATAATGGGTGGTGGGGCAGCCGATGGGAAGCTTCCTTGAAGCTTCCCACCGAACACCACAGAGTACATTTCTTCTGATATCTTGATTCCTTTATATACATCTTAAAAAAAACATTCCTTATCAAAAAAAAAAAAAAAAAAAGAAGAAGAAGGAAAGAAAGAAAGAAAGCATTCCAAATGGAAAACGTGAATTAGCTCATTCCCATTACAACAAATATCACTGGTACACACACCATCCTTTTCTTTTCTTTTTTGTTTTTAAATTTATATCTACTTATTGTTAATTTCCCTGATTTTTTGTTAAAATGAAATTGAGTCTAGTTTTGATGGAATTAGAAGAATATTTTGATTTTGTATGTTATTCTTGGAAATATCTAAGTGTAACATTGACTATGTTATTAGTAACTTGTGAAGTCTTCACATGAAAAAAGACCATATATTATTATTAGTTTCAGAGTGATGGTGCAAATGGATCATATTATTACACTAGTGGTGTAATTCAGTAAAGGGGACAACAACAATATTGAGCTGAGTCTTTGTTTCTTAAATTAATCATTAAGTCAAGAAATAACTTCAACAACCATAGAATTTTGGACACGTGTGAATTTAACTTTCATATATATTCTAAAATTTGAATTCTGAAAGAGTAATCTGTGCATGAACCCCCGGTTTCTCCGCTTTCTTTTCTTTTGTGCTAGATTTGTTTCTGACGTTACAAACACGATTCCGTCTGATGAAATGGAGATGGTTTCTCCAATTACGGATATCTTGACACGCTTATGCGATTGTGTCGGAAATGGTTTGGGGAGCATTTGGTGGGGCTTTGAAGCGAATGTAAAAGCATTGGAAAATGCATTAGATCAACTAAAAAACTTTAGTGAAGATGTGAAGAGGAAGGTGGCGCTTGCAGAAGAGAGACACATGGTTCGTACGAAGCTGGTCGAACAGTGGTTGCGTGATGTTGAAGATAAAGAAAGAACAGTGAACGTTGTTTTGGAGAAGGCCAATCAAGAGTGTCAGAAGAGAAGTTGTTGTGGTTGTCCCATAAACTGTTGCTCAAGCTACATGATCAGCAACGAAGTAAGACAGAACCTCAAAGTTGTGAATGAACTGATCAAGGAGCGAGGAAGTTTTGATAATGTAGCTGACATGAAGCCACGTGGTCGGGTCGATGAAAGACCTTTAGAGCAGACAGTTGGATTAGATCCGCCATTTCATGAAGTACAAGGATGGATTAAGGACGAAAACGTGAAGGTTATTAGCATATATGGAATGGGAGGTGCTGGAAAAACAACACTCCTAAAAAAGATCAACAATGACTTTGTGAATATGAGTCATGGTTTTGATCTAGTCATTTGGATAGTGTCTCAACAATCCACTATTGAGAAAGTTCAAGATGCCATATGTGAAAAACTTCAACTCACGTGGAAAGACAAAAGTGAAGATGAGAAGACAGTACAAATATTTGGGATCCTAAACACAAAGAAATTTGTGTTGTTATTGGACGACATATGGAAGCCAGTAGATCTCATGAAAGTGGGTGTTCCTCCGCCAGACAATCAAAGAACTTGTAAAGTGATTTTTACGACCCAACTTGAAGACATGTGTTGTTTAATGGGAGCACACAAGAAGATCAAAATACAAGGCTTGTCAAAAGAGGAGGCATTCTCTCTGTTTGAAAAGAAAGTGGGAGGGGACACTATGAACGCGCACCCAATAATTCCAAAGCTTGCCCAGGATGTTGTTGAAGCATGTAAAGGTTTGCCCCTTGCTTTGATAACTGTTGGACGTGCCATGGCAGATAAAAAACATCCTCGTGATTGGGATCGGGCAATAACAAAGTTGAGAAGAGATCCAGCCAGGGTAACGGGCATGGAGGAAGACGTGTATGAGATTCTCAAATTTAGTTACGATAGCTTACCCGACGATGCTATCAGGCCGTGTTTTACTTATTGTTGTATATACCCCGAGGACTACGAAATTAAGGTTGACGCTCTTTTGGATCTATGGATCGGGGAGGGTTTTTTGGATGAATTCAGTGACACGCGTGAAGCCCGAGATCAAGGTCGAGAAATTGTTAGGAGACTTAAGGCTGCGTGTTTACTAGAAAGTTGTGAAATGGAGGAGTTTGTGAGAATGCATGATATTATTCGTGAGATGGCTTTATAGATTTCTAGTGGATCTACTGCAAAGAAGAAGAAATATTTGGTACTAGATCACGATGGGATGCTTTTGGCACCCGAGGTTGAATCATGGAGGACGGCAGAAAGGATATCTTTATGGGGTATTTCTGATAAAAGTAACATCCTTAACATTCCACCTTGTCCCAATGCCATAACTTTTATCGCAGGATCATGCAGAAATATTCCTTTGGGATTCTTCCAACTTATGTACAATGTTAAGGTATTAGACCTTTCATATTTCCAACTAGAAGAATTGCCGTCAGGCATTGAAAAATTAATGGAACTACAGTTTCTGAATTTATCTAATACAAGGATCAAGGAATTACCGATGGAGATCAAGAATTTGGCAAAAATGAGATACCTGATATTGGATGATTCGTGCTACTTAATAATGATTCCACGAGGAGTAATATCGAGTTTTTCACAGTTACGTGTTTTTAGTATGTATAACGGCTGTCTTGAACTTCACAAAAATAATGTCTTGGGTGGCAGTGGAAGACACTTGTTGGAAGAATTAGAATTATTGCCACACATAAAAGATATATCCATGAACTTACGAGTGGACTTAGGTGATAGTACTTCAGTTCATAAATTGCAGTGGTCTTACAAGATACAGAATTGCCTGAGTAGATTGCACTGCATGGGTTTGACTTCTCTTGAATTATCTTCATCTGTCGAGACGATGAAACATCTAGTCTCTTTTTCCCTATACAGCTGCGCATTGGAACGATTGGCAATTGTTCCAGATCCAACAACAACTATGGACTACAGATGTTTTCGTAACCTATGTCACGTTCGGATTGGTGACTGTCACAATTTGCAGGATCTGACATGGCTTATCTATGCTCCAATGCTTGAAATTCTACTAGTAACTTTCTGTAATTCGTTGACAGAAATTGTTAAGGATCTTCCTAGTGATGCTGCTAGAGCTCAAGCCGATCGAAACGTATTTACAAGACTGAAAGAGCTGCGGCTTTTTGCTCTGCCGACTCTACGTAGTGTATATCCACGTGCTTTACCGTTCTCGTCCCTAGTCATAGTCAGTATACATCACTGCGAAAGCCTGAGGCGGTTACCTTTTGATTCACGTAGTGCAGCAGATACTCTAGAGGAGATTAGAGGAAGAAGGGAGTGGTGGGATAGTTTGAAATGGGATAATGAAAGCCTTGGACCTATATTCAGGCCATATTTCAATCGCGGAAGGGGGGGTGTTTCGACGTGAATAAAGGATTTCATGAATTTTGTACTTTTTATTTGTTTGTTGATTAAACCGGTGGGAAGTACTATTGCCATGTAGTCAAAGTGTTTGATCATTTGCTCCATCATCAAATATAATTGCGGATTTATGCTTTTCCTTTCAGGATTTAATTTAATTAGGCGATTTTACATTTGCATTGATAGGTGTAGTAAGTTACTCATCAAAAAAAAAAGATAGGTGTAGTAAGTATATATTGCCTTTGAAATTCTCTGAGTTGTTATTCATCACGGGTTACAGCGGGATTTTCAACAGTTTGGTCTTTTAAGTTGGCTTTAGCGCGATTTTGGTCCCATAAGTTGGGAGACTTTAACTTTGGTCCCATAAGTTGGCATTTAACTTGATTTTGATCCCATGGTCAACATTTTCGAAAATGTATCCGTAAAAAGCTTACGTGGCATCATTTGACCGACTGCGTGGCAATTTTGACCGGTATTTACGTACGTGGCTCAAAAAAAAATTAAAAAAAAAATTTGACGTGGAATTCATAATTAAAAAAATTAAAAAAAAATATGAAGCATTCATGAATGGCGGCTCCAATCCATTCATGAAGCATTCTCCGATTCTCACTTCTCCCTCCCATCCGCGCCACCGTCGAACCCCTCCACCACCACCACCACCGCACCCCATCAAACATCCGCGACGAAGCTCGCCGCCACGTGTCCTCCCACAATTTCTCCGCCAAATACGTCCCCTTCAACTCCGACCCCACCACCGAATCCTACTTCCTCGACGAGATCATCTACCGCAGCCGCTTCGGCGGCCTCCTCGACGTCCACCACGACCTCACCGCCCTCAAGAAATTCGACGGCGAGTACTGAAAATCTCCTCTATATCAAGAAAATGTCACTAATTTAACAGAGCAACTAATCTCCTCTGTATGCTCAAATTACCATGTCAAATGTTCTTACAACTCTTTCCATAAACTGGAAGAGTCTGAAAGCTGGGAATTTCATGTTATTTAAATAAATAATTCTGAAAATGAGAGCTGCAAGTTAATACATGTATATGTAAATAAACAAACACGAAATTTGAGGAAAATAGAACAAAAGAGAAGAGAGATCACAATTCTTTTTCAAAAGCAAAAGTCACAACTCATAACATATGGACAATAATTTGTGAAACAAGAGCAGTTTCAGAAAGTGCAGAGCAAATGCTCTGTATCTGTCTCATTAGATTAGCATATTAGAAAGAAAACCAAAGGTTATTTAACAAATTCCCAATACATTCTTTTCGAAAATTTGCTCAGAGATGGGTATTTTGGCACGGAGGAAGAGCGGCGGCGGGTGGTGGTTCTTGGGGTGGGTCTGCTGCTGCTGCTGGTGGAGAAAATCGATCTGTGGTTCTTGTTTTTTTTTATCTGCTGCTGGAACTGGTGGTGGTGGAGCCGCCATTGACGAGAATGAGAATCGAATAGTGAGTTTTGTTTTTGTTATTTATTATTTTTTTTTTCCACGTTTTGCCAACTCGAGTCAAAATTGCCACGGGGCAGTCAATTGGTGCCACGCAAGCTTTTAACGGATACATTTTCGAAAATGTTGACCATGGGATCAAAATCAAGTCAAATGCCAACTTATGAGACCAAAATTAAGGCCTGCCAACTTATGGGACCAAAATCGCACTAAAGCCAACTTAAAGGACCAAACGGTTGAAAATCCCGGTTACCGTGGAAAAAAGTTGCGTTGTCGGATCAATGTGATCTTCTCTGATTCTATTTTTTTTTTTTTTTTGTTGTTGCTAAGGCCTGGTGTAGTATTATTAAAAATATTTTCATAAATTTTGTTTTTTTGCATCAAATTTGAAAGCTACTTTTGCAGAGTCGGCATTCAATCCCGTGAATTATAGACATCGAATTGTTTCAAATCCTTAAATTGATACATATAAAACGAATCATATCATAGTTACTTTCAGAAGAAATTGTATGCTACTTGATATCCTACCTTGACCTGTTTCAATATTATGAAGAGGATGAATAAACTAATGCAAAACAAATTAACGATGGTTAATTAATATGGATATAAACTTAGGACCAGATTTTAGCATTTCAGATGCAATTTTAGTTACTTTTCTTCCTCACCTTTCAATGCGGCTCATTTACCTGGCATTTGTTTCTCCTTTGGGTCTCAAGGATGGGGAATAAATATTGTAATATCAGACATGTCGCTGATCGGCTCAATAAAAGAATCAATGCGAATCGCAATGCATCTAAAGGCCCTCTACATTTATTTTTATTTTAGAAATCAGTTAACCCATGTACTCCTCTGCCGTTGCATCATCAACTGAAGCCAAATTCATGGCGAGAAAAGTCTTACGCATCAATTTGTTCAGACAGATTGTTTTAGAATCTTTTAACTCCGCCTTCTTTAGTTCATTATACCTATCAATCACCACTCCATTAGCAACTTTTGTCCAATCTTTTAGCAATCTATTTATCTTTACTTTCTATATTCGTAAAATATGGATCAGAATGAGCACATGGCCTCCAACCTAGGTCAAATAATCCTTCTCGTCATAAAAATAAATTGGCGCACCGATCTTGCACTGGCAACTTGAACGCCCGTGCTTCGCCCTAAGACGCATTACAAATTTTTAGTTCTCGCACTAAGATTCCTTAGTTCTTATATTCAAATCCAATGAATAATCATAGAAAATTTGTAAAGAACGAAACAAATGAGTGATATATTAAAGAAAAGTCTTTAAGGTGGAGCACAAAACTATGTTGTAAATAAAATAATAACAAGATATTGAAAGTAATTTAAAGTTTATACCCTTCTCTTTTCTCCATGATAATTTTCTAAAACATTATTTTTTAACTAATAAACATGAGTTATATTAAATAATACTCAAATTAATACAAAATAATATAAATCAATATTCATTATTTTATTATTTTTAATACACATTAAGGCACATTGAAATTTATATTTTTTAAAATTTGGCGAACTAGGGCACTCGCCCCCGCATCCGACTTATGTGATTTAGCCTCAAACTTCTTGCAACTGCATATTCTGTCAAATATACCAAACTCTTCTAAAGTTACAAAAAATTGATCAAGGAACATTCATTTTCTAATTGGACTGGGAGCAAGTTTTATTGTTCAAAAGTTTGGGAGCAAATAATGAGGTAGGACATCAGACTATATAGAAACAAGTCAATGTTTGACTCGACGCAACCACAAACTCAAATAGATGGATACGAACACAACAATATGAAGTCTCTTACATCAGATCTCCTGGATAGAGACATTTATCACTGTCATAACTTCTTACAGGCAACAATTAAAACCTAAATCGAGTAAACCCATAAGAAACGTCAAATTGCCAAGTCTTCGCTAAGACAGGAATTCTACACTAAATTACAACATAATGAAGTTCAAAGAGCACAACAATGCACAATGACAGTTCAAGTTCCTCACTGTCCCTCGCCGGAGTCACGTTTGGATGATTCTTTGATCTCGTCCCCACCATCGTCCTGAAAATTAAGAACAAAGGAAAGACAAGTCAGAACAACGAGAAAAATTACAGGCTAACTATGAAATCATTAGAACTTAGATGTTTCAGTGCATTACTTTCACATTGACAGGCAAAATTAATGTATGTTCTCTTGAGTTGAAGAGAATGTGGTCTTTCTAGAAAAATGAGTACAGTGATCGATGCATGCTTTCAACTAGAAACAGATAATTTAGTATGACCAGCAGAGTTCAAATAACTGAACATGGCATATTGCAGCAAAATAATATTGATAGGTAACGTACATGCAGTTCTATCAACATCATTGCAGAAAAATATAAGTTGGGGAAGCATGACAATCTTTTGAACATGCATGACACATTTGCTTTTTGCAGCATACATAAGATTACTATCATGTACATGCAATTAATAGTCTCACTTTATTTTTTTATATCCGACTGTTGAGGGACAGGGGGGTTTACAAGGAAAATACAAGAGAAACTAAATGGGATTTTCATATTCATTTCAGTCAGTGATGGCAAAAACGAATTTAGAGATTACCGCGATATCAGAAGTCCAAAGAGTTAAATTGTCCCTGAGAAGTTGCATGATCAATGTACTGTCCTTGTATGACTCCTCGCCCAATGTATCCAGCTCAGAGATAGCTTCATCGAAAGCCTGCAAAGGAGCATCAATACTGCATAAGGGGTCGTTTGGTTTTGCACATCTAAGAAATTTAGCTTCATCGTATAATTCTTAATATGTAACATATTTGGCATGAATGATATAATAGCAACACTTCAACTACATCTGGTTTTCCATATGGTAGAGTAAATAAAACTTAATACTTAAAAGATAATGAGTAATGTATCAAAACATCTCTATGCAAGACAAATTTAGAACTTTGTATGTTAGAATAAATAAATACGAGATGACAATTGGATATATGGTTATTAACCAAAATATCCTACAAAAATTGCATTGCTAAATGCTAAGATACAGGTGGATAGAGGAGACAAGATAAGATTCAAACATAACCCAATTTGGTACAAATTTTCATATCATGGAGTTGGCGGAATGAAACAAAGATGTTAATAGTCCAAGCTTAAGTATGAGAGAAGAAGTTCGGAGCTACATAGACCAACAAACTGAAGCAACTTTACCTAGGCCATCCATGCTATTTTCTTTAACACAGACCTAAATATTCGATTTCACAACAAAGCTTAAATTATAGACAGCAGACTTCTCACATACCACTTGATATAATATTTAGCAGGATTCTTATGAGCAAGCAACCACCCCGAAACTCGTAATAGAAACTCAAAAAAATACCTGCTTTGCAAGATTGCAAGCACGATCCGGCGAGTTAAGGATCTCGTAATAGAAAACAGAGAAGTTGAGTGCAAGTCCAAGCCTGATTGGGTGAGTAGGTGCCAGTTCAGCCAAAGCAATCTCCTGCACAACAAGGATAAAAATGAATATAGGCCATCAAAATATTATAAATCCAAGCAGCTTTAAAAAATCTTCAGTCACCTGAGCGGATTTGTAAGATGCCAAGGTGCTCTCAGCAGCTTCTTTCCTCTCAGCCGCCGTCTTAAACTCAGCCAAGTACCTGTAGTAATCACCCTTCATCTTCAAGTAAAACACCTTCGACTCAGCCGAAGAGGCAGTGGGAACCAAATGGCTCTCCAGAAGGCTCAAAATCCCACCACAGATCTTGCTGAGCTCAGTCTCGATCTTACCACGGTACTCCTTGATCGACTTCACGTGGTCCTCGTTCCCACGGCTCTCTTCCTTCTGCTCAATGGAAGAGATGATCCTCCACGAAGCCCTCCTAGCACCAATCACATTTTTGTACGCCACAGACAGAAGGTTCCTTTCCTCCACAGTCAATTCATCAGTCTCAACACTCTTGACGACCTTCTCCATGAACTCCACCATTTCCTCGTAACGCTCAGCCTGTTCGGCCAACTTAGCCATGTACACATTTTCCTCGCGCGATGAATCGGACGGAGACATGTTGTATGCTTAAAACCTACACAAATACCACAGATCCTCATTTCAGTACGACAAAAAACACCATAGAATCTTCAATCACTGCTTCAATTAAGTCAATCTACTAAAACATTTGTTCAAGTCAACATTCCAGTCAACATCACCAGCAGATCTCAACCGTTCATTTAGATCTACAAATTTCTACAACAAAAGCCCTAACTAATTTCCATTCCATTCAAACTGATCTAAATCCAATAAGTCCAAAGCTCAAATTTAGGTTAACAAAAATCATCGAATTACACTCCAACAATACATCACAATAGGATAATTACTCGCATAAAATCATCAAAACAATCAAATTAACTACAATAAACCAAGGATAATTCTCAGATCTAGGACATTAAACACCACAAAAAACAGGAAATAAAGCAGAGGTCATAGATCTAGCCGTGAATATAGATAAAAACACCACAAAACTGAAAAAAAAAATAAAAAAAAAAATATGTACCTGATTTGGAATTGGATGAAATAAAATCGCAATGAAACTGCTTTACAGTGAAATGAGGAGATGTGTGGGGGTGAGTGAGAGAGAGAGGGGGAGGGTTTAAATAGTAAAAGATTGAGGCCGGCCAATGGGGATGGGACAGGTAGTGGCGGATTTTGCAATTTGATGAAAATGAGTGGCGACACGCTGGATTTCACGAGTCTACTATCTAACTTCCATTTCTTTTCACTAAAAAATGATGACAAGTTGTGTGTGTTTTGTCAATTTAAAATTTGAAATTTATTTGTAAATTTTGGTCGAAATTATTTTTTCTACATGAATCTATGAATATGATGCACCGATTATTTTTTATTAACGTATAGTTGTTGTTTTATTTTTTTTAAAAGAAATAGCATAATACAAATGCTTTTATCTGTGGTGGATAACGATGGGCCTTTATTTTAGGGATTTTTGAAAAAAATGTGAGTTAATTTTAAATTGAGATTTCCATACGTTATTTTAAATATTACTAGCATAGTACAAATACTTATATTTAGGGTCTTGTTTGTAGGAATAGATGTATTTGGCCTTTATAGTATTTTTTATAAATTTTTGGAGGGTGGCTGCACAAACAGTTAAGTGCAGCCATGACACTCCCGCAAAGAAATTATCAAAGTAATTTTTAAATAAATAGTTGAAATAATGAGATTATAGCAAGATAAGCTCTTTTGAAGGAACTACCAAAACTCTACAATATGAAGTAATTACATGAACACTCGTGTTTGAAGAATTACAAAAATAATCTCTACAATAGTATAATATGTATCTCATTATGGAATCAATCATAATGTATATCTAAACTAGATAAACAACCTTACGTCTTTAAATCATAGTCCTAACGAAATTGTGCTAAATAATTTATGTTGGCTTTCAAATCGTGTTTTAAAAAATGAAAGCGTAGGGCAAGGCATTTTGTGTCCCTAAAGCCAGGGACACCAAAAATAATAGTATTAGTTTTACGTTGAGTTGAGTTGATTCCCTTAAAGTAGAAAAAGTAATTAATTGTGTATTTTTGAGTATCATAATAAATATCAACTTGTTTTGTTCGCTTTATAAAGTGGCGATGTTATTAAAAAAGTAATAACTATCATAAAATAAAAAAGTAATTGTTAACACTCGTGTTGGTATCCGAGGGTTGCGAAATTTTTAAGTGTCGGAACGCCTTGCCTGTTCCACAGATCAATAAGTTCTTCTCCTTATTTCTTGATCCTCCCCCTTTGATGGTAGCAATGCTTCTTATTTATAGTGAGAGTTCATCAGTGCAACTGTCAATATGCATGTTTCTTTTTTGACAGATGGTTCTCTTTCTTATGATGATACGTCATTGCCATGTTGGCCTAGTTGACAAGTGGTTTGTTGTAGCTGACTCAGATGATTATTACCAGACAACTAGTGTTTAACGTTTTGATAAGAGATTTGGATCTTCATACTCGTTATCATCTCTGGTCAATCGATGTTTCAGGGAAACTATTGGATAAGGCCACGAAGTATTGGAGAGATGTTTAAGGATAATCGTAATCGCGTGAGGTATCATGGAGTCATCCAAGCCTCGTGGTACCTCAGAGATTTTGTATCCTGTTCACACTCTCATGTCATCATATTCAACGTGAGTCTTTCGGATCATCTAAGTTCGATGACTGCCTCCTCCGATGGTTATCCTATTGAGGATTACTTTGTATACGTAGCCATGATGAATGGGGTATCTATCGGAGATGGGTGAGATGGCTATCCATCAGGTTTACACCTGTCCCCCCGAGTTCCTTCTAAATTCGGTAGAATATTGAGGAACTCAATGCTTTAAAGTTTTATTCTTCCGGAACTCTTATAGGGAACTTCATCATTGATTACTCCCTTAATGGGGGCCATTTGAATTTTGTAACGGCTCCCATTTTTTTGGGAATCGTGTTCCTTTAATGCTAGGTTAGTAACTTCCCACTCTGCTACTTCCCTTCTACCACGTTCTCACTCGAATATAAAGAAGAAAATCTCTCTTCATTTTTTCCATTCACTTTTCATCTCTGCCCTTGATTCTCCCGCTCTTCATTATCTTCATCTTTGTTTTTTGAGGCAAAAGCGAGTTTTTTTTCCATGGCTACTACCAGAAACCCCTTTGAGCTAATTTCGGCTACGTCTGCTACATGGGCTATCTCATTTGCCCGTAACGCCGATTTTCCGGCAGTGACTGGTGTTATCGCACCTTTTCGCAAGAGGGAAACAGGTGGTAAGGTGGGCGGTGATGACGCCGGTGCTGCGGTAGTACGTAAGAAGGGTAAGAAATCTAGGAAGTCTACCCCACCGGAGGAGGCCCGCCGTTTTTAGAAGGTCGGCGATGTTGCCAGTACAGTGACGGAGGAGGAAGTTCAAGCTCTTTTCAACGAGTTTCGCGCTTCTGCCAGAAATCTCGTACTCCAAATTCCAACCGAGGATGAGAGGGGTGACAACCCTCCTGATGGTTGTGTCACTATTTATTATATGCAGATCCGTGCTGGGCTTCACACTTTCTTCCCTCCCTTCTATTGAGAGGTTTTCAAGGCCTGTGATGTTTGCCCTATCCAACTTACACCTAATTGCTTCATCATCTTATCAGGTTTTGTCTTGTGGTGCCTTGCTTGTGGCTGGAGTACACTGTGAAGAGGTTCTTTTCTATCTTTAAGGTGTGCGTGTCTTTGGCAGGTGCACCATTCTATTTTTTCTGTCATCGTGACGGGTCCAAAAAGGTCCTGGTGGGAACCAACGTTTCGTATAGCAGTTAGAAGGACAAGTATTTTTTTGCTAGTCATAACATTGGGAGAAAGTGGGACTTCCCTCTTACCTCGAGGTTGCCGGAGGCGCCTTTATATCGAATGGACTCTTCCTTGGTTTTTGATCCCATCTACGATGTGGTGCGGCTTTTGTCTTCGGAACATTATCGCGCCTTATGCCAGACTGCGGGTTTATACAAGATTTCTCCGATAGACTTGAAGAAAGAAGGAGAATCCTTTCTCTCACTTTCTGACGATATGAGGCATGCATTTGGTAAAGTCTTTATCTTCTTCTTCCCCCTTTTTTCCTCAGTAATTATGATAGATCTCCAAGGGTTTCTTACGAGAAATTTTGTTTTTTCACGCAGTTGTGTCACTGTCGAACTTCATTGCGCTTTCGAAGGATGAAACTACTTCTTCTAAATCTTCATCGAGGATTAGGACCAGATCAATCGTCGGGGCAGGTGGTTCTTCGTTTGGTGAAGTGCCCCAGAGTTTCGAAGATGCGGGTTCGGAAACTGTTGTAGAGGTCACTCTTCCTATTTCTGCTCCTCCTAAGAAGAATCTTGAGGGTCCTTCTGATGCATGGCCTATCACTTTTGCCGTTAACGATGGTTATGAGGGTCCCGATTTGCTAACTTTGCTATCGTGTGACGCTGCTTTATCTGTAGGTTCTCCAGCTTCTCGCACCGTCCCTACAGCACCCATTACTTCTCCGTTGATTGTTCCCACTCCGCTACCTGTGGAGGTTCCCAATACCGAGGAACAACTTTCTCATGACTATCTTCCGTCTCTACCAGCGTTGTCGCCTTCTCCTCAGGAGAACATAGCTACACAGGAGACTTTAGGCAAGGTTTTGGCTTCAACAACAGTTTCCCTCTCTCCTTCGTCGTTGCCTCCTTCTCCGAGTCTTGGTTATATTCCTTCGTCACTAGGTATCTTATTATTATTATTTTCCTTTAAGTCTGGATATTGAAGTTTCCACTGTTGTTCTCTTATCTTTCCATTATTTTCCTCAGATAAGGGAAAAGAGGTTGTGAGTTATGATGATCCCTCATTTCCAGTGGGTAAGTTCGTACCTCTATCTTCGCAAATACACTTTTAACTATGTACTTGTATCCTGACAATACTGATCCTTTTGTACAGAAGATTTGTCGATTGGTTTGCCCAAGATAGTCAAGCGTCTTTCGATAGACGACTTGCTCGACGACGATGAAGATTTTCCTTGGCGCCTTCCTGCTACTAAGGCATCCAAACCTTCATCAAACCCTACCCTTCTTTGCGATGATCTGGCCCTTTTGAATAGGATGCTTCCTTCCTTGGTGATATCAAGTGTTTGGGTGGAACCTACTCTTGCTCCACGAGATGTGTTTACTAACTCTCAGCGAGTGGCTCCTACATCTTCCCCCGTTTGATAAGGAATGTCCTTTTCTAGTCGTTTTAACGTGGTGGGCTCTCCCTTTTACAACTTCATTACTGGGGATGACGCCATCAAGGGCCTTACACCTCCTCATATGCAAATGAGTGAGGCTATGCACACCATCACCAGTTTTCTGAATTCTACGACAGCTCTGACCCGTCACAGCGAGGGAGTTGCTCTCTTTTGCTCGGAGTGGTTAGCTCAAATGGTAAGGTTTTCTTGCTTTATATCCATTTCCTCCCCCTTCTTTTCTTTATTCATTGGTGTCACCTCTTCTTATTAGGTTTCTAAGATAATTCCTTCCATTTGGCACAAGGTGGACGCAGCCCAAGCTATCGCTATACTTTCTATGGGGAAACTTGAAGCGAGGGAGAAACAATTGGCCGCCGTCAAGCAGGAAGCGGACAAGTTTCGCACTAGCTACGCTCAAAGCCTGGCTCAGGAGAAGATTCTAGAGGACAAGGTTAGGGAGTTGGAGGAGTCTCTGGGTAAGAGTCATTCTTTATGTTCCTCTTATGAAGGGGACATTCTTGCTTTGAAAAGAGAAGTAGGGCTGCAAAAGGAGCTCTCCGAGGTTCACAAAAGGGTCACTATGTTGAAGGAAGAGTTAAAGAAACCTCCTTCGGCTCCGACGGGGTATGTTTCCCCTGATGAAATAAGACTGAAGTTGGATGAAGTCGTCCAAATACTCAAAGAGGCTACCTTCAAGCGCTGCGAGAAGATCTGTACACTCGTCAGCGGGGTTATTTTATTGGTCACTCTTTATATGGATTTCTCCATTGCGTTAACATGGGCAGGGAGAATAGACTTTTTGCCCACAAAGATAGCTGGAGGCGCTTGAACCCGAGCAGCTTGCTGATTGATCCTCCCACGATGGAAGAGGCCTTTGAGATGTTTACTCGAGTGGTGGCAAGATCTCCTTCACCATCACGTATGCTTCCAGCTCCATCGGCTGTTCCAGGACCCTCTGCTCCTTGTTCCTCCTCCACTACTGCTGAGACCGACCATACTTCTCCGGTGTCTGGAGTCCCTGAAGATCCAGCATGTATTAGTAGTGTTAAAGGGATGCCCTCTGATCCTTCCTCCCACAACAGCTCAGTGTAGCAGAGAGTATGTTCTATGTACTTTTTCTTTCGTAATGTAGCTCAGTGTACTCTTTTCTTTTTTTCTTCTTTTTTTTTGAACTTATTTCCATCGTTCTTCTTATGTAATGACAGCTTACCTTTTATTCATCGGAATGTTCTGATGGTTGTGACCATTTGTTACTTTCCATGTGACAAGCGTCTTCTTTTTATATTATTGCATGCTCAACTCCTAGATGTTCTCCATTTTTGCATATTTTAATTATGCTACTGACATGTTTTCGGAATCTGTGCTTTTATGGCATGAACGTGCGATAACTCTTGGGTCAGAGAATGTCGCCCATCATGGTTGTCAGTAATCCTTGATTGTCCAAAATTTCTCTTGCATGGCGTGCTGATTGGTGAGCACCACCGCCCATGTGGTTTATTGTTCTGGTTGCATGGGTCCTTCAGCGTTCTTTTTTTTGCCTATAAATAGCTTTGAAGATCAATAATTTGTTCTTCAGTTTTCTCAAAAGTTCCCTTTTGTTATTTTTCCCGTCTCTTGACACTTTCTCTGCACCATTTTATCCACTTATCTTTTATCAAATAAATTTTATCATGATTTCCAACTTGTTTGATTAGCATGTCTCCTCGCTCCTCCTCCCCTTCTCAAGAAACTACTCTCGGAAATTCTCCCTTTCATCGTACCAGGCCTGGCTCCTTTCGCGGTCCTCATGTATCTGCGTGTATGTGGGGGAGTGTTGGCGGCTTAATGGGAATCTTTAGAGATACTCATGCCATGAATCCTTCAAACTCCTTCCTGAATGACTTGTTGCGCTTAACTTTTCTGCGCAGGGAACCTTATGCTCCCATTGATCAATTTTCTATTCTCAACACATCTCATCTGAATGCTTGCGTGATGGTAGGAGGTGGAAGAGTCGGGTCTTGTGCCAGTATCGAGTCTCCATAGTCGATTTCACGAGTTTTATCCAAGTATAAATTGGACTCGGATGACTACGACATCTTGATTCCTCGTCCCCATCATCGGGCTTTTGATCCTCCCGTTGGTTTTATGACCGTCTACGTGGACCAGGTTCGATGTGGTCTCCGAATGTTTTTTCATCCCTTCGTCCGTTACTTAGTTAGATAACGCCAAACTCATTCCATTATTTGATTTGAGTTCATACTTTGTTGTAAAATGCTTGACATCCCTTTGACGCCTTATCGCGTGTGAGCTGCTTTTGTCATGTGTCCTTGCCCTAATGGTCTTCCTTTTTTCAGTTTAGTGGCTCGGGAAAATCCTCGGAGCTTTATTTCTGTCCCTCGTCATTTAACTTTTTCTGTGGATTGGACAAAGCTATTTTTTTTATGAAACCTAAAGGGGAGTTGGCTACCTCTTGGGGACTTTCGATTCACTGGGGTTTATGTTTTGTGGTTCCTAACCCTGATATTTTTGTCCATGAAAAGAACTATCTTACCACAGCATGTTTATACTCTGGATGTTACAATGTTTGCGCTATATTGGAGGATTCCAGGGTGTTAGAGATGGCAGGTTTACAGTCTCGAGGAAGTGCTCATGGGCCTTCTCCTGAGTCCTTGCATATGGATCCTTCATATAGTAAGTAACTTCCCTTGAGCCCTCCAGATCTCTCTTCGATTTCTTTCGTGGCCTTAACCTGCCTTACTATATTTTTGGTTTAGGGTTGGAGATGAATTCTTATGCTGTCGTACCTTTTGCTCCAAAGTTTTTGCCTTCGATACTTTCCCCTTCTTGAGTTTTTGCCGATCTAGGACCCCGGCCGTTTGAGTATGAGCTTCTCCCTGCTCGTTTAGGCCCGTCTGACATTTCTTTTCTAGCAAGATCAGAATCTCTTGGCTGGCTATCGGAGCCTTTACCAATAGACGAATTCTTTGGCGAGATTCCTTCCTCGACGATTGTAGTGGCAAACTCTTAGAGCTTGACACTTCCCTTGGCTTGAATGTTTTGTCTTCAAGTCATGTTGTTCTCACTTTCTGTGAATATGGAAGATGATCATTCATCGTCCCCTTCAACTCCTGTATTTCCCCCACGGGTGAAGGTCCAAGTCATGTTTGTGAGTCGCCTGACATTCCTGGATTTGTGGCTCCTGATTCTGATTATTGTTGAGACTTTCTTAGCAGATTGTTGAACCAAACAGATTGTGAGTTATTGGGATCCTTTTCTTTGTCTACTCTCATGGCTCGATTTTGTCGTGATCTTTGTGAGGTATCACATTTTCCCTTTATTTATTATTTTTACATCCTTTCTCGTCTTTCTTTTCAGATTTTCATGCTCGTGGACGCTATGAAGTCTCATAAGGAATATTCATCAAGTCGTGGCTTCCTATTTCGCCATCTAGAGGATATGGAAAAGGAAATCTCCGTACTTCGTGGAGAAAAGGACCACGTTCTTGCTAAGGCCGATGTTGACCAAAAACTACTAGAGGATTTACTTCGTGCTTCTCGTGAAAAAGCTTAGGATTTAGAGCGTGTTCTGGTATTAGAAAGGGCTCACATTCTCGGGTTAGAAGAGAGGATTGAGAATCTCCAGTCACAAATTAAAATATCTGATGAACTTATTTCTCTGCTTTCCGCGGATCACAAAGCATCTCGTAGTCAAATGGAAATATAGCCAGGTATCATGAAGCGTCGTTAGTCATGGCGCGTGCACAGGTTATCATAGATATTCCAACTCTACCCCAAATCCGAGACTCCATTCGTAAAAAATATGAGGGAGATGGTCCTAACTTGGATATCGCATTTGTCAGGACGCCGTGAGGAATCTTCCTGGATTTTCTCGTGGCTTGATTCTTCCCGACCTGGATATTTATACGTTCTTTATGGCTCCCATTTCTGCACCTCCGTCGGAACCAGATCTTCGCCGCACGGTGGTTCCTACTGTAACTTTGTTGGATCTCGCTGACCTTACTGTGGAGCAGTGTCGTATGATTTTTAAGGAGGGAAAACGCCCAATGGAAGATGAGTAGATAAGCTTTTGGTCTTAAATGGTCGGGGAGGGCATATATGATGTACATATTCCCGGTGTGTTATTATAAATAAGTTACGATGATTAGGAGTCTTAGTTTCACAAGACTTGTGAGTTCTTATTATAGAGTACGTTTTGCAGGTCATGATTGCCGCTTTTTGGTACTTCTATAATACTCGTTTTCCTTGATGAAATAAAACTTCCTTTTATTCATTCGCATCTTATTTATATGTACATGATTTTGCTAGTTTATGCTTCTAAGCATAATACTTCTTCAAATTCATGGCAATCCACGTATTGGAATACTCGTTGTCGTCTACATCACTCAGTCGATAAGTGGTTGACCCTAGTATTTGGGATATCTTATAGGGTCCCTCTCACCTAAGCTGCAATTTGGCCACGTTCTTTGAGGCTCTGACTCTTTTAAGAACTAGATCTCCGACCTGGAACGTCCTAACCCTCACTTTCTTATTGTAATGATGAGACATTCTTGCTTTATACCCTTCCATCCTTATGGATACTCGGGCTCTCCTTTCCTCGATTAGACCGAGTGCCAAGGCTAGGTTTGAGCTATTAAGTACTTCTTCGTATTCTTGGACAAGCCAACTTTTAGCGATGATTTCGGGTGGTATCACTACTTCACATCCATATGCCAAGATGTAGGGTGTTTCCCTTGTTGCAGAACTCTGCGTAGTGCGGTAGGCCCATAAGATGCCTGGCATTTCCTCCACCCATTTGGCTTTGTGCCAGTCGAGTCGTTCTTTCATGTTTTTTAGCAGAGTCCGGTTTGTTCTTTCTACTTGCCCATTGCCTTAGGGGTATCCCACAAATGCAAAGTGATATTATATTTTCCAATGTGCGAACCAGTGATATAGCTCGTTACTATCGAGTTGCTACCCGTTATCACTCACAAGATATCGGGGAATACCAAACCTGCACAGTATATTTCTCCATAGGAAATTGATGGACAGCTCCGGTAGTAATCCTAGCCAAAGGCTCGGCTTCTACCCATTTCGTAAAGTAGTCGACTGCTACTAAGAGAAATTTCTTCTGCCTTGCATCGGTATTAATGGCCCGACAATGTCTATCCCCCATTTTGCAAAGGGGCATGCCAAGAGGATGGGCTCCTAGAGGGTTGCGGGGGCGTGAATTTGTGGAGCATGCAATTGACAAGGTTTGCATTGCTGCGCATATTCTTTACAATCTTGCACCATGGATGGCCAATAATACCCTTGCCTTATGATACAGTGAGCCATACTTAATCCTCCTGAGTGGCTCCCGCACTAATGTATTTCTTTCATTATCTCTCTTGTTTCTACGCTATCTAGGCATCGGGTGTGAGGATTACTATAACACTTTCAGAATAATGCTCCATTATGGATGAAGTATCGGGAAGCCTTTCGTTCCATCTGTCGCCGCTCCTTTTCACTTTTATCATATCCATTCGGATTTTCCAAGTATCTCTTAATATCTGTTGTCCATTCATCGTTGATAAGCACAACCATTGTCTCCGATAGCTCAGGCGTATCTTTTTTCAGATTCGCTTGTCTACAGCAGAGTGATTCGTCGTGTGTTGACGAGAGTCTGGGAAGCTATTTTTGTTAGGCTATCAGCCTCCCGGTTCTCCGACCAGGGTATTTGTGTCACTTGGAATTCTATAAAGACTCGCTTTGCCTGAATGTATTCTTTCATTCTTTCTTCTTTTATCTCAAAATTTCTAGTAACCTGTTGTACTATCAACTGAGAGTCGTCGTAAACTATTAGCCATTTTATCCCTCCATCATGTGCTAACCTCATGCCTGCTAACAAAGCCTCATACTCGGCTTCGTTGTTAGATATGGGATATTCTAGCCTGATACCAAAGTGGGGCACTTCTTCTCTTTCGAATTCTGTACTTCTGAGCACTATTCCTATTCCTTCATGAGTCCCCACGGATGATCCATCCACAAATGCATGCCATAGGGGATCGTGGTTTTATTTCGAAACTTTGGCCATCTCCACGATGAAATTCGCTAGCACTTGTGCTTTTATGGCTGGTCGTGTGGCATATTTGATGTCGTACTCACTTAATTCCACAGCCTATTTTATGAGTCTTTCGGATGTTTCTGGTTGATTGAGAATAGTCCGTAAATGGTGTTTTGTGAGGATATTGACAGGATAAGAAATAGATCGTAATCTTCTTACTGTTGTCACGAGTGTCAGCACGAGTTTTTCCATAAGCGTGTATCGTGTCTCGTCCCCTTGCAATGTTTTGCTAACGTAGTAAATCGGCATGTGTTCCCTTCCTTGTTCCTTCACTAAGATTGCGCTAACTGATTCTTCTCCTACCGCCAGGTATGCGAATAGTTTATCTCTCGGTTGGGGCTTTACTAGCAACGACGCACTGGTCAAGTACTTCTTTAGGTCATCAAAACCTTTCTCACATTGCTCATCCCGTTGAAAGTTACCCTGGTTTCTCAAGATTTTGAAATAGGGTAACCCTTTGTCTGATGATTGTGAGATGAATCGATTCAACCTGCCTGTTAGCTTCTGGACATCCTTAATCGTCGTGGGGGTTTTCATTTCTACAATAGCTTTTACTTTCTCCAGTTTTACTTCAATCCCTTTTTATATTACCATGAACCCTAGGAACTTGCCTCTTTTTATGCCAAATGAGCATTTTTTCGGGTTAATTTTCATTCCAAACATGTTCATGATACCGAGTGCCTTCTCTAAGTCCCCTGGATGCTATTTTGCATGTCTGCTTTTTACTATCATGTCATCCACATATACCTCCATCGAATCTCCGATGAGATCTAAAAACATTAAGTTGACCAACCGCTGGTAAGTAGCTCCGGCATTTTTGAGCCCAAATGGCATCACGTGGTAGCAGAAGGTGCCGGCGTCTGTGATAAAACCCGTCGTCTCTTGATCCCGTTCTGCCATTGGTATCTGGTTATATCCTTGATCTCCACCCATGGTAGATAGCAGAGCGCATTCCGCCGCAGAATCTACCAGTTGGTCAATACTGGGTATGGGTAACAGTCTTTTGGACATGCGTCGTTTAGGTTGGTAAAGTCCACTCACATACGCCATCTTCCACCTGACTTGGGTACTAGCACCACATTCGACAACCACTCGGGGTATAGTACTTCTCTAACTTGTCGAAGCCGTAACAGTCGTTGGATTTCGGAGCGAATAATCTTATTCCTCTCAGGCCCCATATTCCTCTTTCTTTGTTGAACGGTTTTAGCGTTGGTCCATACGTTAAGGTAATGTTGGGCACACCCGAAGGCTAATTCGTCTAGGTGGCCCATCTTCCCATGCGAAAAGGTGGCTGTATTTTTTCAAAATCTTGACAATTTCTTCTTCCAACTCCGGTTCTAACTCAGATCCTCATTTTCCTTCTTGTGAGCCTCCCCTTCCACAATTTCTGCTAATTTGAGTTCTTCGACAGACTGCACTCTCTCTTCTTCAGCTTTTCGCTTTTTTCCCGGCATTAAGATTTCTTCTTTGAGGTTCAAGGGAATAGCGTTCATGCGACATTCTCTCGACTTGGTTTGACTTCCCCTTACTTCCCCTATACCCAACATGGTTGGGAATTTGATTTTTAAGTGGAGGGTTAAGGGAGTGACTTCAAAATCATGTATTGATGGTCTCCCATATATCGCATTGTAGGTTCTCGTAGGAGCCTCAACTACCCAGAACTTCACGTGCTCTGTTCGCCTTAGTGCTCCCTCCCCCCAAGACATGGGCAACATAACGGTACCCATCGTATGGCTAGCTTCTCCGGAGAATCCCACCAACGATGTTTCTGTTGGGTCCAACTATTCTTTCCTTAATCTCATGGTCCAGAAAGTGGGCGTGAATAATACATCCACGGAACTTTCGATATCTATCAAGATTCTTTGAACCTTTATATCCAAGATGGTTGTCGTGATCACGAGCGGATCATCATGTGGGTATAGGATTCCCTTCAAATCCTCGTGTCCAAAAGATATTATTGGCAGTTTTGCTCCCTGAACTGAACCGACTGGCATCCTATACTCTACCCTTCGAGCCTCCTTGAGATATTTCTTTTTCCTCCCTGTAGGTATTATGGCTATATCTCCTCCTTTGATCATGTTCACTGTCCTACCCAAAGAGGGATTATCTTCGTATGACTCTGGGGGTGGAGGAAGCCTTTGATGGCGATCCTCTTCTTCCGGAAGCTCTTGTCGGACTGCCGAACCTTTTTCGCCTTCTTCACATTTAATCTTTTTTTCTTACATTCGTCGACCCGTAGTTTCGATCCCCCTCGTCTACATAATATCTCAAGTACCCCAAGCTCAACAAACGGCGAATTTCCTTCTTAAATGTGGTACAACCATCTGTAGTATGTCCATAAGCTTTGTGATATTTACAAAATTTTCCAGAATCTTTGTTCTTGTACGGTTGCTTAATTGGCATTGGCCATGCAAAATCCTTATGAATCTTAATTATATTGAGTATCTCTGCCGGCGTAATTATCAAGGTTGGGAGTGGAACGGGTTGTAAATGTCTCTTCACATTACTCGGGTTGTCCCTCCGAAATTGGGGGGCTTTTTCATCCTTCGTTTTTGGTTTCTAATCGTGGACTTCACCCTTGGATTGTAATTTGGAATGTTTCACTTCCTCCATGAGGATATACGTTTCTGCTTTTTTGCATTAATTCGTTCATGTATTTCACTCTATTTCTGATCAAAATATCGGAAGAAGCTTCTAGCTCTCAGACCTTGCGCCATAATGTCTACAATCATGGACGGGTCTACATTTGGCACATCCAAAGCTTCGTCCGAAAACCGTTTCATGAAATCCCTAAGGGATTCATCCTTTTGTTGCTTGATTGTAAAAGGATGACATGCCGACTTGGGGTACCGCCTGTTACAAGCAAATCGTCTAACGAATAAGCAGGTCAATTGTTCAAACTTTGAAATCGTACCTGGGGGTATCTGCGAGAACAATGATTGGGCTCTTCCGACGAGCGTGGTTTGGAACACTCGACATAACGTTGGTTCAGAAGCTAATGCAAGATCCACCGTGGCTATGTATTGGTTAATGTGGTCTTGTGGATCTCGTCCATCCTTTTCTCCTGAGTACAAGGGCAAGTTCATTGGTCGCATTGTTACCGGGATGATCGCATGTGCAATTTCTGGGACGAAATGAGATCCCTGATAAACTGGCTCTTCCCCGGGGAGTTATTGTCCGCCTCATATATTGCATTTATCTCTGCATATGATTAATTACGTCCCAAAGGGTGGGGTAAGTTCCCTGCATGTTGGATGTAGGAAATTATGAGGTAACTCCATAGGGATTTCTCTGGCGGGTCGATCAGCATCATAGAGTACATAAGGTCTTTCTTTGCATTCTCTTCTTTGCGTGGGATAAGCGTGCTCTCGGTATGTGGGGCCTCGGAGATGAGTCTGAGTCATTTTGGATCCTTGTTCTTCCACATGGTATCGCTCCAGGTACGGCAAAATGTGTTGGATTCTCTAATCTCTATCTCTCGTGTGTTCGGATCGTCGACTCTCAATCCTGGTTCACCTTCTTGTGGATGGCTAATAGAGTCTTCCATAGTCGTATGGCTGATAATTCTGTGGAGTTACTCAAGGCAATTTCTATGGCATTCTCACAGACGACGCCATTTTGTTAACACTCGTGTTGGTATCCGAGGGTTGCGAAATTTTTAAGTGTCGGAACACCTTGCATGTTCCACAGATCAATAAGTTCTTCTCCTTATTTCTTGATCCTCCCCCTTTGATGGTAGCAATGCTTCTTATTTATAGTGGGTGTTCATCAGTGCAGCTATCAATGTGCATGTTTCTTTTTTGACAGATGGTTCTCTTTCTTATGCTTATACGTCATTCCCATGCTAGCCTAGTTGACAAGTGATTTGTTGTAGCTGACTCAGATGATTATTACCAGAAACCTGGTGTTTAATGTTTTGATAAGAGATTCGTATCTTCATCCTCTTTATCATCTCTGGTCAATCGGTGTTTCAGGGAAACTATCGGATAATGCCAGGAAGTATCGGAGAGATGTTTAAGGATAATTGTAATCGCGTGAGGTATCATGGAGTCATCCAAGCCCCGTGGTACCTCAGGGATTTTGTATCATGTTCACACTCTCATGTCATCATATTCAAGGTGAGTCTTTCGGATCATCTAAGTCCAATGACTGCTTCCTCCGATGGTTATCCTTTTGAGGATTACTTTGTATACGTAGCCACGATAAATGTGGTATCTATTGGAGATAGCTAAGATGGCTATCCATCGGATTTACAGTAATAAATAAATATTGTTTTGTGAACAAGAGGGGAAAATAAAGAAGTCGTCAGTATTCAAATATAAATCAAATAAATGTGATTTATATCCCTTTAAAGCTCAACCAAAACACAATCACTTTATCCTCAATAAAATAGAAGTATTTATTGTTATTCCAAATAATTTCTCAAGTTTCAAACTCGAAACTAACTATACAAAAGTTTTTTTTTCAAAACTTTTGCAAAGCGTGTCCAAAGCGTAAAAAGCGCATCCGAAGCGTATGCTTAGGAACCCTAACACCTCAAACATGTGCCTTCAACATTTTTGTCCGTTTTTCCCCCAAGACAAGCCTCAAAAACGCATTTTAAAACTTTGTTTTCAATAACAACTTTTTTTGGTATTTTTTTTCTTAAAACAGAGCAAATGGGGCATATTTTTATTCTTAATGCAGTTTTAGTTTACTTTTTGTTTCTTTGACACAAAAAATAAGAGTATAATCACACTCGATAGATTTTAATGAATTTCAAAACTAGAATTAACCACATGAGGTGTTGTCCATTTTTTAAAATAATTAGAAGGAGTTCATATTATTATCAAACATTTCAGAAGGTTTTGTGTAATAGTGTTTATTATTCATACTACTACTATAAAAAGAGCCATATTGGGTATATGGGTACATCAAACCTTTGATTTCGAATTTTAGCCTTATGGTTTAAGTCAAACCTTAACATCTAATAGTTGAAATCCCAATTGAACCCAATAAGTTCATCAAGTAATAATCTTTCAATAAATTTACATCTTAGTCACCTAATTTAATCATAAACACATGATCTCCGACGAAAAGTATGGGTTAATTAAGTTCCATCTAAATTGGACTTCTCTGCATCCTAGCAACTACCCTTTGTCAAGGTTCGGGGCCAACTTTCGATGAGGTTAAGACAAGACAAAGATCAATCAAATGAGATCTTTCTTTTTCAAGTAGATATCTTTTACACCATTCGCTCAGAATAGATGTTGGCATCGCTAGGTTGGATCAAGGGTATGGAAGCGAGTGAAGTATACGAAGCGAGAGTGTTGAAGCATGTAGAAATAAGATCATTGCACATCATATTTCAGGATAAATACATCAAACTCCCTAACCTATTGGTTGTTTTTTATATTGCCACCTGGAAGTATTTTTTTTCCACTATACCCCATGACCTATCCTAACTTGCGCGGAACACCCTTTGCTCATTTTCCGGCCAATTTTAGACGGAATATTCGGTTTAAATGCTATCACGTGAGGCTTAAAAGGGTATTTTTGTCCAATTACTTATTTTTGGTATGTGTGTACAATGAGAGATGTTTCGCATATGTGATGAGCACAAGAGTTAAATTATTGGACGGAAATACCCTTTTTATGCCTCACGTAACCTGCAGGTGAATAGAATATCCCATCAAAAATTGGCCTCAAAATAGGCAAGAGGTGTTTCGCACAAGTTGGGATAGGTCAGGGGGTATAGTGGTAAAACTTTATGGAGCAATATCATAAACGACCAATAGGATAAGGGGTTTGATGTATTTATCCCTCATATGTAATAAAAACAAGTAATTAGACATTTTAATCCCTAAATCTAGTCTTATGACTTAATTAATATTACAATAACTACATTAAAGTATAAATATTATAAATATGCGTATACATGGGTTTAAAACGTAAAAAAGTGGTTCTAACATTTTACGCTCATTATTAAATGTATAAAATCCATTTAAACTAGCATTTTGAGCACATCAGTGGCTAGTTTACTAAAACGTCATCTTTATCGATAACCTTCCTCCCATTGTCGATGCGACAATTGTACATAATCTTTTTTTCGACAGTTGTCAAACTTATAGTAGAGACTAATTATTACAAAATATTATATGATGACAAAATTAAACAAAAACATACATACTTATGTTACTTGCATCCAGTGATGCACCGATACCAATACCAAGATGACTATGCAGTACCCGATACATATCGATATCGATTCAGATATCGATACCAGTTCTGACGTATTCGATACGCCACGTGGCGTATCCTTTAATTTTGAAATTAAAAAAATCTCGATACGTATCCGATACGTTTTTTTAGGCGTATCGGAATTATTATAGGTCTTTTTTATAAACTTTTAATATTTGATGGGTTAAATATTTAAATATAAATTCCACCAAATATAAAATGAAATAAAAAAATGAAAATCCCTTTATCAAAGGCACGATTCAGGTCTCATTATTTTTACAATTATATTTTTCTTTTTCTATTCATAATCACCACCACCACCATGCGCCATCTTCACCCCACCACCATGCGCCATCTTCACCCCACCACCATGCGCCACCACAACTATACTTTTTTTTTCTATTCATAATCATCACCACCATCATGCGCCATCTTCAAGATTGTTATGTTGTTGTTTAACTTATTAGTTATAAATAATTCACGTTTATATGTCTTTTTTCATATTTGATGCATGACTTTTTTTAATGTTAAACCTTTTTTGTGTATTTTTAATTTTTCTTGTTTAAGTTTTAAATTTTATTGCTTGTTAAAAATTAAAAATACATATAATAAATATCAATAATTATTTATATATAGACGTATTCTTGTTGTACCGGTATCGATTGTTTTTAAAAAATAATGTATCTGCGTATCCGTACCGTATTTTACCCGTACCGCCGTACCCGAACCCGTGCAATGTAGCTTGCATCACAGTTGGCAGGTGCTCTCATTCAATGGTGATACGTCAGACAACACACGAGACGAAAAGAAGAAAATAATGAGATATAATTTAGAAATAATTCGGGAGCTGGAATTCAAAGAGAAAGGTAGGCGTAATAGCATTAAACAAAGTTAATTAGATATGTGGAACAATTCGTTGACGAGCACTTATTAATTATGTGTAAATTATATTACTTGAATATGTAATTGGTATTATTATAAGAACAATTAATTTGTTAGTGATTGACCTATATTTTTTAATGTCTAGTAGTTGATGTAACGACCAAAAATTATTGTGAAAACTAGATGAGCCATTTGGCAGCTGGAAAAAACAAATTGAAATACGATCTTTGACCAATTTTGAGGTATGATTTTCATCAAAATAAAAATAAGCTGTCAATTGACGGTGGAAAATCAAGAAATATAATCCAATTAGAATACTGTAAATTGGGATATACGAAATGAGATTGGGATATACTGTAAATTGAGATATACGAAATTAGAATACTTCCGTTCTATCTTTAGCTCTAATAGCCCTCCTGATGATGAGATTGACGATGTTTTGCGGGTTATTCAAGCAAAAGTGAGTCCAAGCGTGAGTGAGGAGCTGAGACAACCTTTTACTCTAGTCGAGGTAACGAAAGCTCTCTTTGATATGTACCCCTTAAAATCTCCTCGTCCCGATGGTTTTTCCCCGCTGTTTTATCAGAAATTTTGGAATATTCCTAGTTCTGATGTTATTTGTTTTGTGCTGAAATTCCTTAATATTCGTGTCTTTCCTTCCGCGATGAACTTCATGCATATTGTCCTCATTCCTAAGTGCACAGATCCGGAACTCATGTCTCAGTTTCGGTCTATATCTCTGTGTAACATCTGTCACAAAATAGCTTTCAAAACAATAACATATAGGATTAAGTCGTTCCTTCATGATATCATTTCATATGCGCAATCTACTTTCGTCCCAGAGCGGCTTATTACTGATAACATTCTTGTGGCCTTTGAGATTAACCATTTTCTGAAGAGTAGGAGAACATGCAAGGTAGGACACATGTCACTTAAGCTGGATATGAACAAAGCACATGACCGGGTCGAATGGTCCTTTCTTGAAAACGTACTTCTTAGATTAGCATTTAAGTGTCATTTTGTCACCCTTATCATGATGTGTGTTAAAACTGTGTCTTATTCTCCATTGGTTAATGGTTGTGAAGCTGGGCACATTAATCCCGAGCGAGGATTACGTCAGTGGGAACCTTTGTTCCCATATCTTTTTCTATTTGTTACTAAAGTGTTTTCAGGCTTAATACGGGACGTAAAGCATTGACAATTACTAAAAGGAGTTGTTGTGAGTCGACATGCACCACGGGTGTCACATTTGCTTTTTGCAGATGATACTTTGATGTTTTGTGAGGCGGGAGAAAATGTAACACGCGAGATCTCCATCCTTGATAGGTTTGCAAAAGCATCTCGGCAAGAGAGTAATAGGGAGAAATCTGTGGTGGTTTTCAGCAAAAATACTTCTGATGATTGAAGAAGAAAGATTACTCAAGTGTTGGGCGTTCGTGTTGCAGAGAAACACGATTTATATTTGGAAATGCCGGTGGTGGTGGGGCGCTCTAAATAGGAGTTGTTTAATTATTTGAGAGATAGGGTAGGGAAAAGATTCATGGTTGGAAGGAATTAACACTTTCTGGGGCAGGGAAGGAGGTGTTAATAAAACTAGTTGCACAAGCATTGCCTTCTTTTGTTATGAGCTATTTCCGACTACCCGATACACTTATTAGAGAACTTGAGGCTGTGGAAAGCAATTCTTGGTGGGGAAATGGGGCTCAAAGGAAAATACATTGGTTTGCTTGGAATAATCTGTGTCGTAGCAAGAGTAAATGAGGGATGGGTTTCCGAGATTTACGGGCTTTGAATTTGGCGTTACTTGCCAAACACGCGTGGCGAACTTGGAAGCACACAAGTAAGGCAAAATATTTCCCTAATTGCTCTATGTTTGAAGTGAGGTTTGGTAGTGGACCTTCTTTCTCATTGAGGAGTATTTGAGCGTTGACTAAGGTGGTGGAATGGGGTATTAGGTGGCGGGTGGGTGATGACAACACAATCACGCTTTGGCGTGATGCATGGCTTCCGAGGTCGATTTCTTTCAAACCAATCACGCCGGCTATTGAGGGTTGTTCAGATTTGAAAGTTAGAGACCTCTTGAATGAGAATACTGGGTGGTGAGACCAGATTCACGTGCTCGAGCTATTTTGGGACGTGGATGCTTCACTGGTCCTTTCTCTTTGTTGGGAACTTTGGGATACGCGGATGCACAAATTTGGCATTATATCAAAGTTGGGTGAGTTCACGGTGAGGAGTGTCTATCATTTAATCTTAGATCAATGGATGTGCCCGGGAATTTGTGTTACTTCATGTAGTGAGGAGGCTGATTGGAGAAAGATTTGGAGTTTGAGATGCCTGAATAAACTTAAACATTTCTTGTGGAGAGCTTGCTCAAACATTCTCCCCACGATGAGTGTTTTAGCTCGCAGACATATCGACACGGAGATTGGCTGTGGACCTTGTGGAGGTGAATTGGAGGACGCATGATTTGGTGTGTTGTTGTCTGCTGGCTTGGCAGGCTGACGAAACACTCTACATCAAGCTGGTCCGGGGCTAAGTTGGAACCAACTTTGTCCTTTACACACATGTATACCAAGCAACGTGGCTAGAGGATGGATGGATCTTTAATGATTTTAGACTGGACTCTGGTTATTTCAATCTGCCTACATATCCCCTTGAGGGAATCAAGTCGAACATAGTTTATTTATCTATTCTGGTGACCAAGCACTAATCGGGCTATGTGATTCACTTGTTTCTGCAATGCGCGACTTCACGGTTTTGACCATATCTCCTTGTATGAAGGTCCAAACCTTGATCCGCTTCTTGATATGGAAAGTAGACTCCCTTAGCTTTCCAAGAATATATGCTACATGTAGGAGAGACATGTCAAATATCATATATATTGAATACCATGTCGGGTATTTCAGCGCGAGGCCTCATGATATCGGCCATATCTCGATGTACGTATATCAAAACCTCAATCTGCTTCTTCTTATAGAATCGTATCTCGAATATCTTTCATTCAATATAAGGTACATATCGAATGGACATGTCGAACGTTCCTTATGTCGAATATAAAGTCGGGTCTTATGCATGTCGAAGGTGGACATGTCGAAAATAGCATTCGATATCGCATGTTGGGGGTTGTATATCGAATATATTCGACATAGGGGATGTAGGGGTGCTCCCTTGACGTTCTCTCAACTTTATGGCCAAATGGAGGGGTATTTATAGGCAAAAGGGCCAGGGTATATCGAAAATGGCATATCGGGTGTTCCACCGTTTCGGGCGTAACTTCCACTGCGGAGCTTTGAATTGCAATCCGCTTGTTGCATTACGACCTAGACATACGTGGATTTCCAATGACATATCATAGGATACCTAGTTTGTTATACACAAATATTGGTGATCCTTGCAATTGTAGCATCCTCGTGACATGACACGTATTGTTACTATATTTTGTAGTATCAGTAGTCCCCTAGTTTGGATTGTGCTTTTGGAACATGGGCATACTTCAAATTCTAATTGGATGATATTTATACATACCAACACACGTCACACTCTTTTTTCTTGTCATGTAGCAAGGCAAACTTGGGCGCTTTCACATCTACCACAAGCTTTGGCTATTAAAGACGAGGAAGCTTTGTTGGAGTGGTTTTCTCGGATTGTGGCATATTTTGATCCAAATCTTGTGGTGAGGGTTGTCACACTATGTTGGTCATTATGGACGAATCAAAGTAAGTTTGTTGCGGGCGAGAAGATTGTGTCTTTGTTAGACATTGTTGATTTTTACGCTCATTATCAGAGTTTATGGTTTACAGTTGGTCTCCCTCAAACGGTTATTGGTCTTGAAGTTCAATGTGGATGGTCTCCGCTGTGTGCTCCATGGATCAAATGCAAATTGGATGCGGCTGTATTTGAGGATATTGATATATCTGGTATTGGCGTGATTTTTCAAGATAGCAAAGGTAGTGTTGAAGTGTTAACGGATGGAAATTCTACTCAAGTTGAAGTCAAATGTTACAACTCAGTAATACCTGAATCTTCTCATTTAGTTAGGATAAATTCGAATCATAATTTAAACTTTGTTGATAGATAATAATCTGTTGCAGATATTGTGCATATTTTTCTGATTGTTTGTTGTCATTTGAAATACTATAACTTATATATAAACCAGAACAATGAATAGAATGCCATTTCATTGAAATCCTTTTGTATGCTTTTATTATTTATTTACATGGTATCAGTCAGAGTATAGGCACACGCCTAATTATGGTATGTAGCTTCCACACACACGTATACGTTTATAAATCCAAAAGAAAAAAATGTCGGGTCCTGATCCCATTACGACATCGACGCCGACCGCTCCAATCACCCCTACTATACCAATTGATTTCAACTCCTAACCAGTCAGCCACAAACTTGACGGAAATAACTACCTGCCATGGAGTGCTCAGTTTCAAGTGTTTCTTTGCAGTCACGATCTAATCGGCGCAATTGATGGCTCTGAAGCGCATCCGCCGAAAACCTTGCTAGACAACTAGGTTAATCCAGCGTACATAGTGTGGATCAGGAAAGACAACTGTGTTTTAAGCTGGTTACTTGCTTCCATTTCGGAAAAGCTTGTATCTACAATGTGTATCAGGAAAGACAATTGCTTTAAGACTTCGAAACAGGTCTAAGACTCTCTTCAAACACGTTTTCCCTCAACTTCACGATCCCGTATTGCACTTTTGAAGCATCAACTTCAAACTCTTGCCCAAGGAAACCACCCATGCTCTGGTTTCTTGAAGTGGCAAAGCAATTAGCTGATCAACTCGGCGTGGCTGGACAACCTGTCGATCACATTCTTAATTGGTGGGTTGCGAAGTTCATTTAATCCTTTTATTCTTCTTACAACTTTGCTTGCAGGGATAAAGAACTTTTAGTGGATGATTTCAATCTGATCTTTTAAGCTTTGAAACTCTTATTGAGGTTTCTATAAACTCACAAAACAACAACTTTGCCTTTGCTACAAAAAGTTCAAACTATCAGAGGAAAAAAAACCCAAATACTCAAAGGTTTTAGAGTTCTACCTTTTCCAATAATCATGGTGGGAGTTCAGATTTTCCTCCGCATAACAATCATTTAGCTCCTAACGATAAACCAAAATGCCAAATCTGTGAGAAATGTGGCCACACAGCGGTGGACTGCTACCAATGATTCAACTTTTCTTTCTAGTGAAGATTAACACCTTTTGAGTTAGCGGCAATGGTGTCTGAGGCTAACGACACATATGAGAAACAAACTTGGTAAGCGGATAGTGGGGCCAATGCTCACATTACTTCCAACTCAGCGAAGTTATCAATCCCTCAGCCCTATGATGGTTCTGATACTATCCAAGTAGACAATGGTTCAGGTTTGGCTATAGAACATATAGGTTCATCTCTCATTCAAACACATAATTCTTCCTCTCGTCTCAATAAACATGCCTCTGCTAACCTGCTTTCAATCAATAAATTTTGCCTTGATAATGATTGTTATTTTGTACTCACTAGTCATGATTTCTTTGTAAAGAAGAACAAGACCGGGCGGTGCTGCTACACGGAATGGTTGAGGATGGCCTATATCCGATCACTGGAAATAAAAACTTCACAAATAAATTTCGTTGATTTACCTCCAAAATAGGTGCAAAGGCTACGAAAGACCAGTGGCATGATCGTCTTGGCCATCCATCCGCGTCTATTTTGGCTCTTCTTCTTCCCTTTTCTTCAAATAGATGAGTCAGCCCACAAGCTCAGCTTTTGTAGCTCATGTCAATTAGGAAAATCTAAGCTTTTGCCATTTAGTGATTCTAATAGACAGTCTACTAGACCTTTAGCTTTGGTTCATACAGATATATGGGTCTCTCATGTACCGTCGGTTGGTGGTTGTCGTTATTATATTCTATTTGTTGATGATTTTAGTAGATTTACATGGATGTATCCCACACATTTTAAATCTGATGCCTTTTCTGCTTATCAACAATATAAGGCTCTTGTGGAAAGTTTGTTTTCATGAACTATTCAACAAATACAATCTGATAATGGAGGTGAATATTTGTCATATGAATTTCAAAACTTTTTGAAGAAACATGGGATCTTTCATCATTTAACATGTCCCCACACCTCTCAACAAAATAGGATCGCCGAAAGAAAACATAGGCATATACAAGAAATGAGGTTAACTCTTTTGGCTAATGCAAATCTCTCGAAAAGTTATTTGGCCGATGCTTTTCTAACATCTGTGTATCTCATCAACTGCTTACCTACTAAAGTTCTTAATAATTTATCACCATATTTTGTGTTATACAAGACCATGCCACACTATTCTAGTCTCAGAATTTTTGGATGTGCTTGTTTTCTGTATCTTTGCCCCTACGAGGATCATAGGTTAGCCTTTAGGAGTAAGCAATGCATATTTCTTGGTTATTCCAGTCAACAAAAGGGTTATCGTTGTCTAGACTTTGACACTGGTCGTGTTTTTATCTCAAGGAATGTGAAATTTGATGAAGACACATTTCCTCGACTGGATAGGACGCCAATCTCTTCAAGACTAAAAAGCATTCAGCCATCAGGTACCACTTTTATACCAGTATCATGTCCTACAATTACTCATGTACAAAATACTAATCATGTTGCATCAGATCCTTTGCATAACTCCATCACGTCATTACCAGATACACCACCACCCGTATTGAACATATCAGATTTGACAACAACAAACTACCATGAACCTACTGTTTAAGAACAACCTGCACCTATAAATGATACCCATGATTCACATGATTCTCCTGCACCACCCATAGCTCGAGATAATATACCTACTGTTGAAGAACAATCTGCACCAACAAGTGAGATTATCACACGATCTAAAACATGAAGTTTAAAACCAAAACAATTTCTTGAATGTTAATAGTTATTTACTTATTCCACTTTTTCTCGATTTGTGAGTGGGTTGGAACGCCTTGCCTGAGTTTGAGGAATAAGATATATCATTCAGATGGTTCAAAAGTCCTCTTCCCTTTATTCATTTTATTCTCTTCCTTTTATAGGAGTGATATTGTATACAAGTGGCTTGTATGCATGTATGTTTCTTGACAAGTGTCACATGCAATTTTTAGGAGTTGAGTAGTCTTGCTCCATTTTTGACAGTTGTCTTCTGGGTGCTGACACACGTTATGGTCCTGCTGCTATCGTGTTCCGATACCCTTTCGAAAGGGGAAGCTGGTATTTTTGCCTTTCGGGGATGGAAGGTCCTATCATGAATCAGGGGATGTCTATGCCCCGTGTTGCAATATATCCGTACCGTATCTTGATAATGTGATTGTTAGGGCATCGTATCCTTATGGGGTATTCGTGAAGTTATCTAAAACTTCTGATACCTTGTGCGAGAGTTGTTCCCTATAAATTGCCATCGTGATTCGGAGAAATAGTGGGGTACCATTTTACAAGCATCGGGTGCAAGATCTGAGGCCACCGATACTAGGGTAGGTCTTCGTGATGCTTTGGTGGAATCGTGAAGGAAAAAGATCTAGTGTTAACACTGAATTTAAATCATTCTCTACCTCTCGACATCATTTACGTGTTCTTTCAAGTTTTATAGTTGAACCTGAGCCAACTTGCTTTACAAAGACAGTAACTAAACCAAAATGGAGAGCTGCCATGGGTTGTGAATTTGATGCATTAATGGCCAATGGAACTCGGTTCCTTTGTCCAAGACCAAGGGATCAATGCGTTGTTAGGAACAAATGGGTCTATAAAATCAAACGGCATCCTGATGGGAGTATAGAGCGCTACAAAGCTTGTCTTGTCGCCAAAGGCTTTGATCAACTCTCAAAAACCGATTATTATGAAACTTTTTCTCATGTGGTAAAGTCGACAATCATCAGATTAGTCTTAGCTCTTGTAGTCTTTTTGAATTGGAATATCAGGCAATTAGATGTGTCGAATGCGTTTATCCTGGAGTTTTAGATGAAGAGGTTGGCTATGTGCATGAAAATTTTCTAGACTATGTATGTCGACTACATAAATCTTTATACGGTCTTAAACAAGCCTTTCGAGCTTGGTTTAAGCGTGAGAGTGCAAGCATTCTGGCAATGTTAGGATAGCATTGAGATTTCAATGTTAGAGTACCATCGATAGACATAATCTTTTCTACAATCCAGTTTGAATATCTTAATTATTGTTTTGCCTTTATTCACTTAACTAATCTAGTTCCACGGTTATGATTGTCTTTGATTATTATTCAGGAAACAAACTTACCATATGTTGATCGTTCAAAGTTTCCATTATAGGAAGTTTCCTTAATTAATTTAACCGCTTAACTTAAAAGGAAAGTAGTGTTCGAGTGCAACTAGGATACATCCAAGATGAGTCATGATTTGAAGAATGAGTCTTTCCTTAGTTAGTTTACTAACAAAGGAAATATTATTCAAGAAGGACCGCGATAACTTGGAAGAGGAGTTCAACAAAGAAACTAGAAGAATTACCAACCGTGTACAACACACCTTGAAGTCCAAGTCAAAAACCTATATATAGGTGTGAAGTACATCAAGACAAACACGAGACAAGAGCTAATCAATCTGAGAGATTTATTTACAAGTTGTTGAATGTTGTCTTGCTTTTTCAAAGTTTGTGAGTTGTTAGATTAGTTCTAGGTTTAGAACTAAGAAAGCAATTCTTGTCTGCTTTGTTGAGTTCGAACAATTCGAGAGTGAGGAGCTTGAGAGCTGTGAGAAACACCTTTGTTAAAACCTTCATGGTTATTTTGTCTACGGCTTGAAAGCTAATATTAATATATTATCTTCTTAAATTTTTTGTTTGTTTATTTTCGCTGCAATATTATTCTGGACCTTTGTTAAAGTAACATTGTTAGGTTAACAACGTACAAGTATCAACCCGACCCACAATTTCAATGCGCTTATCACAAGAGTTGATTGAACTTGGCTTTTTAGAATCAAAGATGGATTATTCTTTGTTTACATATTGTACTGACTCCTTACGAATTTTTTTGTTGGTCTATGTCGACGACATTATTATTACCGAGTCAAACAAGAACATGGTACTTGAATTTATTGCAGCCTTGAAGAAGAGCTTTCATATCAAATATTTGGGTGACTTAAGCTACTTTCTCGGTGTGCAAGCTACCAGAAGTGAACAAGGTTTACATCTTAGACAAGCTAAGTATATAACTTATTTATTAGACAACACAAAAATGGTTAGACCAAAGCCTTTAAATTCTCCAAGCTCAAGCGGTCCCAAGTTATCCTCAAGTGGCAGCCTTTTACTCTCTGATCCTACTAAATATAGAAGGGTTGTAGGTGCTCTACAATATTGTACTATCTCAAGGCCTAAAATTGCTTACATTGTAAATCAATTATGTCAATTTATGCATTCACCTTGTGAAACACACGGGATGACAGTCAAGAGAGTGCTACGATATCTTAAAGGAACAGTGGATTTTGGTCCTCATTATACACCAAGTTCAATTGAATTGAATGCTTTTTGTGATTCTGATTGGGCGGGAAACCCTGATGATAGATGAAGCACTAGCGCGTACGGTGTATTTCTCGGTAAAAATCTAATCTCCTGAAGTGCTAAAGAGCAAGGAGTCGTATTTCGATCAAGCACTGAGGCTGAGTATCGGAGTATGGCAAATGCCACTGCTGAACTATCTTGGATCCGAAAGATTCTACATTAGTTACAGATTACAATACCAACAACTCAAGTTTTATGGTGTGATAACATTGGCGCCATAGCCTTGGCTTCTAATCCTGTTTTTCATTCACATACAAAACATATCGAAATTGATTAACATTTTGTATGAGACAAAGTTGTCAATCATGACATTTAGGTTGAAAAATCTTAGGCCTATTCTACTTGTTATTGAATGCAGTTGTACTTGACAGTAGTTGCAACTGCACTCATAGGTAGAACAGATTACTGTATTTTTATGTTTTAAAACAGTTTTCTGTTGCAACTAATAGAAGACAGTTAAACATAAAATAGTAAAGAACACACAAAGATTTTAACGTGGTTCGGTCCAAATGGTCCTAGTCCACGGGGCTTACACCCAAACATTTGACTCAAATAGTATCCTACTTAAGATTTACAATGTAGGTTTTACATCAACCCAAAACTTAGACTCCCTCTAATATTTGTGGTTGCAATACCTACCCCTTAACTTATTTTCGGAATACTCGATTGAATCGAAGAACACACTAAGCTACTCCATAGATCCTCTAACTTAATGCTCTTAAACAACCTTTGACTTGATACAGTACTGGCTCACTAATATCTTTTTCAAAGTACCCTTCAATTATGTCAAACGTTCTCCTTATATGGGCATGAGACTAATCTCTGCAGATCTTTAGTTGCAACCATCGCAGATCTTCTTCCCTTAACGAATAAGATCGTCGTATCTCTGGTTACAATCTACGCGGATCTTCTTTCCTTATAGATAAGCGCGTGTGATTATCCGATTGCAACCCGAATATATTTCCTTGCCTTATCCGAGAGAATCCTACAATATCATACAAGATATCCAATTGTATATGCTACCTAAATATGTCTAGATGCATAATAAGAAGATATATGTTAGTTAAATGGTAAGATGGAATAATATCTTATGAAGATATGGAAGGATTAGCAAGAGAACTTCCATCTAAGATTTAACTTTATCCTTAATGATTTAAACAAAACAACATCAATAATAGGAATGGGCCGATCGGATCTAAGCCCAATCCAAGTGTGTGGGACGGCCCTAACAATCACTTCCTTTGATTTGTTTTGTCAAAATCATTTACCAATCTGCACCTGTGGTTAGAATACCTCAAGAAAAAAAATGTCCACAATGCAAGTAACGAAATAGTGCCGAAAAGGTAGTGGTTGCAACATCGGTGCAACCATCTTACAAAACGACGGGTATAAAAATTGTTCACAAAAAAAAAATAAGATTTTTCAGAGTTAACATAGATTGGGGTTCTCCTCCTGACTTGCAACTTCCCCTGACTTCCTAATTTTCCATCTCCCCCTTTTTGAGAAAACCAATCAAGGGGTGCTCGCGCCAGACTGGTCTAACAAGCGATCGAGCTTGGAAGATTGTAGTGTCAGGGATATGCCCATCTCCTTATGAGACTTGGCCAGCTTTTCAACCAGGTCGTTTAGTCGCGATAGCTCCATGTGAATGCCCTCAAGACTGGCCGAGGCATCAGGCAGTGATCCATAGCCTTTCTTGGGGAAGAGATGCTAGTTGCAACTGGAGATGGTGGTGGTTTGTTGATCACCTTGGGACTGAACACATTGTTTGAACACTGGTGAGCTCCTCCTTTTTGGCCTTGAGGGATGGCACATGGGCAATGATGATGCGGTAGATGAGGGTCAGGAACCCAAGGGAGAGGTGTGCATCTTAAAAGGCCTCCCGATAGATGCTCTCAAACACGAGCTTGCCCAGGTCAATTAGAACTCCCATCCCAATACGGTAAAGAACGCTCGCGACGTCCGCGTGCATGGAGGAAACATGGGTACAAGGCATCCAATGACAAACAAGAATGCGAAAAAGTAGATTGTATATGTTGGTGAGGTCACTAGTGGTGACGGGTCCTGAGGGCCAAGAGCGGATGAGCCCGCCAGTGAGCTCGGTTGTAACTTTGTTCATGTTGCGCTCCATTCGTAACTCAAATTGATCACCAGTGTCCACCTCAAGGACACCCATGGCAGCAGAGATAATGGCGGGGGTGAAGGGGCAGACATTCTTGCGCACATAGATCATGTGTCGTTGAAGAGAACCCTTAGCGTCCAACTGTGGAGTCAAGTTGGCATATAACTCTTGCACCAACAATTTTGAGTAGTTGCTGGCCTTCTGAGTTGCGACCTGCCAACCCCTTGCAGTCAGCGAGTCAAGAATGTCCGTATTGGAGTGGTCGTTCCTCAACCAGAGTGCGTTTCAGATAGGCCGTGAAGCGGGCCTGGGCTTCACGATTTTAGAATCAGGTGGAGTATGCCTGCACAGATTTCAAGGCGAGAGTTGCAGGGGCAACCTCAGGATAAGCAAACTGTTCCTCAATCAGCGGTAGGACCATCTTTTTGGGAGCGGTGGCCTAGCGGCACTTCTTGGGGGCCGACTCATCATCAGTAGCAGTCAATTATGTGGGGGCATCTTCATCGGAATCACCCTTAGATGCAGATTTCTCAGAGATCTTGTGTAGTCGCCTGGGACGAATTGACTTGCGAGCAAGAACCTTGGTCCTCTTCCTGGTTGCAACACCAGAAGCAGATGGAGGGACATGTATTTCTTCCACAGCATCACCCAATTAATCTTGGGCAGTAGAGTATTCTCTGACTTTGGCCTTACCCTTGTCCATGGCAGAGACCCTCGCAAGTGATTGCGGTGGAGAAGAGGATAGTGTGAAGGTCGGAGTGGAGTGATCAGGATGAGGAACTTGTTCTTCAGTTTCATTAGAATGCACTGTGGACGGTGGTGGAGAAGGAGGGAAAGACTGCAATAGATCCATGGTGATGGGTTCATCGGAGTCGGAGTGCATGGTTGTTGATCGTTTCATCGAGCCACCCATCTGTGTGTGTGTGTGTGTGTGTGTGTGTGTGTGTGTGTGTGTGTGTGTGAGAGAGAGAGAGAGAGAGAGAGAGAGAGAGAGAGAGAGAGAGAGAGAGAGAGAGAGAGAGAGAGAGAGAGAGAACAAGACTGGGAAGTGGCGGTGAGAGTTCTAGAGTTAAGGAGAGTAATTTTAAGATTTAATGGGTATGGGAACAAGTAGGAAGTGTAATTAATATATCTTTTAACCCTAAAAATGGGGGGGGGGACTTTTCCTCCAAAACACAATCTTAACAAAATAGAAGCAAATCTAATCTGAGAAAGATATACCCAAGTCAGTGATAGGATAGAAGCAAATCGTGTAGAGCAAATCATATGGTAATATCCTTAACTTTACAAACATAATTTAAAAGCCGCCTAATGTTACACGAGCATAATTACCATCATAAAATAATTAGGGCTCCACATTTAAGTAGAATAAAACAAACAGCGACATTGTTCCCCAAGGAATGAAAAATTACTGAGTTAAAATTGCAAACCCCATAAGGAGAACTAAGTCCAAAAGGAATCAGACCGTGTTGGCTCCTCAGTTACAACTAAAGTCAATTTGTGCAAGCAACTGATAGCTTTCACGCTGACTCATTTGTGAACAAGGTAGCTCTTTTCAATGAGTGGACGCGTGGGATATGAATTGATAACTTTCACTCTTGTTTATTTTAGGTCAGGTAGCTTTTTCCAGTTGCGACTGCTGGCCTGTGGAACTGGTTTGCTGAATGGGGTTCATGCTTTGCACATATATCCAAACATTTTGGTTTGTCTCCAGTTATGTCCCCTTTTTTTGTTTGAACATCAGTTGGGACTGAGGAGACAAACGACAAAAATAACTAAGAGGATTGTTCATCAATGAGGTGAGTAATTAAAATCAGAACCGTCACCCTTAGTTGCAACAGAGTCCCTGTCGCAATTCACATAAGGTAGAGGCCTAAAGACTTTCGAAGGTGCTCAAACCGCGTAACATCTAAAGCTTTTGTAAAGATGTTGGCAAGTTGAAGGTCAGTACACACAAGATGTAACTCAACAGTCTTAGCCTATGCCAGTTCCCTGATATAGTGTTATCTTATATCAATATGTTTAGTGCGTGAGTGCTGAACAGGATTTTTTGAAATGTTAATGGCACTAGGGTTATCACAGTAAAGGAATATCTCATTTTGAGTGATACCATAATCTTCCAACATTTGCTTCATCCAGACTAGTTGGGTGCAACAGCTCCCGGCAGCGATGTATTCAGCTTCGATCGTAGACAGGGTCATGGAGTGTTGTTTTTTACTGAACCACGACACAAGGTTGGTGCCAAGATAAAAACATCCTCATGTGGTACTCTTTCTGTCATCCGTACATCCAGCCAAGTGAAAGGTTATTGTTAAAGTTGTAAATGAGTCCGAAATCAGTTGTACCTGCGATATATCGAATGATTCTTTTGACAACCTTCAGATGGGACTCCTTAGGATTGGCCTGATAGCGAGCACATACTCCAACACTGAAGCATATGCCTGGTCGGCTAGCCGTGAGATACAACAGACTACTAATCATGCTCTTGTATATACTGGCATCCACCGAGTTGCAACCCTCGTCATTGCTGACTCGATCAGTTGAACCCATGGGAGTCTTCATTGGTTTGGCATGTTCAAGACCGAATCGTTTGATAAGATTCTTGGCATACTTTGTCTGAGATATGAATATCCCATCATCTTGCTGTTTCACATGTAATCCAAGAAAGTATGCGAGTTCACCAACCATACTCATTTCAAATTCATTTTTCATGACATAGATGAATTGTTGCAACTGACTAGTGGAAGTGGAACCAAATACAATGTCATCAACATATATTTGTGCAATCAGAATGTGTGTGCTAAAGTGTTTATAGAACAGGGTTCGATCTGCACTTCCTATGGTGTATCCTTTCTCAAGAAGGTGAATAGTGAGTCTCGCGTACCACGCACGAGGTGCCTGTTTGAGACCATAAAGTGCTCTTTTGAGTTTCAGTACATAATTGGGAAAGTGTGGGTCAATAAACCCTTTGGGTTGTTCAACATAAACTTCCTCATTTAGGTACCTATTTAAGAAGGCACTTTTAACATCCATTTGAAACAGTTTGAAGCGTAAGACACATGCAACTGCAAGTAAGAGACGAATAGATTCCAGTCTTGCAACTGGTGCAAATGTGTCATCATAATCCACTCCTTTGACTTGTGTGTACCCTTGCGCAACGAGTCGTGCTTTGTTTCGAATAATGTTTCCTAACTCATCAGTCTTGTTCTTGAATATCCACTTTGTACCAATGATATTTACTTTATCGGGTCTAGGTACTAGTTCCCACACTTCATTTCTTTCGAGTTGATTCAGTTCCTCCTGCATAGCTTCAATCCAGACTTCTTCTAAGAGTGCCTCCTTGACATTCTTGGGTTCAATTTTGGAGGTGTAACTGACAAACCGCACCATTTGGTCATATCGTTTGCGAGGAAGATCTCGTGTCTGAACGCCATCACTCATCTCACCAATGACTACTTCAGGTGGGTGATTTCTTTTGATGTGAGGTGGTGCCTCTAGGCATTCAGTTCTTTCACTTGTCAATGGTGGGGGATCACCTTCCACTGTGACTTTAGAGGTAGTTGCCACTTGGGGTTCAACAGGGTCAGTTGCAACCCGATTTGAGTTCTTGGACATATTTTGTCGTTGTTCCTCCTCCTCTTCTTCGAAATCGACCAGCTCTGTGATCTTGACTTCTGAGGATGTTGAAGAAAAGTCCTTGTAGTCATCAAATTCAACAATAGATGACTCCACAACAGTTTGGGTATGAATGTTGAACACACGATATGAGTGACTGTTGCGAGTGTAACCTACAAATATTCCTAAATCAGACTTGGATTGGAACTTACCTTTAGATTCTCTATCATTGAGTACATAGCAAGCACAACCAAATACGTGAAGATGTTGAACATTAGGACGCTTACCTTTCCATAGTTCATATGCAGTTTTAGTTGTACCTGGTCGCAGGTACACACAGTTTATAACATAGCACGTAGTGTTTACTACTTCTGCCCAAAACTTAAGGGCCAGTTTCTTTGAGTTCAACATAACTCAGGCCATTTCAACCAATGTTCTGTTCTTTCGTTCCACTACACCATTTTGATGTGGTGTTATGGGAGATGAGTATTCATGAAATATACCTTTTTCAGAACAAAAAATATTGAAACTGGAATTTTCGAATTCTTTCCCATGATCGCTACGGATCCTTTTAACAGATAAATCTTTCTCAGTTGCAACAGTGTTGCACAGGTTTTTGAAAACCACAAAAGATTCATTTTTTTCTTTTAGGAATTCGACCCACGTGAATCGTGAGAAATCTTCTACACACACAAATATATATCGTTTACCTGAGATGCTTTCCTCTTGGATTGGTCATACTAGATCCATGTGAAGAAGTTCAAGGATTCTTACAGAAGGGGTGTGTTGCAACACTGTATGGCTCATTTTCTTCTGTTTTCCCTCAAGACATGATCCACATTTCTCAAGGGATTTTGGTCCAAGCTTAGGTAGACCTCTCACACTTTGGATGTTGGAAAGGTGAAAAAGAGACTTATAGTTGATGTGACCAAGTCTCTGGTGCCAGAGATCTACAAGAGTATCTGCGCTAAAGTTGCAAGTTAAAGACCTAATGGCAGAGTTACAATTTATCATAGTATAGCAATTCTCAACACTTCTTAATCCATGTAGTACCCTGTTTTGATTTTGATCAATAACCTCACATTCATCTTTAGTAAAGCGAACATACAGGTCATCATCACACAATTGGCTAATACTAATGACATTAGCATGCAACCCATCAACACAGAATACATCTCTATGTTTAGGAAAACCTTTCACATTTCTTGTCCTTTTCCAAGAATTTTCCTTCGGTTGCCATCTCCAAAAACCACACGCCTTTTTGTTCGTAAATGAGGTTGGTCAGGATGTTTTTATCTCCTGTCATGTGCCTGGAGCAACCACTATCAAAAAACTAGGAGTTAGAAAAAGATGCACGTTGAGATGTGGAATTACAGGCAGTAAAGCATGTAAGGGTGCTTGGTAATTTTTTAACCCAAACTTGTTTCATTGGTATGTCTGTTGCAACAGTTGCTCCAGTCTGTTTGGCTTTCTTCTTCCTGCGGTTCCTTTTTTTCTTCTTGGTCTCTACATCAGCCATGTTGGGATGGGATACGTGATGTGGTTCCCACAGTTAGTAGCAGTAAGGCTTGATGTGCCTTTGTACTCCTCAATGGTGGCATGTTGGAAAAAAGCGTCCTTTTGGAAATCTGTTGACAGAGTCAAGATTAGTTAACTGAATAGATGAGTTGTGACTAGGGAGTACCTGCACCTGAGGGGGTTGGATCTGATTGTAGTTAAGTAGAATTTCCACTTCTTTGGCTACTCGCTTCTTCTTGGATATGGTAATCGTAGTGTCTCCAAGGAACTTAGGATCCACTGGATCAATGTATCCTAACCCAGTCTTCCCAGTTGCGACTTTCTGAGTATCCAGAACTTCCTCCAGTTTTTCGGTTCCAGGTGTGAGCAACTTTACATTATTAACTAGTGAGTCCAGTTCTTTTCGAGTAAGATCACACACGTCTTCCAGAGCTTTGTGTGCATTGAGTATTGTGTCAAGATCGGTAGATAGGAGGTCTCTTTCTCTTGTGAGTGGGAGTACTTTTCTCTCCAGTTCTATGATCTTGTTTTTCATCTTGACAGGACTGCCAAACGAGGATACGATTTTGAGTTGCGCCTCTAGCTCTGAGTTTCTTTTGAGGATGGTATCCAGATCGTTTGCAGGTTCCTCTTCATCACTATCCAGTGAGTCGGAATCGTATTCCACAAGAGTTTGAATTGCAACTTCCATGTTTGCTCTAGTGAATGGGATAAAGGATGAGAGTGCAACATCTGCCACTTCTTCTGACTCCTATTCACTTTCCTCGGATTCGTCGTCACTCCAAGAAAGCAGTGCTCGATTCTTGTTTTTCTCAAGGAGGTTTGCACAGTCAGCCCTAATATGTCCAAAACCTAAGCATTCCCTGCATTGCATACCTTTTTCGGACCTTTTGTTGTCTAGTCTATTAGTAGCGGAAGGTTTTTTAGAGTTATCAGAGGGACTTGCAATATTACTAGAAGTGTTACCTTTACTCTAGTGTTTGTTCATTTTATTGAACCTCTTTGTGAAGAGAGCCAGGGATTGAACCACTTCGGAGTTGGAACTGTTCCGAGGCTTGTAGCGCTACTCCTTTGGAGATAGTGTCTCCTTCTCTTTTGAGTTTCATTTCCCATGCAGTGAGGGAACCCATGAGATCGGCCAGAGGTTGGGTGTTGATGTCTTTTGCCTCTTCAATGGCTGAGACCTTCATTGCGAATCTTCCTGGAAGTGATCCTAGTAGCTTTAGTACAATTCTGGATTCTGGAAAGTCGGCTCCAAGGATGGTGGCTTCACTTGCTAGATGCTTGAGTTTGGAATGGAATTGATCAATGGTGTCTGTTTCTTCCATTTGTACGAAGTTGAACTGATCATTGAGCAGTTGCAACTTGGATGCATGTACTTTAGCATTTCCCTCGTACGCGTTCTCAATAGCCTGCCAAGCATATCTTGCAACTTCACAGTTAGAAATACTTTTATATTAATCGTAATCTACTGCAACTAAGATAATATTTAAGGCTATAGAGTTATAGTTTGCAAGAAGTTCTTCCGCATCGGTCCATTCTAGTTCGGATTTGACTCTTCCCTGTTCATTGGTAGGTGGGGTCCACCCTTTTAGAATGCTTTTCCATGTTTTTTGGTCATGTTGTTTGATGAAGTTTACAATGCGATTCTTCCCGTAGGAGTAGTTTGTAGTTGTGAGCATTGGGGGTTTTATGGTCGACAGACCTTTCCTCATTTCCTCCATGAAAATATTTAAACAAAATAAAACAGAAAGATCTTTCATCCAGAATCTACACTATGTAATATAGTGACCCGCTCTTGATGCCAACTGAAAGATCTTAGGTCTATTCTACTTGTTATTGAATGCAGTTGTACTTGACAGTAGTTGTAACTGCACTCATAGGTAGAACAAATTACTGTATTTTTATTTTCTGTTGCAACTAATAGAAGACAGTTAAACATAAAACAGTAAAGAACACACAAAGATTTTAACGTGGTTCGGTCCAAATGATCCTAGTCCACGGGGCTTACACCCAAACGTTTGACTCAAACAGTATCCTACTTAAGATTTACAATGTAGGTTTTACATCAACCCAAAATTTAGTCTCCCTCTTAAATTTGCGGTTGCAATACCTATCCATTAACTTATTTTCGGAATACTCAATTGAATCGAAGAACACACTAAGCTACTCCAGAGATCCTCTGACTTAATGCTCCTAAAAAACCTTTGACTCGATACAGTACTGGCCCACTAATATCTTTTTCAACGTACCCTTCAATTGTGTCGAGTCTCCTCCTTATATAGGCATGAGACGAATCTCTGTAGATCTTTAGTTGCAACCATCGCAGATCTTCTTCCCTTAACGAATAAGATCTTTGTATCTCTAGTTACAATCTACGCGGATCTTCTTTCCTTATAGATAAACGCGTCTGATTATCCGGTTGCAACCCGAATATATCTCCTTGCCTTATCCGAGAGGTTCCTGCAATATCATACAAGATATCCAATTGCATATGCTACCTAAATATGTCTAGATGCATAATAAGGAGATATATGTTAGTTAAATAGTAAGATGGAATAATATCTTATGAAGATATGGAAGGATTAGCAAGATAACTTCCATCTAAGATTTAACTTTATCCTTAATGATTTAAATAAAACAATATCAATAATAAAGGAATGGGCCGATCGGATCTAAGCCCAATCCAAGTGTGAGGGACGGCCCTAACACAGGTGAAGCATTTTTCCACAAGAGCGACATCTTTACGAAGGGTCACGCAACCAACCAATTTCAGTTTCTGCGACGCAAACTGTTCGTGAATATCCTCCCTACCGGTTTTAGGGGGCGTTGATGTGTTAACGGATGGAAATTCTACTCAAGTTGAAGTCAAATGTTACAACTCAACAATATTTGAATCTTCTCATTTAGTTAGGATAGATTCGAATCATAATTTAAACTTTGTTGATAGATAATAATCTGTTGCATATATTGTGCATATTTGTTGATTGTTTGTTGTCATTTGAAAATCTGTAACTTCAATATAAACCAGAGCAATGAATACAGAACAGTAGAATGCCATTTCATTGAAATCCTTTCGTATGCTTTTATTATTTATTTACAGGTACGACTATTGCGCGTATTCAGAAAAGATTTTTGGGTAACCTTGGCCCTCTTAATTCGGAGATAATGGCGTTGTTTGTTGCTGTCAAGTTTGCTGTTGCGAAAGGATGGACGGAGGTTATTTTTGAAGGCGATAATCTGGAGGCTATTGATTCAATTATTCACAAGAATATGTTGGGCGAGTGGAAATTTGATAAACGATATTAGCAAAGTGCGACAAGAAAATGTTGCGTTTCTTTTCCGTTGGATCAGCCGCGACGACAATGCTGATGCGCACGCTCTTGCCCGCACGGCTACGGTAATGTTACATGGACAAACGACGTCGAGTTGGCACCGGATTGAGATTGTTTTCTGTCAAGTTTCTATTTTAGTTCTGCTAGTGTTTTGATACATGGTTTTATCATGTAATTACGTTTTGGCTTTTGGCCTTTTGATCTATGATCAGTTTTTTAACCTAAAAAAGAATTAAAAATGAAGGAGGGTGGGTGGTGTTGTTCGCTAATAAAAAAAAATGATGGTTTTCGCTAATAATTTTAGCCCCGCTATACCTATATAACCAGATACAATTTCATATGATAATAATAACAATAATTTTCAGGTAAGCGGTTCAATTATAGAAGTTCCTGTGTTATTTTCATTCTTACAAGTAACACATATCCTCCGATCAGTAAGCCATACGGGCACAACGATCTTTTAAATAACCCCTTGTTGTCGACAACTTTTGTGAGGGATTTATTGCTACAATACGTTAATTGTGGCGATTTCCTCCCTCCCAAATTCGACAAAATAATTTATTGCACCACAAGACTCGTTATTCTGCGAGACCCCTCAAACATCGTATTGGTCCTGCGATTAATAGTCGCGCGGCTCGTGCTCGTACTAGTACTCATCAGAACTTAATGAAAGGCGAGGTCTTCAGTAACTCGTCTAATACATGAATATTTTGCAAGATGCAAGAAGTAAACATGATCCCTTTAGATGCTAGACACTCCCATTTCGTTTCAAGCTCACAATAGTTCCATAGTCTAATGTATACAAAATATGCAGTTGTATCCAAGGGTGAACCCATAAACTTATTTTATCATGTGCTACGACACGAAAGTGGAAAACAATTGTTAGAAACGTCTCCATTGTTTTTTATCCTGTTAGATTATTTTAGGATCTTACATATATTTTTGGATCGTAAATAAAATATAAATCAAATAAGGTGTGTGAGGGCCTTTCTCGCTAGGCGAACACATCCGATTCAAAAGTCCTTTCCTAAATCACTTTCACGCTTAATTTTGGTTTGGAAAAAAGCACCTGTTGCGGTCTCTACCTAAGTAGTTGGGGGCTTGTGGCCATGATCCAAAGGACCCTCAACCAGTCAATCATGTTAACCTTACCTTTCAACTCAACCCCTTCGATTCCACTTCTGCAGCAGTAGTCTAGGTCCCTTACCTTAATGGCTACATTTAAAAAAAAAAATCCACCTCTTACTCACACGAAGCTGGCCATTTCCCCAAGAGATAAAATGAAGAAAAATATGAGATATATACGACTGAAACTAGACAAGGAAAATTGAACGACAACTAACTGAAGTAGAAGGCTAATTCTTTTGGAATAAAAATAATAGAAGTTCTGATTTATAATAAAAAAATAAATGGCAAAAAAACATAAAATATGTTTTGTAAATAGTATTATTTGTATTAAACTTGCAAATAATAGCGCGACAGAAGTCCTGGGTTCGCCCCTAGTAATATAATGTAAGCAAAATATGTTTTGTAATATTGCCTTTGTTGACAGCCGTGACAAACACACTCATGTGGGCTTAAATTTCATCATTGAGATGATTATCATAATTGATGTAGTTGGTAATTTTGGTATGGCTGGAGGAAGATGGCATTTATTCTTCTTGTCTATTAGGTGCCTATAAATAGCATCTTTCGGCAAAGGAAAAAAATCATCTGAACACTTTCTCTTCAATACAAAGTGGTATCCTTCTCTCTCTCTCTCTCTCTCTCTCTCTCTCTCTCTCTCTCTCTCTATACATATATATATATATATATATATATTATATTAGTTTGTATTTTCGATTGTCGGGGTTTTTAGTTCGTTGATCGGGTGAATATTATTCTAGTAATATATTCCACCGCCGAGATCGAGGAACGCGAAGGCTTCACCGCCGGGTTTGACACGGAGGATCAACGACACAAAAGGGACGCTACTATCGACTTACGGAGGTATAAATAATTTATTGTTTATGTCTCGTAATTCCGCTGCGTATATCTATTTCGGTAGTAGTATCGACATTATTATTCATTAAACTGTTGACGGCGGAGTTGTGGTGTGACTAGTGAGAATACGGTAAAGGCGGTTATATCAAAGGTAATTGGTTATTAAGCGGGACCGTTGTGACCCCACCAATTACCTAGGAACCATGAAATCCTGTCAGGTAAACCGAGCTATCTCTTTTCGGGGGTTTACTTTGCACGATTTGGATCTATGAAACTCCCCGACTCGCCGGTACAATGGTTTAATGAGTAATGACATTGTTAGTAAACAAATAAAATGTCCAACATTGGTATCAGAGCGTACGGTTATTTTGATCCTACGTTGTTCGATACCCGGTGTTAGAATTAAATAAATAAGTTGAAATTGTTTATTTAATTATGTTGCTAATTATATATATAGAAATATAATTTGGGATTATAGTGAGCACTATTCCGCGCCGAATGGTTTTCCGGGTTTAGTCTCCTATAAATTGATTTGCACGAATATTAAATTAAATAATTATAATTGAACAATATGGCGCAAGAGATGATTCTGAAGCTTAGCGATTTTTTGATCTTACGATGTGTATTAATTATTATTTTTTAATTTTAGATAAACGTGGAAAATTATTTAGTGTGTGTACCATATCCCGAATTGTCTATTTATGTAGTGAAAATGGCGTCGAACTGAATCATTGCTGATTTGAACAAGGGAGACAAATTGGATGGGGAAGACTATGACATCTAGCATCGTAAAATCCAATATGTCCTGAACGAGCAAGAGGTCCTAGAGACTCTTACCCATTCAATTGAGGCTCCTAGTGAAGTTGCATGCACTGCTGAAAATCTTGAAAGGCACCAACGAGACCTTGTCGTCTACGACAACTAGGTGAAAAAGGATCGGTGTGTACGCTTTACTATGTTAAGCATCATGCACAATGATCTAATTGGTGAATTTAAAAATTACGGCACAGCAAAAGAATTATGTAATGCTGTGAAAGCTAGATATAGAGGCACGTCGGCCACCTGACTTCGTGGTTTAACGATGAGATTTGACACATATAAGATGCGCTCTAACCACAACATGAGGCAGCATCTTAGAGCTATGTCGTCAATGATCCGTGAACTAAAGTCTTCTGGGAACGAGTTGACTGACGAACAGCAGGTTCAGGAGGTGATATGTTCATTCTTAGCTCTTAGGAGACCATGACGTATAGTGAACACATCAAAACATTTGATGATGTGGCACGTCATTTGGAGATGGAGGCAGAGCTCCTAGAGGCAGCTAATGCTAACAGTTCAATTTATGTGGCTGAGTCTTCTAGAGCGCGTGAGGCATTTAGGCCCAGACGCAACAAGCATGTGAAAAAAAGCAGAAGTGCGTGCTGGTCATGTTCAGACGAACTCCAACACCAACCAGCACCGTAAAGGAAACAAGTGTGGTGGTGTGAAAGCTACCAAGGGGGTATGCTTCAACTGTAACAAAGAAGATCATTTTGCTCGTGAATGCACTGAGCAGAATAAGGTACTTTCTAATTTTTTTCCCAAGTGCTTATGTGACTAGTCATGTTATGGTTGCGCATAGCTCTCCTACGTGGATTGTAGACTCTGAAGCAACCGAGCACATATCTCGGGATAGAATTGGATATGTGGAGTACCACCGAGTACCTGTTGGCAGTCGAGACATCAAAGTAGCAAATGGAGCTAGCGTTGCGGTGCTGGGCATCGGCGCGTACAAGCTCGATCTGCGCAACGAACGCACTCTTTTACTACATGATGTTTTGTATGCCTTAATATTCGAAGAAATTTACTTTCTTTGGTTACGTTGTTAAAGCTTGGTTTTCACTTTGTGTTTGAAAACAATAATGCTTCCATATTTCTTGGGAACACTTTGTACGGACGTGGTTTTATTCGTGATGGTTTCGTAATGATGGATTTGAATTACCCTATCATTGATGAATCTATTGTTCTATATACTGAATCATGCAGATTCTAACGTGGGTCATGCCAGACTGGGTCATATAGGGGAAGATCGTATGGCAAGATTAGCTCGAGAAGGCCTATTAGGAAATCTTGCTAATGTCTCTATTCCCACATGCCAACACTGTCTGATAGGAAAGGCAAAAATAAAACCATTTGGAAAGGCCAAAAGAGCATCTTTTCATTTGCAACTTATTCATTCTGATATCTGTGGACCAATGAATGTGAGGGTAAGACACGATGGTGTCTATTTCATTACATTTATAAATGATTATTCACGATACGGTCATGTATAATTGATCTCCCATAATTCAAAAGCATTTAAGTGCTTTAGAAAATATATGGCAATGGTAGAGAATCAATTGAATTCAAGCATTAAGGCTCTTCGAATTGACCATGATCGTGAATATTTATCTGAGCAATTCAAAAGGCTCTGTGATGAAAGAGGAATCAAGAGACAATTAACGATGCCTTAGTCTCCTCAGCAAAATGGTATAGCGGAGAGAAGGATTCGAACACTTCTCGAGATCATTAGGTCAATGATAGCGCATGCTAGTCTCCCAATATCCTTTTGTGGTGACGCTCTTCTAACTGCTTAACCGAGTGCCCTCTAAGTCAGTTAGTTCTACCCCCTATGAACTGTGGCGAGAAACCAAACCTGAGTAACTTGCGTTCTTGGGGTTCTAGGGGATACGTTCTCAGCAGTTCTCATAGATATGGGAAATTAGGTCCTAGAGGAAATAAGTGTATTTTTGTAAGATATTCTAAACACTCTAAAGGCTATGTTATGCTTGGAGAACGTGAGGATGGTAGTGTAACTGAAATTGAGTCACGAGATGTGGTCTTAATTGAAAATGAATTCCTTAACAGGAGTGATGTTGATAGGAGCAGGGGCGGAGGGAGAGGGGGTGCAGGGGGGCCACTGCACCCCCTCACTTTTCAATTTTTTTTAATAGTAATATTATAGTAGTTTAAATAGGAAATGGTGGGCGGCTCTTTGATTGCACCATCTCAAGTAATTTGGGCCTTTTCAAGACCTCATTATCAAATATAAATACAGTAAGTATTGGCCCATGTAGTACATTGATATAAATACAATAAGTCTTGGTCGGCCCACCCCATAATTCAGCTAAAATCAAACAGAAAATAAAAGAAGAAAAAAGTCAAAATTGAATAGAAACTAGAAGCAAACAGCAAACCCTTACTTCTGCCCAATCCCATGCCCACGCAGCACCTGCTCCTTCCTCTGTAAATACACATCTCCTTGTTTTTTATTTTTCTTTTTTGTCATCTTGTTTGTAGTTGCAACATAGAAATAATAGATTATATGCAATAGTTTGTTAAAGTAAATCCTTATTTTGCCCACCCCATGCCCACGTCGGTTTCATCCTCTGTAAGTACAAATTTAGTTGTTTTTTTATTTGTCATCTTGTAGACTATTTTTTTAAGTTTGTGAAACAGTTAGTATTTGATTGTTTGAATATGGTAGTGTGTTTGTATAGGGTTTAAATATTGTCATACCAAATTGTAATGTTAATTGTGAATTGTGATGGCATACGGATGTTAAAACTTAAAAGTCTTATATGTGATTTTGTTTTCTTAGAATGAGTTTTGGATTAGCAAGATTTTGGATTGATAAAGTAGTTAACTAATGAATTATTTTATATCACTAGGACCTAGTGTTACACTTATTGTTATATGATCAGTTAAAGAAGTAACGTAGCAACTAATTAATTACTTAACTTTTAATTTATACAGGTTTTGGCTTGATGGGTAAAAAAAATTAACTCGTATTTTAAAAATAGTAGTATTCCCGATGTTGCTGCTACTTCTAATAATTGTGATGGTGATGGCGCTCCTCCTGAAAATAAAAATATACGTCAATCTCAAGTTGAGCACGAGGATTCTCCTCAATCAAAAATCCAAAGGATTGATCAAAATACAGACATTGTGATTGAATGAGATCCAGGTAAGCGCCAAATGATATGGACTTATGGAGTAGATAAGATTGATCAAATTCGGCGATCATATTTGATAGAGGGACCTTATCAACCAATTCCTGAAAAATCTCCTGATCTTGTTGACAAATATGGTAGAAAGTTTCTCGTATCTTGGTACAAACTATTTCCTGATTGGTTAGAATATTCCCCTACAACGAATGTTGCTTATTGTCTTCACTATTATCTATTTGTAAAGCAATCAACAATTTGCAGATCAAATGCTCTTGTTGTTAATGGATTTCAGTCTTGGAAAAAAGGGAACGAGGGAAAGAATTGTGCTTTTCTGACACATGTGGGAAAGTCTCCTAATTCTTTACATAAGGTTGCGGTAAAACAAAGTGAGGATATGTTGAACTCATTGCAACATATTGACAAGATTTTTGATAGGCAATCTTATGAGTTAGTGGCAAGAAATAGGCTAAGACTCAAACTTTCAGTGGATGTTGCTAAGTTATGTGCATTCCAGGCCATAGCATTTAGATGTCATGATGAATGTGTTGGCTCACGTAATCGTGGTAACTTTGAAGATTCTAGAGCACACGGCCTCTTAAAATAAAGAAGTAACTTCATGTGGGAAAAATGCTCCTCTTAATGCTACTTATAAATCTACCACTATTCAAAAGGAGATCTTGTCAATCTATGGTAGTAGAATTCAAAGATTTATTCGAGAAGAAATTGATGATGAAAAGTTTTGTATCATTGTTGACGAATCTCGTGATGAATCAAAAAGAGAACAAATGGCAATTATTTTGAGATTCGTTGTTAAAGGTGGGCTTGTTCGAGGAAGATTCTTTGAGATAGTTCATGTCGAGGATACTAAATCATCTACCTTGAAGCAAAAAATATGTGATGTTCTTTTTCATCATAATCTTAGTACATAGAGTATTCGAGGGCAAGGGTATGATGGTGCAAGCAACATGCGTGGAGAGTGAAATGGACTACAGGCTTTATTTTTGAGTGAATGTCCATATGCATATTATGTTCCTTGTTTCGCTCATCGTTTGCAGTTGATATTAGTGGCAACAACTCAAAAATTCAGAGAAAATGGATGGCCTCGGTTGTGTGAAGAGGTAAAGGCCTTTTGTGAAGAACACGAAATTGAAATACCTGATATGAATGGTCCTCGTCGATCAGGTAAAGGGTGTGCTAAGAAATGTAATCTTACATTGGAGCAAAATTTTAGGATTGATATTTTTAATGGGACAATTGATAACATCTTGCAAGAGATGAGGTATATGTTCAACGAAAATGCTATGGAGTTGCTTAAGTTAAGCTCGGCTTTAGATCCGAGAGATGGCTATAAAAACTTTGACACAAATAAGGTTTGCATGCTAGTTGAGAAGTTCTATCCTAGTGATTTTACAAATCTAGGAAAGGATACATATCAGGTACCAATTGGAGCTTTTTGAAGTGGATAACCGAAGAAATAGTAAATTTCAACATGTCTCAACAATTTCACGATTGTGCGAAGTATTGTCAAAGACGGGGAAGTCAAAGGTCTACTTTCTTATTGATAAGCTGATTCGGCTTGTTTTGGTTCTTTCGGTTTCTACAGCAACATCTGAACGTGCATTTTTGGCAATGAAACTTGTGAAGACGAGATTGCGGAACAAAATGGAAGATGATTTCTTATCTAGTAGTCTCATTATGCATATTGAAAAAGAAATTGCTGAAAGCTTTGATGTTTATTCAATAATTGACGAGTTTGATCGTGTCAAGAAACGTAGATCACAATTTAAATTGCCTAAGTAATTTTTGATTACTAATTATTACTTTTGAAGGATGTTTGACATTGTTTAATTTCATTTCATCTTAAGGAATGGGATATTCTTAGTTGATATTATGTGTTATATTTATTACTTTGGGTCTTTGACCGTATGTTTTAGTATATTTCTTTAAAGATGTTGAATACTTTGTTAAACGGTACAATTTAAATATTGTTGGTTGGTTATTAACATGTTTTTTTTCTAAAGCTAATTTACTGTTGTTGATAAAAAAAATTATATTGAATTAATCAAAAAAAATATTTAGAATAATCTCGCCCCCCCCCCCCCTCGAAATCCTGGCTCCGCCCCTGGATAGGAGTCTAGAACTCCAAGAGATTTCAGAGGAAGTGACCCCAAGTCGTCAAATTGAGAATGAAGAAGAAAATCTTCACACTCCTAGGGACAGTGGGAGTGGCTTGACTTCGAGCGGGAGCGTTCCACTTGTAGAGAAATCACAAGTCTCTTAGCTGCGTAGAAGCTAACATAAAAGTATACTCCGTCGTTGTTTTGAGATTGAGGGGGAAGCTTTTATGGTGGCTCCGCAAGATGATGGAGAACCTAAGAATTTCAAGAAAGTTCTTACATCCCCTGTTAAAGAAGAATGGTTAAAATCAATGAAAGATGAGATGGAGTCTATGAGGACAAACCAAGTCTAGGACTTGGTCAATCTACCCCCTAAGCGTAAAGCTATAGGGAGAAAATGGGGTCTTAAGCTTAAATACAAGTCGGATGGATCGATAGACAGGTATAAGGCTCGATTAGTTGCGAAATGATATACCTAACAAGAGGATATAGACTAGGAGGAAACTTTCTCTCTAGTTGTGAGGTTTGCCTCAATTCGCCTAATCCTAGCTATGGTAGCTCACATGGACCTAGAATTCTACAAGATGGACGTAAAGACAGCATTTCTCAATGGAGAACTAGATGAAGAGATCTATATGGATCAACCAGTGGGGTTTGAGGTCAAGGATCAAGAACCCAAAGTGTGCAGGCTTAAAAGATCTATTTATGGCCTTAAACAATCATTTAGACAATGGTACTTAAGATTTCATCGAGCTATTCTTACGAATGAGTTTACGATGATTGAAGAAGACCATTGTGTGTATGTCAAACTGTCCAAAGGGAGTTTCATAATATTATCATTGTACGTTGATGATATTCTATTGGCGGGTAATGACAAAGGGATGACTGTCGCCACTCAAGAGTGGTTGTCTTCAAACTTTGAAATGAAAGACATGGGTGAAGCAGAATATATTCTGGGAGTTAAGATCTCTAGAAATCTCTCTAAGAAACTTCTTAGTTTGTCCCAACAGTCTTACTTGAACAAGGTTCTAGAGCGCTTCCAGATGCAAAACTGCAAACCTATCGACACCCATATCGCCAAAGGTGAGAGCTTATGCCAAGAAATGTGTCCTAAGACTCAATCCGAAAAAGAGCAAATGGCTCGTGTTCCCTATTATAGTGTCGTTGGGAGCTTGATGTATGCAATGATGTGTACTCGCCCAGATATTTGTTATGCAGTTGGGCTAGTAAATAGATTCCAGTCGAACCCAGGACTTGCTCATTGGAAAGCAGTCAAGAGGATTCTTAGATATCTGAAAGGAAATATGGACTATGTACTTTGCTATCAAGGTTCATATTTGCAGCTACAAGATTATAGTGATGCTGATTGGGGCAGCGACCTTGATGAGCGTAAATCCACGTCTGGATACGTATTCTTGCTGAACAATGGCGTCATTACTTGGAGTAGCAAGAAACAACCTTGTATAGCGTTGTCCACTATGGAAGCTGAGTACATAGCATGTTCTGCAGCAGGGCAAGAAGATGTTTGGTTGAGAAGATTCCTTATGCACTTAAATATTGTAACTGATGCCTCAGATTTGGTAACAATATTTTGTGATAGTGCAGCGGCGCTGGCCATTGTAAAGGATTCAAAGTATCATGGAAAAACCAAGCACATTGATCTAAGGTTTCACTACATACGAGACATGATTGTGAGAAATGAAGTAGTCCTAAAATACATATCTACGACTCGCATGGTTGTTGATCCAATGACCAAACCTATAGCTAGAGATGTCTTTCAGACTCATTTTAGAAGTTTGGGATTGCATAGATTGTTTAAGTTGACTTTATTTTGTTTACTTCATTTGTATATTAATGCAATATGATGTTCATTTCAAGTTTGATTTTATATAGCATTTCTGTTAATACACACACTGAAGTATGTCAACAGGCATGATCGGCTCTCTCACACGAGCGATCGCCTCTAGCGCTAGGTGAGCGAGTAGAGATGAGATAAATGTATTCCTTACTTGTTGATGTACAAGATGAGTTGAGAGGTTGATACAAGTATATATCACCTTAGTTTGATACTAAGATGAGATCCTTGATGTTAAGGATCGAACATAGATTTCTCCCAAAAATCTACATAGCCTGTGTAGTAAGACATGTGTGAGATCTCTTCGTCGCTATGCGAAGCGGGCGAGTGATGGACTCAAGCTAGTCACTACGATGTGATTGAGATAAGATCTGTGCGGTGTCAATAGACATACACTCTTTTATGCGTAAAGAGTATTCCACCGCAGCATTTGTTTCATACTACATGTGCTTGGACGACTGTTTGTAAAAGTGAGCGAGTGATTCCATGTTTACTCACTATGTGCCCTTATTGACTTTTGACTATGTCAACATCGAGGATTTGATGATAGCTACTTTATAATGTTATCTATGACCATGATTAATTCGGTCTAAAGGGGCATCACTGGGAAAACAGTCAAACCAAAATCGATTGGCACGAGGGCAAAGGAAGACTATTTGATACTGCATCCCTTATAGTGTCCATCGTTAACGAATAATTGCGCGTTAAGTATGCGAAATTGTTATGGAACATATCATGAGACTTTGGAGTTAAAGTATGGCCTTAAGGTTCAACCTCTAGAGGGATTAGGCATTCGTTTAACTGATGCAATCAAATGAGTCTAGGGCATATCGAGAAGACTTAGGAATTGTGCTACAATGGTTTTCTTTCACAAAAGATTTGGTGTAGTACTCCCGGCCTTACAGGTGTTCTCGGTAGTCGCACGAACTATTAACTAGTATGAAAACAATGAAAATACATTGAGAGATGCACGACTGGGTTGTGCCTGCTATGTGTGAGTGGGAGATGTTGACAGCCGTGACAAACACACCCATGTGTGCTTAAACTTCATCATTGAGATGATTATCATAATGGATGTAGTTGGTAGTTTTTGTATGGCTGGAGGAAGATGGCATTTATTCTTATTGTCTATTGGGTGCCTATAAATAGCATCTTTCGGCAAAGGAAAAAACATCATCTGAAGCAACGCTTTCTCTTCAATACAAAGTGTTCTCCTCCTCTCTCAATATCTCTCACGATATATATTATATATTAGTTTGTGTATTTTCAATCATCGGGATTTTTAGTTCGTAGATTGAGTGGATATTATTCTAGTAATATATTCCAATGCCAAGATCGAGGAACGCGAAGGTTTCACCGTCGGGTTTGACACGGAGGATCAACGACACAAAAGGGACGCTACTATCGACTTACGGAGGTATAAATAATTTATTGTTTATGTCTCATAATTCTGCTGCGTAAATCTATTTTGGTAGTAGTATCGACGTTATTATTCATTAAACTGTTGGTTGCGGAGTTGTGGTGTGACTAGTGGGAATACGGTAAAGGCGGTTCTATTTTGACCCCACCAATTACCTAGCAACTTTGAAATCCTGTCAGGTAAGACGAGCTATCTCTTTCAGGGGGTTTACTTTGCACGATTCTGATCTATGAAACTCCCCGACTCGTCGGTACAATGATTTCACGAGTAATGACATTGTTATTAAACAAATAAAATGTCCAACATCCTTGATAGGAATATAGTATTCGGGTATTAAAAAGATTTCATAGCCTACAAGGCTACAACTCATAAGTTTCATTTTCTTCGTTTTTCGGTTGTCCTGTTTTTTTCCTTTTTTTCTTATGGTTATGTTATTACTTGTTGGGGGAATTATTATTTGGGATAATTCTATCAAACCCCCCCAAACTATGGGGTCATTTACCGCACAGGGTCAGAACTTTAGTTTTAGCGGCAGTGCCCCCTAAACTTTGGTCGTTTGTGCGAATTTCTCCATTTTCCAGTTTTTTGCAATTTTTCCACCAAAAATCACCGAAAAAATTATTTAAAGTTTGACTAAAACCTTCGTCTCGATGAGACGGTTCCAATGATGGTGACGGTGATGCAAAATTCAAAGTTATAAGATGGGAATTCTAATTTAAGTGCAATACACTTAAATTAAATTTCCCGTGTATTGGCTTTGAATTTTGCGACACCGTCACCACCATCGGAATCGTCTCATCGAGACGAAGGTTTTAGTCAAACTTTAAATAATTTTTTCGATGATTTTTTGTGGAAAAATTGCAAAAAACTGGAAAATGGAGAAATTCGCACAAACGACCAAAGTTTAGGGGGCACTGCCGCTAAAACTAAAGTTCTGACCCTGTGCGGTAAATGACCCCATAGTTTGGGGGGTTTGATAGAATTGTCCCTTATTATTTCTGTCCAATAACTTTGCCAAAAATTACTTTTTGCCCTTTTTTTCGGACCCACTTTTTCTGCCCCGCTAGTTTTCATTTTCCTATCAAAAATGCTCAATTTCTCTTATTCGGGCTAAACTGATGATGTGGCTGCCCAGTCAAGAAAATGTTACGCCTAGTCAATAAGTTGTCGCGCCACGTCATATTTTTCAGCCCAAAAAATATTTTTTGAACTAATCCTTGTAATAGTAAAAATTACACTTGCACCACATAATAAATTTGCACTTTGCACCCTAATATATATATATATATATATAGTTATATATTCATTTTTTATATCTTAAAACTATTTGTAAAAACATATTTATCTTAAAATTTTATATTTATATCTTAAAAACTAAACTATTAATATTTTATATTTATGCTTAATTATTTTAAAATATATATATTGGATTCTTGAACCCATCTAATTATGTTATTGTAAATTTTAAAATTAACTTATTCTAATATTTAAATGAACTTATAGTTCGTAATATTTATTAAAATATATAAATACTTTAATAAATAATAAATAATTAAATGAAGATTTATTTTTTCAATTAGTGAAATTCAAAAAATAAAAAAGTGAAAAAGCTCATCTTCCACACGCCCCCCCCCCCCCCCCCCCCTTCCCCCCGGCGGCCATCACGCAGAGTCTCCGACGAAAAGAATCAGAATGTTGAGCTCCGAGCGGCGCAAAACTAGGGCTGGTGATGACGCGAAATCGAGGAATGTTAGATTTGAAAGAGAGGAGATGAGATTCGAAATAGTACCGTCGATATTGTAGAGCCGGAGATTTCGACGACGGCAGAGTCGCTGGAGCAGGTGATTTTCGGTGGTGATTGGGTTGATGGTGCAACAGTGGTGGTGATTGGGTTGATGGTGGTGGAGGCGAGGCAACGGTGGTGGTGACGGCGGCCATCACGCACAGTTGAGGTTTCTAACTTCGGCGAGATCTGAGCTCCGACGAAAAGAATCAGAATGTTGAGCTCTGGGCGGCGCAAAACTAGGGCTGGTGATGACGCGAAATCGACAAATGTTAGATTTGAAATAGAGGAGATGATATTCGGAATAGTACCATCGATATTGTAGAGCTGGAGATTCCGGCGACGGCGGAGTCGCTGGAGCAGGTGATTTCCAATGGTGATTGGGTTGATGATGCAACAGCGGTGGTGATTGGGTTGATGGTGGTGGAGGCAGGGCAACGGTGGTGGTGACGGTGGGGTGGTGGTTACGGGAGGGGGTGGGGGGGTGATGAAAATGATGACTTTTTTTTAATTTAAATTTTTTTCTATTTTTTATTTTTATATATTGTTAAAATATTTATTATTTATAAATAGTTATATATATGTGTGTGTTTATTATTATTATCTATATATATATAGCTTTTTTATTATTACTTATATGTATATATGTTTATTATTATTATCTATATATAGCTTTATTATTATTTATATATATATTATTTTTACCAAATAGTTATATATAAGTTTTATATATATAAATTTTTATTATTTATAAATATATATATATATATTGGAGGCAAAGTGCAATTTATTTTGGGGTACAAGTGCAATTTTTAATATTACAAGGATTAGTCCAAAAAGCCTTATTTGGGCTAAAAATATGACGTGGCGCGACAACTTATTTACTAGACGTAACAACGTATTGAATGGGCAGCTACATCAGCAATTTGGCCCGAATTAGAGCATTTGGGCATTTTTAGTCGAAAAATAAAAACTAGCGAGGCAGAAAAAGTCGGCTCGAAAAAAAAAAGGCAAAAAGTAATTTTTGGCAAAGTTATTGGCCAGAAATAATAATTCGCACTTACTTATTTGTCAATTAATAAAACATACTAGTTTTTTGGCAGTTTGCCTAAAAATTGGTTTTCGCCTGCTTATTCAGAAAATGTTCGATTAGGTATGGAGTTTGCCTAATGGATTATTGATAACAGAGGCCAAACTTTGCAGGATTGCATATTCCATCAACTACATGTACTTAATTGTCTTCAAAGATTCAACTATACTAATTGTAACACTAATTTTCAACAACTTAAAGAAGAATCCATGAAGTTGAAGACCATAATCACTAAATCTATGAACAAGTAATATTAATTAATATGCATAATGTGATGAAGCTTAACTAACTTGTATGGTACCTCAAACCACAAGAAGACAACTCGGGATCACTCGTCCTAGTACTACTACTAGTCTATATAGCTCAATCGTGCTTAACTTTCAAGTGATAGTACTACTACTAGTCTATATAGCTCAATCGTGCTTAACTTTCAAGTTTTGCGATCAGTGCATTGACGCTAGTAAGATCGTTCCCCATTTGTAAATTTCTCGCTAGAATCGGGCGATGAACTAACAAAACCACCTCCCTTTAGTAACCCAACTTCATCCGAAATGTCTAAGATTTCGACTTTGTGAGCATTCAAGTCTTCGTTCTTGATCCCTCTTAAACACTCCAACACTTCATCCATCGACGGCCTCATATCCCTCTCTTGTTGCAAACACCGAAAAGCCAATTCTGCAACTAAAGTGGCCATCCGTCTCACAACACTATTTGTCTCGAATCCAAGACTCGAATCCACCAACTCGTGCAATAAATGGTTTTGAATCCTATTAATAGCCATATTCGACAAATTGATATCGTGGCGGTGCCTATTGGTGTCCACGGCTTGTAACGACGATATAAGCTCTATCAGAACAACTCCAAAGCTATAAACGTCGCTTTTTTCTGTGAGACGGTAGCATTGGTAGTACTCGGGATCCACATACCCAGGGGTCCCCTGTGGGGCGGTAGAAACATGTGTTACATCGTTCGGGAACAATCTTGAAAGCCCAAAATCGGCAACTTTCACGTGAAAATCGTTGTCGAGGAGAATGTTAGTGGTCTTGACATCGCGGTGTATGATGTCCGATTTATGGAGATATGCCAAAGCATGAGCCGTCTCGATGGCGATGTTTAATCGAATGGGCCAAGATAGCAAACCAGATTTGGCACGCTTTCCGTGGAGATGATCGGCCACAGTCCCATTTGATACGTACTCGTAAACGAGTAAGAGCTCTCTGCTTCGCTTGGACGTGCATCCATAGAGGATCACAAGGTTTTCATGCCTTAAACGCGTTAGAATCTCGACTTCGTTCATGAACTGCTCCACACGCTTGAAGTTGTTCTCGTACAAGCGCTTAACAGCAACTTTACGTCCATCTAATAGCAAACCTGTATAACGAAGAAGGTAAAAAAAACATTATAAGCATAGTTAACCCTCAGTAGTCAGTATGTTACAATCAACTTCAAAATGCACTAAGATTAACTGTTGATGCAATTTAAGATCAGAGTTTTAAAATGTTTTCTCCAAAAATATCAAATTTCCCTTTCGACTTTATAAAGAAAAACATAAGACTCATTTTCAAATTCAATCCAAAATTTGGTTTTAGCATTTTATGACTTTTCTGAACTGTAATTAGGTACTTTTTGCGGCTTTTCTACAATATGTACAAAAGCTACTGTAAAAAAGTCTTAATAATTAGTCGGTTGATACTTGAGACATACTTCGAAATCGAAACTTTAATTCTACGTTGCAACAAGCAAAAAGCACAATATTTCGAAATCTTTGTTATTTTCAAGCATCGCTATAAAATCTGTCATTTATAGTTCATGGAAATGATTGAGTTTAAGGTTAAAAGAAAACAAACAAATATTTTACCAAATAACAAAAAAGTGGTCCACATACCATAATAAACGGTACCAAATCCACCATCACCAAGTTCTCTAGTAGCATTAAAGTTATCAGTAGCTTCTTCAAGTTCAGCATAATTGAACACCTGCGCCCCAAAATAAGAAGTGGATCTACCAAAATCAGATTTTGACGACGGAAACGAAGGTATGCTTTTCGTGAATGTAGTGGAAGGCGTAGTCGAGGAGGCCGGGCTTCTGCTCGACAAAACAGGCATGATGATAACGTCGTTGCTCAATGCTTGTGAAGATGATTTGGCTGAGAGCAGCTGCTGCTTTTTTCTGCGCTGTTTGCAGAAGAAAACTAACCATGCAAAGCCGAAGCCTGCAAAGACTGCACCTGCTATAGGGAGGCCTGCATATGGGGAAAAAAGGAAATTACTCAATTCTAAGAGGCTCGATATATGATGTAAATTGTAAAAGATTATAGTTTCAATAAGTAAATACACCATTATGAATATCACGACATATCATAAAACTAGTCGATTTTTTATTATCAATCAACTAATCGAATTGTTGTACCACGTTATCGTGAGAGGACAGAAGACACAAATGACATTGTTGTAACTAATCATTTTAACATATGAGTAATAATTAAGGCACCAAAAAGTGTTTTTTTTATAAAAGAAAGAAAACAGAGGAAGGTTGAAATGTCTTTTGTGTAACTACTAATTTGATAGTTTAGTCTTTTTAATAGTGACTAGTGAGTTAATTCATGAAGAATTTACATACAAATGAGGTGAGTATATAGATCTTCGAAACTTTTCTGGATAAATTTAACATAAACAATTACTCTAGAAGCTCAATACTTGTATAATTTGTGTTATAACTTTAGCATAAAGAGAAGGATCATACCAATCTGCAGTCCTCTGTTTGAACCATTTCCTGCAACAGCCAGATATCGCACGTTAGTATGTTTCATTAACATCATCAATGCCAAAGAAGGAAAGATTAAATTGCATGGATCAAAGTTACGTCTTGGGACTGTGTTTCGGTCTGCTAAATATTAAAAACTTTTCGCAATGTTTCGAGATCTTTACGACGTGTTTCGAAATATTCCTAAAAGTTATAGTTATAAATAAGTTGAAAATTACTTGTATGTTTCGTTTCCAAAGAGAAAAAAAAAACGTTTTCTGTATTTTTTGTGGACAATAATAGAAACTTTGATCCGTCATTAAAAGTATTTCGTTTTAGTTACATAATAATCAGATATAGCACAAGAATGTTAATAACAAAATAGGAGACATAGAAAAGGTTAATTCATGCATGATTCAATTTGCCAATTATAGAAAAATATTTATGCAGTATTATGTATTGAACAACATGATTCAAATACAAAAACTGACACAACGCAATTACCTTGAGAACCATTAGGACTAAATTCAGGCGGGAGCACGACAGCAAAAGGACATGGCGTATCCTCACAAATACAAACGGGTTGACCCAAAACCGAATCAAACCCGCAATCCCCACCCAATCTATTACACTCAACACACAATCTCTCAAACGGTACACTATAAGTCACGTTGAACCCCTCCATCAAAGCCTCCACAAGGCTCCTTCGCCTTGGAGACCTCAACACGGGCACGGTAATGCTCACTTCACAGGATATGACTGCCAGAACCGGGTCGCTAGGAACCGGTCCGATCAAGTGATAAGCATCTGTGAAATCCAAACCGCTAGAGTTGCACGTGAAGAGGTTCGTGGGGTCGATGGTTCGGAGGTTCGTCGTGTTGCATCCATAGAATAGGTTTAGGATATCGTTTCGTGGGTTCATGTAGTTGAAGAGGGTCAGGTCGAGGGTGGTGTTCTGGAATTCGGGTGGACATGTGGTTGTGTAGAGGTCGGCGCGGGTTAGTATGAGTGTGTGTTGGGTCGGGTCGAGTTGGAGGATCCGGTAAGTGAGTTGGTTGTGGGTTAGCTCCGCGACGGTGTCCTCGCGGCATGTGAGTTGGAACTCTGGTGGGCCACAGTGCGAAGGCCGATCGCCACCCGTGAAGGGGTATGAGAGGTTGGTTATCGAGCCGCATGAGAACGTGCGATCACAATTTGGATAGGCGGTGGGGGTGGGTTGGGAGTCGGCCGTCGTGAGGAGGGTGGCGGCGAGTGTGAGGAGGAGGAGGAAGGTAGGCATTATTTGATGAATGTTTGAAGCACAAACTTTTGATTAATTTGAAAGTTTGATGTTTCTCGAAGTAGGAATTTGAACTCAGAACCTATGTATCGTTGAATGATACGTGAAATATTGAGGCTAACTTAGTCCGCTAGATGGATGTTCAAATCGGAAAACGAACCTCAATATCGTCGAGTAATATCTCTCTCTAGTCACTAGACTAACTTCATTTGATAGATGAATGGTTGAAGGCCTAACATTGAACATATTTCTTAAGGTTTGAATAATTTTGAACGTTAGGCTTGTTTATGTTCACTTTTTGAACAGCCGCCTTTGATTGACTAAGGATGGAAAGTTGATGGTCGGGAGACGGGAATAGGCAAAGTTTTTGTTCATACGGAAACATAGTATTGTTATATCATGAATTCTTAGAATCTAGAAGTATTTCTGATTACTTTAATTAAAGAATGAAATTATATTGTAGCTAACTAATGGGCATGCTGCATGTCTTTGACTAATTAGTAATTCATCGCTAACAGACACTGACAAAATGAGAAGATTAGGTATTTAGGTTTGTATGATGTAATATTTTTCTAAATGTCATTTTGTAAAATTGACTGACTTTGTCAACATAGAAAAATTCGATATATCGCTAAAAGTTACCTCAATGTAACAAAGTTTAATGTGCAAACGGAACGCTAGTTATAATTTCTCAAAAAAGTCAAAACTCAAAAGAGATGCCAGATGTTTTATAGGTAGTAATGTGTTTGTCAAATGAAATATAATTTATTAGTTTAATACACATCACCTAATGTGTTAAAATGCATAACATGCGATGACTTTTATTAGCTTGGAATGTGTTATATAAATGTCGGATGGGTTTTTATTTATTAGAAACAAAATGTCTATTTATATTTCCTAGTGCTTGAACATGAAGGGACAAAACCATGTAAAATTGGTAAATTATTAAAGGTTAGTCGCTTGAACACGCGATTTACTCAGATCTGGTCAACTTAAAATACTTATTTTGTAATTATTGAATATTAAGGCGTGATAATACATAGCTTCTGTATGGTTCATGATCAAATCAACTTGAACCCTTCCATGTGGGCCAAACCTAACCTCTAATTTTAATAATAAAACACGACAATAACACGTTAATTTTATATTGCTGTGACATTGATTATTCGGCACGAGGTCATTTAATATTTTTTAGACGAATGGACGAATTTCCAAGAATTAAGTGGAGTTGGTAGAAACGCATTAAACAGTTAAATAAATTTATAGCAGACCGCCCCGTCAAACCATAACGCCTAACAACACTTTGTTATATATAAGTTATAATCGAGTGACCAGAAGCTATATAGTATTATAGTTTTTATTTATGTGCATGTATATTTATTAATTAAATGTGGTTGAATAATTAACCTGGACACATTATTTTCGAAAGGAAAAGCTAAAGCGGGGGGTTTAGGGATGTAATTCTTTCGTGTTGGTTTTTGATGGTTGTTAGAAATAATAGAATGTTTAATACTTAATGAAGTTTTTAGAACAATTTTTCATTCTAAAACTTCATCTAGATATTAATTCTCACAAATCACAATTCATACACACTACACAAAGGTCTTTTAAAACTGGAAATTGAAGAACTTATTCTATGTTAGCAGTTGATGGTCGTTAGAATGTTTAAAACTTTGGGCAACGCGTTTCTTAGTTCGTATCAGAGTTGTTTGCACTCTATTCAATTGTGAAATTGTAATTTTGCACTCTATCCGATCAGATCTTTAAAACATTTGATAATTTGTCATAAATAGACAACCTAAAAATAAGATCAAGACCACAACTCGGTTCATAAAGTGTACATTCACATATCGTCCCTACTTAATAAATCTAAGATATCACAAGTCGACTCGTTGCATTATACGAACCAAACTGAACCATATATCCATGAATTAGAATTAGAATTAAAACAGACAGATGTAGCATATAGAATTCGAATCAGTCCTAAGGTTGGTTAACCCATATATCAACTTATTATAACTCAAAATGTATCTCCTTACTCAATTTCTTCGATGACTCAATTTCTTCGATGATTGAGGAATTATCGAAGCTGAAAAAGAAGACTAGCTCCTATATATTCGTTCTAGCCTCTTATTCAATATATAGTGTCTCTAATAGTTGATATAATAACATTTAATATTTATATTTCTATTTCAAAATAAAGAATGTTTACTCAATATATATCCATTCAATTCCTTTTTAACAATTTCTTATTCATTAATTCTATTTCAAAATAAAGAATTTTTACTCAATATATATCCATTCAATTCCTTTTTAACAATTTCTTATTCATTAACTCCACTAAATGCAATAAAAAATAAATACCACATCGAAAAAAAGAAGAAAAGAAACACATACCATTTCCATTTCCAGTCCCATTGCAAGTCCGACCATGAACGCCATCACCACAGTAACAAACAAAACCACCCGTACGCAGATCGGTCCCACACTCCCCACCGGACCCCACACACGCCCCACACTCCTCCCAATCACCTAACCACCTCGCCCAAAATCCGTTAACCACCGCATCTCTCAGAATCCCCAACGACAACAACCCCGCCGGAACCACCAGCAAAGCCGCCGTTGTTTCGTTCACCGGCACAAACACGCTCCCGCGGCACCTCACATCCGGCATGTTCAAACTCATTCCGCCGGTCATATAATACCCCGAGCTGAATACGTCTCCATTTGCTGAATTACAGTTGAACTGGTTCCCGAACAATGTCGAAACGACGCCGCATCCATAGAAAAGAGTCACGTTTACGTAGATCGGAGTCGGATTTAAATCGAACAGGTTGGGGTTCAGCGTCGTGTTGAGGTCGAGAGTCGGGCAGAAATTGTTGAACAGGTCGAGCCTCGCGATTCGGAGTGATCGCGTTGCGGTGTTGAGTTCGCGGATTTGGTACTGAATCGAGGAGATGGTGACAAGTGCGACGTCTACGTCGTCGTCTTGACATGTGACGTGGAAGTCGGTGTGGTTAGCGCCGCAGGATGGGGGGCGATCGCCGCCGTAGAAGGGGTAGGCGATGTTGGTGATTCCGCCGCAGTTGAATGGGCGGCGGCATGCTTCGTATTGCGGGTTTTGTGCGGAGTTGGGGGGGATTTGGATTGAAATTAGGATTAGGAGGGTGAAAATGAAATACTTAGGATTTTGTGGGTTCATTTTTGTGGTGGTGTGTGAGGGTGGTTAGTTGCAATTGATCATTTTTAAGAAGAAGAAGAAGAAGTAAGAGTGATAATTAATAAACAATGAAATGGTATTTGTTGCTTGAAGTAATTAATGGAGAAGATAATGAGCGTTGACGAAGTTTGGGTTTATTTTTTTGTGTTTTTTTTTTTCTCTTTTTTTTTCTTTTTTGTCAAATGAATGGAAGCTTCTTTTGGAATTGAGGTGGCTAGTTTGATTTGTAGCGGGGAAATTGAAATTCTAAGTAGTTACGCATGATGTAAATGCAAGAATTAAAGTAGCATTTTTCATTTTCCCACCTTTGCTTACGGGCCACGGCATGAAGAGTTCTTTCTTTCTTTTTTCTTTTTTTCTTTTTTTTTTTGGTATAGAAATTTCTTGTTACCTTTTTAAAATAGAAATTTCTTGGGTTTTTTGACTTAATGGTCTTTGTCTGCTCATAGGATCAAAAGAAGTACCAAGCTGAATTTTGAACACTCGGGATGCACATAGTTGGCCAAGCCATCTCAAATACCTTATCACTCATCGAATCACTTCCAAGACCGTCTCCATCAGCTCACTAGTTTGGCTTTTTCAGGAGATTCGGACTAGTTTAGCTGTGTCGTTACAAAATCCTTCCACTATCGAAAAATAAACCAGACAACATCAGTCTGTTATATGTTTACCACCATCCTTGTCCTGCATACCAAGGTTGTTGACCCTCAGTCTATTAGGGAAACAAACACTACACCAAGTCCTGATGTTTGTGTCTTTTCTATATCTATATTTCCAACACGCTACAATTAGAGCATCATAATCTTATCAAATAATGTACCCTTTTTTTTTGGTGAAAAAATAATGTACCGTTTCTCCAGTCAAAAAAATTAGAATGTATTGTTCTTATTTGACATAGTGGCCCTGGTTTTTGTTCAATCTTTTGTTTTGATCAAAAGAAGATTAATTTCTATACCAAATCTCAAAGCTAGGCCGATTTATACTCGTCCTTGTCTTTTCTCTTTGGGCATGAAAAAACTTATATACGAAGGTGCATATGTATGAATTATGATTTAGATTTAAAGTCGTTCAGTGTTTAACCACGGAAACCAAAAACTAAATCAAAAAAATGTGTTCAATTTGTCAATGCTAACCAATGTACATTCTTTACAAACATAAATTTGAGGCTGCCCTAAATTTGTAATCGTAACTCACCCGTCATTTGATGCTTAAGTTCTACTGCAGAACGTCCTAAGTTCACCAATGAACCTCCAAATCCTTAATCGTGATAACTACCATGTTGCTCAAGTAACATCTAAACTGAACAATTCAGTTACTCCAGAGCTTCAAAACAGTATGACCCTTAGTAAAGGAAAAAGAGGGGAAAACAAATAATCCGCAGCAGCTCTTTCAGCTGCTATTATTGATGGTAAATTCTTTAAAACTTGAAAAAAGCAAAGGTTATATAAGAAAGGAGATTGACAACTTGACAGTTACAAATCCTTCATGTAATTTCCAAAGACAGAAGCTAACAACCTAATTTCAAGAGAATCAATACTTGCAACTAAGAGAACATGGTGGTGGTCCAAAACTCCATACTCATGCCCAATTTCTTGTCAAAACTTTGAACCCCCCATACTACGAAAAATATTACCCATAATCAAGTGAAACTATGGATGGCACTAGAAACAGTATGTTTTTAGGCCGGGAATTCAAAGACAACATCCTTCCCGGAAAGCTTCCTGTAGACTCCGGCAAACGTCTCTAGCTTAGTCTCAGTGTCATTCCTAGCCTTGCCATCCAAGAAAACCTGCAAAAAGAAGAAACAATTACCATCATGAAGACGATCACACGAGGAACTAACACTAGTAAAGTAGAAATATGATAACAACTTTGCTCAATCTCTTTGAAAGGCCGTGATTAAAGGTAGAGAGGAGATCGTTTACAGATAGAGCTTAATGTTTTCCAAAAGCTATCAGGGAAATTCTGAATAGTTATACAAGATAAAAGAATTCACCTTCATGATCTTTGAACCATCGAGTCTGTATCTGGTGCGTTTGCCAACAATCTCAGCTGGATAAACTATGTCCTCAAGCATAGCATCGTGCACAGCGGTAAGTGTGCGGGTCCTTGGTCTTTGAGCAGCAGAACCCTTCTTTGGTGGGCGCACAATTCTTCTTGTGGCAATGACAACAACTTCCTGGTCGATAAAAAATAAAAGAACTTAAAGCTAATATCCATGAAGCAACTAATACACAAAACATTTAGACTAAAACATATGCTGAGAACACCACAACAAGTATAGCAATATCATGAGCCCAATCACCCCCCAGAAATCCGTTGATTACCAATAATGTTTACCACTATACAAGCTTGTTTATAATCAACTCCAAGACCAACACAAAATGAGTTCAGGCACACATCCTCTCATACATAATTCACCCTTCGAAACCAGTTCAAAAGGGGAAAGGTTACCATGATAAATAATCTGATCCCAAATCTTTCTCTTAACTGATGCGGGATGCTTGGATGTGGTTTATTCAATGACCTCACCACTTAAAGAAGAGAGCAAACATGAAACAACTTATCAGTATATATTTTTTTACAGTTCCAAACATTCTAATTCAAGCATTCTAAGAGTAATATAGACCATTTTTTCAGTAGGCTAATCATCGCATTCAAAATACACTTCAGGTATTACCTTGCCACTGAACTTCTTTTCGAGCTCTCTCACCAGCCTAGGATGAATCTTGCGGAAAGCCTTCCTCAACCGATAAGGCACGTGGATGACAACAGCTTTCTTGTTTCCGGAAACATCAACTGCCCTGCAAAAACATAGTAAACAAATTGATTATAGCCATACTCGACCAATCCAAGACAGCCATTACGAAACTAACGAAACACCCACAAGGCAGCATTGATGTAGAGATCCTTCAAATCGCTCTTAATGTCTTGGTTCGTATTCTCCAAATCGAAGAGAGCCTGTAAACAGATCAAGGTTCGCATAAATAAATAAAGCATTCAACAATCTCAAAATGTAAAATTTCAGTGTGTGCGCTAAATTTTACAGAGTTTCGTAAAAAGCTAGTAACCTGAGCAACACTCTCTTCAAACTCGGTGGGCTCCGCATCCTTGTCCTTGTGGATTTTTTGCAATGCAGTATACATCTTTTAACTAGTTAAACAAAAAAGTATGCCATCAGATAACTAATTTCAATAACTTATTCTAAAATGAGCAGAATCATATTATAAAACAGAATGATCCTAATTTTCAGAAATCCCAAAAAAAAAATCCATTAATATTAATCATACATATTTTGATCTGACTAATTCATTTTTTTTTCCTGAAATTACCTATAAATCTTGCACAAGGCCATATAAATGAAAACTATACCAAAAATCAGATTCATTATTTTGCAACCATAAGCTAACACAAATATTAGATACATTACAATGTAATTAAAAAAAAAACACATTCAACATTGAAATGACACGTCGATTAACAACAAAACAATCGCGTTCATGATTTTCCGATAGCTTCTAATCAGAAAATTAAACTCGATAATTTAACTGAATTATAAAAATGTAATATCAGTAAATGTACCTCGGATGAGCTGATCAACGGATGAATTCCGTACTGTTAACGGTGAAATCTCAAGCTTGGCGCCGATTCCGATCAGTACAGAGACGAGTGAGTGTTAGCGCGAATAATAATGGCTTTAAGGGAAGCCCTAATTTATCAACGGCTCAGATTTAATTGGGGGTTGTGGACTGTTGTTATCTGGACCAGTTAAGTACAAACCGGATTCCTTGACCCGAATAGTATTGGTTAATGTTTGGGCCTCCGAATAGGCCCAAATGGTGATAGAAATGTTATTTTGATTTTAATACCAGCATAATAAGGTTTTATTTTAATTCCTAAATAAATGTTTAAAGGTTTTGATCTACACTACACATGTTTACGTAATCATTCTTTTGAAATGCATCCTAAATCCCATGTGGATTTCATATAGTTGTATACATTTGTAAGTCTAGAGATTGACTTTGCCTTCACAATAAATCGAATTCGCTAATAGAATTAGAACATATTTGACGAGTGTACTTTAAAAGTCCATATTATAACGAGGTTCTCTCAGTTAACTTTATTCAGTTTTAAGTATCAAAAGTTGTCTTGTCTCACATTTTCATAATGAACTCCTCATAAACACCCTCCTAGGCTCCTACTACTCGTGTTTTCTTTTACTTCAACAAACACACACAAAAAAAAACTTGTATTCATGTCCAATAATGAAAGTTTCTTCGTTGTTGTATTAAAGTTGAAGGCTAGCTTTGCCATACATTCTTTTTGTCATTTAATTGGTAAATAACATTAGATATGTTATGCAGTTTTTATTTATTTATTTTCTAATTATATATATGCTATGTTGCACGGATACAGACACGGGAACACATATATGACACGATACGGACACGACGACACAAATTTTCAAAAATTACAGGATAGGATACGGCATGGACACGTCTAAATATTTTAATATTTTATATTAATATAGTATAAAAACAACATCAAAACAGAATATTTGAATTATATTTTTAAGTTCATTCACAAATAATTATTAAATATGAGTAAATTTGTTGAATTCGAACCGTACAAAATAAATTGGTAAACTAAAATAGTGTAGTACACTTTTAGAAGTTTTCATTTCTAAATTATAAATCTAGGATTATTGAAATTAAAAGCCATTAAAATTAAAGAAAATAAGCGATTAACTTAGTTTGACAGTTAAAGTTTGTGTACAAGAAATATAATTAAAAGAAAAAATGAAGAAGAAAAGGAATTTCAACTTTGATTATCACTTGAAGTTGAGGAAAAAATGATTGACCCGCTGCATGAGAAGATAATGGAGTTTTTAACTTTGATTTTTAATTCATTAACTAACAAATTAAGCTTTTAAAGTTCGATTTTTATAGGTGTTATATTTTAACAAAAAAAATAATAATAAATAAAATAAACGCAAACATGTCACAAATGTGTCGGACACGCACATCAAAAGTGTCTAACATGTGTGTTCGAATTTTTTTTTGTATTAATTACGGACACCCCACGTGGCGTGTCAGGCACGTATCTAAGGCGTGTCCAATGAGTGTAGGTATCCCCCGCATGTCTGACACGATATTTTTCAAAAGTTTGGAGTATTCGTGCAACATAGTATATATGTTATGCTAGCCTATAACGTTGTGCTTCACTTAACATGACTGGCCCAATTCCTAAGTTACCACCTCGAATTTATTTCTCAAGCACACTTTTACTTGTTGAGTATGTGAGTATGTCCAACTTCACATCATGTTTGAATATGTTCAACTTCACATCATGTTTACTTGTAAGGGTCAGGTGGTATTAGAGAAGCAGGAAACGTCGAATCATTTGAACTTTTCAACTCGTTGCTAATATTATGCACTAATGAGGCTTATAGTAAATCTCGTGGTCACAATGGATTCATGCATTAAAATGTATGGATATAATTATTTTATGTATTTTATATTACAACTTTTGAATGATGTGACACAATCACAACAACATGATCTATAGACGAGGTCTACCTAAGTCTTCCCATTTTCAATGTTTGATAGAGAAACGATCAATGAGCAATTACGCAAAGTTTAATGAAATCATCCGTTCTCACCTACCCACGTGATCTTAGACATTGGGCATGGAGGTAAACATCATAGCACAACTAATATATTCACAAACGAATTGGATAAAATACACAAAGACTTAACAAAATGTATCGTTCAACATTTTTGAAAAGTTATCAAAATTGACAACCATCTCCTTTTCTAGTTTACAAGAAGGGATAAAAACATTTTGAAAGCGATACTAAACGTGATTTCTGAAATCTCCAAATTGCGCATTCGACGTATAACTTTGACTAAATATTACAATATTTCGACAAAGTCGAATAATATCCCAAAATAGGCTAGGAATATTCAGTAATTTATTTCCATTAAATTTTTTTCTCACAAATAACTTATCCAAACAAAGTTATTACACGCAAAATTCATGCTGATAAATAAAGTAATTAAGAAACAATATCCCCCAACTTTTTATTTCCATATTTACCCCTTGTTTCTATCTTTCATATTTATATTTCCCTTTTTTCACGTTCACGCTTTTCCTCATAACAACATTACATCTCTCATCGAATCGAATCGAATCTCATGCGCGATAATTGAAAAGGAGCAATAATGGATTGCTGCGGGAATCCGATTGCGATGGGTCGGGTCATTTGCCCCAAGCCTCGTCGGGTCGGATCGTCCAATTTCAACAGCCATGCCATGCCTTCGAGATTTCATATGCGGTAACCTTTTTTTTTTCAAAATTTCGAGATTTTTTGTTTTTTTATTTGAGTTTAGTTTTAATTTGTTGATTTTTGTTTGTTAATGGAACAGTAATGATGCGTCGGTGTTTGATTCGAAATCCGGGGACGAATTGATGGATCTGATTCGTCGTAAGGTAAATCTCTGTTCATAATTGATTTGAATCGATTGCGTAATTGAGTGTTCAATCGTAACGATGATGTACTGTGGTATTTTGGAATTAATCGTTGTTGTTGGGACGATTATTATACAAAGGAATACAAACGATTTAAGTTGATTCACGTGCTCGATAATTGGCTTGAAGATATGATGTGGAGGATTGATATACAGATATATGTTGTGTTTAAGTTACGTTTGAGTTATGGTCAATTGATTTTACGTATTTGTGTTATTGATTTGTTGTGCGTTTTCTTAATTACGGGATTACTTGGTTGATGTGTTGAGACTTCTAAACGTGTGCCGTGCATTTGAGTAGTGTCGGATGTAGTAGTTACCGTGTAGGATTTTTATCGTTCGGTTCCACTTGCAGGGGTCGACGTTAGCAACTCGTATCTAGTAAAAATACCTTCACGTTTGTCTATATGTTATAGATTTTGGAAGTTACGGTAACATGAACGCCTAGTATTGTCATGGTATAAGGTGACACCTATGGTTGTCATGGTATGGTCGCGGAACAATGATCTCTATGAACACTTAGAAGATAGATTTTTTTGTATTGGTTGTTGATATTCCATAATTTATGTTTTCAATTAGAATACAAAACTCTGGAAGTACTGAAATAGACACAAAATAGCTTATTGCTGGTTCTCCGTATGGTTCCCAAATGTTATGGACAGCTCACTAAGTTCCTCTATTTGTTTCAACGAACCACACAACCTTTTAGAGAGGAATCACACTGCTCCATGTTTGAATGATTCTCTTTTTCAAACCATTTGTATGTTACTGAAAGATTAGTTGTGGCATTGAAAAAAGTTTTGGGAAGTGTCAACTATACTTTTGTAGGTACTAATTGAAGTGGAGATTTGGTGAAAACTAATGTGACGCACCTCTATCAAATGCTATCCTGCTATTATTTGTGCTTCTGAGTTTTAGAAACGCTGCATGGATTGCATTTTGGTATATCAATCTGCCACCATAGCACAATTCACGACACATGCAAATTTTTCATTCGAATTATTCTTCTCATCTTCTCATTTATCTAGCTTAGTTGCTTAATATTCTCTTGTTGTTTAGCAGGAGGATCTTGAGGCAGAACGGTGTTCAACTGTTTCATCGTCACCCCCCATTCTTCTTTGGATCCCCTCCATGTAGAGCCCCTAATCCTTTAGTGCAAGATGCGTATTTTGGCATCAAAAAGCCAACGACCACATGCTCATCACCTTTGGATTCAGCTTTGCCCCCATCAGCTAATGCTAGAATGATGTTTGGTAACAAACAAGCAGCTATAAGAGTGGTAGGTTTTGATTGCTGAAGCCCCCTATTGTTTTCCGAACTCAGTAACTGTATAGACAGGAGAAGTTTTAGAAGACAAGGTAAATGTAAAAGAAATGGCAACCTGAATAGGCCGTTGAAATTTTGAAGGAGATCGCTGTAGAGGAATTAGGAAATTGTAGTTCACCATATACATAGATGAAATCGGATGTGAAATCCCGTTTTTCACCGTTAGCTTACTAGAGATCAGGAAGATGGAATCTTGTGATTCTTTCACATCAAGTGAAACATAAGTTTGCTGGGATGTGTTTTTTGAGTTTGTTGCATTTCCTGTTTCCTTACTGATTCCCAAGAAGATACTTTGTAAAGGGATTATATGTAAATAAATATATCAATTTGTGATCAGTCATTGTTTCCTCCTAATGCATATAGCATTGAGGCTCATATTTTTTTCTTAATTAGTTTAACCAAAATGGTCCTTTTGATTGCATATGAAAGCGATTGGCTAAACGATCAGCACTTCTGTGCATTGATGCAGGTTCTGTTAACGTTAAAGTTACATGGCTGCGTTAAACTCTTGCTGCCACATAGTTGAGTGTATACTATATTGGTTGGCTGTTTGAGCATTAGTTAAAATGGAGAATCCTTATGTAGTGTCAACTCATGTGTATTAAAACTTGTGGTTACAATTTTATATGTATGGAAAGTTGTTTTCCTTTTGGCAAACTTATTCTGTCAATAGAAATTGTAAGAGAGATCGTTGCGGAACAGGTTATCTTCTTCTATGCTACGTGAAATTCATGAAAAACTCATATTCTCCAACCACATATAGGGATTGATCCCAGTCGTGACTGATATTAGATACCAGATTTATGGCATGCAGGCATCACTTACAAAAACAATCGAGTTAGTAGCGTTATACACACGATATTATGTCGCAATGAAAACAAACAGTATCTAAGATAAATATGTCCATAAGTTTCAAATGTGTTTACTCAAAAAGATTAAAGAAAATTGTCTATAAACCAGAGTAAAGTACAAATCAGATGGTCCTCAGATAATAACCAATGATAGAATATGTCAAATGGATGAAAATGGTTAGCTCATTAACAAAGTCCAGTTTGATGAATGAAACATAGTAAACGAGATCAAATCACCAACTGTTCATTCTTAATCTAGAGTCTAGACTGAATCTATAAATAAAAATCACCTACAATTTTGTCCTGTCATCAAAATGAACAAAAAGTTTCTAATAAGAATACAAAAAAGAGTTCCAAAACAACGCCCTGGCTGCTTAAAATAATCAGAGGCTCTTTTTTTTCGCATCATCTTCACTTGAAGTCTTAGAAAGTGCCCACTGTTTTGAATTTGAATAAATAAAAACCAAAACAAATTGAGAAAAACAGAAAAGCATGATTACAGCTTCAAACAGATAGGGGTATTTCTCCGGCGGAGTTGCAGTCATGTAGATGATATGAAGAATAAGAGAGCAGATGAGTGCAAATGACTTGAGGGTGGAGAAAAATCTCGTCTCCTTTGTGTGCTTCCTTCCACCGGGTGTATAGTAGAGAAGTACGAATAAACCATATACAGCAATATAGGGAAGAACTAAATTGTCGCGTCTCAGGAGAGGGAACATAGACAGCAAACCGTGATATATAAGCCACTGGAAGACAAATGGTTCTTCGAAGGCCAAGAGACTGGCGGGGAGAAGTGGAAGGAGAATGGATTTTTCATGCACTGTTAAAATTTCGCAATTAAATAGCAACATTAGCATAAGGATGACAAAACATAAATAAGGACCGAGTTTAGAGAAAAGTGCTTGTTTTTACGTACCTTGGAACGAGAAGAGATAGAATGCGAAAGAACAGTTCAGCAATCCATGCAGAAAACCACGTTTGGTCGGTGAGAATATGAGCTGAATCATTGAAGGCAGAAATGTGGACGCAGTTGCAGCCAGACAAAGAAGTTTCAACGATTGTGTGGTGAACAATCTCTTCCACTTAACAATGACTGAAGACGTACACCAAAAATTTGCCACATAGTCCTCATATAGACCTCTCTCAAAGGGGGCTAACCGAGAAAGAACCTGTTCCAGCAATCAATTAGAAGATACGAGGTAACAATGTATTAGCAAAAATATGGACATTACTATGGTCAAAATGGAAAGAAAAGGTTCGATTGTTACACCTTGTTAGTTACAAGCTAATATCGATAAAGTTAAAAGGAGAAAACTGGTAGCATTTTGTTTATTACAGCGAATATATCTTATATCTTGATAAACTGATAAGAGATGGAAATGATTTTTATAACTAATTCCAAGGAGGGACGCAAAGTGATCATCAGATAGAAATCTTTGATTTTCCAATAAATGAAGAGCTAAAAATAATAATTACCAAATAAAAGAAAAAAGAACACTGAAAATGTATACACATTGCTCTTACCTCCAAAGATGCATCCACAGACTGAAGATATGGCCACCAAACTATGGCAAAAGTCCCCAACACTGTCAAACCCAGTTTCAGAATCTGAAGGATTGGATTTTTCCGCCTAAGGCACTTGCCCAAGAGATAACCAAAGAAGGCCGGTGCATAATATGCACTCATCTGAAATTCAAAAAAAAAAAGATAATAAAATAACTACAAACAGACCATGAAAATAAACTGCTGCATACGCTATATACATCATTCTAAGACATATAACACGAAAAAATTCTCTGTAACAGAGGCATAATAGTAGATGTGATCCAGCTCTCAATTCTCGAAGTTTGTACTTTCCAAAAGAAAAATCATGGAAATGCCGAAAACAGTGAATGTATAAGTATTGCCAAAGCACATAACATAAGCACCTTTGCTGCATATACCACGATCTAGTCAAATTTCTTGCTTATATCTTATCAAATCAACTTAATTTTGGAAGAAGGTCATTTCATATGAATAAAACATATTCCTTTTCACAATCAAATAAAAAATAGCGCGTGGAAGAATATTATTACAAGCATTATTCAAGAATCCTATCCTTCAACTTGACAAATAGATAATCATATCACATACTTGAAACTTACTCAGAGGCACAAGAACTAAGGAATAAGGCACTAAAGGATGTAGCACAAACCCATGGCAACATTAAATTTGTTAACGGAAAGCTCTATTTTTATACAACTATAAAATCAAAATAAGACATCATAGAGATATTTTCGGATGAAAAGAGGCACCTGTTTGTGGTTGAGAGCAAGGCTAAATAGTACAGAGCCAACAACATCTCTATCTGATAAAACTGCAGCAACAGCTGCCACAGTCAGCCCCAAGCTGATACAATTATACTGGCAAGAAAACAGTAGAAGTATCAAACAGAAGGGAACCTACATGAACACAAAGTGGAACTAAAATAATTTAAAGTTATACCTGAAAGTGACCATGATCAATCAAAACCAGACACGGGTTTAACAGAATCATTGCACTGTGCCACGCCATACTACTTCGCTCCCCATTCAACTTCTCAGAATAACGCACAGTAACAAAGTAAAGCACTGCAGGAAAGAATATCATCAAATCAGACATCAAAACTGTCCATCTCATCAACAGCTTCCTACATTAAACACCACAAACAAAAGGAGAACCAATCAGCCACTCATCAACAGGCTTGAATAATAATCATCAAAAGCTATACTCTCCACAAAAGCTATCATCGACAAGCATAAATTTTCCAATATCCCTCAAATTTGCAGGGGGTAATCTTATTATTAAGCCTAAGGCGCAATATTTTCTCCATAAATGATGGTGGGATTCAAATTCAAGACCTCCATTTGGCCGTGCTTTGATATCATATCAAACTGCCGCCACATCTAAAATCTCAAGGGGCCTTTGATAGTACATACACATTTATTACGAGGTATGTAATCCTTCAGTGACATACTTCTAGTCCATTTAGATATAGCTTATTATAGCACCACAATTTGGCCAACCCGGTATCGCATAGGTAATATCATCCGTATCCCTTGGATGGATAATAATCTATACGCCAAATTAAATACAGTATAAACTTGAAAATGAACTACAGTACCAAACGTAAACGTGCAATGTGCATAACATCTAGCTAGTCCAATTCATATAGAAAATTTCTTCGCTATCAGACAGCTCCAAATCTCAGTAAAAATAATACATAATCGAGCTGCAAAATATTCATATACCCAATGTACGATTCATATCCGCGAGACGTAAAAAGCGCAACAGACGCCGGATCGAAGAACTTCAACAACAATCCATGAGCATAGCTCTGATACGCCGTCAACGGCGGGTAATCGAGTCCCCAATAGCGAAGGTCGTTATCCGTACTGTTGCGGTACCACTCTTTTACAGGGAGATTGGTCGTAATTTCCATCCAATGACGCTGCGCCTCGTAATCTCCGAACACCGGCGGAGTTCCGGAGCCGGAGTAAGGGTGGAGAGCGACGGCGAGGCGAATCAGGGCGGCGAAGAGGCTGATGATGAGGAACCATGATTTTGTGGTGCGTGACGTAATAAATGACCACGTGGTGGAATCTGGATCGGGTGAATTGGGAGTGGTGGGGTTCGTTGAGGTGGTTTTGTTGTTGTTGTTGTTCTTTTTCCTCTTGTTGATCTCCATTGATGAACTGAATGAAGGTTTGAAGGTTTTTGAGTACGCTTCAATGGCTATTATTTTGTGAATTTCTCATTAAAAAACTCAATTTCTGAAATTGAGTTAATATTTTTCTCCACTTTATCTTTTTCCTTGACATTTTATAACTTAAAATTGATTCTTTTTTTTAACTATGTAACTATAATACACACAAACTGACTTAAAATTCGACAAGACATGTAAATGTACATGGCGACACAATTTTTTATACAGAACACGAGTCGAACACTAAAACATGGCTTCACGAAAACACGTGTGAGGTGTGGTTAGTGCGACATATATCTAGATTATAACTTTGTTTTTTTTCTTTTCCTTCAAAACCATCTAGTTTCTTTTAGTTAGGAAGCTTTTTGGTAAAGATCCCCTCTGAAATATGATAACATAGTGTAACATATCATTTAGTGAACGTTTGGTTACAAATGCACTATTCTACCCATTTAATATTACTTGTTACTATATTTCATTTTACTTCATTTTCGATTAGGTTTGGTTGTTCATATTTAGGTCCATATACTACAATATTCCCACCGTTGAAATTTGCTTTGGTTGCACATTGTGTAAGTCATTTTAACTAAATAACCCTCGAAATGCATTGTTAACAGAACTGGTCCGACCAATTCGACCGAGAATATGTGGCCTTGTCGGTCCGATTTTGCTTCATTTTCGGGTTGCTGAGCCCCCAAAGAGCCAACCGACGAATTCGCTGGTCCGACTGGTTCGCCCGGTTCAGCTAGCGAACCGGTCAGGCATTTTTTTTTGTTTTTTTTTTGTCAATTGCGAATCAACCCAATTTTTTGCTAATTACAAACTTGCCTCGAAAATTGAAAAAAAATACAAAACTTTGAAAATCTATAACTTTGAGTAGAAGCGTTCGTTTTGGACGATTTTTTTTATTTGCAGTTTGGGCCAAGAAAATAAAAAAAAAATGTCATTTTCCATCTTTAACTTCATTTTGAAGCAAAACGAGCATACATCCTACAATTTCATGCCTCGTAATTGGTTCGATGCGAAGTTCATTTTCTAGATTTTAGTGTCACATATTGTTGTTATTGTATTGAATTTTGTTATACGATTGACCAACATTTAAAAATCCAAAATAATTTTTAGCTTTTATTAAATATATAGTTTGTTTGGATTGTTTATTATATTGTTGTATAGCTCAATGATTTCTACTACTTTTCAAGAAACTTATTTTGTTGGAGGTCACGTGTTCAAGTCCTAGTATTGTGGTAACTATATTTTTGTTTTTCTTATAATATAACAAAATATTAGTGACTTAAAGTATTTCTCACGGTGTTATGCAAATTGAGTATTTTGTTATGTCATTAAATTTTGAATTATGTATTGTGTTGACCATTGACTAAATCGGTTCAACTAGTGGTTCGACTGATACGACGTGTTGACCCACTAACCAGTAGCCTCACCGATTTTGTGAAGACGGGTCTGAAAACACTGTCGAAATGTCCATTATGCCTCTGTTGAATTTAGTTTCTCACACACACAAAATAACCATTATCAATCAATTGCACTAAAATTTCTCCGCATTCGTCGACAATCGTGACAAACAAAAAATTCGACGAGTTGTAAGGTGGCGAACTCCCTTCCGATTGGGTCCGGTACGTTCCTGGAAAATATTCATGTGGTTGTGTAGTGATTAGTTCGAATAGTTTTGGTTTTCACGAAAATAGGGTTTACTGCTTATAATTGATTGTTGCGATTTGGGGATTTTAGGCAACCGTATTCAATTGGTGTTCAAATTCATTGCACTAGGTTATCTACTCCATAGTACAATAAGATGTTGAGCAATTTTTCATTATTGCGGGTATTTGTTACTGATGAATCCTTAAATTTTTGGATACTGATTCATTACCAAATGTTACATTGCAAACTGTTATTTTCAGTATTTCAACGGTGCTTGTGAATCATTGTGTTGGCGATATAGTTTGATTGTGAGGTTGATATACATTTATGTATTCCCGACTTAGTAAATCTTCGTAAATAAGTTGGTATTTCTAAGTTTATTTCGAAAAATGAGTTGTATGTGATTGTCTATTGTAGTTTATTTAAATTTGAAGTTTTTTTTTTTGGAATTATAAGTTAGCCTTTTAAAAACTATCCATTTCAATGACATGGAATATGTGTTTATTGAAATGAATGTCCACTAATATAATTGATATGCGTGTTGCAATCCCTCGACGAATATGGACGCATGGAGAGGAAATGTTCATTCTCGTAACCGTCACAACAACAGTGGAAGAGGGCTAGAGGTTGAACAACTCGTGGCTGCCTGGGTTTTACAAACATTTGAGGAATATTCTAGAGTCTGAGTTCCCAAATTCTAACTTTGCCGAAACTTCAGACATTTTTTTTCAAATGACCAAGTGGAAACAGTCTTTCACATTGTTACAAGCATATTGCAACTTCCATGGATTTAATAGAATGGATCAAACACCAAAAACAATCATTGTGGTAGATGAGGAGGCTTGGGAAACATACATTGCCATAACTCGTTCGTCCTTAAAGATTATTATTACATGTTAAATACCCTTACAACAAGTGTTATAATTGTTGTAACTTAATATGTAGATGGTGCCTGCAATTGCAAGGATTGAAACAAGCTATTCCATTTCTACAACAAATGGGTCCATATATTTTCATAAATTACAAATTCCGGTCTATTATCCTCCATTACCAAGGTATTTACATTTTTGGGCAATGCACAATGATTAGCCATGTATTCGGCACCAAACATGCGTTGAAGTTGAAGAACATAATTGACATTGTTGAAAGTGATCTTAAGTTGCCATATCAGATTACATGATTACATGAACGGGTATTACCTACATAATTAGGCATCTATTATTAGTAATCAAATTAGTGTACTCGAATTACTCCAAACTTGCCTTGTAAATTACAAGTTATTTCTGAAAAGCCACATTGCAATGGTGAACAACCAACTACTTGTCAAAATTAACCACATCACCTGAACTTTTCTTCGTTCCAATTTCATTTGTTTTTTCATGTCATTTTCTAGTTTTTTAAAATGCTTAGCAGTCTCTATGTCTTTGATTGATGGTTGCCCTTCATTGCTGCTTTGTGAATGCTCCATTGAGGCTTCATGCTCATACTCGTTAATTTTGCGGAGTAAGTTGGCCATGATTCTCTTGGTTCACGCGCACATAGGCTTGTCATATGATTCTTTGGCACCACAACCCTTGCTCTAGGTTGTTTTAAAATTTTATTAGGAAACCAGCAAACAATGTAATTGAAAAAAAAAGTTGTAGAATTAAATAATTACCCCATAGTATCAGCATTTTTTGTACCTACGCCTGAGATCGTCATCTCCCCAATGTGTCTTCATATACCATCTCTTATTGACAAAAGTATTTTTTATTGATTGTAGCTACTATTTAAAAAGGGTCAAAGACATGTAAGGGTATGGTCATTTCCGGTAGGCATTTATTTGTTGATGTTAAGTTTTGGTTCATATATTTCTTTATTTACTTTCTTGAATTCTATTATTGTATGCATAATCAATAATTATATTTTGACCCCAACTGATACCTTCTTCTATTATTGGCTGATGTATCAATAATGATCAACACGTGGTTGGGGAGCAGCCAAGTAATCAATCCTTGGCCATCTCATCAATTTTTCTAAACAACAACAAACTAAACACATGGAGATAATCAACAACGTGTCTAGATATACTTATAACAACCACCAACAACTTAATAACAATAAGCTTGTGTTAGAAGAACCTAACCTTATGGCCCGTTGGTTAACGACCGACCAGAACTCTGGCCCCCGGTCCCCTTGGCAGTAGAATTTTTGTGACACGCATCCCTCTGTATCTCCTAATCTTCCTTGAATGCATGGTGCGCCAAGCGTCATATTCGGCGAAATCTTGTTCATTCATGAGTTTTGTGGTTTGTGAATGAGGGAAGAGAGTGTGGGAAGAATGTAAGTTTTTTTTTAGTGTTGTGGCAATGGTGGCAAAGAAGAATATGTAACCCTAGTTGTAAGAACTATCTACAACTTTGGTTGGGCCGATTAGGCCCGAATGTTATATCTAAGATAGAGAAAAATAAAATTTGGGTCAGTTGCAAAGGGTTTCTTAATTTAGTTCTTGGACCGTGGTCGAAATTTATATTTGTACACTAAATAATGTTTGAATAGAAATGATCCAAATTTGTAATTTAACAAGTACATTTTCTAAAAAAAATATTCCAAAAAAAGTCATTTTCCATCTTTAGTTTCATTTATAAGCAAAACGATCATACATCCTACAATTTCATGGCTAGTAATTGGTTCGATGCAAAGTTCATTTTCTAGATTTTAGTGTCACACATTGTTGTTATTGTATTGAATTTTGTCATATGATTGGCCAACATTTAAAAATCAAAAACATTTTTTTAGCTTTTATTAAATATATAGTTTGTTGAATTATTTATTATATTGTTGCATAGCTCAATGGTTTTCACTACTTTCTAAGAACTTATTTTGTTGGAGGTCACCTGTTCAAGTCCTAGTATTGTGGTAATCATATTTTTATTTTTTTTATAATATAATAAAATATTAGTGACTTAAAATATTTCTCACTGTGTTATGAAAATTGAGTATTTTGTTATGTCATTGAAGTTTGAATTATATATTTTGTTGACCGTTAACTAAACTGGTTCAACAAGTAGTCCGACCTACTAAACTAGTAGCCTCACCGGTTATGTGACTTAGTCGGGTCTGAAAACACTACCAAAATATCCATTATGCCCATGTTGAATTTAGTTTCCCACACACAAAATAGCCATTATCAATCCATTGCACTAAAATTTCTCTGCATTCCAACGACAATCGTGACAAACCAAAAATTCGGTGAGTTGTAAGGTCTCAATTCTAACTCTGGCGAACTCGCTTCTGATTGTGTTCGGTACGTTCCTTGAAAATATTCATGTGGTTGTGTCATGTTTAGTTTGAACAAGTTTAATTTTCATGAAACTAGGGTTTACTGTTTACAATTGATTGTTGCGATTTGGGAATTTTAGGCAACCATATTCAAAAGGTGTTCAAATTCATTGAATTAGGTTATATCTACTCCATAGTACAATAAGATGTTGAACAGTTTTTCATTATTGCGGGTATTTGTTACTGATGAATCCTTAAATTTTTGGATAATGATTCATTACCAAATGTTACATTGCAAACTATTATTTCCAGTATTTCAACGATGCTTGTGTATCATTGTGTCGGCGATATAGTTTAATTGCACTGTTGATATACATTTATGTATTCCCGACTTGGTAAATCTTCGTAAATAAGTTGTTATTTCTAAGTTTATCCTGAAAAAGGAGTTGTATGTGATTATTTATTGTAGTTGATTTAAATTTGAAGTTGTCTTTTTGGAATTATAAGTTAGCCTTTTAAAAACTATCCATTTGAATGACATGGAATATGTGTTTATTGAAAAGAATGTCCACTAACATAGCTGCAATTCCTCGACGAATATGGACGCATGAAGAGGAAATGTTCCTTCTCGTAATCGTCGCAACATTGGTGGAATAGAGCTGGAAGTTGAACAACTCGTGGCTGCCCGACTTTTACAAACATGTAAGGAATATATTCTAGAGTCCGAGTTTCCAAATTCCAACTTTGTCGAAACTTCATAAATTTTTTTTTCAAATGACCAAGTGGAAACGGTCTTTCACATTGTTACAAACATATTGCAACTTCCATGGATTTAATAGAATGGATCAACCATCAGAAACAATCAATGTGGTTGATGAGGAGGCTTGGGAAACATACATTGCCGCAAGTCGTTAACTTAGACCTGCTTAAAACCCAATTAGTATGCCTTAGTATAAATAATATAGTTGAATTTTATACTAAGGCATACTATTAACCGATCTTTAGATATTAAATGAATTATTTGCAAGATACTAAATTATCACTTCATACAAGTAATTCATGCGCTTAACTTAGATTAACCAAGTTATAGAGTAGCAAACCATCCAAAAAATTCACAAAATAAGCGGTTGTCATTCGCAATTTATGTGCGTGGTAAAGCACATAAATTGAAGCAGTCATAAACCACAAAACAAATGATCGCACGATCATTGATAATCCTTTGTGAATGTAACTTACAAGAACTCAAAATCAACTTTTGGACGGTGCTTTGCCTAATGTATAATAATTGGTCGTTCATTCGCCAAAATGTTGCGCACAAACGATTCTATGCTAAAAAAGAGGGCAACGTGCGTTTCGACCGACACTATATTTTTAGTTGCCCTCGTTATAGTACTCATATTGAACTCGGACAATTCCTGAAGTGCCACAAAAATCTTAACGGCTAGGTCCACTTCTTTTTGCGAGCGAATTGCACTTGAAAGATCAATGATAGCATTTTTAGTTTCGTCAAACGCACTACTGATTGAGTTGACAAATTGGTCGTCTGTGCATATAGACATTTCCCTTCTTTTTTTGGCCCCGAAAGTTTTCCATGCCCCCGTTGCTTAGGATTCTACGGCAGTAGATGTGGCATCTCTATTTTTTGTCGTAATATCCTCTAGTCCGGTAGGAATTTCACGGGTATTAATGAGGGTTGGAATTTGTTTTGGGTTTTGAAAGCGCCTGCGAGTCGCTCCAAACTCAACAGCGTGTTCGTCGGTGCTTCGCGAATTGCCAAAAATCTCCTCCCAATCCTCAAAGTAAGGGTACGGTTTGTATTTCATTTTGATCAAGTCGGGATTTACCAATTTGAAGCAAATGTTGAATTTAGCAGTAGGAGTAAGCATGCAAATTGCTTACTTATTTGGTTGGAAATAAATGTAAATGAATCTTAAAGGGCATACCTTGACTGCCGGCGCCCAAATCTCAAAGTTTACAATGGATATTGTGTGGTCAATTGGATCTAATGCTATTGCATTGTTGCCGCTCCTCCCAAACAATTTTCTAAGAGCGCGGTAATTCCTTCCCACGAAGCCAATTTAGATAAACTCAATTGTTCCTTTAAAGTTTCGAACATAAATGCGAAACACTTGATTACTTTCTCTGAACTGTAATAGGAGGAAATGCCCCTTATAGTGCAATTAAATTACGGAATCTACCCTTTAAACGGGACAACTCATTCACTACTCGTTCTGAAATTGTAACAGAAAGTAACACCATGCGCAGATGCATGCCTACGTATAGGCAGATCCTACTACCATGCACTCTATCACAACCAATTCCAAACAGGGTTCCAAAATCCTAATTAATTTCTGAAATGACCACGGATAAGAACCCCACAAATTCTAAGAAACACAACAAAATAACAAAAAACCATAGCGGCGGCCAAAAGAGAAACTGTGACCAAAGAGCTGCTAATCGACAATTGCTTAGAGATAAAATGTCAGCCCCACCGACATCCAGTGATGTCACAACTACTACCACTTATGGCGTTTCGCCGGTATCTGCTACCACTTCCACCGTTTTGCCGGTGTCTGCTTCCACCTCTCACGTTCTGGTCACACCTTGTGGTGACATCATGTCGACTACCCCTTCCGGCGTTCTGGCAGTGTCTGCTTCCACCTCCAGCCTTCCGACTGTATCGACTACCCCTCCGGTGTCTGCTTCCACCTCCAGCCATTCGGCGATGTCGACTACTTATTTCGGCAGCAATTCCACTAGCTGAAGTTATCCGCCCAATCCCCAAACAACTAGCAACCTGTTTGGTCAAGGTAGCACTAGCAGCCTGATTGGTCAAGGTAGCACTAGCAACCTATTCAACCTATTTGGTCAAGGTAGCACTAGCAGCCTATTTGGTCAAGGTAGCACTAGCAACCTATTCAACCTATTTGGTCAAGGTAGCACTAGCAGCCTATTCAACCTATTTGGTCAAGGTAGCACTAACAACCTGATTGGTCAAGATAGCACTAGCAACCTATTCAACCTATTTGGTCAAGGTAGCACTAGCAGCCTATTTGGTCAAGGTGGAACTAGCAACCTATTTGGTCAAGGTAGCCCTAGCAACCTATCTGGTTTTCAGGCAAGTGGCACAGGCTTGGGGGTAAGTATCAACTCTCTTTATTTTGGTTTTCCGGCAACCAGCAGTAATATGCCAAGTAGCAGCCCTTTTAGCGGTCTTGGGAGTGGTTTCCAGTCAAACTTTCCATTCAACACTAGAGCATTGCGTGTGCGTTTTGAGCACTTGCTTTCTAGGTTTAATTGTTTTTCTTGGCTCATTGATAATCCTTGCATCAAATTTAACCCGATCACATTTTTGGTTACCGCCAAGTACCAATTTGTTTGGGACTATGCCGTTCAGGACTCATACCGCGCACAACATGCCTCATGATAGACATGGTCACAACAAGTCAATCGCTTCGTAGCCTGACCATCGAGAACTTGTAGTTCACATATGAGACACCAATCTTCAGCGGGTCCAGCCTCCTCAGCATTTTCAATGGGTCCAACCTCTTCAACATCTTCAACGGGTCCAACCTCTGCAGCATGTTGAGCTCCTGTTAGATGATAGTAGAGGAAATTTAAGGAACGTACCGAACACAATCGGAAGCGAGTTCACCGGAGTTAGAATTGACACCTTACAACTCGCCGGATTTTTGGTTTGTCACGATTGTCAACGGAATGCAGAGACATTTCCGTTCAACGGATTGATAATAGCTATTTTGTGTGCGGGAAACTAAATTCAACATGGCATAATGGATATTGGTAAAAATGTTTTGTTCTATGAGGCCCCATGGAGTGTTGAAATCGATGACACTTTCATAGGTCTATTGGCAGAACATACAGAAAAACTCAATTGAATTGTGAAGAAAAGTGATTATTTTGTGTTTGCCGATTGAATGGATCGTCTAAACGAAAAACATGGCACAACATTCAACACTAGAGCCTTGCGTGTGCGTTTTGAGCACTTGCTTGCTAGGTTTAATTGTTTTTCTTGGCTCATTGATAATCCTTGCATCAAATTTAACCCGGTCACATTTTTGATTACTGCCAAGTACCAATTTGTTTGGGGCTATGCCGTTCAGAACTCGTACTATGCATAACATGCCTCATGGTAGACATGGTCACAACAAGTCAATCGCTTCGTAGCCTGACCATCGAGAACTTGTAGTTCACATATGAGACACCAATCTTTAGCTGTTCCAGCCTCCTCAGCATCTTCAACATGTCCAACCTCTGCAGCATCTTGAGCTCATGTTAGACGATAGTAAAGGAAATTTAAAGAACATACCGGACTCAATCGGAAGAGAATTCGCCGAAGTTAGAATTGACACCTTACAACTCGCTGAATTTTTAGTTTGTCACGATCAGAGAAATTTCAGTTCAATGGATTGATAATGGCCATTTTTGTGTGTGGGAAACTAAATTCAACATGGGCATAATGGATATTGGTAAAAACGTTTTATTCTATGAGGCCCCATGGAATGTCGAAATTGATTGCACTTTCATAGGTCTATTGGAAGAACATGCTGAGAAATTCGATCGAAATGTGAAGAAAAATGATTGTTTTGTGTTTGTCGATTGCATGGATCGTCTAAACAAAAAACATGGCACAACATTCAATACTAGAGCATTGCATGTGCGTTTTGAGCACTTGCTTGCCAGGGTTAATTGTTTTTCTTGGCTCATTGATAATCCTTGCATCAAATTTAACCCGGTCACATTTTCGGGTTATCGCTGAGTACCAATTTGTTTGGGACTAAGCCGTTCAGAACTCGTACTGTGCACAACATGCGTCGTGGTAGACATGGTCACAACAAGTCAATCGCTTCGTAGCCTGACCATCGAGAACTTGTAGTTCACATCTGAGACACCAATCTTTAACGAGTCCAGCCTCCTCAGCATCTTCAATGGGTCCAACCTCTTCAGCATCTTCAACATGTCCAACCTCTGCAGCATCTTGAGCTCTTGTTAGATGATAGTAAAGGAAATTTAAGGAACGTACCGGACACAATCGGAAGAGAATTTGCCGGAGTTAGAATTGACACCTTACAACTCGCCAAATTTTTGGTTTGTCACGATTGTCGACGGAATGCCGAGAAATTTCAGTTCAATGGATTGATAATGGCTATTTTGTGTGTGGAAAACTAAATTCAACATGGGCATAATGGATATAGGTAAAAACATTTTGTTCTATGAGGCTCCATGGAGTGTCGAAATCGATGGCACTTTCATAGGTCTATTGGCAAAACACGTAGAAAAACTCGATCGCAATGTGAAGAAAAGTGATTATTTTATGTTTGCCAAATGCATGGATCGTCTAAACAAAAAACATGGCACAACATTCAACACTAGAGCATTGCGTGTGCGTTTTGAGCACTTGTTTGCTAGGTTTAATTGTTTTTCTTTGCTCATTGATAATCCTTGCATCAAATTTAACTCGGTCATATTTTCGGTTACCACCGAGTACCAATTTGTTTGGGACTATGCCGTTCAAGACTCGTACCGCGCACAACATGCCTCATGGTAGACATGGTCACAACAAGTCAATCGCTTCGTAGCCTGGCCATCGAGAACTTGTAGTTCACATATGAGACACCAATCTTCAGCGGGTCCAACCTCCTTAGCATCTTCAATGGGTCCAACCTCTTCAGCATCTTCAACGGGTCCAACCTCTGCAGCATGTTGAGCTCCTGTTAGATGATAGTAGAGGAAATTTAAGGAACGTAATGGACACAATCGGAAGCGAGTTTGCCGGAGTTAGAATTGACACCTTACAACTCGCCGGATTTTTGGTTTGTCACGATTGTTGACGAAATGCGGAGAAATTTCAGTGCAATGGATTGATAATGGCTATTTTGTGTGTGGGAAACTAAATTCAACGTGGGCATAATGGATATTTTGGCAGTGTTTTCAGACACGACCAAGTCACAAAACCGGTGAGGCTACAGGTTAGGGGGTCGGACCACTTGTTGAATCGGTTTAGTTATCGGTCAACAAAATATATAATTCAAACTTCAATGACATAACAAAATACTTACATCGAAACAGATGAAAATATGATTCATTATTTGTAAAAAGGAGTTGACTTTCGTGCGGTCCCAAAACGCACATCGTGAAATGGTACCGTTAAATTAACACGCGTAGAGTGTGTACTATATAATTATATATATATATATATATGTAATGTTTTATATATTCTATATATATATATATATGTAGGAAAAATATGGTTTCTTGTAGTCCATTTACATTATTCTCGTACTAATGGTGCATACTATGTTGACTTTCCTATGGTCCATACATTCACCTCGTACGAAATGAAACAACCCCTTCCACACATCACACGTGCGTTTTAGTCGTGGGGAATTTACGTGTGATTTAATGTACTTGGTTGTGGTCCCTGCATCAACTGTCTCATTTTTCATTGTCAATTGGTGACTTTACAATATACTCACGGTCCCACGCAGAATAGTCTTCTTATGCTACCAGCATTTATGCACACGTGTAAAGTCACAACTCATGTTATATGTTAAAAAAATTCAATCTGTGTCAAATATTTGTACAAACTATATATTTTAATTTCAGTTTATACTTTCGTGGATATATTTTATTTCTGTTATTTATATTCAACTACCCAATTGGGTTGGGAAAAATATATGCCTCTTCACATTCTATATTAAATCCAACAGGTGCACACTAGCGATAATTAGTTGTTATTATTTTACGAACACGCATGCAAGTCTGCGTAATAAATACAATACTTCATATCGAATTTCTTCGTCTTCCCAAGCATCACAACCCTTCCCCCCCTCATTAATGATTCACGACTATTTATGCTAAACGTTGTTTCCCACCCTTTTGGCGTTGCAACGGTCTTTTATTTCAAATTTCTATTTAAACACGTCCAAAACAATTTAAACTTTACACACATCCCACATTCGGCCTAGATAATCTACATAACGCTAATTGTTAAATATTTGAGAAGCCATATTGTTACGCCAAGAGTGTCAAGCCGGCGTAGTCGAAACTGTGTCAATGTACTCTGTGTCGTCGGGGGGGGGGGGGGGGTCAAAGGGGAGTGGCGTACTGCTTGCTCTAATGGGTCCAGTTTCATATGTAAACGGATGAATTTGAGCAACAAGGCGCATGCCACTAAAATATCGCATTTAGTAGCAACTGGAAATGGGTTGGGTGGTCTAGAATTGGCCATCTCACTTTCAACAATCCAAATGCACACTCAATAACATTATGAGCCCTACTATGTTTCATGTTAAAGAATTTTTCCCGATCGCGGGGTCTTTTCTGACCATTGCTCCATTTATCCAAGTGATATCTTTTACCTTTGTTAGGTGTTAGAAAACCCTCACCATTTTTATATCATAGATCACATAGGTAATATTGACATGTTATGAATCAAGCATCTTAATCTAATTAGCAAGTTGGCAAGTTGGCCCATTATTACATGATTTTTGAAAAAAAAAATCTTATAAATTATTTACTAACCCGTTGGAACCTTCAACCCATTTTCTCGTACTAAGGCCTCACGAAGTACGTTAGTGTCAGCTACCGACCTATCCCAACCCGTCAGGATGTAAACAAAGTTTTTGTTAACGTCACAAATGCCCTAAACATTTGTTGTAACTAAGCCCTTACGCGTATGGTAACGTTATTTATCCTTCACTGGTACACGAAGCTTAACGTGTGTACAATCTAGTGCACCGAGACATCCCTAAATGTAATTGAAAATTATTATTGTAGTTAGTTACATTATTGTGAACTTTACCTTGGGATAAATAAATCTAATCAGGAAAGTATCTAGGAGTAAGGAACAACTTTTCTTACCGGGAATAATTTACAACGCTCATCAGTACAATCATCCGCTATTGGAGTTGGAGTCACCATTAAATGTTCCATGATGTTGAACAATGCGTCCATAGTTTTATGGAAGTAATGACTCACAGTTTGCCCCGACCTTTTGAAATCAAAACGAACTACTCGGTTTTTAGGATGGTGGGCTAGAGTTTGTAAGAACAACGTTGCATCTCTTGAACGTTCACGTATTTTGAACTCGTTAACCCCACGCCCCTCACAGTGTTATAATAGATAACATAGTTTGTGGAAACTATTCCTATCCATGCGTAATATGTTAATGCAATCTTGGTCGTTGATGTGAATAAGGTCTTGCATATGCGCAATCTACCTAGGAAGGCGACCAAACATGCTATATGAATAACCCCTTTTTTGTTTATTAGAATTTGACACTCGTTTCCTTGCAAAGTAGTATGTAGTCAACAACAATATTGGCCTTAACCGAAGCAAAATTAATTGTGTGCCAGCAATAATCACTGCGTTTGCCCTCCAATCCATCCTACCAATAATTTAACTAAATCATTATGGTTGAGTATAAAGATATTAAAAGTTTTCTAGACTATATGTAGTAATAGTAAGTTGTTTATTAAGATAACAATAGTAAATGTCAATGGTGCAGTTTATAATTATTAACAATTGTGATAAAATATGTCTAATAAACAACTTAATTTCAGTTCAAGCTACATGTAGTTAAAGATTGCAATACTTCCATTTATTAGAGGACAATGAGAATACAAGCTCACTGAACATTTCATACATGCCATGCAATACCCAATGAACAACATGCTTAAACTTATACCTGTAACACCCCAGATTTTTCATAGATCTACATGATATTTATTTTATTAGTGTTTGATTATTATTATTAATTAATTCATTAGTAAATATCTAATTCCAACGTGTGAAGCCTATCTATCACTATTTCAACTTTATAAATTAATCATGAATTATATTTACTATTAAAGTTAATAATATTAACGTTATTTTCTATTAGGACTTTAATTATTGGTAGAGCATTACGAATAAGTTAACTTGGGATTAATGGTTCATTAGTTTTAAGCGCAGCCTTTGAGTTATTTATTCTTCCATGTCGTTTCACTCTTACGCATTGCGTACCTTAATTCTGACAATTTCTCCCTCGACAAGTAAAGTCACTGAAGGTATTTCATTCATCATATTTAATTGTCTATTCTAGTGTACATGTGTGCATGAATTGAACAAGATTATTTATTTATTGTGAAAAATATTGGAGGCTCCCCATGAAAGTTAAATGAGGAATTTTGCAAAGTGCATGTCGTTTTCTAGCCATAGTTTCATGTGAGGATCAAAGCTTGTTTAATTGTAATTTTTTATTGTAATGAAGGTTATTATGAAGTCATTATTTTATTGTAATTTATTTTGGATTTGTGTCATGCAACCTAATAACCTCAGTTCTTGTATATATCACACCCATTACATTGCAGATCGTACTAAGGCTTTGGTAGAGAAATCATTATATTCTTTTATGGGTTTAGTTCCAGTTTGCTAACGAACAGATTCTAATGTTAGTTGTTACTCAATTGATTTCACAATAAGGTGGAAGTTAAGTTTGTGATTAGTAGTGAAAGTTAAGTTTGTGATTAGTAGTGAGATACTATTATGATTAAGTAGTTGGGTTGTAAAAATTAGTAATTTTAGGTAGACTTACTTTAATTGCATATAAATTAGCTTAAGTATTGAGATGAGTAATTATGTTGGTCAATAGGTAGATCAGATTAGCTTTTGGCATATTTTGCCTTCTCTACGACCCAATCCAGGTGCGTGTTTCAAAACCCTATTATTATACGGGAAGAAAGTACGTGCTACATGTATATTGTTGGAAAATTGATTAATTGAAATGGGTTTGTACAGCTGACTTCGGGTCAGATTTTGAGTTGGTTCCACTTGTCGTATTGACGACTTCAAGATGGGAACGTTTTCTCCTATGTGAGAGCTTCGAAACGATATATTGCACGCTCAAAATGGTACATGGGTGAATGATAAATTGATGCTCAAAGATAGCTACACAAAGCTGAAAATATTGAAGTAAATGAGGGAAAAACCATAAAGTGAAGATGGTCATCCCACATGGGAAAAAGAACACTATCTTTTTGGGTTTATCAATAGCAATGCATTATTAGCATAATAAGAATGTGTTGGCTAGAGTCTCCTCCCTCTCCTACGTGCGCGCAGGGGGGTGCAAATGCGAGCCAAAAATTAGTGCGACTAATGCGATTCGGGCTTGCGCACACGACGTACGCGCCGAATGTCGGTCTGTTTAGCCTGTCGGGCTCCCGCTCGTGTGGGCCTTGTTTTGCAACTTCAATATTTATTTTTATGTTTTAGGTAACAAAATTAATTCAGATTTGGATAATATTTTTATATTAAATTCGAAGCATCAAAACGCGTCCAGATTCATCCGAAGATATAGTCTTATCTTAATTATGATCTGGTATTATCTTAATTAGAGATTTGCATATATCTAAAAGATCCCGTTTCTTGTTAATCAAGTCAGCCGACTCTCTCCCTAATTAGTATAAATAGGGGTCGCTCCCCATAGGGTTAATCATCAAAAAAAAATATATACACTTTTGCATACACGAAAAAAGGGGTTTTAAGCATTTTGTGGTGGTGGTGGTCTGTTACTGTTCGAGTTCGCCGGGATTGTTCTGCGAGTGCTAGCAGCCAATTCGAAAGGTCGTTTTATCCTGAGAAGAGTTAGTCCAACGATCTTAGCACGTGGAGAGGACTAAACTACTTTAAGGAAACCGAGAAGGACTCGACCAATTACTACGGTTATTTTCAGTGTCTACTTTACTATTTATTTTGTTTATTTGCGTGTCAATTTATATACTGTTCGTTATCTCCATTGTTTCTAACAATCTTAAAGTAGTTTATGTCTTGAGACGAACAGGTTAAACGATTGGCGATAGATTTTTGTTTCAGAAAATTACTTTCAAAACTCGGTTTAATAACCGTAGTATATTTTTTTTCTGTTGCAAAAATTATATACAGGTTTTATATATATAAACAAAATTATAGTTTTTATTCGTGAAGGATTATCTGAATCCTCACCTACTACAAAAGAACTGTTTCTGTATCTCAAAATAATTTGAAGAATTTTCGTAATTCTTCCGTGTTCTAATAAAACTTTTGAAACGTTTCAGATGTCTGATACCAACGAAAACGTGGACATGAGCATTACTGATGCCAGTCTTAAGACGCCCCAAACGTCTAAATCGCAGGCTTCTGGCACTGCTCTGAAAACTATGCATCTACGTATGGCAAATTTGGAAAATCCGGTTGCTCCCACGGTTCCTATGAGCCATCATGAGAAACCGGCGAAATTCGATGGAGAGAATTTCAAACTTGGCAGCAAAAGATGCTGTTTTATCTCACCATGCTGAATCTTGCGAGATTCTTAAAAGAAGATCCTCCTTCGGTTAGAGAGGATGAAATTGATGCACAATCGCAGACGGCAATTGATGCATGGAAGCACTCTGAGTTTCTTTGCCGAAATCTGATTCTGAACAGTTTGGTAGACACGTTGTACCAAGTGTATAGCGTGAAGAAAACGGCAAAAGAATTGTGGGAATCCTTGGACCACAAGTATAAAATCGAAGATGCTGGTGCCAAGAAATTCCTCGTGGGTCAATTCTTGGACTACAAGATGAAAGACTCGAAGACTGTGATCAGTCAAGTGCAAGAGTTTCAATTGATTCTCCATGGGATTCATGTTGAGGGGATGATCTTGAGTGAATCTTTCCAGGTAGCTTGTATCATCGAAAAGCTACCACCTGGTTGGAAAGATTTTAAGAATTATCTAAAGCATAAACGAAAGGAGATGAGTATTGAAGATTTGATTGTCAGGCTTCGTATAGAAGAAGACAACAAGGGTGGAGATAAAAAGGCTTCCAATGTTGTTGTTAACACCAATGCTGCTAGGGCAAACGTGGTGGAGCATGACAAAGGCTTGAAGAACAAGAAGCCTAAACCTGGGCCAAAGATTGGACTGAAGGGTGGAATTTCTAAACCGAAGAAATTCGTGGGCAAGTGCTACAACTGCAACAAAGCGGGGCACAAGTCATCTGACTGCCGACTGCCTAAGAAGAAAGGCAAGGAGACTAATGAGGCCAATCTGATGGACATTGCGTCCGAACTTGACCTCTGTGTTGTGATCTCTGAAATGAATCTTATGGATGCTAATCCGAAGGAATGGTACCTCGACATTGGAGCTACCCGTCACGTCTGTAGTGACAAAAATGCTTTCTTTGAGTTGACTCTTGCTGATAACGGGGATATGATCTACATGGGCAACTCTGCTACCTCTGAGATCAAAGGGAAAGGGACGGTGCGCCTCAAGATGACTTCTGGAAGGGAAGTTACGCTGATGAATGTGCTGTATGTGCCGGACATTCGTAGGAATCTAATTTCTGGGTACTTGATGGACACTCATGGCTTCAAGATGGTGTTCGAATCTCAGAAAATTGTGCTTTCCAAATGTGGTGTTCACATTGGAAGAGGTTATGTGAAAGAAGGGATGTGGAAAATGAATGTAATGGCTGTTAAGCCCACCTCTTTTGATTTTAGCAATAAAACTTCTACTTCTGTTTACTTGCTTGAGTCGTCTAATCTATGGCATGGTAGATTAGGACATGTTAATTATGAGTCATTACGTAAATTAATTAACATGAATCACATACCAACGTTTGAAATTGATTCCAAACATAAGTGTGAAACTTGTGTAGAGGCAAAACAAACAAGAACACCGTTTACAACCATTCAAAGAAATACGAAACCTCTAGATTTAATTCACACTGATGTATGTGATTTAAAATTTGCACAAACAAGAGGTGGAAACAAGTATTTTATAACTTTCATTGATGATAGTACAAAATACTGTTATGTATATTTACTGAAAAGTAAAGATGAAGCTATAGACAAATTTGTTTTATACAAGCAAGAAGTCGAAAACCAGCTTAATAAGAAAATTAAGATGGTTAGAAGTGATCGTGGTGGTGAATATGTTGAACCATTTGGTGAATTTTGTTCACAACATGGAATTATTCACGAGGTCACTGCGCCATACTCTCCCCAATCGAATGGGATGGCAGAAAGAAAAAATCGATCTTTAAAAGACATGATGAATGCCATGTTATTAAGTTCTGGATTACCACATAACATGTGGGGGGAAACCATCTTGTCGGCTAATTATCTTTTAAATAAGATACCCAAAAAGAAAGAAGTAAAGACTCCCTATGAATTGTGGAAAGGTCGAGAACCTTGCTACAAATTTTTAAAAGTGTGGGGGTGTCTTGCTAAGGTGTCGTCACCTTTTCCTAAGAAAATGAAAATAGGTCCAAAGACGGTGGATTGTATTTTCATTGGCTATGCGCGCAATAGCACTGCTTACCGTTTTCTTGTGCATGAATCTAAAAACCCCGAGATTCATAAGAACACGATAATGGAGTCAAGGAATGCAACGTTCTTTGAACATATATTTCCTTGTAAATCCAATGTGGCTGGACCAAGTTCTTCAAAACGAACTTTCGAAGAGATTGACAATAGTCAAGATCTAAAAGAAAATGAAGAAATAGACGAGGTCCAAGAAGAGCCAAGAAGAAGTAAAAGGGTAAGGACAGAAAACTCCTTTGGACCAGAGTTTCTAACTTATATGATAGAGGTAGAGGATGAGCCTAAAACATATAAAGAAGCTGTAAGGTCAGTGGAAGGCCCTTTATGGAAAGAAGCCATACAAAGTGAGATTGATTCCATCTTACAGAATCACACTTGGGAACTGGTAGATCTTCCTCCGGGATGTAAACCATTAGGTTACAAGTGGGTTTTCAAAAGGAAAATGAAAACAGACGGAACAATTGAAAAGTATAAGGCTGGGCTTGTGTCCAAAGGATACAACCAACGAGAAGGCCTTGATTACTTTGATACGTATTCTCCTGTAACGAGAATAAATTCAATAAGGATGATTTTGGCGATTGCATCTATCCGAAATCTTGCAGTACATCAAATGGATGTAAAGACTGCTTTTCTTAATGGAGATCTTGATGAAGAAATCTACATGGAACAACCCGAGGGTTTTGTAGCTCCTGGAAAAGAAAAGAAAGTCTGTAAATTGGTGAAGTCTCTCTATGGACTTAAACAAGCACCAAAGAAATGGCACGAGAAATTTGACAACGTCATGTTGACAAATGGCTTTAGAATCAATGAGTGCGACAAGTGTGTCTATGTCAAAACTACAGAAGAAGGATATTTGATTCTCTGTCTATATGTTGACGACATACTCATTGTGGGAAGCAACGACCGAATGGTAAATTCCATTAAAAGTTTGCTGAATTCAAGGTTTGATATGAAGGACATGGGGCTGGCCGATGTAATCTTAGGAATTAAGATTAGAAGATCGCCAGAGGGTCTCATATTAACTCAGTCACACTACGTGGACAAGATACTTGAAAAATTCAGCAAGGGTGATTTTGGTGCAGCCAGAACTCCAATTGACACGAGTCAACACTTGTCTACGAATAAGGGAGAAAGTGTTGATCAAGTCGAGTACGCTAGAGTGATAGGAAGTCTGATGTACTTAATGAGTTGTACACGACCAGGCCTTGCCTATACAATTAGCGCATTAAGTAGATTCACGAGTAACCCAGGGCATGAGCACTGGAAAGCAGTCGTGAGAGTACTTAGGTACTTACGCTATACTCGTGACTACGGGTTGCACTATACTAGAGATCATGATGTACTTGAAGGTTACACCGATGCAAGTTGGATCTCAGATATACAAGACTCCAAGGCAACAAGTGGATACGTATTCACTGTGGGAGGTGCAGCCGTGTCATGGAAATCTTCAAGACAAACTATCATAACCAGATCCACGATGGAAGCTGAGTTTGTGGCATTGGATAAATGCAGTGAAGAAGCCGAATGGCTTCGTAACTTCTTGGAAGATGTTCCTGAGTGGCCAAAACCGGTGCCGGCAATTTGCATAAATTGCGATATATAGAGCAAAGAATGCTCTATATAACGGTAAGTCTAGACACATACGTCGACGACATAACACCGTTAGACAACTGATCTCGACAGGGGTTATCACCCTTAACTACGTAAAGTTAAAAGATAACATTGCGGATCCGCTAACCAAAAGGTTAAATAGAGATCAAGTTGAAAAGACATCGAAGGGAATGGGACTTAAGCCTATTGGAAACTAAAGTCTTATGAAGGAAAACCCAACCATGTTTGACTGGAGATCCCAAGATCTTGGTTCAATGGGATAACCTAATTGTAAGAACTTTGCACGGTCACTGTGGGGGTCAACCCTTGTCCATTCCTAGATGAAACAGTGACACCCGTAATGGAAAAGGTTAAGCATCGTGCTTTTAATGATTCTTACACGTCGGAAATCCGAGCGGAGTAATGCGGGTTACTCTTAGATAAGAAATCACCTATGTGAGAGAGAGGAGGGGCCGCCTCTGAGGAAAATTGTGGGGGCTTAATTTTCTGGAAAACTCTTGCAGAACCAGGCGTATGTCCAGGGCCAAAATGGACATAAACCATGAGAACCGCAACGGTAAAAGGAATTATACCTGTGTGAGATTTATGAAACGTTTGCACAAACGGCTGATAGTTCAATGACGTCAAGTCACACTATCGGCTAGCAAAGAAAGTACTTCTCATGAGGGAAGGTTCAAGGGCGTGTCCTACCAATCCTATGCAGGCATAGTCCGTAGTACTCCACCACCACATGATGTATGCATGATCATTCAATTTCATTCATGTGGGGGATTGTTGGAAAATTGATTAATTGAAATGGGTTTGTACAGCTGACTTCGGGTCAGATTTTGAGTGGGTTCCACTTGGCGTATTGACGACTTCAAGATGGGAACGTTTTCTCCTATGTGAGAGCTTCGAAATGATATATTGCACGCTCAAAATGGTACACGGGTGAATGAGAAATTGATGCTCAAAGATAGCTACACAAAGCTGAAAATATTGAAGTAAATGAGGGAAAAACCATAAAGTGAAGATGGTCATCCCACATGGGAAAAAGAGCACTCTCTTTTTGGGTTTATCAATAGCAATGCATTCTTAGCATAATAAGAATGTGTTGGCTAGAGTCTCCTTCCTCTCTTACGTGCGCGCAGGGGGGTGCACATGCGAGCCAAAAACTAGTGCGTCTAATGCGATTCGGGCTTGCGCACACGACGTACGCGCCGAATGTCTGTCCGTTTAGCCTGTCGGGCTCCCGCTCATGTGGGCCTTGTTTTGCAACTTCAATATTTATTTTTCTGTTTTAGGTAACAGAATTAATTCAGATTCGAATAATATTTCTATATTAAATTCGAAGCATCAAAACGCGTCCAGATTCATCCGAAGATATAGTCTTATCTTAATTATGATCTGGTATTATCTTAATTAGAGATTTGCATATATCTAAAAGATCTCGTTTCTTGTTAATCAAGTCAGCCAACCCTCTCCCTAATTAGTATAAATAGGGGTCGCTCCCCATAGGGTTAATCATAAAAAAAAATACACTTTTGCATACACGAAAAAAGGGGTTTTAAGCATTGTGTGGTGGTGGTGGTCTGTTACCGTTCGAGTTCGCCGGGATTGTTCTGCGAGTACTAGCAGCCAATTCGAAATGTCGTTTTATCCTGGGAAGAGTTAGTCCAACGATCTCAGCACGTGGAGAGGACTAAACTACTTTAAGGAAATCGAGAAGGACTCGACCAATTACTACAGTTATTTTCAGTGTCTACTTTACTATTTATTTTGTTTATTTGCGTGTCAATTTATATACTGTTCGTTATCTCCATTGTTTCTAACATATATTAGTAGTATACATATATATATATATATGTGTGTGTGTGTGTGTGTGTGTGTGTGTGTGTGTGTGTGTGTGTGTGAGTGTGTGCATACGATTATGTATATATGCCAATTTTAACACGATCTTAAGTGCATTGTTACAAGTTGGTTTCTTTAATTGGTGGTTAGTTTGATGGTAACTTGTACTGTGTATTATTTGAATTGTTGTAATGTTACCTGATTACTTAAACTATTAATTTGTATTGTTGTTGGATAAATAATTTTGTTGACTGGTTATTTGTACTAATTGACGAGCATGCATTGTTTGCATGTGGTTAGATTGACGAGAATGTATTCATTACATGTGGAAAATGATGGACGAGCATGCAATCTTCACATGTGGAATGATTGACGGGCATGTATTCCTTACATGTGGAAAATAATTGACGAGCATGCATTCTTTGCATGTGGAATGATTGACGAGCATGTATTCATTACATGTAGAAAATGATTGACAAACATGTATTTTTACATGTGACATTGACGAACGTGTACTTTTATACGTGGTACTGGTTGACTAGTATACACTTCTATATGTGGAATCGATGAGCATTACTTGATTGTTCTTATTCATGTTACTATTTTGACTGTTTTGTGGATATATTAAGGTTAATATTGTATGTACCTCGACTGATTGTTGAACCTTTTGATTATTGATATGCCTTAATTGCTGGTTTTCAAAATAAAAGTGCATGACATCACCTTGCACACAAACACGAACACTACTGAGATTTTAATCCCACGCATGCATTATTTCTTTCTTTCTTCCACAACTTAGGCAGTGATATGTTCGTACCAAAGGATGAAGGGTAACGAGAGGAGTAGAGCTGCTGTACTTTGTGTTAATTTCTATTTTGAGCGTTTAGTTTGTTTAAGTTTTAAACAATTGGACCGTAAATCATTCTAGATCAGTTGTTTCCTTTATTAGTTTTGGATTGTTAAATGTTGAACTTTGTTAGCACTATGCGGGATTTATTTCATTGAAATTGGTTTGGTTATTTTTATTGGAGTTGTTACTGGATTTATTTAGCTAAAATTATGAGGTGTTACAATACCACTATACCAATTAAGTTAAAAACCTTAAAGTAGTGTTTAACAAGGAAACTATATCACCGAACACTAGCCTCAACCCCCCCAAAAAAAATCCAATTACAAAAAAATTAAAGCCACATATCAAACGCTCTCATGGCCAATATGACTTGAAATAAGTATGTATCAAACTTGGGTATAGATTAAGAAAAATGCCATAAACCATCAAACTTAACAAATTTAAATATTATAAGTTAGAATTAGATATACCATAAACACACTTAGTTATAAAATTAAAATTAAATATAAATATCAAAACAAGGCTTGAGTTAGGAAACCATACCCGCAATATATTGAACAATCCTAATTAATATCCAACAAACCTTTCAATGTATTGTCCAACGCCACCACCAAGATATCCAAGGTTGAACATGTGATTGAATTTGAAAGTAAAACAAGTGAATCGCATGGTTACATTACAAATCGCCAACCTTACGAAAAACAATCCATAATGAGTGGGTAATTGTTTAGTAACAAAGTAAATGCAATTGAACTACACTAACAAGTGCATAAAATTATTTAGTATGACACTCAAAATTCAGTCAATTGAATGGCGTTTAATAACAGAACATCATAATGTCGTAGGGTAAATCAAGATTTCAACACAAACACAAACTCAAGTACTATATGGGAAACTGAAATTTAATATAACCACAACAATAAAGCTACTTTTACGAACACGGGATCATATTTATTCGAACATGACCACAAAAATGTTATATTTCAATTTGCACAACATATATGGAACTAACAACAATAGATATATGTGTTGCTATGTGATAGTCACCTATATCACACTCACACTATCGTTGTAGATGAACCGTGCGTCCTTTCCGTGCATTCAAGTGTAAACGCAAACAGGGTAAATATGTCGGAAATATAAAAAAACGAGAGAGTAATTAACAGCTTCACAAACCAACAATTAACAGCTTAACAACTGTGCATATTAGTTACCTTGATAAGAATACAACATGTGCCTTCAATTAGCTCGCGCAAGACTCCAATCACTGTCAATGGCAAACGTTGGGTAAGAAAAAACATCACGGTTTCGATTTTCAGGCAAAATCCACATACATTATAACCTAAATCAAGGTAATGACAGAAATTGGGGGGAGGAATTTACCTAGAGAGTCGTACAGAACGATTTTTTGCAAATCACCACCACTTCCGCGCCACCCGTGTTTAGGGTTTATGAGCTCACGCGATTTGGGAAAGTGGATAAAAGAAGGAAAGTCGTTAGTTGTTGAATTAGAGGGGGAAGTATGTTGGGAATATTCCATGGGTTATTGAGGGCAAATTAGTATTTTCATTGGGGCTCGTTTTTTATCCGTTTAGCGAAAACGAGATTTGAAAACTGGGTCAGTCATTTTAAATACGACTGACTCTGGTTTGAAGATGGCCTACCAAAGCTGCAAAATTTACTATTCAATTCGGATATAAAGCCATATAAGGTGCTACAATGACCAACCAAACGTGCCCTTACATTACTAGAATGCCGTTTAGTACGCAACTATACCGTTTGATTATAAACATTGATAATTTATTAAAAGGATTAACGAATTGTGATATGTTATAACCACAAATAGTCAAGTTAGTCATTGTGGTAAAACACCGTTCGAAGGAAATTTCCTCAAAATCAGAAGGCTCACATTCATCATATGTTCAAAACCATGTTATAATGGAAATGCAATCAACTTTGCAATACGACGCACAACTCGAAACTTTCACTTCAACCATTTGTTACAATATCTTCTTATATCAAGTGTTAGGGCACATATCGCTTAATCTAAATATTTAATATGCCACGAATACAAGTCAATTGAGTTAATACACATGTCCAATTTATTTTGTAACTAGCTACATTGACACTTTTTGATTGCAATACAATTTTATTTACTTTCAAAAAAAAAATACACATGTCCAATCTATATCGATAAAAGTCATCCAAAACGTTGTAAAGTGCACTTTGAAATGACTATTAAGATGATCTTTTTTTGTTGTCGTTGTATTTGGCTGTTTAAGTTTATGGTTTAAGCTGACAAAAAAAGTATTGGTTTTCCTCAAATGATGGATTACCTCATGAAAAAAAAAATTAATTATAAACGAAACTGTAATAAAAATTACCGTCAGACTCTCGCTACACGTGTTCACTAACTATTGGATGACACAAATCCCGTCAGCAACGTGATGGGTTACCGAATCATTACCACAGTGACAGACAAGCCTTGCAGCTGCCGCTTTCACGTATATCCTCTTTTCTCTCTCTCTAAAACTTATACAATACGTATACGTATACGTATAAATAACACATACACGGCGGCGAGCGGCGGCCGGAGATACCTTTTTCCGAAAACAGTACAGATTCCGATTACCGAAGATGAAGATTTTCGTGAAGACTTTAAAAGGCTCGCACTTCGAGATCGAAGTGAATCCCGCAGACTCCGTACGAACTCCGCTCTGTATATATGTATATATATGTGTGTGAAATTATCATATACTTAGTGTATATAATGCGTTTGTGTATGTTTAATTTCGATTTTGAACTCGTAAATGAAGCTCACTTGTCTTTTACCAATCAAATTATGAGCTAGGGTTTACCATCATCTGTAAGGATTTAAGCTTGTGTGTGATTAACAATCTGATTTGGCGAGCAATTAGTTAGCCTAACTGTTGCAAAACTAGGTTTAGCTCGAAGAGCTTACTGGCATTTGAAGAAATCGTTTGCGTGTTGTATTAGATTAAATAATTTTTTGTAATACGTTTGCTTCGTGATGTGTATATATAGTTTGTAAAGTGATTGCATTGATATTCTTTATCGGAAACTAGGTGGCCGATTTGAAGAAGTGTATTGAGACAGCTCAGGGTTCTGATGTCTACCCAGCTGCTCAACAAATGCTTATATATCAAGGGAAAGTCCTCAAGGATGAGACGACGGTGGAGGAGAACAAAGTTGCTGAGAAAAGTTTTGTCGTGATAATGTTGTCCAAGGTAATGAGAATAGATTCTCCCGTCCATTGGTACCATATTGTTTTTCGCGAGCTTAGAGTGAATGCGTATATTTACTCTAGTTTAGGTGAAAGAAGGTAGAAAATTGTACTTAAATTCACATAAAGTGATAAAAACATTGTCCTGTAATTGTTGAATCTCAATTACTAGCTAATTCAAAGGTCCTTCTCCCTTTGAGAGTGCCGATTTTCATCCAAAGGAAAAATAGTACTTCTGTGGCCCCGGTCTTAATTCCATTTCCTTTCATTGGTGTCCATGCAAACACGCGTATCTTATGCAACGCAAATGTGGGGATATAATTTAGCTCCATTAGGTTATTTATCTTTTGTTGATCATCATGTTATCAAAATTTGCTAGAACAAGACGACTACAAGTGGTGCTGCAACTGCATCTACTGCACCATCCAGCACGGTGAGTCCATTGAACTCTGTTCTCTGCAGTTTTGGATAACCTTCCTTTGCAATATATTTTGTTAGCATTATCTCATGTTAACGTCTGATGTGATAGACACGTACATGTGCTTAAGTTAAGAATTGACATCCTGTAAAGGTTTGCTAATTCTTGACCAGTTTGTTCCTATTAAACTACTGCTTCCAGGGATTTATCTCGCTGGTTTGCCTTTTTGTTCTGGAAAGAAAGGGAATGGTAAAATAGTAATCTTTCAGTCAGTACCTTATATGGTTCAACATATATGTTAAAACTTATTTTGTCCACAAGTTTGAGTTTGGGTAACTAGTTTCTTGCTTGCATCTGTAACTAGTTCTATAATCATCGCTAAATATCAGAAAGACATTTGAAGGTCCGTTGCCTTCTTACTTGCATTAAGCATACTGGAACGAATTTTGAAGCTGGTTAAGGACTTCATAGAAACGAGTTGTGTTTTCTGTAGTTTATTTTTAATCTTATGGAAATGGCTTAGTGCAAAAATACAGTCAATATCTTGGAAAATTTTCCAATAGGTCTAACTTGCTTGTACTTACTGTTAGATGGCAAAACTCACATGTCTCTATTTGTGTCTATGTACTTGCTATTAAAATAGTTTGGACATCTCTATCCACACCATGCTATTCTGCAAATGTGTAGACGAGATACTAGGCTTTGATCTTGTTGGTTTTTTATTTTCCAAACCACCCAATATAATGGATTGTTTAAGTTGGTTTATGTGTGTTTTCTCTACAGGTCCAACTTCCAAGTAACACAGCTCATCCAACACAGCCCGTAACGGCATCTCCTGCACCTGCGTTAGCTACTGTACCGTGAGTCCATGTTGTTGCTCTACTTTTAAAGTTCTGCCATTTGCAGAAATTTTTCTTATTTTAAAATTTGTGTGCACTTCGCTAAAATCTTTGGGCATCACATGTGTAGCGTGCAATCAGCTCCCGAGTCGGCTCCAGTTCCTTCTCCTACCCCCGCTCTGTGAGTATATTTGAACTGTTTAGTGCTTGTGACATTAAACGAATTGCTTACTCTTTATGACCATTTCTTTAAAAAATGTAATACTCATTTATTAAACAGCTCGACAGATGTCTATGGACAAGCAGCATCAAATCTTGTTGCTGGAAGTAATTTGGAGAACACTGTTCAACAGATTCTAGATATGGGTGGAGGAAGTTGGGACCGAGATACAGTTGTTCGTGCACTGAGGGCTGCATACAATAATCCGGAGAGAGCTATTGATTACCTATATACTGTGAGTCTCCCCTTGAGATCTTGGATATCTGTCTCCTGATTTACGCTTTTCTCAGCATTTACTGCACCTCCAGCTCCCCTTGTTAGAATATGACTGCAAGATGAAAATGAATGTTTTATGTGAATAACAATTTAAGCATTTCCGCAGCCATAATCGATTGCGTATTTTATATCGAAGGACAACTTGAGGTGTACCTCCGTAATTAGTCAAACTTTAGGATAGTCTATTTGTAATGACCTGTTATCTTCAACGGGGCATTTCTTAAATTATTCAAATAGTTCGAGAAGTTTCTGTAATTAGATCAAATCTCGAGGGTATTCAATGTGTTTATTCCTTACATAATTTCAGGGCATCCCAGAGCAAGCAGAAGTTCCTCCTGTCGCTCAGCCTTCTGTGGCCGCGCAGTCGGTGATTCCTGCAATCCCGGGTACACAGCCAGCCGTACCTTCTGGTGGACCTAACTCAAATCCTTTAGATATGTTTCCTCAGGTAGGATATTAAGATATGAAATCACCTTGTTTAATATAAAAAATGGCACGCCATGATATTTTAACTTTATGGGCCAGGGTCTTCCGAATATGGGTTCAAACGCAGGTGCAGGCTCATTAGATTTTCTGCGCAATAGTCCACAGGTAAAAAATATGGTCTCTTTTGACCATGGTTTTCTCTTATAAGGTGTCGAGGTTTGATGTTCTTATTCTCCTTTTCTAGTTTCAAGCATTACGAGCCATGGTGCAAGCCAATCCTCAAATCTTGCAGGTATTTTCATTATTCAATATATTCGTCTTATCTCCTATGTGTAATTCTAGTTTTTCATTGTAATATTATGATGTGTATATATGTGTAGCCTATGCTGCAAGAGCTAGGAAAGCAAAACCCTCAACTAGTACGACTAATTCAAGAACATCAGGCAGACTTCTTGCGTCTAGTAAATGAACCTGTTGAACCTGTTGAGGGAGATGGGTATGAATTGGGCTCATATATTGTTACTTTGTCCTCTTTCACTCCATCCTTGTGATACTTCTGACCAGCCACTTAATACTGCAATACCTGCAGGAACATATTAGAAGAACTCGCTGAAGCAATGCCCCAGGCTGTGACTGTCACCCCAGAAGAGGGGGAGGCGATTGAACGTGTAAGTCTCTTTCTTATCCATGTCTGATTTTCGTTACAAATAGTCCTACAATCTCGTATGTTTAATTATGCCCTTGGATATCATTTTTCTCGTCCAACCTGAAATTATCTTGGTGATTCGCGGGTGATACCTTATGCCTTCCTTTTTATGAATACTGGATGTGGTGAAGGTCATTGAGCAGCTTCGAGTAAAATATGTGCTGTTTCTTCATGCTTGATTATCATCTAAGGAATTGTTAGCAACTTTTAAAGATCATAGCAATTTCAATTATTACTCTTGAATCACTGTTAGTGAATACGTGAAGTAATGCGTGTCTGTAATGTACCATCTCTTTGATACCAAAGAGGCTGCATTTATGATTTTTGTTCATTAGTTATGCGGTTGCGCGTAATCGTGCAATGATTTTTGCAGGTTATAGTGCTTAATTACACATGAAATTAATAGAAAAGGATTGAAATTTAAATCTCAAGAACTATTATTTTTCAAAAAACCATTACATTGGAGATGGTGGGGAGGCCATATTTGGTTTTTGTTGTTCTATTTTTGTATGATATCTTCTTTGCGGATTCTTTTAGCCTCATATTTTGGATTTGTTAAACATTTTGCTTGTAATCTCACCTGCAGCTTGAAGCAATGGGTTTTGACCGTGCTTTAGTCTTGGAAGTATTCTTTGCATGCAACAAGAACGAAGAGTTGGCTGCTAACTACCTATTGGATCATATGCATGAATTTGACGAGTGAAAACTGGTTGTGTCGAATGGGGTCGTTCACTCCATGTCAGCTTTACTTTTTCTCATTTATGCACAACGAGATTTTTCTTGCCATGTCATTAAAATTTTATATATGTTCATCGGCTTTTAAAATGTCTTGTGGAGATACATGGTAGAGCTGTCGAAAGTATTTATCTTCCGCCTCAACTCTCTAGTTTTTGCTGTGTTGTCGCTCTCGCAAGGATGTGTTTGGCTCTCAACCTTCGTTGAACTCGAATTTCATTTGGTTGTACATACTTACAAACATGGTATTTATCAGTTCTAATGCCCACAAAGATGTCTTTCGATTGTTCATATAAATCTGCTTATGTGTATCCAGTCGACAGGCGCGAAACATGTTCAAAAGCGATATAAGTAAAATTAATCGTCCAACCACCATATAGTTACAGTCCCAAGTTTCTGTAAAGACGTTAGAAAAGTTTAACTATTTTAGTCACTTTTTGATCGAGTAAAGTATCTATCATATATATATCATCAGCTTATACTTTGTACTATCTTTTAAGGTAATTTCTAATTTGCTACTTTTTGTTTTCGGCACACGTGCGTTGCTTCACTTATAGACTTATGGTACAAGTATAATAAATATCATGCTACAAATATATATATATATATATATATATATATATATATATATATGTTCCATCATCCAATATCCATGGCCCCTTGAGCCATTGCAGTGTGTCGCTTTCCTTATAACTCTTTTTTCTTTTGTTTTCAAAACAATGACGATTTTACTGTAGCCACCAAATGGGTACACTCATCACCGACTCTTCATCTACCCATGTGCTACCATGTTAATGCAATATAATGCGTCAGAATCCATGTGAACTTAGAATCACCACGTTCACTGAATCCAGTGAAATAAAAATTTAAACTATAAATAAAGAAGTAAAGAACAAATTGTAATTTCTTTTAGGCAGAAATATTAAAAATGCCCGATATCTTTTGTTTACTTTAGTTTTTGCCCCTTAACTTCTTTTTTCGCTAAAAATGCCCGGTAACTTTGCCAAAAATGCCCGAAACACTATTTAACGGATAGTATCAGTCATATCATCAAATTTTGGCATATGTGGCTGCCATGTCATAAAATGTACAAGTATTATATTTCTTTATAATTATCTTTATTATATAAATTATAAAAACCTATTATATAATTTAAAATTTTAATTTTTAATAACTAATAAATTTTAAAAAAAGTCAAAAAGATTAACAAGAAATATCAAATATCTCACATTAACAATATTTTTCTTCCTGTTATAATTAAACCTTATCTATAATTCCATTTTAAAAATTTAATAGTTAAACAACTTTTTAAAAAAATAGAAAAATGAAAAAAGAAAAGAAAGAAAAGATCTGCCCCTTCACATTCCCCCCTGCCCTCCACCACCACCACCACCACCACCACCACCACCACCACCATCACCACACGATTACCACCACCACACGCCCACCACCACCACAACCACACGCCCACCACCACTACAACCTCGAATTGACCACCACCACACGTCTGCGTCGGGTGATTTTGTAAGGGGGTGGTGGAAGTGACGATCTATTTTTGTTTTTTTTTTCTTTTCATTTTTATGTTTTTTTTAAAAGTTTTAATTGTTAAAAAATTAAGTAATTGAAATTAGATTTATATATAAAGTTTTTATAATTTAAATGAATAAAGTTTATTATATTAAAAGAATATATTATAGAGTAAGTTTTTAAAATTTAAATAATAAAGTTAATTATAAAGATTTAACTTGTTTTTAAAAAAAGTAGTTATTAAACATTTTAATTTTTTAAAATAGAATTATAAAATGAGTTTTTATAATTTATATAATAAAGATAGCTAATAATTATACATTTTATGACATGACAATCACATTTTGGCCACATATGCCAAAATTTGATGACATGGCTGTCACTATGCGTCAAATAGTATTTCAGACATTTTTGGCAAAGTTACGGGCATTTTTAGTGGGAAAAAAAATTAGAAAATAAATATTAAAATAAGCAAAAGATAACGAGTATTTTTAACATTTCTGGCTTTCTTTTATTCATTCATTGGCATTGGAAACGAACACTTCATTCCAAACAGTTTAATAAGTTCATCCGTACATAGATATATGTTTGGATCAAAGTTAATTAATCTTCTGGTGGTAATTCTTGCGTTCAGATAAGTTTACAATAATTAATTAGATATAAAGTTAATATTTTACAAATACTCATTAATATTTTATAATATTTTATAATGTTAAAGTTAATATATTTTACAAATACTCATTAATATAATGCCCCTTTCGTGTTGGAGGATATATACAAGTGGTGATAGTAGTTGCTTCCCATGATAAACCACGACTAGTCAACATAATTGATTTTTGTTGATGTGGTTATATATGCTAATTATAAAGAGCAAATTATGATCCTTTTGTTGGGTCAATACAAGGCCTTACAGATAATTTTTGGTGGTTTGTCTCTTTTATTGCGAACTTTATACCTCGTGATCAAGTCAATCTTACTTTTAAAACCCGTTAATCTTTTTTTTTTCAAATAAAAAATGTGAATGTTGATTGTTCGTAAAAATACTTTGTTGTTTTAGTTGACACATTTATTTTTATACTTTAAGTCATTTTTTTTTTAGTTGAGTAAAACTCACCACAGGTTCGTCAAACCAACTAACCATATCTGGCACAAACATCTGCACGTGAAATTTGAGATGCCAGCCAACTCACTCTTAAATTTTTCTTATAATACACTTAAAAAAGGACAGAAAAAATAAATGAAAGGGTGCTCCTAGCTACGGTCTTTAACTAACTACACTCTTCAAGATTCTTGCCTGAAGCTCCACTCTACTAAGTTAAATTCTATTAGTAACAGTTATTTTTGGTAATAATATGTAATTTATTGGAATTTTTTCTTAAATATTTTTGATAAGTTGCGCAATAATAATAACTAATAAAAAGCTTATCTAAAAATCTCAAATTCATGCAAGAGTAGGATATAACAACACGGAAGTAAATAATAGATAGAGCTTCGTTTAATGCATCAATAAATAATAATTAAGAGAGTTGAAGATTTAACAAAGACACGCCAGTTTTATTTATCAAAAAAAAAAAAAAAGACACACCAGTTAGAATACAGCTAGACAGCGAAACATATATGTAATAAATAAAGTATAAATTACCCTAAGCCCCTAACATATGCTGTATTTTCCTCAAAAGTTTTAAAATTAACAATGTGTCTCCTAAAAGTATGTTTAATACCTTAATTAGATTGAAAAATCATTTCATGCAACCTTTGCATTGTTGAAGTGATGTAACCACTACCAATAAAATGTTGAAAAAATGAAGATGTATGTGGTTATTTCCTAAATTCAAGGATAACTTAAATCTGTATTAAATCATCGTCGAGTTGCACCACGTTAACATGCAATAGTTGTAAAAAAATAATTTTTTCTAGATCGTTGATCAGTCATTTATTTTGCATACGTATCCATAATTTTGTTTGTAAAATCTAATTCAGGGGTATCAACTTATTTTAGGGCTATATTGCTATATTTAAAATCTTAGAAGGTAAAATAAATAATAGAGTATACGTTAGGATACTCACTGTGATTTACACAAAATAAAATAAGAAATTGTCTACTGAGATCCAGTCCATATTTTTTTTCCTAAAAATCCTTTTGATCTTTGAAGGGTCCCTCTCTTTCATCCATTATCACCCCCCTTCTGTTTCTCAGAACAAATAGAAATATATATATATATATATATATATATATATGTATATATAATTATAATGGGTTTTTGAGCTATTTTGTGCAGGAAAGTACAGTACACTAAGTTGTTGTTACAAGTGTAAATAGATCTTTGTACCAGGTACTTTTACATTGTCAAATTTTAACTGAATCTTTTTTGCACTTGTTCTATTACTATATATGTGTTGCCAGATCTTAATTACTCTGTTTTTGTATCTATTTTGTGATGAGATATATATCTTTAATATTGAAATGCAGATCTGATTTGCACATGATGATGATTTTGCTTGTTTGTTAGTTGTTGTTGTTGTTGTTGTTGTTGGTGGTGGTGGTGGTGGTGCTGGTTAGTGTTTGAAATCTCCGATAATGAATCGGAGCTTGAGAGACTCTGTTCGGAGTATCCCGCAGCAGCAGCACCGTCGCGGCCTCAGCATCAACGGAGCTCCTAATTCCAAGGATTCCTCCGCCGGTGTTGCTGATAACTTGGATCTCTTCTCCAAAGGCCGCCGCAGCCTCTCCGTCGCCTCTTCCGATGACTCCGAAGGTACGTGATCGATAATACTTACGTAGACCTTGTCTATAGGTCAAAGGCCCAGGAAGAATTAGATCGGATTTTAGACGAAATGTTGGAGTCAATCCCGCGCTTACTATTTGGTTTGCCATATAAATGTGATGGTTTAACCTCTACTGTATAGGCATGGATCAGAGTTTACTTTCGGAGTCAACTAAATTAGTAACGTTTGGCAATGTTTCGAGATCTTTTCGACATGGTTCGAAAAAGTTGTAATGGCAAGTAACTTGAAAATACTCAAGTGTTTCGTTTCGGTAGAGCTAAAAATAAAGATATTTCAGTACTATTCGAGCCACTTATGGAAGAAGAGGTCTATAAATCCGGGTCGGATGGTTTCAATTGGTTCGACCATGGGTTGAAACTAAGATTCCAAACAATCTACTAGGTTGGTTTAATTGTAAGTAAACACGTGTAATGTGGGCTAGTAAGTGCTTTCGAACGTGTTGCCAATGGTTATGGTTGAGCCACATCATTAAATGAACGGAATAATAATGACACAAGTTTTAATACATGAATTAATTGTGGCGATAACCGAGTATTTTAAGCAGATCCTTGATCTAATACGCATTTCATTCACTTTGTCTAGCTTTTAGATGTAGACTGGAAATGATTATTATTGATCAATTTTAAGTTGTAGAATTTGTGTTCATTTAGTTGTACTTTTTTTCTAGTATCTATGAAATTAGGAAGACTCTCCATCGGATCAGCCAAACCGGGAAGGAGTGGGTTGGATGATCTATTGTCGTCTGCTGAAGGGGGGAAGAACGATTACGACTGGTAATTCCTAAATCTCATCTTCTTACTGTGGTACTGGTGACATCTATCTAGCTTATGCTCAAATTCTTAGTGCTAGTATTACTTATTACTTATTTGAGTTCGTTCAATGCTTTGCTTTATCCTTATGAAGCTGATTTGCATGTTATAATCAATGAGATAAAGTTGCAACGTAAGTTGTTCCATACACACCATACTTGTGCATTAGAGGAAATTGTTGGCAAGCTTAGGTAGAGCCTAAAGTAGAATATAATCCTATACATTGCTCATGAGTCGGAATATTAAGGATTGTTCGCATATTTCACCATATTTACCATCGTGAATTTGGATGTTTTGCCTGAATCTAAGTAAACATTCGCCGGATTCTTGTGCCTTCAACTAATTTGCATGGTCTATTTTTTTTTTTTTTTTAGATTCTAGATTATTGAAGGGGGAATTAATTATACTGGAAAAAATTCTTTAGCGGCACTAGAAAAGAGTCAGTACAGATGCATACAGTGACTCGTTTTAGTGACAGCCTCCGAATATATTGCATATCTAGATACTGGTTGAGAGCATACTCTTGTCAACCATAGTTAACCATGTACAAAGTAGAACAAAGTTTCCATAAGATGTAATAGCTTCATTCAGAAATCTGAACTAAGAAAATCCTACATTTCTTTCAACAACGAACAAATTAGAGTACTGCAAGAAGTAGAAGCACAACATTTAACTGTCTGCGTCGTGTAGAGTAGCTAATTCATAGAATTCTGTTTCTCCTTCAATGAAAAAGAACAGTTTTCAGAATTCATTTCTATTTACCACGTCATAACGGGTGTATGACTGGAATTATGAAATTGAGATATACTAATGATGGAAAGCATACACAATAAAGTGGAATCAGGTCAAAATATCACCATACAACAAAATTGGATCAGGTCCAAACTGGTTCAAAGATTCACCTTCAAGTGGGTAACACCCTTATCCTTGTAGTATCTGTGAAGACTCCAGAAACAGAAATAAACATTAGTAGCTGGAACCGAAATCATTAGTAAAAAATAAACTTAAAACTACAAATTCAAGTACAACCTTCTAACAACTAGAGTCCGAGGGATAAATTAACTATGACTCCACGTTTTTTAATTTGATTCTTACTTTTTTTCTTTTAGTACTGGATCTGCATCGGCTAAGTTCCGAATCGTTGAAAGTGTGAAATACTCCAAGTAGCAGTTATTATACACATCTCTGACTTCCTTTTATTTATGTTAACAATAGGCTTCTTACTCCTCCTGGAACTCCTTTGGTCCCTACTTCGGATAGAAATGAATCTCAACAAGGTCATATGGCTCCAAGAAGTGGTCCATTGGCCAGGTCTACTTCTACAACCAAGGCTTCAAGGGTATGTCACCCGTTCCCCATTGTTCACTTTGAGCTTTAGCACAAGATGCTTGGTCTTTGCGTCGTGTCTATGTATATTTGATGTCGTATCAGTTGTCTCTGTATTTATAGGGGTGAATTGCCAAACTAACCCGCTTAGTATTTGTTTTACCAAAATAAGGGAAAATTTAAACAATATTCCCAAAAATGATGTTGTTTCTCAGTTTTAGTCCCATAATGATCTGCTTTTCAATGTTAGTCCTATCTTGATCAATTTTTATTAAATTTGGTTCTTCGGGCGGGAATCAGGTTCATATAATGATTCTACTTTCAATTATGTCGTGTATTGCTCATCTGTTTTCCGTTTTAGTACCAAAGGTGTTAATGTGAGAATTATTTTTTTGTAAGAGTGTCATTTAAGGGATTTATGTATATTTGTCATTATTCATCAATTATATTGCTCGTCTTATATCCCATGAAACCACTTTGAAAGCATGCAATTTGCCACTTTCAGCTGTCAGGGTCTCAGTCAGAGAGCAACCATGCTGCAAGGCCCGCTCGAAGCAGTTCGGTGACCCGACCTTCGATCTCTACATCCCATTATAGTTCCTATTCCAACAAATCAACCAACATTCTCAACACAAGCTCTGCTTCTGTCTCATCTTACATTAGACCATCCACTCCTACCAGTCGTTCTTCATCGACAACCAGGCCTTCTACCCCTTCCTCCCGTCCATCCGTTTCAAGATCCTCGACTCCTTCTAAATCCCGTCCTGTTCACACTAGCACATCTTCATTCGATAAACCGAGGCCATCCCAAAACTCAAGACCATCTACTCCTACTTCTAGACCTCAACTTTCACCAAACCTGAATTCTTCTGCTCCTCGAACACTATCAAGGCCATCAACTCCTACTCGTCGAAGCTCTGCACCATCTTTATCTCCCGTCTCTGGTCCTTCAACTCCCGGTGGGCGTAGCATTCCAAGTGGTCGCAATGGTGCTGCCTCCCTTTCTCGACCGAGCTCCCCTGGTCCACGAGTTAGGCCTTCACCACCACAGTCTATGGTACTCTCGGATTTTCCCTTGGACACACCGCCAAACCTGAGAACGTCTTTACCCGACAGACCAATATCTGCTGGTAGGTCTAGACCTGGTGCGAGTGTTACTGGAAGAGGAAATGTGGAACCAACAACAAATAATCTCTCTGCTGCACCTAGGAGACAGTCATCACCAGTGGTCACCAGGGGAAGAAGTGCGGAGCCTACTGGAAGGAGTCGAACTCTTACAAATGTGAATCTGAATGATGCGATGGACTCACGGAGAGAGCCATCGAATAGGAAACCTGTAAAGACAACATCCACGGATAGCACAGGATTTGGTCGGACAATTTCAAAGAGATCTCTTGATATGGCTATAAAGCATATGGTATTAATTCATTTATAACTTCCAGGACTCTTTCTTATTTCCTATCTTAAAAATTATGATTGTTAAAGTTAATAGAAACAAAAGAGACGAGGTATGTTGTTCTATTTTCTAATGTTTCCAATCCTTGCAGGACATAAGAAATGGAAACAATGGGTATCGTCCTATTACGGGCTCAAACCTATTCCCGCAAAGTATACGATCCACCAACCAGAAAAACCAACCAGGCGCAGTATCTGCCGGTGGAGCTCCATCTATTGGTAGGCATGGTGCAACTGCAGAAAATGGAAATTACGAGGAAGACAACTCTGCATCTGCAAAACTGACCAACATGGATATTTACGAGAGTTCTCGCTACGACATGATTCTTCTTAAAGAGGACATGAAGAATATGAATTGGCTTCACAGTATCGATGATAAAACCGACCAAGAATCCATCTTTGATAATGGATTCGAGCTTCTGCCAGAACCTTTTGATCCTTTATAATCTCATTTGGAGCTTGGAGTTTATTTTGATCAATATTCTGCCCTGATCTAAATCAGCTGCAACCTTTTTTTTTTTTCTGGTTCCTGAAAGTTTGTAAATCAATACATGATATACCAGCCGAGCAGAGTCTTACTATTAGCAAAATATTTATGTATTTTGTTTTTGTCAGAATGACATATTTCTCATTGTCAACATTTCGTGCAATATTTGTTGTAATTGATATTTCTTACATATGTTTTTAGTGCAATAGTGACAATTGATGCGAGGTTTCTGAAAATGATAAAGAGACTGATATGAAGTTCAAATTCAATACAAGAAAATTCGTAAGAGTTTGATAAAAGAGTTTCCCTTCATTGTGACAGCTCACAATATCTATAATTTGGATAATAAAACTAAATGTGACGTGATCTGTTTTATAAATGATCCCGTGTGATCAAATTATTTTGTGCTACGATGATAGGAGTGGCAAGTGCAACCATGTTTCTCCAGTAGTCCGACGAAAGCTAGAGCTCATGTTGTCGCAGCAAATTGTAGCCTATTAATTTATGCACGACGTATTGTAAACTTCCCTCCAAGTCCAAGATCCTTGATGATAGGTTGGATTTCATTCTTCCATAAGGCTATATTTTTGCCGGTGCAAATCGGATTAGTTCGAGATAAGTTCATCGAGATGGTTCACGCTTTGAATTACAAGGCACAGGAGCATAACATGTTCAATCGGACATAGAAAAGACGTATGGTATGATAAAGTGTAATGAGCTTTTCTTTTTCACATGATGAAAAGCGCGGGGTCTCGGGTGTCGATAAAATCAGTTTTTTAGACGTGATTATAGCTCTTGATTGTTCTCTTTACTTTTTGAACACTTGGGAAATCTTTTAGTCGCCAAAATGAAATCTTGTACTCGTCAGTCGTCAACATGCTTTAGATATTGACAAATCCACTCAATGACATTGAGTCATTGACAGAGGGTTAAGATTCCAGACAAAAACGCTATTTTACTTTTCTATATTTTGGGTTAAACCGGGTTACTTTATCCAAATTGTTCCCCAACAAAACAATCTTAATTCTTTATCTTCGCCTGTGGTCCAAATTAGTGGAAAGCAAAAACATGATATTTATCATAAGATTTTATGGATTACTAACGTCAATAATTTTCTCATTAATAAAGTTTAATAAATTAGGATTATAACACGAAAATTACAAACTAAAAAGCTGAGAGTATAATAACATTAAGTAGTAGTTAAGCGCAAATCATAGATCAAAATATCCATGTATTTTCCATAGAAAACTATGGCCGAACCAACAAATATAATAATATTTAAGTAATAAAATCCAAACGAATTAACATTAACATAACCTTTTAATATTAATTTGCCCCGCTGTAAATCTTCTCATTAATTAAAACAAAAAATAAAATTCCAAATTCAACAGCAACAAAAAATAAAAACTCATATCGGCCTCTTCGATTTCGATTTCGGTTTCAACAAATGAGCTTTCAAAGCTTCATAGCTAAACCCTCCCCCAAACCCCTGCCCATACCCAAACCCTACACCCACGCCGCACCCGATTCCTACCCCAAACACCGCTGTCAGCTGGTTCCACGCGCCACCGCCGAATCCCGCGCCGCCGACCAATCCCAGCCCTAATCCGACACCGCAGCCGACTCCAGCCCCAACTCCCGGACCTAAAGCGACATCGTTTAAGCTCTTCTTGCTGTCATTGAAGAATTCGGGCACTGGATAGGATTTGGATTGAGGTTTATCCATTTGGAAATCGATTGATTTCCATTTCCATAGTGGAGGGGATTCTTTCATATTTTGGGGTTTTTGTGGGGTGAATGGATGAGATGAGATATGTGTGGGTAGTGAAAAAGAATATCTATATCTTGATTTATAAATCAATGTTTGTTCATTTTAGTTCAATTTCCTAGTTTTGTTCTTTATCGATTTTCATATTCACAAATGTATATAAAAGAAAGGGAGAATTACACAAAGTACCCCTCAACTATGGGTAAATTACACAAAATACCCCTTCTCTTTGGGAAATTACACAAACTATCCTTATAGTCAAAAAAATTAAAATAATTAAGACAACCTTTCAAATTTAAATTATAGAGAGACTAAAATTTGCAGATAATTTATTTTTTCTTAGAAGAAATTATTTGTTATCAATATTTTTTGTCTTTTTAAACGAGATAAATGAGGTTTAATGCAATAATTTTGTGAGAAACTAGTGCTTGAAAAGCTAAGATTTATGCCAATTGCCAAGACGAGGCCAAGGTTCATGAACACTTCCTTCATGAGGCTAGGGTTTTATGTAGACTGCATGAGTGGGACCACGCCTTACATATATGATATCGTGTGAGCAAAGCCAACTGTTTCGCAGATTACCTGCGTGACGTCAGGGTCTTAGTGAATTGTTTGGACGACATGGTGACTTAGTTGCTACCCAAATAATTTATGGTTTATGTATAGTGGGATTACTTTGATTGTTTGGTTAAACTACAACTTACTATTGCCAAAGTCACTACTTAAGAGAATCAGACACTTCACACATACAATTATGATTTTAATTATGCATAAACAAACTTTCATAAATTTTTGTTCGACCATATCCTGGTACACCGCAGTGTTAGGCTTTTCTCTTGACGATTTCTCACCCTGAATTATTTTATTTTTTCCACCCCACTAATAAGTAACAATTGCACATGATATTACAATCAAATCTATACAATCATCGAATTAAATTATTTAAATCACTAACTTTTTTTTATAAGTAAATAATTAACTTTATTATTCTACAACGTTTAACTTATAACTTTTATGTTAATTTTTCGTGGGTTTTTGGCAGAAAGCCCCCCTGTGTTGTTCGAAACAGGCAAGAAACCCCCATGTGAAATGAAAAGAAGCAGAAAACCCCCCTGTGTATTGAAATACGTAGCAAATAACCCCCATTTGTACGAGAGTGTGATACACTTGCCAAGAAGTGAGAGTGGGAATTAATATTCTCTTATAAAATGACTTTTCTACCCTTATTCTTAGTAGAATTTTTGGCAGAAAACCCCCCTATGTTATTTGAAACGGGCAAAAAACCCCCCTCTGAAAAAAAAAAAAAAAAACACTTTTGCCTACATTTTTTGCTGTAATTTTTTAGTATTGTTAAAAATTTATCGGTAAAACTCTTATTTAGAAATGTATCTCTTCTAACATATTTTGAAATGTAAGTTTTCTTTTGGACTTTTACGTACAATTAAAGTAGTACAAATTTAGAAAACTCATAGAAGCTCATCACATGAAATAACAAAATTTTACATACAATTATTTCCGGTATAAAAAAAATGGGAGAATTATTATTTCTGCCCATTAATAATTATTTATGCGTGGGGAAGATGACCTTTTTCACTTTTTTTTTTGGATTTCACTAATTAAAAAAAAATCTTCATTTAATTATATTTAATTTATTAAAGTATTTATATATTTTAATAAATATTACGAAAATATATGTTCATTTAAATATTAGAATAAGTTAATTTTAAAATTTACAGTAACATAATTAGATGGGCTCAAGAATCCAATATTTTTTTTAAAAATAATTAAGCATAAATATAAAATGGGAAAAATGGTGGGAGAAGAAATGACTATTTTTAATTTGGGGGTAAATGAGTCATTTCTGGTGAAAATACATATAAAGAAAGAGAAGGGGGCTGTAAGCTACAATTTGTTTAACACAGGGGGTGTTTTTGCCTATTTTATTTTCATAGGGGGGTTTCTTGCCTCTTTTCCATAACACAGGGGGGTTTCTTGCTAGTGGCTCATTTTTCGTAATCAGTATTCAGTCAAGTTGAACTCTCCAACAGTTTCCCATAACGGCATGCGCAATCCTGTACACCGCGCCACACCAGATTATGTTTTCTCAGGCGACACTATAAATACCCCTAAATTCTCCCGCCTGATCCCAAATCCCCAAATTCAATTTCCCCTCTGTTACAAAAAATGCAGAAAGAGAACATCGATCCCTGCGATTTCTCTCTCAGTCCGTACGACCACCACCACTCCTCCTCCTCCTCCGTCGCCGAATCTCCGATCAACTACTACTCTCACCTCTTCCAAAGCCACTCGCCGATCAACTCTCCTCCGGATGCCGCCTCCTCGTCGGAGAATCACCACAACCGCCTCCGCCTCCTCCACGACTTCACCTCCATTCTCGAGTATCAGCAGCTATTCAATCGCTACAATCTCTGCCTCTCCGAGCTCAAAAACTCGATCAACGAGGCCGACGATCTCCGCCGCAAAAATGATGCTCTTCTCCTCGCGAATGCCGATCTGTCTCACCGTGTCGCGCTGCTGTTGTCGCGAGATCAGCTCATGTCGGAGTTTAACCGCCTCGGCGTCTCTGCTGCGGCGTTGCCTTCCAGCTCAATTGTTACTCCGGCTCCACGTGCTGTTCACGTGACCGATGATGTTACTCCTTCGCCTCTGAGTGAGATGAATCGCGTGGATCGGAGGAGTGGTACGGAGAGAGTTAAGCTTCCGAAGAGTATTTCTGTGCGTTCGACTGGCTATTTGAAGATGACTCGGCCTGGATCTGAGCAGAATCGCCGCAGATCGGCGAGTCAACTGAGTCCTACCGCTGTGAGTCTACTCAATTTGCGATTTTATCGTTCTGATTGATTCTAATTGAAATTATTTACTCACAATCGGCAGTTTCTCGTTCTGTTTCTGGATTTCTAGCTTCGCAGTTTGTAAATGAGTACTAATTGTTGATTCGAATCAGAAGTATGAGCTCATAATTTGTAATTTTGTTGTTATGCTTCTCGATTTCTGGCTGGGCAGATGAGTTCTAATTGATGATAATTGATAAGTCAGTGGTATTAACTCGTAATTTGAGATTTCTCGTTCTATTTATTCTAGGCTTAACAAATAGTTCTCATTGATTCTAATCGAAAGTATTGACTTGTAATTTGTGATTTATCGTTCTATTCCTGGATTTCTGGCTTCACAAATGACTTTGTATTGATTCAAATCAAAAGTATTGATTCATGATTGCAATTCGTTTGTGTATATGGTTTTTGCTTTTACTGTGGCTAAGTGTGATGACGTTTGAGTGTGAGTAGTTAATGCGATCTACATATTGTGTTGTTATATATTTCGACTCATAGCTTCATAATTCATAAATCAATTTCACAATATTCTTAATTCAAAATTGTAATTTGTCATATATTTCTGGATTTTTGGCTTCACAGATGACTTTATATGGATTATAATTTCGTGTATTTTGTTTGTTTTTAATTTACTTTTGGCTAACTTTGATTTGGTTGTTTGATTGTGAGCAGCAGAGAGTGTACGTCCCAGGGGTGAAAACGGAAGAAGAAGCACTGGAGTTCGAGGTGTACAACCAGGGAATGCTGAAAACCGAGCTGTGCAACAAGTGGCAGGAGACCGGAGAGTGCCCGTACGGGGAGAATTGCCAGTTTGCGCACGGGATCAAGGAGCTGCGCCCGGTGATCAGGCACCCGCGCTACAAGACTGAGGTCTGCCGCATGCTGCTAGCCGGGGATAACTGCCCTTACGGCCACCGCTGCCACTTCCGCCACTCGCTCACAGAGGAGGAGCGACGCCTCATGGCCACCACACCAAAGACGCCACTACCACGTTGATCATCGTTAACACTGAGAGTCATGGTTCGAATTGGATGAATGAATAAAGGTATGTTGTTTGTCGATATTGGTGGATTTTTGCTGTTGATTGATGGTTCTGTTTGTTGCATAACTCATGCATGTTTTGCCGTGAATATTGGAAACTGATGAACTGATGCTTTTTGGTGTGGAAGAGAGATAGTAAGTGTTGGGGACCAGTACTCACCAACAATAAGAAATAATAGGGATGTGCATATCTGTTGTTGGACATATGATATTCTAATTGTTCATAATACTCGGATACTGTTTTTTGGAATGGTGATATAGGTTGGAAACATGCAAAAGCTTTTGTGATCACATATTACTTGAATGCATGACATATGATTTGTAGTATAGAGTTATATGATTGATGGATTTTGGATTTTTTTCATGCAATATAGTTTGCATGATTACATTTTATTGGATATAATTTTGTTGCTGATGGAACTTTTAGACCAGGTTAAAAAAAAAATTTGTGTCCTATAATTAGGGGAAAATATCACAATTATTGATTGCACCAAGTCATTGTAAACATGTAGAACAAAATAAGTTTTCTGATCACGATCATTTAGAATTTTGATCATTATGTGGTCTCTTTATTGTGTTCCAATTTCCATTATCTTTTGTAATCGTGCTTCTTACTTCAATTGCCACAATGGTGCTTCCAGATTCATGGTCCTTTATATGTTTCTTTTTTCTAGACCAAACCTTTCTACGTTTTAACTAAACTAAAATTTGTCTGCGCGAGTTGAAGTCTCTAAATGTATATATCGCGTTGTTTCATTTTAAAAAGCTTCTAACTCGGGAAAGAAAGCAAAACAAAAAGAATTTGAAGCTATACATTGTTTTTAATGATATTGTTGCAACGCTTTTAGAAACTTTGATAGAGAAATTATTGAAATGGCAAAACACACTTTCCATTAAGTGCAAACTATCCCATTTACACAATTTCCATTAAAAGCGAAAGTTTAACATACCACATCTTGGTAGAAAATACTAACATAATAATTGTGTATATAAGGGACTTTTCTTTGGAAAGTTTGAAGCAATCGAGCAAATAATTAATTTGGGGTTGCTAAATGCCAATTATTACCAGCTACATATAAATTGAAGTGTGAGCTCCAGGATCGTCCTGCGTTGTTGTTATACGAGTTAGAGATAACGGTTCCTAATTGTTATGACTTTCGGACAGGTAGAAATATAAAATTACCTAATTTTATTTTGTGCTTGTTTAATTGGAAAATATATAAAAGAACTGAATCTTCTTTTTGGAAGTATTTATTTTCTTCCCGGATAATTAAGCGGATGCACTTAATTAACTCCCCAAGGATTATATTCATAAAAAAAACCTCCCCAACGATAACTATTGTATTTGATGCAGTACACTATATTCTTCTCTTATGAAGATTACCCTTATGTTATGTTATATATTATCACAGAGAGAGAGAGAGAGCACATTATCCCCTACGAGAATAACAGACAAGCTACAACTATGTTAAATACCACACCTTATGCTCAATAAATATGAATAAGTAAATTACATTAATGATTTATGTTATGTCAAATACAACACATTATCCCCTATGAGAAGAAAGTAGACATAACTATGTGTTATAGTGGTATACACTTAAACTAGATAGGTACAATGCAGTCTTGTACTTTTATATATTGCAAAATACACCACATATAAGTATGAGAAAATTTGTTCGTTTCATAAGGAGGGAATGAACTCCATATTTTACATAATTGATGATACAAATTTCCCCCTAAACGGGAAACCTGCATTATCACCAAACACCTAATTTGAACTTTGAAACATATCTTCCGAAGCAAATAGTAGTTTAACTTAATCGTGTATAGCTATGTTTCCGAGCTGCAAAAGCCCAATGTTGAGTTTTAGTAAAAAAACAATGAGGCTAGTTAACCGTCATAAGCGAATTGTCAGGTTGGGCAACTTTTTCCATCCACGAGATCCTTTGAAGCTTGGTCAATTTTGAATGTTCTTAAACTCTTTATTTTTAAAGTCGTTTTGTGTTTTGTCTTGGGATATCAACATGTCTTCCATTGTTAGTGTCACATTTGATTATAATCGAGCCCTTGTGAAAGTTGATAGATATTGTGTTGATGTCATATACTTGATTTTATTGTCTCCCTCAATCAAATTGCAAGCACATCCTCCTCGTACGAACAAGCGCGACCGCCACTTAGCAGAAGGGACGTACGCAACCCCTTCTCATGCCTTTGACCAGGCTGTAACAACGATGCTGACAAATCAAACCGCGAATATAACTTATCCACCTTTGAGATAAAGACCAAGTAGAATGACATAGATCAACCATCTAAGAATAAATGACATGCGCCTCCTGACACCTCCACATATGTCCACATCTCGAACGCTCACGAAAGACAAGCATGCACCAAGCAAGCAAATATGCCCACGCTCACGAGCACCTGACACACTCCCATTCGACAAAGCCCATGAGAACATCTGCTTCCCCCGCCTATAAAAGAACCGCCTTGTGCCCAATCGAAGGAGAGCCTCTTAGACACCTTCGTAGGAACACAAAGAGAAAATCCTATGTAAACACACTCGTAAAAAAAAAAGAACTACAACCGTCACCGGTATTAGCTCTATTTCCTTTATTTTTTCCTTTGGCTTAGGAGAAACGTTCCAATCCCCAAATCAAGCACACATGAGAATAATCATCAATAGGATTGGTTTTACAAAGTGGGGCAACATAGTTCTATTTTGTTTGAGTATGAGATGCATGTAGTCAAGTGTTTTGAGCATTTGTGTGAGTGATGCCACGTCTTCTGCTTTGGAGCTTTTCGTTCAGACTTAGATGGTCATTTGCTAGTGAAATAGATGTTCTTCGTTTAGCAAGTTACATGTCAATTTGATAGGTCACGTGTAAGTTTGACAAGCCACGTATCAATGTGCGATTCATGAGGTCGTATACGTCATCAACAAATGAAGGTAGTTACTAAAAACTATGTGCAATTAGCAAGAATGATGAATCCACATTTAAAAAAAAATAATGTTGAATCGAAATAGTTTACTTCAATTATTAGATAATATGTGCAATTAACCAGAACGATTGCGATACTTCTTAAGAGGGTTTTTGTCAAACTTAGCCCACTAAGTTGGCATATTTTTATTTTACACCCACTATATTGGCACACTCCAAACTTAGCCCACTAATTTGGCATCTTTTTATTTTATACCCACTATGTTGGTCAACTCCGAACTTAACCCGCTATGTTTGCACTGTTGTCGATATTCACCCTCTATGTTGATATTGACGTCAATATTCACCCTCTATGTTGGCATACTTGATGGGCGAATATCGACGATGGTGCCAACATAGTGGGTTGAGTTTGATAAGTGTGCCAACATAGTGGACGTAAAATGAAATGGTGCCAACTTAGTGGGTTAAGTTCGGAGAGTGCCAACATAGTGGGTATAGAATGAAAAGATGCCAACTTAGTGGGCTAAGTTCGGAGTGTGCCAACATAGTGGGTGTAAAATGAATATATGCCAACTTAATGAGCTAAGTTTGATAAAAACTCCTTCTCAAGATGCTAGCCTCTTTTCTTGAATGAATAGGTCATCAATTAGGCTTTAAATCTCTCCATCTTAATTTTTTTTTTGATAAATTATCTCCATCTTAGTTAAATTTGCCTCAACATAGTTAAAAATGTGCAATTTGTTTTTGACCAATTTTTTCATTAACTTTCAGTGAATTACAACCCACAATTTTTTTTAAAAAAATAGAGAATATTTTTGTAAGGAAGGAAACATAACATTTTGCAAAATGGATATATGTATCAGCCAGCTTGCCTGGCTTTCAACCCAAAAAATGAATGGACATTGGATACCCATTTTTATTAATTTGTTGTTATGTGCTTAGTACTCCAAGGAAGCAACTACTAGTATATTCAATTTAGTTTTGCCCTCTTTTGACATTCAATTCAATCCACAGTATGTGGAGATAAGTAATAATAATTCAAGAATCTCATTATATAGCAAGTACCAATCACATTCAAAAACAATAATTTTGATAATGAAATTCTTGCAATGGCAGAATACAGTTTCCATTAAACGAAAATTTAACATACCACATCTTGGTAGAAAACACTAACATAATAACTGTGTATATAAGGGACTTTTCTTTGGAAAGTTTGAAGAAATCGAGCAAATAATTAATTTTGGGTTGCTAAATGGCAATATAATTATCAGCTAAATGTAAATTGAAGTGTGAGCTCAAGGATTGTACTGCGTTCTTGTTACACGAGTTAAAGAGTGTTTTCAAATTCTTTTAAAAAGAGTTTTTGGGCTTTTTTCTATAGAGAAGCCATAAATTAGTGTTTGAAAATTGAGATTTTGTTTCTCTTTATCTTCAAATAAGCCAAAAATAAGCACAAGCCCAAAAACTGGGTAAATAGTGCTTCTATAAGAAGCTTTTAATTATTAGTACTTTTTAAATATTTATCTCTCCCAATTCTCTCCAAATATCCATTTATACTCTCAGAATTATGAAACAAGATCTTCTCTAATCTTTGAAAATAATGAGAATAAAAAAATATTAGACAATACTTTATAATAATAAAAAATAAAATATTATATTGGATCCCAATTTATTTAACCACAACATATAAACATTAACATCTCTAAATAACATGGATTTTTTTTTAGAATATAGAATACTCGATTGTATATATACAAATAATTATGCATTTTGATGTAATAATCATAAATATTGATTAGTTTATATCAAATAGTTTATTGTTATATTTTTAAAATATTTTTTAGAACGTATGCTCGTCTAAATTAGGTACATGTTAATTATTTGTATGCTTGAAAAATAAGGGTATTTAAGTCTTATTGCATTATAAAACTGCTTCTCACTTATTATTGCAAACACTACAAAATCAATTTAAACTGCTTTAAATAGCTTTTTAGAGAAGGTTTGCAAACACTCATGGCTTTAAGTCAAAATGAGCTTTAAATAACTTTAAGTAAAAACTTGGAAGAAGAAGCTTCTATAAGCTTTTGCAAACACCCTCTTAGAGATAACGGTTCCTAATTGTTATGACTTTCGGACATGTAGAAATATAAAATTACCTAATTTTATTTTGTGCTTGTTTAATTGGAAAATATTATAAAAGAACTGAATCTTCTTTTTGGAAGTATTTATTTTCTTCCCGGATAATTAAGCGGATGCACTTAGGCTTCGTTTGTTTCCCCGGAAAATAGGAGAAAAGGAAAAAAAAATAGGGAAAATGAGGGAAAACAATGTTTTCCAGGAAATTTCTTAGGGAAAATAAAAGATTTTCCCTTATTTTCCAGCGTTTGGCCCATAATGATTTTTCATGAAAATATTTTATTATGTGTAAAGGCTTTTTGTATCTATTGTCAATCTAAATGTTTAAAAACCATGATTATATTTTTTAATAGACCAAAAAAGTTGTATAAAATTTAGTTAATATTTTTATTTTTGAAGTTCTCCTTAAAACTACTTTATGTAAATTATCAATGTACATAAACCAATAACTTGCATAACTTTATTTTATAAATACTATGATAATTACCTTTACTTATATATTTTAATATTCTAAATATTTACAATTAACTCAAAAAATTAAAATGATACTCACCAAAATAAAAAAAGACCATCAGTCACAAAATTCTAAACTTATCTACATGAGACACCAACATCTGTAAAACCTTTCAAATCATCAACTTTTCATGCGTGGGGTTCAAAAGAAAAATCAAAGGAAAACAAGAAGCTTCTACAACAACAACAACCAAGCCTGTAATCCCAATTAAATTGGGGTAGGCTATATGAACCATGAATGAATCACGTCGAGTCGTGAACATGAATCTTCTGCCTCCATAGGTTTTGGTTGACGAGCATGTCTTCATTTAGATCTTTTAGCTTCATGTCGTTCCGTATGACCTCCATCCACGTCTTTTTCGGTCTCCCACGAGCTCTAGCCGTCTGCCCTAAGTCGAGATCTTCAACTCGTCGTACCGGTGCATCTATGGGTCTGCGTTTAACATGCCCAAACCATCTTAAACGATTTTCTCGCATTTTCTCGTCAATGGCCGCCACACCCAATTTATGCCGAATATCTTCATTGCGCACTCTATCTCTCCTAGTGTTACCGCACATCCACCGAAGCATGCGCATCTCTGTAACGTTCATTTTCTGTGCATGACTTTGCTTAATAGCCCAGCACTCGGAGCCATAAAGCAAAGCAGGTCTAATAGCCGTACGATAGAACTTTCCTTTAAGCTTTAAAGGAAAGTTACAATCGCACAGAATCCCTGTCGCACTCTTCCACTTTGTCCATCCAGCTTGGATGCGGTGGTTGACGTCCCCATCTAACTCTCCATCCATCTGCAGTATGGAGTCTAAATACCGAAAATGCGCACTTCTCGGTATCTCTTGGCCATCCAACTGAACCGTGCCATCGTTGTTTCTTCGTTGTTTGCTAAACTTGCATTCGAGGTACTCTGTTTTTGTTCGACTTAGTCGAAATCCTCGTGCTTCTAATGTTTGTCTCCATCGTTCTAATTTAGCGTTAACTCCCATTCTCGTCTCATCGATGAGGACAATATCGTCTGCAAACAACATACACCATGGGACTCGGTCTTGGATGGCTCTGGTGATTTCATCAATTACAATGGCAAACAAAAATGGGCTCAAAGCTGACCCCTGATGTAAGCCAATTGTAATTGGAAAGGCGTCTGTTAAACCGCCACAAGTTCGGACACTTGTCACCACATTCTCATACATATCTTTTATGATGTTGATATATTTAATGGGTACCCCCTTCTTCACCAAGGTCCACCATAATACATCTCGAGGTACTTTGTCATATGCCTTTTCTAAGTCGATAAAGACCATATGCAAATCTCTACTCTTTTCTCGAAAGCGCTCAATGAGCTGACGAATCAAATGGATGGCCTCTATGGTCGACCTTCCGGGCATAAATCCAAATTGGTTCTCAGATATGGGAGCAATTTGTCTCAATCGGTGTTCGATCACCCTCTCCCATAGCTTCATGGTATGAGACATAAGCTTTATCCCACGATAGTTAGAACAGTTTTGGACATCGCCCTTGTTCTTATATAGAGGTATTAGCGTACTCTTCCTCCACTCTTCTGGTATTTTATTTGTTCGCCATATTTTGTTAAAGAGGTCCGTCAACCAGGTCACCCCTATCTCTCCCATGCTTCTCCAAGCCTCAATAGGGATACCATCTGGGCCAACGGCTTTTCGAGTCTTCATCCTCTTCAAGGCATCTTTGACTTCCGACCTTCTAATACGGCGCATAAAATTGCGGTTCAGGTCCTGAGGGGACTGCGAGATGTCCCCCACTGCTTGGGTGGGGCCTCCATTGAACAGGCCCTCGAAGTACTCCCTCCACCGTGCTTTGACCTGATCCTCACGCACTAAGACAGACCGACCTTCATCTTTGATGCATTTCACTGCACCTAGGTCTCTAGTCTTCCTCTCTCTAATGCGAGTAATCTTGTATATATCCTTCTCGACCTCCTTGTTATCCCTCTTCTCATAAATTTCCTTGTACACAGCCTCTCGCGCTAGTCCAACTGCTTTCTTTGCTTCTTTGCTGGCTAGCTTATACTTTTCAAAGCTTGCTCCATCATGGTTCTTCTTCAAATCCCTGTAGCAATCCCGTTTGGCCTTGATTGCCGCCTTTACTTCTTCATTCCACCATGACGTGTCTTTACCTATCAGGCTACTACCTCGGGATTCACCTAAGAGGTCTTTAGCTACCTTCTTGATACAACAAGCCATTTTGGTCCAAGTTGCATCTGCATCGTCCTCAGTCTTCCAGTCTACCTCTTGAACCACTCGCTCTACGAAGGCCTTTTGGGTAGACTCCTTAAGCCGCCACCACTTAATTCTAGGTTCCAACCGGCGCCTACTCCTCTTCACTCCTTGCCGCAGTCTAATATCCAACACCAAAAGCCTATGTTGCGTAACCACACTTTCCCCGGGGATGACCTTGCAATCTATGCAACGACTTCTATCTGCCCTCCTAGCTAAGAAGAAATCTATTTGGCTCTTATTTGACCCACTCCTATAAGTGACCAAATGAGACTCTCTCTTCTTAAACCAAGTATTTGCTACAAGCAAATCATAGGAGAGGGCGAAGTCTAAGATAGCGTTTCCCGGCTCATTGCGATCCCCAAAGCTATACCCGCCGTGGATGTCCTCGAACCCATCACGGCTAGATCCTACATGACCATTAAAGTCACCTCCAATGAAGAGTTTCTCGCTACTAGGGATCCTTTGTACCATCTCGTCCAAATCTTCCCAAAACTTACGTTTCACAGCTTCGTCTAGTCCTATCTGTGGTGCATAGGCACTAATGACATTCAAGATATCCTCGCCTATGACCAACTTGACCAGTAAGATCCTGTCGCCCTTCCTTCTGACCTCCACCACGTCCTCGAGCCAAAGCTTATCTATGATGATCCCAACACCATTTCGGTTCTTCTTTGTCCCGGTATACCAAAGCTTACAACCCCAAGGGTCTACTACTTTGGCCTTTTCCCCAACCCACTTGGTCTCTTGCACGCACAAGATGTTGATCCTCCTCCTAGACATTGCCTCAGCTAGCTCGGCCAATCTTCCTGTGAGTGACCCCACATTCCACGATGCAAGGCGAACTCGTCGTTCCTGGACTAACTTCTTTACCCTCACCCGTCCTGGAAGGTGAGGGAACCCTTGCTCATTTGACATCACACCCGGGCGTCGATGTGGCGCGTCGCTTCCGGGCGACGACCTAGCAACCCTTGCCCATTTATCACTACACCCGGGATCCGATGTAGCGCGTCGCTGAGTAGGGAACGCCCCAACGAAATTCATAGTATGGTTCATATCATAGGATGTGACGGGGTTTTTACGTTGGCTGTCACAAGCCTACCACAACCCTCCTCCTTTATCCTGGCTTGGGACAGGCAGTGAAATATAATAAATTAGTAATTACGCACCTTGTGTGCATGAAGAAGAGTGATAGATACTACAAAAAAAATTATTGGATGCGTTTATATAGAGCCAAAAAGAAATCCCAATTTTCGTGTTGGTGGGAAAAGCATAAAGTTTCAAATTTTTTAAAAGATCTAAAATATATTAATAAAGCTTTCCCCACCTTTTTTTATGAAGAAAGATAAAATTCAAATCTTTTGAGATAAAATTTGGAAGTCACACGGTTTACTTGTAGGAGGAAAATTTGAAAATATTTTCCTGTCTTTTCCAAAGATTTCCTTTGATTTCCAGGAAAATCTCAAATTGCCAAACAGTAGGAAAAAAAAGATTTTTCCTATTTTTTTTTCTTTTTCCCTATTTTTCGGGGAAACAAACGGAGCCTTAATTAACTCTCCAAGGATTATTCTAAAAAAACACCTCCCCAACGATAACTATTGTATTTGATGCAGTACACTATATTCTTCTCTTATGGAAATTACCCTTATATTATGTTATATATTCACATATAGAGAGAGAGAGAGCACATTAATATCCCCCTACGAGAATAACAGACAAGCTACAACTATGTTTTTTTTTTAAACCAAAAGACCTTATATTGCAAATCAAAAAAGACGCAAAATCGCGCCACCAATGTCAAGATCAACAAAAGCTAAAAAACCAACAAAACTAACTCCTATTGTGCTGCAAAAATTAGATTCGGAAGATCACAAAACTCTCCAATCGCCGTGTGAGCTAGATTATGCGTCTCAATATTAACATCCCTCCCAATCCACCTAATAGAGAAATCGTCGCGTGGTTCAAAAAAGCGAAGGAAATCCTTAATGACATTCGCATAAGTCGCGTCAACTTGAGTCCGAAAAAGAATATCATGTATGATGCTAAGGCAATCACCTTCCAAAATCACTTGTTTCCATTCCATACCAACGGCTAAACGGATCGCCCAAAGCGCCGCCGAAGCCTCGATACTTGATGGAGCAAGGTTAGCCGCGAAATGCCTTGAAACGTTGCTACAATCTGACCCGCATGATCACGACTCACCACTCCAATCCCCACAGCTCCTTGTCCTTCAAACCTTGCTCCGTCGAAATTTATCTTCAACCAACCCTCGCTCGGAGCTTCCCACACCGTTCCTTTCGTGCACGTTATCCCTTGCGCACGGCCTCCCAACTCGTGCCACGACGTTGCATATTGTAGAGTAAACTCCACAATTTTTGCTGCATTGTGTCGCCCTCCCCCGCAAGAATTAAATTTCTGTTATGCCACAAGGACCAGCAAAGAGTGAACGCCACACTTGGGGTCTCCTTTCCTTATTCACGCCAAATTTGATGGAACCAGTCGAGCAGCCCCTCCCGCTCGTGATGGTTGGATCTTGTGGAAAAATTAGCTAACGCTCAAGCTTGACGTGCCACAGGACATTCAAAAAAATAAGTGTGGTGAAGTTTCATCCCTTTCGTTGCACACAACACACATTCTACAATCTCCAAGTTTTCGCCGTGCGAGATTAATGCGCGTCGGGAGAATATCCAAGCATGTACGCCACCAAAATAATTTTATTTTATTTGCGCAACCCAATCTCCAAATCTTCTTCCAACAGTGCTGATCACTCGAGCTCTCAACCTCCCAATTACCGCGCGCTGCTAAACCCTGCGACATAATCATATGATACGCGCTTATAACCGTGAAGCGCCCATGCTTCTCATAATGCCAAATTCGAGTACCCTCATGGTTGAGACTACCCAATGGGATCAATAAAACCACGCAAGCATCCACCTCCCAAAAAATATTCCGAAACAACTCCGCATCCCACCATCCTGTCGCGATGTCAATAGGTCGCTAACTCGTTGCACCCCTGACTGTGGATCACGGGTGGTGATCGACCGAAACGTTATGGGGCGGGGCAGCCACGGGTCGTCCCATATCGATATAGCATCGCCGTTCCCCACTCTCCATCGGACTCCTCGCTACACCACCACAATGGTTTCCCAAATACATCTCCAAGAGAACGACGAATTATTCCCATGACGAGCCTCCAAGAAATTCATCCCTGGGAAATATTTAGCTTTAAACAATCGGCTCACCAAGCTCTCCGGGTTCTGAAAAATGCGCCAAGCCTGTTTCGCAAGCAACGCCATGTTAAAAGCTTTGAGATTCCAAAAACCAAGCCCACCATCCTCCTTATTTTTGTATAATTTTTCCCATGCAACCCAATGAATTTTATTGTGCGTACCACTTCCCCACCAATAGTTCTCAATGATCGAGCTTATTTCACCAATCAACGAATTCGGTAAACGAAAACAGCTCATCACAAAGGTAGGAATGGATTGCATCACTGATTTGATCAACACTTCCTTACCTGCCTCCGACAAAGTCTTCCCCTTATATGCTTGCGCTCGCTTCCAAACTCTTTCCCGGATAAAATCAAAAAGTTTCCTCTTCGACTTGCCAACCACACAAGGAAGGCTAAATACTTTTCGTGTCTAATCGCGACCTCAACTCCGAGAATCGTACCTAGCTCCGTCGCCTAGTCATCCCCCGTGTTTCTACTAAACACAACAACTGATTTTTATAAATTGATTTGTTGCCCCGATAGCTCACGAATTCCAGCCGCCGCCTCCCTCGTTGCATCGCAAAACAAAAGTGTATTATCTGCGAATAGGAGATGTGAGATACGAGGGGCCGAACTGCTGATAGCTAGCCCATGCAGTGTTCCCCGAGCCTCTGCCTTCGAGATAATTGCTGAAAAAGCCTCAGAAACAAATAAGAAGAGGTAGGGGGATAGTGGATCCCCCTACCTAATGCCCCTTTCGGGGTAAAAAAATAGGTGACTCTCGTTCATTAATAAGGTTCGAATAAGAGACAGTACGAACCCCAAGCATAATTAACAATACAAAACCTGAATCAAACCCAAGCCTAAGCATTACCTTTTCCAAGAAGGACTCATTGACTCGGTCGTATGCCTTACTCATGTCCAATTTCAGCGTCATATAACAACGATTTCCCATCCTCTTATTCTTCAGAAAGTGGTTAAGCTCAAAGGCGACCAAAATATTATCGGTTATAAGTCGCCCTGGGACAAAAGCGGATTGTGTAGGAGAGATTACCTCATTGAGAATTGGTTTAAGCCTGTTCGCAACAACTTTAGAGGCAATTTTGAAGCTCACATTACTAAGTTTAATAGGACGGAACTATGTCATCACATCAGGGTTATAACATTTAGGAATAAGCACAATATGAGTGAAATTAACCACAAGATTGAGGATAAGATTATTTAAGAAAGAAAGAACAAAAGTAATAATATCATCCCCCACAATGGACCAAATTTTTTGATAAAAGAAGACAGAAAAGCCATCTGGACCAGGGGATTTATACGGATTCATATCCTTCAACGCTAAACGTACGTCGTCCACCGTAAATTATTGCAAAAGGGTAGCTTCCACATCCCGTAATACCTCTTCAATATCATCCTCTGGAGGACCAATGGACCCAAACACCGAAGTAAAGTTGTTTGCAACTATCATATCAATCTCATTCAGTGTCGACCGAACCACTCCCAATGCATCTCGTAGTGCGTGAATCTCATTTTTATTACGCCACTCGCTCGCTCTACTGTGAAAATATGCAGTGTTTCGACCCCCCTCTCTGAGCCACTGAACCTTCGCTCTCTGTTTCCAATAAATCTCCTCCACTAAATAAAGCTCCTCTAATTCATTTTCAGCATTTTTCCTCATTCCCTTCGCTAGTAATTTCCTTTCGCCGTAGTGCTAAGATACGATCGTTGAACGCCTTTATTTTCCTTTTCATCTCTACTCCCCCCATCTTATCCTAACACAACAACCCCAACCTACAATTCTGTAATTTTTCCGCAACCGTGACCTCACCCTTCTCTGTCCATAATTGCCGAATCAGTGCTTCACAATCCGATTTCCGAGCCCAAGTGGCCTCAAATCGAAAATGACGAGGTGGGCGTACCGTGCGTGCTGCGAATGCGTGTAATTCAATCCGTATAGCTGAATGGTCCGAGTGTTTCACTAAGTGATGCGTGACCTTCGCCGAAAGGAAGAGCGCGAGCCATCTATTGCACCACGTGAAACGTGTCCCCTGAAAACCAATATCGCTCAATCCTGTGCCCGTCAACGCCTACCTAAAATTACGTAGTAGCCAATTCGCACGACGTAGCCCTCTTTTTTTATCGTTGTGATTCAGGATTTCATTAAAATCCCCCGCGCATAGCCACGACCTAACAAGATCCCCCCAAAGCCGACGAAGTAAATTCCATGTTTTCATTCTCTGTGTCCCATCAGGTTCACCATATAAACCTGTAAACCGCCAATCCTCACAACCACCCATATCGAAAATGACAACGTCAATGTGATTAATTGACATGCTAACAAGCCGAATATCCAAAGCCTTATCCCACAATAATGCTAGTCCCCCTAATTTCCCTTTAGCTTCCACACAAACACCATTAAATCCCAAATTTTGTTTCAACAGCTCTATTTTCCTACCCCAACACTTGGTCTCGGACAAGAAGATCAGAGGGGGGTGCAACAATGAGACCATCTGTCTCAATTCACGAACTGTCCAAGGGTTTCCCAAGCCTTGACAGTTCCAGCATAAGATACTCATTGGATGCGACGGGGTTGCGTCGCAACCTCTGCCATTGCTATAGTTTCTGCCTCCGTTTCGCACTCCACTCGTCCGACCTCAACCTCCGCTCAAAACTTCTTCAGAATTCGGTGAGTTTCCTCAATTTGTTCCGCCCCCGTTCGCTTCTTTCCTGAGTAATGCTGCTGCACACCGTCCCACTGTCCCGAACCTCTGTCCCCTCTAATCGCCCTTCGTTCATACCGCGCAGATTTTCCAATACAGAGACCCGGATCTGAAGAAATTGTTCTCTCCGAACCACTGTCCTCGCTTAAAGTTGACAGAGGGCGAGTGGTAGCTATACGTTGATTAATAAGGACTAACTCCCGTCTCCTTTCGTTCGAGCGCGATTCCCCATCACTGTTTGTTCCATTCGATGATGGCGTTTCCCAGTTTTGTGCGGATTCAGTAGCAGGTGTTTCCCATCGAGGCCGACACCAAGGCTGATCCATGTTGCGCGATGCTGTTGGTGCGAAACTACCCCCACTGTTACCCCAATTCGAGAACCTTTGGCAATATCGATTTCCCCCTTGATTCGGCGGTTCCCTCAACCATGTGCCATACATGATAATCGAGGGTAGCATCTCCGTGGGCTAATCATATTGCGTCTCGCAGTCCGCCATAATATGTCCCAAAACACCACATAAGTAGCAAAACCTAGGAAGACATTTATACTTGAATTTGATCGTGAATTCCTGTCCCCCCGTACCCCTAATAGTCATGAATCACGCCAATGGTTTCGTGACGTCAATCTTCACACGGATCTGCATAGTAAGGTCCCACGAGTCGCTGAGTTCAACATCCTCAAACCTTCCCAATCTATGACTAAATGGAGCTCGCAAATTCTTTTGTTTGACGTGCGAGTGGGAGATCGTTGATTCACACGTAAACTCTACAAAGGTCCAAGTTTATGGTAGCGGGGTTCTCGTCGGGACTAATGTCGCTCAAAATAAGAACTTGCTTATCAAAGGACCACGTGCACCCGTTCAGCGCTTTCCTCTTATCTACAACATGAAAAAATTAAAAGATAATCCGGTCCTCATTAATGAGCGAAATTTCCAGCCCTTTGTTTGCTTTGAACAGGTTTTTAATGAGGATGCAAAACGCCGGAAAATTGAATTTCTTTCCCGCAGTAATTCGCCCAACCAAGACGAGTTCAATGGACTTATTAACGTTCTACCATGCAGCGTCAGGCACGGTGATCCCCTCCTCCATATCCGTGATCGATAGACTATGTCATAACTGACTGTCTAGATCGTCTATAATCCGACTAAAGATGCGATGAAGAGGTATTACGTTAAGGCTTCGGCCGTGGCCGCCCAACAACGAATGATCGCCTTCCACCATACTCTACGAACAACAAGGTAAATTCAGCGTTAAGAGTGACGAAGCCGTACGCGGGAAAACTAGAAACATGAGTCGCAAGTCAAAGAAAAAACAGCGAGAGAAAAAAGATGAAAAAAATGAAAGAAAACTCCACGAAGCCCTAATTCCTTGTGCGAGAGAATTAAGGCAAGTTTATGGTCCTGAATTGCGAAAACTGAAGAACATGGCGAGAAATCGTGATTAATGACCCCAAAATCAGCAAGAGCGCATCCACGAGATTGAAGAAGGCCTTCCCGAGAAGATAACGACTCCTACAAAAAGAGACCCCTGAGAGAGAGACTCCCAACTTAGTATTTTGTTTTTCTATTCAAGCTACAACTATGCTAAATACCACACATTATGCTCAATAAAATATGAATAAGTTAAATACATTAATGATATATGTTACGTCAAATACAACGCATTATCCCCTATGAGAAGAAAGTAGACATAACTATGTGTTATAGACTTATAGTGTTATACACTTATACTAGATAGGTACAAAGCAGTTTTGTAGTTTTATATATTGCAAAATAGACCACATATAAGTATGAGATAATTTGTTCGTTTCATAAAGAGGGAAGGGACTTCATATTTAACATAATTGATGATACAAATTATATTTCTCCTTAAAAGGGAAACCCCTATTATCACCAAACATCCAAGTTAAACTTCGAAACATATCTCCTGAAAAAAGTAGTAGTTTGACTTAACCGTCGTGTATAGCTATGATTTTGAGCTGCAAAAGCCAAATGTTGAGTTTTAGTAAAAAAAAAGGCTAGTTAACCCTCATAAGTGAATTGTCGGGTTGTGCAACTTTTTCCGCTAGATCCTTCTGAAGCTTGGTCAATTTTGAATGTTCTTAAACTCTTTATTTTTAAAGTCGTTTTGTGTTTTGTCTTGGGATATCAACATGTCTTCCATTGTTGGTATCACATTTGATTAAAATCGAGCCCTTGTGAAAGTTGATAGATATTGGGTTTGATGATATATGCTTGGTTTTATTGTCTTCCTCGATCAAATTGCAAGCACACCCCTCATCGTACGAAGAAGCACGACCGCCACTTAGCAGAAGGGACGTACACAAACTCCTTCCATGCCTCCGACCAGGCTGTAACAACGATACTGACAAAGCAAATTGCGAATAACTTATCTAACCTTTGACATAAAGACCAAGTAACATGACACGGATCAACCACCTAAGAATAAACGACATGCACCTCCTGACACCTCCACATATGTCCACATCTCGAACACTCACGAAAGACTAGCATGCACCAAGCAAGCAAAGGGGCCCACACCCACGCCCACGACCACCTGGCACACTCCTATTCGACAAAACTCTTGTGAACGAGCTGCTTCCTCTACCTATGAAAGGACCACCTTGTGCCCAATAGAAGGAGAGCCTCTTAGACACCTTCGTAAGAACACAAATAGAAAATCCCATGTAAACCCTAGTAAAAAAAAAAGTATGACCGTTACCGGTATTAGCTATTTTTCCTTTCATTTTTTCTTTGTCTTAGGAGAAGCGTTCCAATCCCCAAAATATGCCTCCCCCCAATCAAGCACACATAAGAATAATCGCCAATAAGATTGTTTTTACAACGTGGGGGTGTTTTAGTACCAACGTGGTTCTATTTTGTTTGAGTATGAGATGCACGTAGTCAAGTGTTTTGAGCATTTGTGAGTGATGCCACGTCTTCTGCTTTGGAGCTTTTCGTTCAGACTTAGATGGTCTTTTGCGGGTGAAATAGATGTTCTACGTGTCTGAATAAGGTCGTTTAGCAAGTTACATGCAAGTTTGGTGGGTCACGTATAAGTTTGACAAGCCACGTATCAATGTGCGATTCATGAGGTTGTATACGTCATCAACAACCAATGAAGGTAGTTAGTAAAAATTATGTGCAATTAGCAAGAATGGTGAATCCACATTTTAAAAAAAAGGTTGAATCGAAATGGAGGTTATTCATTCAACTCAATGTCTATCTTTTGATTCAAATAGTTTACTTCAATTATTAGAAAGTAGTGTAATTAACCAGAATGATTGCGATACTTCTCAAAATGCTGCCTCTTTTACTTATATGACTAGGTCATCAATTAGGCTTTAAATCTCTCCCAATCTCCATCTTAATTTTTTTTTTTTGATAAATTATCTCCATCTTAGTTAAATTTGCCTCAATTTAGTTAAAAATGTGCAATTTGTTTTTGACCAATTTTTTCATTCACTTTCAATGAATTACACCCCGCCAATTTTTAAATAAATTAGAGAACATTTTTGTAAGTAAGGAAACAGAGCAATTTGCAAAATGGATAATGTATCAGCCAGCTTTGCCTGACTTTCAACCCAAAAAATGAATGGACATTGGATACCCATTTTTGTTAATTTGTTGTTATGTGCTTAGTATCCCAAGGAAGTGGCTGCGGCAGTACTCAGGCTGCTAGTACATTCAATTTAGTCTTGCCCTCTTTTGTCATTCAATTCAATCCACAGTATGCGGAGATAAGTAATAATTCAAGAATCTCATTATACTCAATTATTTTAACAAGTTGAAAACCGCCCGACCCTACCACAGACTAGAAACTCAAAATTGAGTGTATTCTTTGCAATATCGTTCACATTTATGATTCTTGTATTGTGGGATCTTGTGGAATCTCAAGACGTGTAAAAGAAAATGGATTTTTGGAGATTGAGATGAATTCAAAAAGAAAATGGATTTTTTTTTTATTGTAGTAATGGATATTTTGGCCCAAAAAGAGAAAAAGAAAAAAGTTGACTGAGAAGTAAGAAAAAATAGACGTAAAACTTATTTTATTTAAAGAAACATTGAAATTGTGTATAAGTTGGGGGATTAAAAAAAAGCCTTTTATCCTGTCTATCATCTAGATTATACAATAAATTACAATATTGAGTGTTAAAGTCAAATTTGTTACCTAAATTGTACTAGAGAAAAATCTGCCCAAAAAATATGACTTACTCTGTTTAGTAAAGAGAAATAGAGAATGGAGTCCGTGAAAGCGAAACCTGAGCCGGCCCTTAATTGGGAACAGCCAACGTGCTAATTAATTTATTTACAACTTTTTATTTAGAGTTCAATGCAAATAATCTTCTTGAGTTATGTTAAACAAACAAATTATTAGAGTCTCAAAAAAAAAAAAAACAAATTATTCGTGTAATAGATGACAAATTACGTATCTGATAAATTTAAAAAGTTTTTATTACAGATTTTTAAGACTGGTGTATGTTCATAGTGATAATAACTAAAATGTTTTTGTTTAATTTATGAACTCAATCGTTACCTAAATTAGTTTATTCTTCCAAAGCCTAATTGTGGAGCTAGTTTTAGTGTCAAATTAATGTTCTAAGCAACTTAGTCTCATATTTAAGTGGAACTAAGTTCAGTTTTAAAGACATCAAACAAATTATTTAATCGATTGAGTTGAATGAGCAATAATAATTGCTTTCTGGCAAAAATAAGGACACTTGTGCTCGTGGAATGGAAACTCAAACTATCATATTTCAGTGGTGGTTCGCCACCAGTTTTATTTTATTTTAATGTTCTAGTTGGTTTTTTTTTTTTTTTTAATTTCTTACCGTGTCCGTTTATGGGTTTATGCGACTAATCTAGTCGAACATCGTCTCGGGCCCTTTTTGAGGGGCTCTCCCAACGGTATTTTTTACATCCACAAGGCTCGAACTCAAGATCTTGTTTAAGTGAACTCAAGTCCCTTACCACTTGAACCAACAACCGTTAGTTCTCGTTGATTTTTTTAATGACTTGTAATAAAAATAGGACATACATGCATGAGTCATGACAAATATATATATGTATGTATAGTGAAAAAATCAAACTTTTTCTCTGAAAATGGACGACCATTATTTTGACCCGACTCTGGCTTTCAACTATAAATAGCCTCCCCTGCATCACCATATATGCAACAACTTCAAATCAAAAGTAGCAGCTAGCCACAAATACTAGACACACTATTTTTTTGCTAATTCAAATTTGTTGCATACTAAAAAAAATGTCAGCATCTAGATTCATATTATTCATCGCCATTGTGGCTATTATTGTTGCTTCATCTGCATTTGCATACGATGCCGACCCATTGCAGGACTTTTGTGTTGGAGTAAATGACACCAAAGCTTCAGGTAATTATATTTTGTTAATTAATTACTTTATTGTAAGCCTTATCTTTTAAATGTCCGTCGTCTAACATAACAAATAAAGTATAATTTCATTAGTACGGTGATTAAAATGATGCAACGACATTATGTTCCATTTTCTTTCTCAATTATTGATCAAGGAGTGTCATCCTAGCCCCTAGGTAGTGAGTTTAATCAAAAGTAAACAAATGAATGTTCAAACTATATTTTCATTTATGCAGTTTTTGTGAACGGAAAGATTTGCAAGGACCCGAAAACCGTCACAGCGGAAGATTTTTTCTTTTCGGGTCTCAACATACCCGGTAACATAACGAGCCCAGTTGGAACAATTCTCAAACCAGTATTCGTCGACGAGTTACCAGGACTCAACACCCTAGGCATATCTATGGTCCGCATCGACTTTGCACCTCAAGGACTCAACGCGCCCCACGAGCATCCTCACGCTTCAGAAATACTTGTTGTTCTGGAAGGCTCACTCTATGCTGGATTCATAGGCTCGAACCCCTTAACAACATTCGGTAGGAACAAGCTATACGCCAAGATATTACACCCCGGGGACGTTTTCCTGTTTCCTAAGGGTTTGATTCATTTCCAGTACAATGTTGGAAAAACAAATGCGGTTGCTTATGCTAGTCTTAGTAGCCAAAACCCCGGAGTCGTGACCTTAGGAAACTCGGTATTTGGAGCGGAGCCTCCGGTTTTGCCTGAGTTACTCGCTAAAGCGTTTAACCTCGAGGAATACGTGATCGCTCACCTCCAATCGTTGCCGTGGCAGGAAAACGTTTGAGAATCGAACTTTCATGATATGGTTTTGTAGTTTTAGTGTTTTATTTACTATTACATACGCACCAATAAGTGTCTAATTAGACCATCGTTTTACTTGCTATTTCCATGCACCAATATGTGAGTTTGATTCAGTTTAACCATTAGGTCTGAAGTCTAAAGTGTAATTTAAGTCATGTTTCTGTTTTGTGCAATTTGATCCTACCAAGTGAAGTATAAAATAATATATTGATTATTTTGATAACGGGTTGATCGAGTTGTTCGCTGTATTTCTTTTAATAATAATATATAGATATATATTCCTAATAATCATAGAGAAAAAAATATATTCTTACAACTCTTAATTACCTAGCTTTAACTTGTATTGTCATTTTATAGTAACGTGATCACATAGTCACACATATCACTACAAGAAACATGTGTCAATAGGGACAGCAAGGGTGGTCCTTATTGACCCCATCCGGTTACTGAAAGTCAATAGCGATCGCAATGCGGTCGCTATTGCTAGGTCGCTTTCCATCAGCGACCGAATTTAGGTCGCTGATGATGGCCAGTAGGAACCGCAAAATCAGTGACCGCTTTGCGGTCCCTATTACCTTAATAGCAATAGGGACTGCATCACAGTCCCTTAACAGCAGCACAGACCGCAAAGCAATCCATATTGTGTTTTAGCCAATAGGGACCACAATAGGGACTGCATTGCGGTCCCTATTGTAGTTTAGAGAATAGGGACCGCTTTGCGGTCACTACTGATGGAGTAATATGGACGGCATTGCGGTCCCTACTAATATTCATAGAAAATAAAAAAATAATAATATTCAGGAATTTTTTCGGAATATTATTGATTTTTTGTAGAAAAATTATTATAAGAAGATCAAAACAATAAAAGAATGAAGGAAAAGTAAATATAATGACATGAAAGTATTAATAAATATAAAAATATGAAGAAAAATGACTAGTAATAGAAAATAATATGTGTAAATCCAAATTTGAAGGAAATAAATGACTAATAATAGATGAATAAAAAATGAATATGAAAGTGCAAGGTATTCTAGAACCAGAGAACCTGCGTAAAAACTGTTCTTTAACTGCTAAATTTGAGTTTTGCCTTTATTCACTTATTAATCAAGTTCCACGGTTTTAGTTGTTTTTGTTTATGTGCAGGAAGGTATCTTAATCATAAGGAAGAGCTTTGAAAGATTCTTTACTTGAAGTTTCCATAATTCAAGTTAAGTTGAATAGTCAACTAAACACAGTTTGCAAAGAAGAAAACAAATTAGAGTTCCACTACAACTTGGATTCTTTCCAGGATTACTTAGAATTGAAGGTGTGTTACCTTATTAGAACTCTAATAAAGGGAACACTTGTTCAAGAAAGAGACTAAGTTTACAAGGAAGTCCAACTCAACCAGGAAACAACAAGAGTTACCAAAACTGTGAACAACACACCTTGGAGTGCAAGTTTCAAAAAACCTATACACAGGTGTGAAGTTCATCAAGATGGTTACAAGATAATAGTGCTAAATAATCCAAGAGATTAATTCTTTGTATTGTCTTCGTCTTGCTTTTGCAAAGTTTTTGTATCAACTACTTTAAGTCTAGTTCTTAGAAGTTAAGTAGTTCGTGATTGTCTACTTCGTTGAGTCCGATCAACAAAGAGCGTGAGTGAATTGTTGTGAGGAACGTTTTGTTAAAACCTTTATTGGTTATTTCGCCTAAGGCTACAAAGTTTTTAATAACATTGAAAACTTCTGAAAATTACATCTTCTTGCATTCTTTATTTCCACTGCATATTACTCTTATCAAGAAGATCATATAGAGTTAAGGCAACGCCAACTTAACTCTCAAAGTTATTGTGTCAATCCACGATCCGACAATTTCAATTGGTATCAGAGTCAAACACCGACTACACTGGTGGTTTGGAGGTGATACAACACAATGGACAGTGTCAGTCCTAATACCAACAAGATTCCAGTTTTGGATGGCTCAAATTATGCATATTGGAAGATCAGGATCATGTCTCACATCAAAGCTATTGATATTCTAGCCTGGCAATTTGTGATCAATGGATACTCTCTACCAATATTACCAAGAGATGGTGAAGGTGATCTAGTGCCAAAACCAGAAGCATATTGGACAACAACAGAGGTAAGTCTCTATAACTCTAATGAAAAGGCTCTTAATGCTATTTTTAGTTGAGTTAATCATCATATGTTCAGGTTAATCCAGAATTGTACAAAAGCCAAACATGTTTGGGATATACTTGAATTACATTTTGAAGGAGATTCTGCTGTTAAAGATTCTAAATATAGACAACTGCTTCAGCAATTTGAAAAACTTGAGATGGGTGAGGATGAAAGTGTTGATAGTTATTTTGAGAATTTTTTTGATATTGCTAACCAATGTGAAAATCTAGGTTTTGCTATGACTAATCAAGAGATGGTTTATAAACCAATGAGAACACTGTCATCTAAATTTGCTCTCAAGAAAACTGCAATGGGTGAATCTAGGAACCTTGCTAATCTATAGTTTCAAGTCTTGATGAATACTCTTAGAGAATTTGAGATAGAGCTTGCCTCACAACCTAGCAAATATAAGGTTGTTGTTTTAAGAGGATCAAGTCTTGACAATGAAAGTGATGATGAGTGTGAATTAATTTCTTCAAACTATGGCAAAATTACTAAAAAATTCAATAAGCCGAACTTTAAAGGAAAAGGTAAAGAAAAGAATCTTAGCAATAGTTCTCCTGGTTATAAGAAATTACCTCCTAAGTTTGTTAAGTACATGGAATCAAAACCTACTCATTTAGAAGCTGATAAGTTAAAAGATGTTCAATGTTTTGACTGTAAAGGATATGGTCACATGGCTAATGAGTGTGGTAACACTCTTAGAAAAAGAGGAAGTTCTCATTGGGTTTGTGAAGATGATTCCAATGAAGACGACTTTAGTTCTCGAGAAGCTGAAGAACAATCAGAAGAAATTCACACTGCTGCGCTACTCACTCGGTTTGACTGGACACTAGAAGACTCCCAGAACTGCCTCGGATCTTAATGTTACCCCAACATTCAGGATCCAACATCAGAACATGAGACCTTATTTGCAGATTGGTATGAATATAATGCTAATATTTAACCTAATCTTATGTCTAACAAGGATGAATCTAACTTTGATTGTTTTCATGGCTCAGTGAATCTAGATGAAGAATATTTCTTTGAAGGTGAAATGCCCTATGAGGAAATCATTGAAGACCTGAAGTCTATCTACCACAAACTGCTGCTTGAGAATCACAAACTCATCAAGAGCAACAAAAGCTTGAAGGAAGAGATTGGATGCATGAAGGAGATGCTGAAACTGTATGAGAAAGACCTTGACAAAACTGAGGCTGAACTGAAGGAGGTAAAGGTAAAATTTGATAAAGATGAACAAATCATTGCCAAATAGAACTCATCTACTTCTAAGCTTAATGAGATGCTGAGTATGGGAAATCAAGGTAAAAGTGGTTTGTGCTATGTTGAGAAACCTCTCTATGAAGATGCTAATTCTGCCTATTTGAAAGCTGGTTTTATCAAGGAAAGTAATAACTTGAGTTGTGAAATTTCTTCCAACACTGTGAAAAAGCCTACTTTTATTGGTCAATATTGTTTCAACCTGGTCACATTAAGCCTTATTGTAAAAAATATAAAATTGTGATTGAGAAGAAAACAATAATTAATAGTAGAGAAAATTATTTTTTCTGCCCTTTAATTTTGGCTATATTTGCCTTTTGCCCTTTAACTTTTCGGGCTCCACTTTTGCCCTTTAACTCCTATTTTTTTGACCAAAAATGCCCTATGGGCTTTTTCATAGGATTTTTACCAAAAATACCCTTTAATTTATTTGTTTTAATTAAATTTAGTTTTAAAAACAAATTTAAAATAGTTTAATTAAATTTAATTAAATTTTCTGATAAATGAAAAACAAAAAAAAAACAAAAAAAATTAAAAATCTCCCCACCCCCCTCCTTCCCTGTCGCCCCCCCTCCTTCCCCGTCGCCCCCCTCCTTCCCCGTCGCCGTCCCCGTCCCCCCCCCTCCTTCCCCGTCACCCCCCTCCTTCCCGGTCCCGTCGCCTGTCCCCTTCCTTGTCGCCCCCAACCCCACCCCTCACCGCGATTTGCAGCGGTGTTGCTGCAAATCGCGGTGATGACCGCGATTTGCAGCGGGGTGGGGGTGGGGCGACGGGATGGGGAAGGAGGGGGGGGGGGAGATTTTTAATTTTTTTTTGTTTTTTTTAAAAATTTTCATTTATCAGAAAATTAAATTAAATTAAATTAAATTATTTTAAATTTGTTTTTAAAACTAAATTTAATTAAAACAAATAAATTAAAGGATATTTTTGGTAAAAAGCCTATGAAAAAGCCCATAGGGCATTTTTGGTCAAAAAACTAGGAGTTAAAGGGCAAAAGTGGAGCCCGAAAAGTTAAAGGGCAAAAGACAAATATAGCCAAAATTAAAGGGCAGAAAAAATAATTTGCTCTTAATAGTAGTACCAATGTTAGGAGAACCTCTTATCTGAATGTTATCCCAACATTAGGTAACAAAGCTGAAGGACATAAAAGTAGAATTTGGATTGAAAAGACAAAAACTCATAAGGTTAAAATTGTTTGCAATGTTATCTTTTCTGCTGTTTACTCTAACCTTTTAGGTAAGTGGTATTTTGACGATGGATGTTCAAGGCACATGACTGGAGACATTGACAACCTGAAAGATGTGATCCCTTTGACTGTTGGAACAATTACCTGTGGGGGAGGCAGCAAAGGGAAAATCATTGGAAAAAGAGTACTGGATGTTGAAGGATTTCCACCACTCAAGTATGTGTTGTTGGCTGATGGATTGAAAGCAAATTTAATTAGCATAAGTCAACTTTGTGATGATAACTTGCTAGTTACTTTTGATAAAAGTTCATGTGATGTGTTTAATAGTGACAATGTATGTGTCATGACAGGTACAAGATCAAAGGATAACTGCTATCTTGCTCAAGATGAAGCTGAATGCTACCATGCCAAGGTAGATGAATCTGTCATGTGGCACAAGAAGTTAGGACATGTGCACTATAGAAATCTGGAGACACTACAGAACTTAAGATGATGTAAGAGGTCTATCTAAGTTGACTAGTCCAGGTAAAATTGTTTGTGAAGACTGCCTGAAAGGTAAACAAACAAAAGCTGTTCATACACCACTCCAGGTACAGAGTACTAACCCTAGAACTAATAAATGCTTTGGATTGCTACACATGGATCTCATGGGTCTTATTGAGGTTAGTAGCCTGAATGGTAAGAAGTATGCTTTTGTTATTGTTGATGATTTTTCAAGATATACATGGATTAAGTTTTTGAAAGAAAAATCAGAAGCATTGAACACATTCAAGATTTTGCATGCTAGTATTAAAAAAATTGTATGGCACTTCTGTAGGAAGATTTATGTCTGACCATGGAAAAGAGTTTGAAAATGTAAGCTTTGCTAATTTTTGTGAAACTAAAGGCATTTTCCATGAGTTCTCTGCACCTAAGACACCTCAGCAAAATGAGATTGCTTTCAGGAAGAGTAGAACACTTCAAGAGATAGCTAGAGTAATGTTGAATTCTAGAAACTTATCTAAGAAACTCTGGGCTGAAGCTTTGAATACTGCATGTCAGATTAGTAATAGAGTTGATCTTAGACCTGATACTACTATGACACCTTATGAAATATTGAAGGGTTCAAAACCAACGGTTGCACACTTTCACGAGTTTGGTATTAACTGCTACTTGCTAAAAGATAGAGATTATTTGAGCAAATTTGATCCCAAAAGTGAAAAGTGTATATTTGTTGGTTATTCTCCTAATAGTGCTGCTTTTAGGGTCTACAATCCAAAATTGCATATTGTTCAAGAATCAGTTAATGTTATTTTTGATGATTTAACTGTTTCTGTAGGTACTGAAGAAGTCACTGTTTCAAATGTTGTTCCAACATTGGATCCAACGTTGAACACAGAAGCTGGAGATATTGAACTGGAAACTGGAACAAATGTTGACTTAACACCAGAAACCCCCAATGTTAGGCCACCATATGTACTGTCAGATTCTGAAGATGAAATAGTTCCTGAATCCAAAAGAGATCCTCCTGCTAGGATACAAAGAGATCATCCAACCACTCAAGTAATTGGTCAAATTACTGAAAGGGTAAGAACACGCAACAAAGAAAAGGTTAATTATAGAGATATGGTAAGGGTGTGTGTCTGTATGTCTTCTTCATGTACTATTGAAAATGCATCTTGTTTTGTGTCCTCCATTGAACCTAAGACTGTAACTGAAGCTCTTAAGGATAGTTACTGGATTGATTCCATGCAAGAGGAACTCTTACAATTCACCAAAAACTGAGTTTGGAATCTAGTGCATAGGTCTTCACATATGAATGTAATAGGTACAAAATGGATTTTTAAAAATAAAACTGATGAGAATGATGTAATTATGAGAAACAAAGCTAGGTTGATTGCACAAGGTTATACTCAGGTAGAAGATATAGATTTTAATGAGACTCTTGCACCAGTAGCTAGGATAGAATCAATTAGATTACTTCTTGCTATTGCTTGCTGTCTTAAGATTAAAATTTACCAAATGGATGTTTAAGGTGCCTTTCTGAATGGTTTAATTGACAAAGAGGTTTATGTAGAACAACCTAAAGGCTTTGCTGACCCTAAACATCCTGACCATGTGTACAAACTTGAAAAGGCTTTGTATGGCTTAAAACAGGCACCTAGAGCTTGGTATGAGAGGCTAACTGATTTTCTGTTAGGACTAGGTTTCAATAGAGGAGATGGAGATAGAACATTGTTTGTCCTTAGAAAAAGCTTTGATATCCGTATTCCTCAAATTTATGTGGATGATATAGTATTTAGTTCTACTAACAAGTCTACTTTAGACAAGTTTGTTGAGTCTATGATAGGAACATTTGAGATGAACATGATTGGTGAGCTTAACTACTTTCTGGGATTACAAGTGAAACAACTGGAGAATGGTATCTTCCTGAACGAGGAGAAGTATGCAAGGAATCTGGTGAAGAGATTTGAGCTACAAGAGTCCAAGCCTTGCAAAACTCCTATGTCCTCTTCAGTGAAGATAACAAAAGATGGCACTGGCAGAAATGTTGACCCAACTCTATGCACTTGTATTGTGAAGCTCTCAATAGCTCTCGCCAACGCAGCAACTCGCTCCTCCATTGAAGATGCTTGACTCTTTTCCTTAGCTTCGTGTCTTGCCCCCGATGCGAGTGTAGCTTTCATCTTCGATTGAGAAGAGCCTCCGCTTGTTGCCCCCATTGACTTGTCCATTGTTCAGCAACGTTGACTTCTTGTGACTTCAAACTTGTAGACTTGCTAGAAAAGAGATGAGAGGTAGAGATAGTCCCACTGGGCGTGCCAAAATTTGTAGCGTTAAAAATTCTAAATCTTTAAAATAAAGACAAGAAAATTTAAGTACAAATAATTTTTATTTATTCAAATGAATATGGGGTTACAATCTCTAGTAATCCTCTGATTCTTTTCTAATTTTGAAACTTGGTTGACTTGAAGGCGGAATTGACTTTGATCGCTTCCACGTGATTTAAGTTGAATGTTAATCCAAGGGCTTTGAGCTTGATCTTGAATTAACAATTTGACTTGATCTTCGCGACGAACAATTTGATCTTCGTCTTGACTTGTTGAACTTGTTGAACGTCAATCTTCTTTAGAAGAATCTTGATCTTCAAAATACTTGGATGCTTGACAAACGTTGATGCGAGGGCTTGGCAGCTTAATCTCGGATCGAACGGACTTTTGACTTCAAATTTGGTTGAAGTATGCTGAAGAACGATATGATCTTCGTCTTCAGTTCTTCGGGTATATGGACTTCGATCTTCTTTAAAGGGACTTGATCTTCAATAACAGTTTGTCGAGGGCCTTGCCGCTTGTTCTCGAATCAAACGAACTTTCTTGCTTGAAGATTGTCGGAGAACGGTATGGACTTGACTTGAATTTGTTGAAGCTAGATCTTCCTCGGCAGAAGTGCGATCTTCAAAAACGGTTATTTGATGGACTTGGAGCTTGACGCCGGATCAAATGGAGGTTTTCGCGAAGAATGCCTTGAATCCCGCGAAGAACGCCTTGAAGATTGATGAACTTGGTGGAGCAAAAAACTTGGAGCTTTTCCCTCTTCAACTTGTGAATATTTGTGTGTGTTTTCTTCTTCAAGACCACCTCTATTTATAGTTGTGGAGTGAATCTCAATTAGAATCTCTTGATGGGATGAACGGTTGAGATCGCGTCTACAATTTCTTGATATGGAAGAATTTATATAAAATAATATTCTTTCCATCTCTTGAATATTGAGACTTGGTGGGGAATTCTTTCCTTGTGTTGAGATTTGGTGGAGAATTATTTCCATCTCTTGAAGATTGAGACTTGGAGGAGAAGACTTTCCATGTCTTGAGATTTGATGAGCAATTATTTCCTTGTCTTAAGATTTAATTAATATATTTATTTTAATCCCTCAAAATATTAAGATTAAATAAAATATATTTTGTATTTCTTGCATCTTAAGAATTATCATCACTTAATTTAATTAGACACAAAATTTAAGTGTCAGCAAATTGCCCCCCTCGAGACTTGTTCACGATTTGTGTTGAAACGCATGAGTGAGTGGATAAGTCTCGACATGTTTCTTCTTCTTGTTCTCGTGCTTTAATTTCAACCACCATAAATCCACTTCTTGAGCTTAGAACATTTGTGAGCTTCATCATTGGATCCATCAACTTGAATGTTGCATGAGCATTTTTTTTTTTGGGATATGACTGGGCTAAGAATGAACTTCTAGCTGCCTACGTATCCAATGAAGGAATCAAGTCATGACGTAGTTCAAAAGAAATCAAGATTGATTTAAAGGGGGTGCCGTACACAGTTTCTACTCATGCAGGCCAGGAGTAACGTGCAGTTTAAGCTCGTGTGTTATGGAGCATTTGATTTGGACATTTGTAGACAATTTTATCTCATATCTAGGAGTCTTGCACATTTGATTTGAAGACTTGAAGGATTTGAAGACCTTTCGGCTCGTGTCTAGGAGACTTGAACATTTGCTTTGAGGACTTGAAGGATTTGTAGACCTTTTGGCTCGTGTCTAGGAGACTTGAACATTTGCTTTGAGGACTTGAAGGATTTGTAGACCTTTTGGCTCGTGTCTAGGAGACTTGTGTATTTGCTTTGAGGACTTAAAGGATTTGTAGACCTTTTGGCTCGTGTCTAGGAGACTTGAACATTTGCTTTGAGGACTTGAAGGATTTGTAGACCTTTTGGCTCGTGTCTAGGAGACTTGAAGACTTGAAGGATTTGCTTCAAGACTTGGATTTGAAGGATTTGCAGACCTTTTGGCTCGTGTCTAGGAGACTTGAAGACTTGTATATTAATTTGAAGACTTGAATGTTTAATTTAAGTTCACATATGTAAACAGTTTATACTCGTGTTAAGGAGAATGTTGATAGTTTATACTCTTATCAAGGAGTACATGATTTGACACTTAATTTGAAGATTTTAGATAGTTTAAGCTCGTATCAAGGAGCATATTGACTGTAATGAAATTTGATGTTGCGCCCTCTTCATCGTCGGTGTCATCTGTATCATCACCTTCAGTATCAAGGACGTGAGTCGAGCTTTCTTCTTTAGTAGAGTTCATGCTTGTTTCAATGTCATGCGCACGCGTCGCCAACTCTTCAAAGGTTCTTGGTTTGATTCCTTGAAGTATGTATGCGAGACCCCAATCCATCCCTTGGATGCAAATCTCTATGGCTGAAGTTTCAGACAATTTCTCTTTGCAGCTTAAGGATAGATTTCTCCATCTATTGACGTACTCAATCACTGGCTCATCTTCTTGTTGACGTGAATTCGCAAGCTCTATCATGCTCACAGTGCGTCGAGTGCTATAAAAGCGATTGAAGAATGCACTTTGTAGATCTTTCCAGTTGTCATTGGAGTTTGGCTCAAGATTAATATACCAATCAAAAGCGACGTCTTCTAAGGATCGAACAAATTGCTTGACTAGAAGATCTCCATCAGTTCCGGCGCTACTGCATGTTTCGACAAAGTGAGCAACATGTTGTCTTGGGTCTCATTTTCCATCGAATCTTTGAAACTTTGGAGGTTGATAACTTTGAGGCATTTGCAATTTCTCTATCCTTTGAGTATAAGGCTTCATGTAAGGTTTGAAAGTCTTGTGTTGGGCTACATGTTCCTTTACAACTTCCTTGATGAACTTCTTCAATTGATTGGCAGAGACAAGGCCTTGTGAGGAAACTTGAATTTGCTGGCTTGAGGACTTAGAGTATTCTCCAACTTCCGCATCTTGAATGATTTCTTCTTCAGAAGGCTTTGTGTGCGCCATGATGCCTTGCTCTTCCTTCCTAGAGAAATTTGACTTTTGGAAAAGAGAAGTGACTTGGACTCCATCGAATTCTTGAGCTTCAACTCCACGAATAGCCTTTACATATGTCATGCCTTGACCGTCACTTTTTACATCTTCTTGTTCGTTGGGATGAGTTGCAACTTCGATTACGTCGCTTGAAGGTTTGATGCATCCTTGGACTTTGACTTTGTCAATGAATTCTTCAATGTTGTGATTTCCTTCTTGGATCTCTAGCTTTTGGAGAAGACAATTCAAGCGCTCTTCACGTCTATGCACTTGTATTGTGAAGCTCTCAATAGCTCTCGCCAGCGCAGCAACTCGCTCCTCCATTGAAGATGCTTGACTCTTTTCCTTAGCTTCGTGTCTTGCCCCCGATGCGAGTGTAGCTTTCATCTTCGATTGAGAAGAGCCTCCGCTTGTTGCCCCCATTGACTTGTCCATTGTTGAGCAACATTGACTTCTTGTGACTTCAAACTTCTAGACTTGCTAGAAAAGAGATGAGAGGTAGAGATAGTCCCACTGGGCGTGCCAAAATTTGTAGCGTTAAAAATTCTAAATCTTTAAAATAAAGACAAGAAAATTTAAGTACAAATAATTTTTATTTATTCAAATGAATATGGGGTTACAATCTCTAGTAATCCTCTGATTCTTTTCTAATTTTGAAACTTGGTTGACTTGAAGGCGGAATTGACTTTGATCGCTTCCACGTGATTTAAGTTGAACGTTAATCCAAGGGCTTTGAGCTTGATCTTGAATTAACAATTTGACTTGATCTTCGCGACGAACAATTTGATCTTCGTCTTGACTTGTTGAACTTGTTGAACGTCAATCTTCTTTAGAAGAATCTTGATCTTCAAAATACTTGGATGCTTGACAAACGTTGATGCGAGGGCTTGGCAGCTTAATCTCGGATCGAACGGACTTTTGAATTCAAATTTGGTTGAAGGATGCTGAAGAACGATATGATCTTCGTCTTTAGTTCTTCGGGTATATGGACTTCGATCTTCTTTAAAAGGGACTTGATCTTCAATAACAGTTTGTCGAGGGCCTTGCCGCTTGTTCTCGAATCAAACGAACTTTCTTGCTTGAAGATTGTCGGAGAACGGTATGAACTTGACTTGAATTTGTTGAATTTGTTGAAGCTCGATCTTCCTCGGCAGAAGTGCGATCTTCAAAAACGGTTATTTGATGGACTTGGAGGTTGACGCCGGATCAAATGGAGGTTTTCGCGAAGAACGCCTTGAATCCCGCGAAGAACGCCTTGAAGATTGATGAACTTGGTGGAGCGAAAAACTTGGAGCTTTTCCCTCTTCAACTTGTGAATATTTGTGTGTGTTTTCTTCTTCAAGACCACCTCTATTTATAGTTGTGGAGTGAATCTCAATTAGAATCTCTTGATGGGATGAACGGTTGAGATCGCGTCTACAATTTCTTGATATGGAAGAATTTATATAAAATAATATTCTTTCCATCTCTTGAATATTGAGACTTGGTGGGGAATTCTTTCCTTGTGTTGAGATTTGGTGGAGAATTATTTCCATCTCTTGAAGATTGAGACTTGGAGGAGAAGACTTTCCATGTCTTGAGATTTGATGAGCAATTATTTCCTTGTCTTAAGATTTAATTAATATATTTATTTTAATCCCTCAAAATATTAAGATTAAATAAAATATATTTTGTATTTCTTGCATCTTAAGAATTATCATAACTTTATTTAATTAGACACAAAATTTAAGTGTCAGCAGGGTTAGATAGTGATACACTTCTCATATTCTGTGATAATCTAAGTGCCATAAGTATCTCTCGGAATCATGTCCAACATTCTAGAACTAAGCATATAGACATAAGACATCATTTCTAGAGAGATATGGTAGAGGAGAAAGTGATCAACATTGAGCATATTGAGACAACAAATCAGCTTGCTGATATGTTTACAAAATCTTTAGATAGTGAGAGATTCTTCAGCTTGAGAAAATCTCTTGGCATGTGCAATATGTGATAATGTTAAGGAAACTAGTGTTGACATAACACCACTGTCTAGCACTGGTATATTTGTTGTGGTGTAGTAGGTATTCTGTTGTTTTACTTTGTTGAATTTATTTCCTTGTGAGTCTCATTTAATCCTTGTTTTGTCATATTTGATTTGTGTGGTTGAACTCTTTGAGGAACAACTCTTTCTAGTTATCAGTTTCACATCTTTGTGTTGAAAAAATAAAACTCTTATGTTTGTCTAAGGTTGTGATAGCCTAACATATGGAGAAGCTGGGGTACATGATGTTGATAGCTTCAGTGTTACTCAGTTGTTCTTATTTACATGTTTCTGTTTGTTTGGCCAAGGAACACTTGAGGGTGATACTTTCTACTAGGGTGTTTGAGGTTTAGGTTTCTTACACTTAGTAATACTGATCACTTGGTGAATTCTCTTGAATGCAGGTTAGTAAACAAGTATGCATAAGGAATTAGGGTGTTGGGGTGCATGATAAATGAATTGCCAACATTCAAGGCCTTTGTACTTACCTAACTTGCTGCTGTGAATGTTGTTACTGGGGTGTGTGGAGTTCAAACTGCCCTCATTCAGTATGGACATTAGCTTTTTGTTTAGCAACCTTCAGTTTTTGGTTCAAATGAGTTATGAAAATAATAAAGGTTTTAAAGAGATGTGAATTGTGCTGGTTTGAGGAGTTCTTCATAAGTGTTTACCATCTGCCTATTTGACATTACATTGTTGCATTCATGTGGAACTGCATTGTTTTCTTTCTTGTTGTTGAGTTGTGTCGGGTTAGGCTTAGGGGGAGTATAATTCATGTGTTGAGGCATACACTTTAGGTGACATACTGCATGTGACACACTTTTCTGTGACTTTCTATGATGTGGAAGTGAATTTTTTCTTGAATTCATAACTGCTTATCTCTGTGTGTTTCTTGTTATCTATGTTGATTACTCATGATTTTGATCTGAACATTATGTCTGAGGTACTCACTTGCTATATTGGTTAAGTTTCAGACGTACTTTTAGATGTATTTCAAGCTCTCACATGAAATTGCCTTTGTGAAGCCTGTACCTCCACCTTCTGGTTTGAATGTTATTGAATGTTATCCCAACATTGTGCACTTTCACAGGCCAACATTGAAAATATGAACTTATAAGTTTTCAAATTTTTGAAAACCGCTCTGGTTACTTGTTACTCAAACATTGACACGTGTACGCGGGAAAACATAGTGGGACGAATTTAATTGATAAACCGACATTAACTACCCACTAAATTCACTCTCTCTCCACTACTCATGATTATATTAGGAATCATAACCCTAATTTCTTTATTTGTGCTTAAAATTTGTGCAATTTTACTTTCTATTCTCAAAATTCTCTCAATTTTTCTCTGCAAATCTCTCTTACTAACAATGGCGAGCAAGTCTCCTATGGATACTCTTGCAGATGTTGCTCTAAGCAGTGAACCTACAATTGTGCGCACTCGCTCTCGCACTCTATTCCCTATGTGCGAAAAGGAAAGAAACCAGAGCAGGGAGAATCGACTTCAAATATTGAGCCAACATTTGAGGCCACCACTTCAATCATTAATGAACCTGAAATTGAGGTAAATATGGCTGAACCTAACCCTGAGGTAAATCTGTGGATGATTTGGTGAAGAAGTGGGTCTGAGACTGCCAAGGGTACTGGTGAGAAGTTTATTAGTGGTAGAAAAATGTCTGAGACTGCCAAGAAACGTGCTGAAGCCAGGAAAAGGCAAGTTGCGAGGTTAGCTAAGAAAGGGCCGCTGAAGCTGAGAAAGAGGCTGAAGAAGAGAAAGAATCTGCTGCTGCTGCTGGTGAGAGAAAGAGGAAAGGGAAGCAGGTTTTTTAAAAAGGAAATTGAGGTTGTAGATGTTGAGGAAGAAGTGGAAGAGGAGGAGAAAGAAGAGGAGAAGACTGATGAAGAAGAGCAGTATGTTGCTGTTGATGTTAAGGCAACATCAGAGACAGAAGAATACTCAGATGGACTGTATGTGATTTACCCTGAAGACGAGGAGGACTACTTTTCCCTCTATTATCTTACCAAAGATTTGGAGAAGAAGTGGGATTCTTTCAAGAGAAGGGAAATTCACCTTGATAGAGCTATAGAGATGGCCAGTTTTAAGAAACACAAAGTGATGTACTTACTTGAAGCAAGCGAGATTCATCAATCTGTGATGGAGTTGAATGATTATGCTTCTGAGATTGTTATGGAATTCTTTCTGAATCTCTCCAAGTGGATAAGAAATTACAGATCTCCAAAGTATGGAAAAGCTTAGGTGAGGGGTAGAGTATTCAATATTGAACCCTACACCATCAATAAGATATGTGGATTCCCACTTGTTGAAGAATCTAAGGACCCTTACTACAATGATGTGATTGAAGATTTGACATTAGGGTTGGTCAAAGTCTGGAAAGATGCTCTGCCAACTACAAAGCTCACTTCCCTTAATGCTATCTTACACAAGATTGCATGCTTCAACTGGTTGCCAAGTAAGAATGTTACTGTACTAACTAAGGAAACAACAATCTTAGTGTACAATATCAAGAATGGGCTAGCTGTGAATATGGGGGAAAGGATTTTGAAGTCAATATCTGAAGTTGATGAAAGGAAGAATGGCATGCTGAATTTTCCCTCACTCATCTGCAAAATCCTTATGAAACAAGGATTGAAGACAAGTGCCAAAATGGGCTGGATAAAGAATGAAGGTGAACTTATAATTCTCCCAAGTTACTTGTCTAGCTCAAGAGTCAGAGATCTTCCATGGAACCCAAAAGGAAAGGTAAGACAAAGCAAAGAGAAGAAGCAGGCTCAGGAGTTTGCTGGAACTTCAGTGCCTATGTCCAAAGAGAAAGATTGCATGGTCATAACCTCAACTTTTGTGGATCATCTACTGAATTGGTTCAAGGGGCACATTGCTGAAACTCAGAGAGAGATTAAGGACAAGAAGGAGCATATAAAGGAACAAGAGAGCTTGGTGAAAAACTTGGAGAAAATCCCTTCTTTACAAAAAGGGGGAGAGTAGTTCCAATTTTTTATTTTGGTTTTCTAGTTTTCTATTTTTGCTTCTTGAACTGTTATTATTGTGTGTTTGCTGGTACATTATCTCTATGTGGTTTGATTTGATCAAGGAACACGATCCTTGTTATCTAGCTATGGTCTGTAACTCTAATTATGGCTACTGTTTGAACTGCTCTGACTGTTGTTGCTTATGAAAGCAAATTTTGAACTGTTTTGCTGTTTAACCTTTTATGCAGGAAACTCACTGGTTTCAATGTTGAGGCAACATTGATGAATGTTGAAGTCTGAACATCTTTGATGTAGTGATAACCTTAATACTTGTCTTTGTTATTTTAACTCTGAATATGTTAGTTTGCATTGAGAGAAGCAGTTTAGTAGTTTTAATTTGTTTTTTATTGATTCTAACTCTCTGGATATAATACTTGATTGGAAAAAGTATTGGTTTTGTGAAGAAAGGCAAAAAGGGGGAGATTGAAAGAGCAAGGTATTCTAGAATCAATGTTATGCGATGTTGGGACAACATTGAGGATAACATTGAAACCAGAGAACCTGCGTGAAAACTGTTCTTTAACTGCTAAATTTGAGTTTCGAAGAGCTTTGGAAGTTTCCTTACTTGAAGTTTCCATAATTCAAGTTAAGTTGAATAGTCAACTCAACACGGTTTGCAAAGAAGGAAACAAATTGGAGTTCTACTGCAACTTGGATTCTTTCCAGGATTACTCCGAATTGAAGAAGGTGTGTTACCTTATTAGAACTCTAATAAAGGGAACACTTATTCAAGAAAGAGACCGAGTTTACAAGGAAGTCCAATTCAACAAGGAAACAACAAGAGTTACCAAAACTGTGAACAACACACCTTGGAGTGCAAGTTTCAAGAAACCTATATATAGGTGTGAAGTTCACCATGATGATTACAAGACAATAGTGCTAAATAATCTAAGAGATTAATTCTTTGTATTGTCTTCGTCTTGCTTTTGCGAAGTTTTTGCATCAATTACTTTAAGTCTAGTTCTTAGAAGTTAAGTAGTTCGTGCTTCTATGCTTCGTTGAGTTCGATCAAAAAAGAGCATTAGTGAATTTTTGCGAGGAACATTTTATTAAAACCTTTATTGGTTATTTTGCCTAAGGCTGGGAAGTTTTTAATAATATTGAAAACTTCTGAAAATTACATGTTCTTGCGTTCTTTATTTCCGCTGCATATTACTCTTATCAAGAAGATCATATAGAGTTAAGGCAACGCCAACTTAACTCTCAAGGTTGTTGTGTCAATCCACGATCCGACATTTTAGAATAAAAAAACTAGTGAAAGAATAAAAGTAGATCCAAAATAATAGAAAAGAAAGACTGTGTGTAAAAAAGAAAGTTTGTGTTGGCGATTTTTGTTTTGGATTTGGAAAAAGAGAAGAAGAAAGTTTTTTGTTGGAGAAGAAAATATTGTTGGTGATTTTTGTTTTGGATTTGGAAAAAGAGAAGAAGAAAAGTTTTTGTTGGAGAAGAAGATAAGTGTTTTTGTTGGAAAAGAAGATAGTGTTTTTGTGTTGGGTATTTTTTGGAGATTAATGAAATTAGATGTAAGAGTGGTGAGTATATATAGAGGTAAGGGTGAAATTTTTAAATTTGCGCAAAATTCAAATTTCTCCGTTAATCCCTTCTAAAATTTACCCAAAATTTTCAAACTTTTGGATTTCAGTGACTAATATGCGGTCACAAAAAGGAAAGAGTGACCGCATTATGTTAATAGGGACCACACAACGGTTCCTACTAATATTCATCCTTCGAATTTGATTTTTTTTGATTGATGTTGATGTGTTTATGATTCTTAGCAACCAACCTCATTGTAAGATGTGAATTGAAGTAACACATGATTGCAAAACTAGTAGTTTAGTTGTGAAATAATAGATTGAATGAGATTGAGCGAGTTATTAACGTTCAACATAAATTTCATGTTCTACAACTAATCATCGCTAGTTAGTTGTAGTTGTTATTCGTTTTTATTCTTTACTTCACTAATGTTAGCATAAATATGATTATGAGGTTCAATCATTAGATCAACTAATCATTATGCTTATATATGCATATATAAGTTGTAAGCATTATGACATTTGTCGTTATAGTAAAAGAATCTTCACAGCGGACCGTTCTCTCTACATAATGTTTGGATTTACAATGTGTCGTTGTAATTATTGTTATTTTAACTATTACAATGGTAATCATTAACTAAACAAACACCGCGACACCTCAAATCATCATAAAATTACGATTTTAAAGTATGAATATTAGTAGGGACCACCCGACGATCACTATTGAGTCAATAGGGATTGCCAAGCGGCCACTACTACCTCAACAGTGACCACTTGGCGGTCCCTACTAATATTCATCCTTCAAATTTGATTTTTTTTAATTGATGTTGATGTGTTTGTGATTCTTAGCAACCAAGCTCATTGTAACATGTGAATTGAAGTAACACATGATTGCAAAACTAGTAGTTTAGTTGTGAAATTATAGATTAAATGAGATTGAGCGAGTTATTAACGTTTAACATATATTTCATGTTTTACAACTAATCATCACTAGTTAGTTGTAGTTGTTATTCGTTTTTATGCTTTACTTCACTAATGTTAGCATAGATATGATTATGAGGTTCAATCATTAGATCAACTAATCATTATGCTTATATATGCATATATAAGTTGTAAGCATTATGACATTTGTCGTTATAGTAAAAGAATCTCCACAGCGGACCGTTCTCTCTACATAATGTTTGGATTTATAATGGGTCGTTGTAATTATTGTTATTTTAACTATTACAATGGTAATCATTAACTAAACAAACACCGCGACACCTCAAATCATCATAAAATTACGATTTTAAAGTATTAATATTAGTAGATACTGCCTAGCGGTCACTCTTGAGTCAATAGGGACCGCGGGGGATTCCTTGTTGGGTCAAGAGGGATGGCGGTCCCTGTTGGGTCAAGAGGGACCGCTAAGCGGTCACTACTGCGTCAACAGTGACCGTCAGACGGTCCCTACTAATATTCATACTTTAAAATCGTGATTTTATGAATTAATTTCGATATGTTAGTGGTTCTTTGCAACAACCTCAATATCTATTAATAATATAAGCAAAGCCACTCCCTCTCACAAAATGGTTGTTTGTGACACCAAGTCCAAAACTTAAAATTTTCAACTTCAACTTCCGGTAAAAAAAAAAAGAGAAAAAGAAAAATAAGAAAGATAAACTTAAAATTTAATTGGACATTCACTAAAACCCGACAAAAACAAAAAAAAACCAATAGTTCGACAAAACAAATACTCCCACATTAATAACATTAATAAAAAAGTCTAACATTAATAGTTAAAAGTCCAACATTAGTAAACTAGTCCTACATTAATAAAAAAGTACTACATTAATATTTAAAAGTCCAACATTAAGAAAAACAACTACCTGCCACATGATCACTGCCCCCTCATTATCACTAGGGGGATACACGACCCCCTCATCACCAGAACTCTCAGCCAAATCATACATATCATCCAAGGTCACCAATGGATCATCATCATCACCACCATCACCACCATCATCAAGTCCATCACCACCATCAACACCAACATCATCATCATCAACACCAAGGTCATGGACCTCATCACCCATCATATAGACATCACCATCACTCCCCTCATCATCACTATCAAAATCATCGACATTCCCAGTGCCGGTGGAGGTACCTAGAGCAAAAGGATCTGGTCTCTGACGTATCGGTCTCAAAGTCCTAAATGTGCCCCTGCTCCTAATAGCACTCCTCATGAACAAGTTTGATGGAAGCTCTCGCAATGGTTGGCATGTCTCCGTCTGCATGTCCTCTCTAAAATCCCGCAGCCAAGCCGCCATGGAGTCGACTCTTGGGTCCTGTGTCATCCTCAAATCTCTGTTCTCCTCCTGGACCTGCCTGAGAAACTCCCGCCTGTAGTCTGGCTCCCTCCCGCACTCAATGTCGAAGTCCCGTGGATCAGCATACCTAGGTAAACCTTGTGCCTTCCCCTTTTTGATCCTCCCTATGGTCTTCTTCCACGAATCGGCGTCCCATTCGTGCAAGTCTTTGTCTTCTACGACGTCCAAGTTTTTATTCCTCAATTCTTTCTTGTAAGTCTTCTGTTGAATTTTCAAAGATAATTAAAAAGATAAATTAGTTCAAAGATAATTAAAAAGATAAATTAGAATCAATAATTAGATTATCATAATAAAGTGTAATGAATTCATAAGTGGTAAACGAGTACAAAATTCAAAACACTTACGAAAATAAGTTTGATCGCCTAAAACTTCCACTCCCGCCTCAAGGGTTTGCCTGTACCTCTGCCAGTCCCTTAACCCTATTCGTATGGCCTGCCTTGTAAATCTCGTCGTGTCTGATAGGGTGCGTGCGGTTGGGTTGATTCTCTCCTTCAAATTTTAAGTAATCGTTGGTTAATTTTTTTTAAATGTTAATTTTTTAAACTAATTAATCAACTTTTTATTAAAAAGAAACAACAATCTTAGAATTTAAAACTTTAACTACAAATAAAATATTCAATTTTTAAAAAATATACCAATCGCCGCCTAATCTCCTCGTAGTCAATGGAACCACCGTAAAAGGTGACGGGCGCCTCGCCGCCCTCCACACCGCCTCGCCTAGCTTTCTTTCCCTTGTGGGACTTCTTCTTATGCTACTCGGTGTCCCAGTGTGCTGCCGCCTGGGCCTCCAAACTTTCGCTCATCCACGATGTCTTTTTCTTGCCCCAATACTTCTCATTGTCTTTGTTCCTAAAGTACTGCTCCTTCGTCTTGTTCATCATACGCTTGTAAATGCCCCTCGCCTTCAGCTGGTATGTACTTCTTCCCTCTTTGACCGCCGGATTCCATAAATTTTCTAAAAAAAGATAAATATTTAACAATAAATTAATACACTAAATTAATAAACTAAATTAAACAATATTTGAAAAACACTATATTTAATACACTAAATTAATAAATATTAATAATTCATTAAAAATACACCATAAATCTCACGTACATCTCTTTTCATACGTCCTTAGGTATCCGCAAGTAGGAGGGCCAAAAAGTTATCACAAACTGTCGAAGAAGTGAAGTGATCGACTTCGCAATCTCACGACTCGGGGGTTTAGAAAAATAACCACGCGTTATTTCTATGAGCTTCTTCTTTTCCCCAGGACTAACCGCAATAACCCCTACATTTGGTCCCATACTTGGTCGAGTCTGGCTCGGTCCTGGAGTCCTGGTCGACCTCTGACTCGGTCTAGCTCTGGTGTTGGCTATAGGGGGTGGAGTCTGAACTCCGCTAGACTCGACTAATGGGGGCACGTGAGTCCCAACAGAATCTGAAGTATGTGGTCGTGGTAGCTAGGATGCGGTGGACTCTGCCGGTCGGGGTTTAACACCAGCTCCGGGGATGGGCTCCTGATCGTCTACAAACAACTGGCGTTGTAATGCAGGTGTCCTCGATATAGATCCATCAGCTAACCCTAGTGGCCGGAGGGATGGCTCGGCTAGATCGCTAGGCTCTGCACCACATCCCGATCGGACAATCTATATAGGTCGGCAACTACCTCGACCCCCGCTACCACTACCACCACCACGGCCAACACCTCCACTACCACCACCACGACCAACACTTCCACCAACACCTCCACTACCACTAACACCACCACCAATACCTCCACTACCACCACCACGACCACTAACACCACCACGCCTAACCCGTGCACTAACACGGTCAACACCACCACGGTCAACACTACCAGTACCCGATACCCCACCACGACCAACTCCTCCACACCTTGACCTCCACTTCCACTAGTGGTCTTACGTGACGGCATGCCGAATATATGTACTGTGAAAATAATAAATATACCATTTAAATATCAATTCAACATTTAAATAACAATATTACATTTAATCTAACACATGTAAACTTTAATTTAGACTAACAATTGTGCATTTAATGTAGCACATGTAAAATTATAATTTAAACTAACGCATGAAAATTCTTATTCACTTTTAACTCATCAATCTTTTTTCTCCCTTTAAACTAACAATCTAATCAATCTTTAAATTAACAATCTAACAAACTAATAATCTTACAAATTCAAATTTAAACTACTAATTATAAACTAGTATAATCTAATCTTCACTTTAAACTACTAATTAATCTTTAAATTAACAATCTAACAAACTAATAATCTTACAAAATAACATTTAACCTACTAATTATAAACTAATCTAATCTAATCTAATCTAATTTAACCATCTAAATATCTTCACTAATCTAACCTTTTTTAATCATTCACTAATCTACTTTAACAATCTAAAAATCTTCACTAATCTAATTTTTTTAATCATTCACTAATCTAATCTAATAATCTAACAATATTAACTAATCTAACAATTTAACACAAATAGTTCGAATTTAATTAAAAAAATGAGAAAATAAACCAAAAATTACAAAAATGGAGTAACTACCTTTGCCCAGCGGCGAAGAGGCGGCAGAACCGGCGGAAACGAAGGCGGAGAGACGGAGAGGCGGAGAACGACGGAAAATGGCAGAGAAACGAAGGGAAATCACCAGAAATGATGAAGAACGGAGGTGGTGACTCAATTCCGGTCGCTACTAGTCGTTTGTGGTCTCTAAAAATTCGGGTCTAGTTGAAAATGGCGAAAAACGGGCGGAGATGGTGACTGATCGTGGAAATAAAGAATTTTTTTTTATTTATACGAAGGAATCAGCGACCTAAATGTGGTCGTTGATTACCTCCGCTCAAAATTAGGGCAACAGGGCCATAATTTTGGGCCGCATTTTGGCCAAAATGTGTGGCACATTGGCGGATATTCCCGCCAATGGGTCGAGCGACCGAAGTTAGGTCGCTGAAAGTCTTTATATATATATATATATATATATATATATATGAAATAGGTTGTTTAGTTATTTGTTTTTGTCAAGAATAATATATTTAATTATTTCAGACAATGAATAAATTGTCATTAATTTAGCTCTAAAATAATTTATATGCATATAAATATAAGCAATGTATATATACAGGATAAAAGGTATTAATTAATTGTTCCGGAAACAAAAGGTATTATTAATTAATGTGCCTAGCCGGTGCTGAATGACGTGTCATTTAATCATTTAGATTAGGGGCAACTTATGTGAAGTAGAGATTAAATAATAGATTACGTGTAAAGTGCCTAATTACTAATGTGCTTATTAGTTGGTGCTGAATGGCGTGCCATTTAATCAGTGTTGTGAAAGGCGAAAAGCGCAGGGCGAGCGTTTTTCATACTTAGAAGCGAAGCGTAAGCTCAGAGACGTTAAGCGTAAGCTCCACAAATGTTGGCATTTTTATTTTATTTCAAATATAAAAATATAATTACGTAAACAACATTGAAAAAAATATTGACTAGAACAAAAAGATGCAAATAATATAATTTTCAGAATGCTCAAAAACATATTTCAACTAAAAGTCTAAAACCAATATTTCTCAGATTCAAAAATATCCATAAAAATCATTCATAGTCGCTTTCACAAAAAATATAAAATTATAAAAAATATATTAAAGAAATACTTAAAATTGCAATTTGTGAACCATAAAATTACTTAGTCACTTTCAAACATAACATCATCCAAATAATCTGAACGGGCGAGGCTAAAAAAAAAAAAAAAAAACTTAGAGCTTAGAGCGCGCTTGGAGCGTTATTGGAGCGTGTTGGAGCGCGCTTGGGGCGTCATAGAGCGCGCTTGGAGCGTCATAGAGCGTGCGCTTTCGAAAAGTCACGCACAACAGCAGCGCTTCAGCGCGTTTTTGGGGGCATTTCGCTCGGAGCGCGCTCCAGAGCGCGCTCTAGTTGCGTTTTTCACAACATTGCATTTAATCATATATATATTACGGGTAAGTTAATTGAAATAGATACTTAAAAAAAAAAAGTTATTTGAGGTAGAGATTGGAGTAAAATGCAAAAACCTACCCTGTGTTATTTCTAATTAGCAAAAAAACTCGTGTGTTATTTTTATTAGCAAAAACCCCCCTATGTTATTTGGTCAAAGGCAAATAACCCCCTCCAAGGATAAAGTGCACCACACGCGCCATTTGTGAGCTTGGGACTTCAATTTTGGGCTTGAAGTTACTGTTTTGTCCTTAATCTATTATATTTATCAAAATGATAAATTAAAACAATTTAAAACAAAAAGAAAAAGAAAGAACAGATCGGTGGATTGAATATTAGAAAAAACATGCAGAAATTTTATTTAGAAAAAACATGTAGAAAAAACATGTAGAAAAAACAAAAAAATTATCTCTTGCTACTTTTCTTTAAATTTTTATTTCGAAAATATTAGAAAAATATGTAGAAATTGTAAATTTAGACCAATGTTTATATTATTACCAGTTAATAAAAGTTAGTTTAGGAGTTTTAAAAATACTTTTGTGTTTCTTTTGAAACATCAATTAAATAAAAAAAATTGGTTTTTGTAAATGAGTTAAAGGGTAAAACCGTCTTCTTGCCCTTAGTCAAAGCTAAAAAGCCAAATGGGTCGAGTGTGTTAATTTTCAAATAACATATATAGGGGGGGTTTTGCTAATAAAAATAATACATAGTTTTTTTTTGCCAATTAGAAATAACACAGGGTAGGTTTTTGCATTTTACTCGTAGAGATTGAGTTGTACACATAAGTAGGAAAGCTATTAAATACAGCGCGCCAATTATTTGTAATCATCACTTATATAGTTTCGTGTTCTGAAGAAATAAAAGATAATTATATAAATTTGGAGTAATTAACAATCTATACAAGCCTCATTTTCAATCAATAATATTAAGTTAACTAATTTTATTTATTCTCCATCGAATTAAACCTAGAAAACTTCAAAATTGCAAATTATAACGTTTAATTTGATTCTCCAGGTATTAACTAACACCTACATTGTCAATTTGGGCATAATTAAGATTTACGTCTCTACGCATGAAGAAGCGCATGTCAATTACAACCTTATTAGTTAAGACTTGTGAACTCATCTTGTGCTTAGAGATATTGAGAAAAATAGTATTGCGCATGTGACAAGAAAAAAGAAAAAAACGTCTCTTGCATTTCTCTAATCTGGATTAGTAGAACGAAGTGAAGGATCAATCCCTACTTTAGAAGGAATGGGGTGAAACGGCGCTTTCAGGTTAACCTCCACAAGGTAGGCGAGTAAGAGGACAAGAAGCAAAGAGTTATGCCACTCCAACACAAAATGTTTGCTTTCAAGAATTACTATAAATACCCCTCACTTGCATTATCAAAATTATGCAACTCCAAATCAAAAACTAAACATAATTTCTGGCTAAATAATTTGTGTTTGTTACGTTAGTTAGACAAAAAATAATGTCAGTTACTGGACTCACATTATTATTAATCGCCATAATGTCCTCGGTTGCTTCACTTTCATTTGCACAGGATTCGGGACCGATATTGCAAGATTTCTGTGTGGCAGTCAATAAGTCCGAACCTTCAGGTAATTAAATGGATTCTATTTATTTCAAACTAACCAAATTAGCATAATAGCCCTTTAAGTACCTAAAATTATTAAATATCTTAATTCTTTTGTGGTATGTATAGTTATTGAAAGCGGAAAGATTTGCAAGGACCCGAAAACAGTTACGCCCAATGATTTTTATTTTTCGGGTCTTAATGTGCCCCGCAACGTAACAAGTCCAGTTGGAACAAAAGTCACACCCGTATTCGTCGAAGAATTACCAGGACTTAGTACTCTGGGCGTATCTTTATCTCGTGTCGACTTTGTGCCTCAAGGCCTCAACGCGCCCCACTTACACCCTCACGCTTCAGAAATTTTCCTCGTTTTAGAAGGGACACTCTACGCTGGTTTTATAGGATCAAACCCTTTAACTACATTGGGCAGGAACAAGTTTTACTCCAAGTTATTGTATCCAGGGGACGTCTTCGTGTTTCCAAAAGGTTTAGTTCATTTCCAGTACAACATTGGAGAATCAAAAGCCGTTGCATTTGCTAGTTTTGGTCACGAAAGCCCTGGAGTTTTGACCATAGGCAATGCGTTGTTTGGGTCAGATCCTCTGATTTGGCCTGAAGTAATCGCTAAAGGGCTTAAACTTGAAACTCACGAGGTCACGCGCGTTCAAGCCAAAAACTGGACGGAGAATGTTTAGAAGAAAGAATGATTATATGATTATGTGTTTCGTCATCTATGTACTAATGTTGCAATATCTACCAATATCAAAGAGTTTAGTTTCACCATTGAGTGATGTTTAAACTCTAAAGTGTAAGTCATGTTTGTGTTATATATTGTACTATAAGATTCCATCCAGGTGACTGGTGAGGTATCGATTTAATGCTAATCTGGTGTCAATTTTACTTTTTCGCTATTGATCAGTGAATTGGAAATATAGTATATAGTATTATATGTAACATCAACTTGCATTATTAAAGCCTTTTGAGAACTCGAATATATAGTATAATAAAGACTTTTAAGCGGATAATTTCTTAATCTGCACTTAGGATGAATATTAGAAAATAAAAGAATACACAAATTTCTTTTGGAAAAACGAAGGCGGAGTATCTTAGGGTAAAACGTTATTAATCAAATAAAGTATATTAATTATAAGGGGAATCATTATTTCTATCCTTTAACTTTGCCTAATATTACTTTGTGCCCTTTTTTTTCGGGTCGACTTTTTCTGCCCGTTAGTTTTCAAAATTCTATCAAAAATGCCCAATTTTCTCTTAATCGGGCTAAAACGCTGACATGTCGATACAGTAAAAAAAGTGCTCATCCAGTCAATAATTTGCTACAGCCACGTCGGATTTTTGAGCTCAAAAAAAGTTTTAATGACCAAATATAACAACACTACAACACTTAGAAAGACTAACGGTCATTTTTTTTTTTCAAATACCAAATTTTAACTCACAAAAATGTCCGAATCAACGATAAGATTGCACCTACAATGCAATTGTGGAAGACCCGTTGTCGTTCGGGTGACTACCACGGGACCAAATCCAGGTCGAAGGTTCAATGGGTGTTGGAAAGGTAGGTTCAGGTGCTGGTTATTCTATTGGGAAGATCCGCCTATTTGTGAAAGAGGGAGGATTGTTGTACCTATCTTGCAAGGGAGAATCGAAAGGAGCGAGGCTAAACTCAAGAAACTCGAAGAAGATATCGAATTGAAGGCGAATCACACTATAGAGAAACTGCAAAGTTTGTTTGACAAAACGAATAAAGAACTCGAAGAGAAGGTAAAGCATCTTCAAATGGAGGGATTGTGTAATGATCATAGTTGTTTTATGTGTTGTTGTGTTTAAGTTGTATTGAAATTGCACGAGTGTACTAGAAAGTTGTGTTGTTCCAGTGAACATTTTCATAAGTATTTTGTCGTTTAAGGTTCAATTGTGTTTGCTCGATTAAAGTGTGTAATGGTTGGATTGTTAAGTGTTGTAATGGTTTGTTTTAAGGCTGTAATGGTTTAGAGTGTTGTGATGGTTTAATATAGGCTTGGAACTGAATAGCCATGTACATTATAACTTGTTTCATCTCCCCCTCCTATCTAAAATTGATTCATTCCCCCGAAAGTAGTGTAATAGTCTCCACCCCAACAGACACATTTAGGCTATAAATATGTGAATAACACATTGGAAGTCTTTCTAAATTAATCCAAACATCCTAACTCCTTCTGTTGACATTGTTTTATAAGATATTCAAAATGATCATCACTGGGGCTATGCGGTTTAGGTTGTTCTATGTTGATCCTAATTTATCTTGAATGGCAGAAGCCATTTTGTTGGATAGGTTGGTCAAGTATGGCAGAAGGCATATGTTATCTAATATTCATGCATTGAGGAGGTGTCTTAGGATAATCAAAACCGAATTGCATACCCTGATTCATGTTCCATTATTTGAGGGCCAAATGGAGAGGAAAATCAGAGATATGAGACCCTACTACTACATCACCAAATACTAGCACACTATGCATTTGGTAAAAAAAAATTTGATCTTTACAACATCTTCATTGCCATAATCCATGTGGAATCTAGTTCTTCTTCCCCCTGCCTTTCTTCTTGCCAATTTCCTTCCCCATATCCTTGTCACTCTTGCTACTTTTGTTATTTGTGGCCATAAGAGTAGTCAACTCTGACATCTTCACATATTTCCTGCTAGTACCAAGTCCTAGATCACTTTGGCTCTCCTGTGTACCTAGCACATCCTGGTTTTCTATCAGTTGAGTTGTGACTTTAGGTGTTGGTTTATTCTATTTCTTATTCTATGAAAACTTGATTAACCGCTAGGTTGTGAACAATGTGTCATCATCTCTAGTTCTTTGCATTCTCATCAAACATTAAAGAAGCTCTCGGAATAGATCCATGATTTAAATGATAATATGAAATTATTTTTAATTTTGTTTTTGTTTTAGTTTCTGAGTCTAGAATAGCGTTGTTGCATTGTTTGATTTATGCATTTGCTCGAAGACAAGAAAATGAACAAGTTTGGGAGTGTGATGAGTTTGGGATATACTCATCATTTTCATGCTTTTACACTTGTTTACTTGATTATCCTTGATAGTTTTGTGGTATTTTTATGTTTGTTTTCATGTTTAGTAGGTCGGACTATGATTAGCAATAAAGAACTGAAACTTCAAAACTTCACTGGCATCATTGTAGATTAAGTTATGTCATGTTCTTTATATCATTGGAAAGCCACAGATGTCTAGTTTCCAAAGCAACAAGCAGTTTGTGATTTCCACATTTGGAGAGAAAGTTATGACCAAAACGGTGAAGTTGCACAAAGCTGAAATGTACATATATAACTCGCGCACTCGATGATCGTCAGATCAAAATGGCTAATCAATGGTCTATTCTCAGTCTTACAATCTTTAAAATGGAAGGCTTAGAGTGTCGTGAATCACGTGATCCATAATTCATCAATTATATGACAACTTTGGACCATTAAATTAAAACGAGATGAACAGTCGAGATGTCGTCTTATGTTTTCGGTTCAACTATAAATAGACGTCACATTTTCCATATTTGAACACACCAATCTTATTCATTCTCTCTTTACTCAGTAGTATTTCTATAGTAGTAGTATTCGCTAGTAGTTTGTAATTTTGGAGGAGTAATTCAGAGTTTGTACGGGGGAGTCCACCGGAGGCTTTACGGAAGTAAAAATTTGTAACGATCTCTAAACTATCTTTACTTTTCTCTCTTTACTTTATGATATTATATTTATCTTATAGTCTTGTTCTATATTCCATTATGTGCTAAGTTTACTTTGCTGGGATAGTGACGTAGCCTAATTACGACGATCTAATCTAAATTAAACGTATTGTTACGATGTCAAAATAGTTGGTGTATTTATTTGTGAATATAATGCTTCCAAAATTTTAGCCAACTTTTGGATGAACTAAGGATCGAATTGAAACCGAGATGAGATTTTTGTGAAATAGCTCTGAAGTAAATACCGTGAATTCTCAATAGAATAGAAATATATATATATATATATATATATATATATATACATCATTTTTACGTGGTTGATAAAATCACCACCGAACATACATGTGCACATCTTCGTACTAGACTCATTTTCTAGTTGTAAAGCTGTAGAATTTATGTATAACTTGAGAAAGAGTACATAAAGCATAAATGGTGATAACCAACAACAATTTTGAACGTGATACTCGTAACAATATGCTTAATTAAAAGTTAGATCAGGCTAATGACGGTGAAATCATGATTCCCAGCTCTTCTCTCATTGTTTACTCTTATTTATTGATATACCCTTGTTATACTATTGTCTCAACGCCCTACTTTGTTAAAAGCTTTTACCTGTAGTTAGTAAATTGTTAATATTTTCGCTTGAACAATCTGAAATTCGATTTCTCAAATAAATTAAGAGTTAATCAATTTTGGTAATTAATTATTTAATCCTCGTGTGATGACAACCCTATCTATCACTTTATTACTTGTTACGATTTCGTGCACTTGGGAATTTAACCACAATATCTAACCACCAACATCATCTGTGCAAATGGCTACTGTGGTTCCTGGATTAGTTTTCCTCAACTTTGCTTGGTACTCAAGCAACTGGAGTATTGATAAGCTGGAGTACCCTCCAACTTGCCATTGGAGGTTGTCTTTGCCTTGTAAGTTTTATTGAATGTCACATTCACATGGAGGGCCCTGATGGAATCCGACTGGAAAGATGTGATGTTTCTTTTTGGATCTGTCTTGAACACATCCAAAAAAATTTCAGAAAGCCATGATGATTTAAGGTTGTTCACATAGAATCTCTCAGCACTAGTGTGGATAGGCTTATACATCCTTATTTGATAGAACTTCTGATCTACAACCTTCAGAGCATGTAACCTCCATGGATAATCATCTTGAACACATATGTAGTATACTATGTCTGGATCACTCTTGTGGATTTTGAGACTGAATTACCAAATGAAGTTGTTTCTTATTGACAAATTTCATCTTCAGTTTGAATATCTCAATCTTTCTAAACATCTCAGCACCAGTTTCTTCATCCACTTCACCAAACTCATTCATTTTCCAAGCTGGAAGACGCTCAACCAGTGCTATATCTGGATCATTTGAGTCTGAGTTGTGTTCATTGCCATTTGCAGCTTCAGCACCAGTGTCCCTTGCAACAGCTGGAGGAACACCATTGTCCCTTGCAACACCTTCATTGTCCCCTGCAACACCTTCATTGTTTTGATCAGGTACAACATCTTCATCATCAGCACCATTCAAAGATTCTTCATCAATTCAGTGAACATGTTCATACAACTTATCATCTGAATCTCTAGTAGATGTAGCATACATATCATCATCTTCATCTTCATCACTCTTTGGTATATCAACAACAAAACCCTTACCTTTATCCATCCTCTCTGGATTACCCTAACCAACCACATCACCATTTTAATCATTAACTACATGCTCATCTCTAACACTATCACTATTGTCTTTCCCTACTACCTCTTGCCCTCCAATAACAGGACCACCATTTCCCACATCAGCTTCCACTTCAACATTACTATTATCTGGCCTTTAACCAAGTACCCTCTCCATAACAACAACCTGATTATTAGGATATACCAAAAACACATGAAACTCTCTACTACCCTTCAGAACTTCCTACATCCATTATGCAACCACCCATCATTAAGAATAACATGAATAATATCATTGAGAAGCAAGAAGTATTTTTTCCTACCACAAACTCCTATATCAGATGCAATCTTGTCCAAGAAGGCTCTTTTTACCTCTTTATACAACACATAGTTACACACCCATTTAGTACCTTCTATATGTTCACCACCACTCCAGGGTCTTTTGGTAAACCCATCGCCAAAGTGATATACTAAAGTCAGCAATTCGCTTCCAGCGTCTGCAATAAAGTAAATGACACTTTTGAGATGTGAATCACATAAATAATACACTTTTAGTGCAAACAAGTTCTTTCAAAAGCAGGACCACACAAGGGTAATACAATATGCAAAATAGTGCATGGAATGTAATAAAATAACTAAACAAAACAAGGAGCACGTGGTAGGGGACCATGCAATTTCTGACAAACCCTAATACCTCACTTAAATAGTATTAACAAATACAAAAATACAAACTTTACACCACTAACAACAAAAAGATGTCGGATTCCTCACCCACTAACTATATATTAACGTTTAAACTAAAATAATCACATTAGCACTAATATCGAAGCTAAATACTACTTTAACTTACCGTAATGAGGGTAGGGGCATCCATTTCCAAAGGGGGCTACAATTTCATCATCTTGTAGCTGTAACGTGTACTTCAAGTTCGATTGATTGAGTAGAAAAGAGTATAATCGAAAATTTATGGTTTTCGATTTGGGGGTTAGGGTTTTGTGGATTTTTGCCTAAAAATTATAAGTGTCCGAATTTTCGAAGTGTTGTTATATTTGGTCTTAAAAAGGTTTTCTGAGCTCAAAAAATCCGTCGTGGCTATAGCAATTTATTGACTGGACGAGCACTTTCTTGACTGTATCGACACGCCAGCATTTTAGCCCGATTAAGAGAAATTGAGCATTTTTATAGAATTTTGAAAACTAATAGGGCAGAAAAAGTCGGTCCGGAAAAAGGGCATAAAGTAATATTAGGCAAAGTTAAATGGCAGAAATAATAATTCCCCCTAATTATAATAAAAAGCTAAAAATGAAAGGCTTGAAATATCTTAAATACCCCCCGTCGACGTGCAAGCCAATTCATATGTACCAGCTTTGTGTACCACAACCTACGCCACAAATAAAAAATCAACACATGTCCCTCTAATTTGCTGAGTTTTCCCGGTCTCCTCATCTTCTACATTTGCACATTAGACCTCAAATTTATTTATCTTTCTAAAAACTACCACATCAGCTAAACTTAAAAAGTGAAATACCTTAATACATGTAATTGATCACGTTAGCATCAAGGGAGAATCTTCTAAAATCATTATTGATTCCTATTTACTGGTTTTACGATCACCCTTTTAGTAAAAATTGTAATTATGGATTGGGACTTGATACTCTTTTTCCAATGTTAAACTTGATGTTAGTTTAACACTGATATGCTCTTCCAATGTTATGCTCTTCCAATGTTATGCACATAAATAAAGAACACAAGTAGATGTAATTTTAAGAAGATAATATATTAATATGATCTTTCGAGCCGTAGGCTAAATACCACAAGGGTTTAACAAAGATGTTTCTCTCAACTCTCAAGCTCCTCACTCTCGAATTGATCGAACTCAACAAAGCACACATGAATTTTCTCCTTAAATCTAAACCTAGACTTAATTTGATAATTCACAAACTTTGCAAAACAGGACAAATACACTCGACTATAATAATTTCCTCACGGGAGATTTTCGCTCTTGTGTTCGTGTCTTTTTCTTGATGTCCAAAATGCCTATTTATAGTGTAATCTTCCTTGATGGCCAAGACATGTTGTGCACATTTTTGGAATGCTTTAGATCTCCTTTTATGACTCTAATTTCGTTCATGGCAAGTCTTCTTCAATAGTGAAAGGTTTCCTTGTCCAACTTGAAGTCTTCAATGGAAAGGTTTCCTTCTTTGACTAGAAGTCTTCAATACAAAGGTTTCCTTCTTTGAAGTCTTCTAAGGAAAGAATCTTCATCTTGTAGTCTTCTATGGAAATAATACTACTGCATGTAATCTTCTTTCCTTCTTGAAATTCACATGCCTTGATCTTTCCATTGCATCGCACACATCTTTCCTTCTTTAATTATAGAAAGTTCTTCTTTGGAAACTTCTCATTGAATGACAACTTCTCTTTAAGGAATTAGATCCATCTTTGAAGTCTCTTGACCTCGAGCATATAGAAATACCAACAACAACTTGTGGAACTAAGTTAGTAAGTGAATAAAGGCAAAACACAATTATAGCAATAATCCCGAATGTGCAGTGTTCCAGAGTTCAATGTTATCCTAACATTGCCGCCACAATGTTGATCTAACTTTGATAAAATACTTTGCACTTTCAATCTCCCCGTTTTTTCCTTCTTCACAAAACCAAACATATTCACAATTCATATTATGCACAGAGCTCCAGCAGCACAACATCATTAATATCTTAAGCTACTCCCCCTTAATATGACACTATTAACCAAGTATCTTTAAGATACTAATAAGAATACACAATGAGTTAAACATCATAATTATAAGCATAACCAAGAAAACATTAGCTATATAAGAATTGTAGAACCAATAGAATAAACATAAAGATAAAAAGGCTTATTTATCCCCCTTTTTGTGAGGAAAGTAAAATCTTGACGAATCACTTAATAAGATAAAGTTCTATAGCTCTTTCTTTAGCAACTATTTCCATTTCTCTCTCTAAGAACTCTATCATCCACTGTTTCTTAAAATCCTCCATAGCCACAGTCTTATCTCCCAACATGAAATTAAAAATAGTCTCAATTGTAGATATTACCTCAAGTGTTACCTATGATGTTGAGTCAACATTGTTCTCAAGCGATGTTGTCATAACATATAGCTCCGACTCAGCATTATCAGACTTCTCAGACTCTTCTTCCTTACCCTCTTGATCTCAACGGTTTATTTATCACCACTCTCAGTTCCTTAATCCTTTTCCTCAAAACCATCTTTTCTTCTTCACCACTTCATCTTCATTCTCAACCTCTCAGTCCTTCTTCTCTTTCTCATTCTCCCCATCACCTTGCAATCAACCAACAACATTAATGTCTCTTTTTCTTTATAAGTACCAGTGGCAAAACATTGCTCCCCCTTAATGCAAACTAGTCCAACTCAATGTTGGCATAACAATGACAATTCTCAATGTGGTCATAACATCACACTTTATCAATGTTAACTTCACACTGAATCCAGAATGTTATTCTAACATTGATGTTTATCATTGTTGTCTTAACATTGAAACCAGAATGTACCTGCACAAGAGTTTATAGAAACCAAAGACAAAACCACAATAATCACCAACATTAGTTTCTCCAGCAACTAAAGTGTTCTTCCCCTCATCAATTCATTCTTCTCTGCAAAATGTTCCTAAATCACTGTCTCCTCAAATGTGTTTGAAGTACCAACATCAATAACACCATGTTCCTCAGTTTTAGCTTGTTTGTCTCCACAACAATGTCTGGAACGAGTGTTGTACCTACGAGAAAGAACTAAAAGAGTAGGAGTGGGGTTATATCCTTGATTCTCCATACCAAAGGCCACATAATCAAGATCAGAGATACATGCCAAGGGTCTCAAAAACAATTGCACGTGAGAAATCTTAGTATTTCAGAGAATGGGGCACAAAGAGATTAGAAATTCAAAATCACAAGTGAAAAAAAGTAATGGGCGGTTTCAAAAAATAAATCATGCATAATCACCGCCTGTTGAGATAACAAGTGACACCATGTTTAATTCACATGTGACCAGAGTTGTTAATGAAAAAACTTATAAGTCAAAATGTTAAACATGGATGTTAAGACAACATACTTATAGACTGATATTGACACAACATTGACACATGTTCTGAATCAACATTGGTTCTTGTGAATGTGGATGTATTGAGCTTACCCTCAAGATATTTTCAATTAAAAGCATGAGCTAGATCTGAAAACGTATATCTGAAACTTAAGACATATTAGCAAGTTAGTACCACATATATATCAGACCTATACATGCAAATGAGAGTTAGTTAACAGAAAATCCAACATTTTGGGTATGAAGTAAATTAAAGGAGTTAATCTACTTCCAATTCACAACAAGAGACAACGTAGTGTGTCATTGCAGCCGAATCACCCAAAATATATGCTTTCACATGAGAACATAACTATATCTCCCCCTTAAGCCCAAACCAACATAGACACATAAAGAAAAAATGAATGAATGCTGGCCTAAATGAAATGCAAAATGTAGAATGCAGAATGTTAAGTCAACATCGAAAGATGGTAAACACTTGTGAAAAACTTTTCGAACCAGCAACAGTTCACATCAACACAAATCTTTAACAATCATCATAAACCCTTATGAACCAAAACTGAATATTGTTAAAAAGGGATAATATCAACACTGAATGAGGGTAGCACATGACTCCACTCACCCCAGTAAAACTATTATCAACTACAAATTAGGCAAGTACAAAGGAACTGAATGAAGACAATACACTTATCATATACTTCATCACCCCAACTCCTTATGCATACTTGTTGACCAACCTGTTTACAAGAGAAACACCAAGTGATCAGTGCTACTGAATGTGAGGCAGTCGAAACTCCAACTATCCCAGTAGAAAAGATCACCATCATGCATTTCCTTGGAAAACAATAACAGAAACATGGACATAAGCACAACTGAATAACACTGAAGCTCTCAACGTCATGTACCCCAGCTTCTCTTCATGTCCTGTTTAACCTAAACATGGATAAGTCACAACTGAATAACACCAAAGCAGCAAACTTTGTGTACCCCAGCTTCTCCTGATGTTAGGTTAACAACCTCAGACCAACATTAGAATTTTATTTTTCAAACCAGAGATGTGAATCTGTCAGCCAGAATGTTTAGTCCATCACAAAGTTTAACCACACAAACCAATTATGACAAATATTCATGAAGACAAACAAAAACAATAACAGAAATCAAACAGAAAAAATATAATACAATCCTATACACCACAAACAGACTACGGTGTTAGCCAGTGGTGTTATGGCAACACCGGAATGCAACACTGAATCACAGAACATTCAAGCTGAGAGTCTTCCTCAAATTGAAGAATCTCTCTCTATCTAATGACATATGAAACAAATCAGCTAACTGATTGTTTGTCTCTAAGTGATCAGTGTTTATAACCTCATCATCTACCAGATTTCTCAAGAAGTGATACATAAAAAATATATGCTTTGTTCTAGAATGATGCACCAGATTTCTTGATATGTTAATGGCACTAAGGTTATCATTAAACAACATCAATGTGTCACTTTTTATCCTATAATCATGCAACATGTGTTTAAGCCATATAAGTCGGGTAATACAGTTGCAAGCTGCAGATTCAACAGTTGATAGTGACACACAGTTATGTTTCTTGCTATAACATAAAAAGGATTATTTCCCAAATAAAAACAACCCTCACATGTAGATTTTATATCATCCAAATCTCCAGCACATTCAAAATCATCAAAACCAACAAGGTTTGTATTTGTATCATGTGTATACCAAATGCTCAAGTCTATAGTACCAGATATATAATTCAGTATTCGCTTCACATCAATTAAGTGAAAATATTTAGGTTCAACGTAATACCTGGCACGAACACAGACACAAACCGAGTTCATAATATATGGGTGAGTGATGGATAGATATAGCAAGCTTGTGTCTCCTCCAATCACTAAAGTGGAAGACATTTGAGTCTTGCTCGATTTTGACTCCTCCAAACCAGTCATGCTCATCCCATCCTCTTTTTGCTTCACTTTCAAACTCACGAAGAAATCCAGTTTACCTATCACGCTCCTTGCTAATGTACCTGTCAAAGCCTCAACAAACTTGTCTAGAGTAGACTTGTTAGAATAAACAAAGACAATGTCATCAACAAATCTTTAAGCTAAGCAATTATCAGAATATGCGGCAGGCATGCAAACACCTAACATTATCATATATCTGAAATTTACCCTTTTCTTGTTGAGTGTTTTGATGTCATTAATGATTTGAACCATAACTTGAGATGTAGGATGATTACTCTAAATCCTATCAGTTGTATCCCTCCAAACATCTTGAACTTGAACCTTTTCATTGTATAAGTTTAACTGCTCGGATGTTTTGTTAACATCAGAATTGGACGATGCTGGTATAACATCAACTTCAGGTTCAAGTTCAGGACCAGGTTCTGGATCCGCAGGTGATGTTGGAATAACATTGTCTCGAGTCAATGCTGGTGTAACATCCGAATCCAATTGACTTGCACATCAACCTCTGGCTCACCTATAACACTTGGTAAATCATCAAAAACCACATTTACAGATTTTTAAACAATATTTAATCTTAGATCAAACATTCTTATAGCAAAAATGTTCAGAGAATAGCCATCAAAGATACTATTTTCACTTTTTAGATCATATTTGCTCAAAAAATCTTTATCATTTAAACGATAGCAAACACATCCAAAATCATGAAAATGAGCAAGATTATGTTTCTTCTTTTTCAATATCTCATAAGAAGTCATGAGTATAGAGAATTTATTATTTTCATTAAACACACATAAGTTAGAGAATTACCTATTTTCATATTCTCTATCATGATCTGACCAAAGATTACCAACAGAAACACCATGTAAGTTATCAATACTAGTATGTAATGTTCAAAAGGTATTAAGAGCTTCTGATTTTTCTTTGAAATATTTAATCAAAGTATATCCAGAAAAATCATTCATAATCACACAATCATATTGTTTACCCCCAACTCTACTTACTTCAATAAGACCCAAGAGATCCATATGAATTTGTAGAAAACAATTAGAGGTACTTGTAACCTGTTCATCCACATGGATTGTATTATGAGAAGCTTTGGTCACCTTACCTTTTGAGCAATCATAACATACCATCTTACGAGAACTCGTGAGATTGGGAATGCCTCTCACGGTTTCGAGTTTCAGCACTTTGCCCAGATTCTTATTGTGTATGTGTCCAAGTCTTTTGTTCTTGGAAACTAAATAGTCCACTTTTGTTTGAAAGCAATTCGCTTGATCCCTCACCAAGTAGTTGTCTTCAAACCTATTACCTGTCAAAGCACACACATTTGCACAATCAGATACATCACAAGAATCTTTATCATACTTTACCAATAAGTCATCATCATATAATTGACTGATGCTTATATGGTTTTCACAGAATCCATCCAACAACATCTTATCCTTCAAGGGTGAGAATCCATCAATATTCAACACTTCTTTGACAATAATTCTTTCTTTACTTCCATCTTCATAGGTGACAGTTCCAGTGGTTAGTGGTGCACACTTCTTCAAATCAGATTTGCTTTATTTCCAATCATGTGTCTTGAGCAGTGTTAAGGAAATACAATTTGTTATCAATGTTAAGGTAACATTGGTTATCCAGTGTTGAATTAACATCGTGCATAACCGTATCAAAATAGATTTGTATCCAGTCATATACCTCAAACATCCACTATCAGAGTACCACTTACCTCCAAGGTTAGTATGAACAGTATGAAAGATAATATTGCAAACAATATAAGCTTTAGGCACCCAAAGTCTAGTGTATCTCATCTCATTATTCTTTTCAGCAATGTTGGAACCGAATAATAAGATAACACTGGAATAACTAGTATCAATATTGGAATGTTCAGATTCTAGCGTTGGCTTAACACCAGCATCAGCATTGCATGAATCACTATTCCATTCAATTGTTTTCCTTTTAAGAGATTTTTTGTATTTATGACAATATGGTTTAAGATGTCCAAATTGAAAATAATATTGACAAATATAAGCCATTTTCTTAGATTCTCTATAAAGTACCTTTGCCTTTTCAAAACCAGGAATAGAGGATTCAATAGAAGTAGTGGAGTGAGTAACTTGACTTTGATATCCAAAACCAGAATTACCATCATTGCCTAAACATAAAACTTCATCAAGTTTATAAGTACCTATTTTCCTTTTGGCAATGGTATGATCAACAATTTCTAGCTTAGAAGTTACCTTTTCTATTTCATCATATTTTTGTCCAAACTAACCTCAAGATGAGTGATTGTAGCCTTCAAGCTTTCATTCTCTTCCATAGCCTCCTCAATCCCGCTCAACTTGTTCTTTGGCTTGAGCAATTCTTGGTAGATGATCTTCAGTTCATCAAGAAACTCTTCTTAAATCAATTTACCTTCAAGGACATTATCATCTTCCAAACCTATAGAATCATGCAAATACACAAAGTCAGAATCATCATCAAACTCATCATTATCAGAAATCAAACATTCAGTGTTGTCTAAACAAATGGTTTCATCCCAATTGTCAACAAAAATCTCTTGGACTGGTGTTGTCTTCTAGATGTTATCATAACATCGAGTTGTCTAGATGTTGGCAGAACACCAAGCATTGACACCAGCAAGTCTGTCCACCTTTGCACACATTGTTGTTTGAGTTTCTTCAATCGTTGCATTGACACATTTCCATCACCATATTCTTCAAAACCTGTCTCATCATTATCATCTACACAAACCCAGTTCGAAATCCCTTTTGTTCTAAGGTTATTACCACATTCATAAGCAAAATGGCCCCAACATTTACATTCATAAAATTGAATCTATTTGAGATGTGTATCATTATGAGGAGTAAGTTTACAAGAATGTTTGTTCACCTTTTCAGAGAAATCTTTCTTTAAATCAGCAAGAATATTTTTATCAATTAGACCTAGCTTATTAAACTTTTCAAACACAGTTTCATTATAAGCTTGAATTTCTTCTTCATCATCTATTATTTCAAGAGTCATCTCAAATTATTTTAGAGTGCAATGAAGAGTATGAAAGTCTAAAGTGTCCATATTCCTAGCTTCTTGCGTAGCAATCACCTTAAATTTCTTAGAAAGAGTTATCACAGCTTTGTACGCTAGTTGCTTATTAGACAAGGAATCATCTAAGTCTGAAATTTCATTAGCAAGATCCATGAGTTTCTCAAATAAGTAGTAATACTTTCGTCTTCCCCCATTGTTAAATTATCAAATTTGCTAAAAAAACATGCGTAGCTTAACCCTTTTAGTGCATACATCACCTTCACAATGATTTTGTAAGATATCCCAAGCATGCTTTGCAGTTGAACTATTTTTTTAATTTACTTAGACATGTGACAATCAACCAAACTAAATATGGTATTTAGGGCTTTTTCATTGAAGAAAGTGTTACTTATCTCAGTTTCAGTCCACTCTGATTTTGTCTTACGAACAACCTCATGATCTTCGTCTGGAGCACAAATTGGAACTACATACCCTTCAATCACCGTCTTCCAAGCTCGCCAACCGAATGAATTAATGAGCGCACAAATTCGGATCTTCCAATAAGAATAGTTGGATCCATCTAAGACAAGCAATTTGTTGTTGTTTGAATTCCTGTTATCCATCCTTTAATATCATATCCAAACACCAGTGAAATCGGTGCTTGGCTCTGATACCAATTGAAATTGGGGATCGAGACTTGATACTCTTTTTCCAATGTTAAACCTGATGTTTGTCTAACACTGATAAGCTCTTCCAATGTTATGCTAACACTGGACTCTCGATGTTATCTTAACATCCGTTGAACAGCAGTTAACATTAGCATAAATCTACTTGACAGAGAATATAACGCAACAGATAAATAAAGAACATAAGTAGATGTAATTTTAAGAATATAATATATTAATATGATCTTCCGAGCCGTAGGCGAAATACCATAAGGGTTTAACAAAGATGTTTCTCTTAACTCTCAAGCTCATCACTCTCGAATTGATCGAACTCAACAAAGCACACAAGAATTCTATCCTTAAATCTAAACCTAGACTTAATTTAATAATTCACAAACTTTGCAAAACAAGAAAAAGACACTCGACTATAATAATTTCCTCATGGGAGATTTTCGCTCTTGTCTTCGTGTCTTTTTCTTGATGCCCAACATGCCTATTTATAGTGTATTATTCCTTGATGGCCAATACATGTTGTGCACGTTTTTGGAATGCTTTAGATCTCTTTTTATGACCCTAATTTCGTTCATGGTAAGTCTCCTTCAATAGGGAAAGGTTTCCTTGTCCAACTTGAAGCTTTCAATGGAAATGTTTCCTTCTTTAACTGAGGTCTTCTACGGAAAGAATCTTCAATTTGTAGTCTTCTGTAGAAAGAATCCTACTGCATGTAATCTCACTTCCTTCTTGCAATTCACACGCCTTGATCTTTCCATTTCATCACATCTTTCCTTCTTTAATTATGGAATGTTCTTATTTGGAAACTAACGCATTGAATGGCAACTTTTCTTGAAGGAAATAGATCAATCTTTGAAGTCTCTTGACCTGGAGCACATAGAAATACCAACTACAACTCGTGGAACTAAGTTAGTAAGTGAATAAAGGCAAAACACAATTATAGCAATAATCCCGATGTCATGACCCCGGAATATACCGAAGAGGGAGTATCATAAGGGTCGTACACGTTGTATTACTTGTATCGAGCTTCACACGCGCGAGAACGAAGATGGAGTCGCATTTTTCTTATTGAAGTCGCACTTTTATTTTATATTATGTTTTTAGTTGTTTTTCTATTTCGTTTGCTAGCAAAAATAGTTGTTAAGTACTGCCTCTCTATGGTCGACCCTTGATAGGGCTGCTTGGTTCACTTGGTTCAACATTGGAGTGACTGCACGGTTTCGATCATATCTCTTTGTAGGATGATCGAAACCTCGATCCGCTTCTTGATTCAGAACCCTAACTCTCGTGGCTTTCTGGGCATATGCATCGAATTGGGTTGGTTCGATGCGTGCACATCGAATTCGATCCCTCAATGTCGAACCGGGTGAATTCGATGCGATGTGCGCGACATCACGGTTTCGACCATATCTCTTTAACGGATGATCGAAACCTCATTCCGCTTCTTGATTCGGAACCCTGACTCACATGGATTTCTGAGCATGTGCATTGAATTGGCTTGGTTTGATACGTGCGCATCGAATTCGATCCCTCAATATCGAACCGGGTGAATTCGATGCGCTGTGCGCGACTTCACGGGTTTGATCATATCTCCCTAACGGATGATCGAAACCTCATTCCGCTTCTTGATTCGGAACCCTGACTCTCGTGGCTTTCTGGGAATGTAAGGCTTAGAGCTTGAGACGCATCTAATTGGCTTCATTCGATGCGTCCATGTCGAACAAGGTGAATTCGAGGCATGATAGATTGCGCATCGAACCTACTTGGTTCGATGCGCGTGTCGAATCGACTTGGATTCGATGCGTGGCATCTCCGTCAGGCCTCCCTACTTGTGAGGAGTGAGGGGGTATATATAGGCATGATTAGAGGGGCTTAAAGGTCATTTTAGGACTGCATCAAATTGTACAAATTCGATGCGCTGAGAACACATCGAATTGTGCAAATTTGATGTGCTCTGCGTAACTTTACTATTTTGACCATAACTTTCTCTCTGAACCTCCAAATCGCATTCCTCTTGTTGCATTACGACCTGTACTCATGTGGATTTCCAATGACATATTACTCAATGTCTAATTAGCTATATAGATGTTTTGGTGAATCAAATACGGCTAAGGTAGCTTTACCTTTAAGCCTTCCCGACACTCATTGGTCAGTTTCGCACCACCATGACTTCTCTTTGACATGACACATTATACCATATCACTAGTCCCCCAGTTTGGAGTGTGATTTTGGAACATAAGCATACTTCAAACTATAATGAAGTGCTAGAGTCGTTTCGCCTCAGTTTTGGGGTGATTAATGTCATTATGCACCAGTGTAGCCTACCAAATAAGCCCACATCACATAATCTCCCCAGTTTGGGAGATGGTGTCGATCAGAGAGCGGGTGCCAAACTTATAAAATGTATTCTTGACTTGCCACTTTATGCTTGCTATTTTGATAATGTTGAAAATCATGCCCCCGATTGGGAGGCGCGGTTTGATCAAAGAGCGGTTTCCAATTCACGAGACCTGCGCCTTTTTTATTAATGTTAGTACCACCGAGCGAATGTTAATGCCTGTTATCGCATCATACTTTATTTTGATAATTTGAGCATCCTTCCATAATCCTGGAAAGTTTTCGTTTTGTTCTGGGATATAGGTTTATTGTTCTATTCAATCGAATTATAACTACTCAATCGAGTGTTATTTCTAAAGGGCCTCGGTACTATTTATAGAGTTGCGGTATCTCGTGCCATTTTAGACAGAGTCTCCGTCCCTTTTAGCTATTTAGGGATTTGCGGTATCTCGTGCCATTTTTGACAGAATTTCCGTCCCTTTTGAGCCCTAAGACTTTTGGGTTGAGTTGAATTCTGCGCGCGCTTGTGGCGCTTTGCTCGTCTCTTGAACGATGTGTGAAATCTCAATTTTGTGCATCTCTATATGCGTCAAGTACTATTGTTTCTCGACGATGGAGTAACTGTATTTTAGTCTTTTGCGCGACTTGGTCGCTTAGAAGCTTATCCGTTTTGATTTGTATACGGGCATAGCCTGCTCGATTCTTTTATCGTTCTAATGCATTTTGTCTTTCTATTAATAGATTCTTTGGTTGCCAGTAGGATGACTCTCATCTTATGAAGATCGTGTTTGAGTTTCAATCCACGACAGCTCACCTGGTTACCTTCATTTTTTTGGGGTTTCGGCAACAGTTAAGTTTGTGACATTATTCCACAAGTTGCTAGTCTGCAAAGACCGCCTGGCCTTCTACTCGTAATGAGCTTGCCATTGAGGTACTGGTGAGAATAGCTTTGTATTCTGCATCGTTGTTGGTCATAATAAAGCTCGATCCTGGGTGCGCTAGCTAGCTGTTGTACGATGTTATCTCTATTTCGACAATGTTGTTGATAACAAGGTGACAAGCATAATGAATTCGGACTTGGTTATACTTGCCTCGGTGTTGTGCACTGATTTTGCAGTTATGTTTGGTTTAGATTTTTATCCATAGTCGTGAGACTTTATGGAATGCATTGCTTTCATTGAAGGCGGAGGCTTTACATTATATGTCGAATCAGTGTTGTTAGATCAATGCTAGATCGGATCTGATGAATCTCTAAATTATTCGTACTGAGATTATTTGATAGTCATTTCATGTTTGAAGCGTAAACAAATCGGTAGTGTTACTCCACCATATATCGGAATTCGATTGGTTTGACTTATGGCATGCCTCAAATGGATGGAATTCGATCGTCACTGCGCAGTATCATTCTAATTTGATTTTGAAGGTTGTTAAAAAATTGAAATTTGGATGATCACTATTGATCGAATGTGTTCGGATTCGACCGACTGTCTGACGGGTCTGCTTCTATGAACAATTTATTGTGTCTGTTTTGACGTTGCGTTGCCCTATTGCTTTGAACATTGTTTTTCAATGGATCTTTGTTGTTTTATTTTTGCGGTTATTAGAATTGCCTTATCGAAATGCATCGCTTGCTTGCCCATTTTTTTCAACGGCAATTTTTACTATTTCTATGTTTCTTGCCAACTTTGTGCCACGTCATGTTGCAGAGTTGCTATGGCATCTTTTTCTAAGTTAGCTCAATATTCACATCATTATTTTGAGGTTTTCCATTCTGCATGATTTCTTTGGGTGCACTTGTCGCTTGTGGCGCTTATTTTAGCGGAATGTGTTGTTAGCGCTCGCCATTTTAGGTGAGGCACCAATCTCTTTTTCTTCATTTGAAGAGAGACCAAGTGTTCATCGTTCAGCAGGTCCACAGCACCCGCTACCTTCGTGACGGGTTCAACTTTCAGTGGTTGGACCTGACATTGGGACCTAACAAGGAAATTCTCCTGATAGCCGAGGAGAATTAACCCACTGTTGCGAACGAATTTGTGAGTCTGCTTGAAAGCGAGATCATCGTCTACTGAGGAACGTCTCTGCCTCCTCCGATGCCTGCCATTTATCCTTCTTCAGAGGATGAAGATAACGCCAAAAGTTAACGACCTCGATTTTAGTTCCCTACTTTTATGACCAATGCTTCGGATTCGGTTGGGCGTTGCGTCACCCTTTTACTCCGAATAATTTGATTATTTGAATTCCTGTCGTATTTTTCTCGTTCAATTTTGCGATACTTTGTTCGCTTGATCAGTTGTAGTTTCGCTTGCCTTTTCCTTCAAATGCTAATTTCGCAATTTACTTTATTTTGGCAATTCATATGCCGTATTGCATCGTGGGGTATCGTGCGTGTTTTATTTCTTTTAGCCGCATCAGACGTTTGTTATGTCAGTGCAATCAATTTCATTAGATTTTCATAGACAGTTGTCTCTTAAGACAGACTTCCTTATCTCGTTGCTATGTTCTTAGGGATTTAATGGTTAGCACTTGTCATTTGAGACAGAGTGTCCGTCCCGTTTCTTTGTTTTTAGGGATTTACGGTGAGCACTTGCCGCTTTAGAGCAGAGTGTCTGTCCCGTTTCTTTCTCATCGCGGGTCCCCTTTAGATCATGGATGGTGTTATTTTTATGCAAATAATTTCGCAATGCGTGGTTCTGCTTCTGCTGCATTTGTGAAACAGTGCTACCATCGCTGCTTTACCTTGTATGATTAGCGTTTTGAGGATTATGGCCTCACTCGTGTATAGGTTTTTGATATTTTTGATTGGTGCATCCCAGTTGCTGCATTAGTGTTGTTGGGTCGTGTGAAGGCACGAGCGCGACATTTATTCGCCTAATATGGTTTTGCAGTTATCTTTTGAATTAATCGTTGTTGTCTTTGAGAGGTAGACGACTTAGATAACACGTAGGTTATGTTGCTAAGCGCCTCGACTGAGCGAGAGATCGTCTCGATGGAGACCTTCGACTATGATAGAAATGATATATAAGTGATGGATCTAAAGCGATCTAGTGCTAAATTTCTCAAGCTTCTTGCATTGATCTTGCAGTTTACGCTTGGTAGAGATCTTTGTCTATCTGGACATTGTGTCGCATTTGTTCGGATATTTTGTTGCATTCTTGCTCAATGATTTCTCGTGTTCTGTTTATGGAACTTTGTGCTGTCACATGTTATTGCTCTTCGACGTAGACGGCTAATTCAACGAATGGATATATGCACCTCTTAAGGTGATAATCCTTTTATAGTAATCTAAATATGCACTCATTTGGGCAGATTTTCATCGTATCAAGCTGGGTAGCTGACATGGTGCTGCTTTGGACACGTTCTCATTGTATTGTTATAATTAGATATTTATTGTGTTGTTTTGGGTAGATTTGCATCGTACCATGCTGGATAGATGTAACTGATTTACCACGTGAAGTCTATTACCATATCCAGCCTTTCAGGCATATGGATATGTTGTTTGCATCATGCTTCTACTAGCGAATGTCTATCCTTTGTGATGTCTAATTTGTTTCAGACCATGATGGACTAATGTCCATTTTCGATATATTCCATTTATTCATCTGACCACTTCGGGCCATTATTTCATTTTTGAAATTTTAGGTTTACGTTTATCTTATCGGGCTGATGCTTTTGGTGTTGCTTTGGATAAGTTTGCTTCGTACCGTTTTGGGTAGGTTTGCACCGTGTCGCTTTGTGTGGACATTCTTGGTGCCACTCTGGATACGTTTGGCGTATATCATAGGATCAGATTCATGGAAATTGTGCCAATTTCGCTCGTTCGGTGGGTGTGATCATTCGTCAGGAGTCCCCCCAAGTCTTCGAGTGATTAGCAGTATTTAGGTTACATTATTTTGACAATATTATGCCTTTTTGTTTTGTATAGAATCTTTGTAACTTTTCAGCAGTGGTTTTTGATAGGAACCGATTCTGCCACTTGATATCATAATCTTTGATTTATGTTTTACTCGCACTACTTTGTTTTTAATACATTTCAAGGCATGTTTTCTCGTTCTTTTGCTTGCTGTTGATTTCACAGTTATTTTATGTTTTATAGCGATTTTTGATGTCATGGTGCATATCTCATATTATGATTGTGCTTGCCATGAAAAATATGAGCACTTTGAGTTGTTATTATTATCGTTAGGGCATCCATGTTTTACCTGAGAGATCGGATCACTTGGGCCTTTATCTCGCCGTTCTGGCATGCGGGGGTGGACCACTTTGGGCCTTCTTATCCCTCCGTCATGTTCTTCCTTCTGGCATGTGGGGGTGGACCACTTTGGGCCTTCTTACCCCTCCGTCATGTTCTTCCTTCTGGCATGCGGGGGTGGACCACTTTGGGCCTTCTTACCCCTCCGTCATGTTCTTCCTTCTGGCATGCGGGGGTGGACCACTTTGGGCCTTCTTACCCCTCCATCATGTTCTTCCTTCTGGCATGCGGGGGTGGACCACTTTGGGCCTTCTTACCCCTCCGTCATGTTCTTCCTTCTGGCATGCGGGGGTGGACCACTTTGGGCCTTCTTACCCCTCCGTCATGTTCTTCCGTCTATCATGAGGGGTTTTTAACATCATTTCTATAAGACTCCACCTGCATCGTTCACGTAGATAGATACATTTAATAATTTGGAAAAAGTTGGGCTCAGTTTCTTACCGAGGGGTCTACGCTTCCCAGTCTTTGCATGGGACTCAAGCCTTCACAGCTCATACAATTATTTGGCAGCCGGGTGTTATTTCTTTTTTTTAACTCCTATGCATAGTAGCGTTTAAGATGTTGCACATTCCACGGACGCTTCTGCTGAACACCCTGCATAGTCTCCAAGTAATTGCATCCCCGCGAACTTGCTTGTATGATTTTGGAAGGCCCATTCCAATTCGGTTCGAGCTTCCCGATATGCTGTTTTGCCACAATGCCTCTCAGGACCAAATCTCCTACCTCAAAATTTCAGAATTAGATTCTACTTACGTTACTTTTAGCCATTGCTGCTTTTAAATGCTACAGTGCGTTGGTACGCCTCGTTATGCCTGTTATGTCCAGGTCCATCTGACGTAAATAAACTGGTTGTTCGGGATCATAGTCGTGAATCTTGCGTGTTAGCAATCCTATTTCGGTAGGCAGTGCAACCTCAGTGCCTTAAACAAGAATGAAATGAGTTTCACCCGTCGATGTTCTTGTAGTTGTCCTATATGCCCATAATATTCCTTGAAGTTCCTCTGGCCAGGTTTTTCCTATGTCTCGAGATAATTTTTCATCCTCCTCTCGAGATAATTTTTCATCCTCCTCTCGAGATAATTTTTCAACGTCTTGTTGGTGGATTCCATTTGTCCATTCGGCAATGAATTGCGCGCCATTGTCAAAATGTTCAACATTTAGCCCCAACGCCAATGTAATTTCTGCTATAACCGCTTCATACTCGGCCTCATTGTTGGTCACCATGTAATTCACATTAATGGCAAATTCGAATTCTCTGCTACCTGGAGATAAGTGGTGAATCCCAAGCCTTTCTCCATAACTGGTGGCAAATCCATATGTATGTAGTATTCATGTGGTGGTGGCCCTGCTGGTTCCTGCTGGGTCTGATAATCAATACAATCCGACATTCGATACCACATAAGAGTGAGATTCTTCGATATCACATTAAGGTAAGACAAATCATGACACTATTCGGGGTACAATCGCTTGTCTGTGTAGGACTGGGATTGAAGAATCCCTAATCTCTCTCTCATAATGTTAGTTTTCTTGGTTGAATTGCGGATTTGTTTATTGCTATTAACACCACTCCTTGTTTGCTTGGGACCGAATTTCATATTGTCAACTCCGTAGTTGTTTCCCGATCTCGATATAGCTACTTGGACTCTTCACGGTTCTTTTCCCGTTGGTCCATTCCCTTTATTTGCCATTTACCTAAACAGACTCTTAAGCCTAAGCGAAATGGTGTTCCCACAGACGGCGCCAATATTTTGGTCTTATTTCGTCTAGGTTATAATACACCGAGAAATCGATACAGTAGGGCATGACTTAACCAAAATAATGCTATCCTATTACAATGAACGGACTAGCTTGGTCCGGAACACCTATTACACATAAGGGAATATAAGGTTACAGGAAATAATCCATAAATGGCCAAGTTGAGAGAACAGTCGAACGTAAGAGATTTGATACTGTTTGATTGTTGTATTGCGGGCATTAGATACTTGTGATCTCAGACTGAACTTGGGAACTTTCCAAGCTGCCTACGTATCCCACTAAGGGAATCAAGCCGAACGTAGTTCAATTGTCTCTTTTGAGCTGCCTCTCTATGGTCGACCCTTGATAGGGCTGCTTGGTTCATTTGGTTCAACATTGGAGTGACTGCACGGTTTCGATCATATCTCTTTGTATGATGATCGAAACCTCGATCCGCTTCTTGATTCGGAACCCTGACTCTCGTGGATTTCTGGACATATGCATCGAATTGGCTTGGTTCAATGCGTGCGCATCGAATTCGATCCCTCAATGTCAAACTGGGTGAATTCGATGCGATGTGCGTGACTTCACGGTTTCGACCATATCTCTTTAACGGATGATCGAAACCTCATTCCGCTTCTTGATTCAGAACCCTGACTCTCGTGGCCTTTTGGAAATGTAAGGCTTCGATCTAGGGATGCATCGAATTGGCTTGATTCGATGCGTCCATGTCGAACAAGGTGAATTCGAGGCATGATAGATTGCGCATCGAACCTACTTGGTTCGATGCGCGTGTCGAATCGACTTGGATTCGATGCGTGGCATCTCCGTCAGTCCTCCCTACTTGTGAGGAGTGAGGGGGTATATATAGGCATGATTAGAGGGGCTTAAAGGTCATTTTAGGACCGCATCGAATTGTACAAATTCGATGCGCTCAGAACACATCGAATTGTGCAAATTCGATGTGCTCTGCGCAACTTTACTATTTTGACGATAACTTTCTCTCTTGACCTCCAAATCGCATTCCGCTTGTTGCGTTGCGACCTAGACTCATGTGGCTTTCCAATGACATATTACTCAATGTGTAATTAGCTATATAGATATTTTGATGAATCGGCTAAGGTAGCTTTACCTTTAAGCCTTCCCGACACTCATTGGTCAGTTTCGCACCACCATGACTTCTCTTTGACATGACACATTATACCATATCACTGACTGACTTTATTTGAATAACTAATATTTCTTTGCTTACACGTTAACGTTTTTAGTACATTAAGGAACTGCGGAAATCGAATTGTTCGTAGCGGGAGGAAGATGTTTGGAAAACGGTCATCGATATACAACATCAAACGTGCTGCCAAACTCAAGCAGACATTGGACAAACCGGTCAAGGACGACAGAAGTTGGAGAAACCGATTGAGGAACAATGGGAGCGTGATCGCGTCTGCAAGGTTGGTGAAGCACTCGACGACAATGCCTTAATATAGCGTTCAGGGGAAGCGCTTCTTTGGGTGGTATTTGCAATTGAATTACATGTAATACATGATATGTTGATGTTAGCGATGTATACTTCTGCTATATATAATAGTCAATTTTTAAGTGCACAGTGTTCATAATATTTTTTGTACTAGTTCTTTTTGCGTCAAAGCAACCTTTCTTTTGGAATCTATTTTATGAGGTTTTGTAATTTGATGTTGCTAGTGATAAAGAAATTAGACAAAGCTAAACTGACATAAAACTCAACATAGAAAAAGACTTAAAGGATCCTCTCACAAAACTTGATTCATAAAACAAATAACATAGAAAAGGATTTTTATTTTTATTTTTATTTTTTATCTTTACTAAATGGGTGATCGTTAAAACCACAAGATAGGAATCAAAAAAGTTATTTGAAGATGCTTCCCTGATGCTAACGTGATTAATGGAGATTTAACAATTCCATGTATTAAGGTATTTCACTTTTTAAGTTTAGCAGATGTGGTAGTTTTTTGAAAGATAATAAATAAATCTGAGGTAAATGTGCAAATGCAAAAGATGAGGAGACCGAGAAAACTCAGCAAATTAGAGGGACAGGTGTTGATTTTTTATTTGTGGCACAGGTTGTGGTACACAAATCTGGTACAGATGAATTGGCTGGGTCGACGTGATTTTCGTGAGAAACACGAAATTATTTGATCAACATCATTATTTGAGAGCAGACAAGAATACTATTCTTCCGCTGAAAATGAGCTTATAAATTATGTTTTATCAGTTCGTGAATTATGATTGTTATTATTATAACATGCAATTTATGCAAGATTTGAAGAAAATCTTGAATGGGACAGTGCATCATATATTTTATATTTATTTTTGATTTGCTAACTCGATGCATTCTGACTTTGAAGAAAAAACAAAGCGTTACATAAAAAATTGTTACTAGTCAGTTGTACTGTTTATATATGGTGACGCATAGTCTACTAATTATTAATAGGTGGCGATCGAGGAAGAGAAACTGATCAAGAACAAAATTAAGAAAAAAGAAGACAATATTTTTTAAGTATACAAATTCAACTACCTTAATTCTTGAATTGACTTTTCGAAGGATTAATGAAGCTCGACCCGTTTGTCTGTGTTGTTTGATTCTCAGATTGCAAGGTACGCATGTTTGTCTGTTAAACATAATTTTGTTTAATTTTCTTTTTTTCTATGTGAATAAATATCCAGGGAGAAACTTGTTATATCAGCCTTGTGTTTCCAAGTTCATCCTTTCATATGTTAATAAAATTTGTAATTACTATTGTCACGGATAGAAGTTTCGTTCTACTGTATACTCTCAGATTTTGTTGCGATCTGATCTTGATTTACTGCTTATATATACATAAATTATTGGTTTGATCAAATGGCTATTTTTTCGTGTTTCTCTTTGTTGAAAATATATCAAGATTCAGGAACAGAGCCAAATGCATGCCTTTAAGTTGTTGAAGGGCGATTGCAAAATAGTTTTTACTCGAATTACTTGCAATTTAGTCTTTTATCTTTAGGTGTTCTGCAATTTTATTTTCTCACGACTTTGTAGTTTTTATAAAATTCAAATATAGCCCTTTGGCTTTCATGAATTGCAAATATGGTGTTTTTCTTTTATAAATTGCAAACCATGACTCCTTTATCTTCAATCTTCAATTGCTAATAATTTACGTCGTTTTCTTCCATTTTAGTCATGCTAATATTTTTAGTCATCAAATGTTCCAACTTAACTTTTATAATTAGTCTTTGATTAGCGAGTCATATATTTATTTTCATTGACAACCCGCAATCAAATCTAATATAATAAACTACTAAAACTATTGACAAAAGTATAATTTAGGCACTAACCCCACCCTAATCTCTGGTAGTTAGATGTTAAAGATGAGGACCGTACATAATTACATATAGTTATACCGCTACCACAGTAATATATTTAATTCAAAATTTTAACTTCTTTGCAATAATTCAAATTCATGGCGCACCTGTACGTCCACTAGTCCTAGCTAGCCAGGGGCCAGGGTCCAGGAGTCTATTCTATACCATTAACAGATTCAATTATAAAATTGCCAACACGTTTCATGGTTTATTAACTTTTCTATAGTGCAAATAATTGTACAAGACAAGAAGAATGAGCATGGAGGATGGATTATTATTGCAAAATGAAGGAGAAAACAAGTGGAACGTGACATGGAGAGCTTTTATGGAAGAAACAAAGAAGTTGAGTTCCATAGCAGCACCAATGGTGACGGTTAGTGTTTTGCAATACTTGTTGCAATTTGTGTCCGTTATAATGGTAGGACACTTAGGTGAGCTCGCTCTATCAAGTGTCGCCTTAGCTACTTCGTTGACGAACGTCACCGGCTTCAGCCTTCTGGTAAGTATTTCATGTTCATACCTCGGATCAAAGTTCCGTTTCCCGAGTATTTTGGTAGGTCTCCTCAATTGTTAGTAAGTTATAGCCATATTTGGAAATCTTCTTGATATGCTTCTAAAATGTCGTAAAAACTAAAAAAATTGTTTCGACATATTTGATCATTGAAAAGTTATGTATTCTGATACTTTCTGAGAGTAAGTTTATAGTATATTAGTTTTGTAGTCTTCTCTCTCTAGTACACGTTTTAATATGAAATGATTATATAATGTATTTACTATAGTCTTAATAGCAAAAACTACCTATAGGTTATTTCACTTGACAAAGAAGAAAACTATATATGCAGATAAATAGATGATGACTAGTCCGGGGTTATCTCTAATTGGCAAAAACTACCTATATTACTAACACGGGTTTTGCCAGTTATAATCAGATAACGGCGGACTAGATTTTACCATGGGTACTGAATAATTGATGGCAAGATATCGAATTGAAGGGCAAATTCCATCCACCTCCCTTGAGGTATTGCTTCTCTCTATCTACCTTCCTTCTAGTTCTAGTTTTCCCATCCACCTCTCATCACTCACATTGACTTTTAGTCAACAATTAATTTTAAGTGTAGTCTTGTCTTTATTAATTAAATATTATTTATTATGCCAACAATGCACACAAAATATTATTAAAATCAAAGAATACTATGAGTTACATTAAAAAATCTATTAAAAATAATTACATAAGCTACATTTTTTTAATTGATTATAACACAAGTCACACTCTTTCAACACTAGTAGATATATCTCTTTTTTTAATTTATGATTTATTTTTTAAATAATATTTTACTTATTTTCTAGCATCGATCACTTTTGGAATAAAAATAGCGGATTACGTACACAATGTCGACACCAAATTTGAATACTATGGTAGAATCAAGTTTTAAATATAGATGAGCATATGGTTTTTTTGGTAAATAATGATTGATATTCTTTGAATGTACAATAAATATATCCTTATATATCAACCGCAATTGAATATATTGAGTAATATATGTGTATGTTAATATAGGATGTACTCATGATACAACATCATCGAGTTATTCATAAATAAAAAGAACATCATCGAGTTTGACAAAAAATCATTTTCCTGCGAAATTTAAGCACGAGAGAAAAAATATGATATTAATTGTACGTGACTTATTTTTTACTTAGTATTGGACTTCCTTGCTAAGAGAATGGAAAGCTACGTGTATTAATAAAACTTGTAAACATACTTTTTTATTGAAACTGTAAAGCAGAGAGATTTTTGTCTAGATTTCTGATATTTGTGGACAATCTACGAATCAGTAATTTCTATTAAACTTTTATTTTCGAAGAATACATAAAAATAAAAACACACCCCGTAAAAATTATCATAAATTTTTAATAGCATAATAAGCATTGATTTCGATAAATTATATCTTCAAAAAATTATACTCTTATCATGTATATTCATAAAAAGACAAGCTACAACTTATTTTTTATTTTAACTTCAAATAAAAAGATTAAGTGTGTAATTCATAAACAACATAGTAACTTAATAATTTTCTTTTATTTAATAAATTTCGAATCCATTTTTTGCAAAATAAATAATATGTAATAAATACATGGGCAAATTTTCATCAATTGTTTGCATTGTTGGCATAATAAGTAATATTTAATAAATAAAGATAAGACTACCCTTAAAATTAATTGTTGACTAAAAGTCAAAGTGAGTGAGGAGATGTGGATGAGAAAACTAAAACTAGAGGGGAGGTGGATAGAGAGAGGCAATACCTCAGAGGAGGTGGATTGAATTTTCCCTAGAATTGAATCATCATTTTTTTTCGTCTTTGCATTTCATTTTGTGCTGCTATAACCTTTCAGCAATCTTGCAATTCATGAACAGTCGGGGCTAGTTGGCGGATTGGAAACGTTATGCGGTCAAGCCTACGGAGCAAAACAATACGAAAAGCTCGGCATCTATACCTCTAGTGCCTTATTTTCACTTATTTTAGTATGCGTCCCAATTTGTGTTCTTTGGTTCTTTATGGAAAACTTACTTGTATTAATGGGACAAGACCCTTTAGTTTCACATGAAGCACAAAAGTACTCAATTTGGCTCATCCCAGCACTATTTGGTGGTGCAATTTCAAAGCCTCTAGTGAGATTCTTGCAAACTCAAAGCTTGGTATCACCAATGATTTGGTGTTCATTTCTAGTGCTATGTTGCCATTTACCCACGAGTTGGGTGCTTATATATAAGTTACAATTAGGGAGTATTGGTGCAGCAATAGCTATTTGCATTTCCAATTGGATATACGTACTTTTGCTTGCGTTTTACATCAAACTCTCACCTTCGTGCAAAAACACGAGTTTGGGTTTTTCAATCGACGCCTTGTGTGAGATGGGGGAGTTCTTTCGATTAGCCATTCCTTCCGCTGTTATGGTTTGGTAACATTTTCTATCCTCATATATTCTCACATAAACAATAAAGCCGAAACGGTCGCATAATTCTATTTCTTATTGTAGTCTCAAATGGTGGTCACTTGAGGTGCTTGTTTTCTTATCTGGCCTTCTACCAAATCCAAAACTTGAAACATCAGTGCTATCAATATGGTAATCTACCACAAATCATCATTTATCACGCATATTTTAGTTTATTAATGCACAAATAATGATGAATATGGTCTTCAGCTAATTATATGATATTTATGATCAGCCTAACAATTTCAACGTTGCATTTTACTGTTGCATTTGGACTCGGAGCTGCAGCAAGGTACACTTCTAATAACTTTTCCCCGTATATTTGTTCTTTTATAATTTTAGCAAAATTGAACATGTGGTGTGGCAGACTAGTAATTTACAGTGAGGTTTTCACAACATACACCCATTGGCATTATGCTCGGTAGATAGACACATTTCACCAAAAAAAAAAAAGAATAATAGACGACTTATTCTCGCAGTATGTGAAATAGACATGTTACCCTTGGGAAATATAATTAAAGAAGCAGAGTATCTCTTCTGTATTTTCTATACAATGCAATATTCCTTTGTTATACGCAAGTGTTAGCATGATTGCGTACAACTTTTTTGTAATTATGAAGTGGTAAATCATTTTTCCTTTTGTGTGAGCTCAGTATATATGCCTGTTTACTCTTTTTGCTATTCTTTTTTTTTTTTACAGCACTCGGGTTTCAAATGAATTAGGGGCTGGAAATCCTCATAAGGCCCGGGTGGCAGTTTGGGTCGTAATGTTTCTCGCTATTGTGGAAGCGCTTATCGTAAGCGTGGTTCTATTTGGTTGTCGCTCTATCTTGGGACGTGCTTATAGCAATGAGAAACAAGTGGTGAATTACATTGCAACCATGACTCCTTTTATTTGTCTCTCCATTGTTACAGATAGTCTACAAGCAGTCATCTCAGGTTTGTTTTGTTGTAAAATTGACAATCTTCATTCGTACGTACTCCTTTTTTTATTATTCTTTAATTCCTTCACATGAATTAATATTCAGGAATTGCAAGAGGTAGTGGATGGCAACATATTGGTGCTTATGTAAACCTAGGAGCATTTTATGTAGTTGGAATTCCAGTGGCCATAGTTTTAGGGTTCACCGAGCATTTAAAAGCAAAGGGATTCTGGATCGGAATAGTGATCGGTTCAGCGTTACAATCGACTATCTTGTCATTCATAACCGGCTTCACAGATTGGCAAAAACAGGTACATTAATTCCCTAATTCTATTGCTAATTTCAAACTGCATGTATAAAATTGGATGATAAATTCTCATTATCGCTTCAAAAAGTATCAAAATATATTTTCAATTTCAGCTTTATTGCACATACATGTTTAAAAAACCATTTGAATGATTTTAAGAAATGAGAAACTTTTAAAAGGATGCGAAAAAACTCAGTATTTCGCAGATTGAGACATACTCATAAATCGAAACTTTGGTTCGTGATTGGTTTGCCGATTGTTTTCTTCAGGCAATGAAAGCAAGGGATCGCATTCTTGACGGCAGATCAGAGGCCAACGAGTAAAATAGTAATTCAGGGTAGATATTTCGAGAATCTTTTGTGAGTTTTTGTAGCCGATTTCCAACATAATGTTGAGGGGCAACATATGTATGTTGTAATATCATTGTAAATTTTACAGAATTTTGGCAATGACCCCGTGATAGAGAATGCTTCTATAGCAAGTAGAAACATCATTTAGAAGTATAAGTTTAAGCGGTATTCAACAATTTATAGCCTAAAATTAGCATGAACTAGAGCACCAAAACTGGTAATTCACAAATGCATGTGTTCATAAAAGAGACAAGAATTTCTGAGTTTCTGAAATCATAATTATGCATATCATAAAAGGAATTTAATTTTATATTCGATATATAGACAAAACAACATAACCTGCAAATGGAACCAAAATTTCACTTATAAATTTAGGTATCACTACTTATCCATTCAGTATATATATGATCATATAACCTAATATTCGGACTACAGAATACAGCCTAAGTAGATTTTGTAACACCTTGACAAGCCTAAAATGTGATTAAGTCACTGTCAACGCACACAAATCAAGTCCATCCATATTAAAGCACCAGATACAACTTATGTGAAGGCCTAGTTTATCTACATTCGCGCCTTGAATTCATAATGTTTCGTACCATCTACATGCACCAACAAAGTCTTAATTCATCATAAGATGAAAGGAGCTCATGTTGACAATCCAGTAACCCTTTAACATGGTGAGAAGTTTCATATAAATCATTATTATGACCCTCCAAAAAAGGCTCTATTTCATGCACAAGAAATGCTTTACTTTCTTATGCATTGTTATTTTTATGAGTGAAAGAGTGATAGGTCTTGAAAGTTTTTCAGTAGGAAACTACTCCGTCCATTTGATCAGTGGAAACTTGAATTGTAATTGAGTTTGATGGGAACTAATCCACGCGGCCCACCCCCCCACCCCCCCACCCCCCGTTAGTACAACGATTAGAAATCAAAAGAGATCGATAAATAAGCTAGCTATATATGGAGAAGGCCTTTTTTCGGTAATGTGGAAATGAGAAGGGTGGGAAATGAAGTGAATGAATGCTTATCGAAGAGTTTACGGAACAAGAAATTAAGGAAGCCGTGTGGAGCTGTGAAGGAAATAGAAGTCTGGGTCCGATGGATTAAATTTTAAGTTTATTCAAAAAAAATTGGGAACTGATGAAAGATAAGTCACGAACTTCCTTAACGAATTTCATAGAAGTGACAGAATTGTGAAGGGGTTGAACCCCTCGTTTGTGTCTCTTATACCAAAAACCGAAAATCCAATGGGTCCTAATGAATTTCGGCCTATTTCTCTTATAGGTTGTTCTTATAAAATATTAGCAAAGATCCTTTCTAATCGAATCTGAAGAGTTATGAAGGATATTGTTTCGGATGAACAGTTTGCGTTTATTGGAGAAAGACACATGCTTGACAGCGTTGCTATTGTTAACGAGATTATTGAAGAAGCAAAAAGAAATAAGAAACCATGTATCCTCATGAAAGTTGATTTTGCCAAAGCATATGATTGTGTTAGTTGGGAGTATCTCGATCACATTATGGAGAAAATAGGATTTTGTGTGAAGTTCAGCTATGGCATCAGTTTTAGTTAATGAGAGCCCTACGCGAAATTTAAGTTAAATCGTGGACTGAGGCAAGGAGATCCTATGTCGCCTTTTCTCTTTTTAGTCGCAGCAAAGGGTCTAAATGTCATTCTCAAATCAGCAAAAGAAGAATAATATTTTTATTGTACATTGTTGCATTCAAATTTTTTGAAGTGATTTTAGGTCTTAGAGTTAATTGCTCAAAGATTTTGATTGTTGGGCTGAATGTGGATGATCAGGAGTTCGTGAATTCCCCTGAAATTCTTAATTGATATTGGAACTATTCCTTATTTAGGTATAAATATCGACGAGAATCATAGAAGAATATAGGAGTGATGGCCATTCATATGTAAATAAATTGGAGAAAAAAAAAGAATCCTGGAGCAAAGGAAATCTATCTTTATGTGGATGAACGACCCTCCTCAAGTCACGTATTGTTGGTATTCCTCTTTTCTATCTTTCCTTCAACTTGGCCACGAAAAAAAATGCTTAAGTGCATTACGAAGTTACAAATGAATTTTCTTTGGGATGGTGGAAGTGAAGGTAAAAAAAAATATGTTTGATTAAATGGAGCAAGATATGTGACAAAAAAGAACAGGGTGGGCTAAATGTTCGAGAGATGGGACGTATGAATAAGGCGTTGATGGAAAAATGAAAATGGAAAATGTTTACTAAAAAAAACACCATCTGGAAGAAAATTATGTTATCTAAGTATAGGGATAGAGTAATAACTGGTCATGTTGGAGGTAATACGAGACTTAAAAGTCGTCAATCTAGTTGGTGGCAAGATCTTTTCGGAGCAAAGACGAAAGAGGGTGATATTGGTTGGTTTTATGCCGGGATCCAGGGACGTATCGGAGATGGGAAGGCAACAAAATTCTAGAGTGATATTTGGCTTGGAGACGTTAGTTTAGCGAATAAATACAAGAGGTTATTTACACTTCAGAGCAATAAGGAAGCAACGATTAACGAAATGGGACAAATGAGAAATGGTGAGTGGTCGTGGAAGTAGAGGTGGGGCCAGAACCTTTTTGGTTGGGAAACACAAGAGTTATTGAATTTGTAGCGATCTTGCATCCCTCAGAATTATCGATGATAAAGACGATAATTGGATCTGGAAAATGGAGAACAATGGTAGTTACTCTGTCAAGTCGGCATATGAGATCCTTAGGCCTGAAGTTAGAGGAGAGACCTCGGAAGCTTGTTAACTACTTTGGGAAGATCATGCACCGCCAAAAACTCTTTTCTTGGTATTCTGTCCACTCGAAGTAACTTGGCACGGAATAGAATTTTGAGAGATATTAATGAGTGCAAATGCGTACTTTGTGGCGAGGCAGAGGAAACCACCAAACATATTTTTGGTGAATGTCGAGAGACTTTCGAAATTTGGTCTTGAGTTTTCGCCCCTTTTCTCTTTTTTTTTTCCTCATTTCTCTCACACCCTCACATCTCTTCCTCTCTCTAGCGACGACGCCACCCCCATTTTCGACGGTGCTTCCGTAGCTAATGCGGAGTTTGTAAGTTTTAACGTTATTTTGGTTTGATCTCGTAATTTTAATATCGTGAATGTTAGATTTTGTTTGCAACTTCGTTGGATTTCGTTTGGGAATTGTTAAATCTCGTCATTATTAGATTTGTAGAAGAAGAAAATCTTGTTTTTGAACATGGATCTATATGCATGTCGTTAGAGAGAATCGTTTGATCTCGTAATTGTGTTATCTTAGATGTTGTTGGATTTCGTTTGAGAATTGTTATATCTCGTGATTGTTAGATTTGTAGAAGAAAAAATTTAGTTTTAGAACATGGATCATGCAAGTCGTTAGAGAATGTGTTAGATCTTGTAAGTGAATAGATCCCGTAATTGTTAGATCTCGTTAGAGAAATTTTTGATTTTGAACACGGATCATGTCGTTGGAGAGTTGTTTATGCCATTATGATTGCTTGATTTTATTATATTTTGATATGTGTTTGTTTAATTAGTTGAAATTGTAATGTTATTATATATATCCGATTAGAAATGGTTAGAAATGCTAGATTTTAAACATGGATCATGTCTTTATGCCTTTAGGAATTGTTAGATCTCGTACGTAGAATTATTAGTTTTATAATACCGTCCATGTTTTATAAGATTGTTTAATTTAATTATTTTTTATTTATGTTTGTTTAATAAGTTCAATGGAAATGATATTATATAAATGTATTTAAGACGAGTTAGATCTCGTAGAATTGTTTGGGGAACTATCGCCTAGAGCTTTTTAGGAATGTTGGATCTAGAAAAACATTATTATTCTTCAAACATTGTCTATGCCTTTAAGGAATCTTTATAACTTAGAAATAATTATACTTTCAGGGTATCTCTATAAGTTGGACTGCAAATTAAGGTAGTCTTGATCTAACTTATATATTTTGAATTAGTACATACCACATAGATTTAGAGATGTCCGACAATCCCAAACACCGTTGTGATCGTATTACCTCTACGTGGAAGAAAGGTTTGCGATACGGACCCATACGGAGGCAGCTGCCAGATCTTTCCACGCCTGCTCCTGATGCAGCCACGACACCGGTCGAGACCCAGCGACATGAGTCACCGCACAAGCCTACTATATCTACTCCTACAGAGTCAAGCATCCCACATAGATTAGAGCTTCATGATGGAGCTGAGGTCGGAGGATCGACACAATAGACCGAGTCTTATAGGGCAGTACCCAAAGTAGGATCGAGTGGCGGGGCATCACAGGCAGCGATGGAACCATCATCGTCGCCATCTTGTACACCATTGCGGCCTCCTAGGAGTGTGTCTAAAAAAGATCCACTCCATCGTCGGTCAGATCGTAGGCGCTTAGAGTTGAATGAGGAGGGACATTTCAAGGACCAATGTCGCGTTGTACAGAGGATCACAGCCATCATGTAGAAGTGTCTAACTTCATTTGTCGAGAGCTACACGAAACTCAAAATCGACATGCAAACCAAGTTTTGGTTAAACTTTAAGGTAATAAGTTATTTTAAAACCTAATAAAATGTGATTTATTTATATTAAAAAAATCATAAAACTCAGAACTTCAATTATTTGTAGGCAACAGACAAGATTCCTAAGTTGGGGAGAAAGAGGTTTCATGACGCGTTTGACATTAAGGCGAAAGAGAGGTATCAGAGTATGATGAATGAGGCGAAGAAGAATTATCGCACGAGGGTGAACAATCCAAAGTGGGACAAATGGCAGAAAATGTGGATGAAAGATTAATTGGAGGAGAAGGCCGTGAAGTATTGGGCGAGGCCAGAAGTGACGATATCCTATAGGGCTCTAAAGAACAGGAGATGAGGGAGGGGCCCCGAGGATGATGTGTCGACACCTTGCACTTATGCCGGTGAATCTGTTGGTTACACTTAGCACCGTGATAGGATGGTATGTTTTAATTAATGTTAAACTTGTAATTTAAAAAAAGAATCTAATACTTGTATCTATTATAAATTAATCAACATGATTCTTCTTATAAATTGAAGGATGCGGAGTTTCCCCCGAATACCCCTCATATTCGATTTGATGAGTTGTATCAGGAGTTGCATATGAGGACAATTGTGCAAGAGGGACAACCTGATGTTCAGGAGTGGCTTAGTGGGTCATTTGAGGAGCTTCACATAAGTATCTTTACATTTAACGTATAATCGTTATAAAATTCCTTATTATTATGTTTATACTTAATTTTGATCAAACTGAACAAAGAGCATATCGTGCGGAGTTACTGAGACTACAAGGGGATAATGAGACAAGGTGGCCCATATTTTCACAAGATGCGTGGCGCAAGGTTCTGGGAGATCCGAAGAATTGGAAGATGAAGGGGTTGCAAGGTTCATAAGTTAAGTGTAAAGATACTTACGTGGAGCTCCTGAAATGGCCCAGGAAGCCACTCCCGAACATCAGGTTGTCCCTCTTGCACAACTGTCCTCATATGCAACTCCTGATACAACTCATCGAATCGAATACGAGGGGCATTCGGGGGGCAACTCTGCCTCCTACAATTTATAAATAGAATTATTTTGATTAATTTATAATATATACAAGTATTAGATTCTTTTTTAAATTACAAGTATAACATTTATTAAAACATATCATCATATCACGGTGCTATGTATAAACAACGGATCCACCCGCATAAGTGCAAGGTGCGGGCACATCATCCTAGAGGGTCATCCCTCATGTCTTGTTCTTGCGAGCCCTATAGGATATAGCCTCCACTTCTGGCCTTACCCAATACTTCACGGACTCCTCTTTCAATTTATCATTCATCCATGTCTTCTGCCGTTTGTCCCGCTTCAGATTGTTCACCCTCGCGCGATAATTCTTCTTCGCGTCATTCATTATACCCTTATACCTGTCTTTCGCCTTAATGTCAAACGCTTCATGAAACCTCTTCCTCTCCAACTTAGGAATCTTGATGTTACCTACAAATACTTAAAGTTTTGAGTTTTGCGGTTTTTTTAATATATTATTGTGTTTTAAAATAACTTATTACCTTAAACTTTAACCAAACCTTGGTTTGCATGTCGATTTCTAGTTTTGTGTAGCTCTCGACAAATGAAGTTAGACGTTCTTCATGATGGTTGTGATCTTCTGTACAACGTGGCATTGGTCCTTGAAATGTCCCTCCTCATTCAACTCTAAGCGCCTACGATCTGACATACGAGGGACTGGATCTCCTCTAGACATTCTCCTAGGAGGCTGCAATGACGTACAAGATGGCGGCAGTGATGGTCCCGTCGCTGGTTGTGATGCCTCGCCACTCGATCCTACTCCGCCAGTATGGGGTACTGCCCTGGAAGACTCGGGCGTCTATGGTGTAGATCCTCCGACCTCAGCTCCATCATGAAGCTCTAATCTATGTGAGATGCATGACTCTGTATGAGTAGATGTAGTAGGTTCGTGCGGTGACTCACATCGCTAGGTCTTGACCGGTGTCCCGACTGCATCAGGAGCATGCGTGAAAGGACCTGGCGTTGAAAGATCTGGCGGTTGCCTCCGTATAGGTCTGTATCGGTGGTCTTTCTTACCCATAGAGGTAGTACAATCACAGTTGCGTTTGGGATCGTCCGACATCTCTAAATCTATGTGGTACGTACTAATTCAAAATATCTAAGTTAGATCAAGACTACCTTAATTTGAAGTCCACCTTATAGAGATACCCTGAAAGTATATTTATTTCTAACTTATAAAGATTCCTTAAAGGCATAGATGGTGTTTGAAGAATAATAATGTTTTTCTCGATCTAACATTTCCTAAAAGGTTCTAGGCGATAGTTCAAAACAAACAATTCTACGAGATCTAACAAGTCCTAAATACATTTATATAACATCAATTCCATTGAACTTATTAAACAAACATAATTCAAAACATAATTAAATTAAACAATCATATTAAACGTGGACGATATTGTAAAACTAAAAATTCTACGTACGAGATCTAACAATTTCGTAAAGGCATAAAGACATGACCCATGTTTAAAATCTAGCATTTCCAACCATTTCTAATCGGATATATATAATAACATTACAATTTCAACTAATTAAACAAACATATATCAAAATATAATAAAATCAAGCAATCATAATGGCATAAACAACTCTCTAACGCATGATCTGTGTTCAAAACCAAAAATTTCTCTAACGAGATTTAACAATTACGGGATTTATTCACTTACAAGATCTAACTAATCTTGTAACGACATGCATGGTCCATGTTCTAAAACTATAATATTTTTTTCTATAAATCTAACAATCACGAGATATAACAATTCCCAAATGGAATTAAACGATTACAACATCTAAGATAACACAATTACGAGATCAAACGATTCTCTCTAACGACATACATGATGATCCATGTTCAAAAACGAGATTTTTTCTTCTACAAATCTAACAATCACGAGATATAACAATTCCCAAACGAAATTGAACGAATTCCCAAACAAAATCTAACATTCACGAGATAAAGATTACGAGATCAAACGAAAATAACGTTAAAACTTACAAACTCCGCATTAGCTACAAAAGCACGGTAGGAAATGGGGGTGGCGTTGTTGTTAGAGAGAGGAAGAGAGGTGAGTGTGAGAGAAATGAAGGGGAAGAAAGAGAGAGAGAGAGAGAGAAAAGGGGCGAATTTATCTCGTGTTATTAGTACCCACGGCCAAGCCAAGCCGTGGGTACTAAGGCCCAGCTGCGGGCCAGCGAAATGGGTCATCGCCCTAATATTAGTACACAGGGGAGGCCCGTGCATACTAATGCCTTTTGGGGGAAATTTCCCTCTAAAAGTGTACCGACAACCTTACCGTCGGTAGGCTTGAGCACCTACGACTTAGCCTTGGCTACTAGTAGCAACAGCCTGGCCGAGAGGAATAGAATTATGGCGGAAGGAGGAAATCTGAATCTTTTCTACGATTTTGAGGTAAATGGGTCTTTGAGTACTAGGTCGACATCACTCGATCAAACTAGGCGTTAGAAATATGCAGGCTCTGGCGAGTGTCGTTGACATTGATGAATTTGAGGTTGACCTGGACTTGAGCTTGAGAATCTTGCTTGGGTCAATAAACGCACCTAAAATGTACCTGAAGTGAAGATGGGTTAACTCATAGCGATCCCAAATTGTCATAAAAACTAAAATACCTCTACTCCTTTTGGAGGAACATGTATGTCATTTATTCTCATCAACAACCACATATGCCTAACTTATCGGGGTTCTGACCTAAAACAAATTCCTAACTTCCCATGGGCGATGTAACTTGCTTTCACTCGACCTATACATAGCTAGTTTTTTTGATAAGTAATATGATTTTATAAAAAAGGAACATAAGTGGTACTCAACCCATTACAGGAACATAAGAAAATTTGGAACTCATCTCGCACAAGCATTGTCTAGGAATACAAAACCAACCTGAAAAGGAATACAAGAAATCGTGATTAGTTGCTTTGATCCAAATCCATGATCTTATTTGGATAGATTCATCCACTCTAAACGTCAGGCCACAAGTCTTATGTCGACGTAGGTCAACTTAAGTATTTCAAGATGTAGGTTTAGACCTCAGAATTGCATAATATAATTGTTCATTGGGGTTGTAGAATGTTGGTCTACATAAGAACCACAGAATGTAAGTCTACACCAACCTACACACAATTATGTCTACACTAACCTGAACTAAATGTAGGTCTACATTGACCAAAGATGTGGGTTATGTAGTCTCTGTAAGGAGCCACTTTCCATATATCTTAAACATGGTATGTCAATCTATATGAACTTTTTTATGCTTTGTGAATTATCTCTTTTATAGGAAAATGTTAAGGGATAGTTGTGGACATGAGTAGGGTACCCGTCCCATTAAGAAATTAAATGAAGGTAACCATGTGTTCGGAAAAGCAAAAAAAAAAAAATCATTCTTGGCCCCATTTTTAGTAGGGCGCCGCATTCAGGTATAGGGACTACCTTACCTTGTACGTTGAGGGTACACAACTATTATTATTTTTATTTTCTATAAAATTTAAAGTATGTTGGAGTGTGAGCCAATACGAGTTAATTGTTAATCAAATAAAATATATGCTATAATTTGTATTATCGTGATATTTTTATTGTTAAGGAATAAAAGAATTGTGATTAAGGCGTATATTTTCTTAGATTATAAATAAAATTTATAGCATGAGAAGAGGCAAGTAACCTCTAGGGTATAAGAAATCACAGGTACCCAAATATGTTTCTTGCACACGACTTAAACCCGCACGTGCTGTTTGATTATTCCAAATTATTTGGGAACTACAATGAGCTTCTGTAGATTAATGATTTTTCACTCATGTCCTTCCAATAAGGCCTTTCAGGAAAAATATGAGTTTTAATTTCTACATAATATCAGAACCTACTCAAATTAATGTTGGGATTGCCATTTATATTCTCACGTGTAGTTTTGTTTGATATTATTCCGACCTACACTCAGGAATGGCGTGTTGATTAATTATCCCATATTACTTGGGAACTACCCTAGGCTTGTGTATTATAACTGTTTTCCTCCTCTTCGTCTAATAAAGTTTTTTAGGGAGAAATATAAAAGAATTCTATTTTTTTTACATTCCCGCACCATAATAAATCCTACCCTATTGAGAATTATCTGTATGAGTGGGGTAAGCGAATTTTTTTACATGCCCACCCCATGACGTACAATGTTTTATAACCATAAGGGCCTAATGTTATTTAATATAAATATGGGTAATTTAACTATTTTTCCACAAATTGAGGCACTTATCTCACATAACACAGAAGTAAAATGCCATTACCTTTATTCTAAAAATATCTCCCATCGATAGGATTCTTGTGAAAAGCATGATATGGCGATCAACAAAAGTCATTACATTATTATTGGAAGGGAGACAAGAATCTGATTTTATTTGCTGGAAAATAGTCGTAGATCTTTTTTTTTTTTTTATAGTAAATCTTGTCAGTTCATCAATCACGATTGTCATTATATCAACCAATGTTTTGAGAAATCGCGTTTTTCTGACAGCGCATCGTATGATTTTTGATTGTGTACAAGATCCATTATTTATTTTGAAGAAAGAAACAAATCGTCAAATAAAAAAATATTATGCTGTCACAACTGTTGACTGTTTAGGGGGAGGCATTGTTTGCTGACTTGATTTGGTTTTTTTCCATCTACTTGTTATTTTATTATTAATATGTGACGAAGAGGAGAAACTGAAGAACATGAAATGATATAATTTTGATGTTCTTATAATCTCTAACTAAATCTTAATTTGATTTTTACGCGGGATTAGTTTTGAAGCTCGATTGCTTTGCCTGAATTTTTGATTCTGAGGTTGCAAGGTAAGTAATGTTTAGCATAATTTATTAATTTGTTCGCAATTGGTTTTCTTTTGTTGCGAATGGCCATGCAGATATTGTAAACCTTGTGAATATGTAATTCCACTTCTTTTATATACTAAAACTTGTTCTTATACTAAAAGTGAAAATATTGAGATTCTGATCAAATTTTTTTTGTAAATGTTCATTCTTATTTGGCATCGGATCGTCATTTTTTTGTGGCTTATAATTCTATTGTTTCTGCGGACTCTCCAAAAGCTCTTTTGTGCAACTTTGTTGCATCATTCCTTCATGAAAAGTGAGACAAAGGTGGTCTTGTTTATGATTGTATTTTTTGAAAAGCTTGGGGTACTAGAAATAACTTGTGTTTTAATAGGCCATAGGCAGTCTAATCTTTTAGATGTTATTGATTCAATTAAAGTCCAAGGCGTGGTGTTGATTTAAGTCGAAGGATAGGAGTTTCTTCTTATATTCTTTTTTCGAATGGTCTAGCTCCTTTTTCTTGTGTCTCTATCTAATTTCTATGTGGAGTACTTACTACTAGTGTTTTACCCTTTAATAAAATTTCCTTTCTGATAAAAAAAAATAATAGAAAAAAGCATGTTTTGTTAATTGGAAAAAAATTTACTTAGTTCCTTTACTTTCTTTCTTTTTTGGTGAATATACTTGGCTCCTTTAATTTTGTACTTTTGACATTCAAAATTCTAAAAGTTGCGCATGTTTCCCATAGCCTTTATTAACTTTGTTGCGATCGTCGCTAAGCTTTCAATTGCACAAATTTAATTTGGTCATCAAAATGGGAATGGGTCACGTTTTGCTTGTGTGATCAATTTTTCAAAGATAAATTAGATCGACAAGAAAATATTGAAATGTGATGTAACACATTGCACCATAAACTATTTGTTTATATATGCACCACGGTTCTTTTGAATTCTTCCCACAAATAGGTTATCTTCTTCAAATAGTCCATTCACGCGTAAAGTTATAGCACTATTGATCTCTTGGAAACACCTCTAGTCTGCATAGAGTTCTCAGAAGAAGTCGTAGGTTTCCACGAGTGATGAATTTAAAGAGGTAATAAAAATATACTATGGCCCGTTGTGTAGGTTTATAATGGCTAAAAGTTGATTTATAATTATAATTATATAGTTTTTATGGTGTGTGTTTTCTAAAAATCTAGTCTATATGGTGTTTTGTAACCCATAATACCTTACCAGATCCGCCCTATAGAAAATTTAGCCTTGTGCCGAATACCTTTAAAAGGCCTATATTATCGCTACTAAAGCCCAATTACTACATCATCTCATCTTCTATAAACTTTACAAAATGTTATTAAATTAATCGTGTAATAGATCATTACACATTAATCTCTTGACACAATTTTCCTATCTTCTAATAGTTTTAGATACAAGTGTTATTAAATTATCATGATTTTTTTCAATAACCCACTACTTAATTAAATTAAATAAGGTAATTAACATACAATAAGTGTTTGAAAAGATTAAATTATTTCATATGAAGCCTTTATTGTAGGAAAAATAAAAATCATTCTTATTAAAATAAAATAAAGATTACAGAAAATAATATATTTAGCATACCACATTGTAGGAAAGATAAAATCACTCTTATTAAAATAAAATAAAGATTACAAAAAATAATATATTTAGCATACCACATAAGTGTGCTTAAGAAAAAACAAGTAACATAAATTAAGTGTTTTAAAAGACAAGAAGAAACTTTGTTTTTTATTTTTTTTAGCTTAATTGTAAAAAAAAAAAAAAAAATTTTAAGGGGCCCAATTTGTAAAAAAAAAAAAAAAATTTGGGGTGCTTGGCTGCTGTACAGTTAACAGCAGCCAGGACACTCCCATATATATGTATAAAATCTAGGACATAACCTTAGGCACTTTTTTGTTGAAGGAACGACTTTTTAAGTTGACGAAAACTAGAAGCAGATGATAATCGTAAAACATACATCCAAAAAGATGCTTAACTTTTTTATTGTGAAAAGGGGCTTCTTACTTCTTAGGGTACTTCAAGAGATGCAAAAGCTGTTCTTATATTTTTGTTTAAAGTTACATGCTTTATACAAGTCTAATTGTGTTTGATAACATTTTAAAAAAGCTACTTTAACGCATTAACTGAATGTGTAATTTGTTTCTATTTACTTTTCATAAAATATCATTGTTAACGGGTTTTGGATTATGTCCTATTAACTGAATTATTTATTTGGATTGGAACGCCTTTGCCCGTGGTTTAAAAACTAAATGCTAGGCTAACCAGAGAGAAAAATTGACAAGAACCTTCCTTCCTTTTATTAACTATATTTCACTCTCTTTTCCGAGCATTTTCTCGTATTCTTCGAGTCCCCCCTCCTTCTCTTCTCTTCTTCCTCTGCTTATATAGATTTCTTAGGGACAGGTGTCGCTATGCATGTGTTTACAGGTGTCGTTATGCATGTGGTGGTGCTTTACACGCGTTACAATGGTCTTTTAACTAATAGGATAACGTCTATCTTGCTGACTGTATCATTTTATCTTCTTCCGATAGCTTTTGTCTTCTTTATGATAAGGGGTGGATTGTCTTCTTTGCTTCCGAGAGCTCATTGCTTCATATGGTGACTCTAGGGCCGAGTCTGAGTGTTCTCTTAGTGATAGTGCTTTTCCGAGAGGTGTGTATTATGGAATGTTTGTTTCAGGGTATTTTCCGAGGGGTGTTTGTTTATGTGGTGATCTCCGAGAGGTTTTGGCTATCGTGGATAGGTGCTTTATTTCTCCGAGTGCCAGGAGAGTGTCGTTCTGTAGTTGTTGCGTCATTGTGAAGTTCCGACCTATCGGTTGGTCGACAAGAGTAATGTTCCGAGAGCGTTTGTGCTAGGAGTGCGTATCAGGGAAGTATGGGGTAGTACTCCGATAGCGTTTGTGTTGAGAGTGTATAGCAAGGAAGTGTTTTTGTCATGGTTCTGGGATTCTGTTGGGTTCCGATGGCTCTAGTGGGCTTGGCGGAGTATTCGCCCAATACTAAATGAGTTCCGATAGCAGTTAGTCTGTGAGACTCCGCCTTGGTCTTGTATTCCTCCTGTTGCTTCTGCTCCAGTATTTGTTATGTTGGAGATGTGCTCCGAGGGATGTTTTGAGGCGTGATACATGTATCGTGAAGGCAGATCGCATAATCATATAATATATTTGTTAATTCCAATAATTGATTCATTGTTTATTTCAAGCAGGTGAATTATCCTCCTGTTAACAATCATATTTACAAAAATATTTTGAGCCCCTTTATTCAGATTGTCTACTTGTGCTTTTCATGAATTTTCTAAACACAACACAAGCAAGAGCTAGTGTTGAAAAATATTTAGAAGTGTTTATGTGAATCCAAAAATTAATAAACTCTTCTCACGCCTTAAATTTTAACTCTTCTTCTTTTTCTTCCTAAAGTTTAATTAAAAATAAGTTGATGAAACAAACACTCTTTCCCGACAAACTAGCACAATTTTTGGAGGTAAACTGTACAAGCATTTTTAAAACGAATTAATACGATTGTGATAAATGATAATGGTAAACTGTCGACTATAGTCCTCCAAAGTTTAGCACAATTGCGGGCATAAAAACTGCAAATTTGTTTTTGCAATTGGAGTGGTTTAAGACTTTAAGCCATAAACGTTGTCTAGATAATTTAGTGAATAGTTAAGAATCAGATTCGAAATTTAAAAAAAAAAAAAATAGCTAGTATACCTCCAGCAGTATATATAGAATTCAAAAAATAAATGAAATTAGTGTTTTGGTACTTCATATCGAAGAACTCCTCAATTATCAAATCTACAAGGGATTAGTATTACTTCGTTTATGACAAAACTAGTAAAGTACTACTACTAATACGAAACAGTTTTATTCCAAAAAAAATGGAGTAGTTTAGAAATTTGGTAAAATCTAATTTTGTAAAATCTAATATGTACCAGGTGTTTGGTTGATGATACTTAAGTATCAAGATTATTATATCAGATAAGTTTTCTGTTTAGACAGCAGTAAAGCTAATAATTTCCCAATTTAGAGGGTATTATGTATGTTTCTATAAACATTTTTTTTTGTTTGTTAGAAATATTTCTATAAACATTAAAAAAATTAAAAGTGAAATAAAGATTATTTTGATTAAAGGGTGTAAAATCAATCTGGAGTCAATTAAGAGATAAAGTTCCATGTCGACTCCAGCTCTCTCTAATCCTTGGCAGGTATATGCCATACCGACATAAATACTTCTGACAGATTATTAGAAAAAATGATCAACTCCTTTGAATAAATCGAATTCGAGGCACCACTTGTAAATTATTCTTGCTAATAAAAACACAATTTGCCTAATAAGGTCATCTAGATATTGCTGCAAGTCAACGTTCTTTGCGGATTCATTTGTGAAATTGCAGCACATTTACATATTTAAATCTTATTTTCCTTAGCGCAAATAATTGTACACGAAGAAAGAAGACATGGAGGGGGAAATATTGCAAAGTGAAGAAGAAAACAAATGGAACGTAACATGGAAAGTATTCATGGACGAAATGAAGAAGTTGGGCTACATAGCAGCACCAATGGTGACGGTTAGTGTTTTGCAATACTTGTTGCAATTTGTGTCCATTATAATGGTAGGACACTTAGGCGAGCTCGCGTTGTCAAGCGTCGCCATAGCGACTTCATTAACGAACGTAACCGGCTTCAGTCTTCTCGTAAGTAGTCCGTACTATATAGCGTCTTGCTCCTTAACTACACCTTTTAAAAATCTTATGGCAATTGTTGTCGTTCTTACGTTTTGCATTTTGGCGATTCGTGAACAGTCGGGACTAGTTGGCGGGTTGGAAACGCTATGCGGGCAAGCCTACGGAGCAAAACAATACGAAAAGCTTGGTATATATACTTGTAGTGCCGTATTTTCACTTATCCTTGTATGCGTTCCAGTGTGCATTCTTTGGTTCTTTCTGGAAAAGCTACTTTTATTAATGGGACAGGACCCTTTAGTCTCACGTGAAGCACAAAAGTACTCTGTTTGGCTCATTCCTGCACTATTTGGCGGTGCAATTTCAAAGCCTCTAGTGAGATTCTTGCAAACTCAAAGCTTGGTTTTCCCAATGCTTTTGAGTTCATTTCTTGTGCTATTTTGCCACTTACCTATGAGTTGGGTACTTGTATATAAGTTGCAATTAGGGAGTACTGGTGCCGCAATGGCTATTTGTGTATCGAGTTGGATATACGTGCTCTTGCTCGCGCTTTACATCAAATTCTCTCCTTCGTGCAAAAGCACGAGTTTTGCGTTTTCGAGCGACGCCCTCTATGAGATGGGAAAATTCTTTCAGTTGGCGATTCCTTCGGCAGTTATGGTTTGGTAATATATTTTCTTTTCTTATAATTTAACTGGTATATCATATTGAATGATCGTCTACTATGGAAGTCTAATAAATTAAACAAGTATTTATTCAATATACTAGTCTTACAATTCTAGTTCTTATTGTAGCCTCAAATGGTGGTCACTTGAGGTGCTTGTTTTCTTATCTGGCCTTCTACCGAATCCAAAACTTGAAACATCAGTACTATCAATATGGTAATCTACTAAAAATCATCGTTTATCATGCACATTAACTAATTTATATGCAAATAATGAGAAATACGTTTGATTACTTGATTTTATGATCAGCCTAACAATTTCAACGTTGCATTTCACTGTTGCATATGGACTTGGAGCTGCAGCAAGGTACACTTCTGATTTTTCCCGCTTTTGTTTTCTTTAATTTTACTATAAAATTGGAGGACAGGAAATTGACATTTTAGTACAACTGAGAATGTATGTCGGAGACTAATAAATAGTGATGTGGAAGACTAGTAATTTGTACCAGGGCTTGTGCATAATTGGTTTTTTTGGCTAAATTTCACGTGGAATATAGTGGTAGCTTTTGCCATTAACTCCTTTTTTTTTCTTTACTTTTTTTACAGCACTCGGGTTTCAAACGAGTTAGGAGCTGGCAATCCTCACAAAGCTCGGGTGGCGGTTTGGGTCGTTATGTTTCTTGTTACTGCAGAAGCTACCATCGTAAGTGTGGTAGTATTCGCTTGTCGCCATATCTTGGGACACGCTTATAGCAATGAGAAACAAGTGGTGAAATACGTTGCAGCCATGGCTCCTTTTATATGTCTCTCCATTGTCACAGATAGTCTACAATCAGTCATCTCAGGTTTGTTTTGTCACATACATACGCGAAGAGACTTTTGGAGTGTACATGAAAGATAAATTATTGGAATCTCAAGTGTGCATTACTGCATTTATCTCGCATGTGTGTTTCTTGAGTTTCTTCCATTTTCAGGAATTGCACGAGGGAGTGGATGGCAACATATTGGTGCTTATGTCAACTTAGGAGCATTTTATGTAGTTGGAATTCCAGTGGCCATAATTTTAGGGTTCACTGAGCATTTGAAAGCAAAGGGATTCTGGATTGGTATAGTGATTGGTTCAGTATTACAAGCAACTATCTTGTCATTCATAACAGGCTTCACAGATTGGGAAAAACAGGTCCATTTCCTCCCTCTAATTTTATGGATTAGAAGATTAATAAACTATTTGAACTTTAGTTTCATGATTTTTTTTCTTTTGTGAATTATTCTTTCAGGCCATGAAGGCAAAGGAACGCATGTACGAAGGCAGATCTGAAGCAAACGAGTGAAATAGAAATTCAGGGTAGATATTTCAAGGATACTTTGTGATTTCTTGTAGCTTCTTATTTCAATAAGAGATTAGGCGGAAAATGTTAGTAAGATCATAGTAAATTTTAGAGAAATATGGAAATGATGCCACAAGTATGCATAGTCCTTGAAATTAAACAAAATATAAACCAATCTTAAAACTGGAAAATATAAAATTCAATAAAAATCTACAATCTGAGGGTACAATGCTGTCAATGTTTCTATTCGAAGGTGCATTGTTAGCCCAATTAAAATTTATATTCGAAGTTTCGAACAAAACAACATATCCTGCTTAGAGAACCACTCAAATCTCACTTTTATATCTAGAATTATCACGACTAATCCATTTATAACAAAATATATAACAGCTAGTCAGCTATAGATATAATAATAAATCCCAATACACCATTTTATGGACTACAAAATGCAGCCTAAATAGATTTTACAACAACACATTGACAAGCCTAAACTGTATTATAGATTCATAGTTCATAGTTAAGACCCACAAATGCAAAGCACCAGATATAACTTATGCGCAATCCTGAATGTGAATACTAAAACTTACTCTATGTAGTGGTCTAGCTCCTTTTTCTTGTATCTCTATCTAATTTTTCTGTGGAGTACTACTTCTACTTGTGCTTCACCCTTTAATAAAATTTCCTTTCTGATAAAAAAGATAATGGAAAAAATCAGTTTTTGGTAATTGAAAATAAAATATACTTAACTCCTTTATTTTTGTGACATTCAAAATTCTAAAAGTTGCACTTTGTTTCCCTAGCCTTTATTAACTTTGCTGCGATCGACGCTAAGCTTTCAAATACACAAATTTTGGTCATCAAAATGTGAATGGGTCACGTTTTTCTTGTGTGATCAATTTTTCACAGATAAACTCGATCGACATGGGAATATTGACATGTGGTGTAACACATTGCACCCCTAAGCCATTTGTTTATATAGGTTCTTTTGAATTTTTTCCATAAATAGGCTACCTTCTTCAAATAGTCCCTTCACATGTAAAGTTATAACACTATTCCCTTCACATGTAAAGTTATAACACTATTGATCTCTTGGAAACACCTCTACTCTGCATAGAGTTCTCAGAAGAAGTCGTAGGTTTTCACAAGTGATGAATTTAAAGAGGTAATAAAAATATAGGAGGAATTTATAAAAATGCCCATTATGTTTGCCATTTTGATAAATATGCCCAAAAGAATTTCGGGATTCAACATGCACTGTAACTATATGGGTACCCTCTGCTAAAAATGTCCAATGGCTCTTATTCGGGCTATTTGGCCTACGTGGCTGCCACATCATTGCCACGTGAAAATTCTTTTTGGGCATTTTCAACAAAACGGCAAACATCATGGGCATTTTTAATAATTCGTCCATTATAGAATAATAAAATTTCAGTACTACCCTTATAATTTTAAAATTACTTTTTTCACCCCAAAGCATATAAGAAAAGTAAATTCATTATTTTGTTTTTTTTATTTTTGAAGTTTAAAATTATTTCTAATTAAAACATCCAGCTTAAAAAGTATTAATTAGATTTGTCGCAAAAAATTAATTTTTGAAAATATATATCATTTGATAAAGATGAAGTTTTTTCTCTTACCTATTAATTAAACAAAAATCTAGTTTAATTAATGAAATTCGATTTTTTTGAAAACTTTTTTATCAGGTTTTTAACTAGTAAAATATTAAAAAAATTAAGATATAAATATAAATACTAGTAGTTTAGTTTTTAAGATATATATATATATAGATAATTAAACAATATAATGAATTTACTTTTCTTATATGTTTTGGGGTGCAAAAAGTAATTTTAAAATTATAAGGGTAGTACTGAAATTTTATTATTCTATAATGGACGAATTATTAAAAATGCCCATGATGTTTGCCGTTTTGTTGAAAATGTCCAAAAAGAATTTTCACGTGGCGATGATGTGGCAGCCACGTAGGCCAAATAGCCCGAATAAGAGTCATTGAGCATTTTTAGAAGAGGGTATCCATAGTTACGGTGCATTTTGAATCCGAAATTCTTTTGGGCATATTTATCAAAATGGCAAACATAATGGACATTTTTTTAAATTTCTCCTAAAAATATATTATGGCTGTGTAGGGTTTATAAAGGTTTAAATTGATTTATATTTATTTATTATTCTTTTGCCTAAAAATTGATTTATAATTATAATTATATAGTTTTCTGGTGTGTTTTGTTTTTTAAAATCTAGTTTATATGGTGTTTTGTAACCAATAAATAATACCTTACCAGATCCGCCCTATAAAAGTTTTAGCCATGTACCAAATAGCTTTAAAAGGCCTATATCATAGCTACCTAAACCCAATTACTACATTATCTCATCTTCTATAAACTTTACAAAACACTTTTACATATTACTATAGTTACTACTTACTAGTATCTAACCGATAATAAAAAGGTTATAAAGTTGTGAGTGCTACAAAACGGCCCATATATATCTATACATTCTAAGACACAATCTAGGGACATTTTTGTTGAAGGAACAACTTTTTAAGTTGACGAAAATTAAAAGTAGATGGTAATCGTAATTCGTCAAACATCCAAAAAGATGCTTAAATTTTTTATTGTGAAAAGGGACCAGCTTCTAACGTTGCAAAAGCTGCTCTTATGTTTTTGTTTAAAGTTACATGCTTTACACAAGTCTAATGTGTTTGATAACATTTAAAAAAAAAAATACAAAAAAAAACCTACTTAAACGCATAACTATAAATGTTTCGTAATATTTACTTTTCATAAAATATCATATTTACAAAAACATTTTGAGCACCTTTATTCAGATTGTCTACTTGTGCTTTTCATGAATTTTCTAAACACAACACAACCAAATAGAATTTTTAAAAAGTGTTTATGCGGGTACAAAAATTAATAAACTCTTCTCACACCTTAAATTTTAACTCCTCTTCTTTTCTTCCTAAAGTGTAATTGTTAACCGTAAAAAATAAATATGAGATTAAGAGGAATATTATTAGTCCTATGATATATGGACAATACTATTGTCACAAGTATTTCCGATGAGATGTACACACTCCCAATGAGGAGGCCCATCAGATGTTACCACACCCCTCGGTCACTGACCCAAAGTGGTACGAAGGAACATCCGAGGAGATACCTAAGTGTCCCTTGGAAAGTCAACGATGAATAAAAAAGAGATATCAACGCGGCATCGGAAAAAGAGTAAACCCCGATGAATCCCCGTGACTCCGATATCCATCAATGCGCCAAGAGGGACCACAACGGACCCCGAGTCCCATAATCTTGCGAGAATACTTCCTTGCTGAACACTCATCAACATAAACTGCCCTCGGAACATCACTCCGAAGACCAAATCTAAGAACAAAGTCAGATCTAAGTATAAGAGCCATTGGAAGGCCCTCTACGAGGACTTAGGCAAGAAAGTATCACTTCACCGAAGACCAAGTCACGCCCTCGGAGACCAAGTCAAGCCCTCGGAGACCAAGTCAAACCCTCGGAGACCAAGTCAAAACCATCGTCAAGCCCTCGGGGATCATGCAAAACCCTCGGAGCCCAAGTCAAAGACGGAAACACCCCTCGGAGAATATATACAGAAACCTCTACACCGGGATGAACCCTTACTGAAGCCACAACGCCACCCGAAGAATGGCCTAACTGATCCATCTAGTCACTACCAAGTATAGGCCCCCTCGGAGAATAGCATCCCGAAAAATAGCCCCTCGGAGATCCCCGAAGCTATCGGAAGAGACAAAGATTAGGCTAGTCAGCATATAGTAGATTAAAGGTATACCTTATCTTATCTTTTTTACGCCTTTACACATATTATGACACTTGTACCTTACTAAAACGCATGCATAACGACACATGTCCCTAACAAATTCTATATAAAGGGAGGTGATCGATTGAAGAAAGAGGAGGAGGACACACACACAATCATATACGCAAAAAACTAAGGAGTGAAGTTCAGTGAATAAAGGAAGGAATATTCTCGCATCTTTTTTCTCCTTTACACAATCATCGCTTTTTGAATCACGGGCAGGGCGTTCCAACCCCAAAATAAATTTGTTAAATATGAAATAATATCAAACATGTTAACAAAATGGCACCGTCTGTGGGAACGCCATAGAATCTGTCCTCGAGAAACTTCAACAAGTGTTGGTTGTGATGGATGATCTGTTCGAAAGTGAGAGTCTTCAAGCTCACCGCAGAGACTCGGAAGAAACTTTGTCGAACTACCAATCTGGTACAAGAGATTTCATTAATATTCCCCGCTCTGTCTTCGAAAGACTTGTAGACGCTACAGCCCTACGAGCGCAATGAAGAAGTGAGAGTCTGCATCTCCCGGACAGAGAAATTTCCCTTCGGAAGAAGGCTCACCCCGTGCTAGATGGAGCCCTACTCCCATCTCCTAGCACCGCGAACCTCTGCAAGAATCACAAAGGTATGTTAATTATGACAGAACCCCGAGGAGGGGCCAAGGGGAAGAAATTCCCCGCCCTCGGAATATCGTGGGGATAGTGATCATACCTTATAGGGGGAGATGGCGGATGTGTGTTAACTTCACCAATCTCAACGAAGCCTGCTCGAAAGATTGTTATCCCTTGCCCAGTATAGATCAACTAGTCGACTTCACTGCTGGATGCGCTCTGCTATCAACTTTAGACGGAGACCAGGGGTATAACCAAATCCCGATGGCGGCAGCTGGCCAGGACAAAACTAGCGTCATTACTGACGCATGCACATTCTGCTACTTGGTAATGCCCTTCGGACTCAAAAATGCTGGTGCAACTTACCAAAGGCTGGTAAGTCTCATGTTCGCTGGACTTATCGGAAAGTCGGTAGAAGTCTATGTGGATGATACGGTGGTTAAGAGTAATACTGCTGAACAGCATCCCGAAGACCTGCGGAAGGCATTAGTCATTATGGATAATTTTGGAATGAAGGTCAACCCTAGAAAATGCTCATTTGGCATCCGAGGAGGGAAGTTCTTAGGGTTCATGGTTACGGAGATGGGAATAGAAGTGAATCCCGAGAAGGCAGAGGCCATTGTGGGACTACCCACCCCCAAGACAGTAAAAGACGTTCAAAAGTTGACAGGCAGAATGGCCTCCTTGAGCCGTTTCGTTTCTAAGTCGGCAGAGAAAAGACTCCTCTTTTTCAAGATACTCTGAAATGTTAAGGAATTCCAATGGACCCCTCAGTGCGAAGAGGCCCTCGGAGAGCTAAAAAAATATATGGTGAAACTACCCTTGCTCGTAAAGCCTTTACATCAGGAAGAACTCTTCCTCTATCTATCTGTCGGAGAAGAGGCCATCAGTGTTGTATTAGTCAAAGAGCAGGACAGAGAGCATCATCCGGTATACTACGTCAACAAAACTCTCCTCGGAGCAAAAACCAGGTATACCGTGACTGAAAAGCTTGTCTTAACTTTGGTTACTACGTCACGTAAACTACGCCCCTATTTTCTCTCCCACCTGATTACTGTGTTAACAAAACATCCCCTAAGGGCGATTCTTAATAAGCCTGAATCATCGAAAAGATTGATAAAATGGGCGATAGAACTCACTGAGTACGATATTTCCTACGCCCCGATAGAACTCACTGAGTACGATAAAATGGGCGGACTTTGTAATGGAACTGACAGGCAGCAGGTCCAAGGAAAAAGAGCCCCTATGGCACGCCTATGGCAGCGGGAATAGTATTTGTAAACCAAGACATAGAAGAGGAGAGACTCCACTTCGCGGTCAGAACTGATTACCCTATTTCCAACAACCAGGCCGAATACGAAGCCCTTCTCATCGGGATGAGACTCACAAAAGAAGGTGGAATAAGAAGGATACTCCTCCACAGTGACTCTCAGCTGATTGTTCAGCAGGTCAATGGCTTGTACGAGGCCAAAGAAGAAAGGATGCAAGATTACCTCTGGGTAGTCCCTCAAAGACAAGGATGGTTCGATGAGTGTAAAGTCACCCAAATTCCATGAGGAGAAAACCAGGAGGCAGACGCCCTATCTAAAACGGCCAGTTAAATGGCTGTCGTCCATACCCGAAGGATCACTCTACTCCAGATCAACGAGTCCGAGAAGACCGAAGATAAAGGCGTGAATGCCACTATGGATCCCCCCTCCAGTTGGGTGATCCCAATCAAAGCCTACTTGCAAGATCCAGAGGGATACTCCACGGACAAGGCCGTACAATAGATAATGTCTAAGAAAACCATTTGCTACTTCCTCAAAGATGGGGTACTATTCTGAATGACATATTCTTGCCCCCACGCCCGATGCATAAATGAAGAAGAAGCTCAACTAGCTCTAGCGGAAACTCACGAGGGGACACGCGGAAGCCATACCAGCAGCAAAAGCATGGTCGGACGCCTAATTCGGCAAGGCTATTACTGGCCCACGATGGCTAAAGACAGCAAAAACCATGCTAAAATGTGTAAACCGTGCCAAGCTTACGCCCCTCGAGTCCACCAACCCGCAGCCCCGTGGGAACCCCATCTGACCCATTGTCCATTCTCCAAGTGGGGCATAGACATAGTGGGCCCACTTATCCCCGATGCTGGCTAAAAGAAGTTCCTACTCGTGGCAATTGACTACTTCACCAAATGGGTAGAGGCGGAACCCCTAGCCCGAATCACCGCGGGCGTCGTCATCAACTTCCTATGGAGGAATATTATGTGCCGCTTTGGCATCCCTCGGAACCTGGTAAGTGATAATGGCCTACAATTCACGAATCAAGAATTAGAAAAGTGGTGTAACCACTGGGAAATCAAACACCGCTTTGCCTCGGTGGGATATCCCCAAGCAAACGAGCAAGTAGAAAGAACCAACTGAACCCTTCTGAAGAACATGAAGGCCCGACTCGATTGGCATAAGGCCAAGTGGGTTGAAGAAATACCTGGCATACTGTGGGCCTATCGGACTACGCAAGGCACCGCTACGGGCGAAACTCCTTTCAGCCTATCCTACGGGTGCGAAGCAGTCCTGCCCTCGGAGGTCTCCATAGAAAGCTGGTGAGTCCGAGAATATGAGGAAGTAACCAACAGCTCCAACTTAGCCTTGGCCCTTGATCTACTTGAAGAGAAGAGGACTTGAGTCGCCATCCGGATGGAAGAATACAAAACCCGGATGTCATGATACTACTATGCTAAGGTAAAACCTAGAACTTTTCAAGTTGGAGATTTAGTGATGAAACGGGTCAGAGCTTCCAAGAACGTAGGCAAGCTCGATCCACGATGGGAAGGACCCTATAAGATAGCAGGAATTGTGGGACCCACAACCTATCTTCTCGCCAATTTCGAAGGCGCGGTGCTCCACAACACCTGGAACTCAATCAATCTTAGGAAATACTATGCTTAATGTAATGCAACAGTTGTACATAAATAAAAATTTGTTTCTATATATACAAGGCTCCGGTACAAAAATCAAAGGAAAAAGGGGAAGGTTGCAAAACAAAACGATGACTCTACGAGAATGTCATCATAGCAACCTCACTCCGAGGAGCCATCTAATACAAACAACTAATGCAAAACATTTAGCACTAGCAGCAAATCCTCGCCCCAAAGAGATATTGGATCATATCCGATACAAAGACATTAGCATTATCCTCGCCTAAACTAAGCATCCTCGATTGGATGCTTCCCTTCCCTGACGAGATGACGATGTTGCTCCTCGGATAAAGAAACCGGATCATCTATCGGAATTACCAAATCCTCAAGCGCCGAAGAAGAATCCTTTGCAAAGACCCTACGGATGTCAAGCTCAGGAATAACCAAGCCCGAAGAAAACCCTGGCAAATCTTGAACCGCATCTCGGCACAATCGATAGCCTATACGGACCAAATGGCACATCTCACCCTGAAGGGACTCACGAGGGCTAGATGGACCCATCATTTCCAACACCACCTGGACTTGAGCCATCACTAGCGCCACCTCGTGGGTACGAGTGGTCTCCAGCAGCTGTTGATTAGCCACATTTCTCTCACTCGTGACACACATCAACCGCTCGTCGGAAAACCGTATCTGATCCTTCAAAGCGTCCATCATCTTCTCTAAACCTAGGACCCGGGCCTTTTCAAGCACCTACTGGCGCTCCAGCTCCCAAGATTTCTTCTTTTCAGATTGCAATATTTCTCCGGGAACATCTCTAGTGGTCTCCCTTTCAGCAGTCAGTTGAGCTATCTCTTCATGAGCCTCAAACAAACACTTCTCCAGCTCATCCCGACGGTGATAGACCAAACTGGAATCAGAAGAGGAATCTCCTCGAGATCCAATGGCATTCAGAACCATGTAAATCTGTACAAAGACAAATCATTACTGCAAAGATGGTAAAAAGGTTAGTATTAAATAAAATGAATAAAAACTACTATACCTCGCACAAATCCTTGCAGGCTAAATCCTGAAGGCTTGATAGAGGGAGGATGAAAATTTTGGACCGTGGATTGACACAACACTTTTGAGAGTTAAGCTGGAATTGCCTTAACTCTATTTTGATCTTCTTGATAATAATAATATGCAGCGGAAGTAAGAACACAAGAAGATATAATTTTAAGAAGTTTTCAATATTATTAAAAACTTCCGAGCCTTAGGCGAAATAACCATAACGGTTTTATCAAAAACGTTCCTCACAACAATTCACTCACGCTCTTTGTTGATCGGACTCAACGAAGCAGACAAGTAAGAACTACTTAACTTCTATGAACTAGACTTAAGCAGTTGATACAAAAACTTCGCAAAACAAGACGAAGACAATACAAAGAATAATTAATCTCTCGGATTATTAGCACGATTGTCTTGTCTTCATCTTGATGAACTTCACATCTTTTATAGATTTCTTGAGACTTGCACGCCAAGATGTGTTGTTCACAGTTTTGGTAACTCTTGTTGTTTCCTTGTTGAAATTTGTCTTCTTTGTGAACTTCAAATCTTTCCTGAGAATGTGTTTCCATTGTTACCGATTTAACAAGGTAACACATCTTCTTCAATTCGCAGAGAACAGCTCGCTTGTTTCCTTATTTTGAAACCGTGTTGTGTTGACTAATTCAACTTAGCTTGAATTATGGAAACTTCAAGTAAGGAATCTTCTATAGCTCTTCCTTATGCTTAAGATACCTTCCTGGACATAAACATAAACAACTAAAACCGTGAAACTTGATTAATATGTGAATAAAGGCAAAACTTAAATTTGGCAACTAAATAACAGTTTCCGCACAGACTCTCGGCTTTCAATGTTATCCACAATGTTAACCCAACATCGTCTAACATTGCATCGTCTAACATTGATTCCAGAAAGCCCTGCACTTTCAATCTCCCCCTTTTTTCCTTTCTTCACAAAACCAACACATGTTCCAATCAAGTCTTATATCCAGAAAGTTATAATCAACAAGAAACACATTAAACTACTAAACTGCTCCCCCTCAATACAAGCTAACATATTCAAAATTAAATTAACAAAGACAAGCATTAAGGTCATCACTACATCCACATATGTACATATGTTCAGACCCCAACATTCATCAATGTTGCCTCAACATTGAAACCAGTGAGTTTCCTGCACAAAAGTTTAACTAGACAAGCAGTTCAAAATGCACTTTCATAAGTAATAGCAGTTAGAGCAGTTCACCAGTAGTACTTAGAGTTACAGGCCATAGCTAAATATCAAGGACATGTCCCTTGATCAAATAAAACCAATTAGAGATTAATGTACCAGCAGTTCAAAGAAATTAGCAGTTCATAGAAACAAAACATAAACTAAAAGACTAAAAATTAAAATTGGAACTACTCTCCCCCTTTTTGTGAAGAAAGGAGTTTCTCCAAAGTTTTCACCATGTCCTCCAGCTCTTTGAGGTGTTCCTTTCTTTCCTCAATCTCCCTCTGACAATCAGCAATTTGCCCCATATACCAGTTCAGCAAATGATCCACAAAAGCAGAAGTGATGACCATGCAGTCTTCTTCTTTGGACATAGGCACTGAAGTTCCAGCAAACTCCTGAGCCTTCTTCTTTTCAGCCCTTGGTCTCACCACTCCTTTTGGGTTCCATGGAAGGTCTCTCACTCTTGATCCAGACAAGTAGCTTGGGAGAATTGTCAGTTCAGTATCATTCTTCCTCCAGCCCACTGTTACACTTGTCTTCAATCCTTGATTGCTAAGGATTTTGCAGATGAGTGAGGGAAAAGGCAGCATGCCATTTTTCCTTCTAGCAACTTCAGACATAGACTTCACAATCCTCTCCCCCATGTTCACAGCTAGCCATTCTTGATTTTGTAGACTAAGATTGCTGATTCCTTAGTCAAAACATTGACATTTTTGCTTGGCAGCCAGTTGAAGAAAGTTATCTTATGCAAGACAGCACTAAGGGAGGTAAGTTTAGTGGTTGGCAGAGCATCTCTCCAGATTTTGACCAACCCTCCAGTCAAGTCCTCAATCACATCATCATAATAGGGGTCCTCAGATTCATCAGCAGTAGGGAAGCCACAGATCTTGTTGATGGTGTAGGGGTCAATGTTGAAGACTCTCCCCCTCACCCAAGCCTTTCCAAATTTTGGAGATCTGTAGTCCCTGATCCACTTGGAGAGATTTAGGTAGAACTCCATGACAATCTCAGGAGCATAGTCACTCAGCTCCATCACTGATTGGTGCAACCCTCTTGCCTCAAGCAAGTCCATTACCTTGTTCTCTTTGAAACTGGCCATCTCTATAGCTCTTTCAGTGTGAATTTCCCTCCTCTTGAAAGAATCCCACTTCTTCTCCAACTCTTGAGAGGGATAGTAAGGAGAAAAGTAGCTCCCCTCATCATCAGGATAGACCACATATAGCCCATCTGTGTACTCATATGTTCCTGATGTTGCCTCAACATCAGCAGCAACATCTTTCTCCTCCTCAGTCTCCTCTTCCTTCTCCTCTTCTCCCTCTTCATCCTCAACATCTACTACCTCAGTTTCCTCTTCCATAATTTACTTTCCTTTCCTCTTTCTCTCAGCAGCAACAGCAGTAGCAGCCTTCTTCTCTTCCTCAGCCTTCTTCATATCCTCAGCAGCCCTCTTCATAGCTGATCTCTCAGCCTGTCTTTTCTTGGCCTCAGCCCTTGCCTTAGCAGACTCAGACATATTTTTCAATTTCTCCCCATTGCCCTTTCTCTTTTTCTTTTGCGCCCTAATCCACTTCCTCACCATCTTGTCCATAGACGCATCCACGGATTTCTCCACAGATTTTTCAACGGATTCACTACCCTCCCCCTCAACAGTTAAGTCAACATCAAGTTCAGGGTTGGGTTCAGCAGTGTTTACCTCAATTTCAGGCTCATTGGTGATTGGAGTGGTTAAATCAGCAGTTGGCTCAACATTGGAGGTCGATTCTCCATGTTTGGACTTTTTCCCACGTCGCACGTAGGGGATCGCCTTTCTTTTAGCAGCAGGAGCATCATCTGACTTTGCAGCAGCACCCCTAGTGTGTGAACGGGTGCGTGCAGCAGTAGGTTCGCTGTCTAGGGCAACATCTGCAAGAGTTTGTATGGGAGACTTTCTTGCCATTGTTAGTACAGAGATTTTGAGAGAAATCGCAGAGAAGGTCGAGAGAATTTTGAGAGAAATTTTGCAAAATACGCACAAATAAGGAAATTGCAAGTTTAATTAAGGAAAATAGGGTTTTGATTTCATAAATAACCGTGAATAGGAAAGAGAATGAATGTTAATGGGCAGTTACCAAATTTGAACCAAGTAAAACTTTCCCACTATGTTTTCCCGCGCACATGCTTTGATGTTTATTTAACAGTTAACCAGAGCGGTTTTCAGAAAACTGAAAACTTATAGGTTCCTGTTTTCAACCTGCGACAGTGCACAATGTTGGGATAACATTTGATAACATTCAAAATCGAAGGTGGAGGTACAGGCTTCACCAAGGCAAATTCATGTGAGAGCTTGAGATACATCCAAAAATACATCTGAAACTTAACCAATATAGCAAGTGAGTACCTCAGACATATTGTTCAGATCAAAATCATGAGTAAGCAACATAGATAACAAGAAACACACAGAGATAAGCAGTTATGAATTCAAGGAAAAATTCACTTCCACAGCATAGAAAGTCACAGAAAAGTGTGTCACCTGCAGTATGTCACCCAATTGTATGCCTCAACACATGAATTATAAATTATACTCCCCCTAAGCCTAGACCGACACAACTCAACAACAAGAAAGAAACAATGCAGTTCTACATGAATGCAACAATGTAATGTCAAATAGGCAGATGGTAAACACAAATGAAAAACTCCTCAGACCAGCACAGCACACATCTCTTTAAAATCTTTATTATTTTCATAACTCATATGAACCAAAAATTGAAGGTTGCTAAACACAAAGCTAATGTCACTACTGAATTAGGGCAGCATGAACTCCACACACCCCAGTAACAACATTAACAGCAGCAAGTTAGGCAAGTACAAAGGCCTTGAATGTTGGCAATTCATTTATCATGCACCCCAACACCCAAATTCCTTATGCATACTTGTTTACCAACCTGGATTCAAGAGAATCACCAAGTGTTCAGTGCTACTAAATTTAAGAAATCTAAACCTCAAACACCCTAGTAGAAAAGATCACCCTCATGTGTTCCTTGGCCAAACAAACAGAAACATGTAAATAAGCACAACTGAGTAACAGTGAAGCTGTCAACAGCATGCACCCCATCTTCTCCACATGTCATGTACACCTTTCATATGAATAAGATACAACTGAATAGACATCAAAGTAGTGAACTTTGTGTACCCCAGCTTCTCCATATGTTAGGCAATCACAACCTCAGACAACAGAAGAGTTTTATTACTTTTTCAAAACAAAGATGTAAAACTGATAACTAGAAGGAGTTGTTAATCAAAGAGTTCAACCACACAAACCAAATATGACAAAACACAGATGAAATGAGACTCACAAGGAAATGAATTCAACACAGGAAAACAACATAATACCTACTACACCACAACCAATATACCAGTGCTAGTCAGCGGTGTTATGACAACACTGGTTTCCTCAACATTTTCACATATTGCACATGCCAAGAGATTTCCTCAAACTGAAGAATCTCTCACTATCTAAAGGTTTTGTAAACATGTCAGCAAGCTGATTTGTTGTCTCAATTTGTTCAATGTTGATCACTTTGCCCTCTACCATATCTCTTAGGAAATGATGTCTTATGTCTATATGCTTAGTTCTAGAATGTTGGACAGGATTCCTAGAGATACTTATGGCACTTAGATTGTCACAGAACATGAGAAGTGTGTCACTATCTAGCCCATAAACTGAAAGCATGTGTTTAAGCCACACAAGTTGGGTAACACAGCTGCCAGCTGCTACATATTCTGATTCAGCAGTTGATAATGAAACACATTTCTGCTTCTTGCTATACCAGGAGACCAAATTATTCCCCAAATAAACACAGCCCCCACTTGTGGATTTCCTGTCATCCACATCACCTGCCCAGTCAGAGTCACTGAAACCAACCAAGTTAGCGTTAGTGTCATAAGAATACCAAATGCCTAAAGGTGAAGTTCCAGAGATATATCTAAGAATCCTCTTCACAGCAATCAAGTGAGATTGTCTTGGCTCGGCTTGGTACCTAGCACAAACACATACTGAAAACATGATGTCAGGTCTAGAGGCAGAGAGATATAGCAAACTACCAATCATGGATCTGTACAATGTTGGATCAACATTGCTGCCAGTGCCATCTTTTGTTATCTTCACTGAAGAGGACATAGGAGTTTTGCAAGGCTTGGACTCTTGTAGCTCAAATCTCTTCACCAGATTCCTTGCATACTTCTCCTGGTTCAGGAAGATACCATTCTCCAGCTGCTTAACTTGTAGTCCCAGAAAGTAGTTGAGCTCACCAATCATGCTCATCTCAAATGTTCCTGTCATAGACTCAACAAACTTGTCTAAGGTAGACTTGTTAGTAGAGCCAAATACAATATCATCCACATAAATTTGAGCAATGCATATATCAGAGCTTTTTCTAAGGACAAACAATGTTCTATCTCCATCTCCTCTATTGAAACCTATGCCTAATAGAAAATCAGTTAGCCTCTCATACCAAGCTCTAGGAGCCTGTTTTAAGCCATACAAAGCCTTTTCAAGTTTGTACACATGGTCAGGATGTTTAGGATCAGCAAAGCCTTTAGGTTGTTCTACATAAACCTCTTTGTCAATTAAACCATTCAGAAAGGCACCTTTAACATCCATTTGGTATAGTTTAATCCTATGACAGCAAGCAATAGCAAGGAGTAATCTAATTGATTCTATCCTAGCTACTGAAGCAAAAGTCTCATCAAAATCTATACCTTCTACCTGAGTATAACATTGTGCAACCAACCTAGCTTTGTTCCTCATAATTACACCATTCTCATCAGTTTTATTTTTGAAAATCCATTTTGTACCTATTACATTCACATGTGATGGCCTAGGTACTAGATTCCAAACTCTGTTTTTGGTGAATTGTAAGAGTTCCTCTTGCATGGCATTAATCCAGTAACTATCCTTAAGGGCTTCAGTTACATTCTTAGGTTCAATGGAGGAAACAAAACAAGATGCATAATCAATAGTACATGAAGAAGACATGCAAACACACAACTTAGCCATATCCTTGTAATTGACCCTTTCTTTGTTTCGTGTTCTAACTCTTTCAGTAATTTGTCCAATTACTTGAGAGGTTGGATGATCTCTTTGTATTCTAAGAGGGGGATCTCTTCTGGATACAAGAACCACTTCATCTTCAGAATCTGACAGCACCGATGTTGGCCTAACATTGGGGGTTTCTGGTGTTAAGTCAACATTTGTTCCAGTTTCCAGTTCAGCATCTCCAGCGTCTGTGTTCAATGTTGAGTCCAATGTTGGAGTAACATCTGAACCGTTGACTTCTTCAGTACTTGTAGAAACAGTTAAATCATCAAAAATGACATTCTCTGATTCTTGAACAGTATGCAATCTTGGATTGTAGACCCTGAAAGCAGCACTATTAGGAGAATATCCAACAAATATACACTTTTCACTTTTGGGATCAAATTTGCTCAAATAATCTCTATCTTTTAGCAAATAGCAGTTAATACCAAATTCATGAAAGTGTGCTACTGTTGGTTTTGAACCCTTCAAGATTTCATAAGCTGTCATAGTAGTACCAGGTCTAAGATAAACTCTATTACTAATATGACATGCAGTATTCATCAAAGCTTCAGCCCAGAGTTTCTTAGATAGGCTTTTAGAATTCAACATAACTCTAGCCATCTCTTGAAGTGTTCTATTCTTCCTCTCAGCAATCCCATTTTGCTGAGGTGTCTTATGTGCTGAAAACTCATGGAAAATGCCTTTAGATTCACAGAAATTAGCAAAGCTTACATTTTCAAACTCCTTTCTATAGTCAGACCTAATTCTTCCTACAGAAGTACCATAGAGATTCTTGATACTAGCATGCAAAATCTTGAATGTGTTGAATGCCTCTGATTTTTCTTTCAAAAACTTAATCCATGTATATCTTGAAAAATCATCAACAATAACAAAAGCATACTTCTTACCATTCAGGCTACTAACCTCAATAGGACCCATGAGATCCATGTGTAGCAAATCAAAGCACTTATTAGTTCTAGGGTTAGTACTGTGTACCTGAAGTGGTGGATGGACAGCTTTTGTTTGTTTACCTTTCAGGCAGTCTTCACAAACAATTTTACATGGGCTAGTCATCTTAGGTAGTCCTCTTACAGCCTCTAACTTCTGTAGTTTCTCCAGATTTCTATAGTGCACATGTCCTAACTTCTTATGCCACATGAGAGATTCATCTACCTTGGCATGGTAGCATTCTGCTTCATCTTGAGCAAGATAGCAGTTATCCTTTGATCTTGTACATGTCATGACACGGACATTGCCACTATTAAACACATCACATGAACTTTTATCAAAAGTAACTAGCAAGTTATCATCACAAAGTTGACTTATGCTAATTAAATTTGCTTTCAATCCTTCAACCAACAACACATCCTTGAGTGGTGGAAATCCTTCAACATCCAGTACTCCTTTTCCAATGATTTTCCCTTTTGTGCCTCCTCCATAGGTAACTGTTCCAACAGTCAAAGGTATTACCTCTTTCAGGTTGTCAATGTTTCCAGTCATGTGCCTTGAACATCCACTGTCAAAATACCACTTACCTGCAAGGTTAGAGTAAACAGCAGAAAAGACAACATTGCAAACAATTTTAACCTTAGGAGTTTTTAACTTTTCAATCCAAGTTATACTTATATGTCCTTCAGCTTTGTTACCTAATGTTGGGATAACATTCAGATCAGAGGTTCTCCTAACATTGGTATTGCAATTAATTACTGTTTTCTTCTCAATCACAATTTTATATTTTTTACAATAAGGCTTAATGTGACCAGGTTGAAAACAATATTGACAAATAAAAGTAGGCTTTCTCACAGTGTTGCAACGGATTTCACAACTCAAGTTATTGCTTTCCTTGATAAAACCAGCTTTCAAATAGGCAGAGTTAACATCTTCAGAGGGAGGTTTCTCAACATAGCCCAAACCATTTTTACCTTGATTTCCCATACTCAGCACTTCATCAAGCAGAGATGTAGAAGAGTTCCATTTGTTAATGGTATGTTCAGCTTTATTTAGTTTTACCTTTACCTCTTTCAGCTCAGCCTCATTTTTGTCAAGGTCTTTCTCATACAGTTTCAGCATCTCCTTCATGCATTCAATCTCTTCCTTCAAGCTTTTGTTGCTCTTGATGAGTTTGTGATTCTCAAGCAGCAGTTTGTGGTAGATAGACTTCAGGTCTTCAATGATTTCCTCCTGGGACATTTCACCTTCAAAGAAATATTCTTCATCTAGATCCACTGTGCCATGAAAACAATCAAAGTTAGATTCATCAAAGTAGGATGCAAGATAAGGTTCAGAATCAGTATCATATTCATCCCAATCTGCAAAGAAGGTCTCCTGTTCTGATGTTGGATCCTGAATGTTGGGATAACATTGAGATCTGAAGCAGTTCAGGGAGTCTTCTTGTGTCCAGTCAATCTGAGTGAGTAGCGCAGCAGTTTGAACCTCTTCTGATTGTTCTTCAGCTTCTCCAGAACTAAAGTCATCTTCATTGAAATCATCTACACAAACCCAATGAGAATTTTCTCTTTTTCTAAGAGTGTTAGCACATTCATTAGCCATATGACCATATCCTTTACATTCAAAACATTGAACATCTTTTAACTTATCAGCTTCTAAAGGAGTAGGTTTTGATGCCATGTACTTCACAAACTTAGGAGGTAATTTCTTATATCCTGCAGAATTATTACTAAGATTCTTTTCTTTACCTTTTCCTTTAAAGTTCAGTTTATTGAATTTCTTAGTAATTTTCCCATAGTTTGAAGAAATTAGTTCACACTCATCATCACTTTCATTGTCAAGATTTGAACTTCTTAAAGCAACAGCCCTATGTTTGCTCGGTTGTGAGGAAAGCTCCATCTCAAATTCTCTAAGAGTATTCATCAAGACTTGAAACTGTAGATTAGCAAGGTTTCTAGATTCACTCATTGCAATTTTCTTGAGAGCAAATTTAGATGACAATGTTCTCATAGCTTTATAAACCATTTCTTGATTAGTCATAGCAAAACCTAGGTTTTCACATTGGTTAGCAATATCAAGAATTTTCTCAAAATAACTGTCAACACTTTCATCTTCACCCATCTCAAGTTTTTCAAATTGCAAAAGCAGTTGTCTATATTTGGAATCTTTTACAGCAGAATCTCCTTCACAATGTAGTTCAAGTATATCCCAAGCATGTTTGGCTTTTGTACAATTCTGGATTAACTTGAACATTTAATGATTAACCCAACTAAAGATAGCATTAAGAGATTTTTCATTAGAGTTATAGAGACTTACTTCTGCTGTTGTCCAGTCTGCTTCTGGTTTTGGAACTAGATCATCTTCACTATCTCTTGGTAATGTTGGAAGAGTATCCATTGATCACGGATTGTCAGGCTCGAATATCAATAGCTTTGATGTGAGACCTCATCCTGATCTTCCAATATGCATAATTGGAGCCATCCAAAACTGGAATCCTGTTGGTGTTAGGATTGACATTGTCCATGGTGTTGTATCACCTCCAAACCACCAGTGTAGTCGGTGTTTGGCTCTGATGCCAATTGAAAATTTTGGACCGTGGATTGACACAACACTTTTGAGAGTTAAGCTGGAATTTCCTTAACTCTATTTTGATCTTCTTGATAATAATAATATGCAGCGGAAGTAATAACACAAGAAGATATAATTTTAAGAAGTTTTCAATATTATTAAAAACTTCCGAGCCTTAGGCAAAATAACCATAACGGTTTTATCAAAAACGTTCCTCACAACAATTCACTCACGCTCTTTGTTGATCGGACTCAACGAAGCAGACAAGTAAGAACTACTTAACTTCTATGAACTAGACTTAAGCAGTTGATACAAAAACTTCGCAAAACAAGACAAAGACAATACAAAGAATAATTAATCTCTCGGATTATTAGCACGATTGTCTTGTCTTCATCTTGATGAACTTCACATCTTTTATAGATTTCTTGAGACTTGCACGCCAAGATGTGTTGTTCACAGTTTTGGTAACTCTTGTTGTTTCCTTATTGAAATTTGCCTTCTTTGTGAACTTCAAATCTTTCCTGAGAATGTGTTTCCATTGTTACCGATTTAACAAGGTAACACATCTTCTTCAATTCGCAGAATCCTGGAAAGAATCGCATTGCAGAGAACAGCTCGCTTGTTTCCTTATTTTGAAACTGTGTTGTGTTGACTAATTCAACTTAGCTTGAATTATGGAAACTTCAAGTAAGGAATGTTCCATAGCTCTTCCTTATGCTTAAGATACCTTCTTGGACATAAACATAAACAACTAAAACCGTGGAACTTGATTAATATGTGAATAAAGGCAAAACTTAAATTTGGCAACTAAATAATAGTTTTCGCACAGACTCTCGGCTTCCAATGTTATCCACAATGTTAACCCAACATCGTCTAACATTGCATCGTTTAACATTGATTCCAGAAAGCCCTGCACTTTCAGAGGATCTTCATTAGCTCACAATCCATTGCATTTAAAAGACCACTCAAAAAATTCCGGCAAAAGTCTGTAACTGAAGAGGACGTAGGAGCAGAACCACCTTCTCCGAGGGGTGATACCCCCCCGAGAAGAGGGTTTCCCTCGAGAGGTGGTCGAGCAACACGATCCGGTCCCTCTCCTAAGGGTTGAGACCCGCCCGAAATAGAAGGAAGAAGGTCCTCCTCTACCATGTTAATAACGCCAACCTCTACCGAAGGAGAAGGATGCAATACCCGTCGAGGAATCGTAAATTCCATTCGGAGAAGAGTGGAAATCGGATCTTCCACAACAGCAAGAGCTCGAATGTTCACTGGGGGGCTGCGATAGGTGAAACCCTATGATTCCTCCCCTCCGAGGAAGGACTTGTCACCTCTTCGAAACTCTGCTGATTAGAATCACTCTCTTCCGGCAGAATGTAATCATCGTATGATGGTTGCGTCAAAAAAGCCTTGTCAAAATGTTCAATCGCAAATGTGGCCATCTCTGAACCTGCCACAAAGAAGAATATATTAGGGGCCCGAAGAGGGAAAAAGAAACTTACGAAGACCCTAAGAAAGACTTACGAAAAAATAAATTAAGACAAAGCGTCAGAGCAGGGAGACTGGACGTCTCTATCCCTTCTTGAAGTCGCGCCAAGATCATAGATTCAGGGAATTCCTACAAACCACTCACATAACCCGGAACGGGACAGCCTCTCCCCCTCACGCACCACAGTCTCGGAGTTGGGGGTAACATACCCTAAACCCCATCGGGAGAGGTACTCCCCACACATTAGCCGATTGGCCCTTCGGACGAACAAAAAAAAACCTCCGCCTCCAATCCCCTCTACGAGAGCAGGGGTTGGATACATGAGTGAAGGCTTTAATGTTTTCCCAATAGACCAGGCTAAAGAAAGGAGGACCACCCGAGCAGGGGCGCAAGGAAAAAATAGCCCCCACCCGATGAGGAGTCATAGGGAGATTCAAGAGCTCACAACAAAGAATATACCCCACCAAGTGACGGTAGGAGTTCGGCGTTAGCTGGCTGGGACATAGCTGCCAATAACGAAAGAGGGTTTGGAGAAAAGGGTGGAAAAACACCCGTAGCCCATAACGTACCTGATCACGGTATACTGTTAAATAGCCCGAGGGGGGATCGTAAGCTCTCTGATCACAGAACGGTATGAGTACATCGTACTTAGTATAATCCAAATTATACTCGGCGAAGAGGGTCATAATGGACCCCTCATGTTCGTTGCTCGCGACAGTCCCGACACGGCCTCGTCCCATTAACTTTGAGGGACTCAAGGGAAGCATCTCAAGGACCGAAGATTGATCTGCAAGGGTGTAAGATCCCATTCCCATGAATACCTCTCGGATGTGATTCATCCTAAGAGAATATGTATGAGAAGACCGTGAAGTTTCTCCCCTCGAAGAACTACCTAAAATGGCAGTTATGTCATCCTCTAGACTGTCTCTACGGGAGGAAAAGCTATCTGAAGAAGCATGGCGTACCCCTAACAACAGCGAAGGGGTCCGAACCAAGTTCTGGATAGAACTATGAGATGAGGCGGATCCTCCTCGCCTGAAATGTGGGGGCATCATCTCCTCAAGTGAGTATTTTCTCCTTTCTCTCGATTATTTGAAAATTGAAAAGGAAGAGGATTTGAAAGATAAAAACTAGCTATAGTGAAGGTAAAAAGATAAATTTGCAGGAGAATCAGTGAGCTTCTTTTTAGGGTAAATGCAAATATATTTGCTAAACACTTAGCACCCATATATTCATCACCCTTTGATTAAACAACTAGACTTAATCCTCCATTATCTAAAGTGAGGGGCACCTGTCAATAAAATGCTCCTACTTAAGGAGGACACGTACTTAATATTGCCATGCAGGCTGACACATCCTACTTAGGGGCAAGCTTGGTCAGCAAGACTAAAGTTTTATCCTCATCTCTCTCAATTCAGTTTAAGTTATAGAAATAATTAGAGTATTTGTAAATGATAAGATTAAACGAGGCAAGGAGAGAAAGACAAAATTGAGCAAAATAAGATAACTGTTTATTCACTCGGAAGCCGAGAAGTTCTCGGAAAACAAAGTACATCTACAAAAGAAAAAGGTAGAGTGCGAGAACAAAAGTTACAAAAAGAAATAAAAGCCCTAGACTATGCCCCCGTGGTTGAAGGATGCGGGGTGAGGTATGAAGGGGTCGGCGCCTCGGCAGAAGTACTCATCAGAGTCATACGAGAGATCGGTGAGAGTACCCCTCCGGAGCCACTGGGCCTCAGACTCGGGCTACTTGCTGAACGCATGGGAGAGGGGGCAAGAGAATCCCGAGGAGACAATAAGCCATTAAATCTCCCCACGAGGATGCGGCAATCCTCGAAAGAGGGCCTCTTCAGCTTACGAAGGTCAAAGGACTTGGAGAAGTCCACGTCCGGCCGTAATAGTGACTTCGCCAGTCTAGCACACTTCAGATAACCCCACAACATGTGGCCTGTTAAAAGCTCTTGGGGCGGGCTATCGAAAGTTTCTGAGTGTTGTCTAAAAGTCTCCTATTGAGCGAACTGGATCGCCGCGTCAATCTTAGCTTGCACCTCCTCGGGAGAAAGGAACCTCGCCAGCTTCTCCTCGGCCGACTCAGCCCGATCAGTGAGCTGACCCAACAACCCCTGAAGCTCCCTTTCTCTAGCCAGCCCCTCGGCTTTCTCCCCCTCGAGGGCAGCAATCTGGACCCTAAAAGTCTTCTTGGACTCTTTCTACTCTTTCCCCAGAAGGGTAACCCATTCTTTGACAGCCTTCTCGGATGCTTCCACCCGCTCGAATACAGACTCCGCCCGCTCCAACTAGAAGCGCAAACTCTCGCTCTCCTTCTGAGCCTCTTGTAAGAGAAAGTCAAGATCCGAAATCTTTGTGTTGAGCACATCCTCCCTCGTCTAACTCTTTTTGCCCTTAGAGAGAAGGGATGCCGCTTGCGCTCGGATAAGTTTGAATTCTTCCCCCTCCTTATGATACCCATGCTCTACCGCACCCGCGGCGTCCCGAGTTTTCCTGACCTACAAAAAGGAAAGAAAATGCATAAGAGTCTAAAACCGATTACCTAACAGAATGGTGGACATAAATAAAAAAGAGAAGGGGCCAAACTTACCATAAGAGCCATCCAGTTAAGGCTCGTATGCATAAAATGAAACCCATCAGCAGGGGTTGCATTCGAAGAAGCAAAAAACCGTAAAATCTCCTGGAAAGCTCCCTCCAGAACCTGCATCGAGGGCAGATCTCCCAGATTATGAGGAGCCAACAGAGTCTGCAAGGTGAGGCCCCTCAAAGAAAGCGTGACGGGACGTGACTCCTCGGAGGAATGGTCTCCAGAGTTGGCATCACCACATCTGAGTCGGTAAATACCGCTCGAGGACCTCCAGCAACTGTAGACGGGCCCGTCTCCCCAACCAACGAACTCAGTATCTCCACCTTCACATCCCTGCCGTCAGACGATGGGTCAAACTCCATGTGAATATCCTCGGAGTCACCCAACGAAGCCTCCGGAGCGGGATTGAGAAACTGCGCCAAAAAATCCTCCTCTGCAAAGACAATATGTGTAAGTAAATAAGAGAGAATGAATCTAGAAAATACATGGAACAGGAATTAGGCGGAAAAGAAAGAAGTAAGTACAAAATGCTTACCTAGAAGAGAAGACTCTTCTACCATCGGAGCCTTTCCCTTATCCACGATACCTGCACCGAAAAAGACGACCTTAGTATATGAACAAACTCCTTAAACATTTTAGAAAATCTTATTAAAGACCAACAAAAACTCACCGAGGGGAGCAGGCTCGGGCACTGCCCCATCCGAGAATTCAAGAACTATCGGAGACATGAGCAAAGGAGCCTCGACTTCACGAAGAGAGGCGGGAGACGGATCCCTGGAAGATAGGACCACCACCTATGCGGTCTCCCGGGTAGAATCTTCTCCACCAGTCCTCGGAGAGATATCTTCTTCTGAAGCCCTCGGAGAACTTCGAGTATCGGATCCAGAGACCGGCACCAGAGCTAAGGCGGAGTAAGGACCTACCTGACGTAGTGGAACCGCATTCTGAATCACCCCCACAGCATCTATGTACAAGGGTGCATGATCCTCGTAAGTACCTCCCGTCTCCTGACCCATGTGCGCACCCTCGGGAGCATTAACCTCATCTTCCTCATGGCCACCCTCCTCCGGAGCGTCAGAGATACCGCTCGGAGTGGGTTCCACGAGACCCGACTGCGAAAAGTAATTCGCTAAAACATCCCTTGCACCACCCCAAAAGCCAACAAACATAATTATAATCTATTCCTATGTAAAGAGAAAAGACGAGAACAAAAACAAGGTACTTACTGAAAAGAGTCAGGGCCTCGGAAGATATAGACAGTGGCTTCTTGACAGTGTTGTCGGTAAATACAACATGATGAAGCCCGGACGTCTCAAGCAGCATCAAAAAGTCAACCGACTCCATCAAAAGCTGCTGAGAAATCACCGGGGACAAAACTATCTCCTGATCCATGGTGCGCACGCCGCACCCTCTCTCCAGTCAAAAGGCATGTCCCATTTGCCTTGAGCGGGTTGCACGAAGAAGTATTTGTTCTTCCAGACACTGTGAGAAATGCTTGACCCATGCAGTATCCTCTTCGTGGAGTGTTTAGTATTGTCCCGGTGACGGACGTGGTAGAAGGGAAACCCCCCGGGTGAAATCACCACGTCAAAAATAGAAAAGAAGTGGTCCACCCCACATTCTAACCCATTCACCTGGCACCAAAAATCATAAATTCAGAGAGCCGCAAAGCCTTTCAGAACCATCTGACTCGGGCTAATATTACACGCCTTGAATACTTTGCAGAAAAAGGGCGGCATAAATGAACGCCACCCGTACTTTACTTGAGCAAAATAAACAGTTACCATTCCCTGGGGTGGGTGGCATGCCCTCTCGTCCTTCGTCGGAATTTGGAACACCATGTTCTTCTGGAAAGCCCCAGTTGATGTGAGCAGTTCCAATACCTGCTCACGAGTAGCGATGCTTTGAATCTTCTCAATTTTAGCGAAATCACGAGCAGAAGCCTTCTTCAATTTGGGAACCCTAGCTTTCTTAGAAGAGGCAGCGCCGCCCTCGATAACAGCAGAAGTTTCACCCTTTCGTTTACGGGTAATTACCCCCGTCGGAGCACCCCCCATACCTGCCAAAGAGTCAACAGTGGCGGTAACTCCAGAAGTAGTGGAAGCAGCGATGGGATCAGTGTTAATGGAAGAAGCCATTTGTGCAATAACGAAGATAAAGTGTTTCTCCGAAAAGGGAAAGAGAAGAAGTGCGCGTAAATTTACTGAAAGATTGAAATACGAGAGGAGAAGATAAGAGAAGGGAAGGTTTTTTTTTTTTGCTCTGAAGAGAGTTTACCACAAGAGAAAATTGTGAAAGTGAGAAGAGGGGTGAATAGTTCTCCTATTTATAGCCGAGAATGGGACAACGGTCAGATGCCTTTCAAACGTGGAACATATTTAAGGCTCCACGTATCTCCCACGCTCACGCACCACGCCGTTAATAATCTGACCGTTGCCAACAGTCAGATGTTTGAACTTTGAAATCCGTCAACGGCTGCCTGCAACAAACGCTCTGAAACCACCACGTGCGTGAGGACAGTACCCACAAGGCTAATCAGGTAAATTCCATATGATCCGTTTTTAAATAGCTATAAATATATACGCACCCCCTCGGAAAAATACCGAAAATAAATACATCGAAGGAAAAAATTCGGACTAAACCCTCACCTCACCGAGGACACGAAATAAAATTTCCCTCGCCTCTATGAAGGCGATCGAAATTCGGGGGGGGGGGGGGGGGGGGCTAGTGTTAACCGTAAAAAATAAATATGAGATTAAGAGGAATATTAGTCCTAAATATAGAAACTGATATATGGACAATACTATTGTCACAAGTACTTCCGAAGAGATGTACCCACTCCCAATGAGGAGGCCCATCGGATGTTACCACACCCCTCGGTCACTGACCCAAAGCGGTACGAAGGAACATCCGCGGAGATACCTAAGCGTCCCTTGGAAAGTCAACGATGAATAAAAAAGAGATATCAACGCGGCATCGGAAAAAGAGTAAACTCCGATGAATCTGCGCGACTCCGATATCCATCAATGCGCCAAGAGGGACCACAACGGACCCCGAGTCCCATAATCTTGCGAGAAAACTTCCTTGTTGAACACTCCTCAACATAAACTGCCCTCGGAACATCACTCTGAAGACCAAATCTAAGAACAAAGCCAGATCTAAGAAGAAGAGCCACTGGAAGGCCCTCTACGAGGACTTAGGCAAGAAAGTATCACTTCACGAAGACCAAGTCACGCCCTCGGAGACCAAGTCAAGCCCTCGGAGACTAAGTCAAAACCCTCGTCAAGCCCTCGGGGATCATGCCAAACCCTCGGAGCCCAAGTCAAAGACGAAAACACCCCTCGGAGAATATATACAGAAACCCCTACACCGGGATGAACCCTTACCGAAGCCACAACGCCACCCGAAGAATGTCCTAACTGATCCATCTAGTCACTACCAAGTATAGGCCCCCTCGGAGAATAGCATCCCGAAAAACAGCCCATCGGAGATCCCCGAAGCTATCGGAAGAGACAAAGATTAGTCTAGTCAGCATCTAGTAGATTAAAGATATACCTTTACACATATTATGACACATGTACCTTACTAAAACTCATGCATAACGACATATGTCCCTAACAAATTCTATATAAAGGGAGGTGATCGATTGAAGAAAGAGGAGGAGGACACACACACAATCATATACGCAAAAAACTAAGAAGTGAAGTTCAGTGAATAAATGAAGGAATATTCTCGCATCTTTTTTCTCCTTTACACAATCATCGCTTTTTGAATCACGGGAAAGGCGTTCCAACCCCAAAATAAATCTGTTAAATAGGAAATAATATCAAACATGTTAACAGTAATGAAAAATAAGTTGATGAAACAAACACTCTTTCCTGACAAACTAGCACAATTTGTGGAGGGAAACTAATTATTACACTAGTAGTTCAACAGAAAAATGTACAAGCATTTTTAAAACGAATACAATTGTGATAATGGTAAACTTGTCCTCCTCCTCCGAAGGCTACACAATGCGGGCATAAAAACTGCAATTTTGGCTGTAGTCTACCAGGGGTACCACTGCAGCCCTTGCTTGGATGATGCCACATGTCATGGACCACTTTGACATATTTACTTGGCTAATTCATTAATTTCAAAGATTTTAATTCTAGCGCCAAAAGTTTGTTCACTTATTTATTTTTCACACCACGTAAGATAATTGGTATCAGAGCCTAGGTTTTATTTATTCAAAGTGGAAATTTATTTATTATAATAATACCTAATTACCTTAAGAGAGGAATAAATTAAAAATATGAATCCGAACAAAAGTTCTAGATATATTCTCAACAAGAAGTTTTCCGAGAAATTGGAAAACATGAAACAAAAAAGAATTTTTTTTTTGATAATGTGGGAACCCGTTAGCCGCTACCCTTTGGGCACGCACTAGGTAAACACGCGGGTCAATGCAATAGCATGCAAACTTCATCGATCGGGCAAACCACACTAGGCTAACCATGTGTGACAGGTACAGACCTAGAAGGTAAAGCTCAAGTCGCTCCTTGTGGGAATCGAACTTCAGACCAATGAGAGAACGTCCCTCCTCTTTAACCAACTAGGCCACCCTTGCGGGCTGAAACAAGAAAAGAATTATAATAATAGTAAAAGCCTATCAACAGGATGAGTAATTTGGGGTCACCAAATTTTCATGAAGTCAAGACAGATGCCTTTAAGTTATCCTCATACCTTAGAGAGATCTAGAAGACAATTCAAACACATGGTAATCATCAATACCATGTACCCGAGCACCTTCAAAACCTTCAGATCCAGATAGAGGTCATGGCGAAACATCAGAAGGAATTCTTGAGAACCTTCAAGATTTTCAATGACGTGTCAAGAATTTGGAGGCCCAAGCTAATCAAGAAAAAAGAGAGGAGGATGGTTACCACCATCTTTCGAAAGCGAACCCTTATTACATCAAAAGGGCAAGGCGGTACAAGTTCAACGAGAACTAACAAGCAACGAGAAAGTAGAAGCCTTAATAAAGAGAAGGAATGTCTAGAATCAATCTGGACGAGATTAATTACGGTGACCTACAAGATCTCTCTGATCTCGTAGAATCATTTTTGGGCTTAAAACTCGTAAATGTCAAAACAATAGAAAGAACGATGATCCAAACACAAAACCCTCAACAGGGAATGTCGACAATCACTGAGAGTTTGGGACCTATCAATCCAATGCAAGATGAACTCATGACACACCGGGGTGACTTTGTTGCCGAATCTGTTCTTCCAGTATCAGGAACCAGATCACGTCCTCGAAGACCAGAATTCCATGGGACACTATATGGAAGGTCTCAGTTAGATCCAATACATCCTTATGGGCTTATGCTTAATTTGGATATATTAAATTTCAAAAATCGAGAGACGTTAATCAATGAATGGGCGTCGGCCATGAGGATTGCAGCGGAAACCTTAGAACTCAACAAAGAAAGGTTCATAATGATGCTACAAATGAGCCTCTTAGGGTTGGTTAAACTTGGTTGGGAACACGCAGCTCCAGAAGTACGAGAAGGCATGCTAGCCGGAGAATACCTGAAGGAGATTGTAGATTGAATGGCTAGATTATTCAAAATCTACTTCATCGGAGAAGGATATTTTGTAGACCTCGAGACAGAAGGAGGCGATCGAGATATAGTCAAGAGATACGAATAAGCGTTGTATAGTTTAGAGTTATATGATATATGTAACGTCGATCTATACATCAAACTCTTTACCAAATACAAATAGAAAAGCCGAATTAGTGAAGACACGGCGATCTCTTTGTTCTTTGCAAAGATACCAAGCCCATGGAGAGAAATGCTGCTACGTGAATACACACCAGGAGCAATGAACACTATAGCTCGACGAATTTCGTTTCTCAAGGACAAACTGAGCGAATGGTGCTAGAAGGCAGCAATTCAGAAGAATTACAAGAGACTGCGAGGAATCAACAAATCAGTTCGCCTTTGTTGCGATGACAATGACATTCCTACAGTCATAGGAACTCCTCAAAAGCATAAAAATAGGAAACATAGAGATCATCCCTATGAGCGAAGAGGAGGGAGCTTCACCAAAAGGTCTTCATGGAGACCTAGGAGATTCCGGTCAAAACAAAAGGCTCGTAGTTACAAATTTAAATCAAAGAAGACGAACCACATCCAGCCAAGGAAGCACAAGTAGAACGCCAACAAGAAGAATTTTCAAGCGGGCACATACAAGGGCCAACAAAAGTTTCAAGGACTATAATTGTTGGACATATGGGGCTAAGGGACACATCTCGACCGACTGCTCCGAGAATCAAAAGAGAGGCATTAGACAGTTTGAGGTAATACCAAAAATTGAAGAAGATGTCTATTATCAAGACCTCGTACAAGTATACCAGTTTGAAGATATTCATTCTGACGAAAGTATATATGAAGAGGGTGAGCGTCAAGATGAGTCTTTGGAATTAGAATTAGAATCAGAATCAAACTGAAGACGAGGAAATCTTCCGCCAGGAAGTGCAAGAAGATATGTCGGGATTCTTTTTACAGACTAGCATATCTCACAAAGGATTGAGGAGAATCATGCGAGAGGATCCAAAACTCCACATCTATGATGGTTTCACAATCGGAAATATGGAAAGAGCCTTAGCACAGCTAAGCCTCAGGCAAAGAAAGCATCACATTATCTACAAAGTTACAGTGGGAGAAATAGTAATCCTGATGGAATTAACAAGTAATGTGATGGAAATGCAATTGGTTCCTATGAATGAAATTAAGGGGGAACTAGGTCGGCTCAATAGAGAGATTGCTTAGAAGATGTCATGGATCCATATTGGAGCCATACGAATCTTGATCAAAGCAGCATTCAAAGAAGGGATCAATTCTCCAATTGATATCGCTATCTTTGACAGAAGAATACAAAACCTACGGGACGCTTGTCTTAGAGGAATATCGGGAAATCTATTTGCTGGGAAAGTGGCAACATTCATTTATCCAAAGATTGTGTATAATCTAGCAGATCAATATTTTAACAGGGTTCTTACCCTCCACCAAGATTACAAAAACAAGGAGTTGATGAAAGAAGGGAATATGCCATACTCTATCACTTACAGTATTTCACATGCCCTCTTCAATACTCATCATTCTGATCTTTTCCGAAGGAAAGAGTTTGTGGAGATACCAAAAATCTTTGAGAAGGTGGCTCATGTGGTCAAACCAGAGATTTTCTATGTACCACATATTCATGAGATGGATATGATCATAAAGGATCAACTAGTGTTTAACGAAAACACTAGTATGAAGTTCGAGCCGAGAAGAGTCTCATTCCATGAAAATAGGATGCACAGCCTAACATTGGGAAAGAAACCAATGGTTGAAGTTGTCTTCGAACCAAGCAAGTTTACAACCAAAGGAGAACTCCAATGTCCAGGAGGATGGTGCGAGGTTGAGGTAATCTTTGACATCACCCAAAAGGATAATACTCCCCCATGTGATGCCTTGTATTACCTAAAGCAGCCATTTGTGGGTAGATATCAAGGAAACCTAAAATAGGTGGAATTGATTTTACCATTGAGAGACGTGCAGGAAAAACCCAAGAACAATGAATTCTATGGTTGGAATTTCTTGAGGAACACAAACCTTGGGAAAGGTTATCAGACGGAATGCAATTCACGGTGGAAGGAAAAAAATACATATTTCGATGACTACCAATCCATTCTCCATATACATATCAATCGGAATGTTATATGAGAAATATCGAGCAAAGTATTTTGCTGCCTACATTGATTCAGGAGCTGGCATATGCACAGCTAAACCAGGAACCTTCCCAAAAGATATTGAGGAGGAATTACCAGCAGCCGCAGGAAGAGATTTCTCTAAAAATGTTATCCTCTTCAAACAAGGGATAAGACAAGTAGGAATTCTAATTGGCGGAGTAGGAGGTACCCCATGGTACAAAGTTAAGACGCCCCCAATTTATTTTCACGATACAGAAGCAGACATTCTGCTGGGAAACAATTTTCTCCAAATGTTCAAGCACTTCACACAGGACAACGAGACCCGAAGATTTATTTTCACAACCTTTTGTGATCATAAGATTCTGGTTCAACGACTGCGTCATGCATTTTACAGGAACATGCCCATTACATTTCGCAGCAAGCGTGGTGGTGATGAAGGCAAACTTCGACACCCAAAAATGAAGGACCAAAAAAAATACGGTAATGCGGTCCTTTAACTGAGAGTTGAAAGCTTAGGAGGCTTAAACGAGGAAAGGACCAAAAATGAAACGATTGAGATCCTAAAATCCAGCCTAGAAAATGGTCCTCAGCCAAACATCACTGCTGAAAAACAAATCTCGCTAGAAGATGTCAAAACCAAAATTCGAAGAAACTTCAACGAAGATCCTTTGGCATGGTGGAACAAAAACGAGTTCAAAGCATCCTTAAAAGTCAAGAAAGGAAAAGAGAATGAGTTCGTAAGATACAAGCCTATCCTCATGAACCAGAGTGATAGAAAGGATATGCAGAAAGTTCTTAAGGAACACTTGGACTTTAAGTTGATCTCACCAGGAGTTTCTCCATACAGGAGTCCGAGATTCTTGGTACGAAACCATGGAGAAATCAAAAGAGGAAAACCAAGATTGGTCATCAATTAACAAGGGATCAACAAAATCTTGGAGTTCGATGGATATTATATCCCAAGTCGAGAACACTTGATCAACTGCGTTCAAAATCCTAAGGTCTTCTCAAAGTTTGATGTAAATTGAGGTTTTATCGGATTAAGATGGAGGAAGAAAGCAAGAAATACACTGTCTTTTCCATCCCACAAGGACATTATATTTGGAATGTGCTACCTATGGGTTTAGCAAATGCGCCACATATATACCAGAGGAAGATGGATAATCTCTTCAAAGATTATTTCAGTTTCATGTTTGTTTATGTTGATGATATTCTTATAGCATCAAAAAACATTAATGAACATCTGCAACATCTGAGATTCTTCTCAGACATATGCCACAAGGAAGGGTTGGTGCTATCTGAAAAGAAAGCGGTAATTCTAACAAGAAAAATTGAATTCTTGGAATTGAGATCGATGAATCAGGTATCATTCTTCAAACACATTTGGTTGAAAAGGTACGAGATTTCCCTGATGACCTCAAACCGGTTAAACAACTCCAGAGCTTTATGGGGTTAGTGAATTTCGCTGGAATGTTTATTAACAATCTAGCAAGCTACATGAAAGTTTTCAGTCCATTGCTCAAAAAAGATGCAGAGTTTAGATGGACAGAAGAACACAGGGGAACGGTACAACGGCAAAAGAACGTATGTCAGAACCTCCCCAAACTAGCAATACCCAAAGATGAAGATGATCTGGTTCTATATACAGATGCCAGTGATCATTGGTGGGCAGCGGTTTTGACTAAGGTTGAACCAAAAGGAGAAGTTCCATGCAAATACTACAGCTGACTTTTTGCGGATAATCATGCTGTAAGATGGCATATCAACGAGAAGGAATTCTTTGCTGTTCGAAAAGCTTTCAAAAAATGGCCCTTGTTCTTACTTGCAAATAAATTCATTTTAAAAATTGATAATACAAGTGTTAAAGCTTTCTTAAAAAATAAAATAGAAAGTAAACCCAAGAAATCTAGACTTTTGAGATGGCAAGCTGAATGTCAATACTATCATTTTGATGTTATGGTGATTAAATCTCATGAAAATATTCTTGCAGATTTTCTGACGAGAGATGGAGGCACATGAAGCCGATACCATCCTAACGAGATGGAAACATCACAGGAAAAACTTACAGAAACTGGACAAGATGGTCGAAGGCCTTATTATTAATGCCAAGGCATCTGGTCACATACAGGAACTTGACCTTTCTAAGGTCAGAAGTGCCATGTGAGCTTCCATACACAGTGTTACGAGTTTATAGGACAGACTCATGGGTCCATTAATTCGAGATGCCTCCGAATCAAAGTTTAAAACTGAAGTTCGAGCGCAGTGTCAAAAATCCAGAAAAAAAAGTTCAAGTACCTCGAACACGAGACCTAGTGTTAATCCTTTCGAGGAAGACATAGAGGAAAACATTGACCCAATGATGGAAACATCGGAGGCACTAAACGATGTAACCATGGTTGAAGAGGAGATTACCCTTAGACCTATGACGGGAAAATCTAAGGTTATCATCGAGGAAACTGAGACTTCTCCCTTGCAGGAGTATCAGAGAATGTGGGAAAAGCTCTACACGAGGATTGATATTATCCCTGGCAAAACACTGGCAGACTGGTCAGGAAAATATCCTAGGGTGGATGCTTCCAGGTTCTAAACCTGAAAGCGTGCGAGAATGGTATGACTTTGGCTGTTTGGCCTCGGTCTGTACCACATCACCTAGATTCCCAAAAATATCAAAGTTACCGGCATGGCTTGTCAAGGGAGTGAATGATTCTTGGAAGAATAATAATACACTCGATCAGGGAGATGTCCTGGAATTAAAATTCTTGACGGCAGGACTTGAAATTACAAGAAAATGCTCTCACAACAGCTTTCATTTTATCAAGCTGCAAAGGCCTAACCTAAAGGCAATGGATTCAGCAAAACCACCGCCAGAAGGACAATACCTAGTCTCTCTTATTACTGAAGATGAAGTCACCACCAGGAGAGCTTGGGGACTTTGGGTCTGTCTCACTGAGATGGACAAAGTTAAATATCCATTTAAAATATTCCAGGGGAAGATGAACGGGTCTTTTATGGTTAACACCATAACGAGCAGGAGCACAACGTTTGTCGAAAGAATCTTCGAAGCAAAAAGGCAAGCATTATGGAAAAATGAAATTCCGAGCACACCAGAAACAAGCCGAAAGTTCTACAACATGGCTCATGTTGGTCATTGGAAGGATCGCATTTGCTCCCAATGCCCAAATCAGAAGAAACCCCTATTCGAAAAGGGGTTCCCAGTGAAAAAGAACAAGGGGGATAGTGACAAGATGGGCCCCTCAAAACGTGGAAAGATTCCACCAAGTGAAAAGAGGACAAAATTCTAAAGCGGACCCGACAAGAAGAAAATGAGCCATGTGAAGAGACCATGTGACTCAGAAGAGGACAACCTCCACTAACGAGAATCAAGCCAAAGTGCAGGGACCATGACAGATAATGGATTGATACATAAGAAGTGACGCACCAATCCATCAGAAAGAATTGAAGTCCAAATTTGAAATCCGGAAGGACTTCTATAAATAGGCAGGCTGAAGAAAGCCGAAGACATCGACCATTATCCCTGTTTTCTTACGAAATAAAACTGTATTCAGTTTCCCTTCTGAAAACAAGAATTTTAATAGTTATTTCAAATTTTCATTTTGAAGTTTATGTACCTGGGAAACAAAGCTACTATGAGTAGCTAAACAAGTAACTCCTCTCAAAAGGGGTTATTTATTATGTAATAAATAAGTTTCCACAGATAAATAAAAATTCTGGTTTTGCCTAAACTTGTGTACGCATTGTGTTAATCATACATCTCAAATGAACCAGGGTTGTGCTATCTACCGCATGAAGGAACCATTTTCAGAACCATCGGTTGCGATTGTGTGGTTGGAGGCAGTTGGTCTTCGTAAAAACTGGTTGGAATACCCGACGGCAGCTCGGTCAAATCGAGGTACTATTCGAATTATAATTTACTATTTGTACCAGTGTTTTCAGACCCGGCCCGGTCACAGAATCGGTGAGGCTACTGGGCAGCGGGTCAACAGGTCGGACCGGTTGGACCACTGGTTGAACCGGTTTGTTGACTTTAGTCAACGTTCCACAAAAATAAATATAAAAATAAATATACTATGCTATTATATTAATATATTATCACAAGTTCACAACTAAGAAATCCCAACTTAAGTTTCCAAATTCAAAGTTTTACCAAGCCAAAAAAAACACAAATAACAAAGTAACAACAAAATAAAATACAATACATTCATCACGAGGCATCGTGATCATCCACATTCACACCAATATTTTGATAATTAGACACTCCTCCATAGGACCCATATTGTCGGAGGGTGTTATTGTCGGAATCAATGAACACTCGTTAGAAATTTACAATAGGCTGCAAAAAAATCATAGGTTAGAAGTATAGAAGTTAGAACTTAGAACAAAAAAATGAAAAATCGATAAATATTAAAAAAAACAAAAAAGAGGCAGCGACTTATTGGAACTGCAGCTATGGCCGAGCTGTACGAGCAGCTTCGCGGTGGAGCAGACGACGCGGCGGTGGAGCAGGTCCGGCGTGGCGGTGGAGTAGGCGAAGCAGCGACAGTTAATGACCTAGTTTTTTTTTCTCCTATTTTTTTCTTTCTTATTTGTTATTTCAGTCGCAGGCAGTACAGAGGCTGAGGGAATTTTCTTTGTTTTGTTGAAAAGCTGTCAGGGCAAAAGTGTAATTTTTTGTAAAAAAAAAAAAAAAAAGGGTGTGACCGGTTCACTGGACCGGTCCGGGTCACCGGTTTTCCGGTTCGACCGGTTCGGGTCACCGGTTCGACCGGTCCACTCTAAAAACCCGTTTTTTGGGCAGACCCGGACCGGTGAGGGCACCGGTTCCCGACCAGACCGGTCGGACCGGCCGGTCCGGTCCAGGTCTGAAAACTATGATTTGTACAGAAGCATATTGGGCCTGATATGATCGTAATGGACTAATTCTATTATTTATGGGGTCTAAAAAATAAATAATACAAACTAAAGGCTAGACTTTTAAATTACATTTTAAAGCCATTTAAAATTAGACACTTGACATGATTTTAAGGAAGGAGGACCACTGTCCTCCCCCCACCATAGACCTCACCGCAATTTTGATTGTAAAGTTAGACTGACTTTAAGCCATAAACTGCACTTTTCCAATGGTATACCTAGTTACCTACCAGCGGTATAGAATTGAAAATTAATTGAAATTGTGTCTTTTGGTACTTCATATCGCAGAACTCTTCAATTATCAAATCTACATGGGGACTCTTCATTTTTGTTCTTGCGTGCGTGTCTAAAATAAGTTAAATGACAGCAGCACAAAAATCATATATAATTGATGTGCTTCTAAAACTTGTTTTGAAAATATAGTATTTTATAAAGTTTTTATGAGATATATTTTTTGTTTTCCCTTAAATAACTGAACACGAAACTAAGAAAGCTTCATCAAAAAGAGAGCTTTCACACAAATTTCTTTTCTCTTTTGGTATGAAGTTTTTGAAAAAGCAAATAAATGATAGGAATACCCGAATTTTGTTCCTATATATATATATATATATATATATATATATATATATATATGTCTCATGATTCAAAATATTATTTTATTACTTTGATCATGTTTACAGTACAAATATATATGTTATTATCTTTTATCTAAGTTTATGTAATTTTAAAAAATGAAGCAAACAATAAGATACTTTACTCATAAAGTGTAATAAAATAATATTGTACACAATTAAAGATAATGGGAATCTAAAATTTAGAAGCACCAATTGTTCTACATGTTTAGAGAATTTTCTATATATTATTATGCCTAAAATCGTGTAGTATATTCCCTCTAATTAGGGATATGGTTTTCGGAATGATTGATCTAATATTTTAAAATTAATATGATGAGTAAAAACGAGATTTTACATGATTTTGCTATGTATTTAGGGGTTTTTTTTTCAAAAAAAAAAATATTTAGGGGTTTTGTTCTTCTACATCAACGCCCTAGGTGATAAATTCGGAGCAAAATTTTTAAATCCAAAAGAGTATTTTCATTGTTCTCTAATTTACCCTTTCCAAACGAAATAATTGTTTTAGAAATAAGCATGAGCATGCTAGCCCTAGCGACGCGAACCTCACCACAAAATGAGATATTGATCCCCGGAGCAACGGAATTCGTACCACTATATCCGGATATCGAGTTTACGAGAAATTAGAAATGTCACAGAAACAGTGGAGAAACCTCGTTCCGCTTTGCCATGCCCCACTCCGATAAGGAAATGAAGGATCAGACAAAAAGCAAGCTGACTACCTTTGCAGGTTTGTTCAAGAATCGAAACGCGCATGTTAGTGTTGACGAGAATGATATGACGGATGAGGATTGTTTAATCCTTACGCAAGCACCAACTGAAGCCATCCCGTTTAAGAATGTGGAATTCGCTCCCCAACTGGATGACCTAATCACTAATCAGTGGCAATCGATCGTTATTCGGGTTCTAGGTCGACAGTGGTACTACCCAGCCCTCGTTAATAGACTCGACACGATGTGGAAGCTTCAAAATCAATTCGAGTTGGTCGACCTAGGGTTCGGGTGCTTTTGCATGAAGGGCTTGGATCCTTCGATAAGGGAGAAAATACTCACGGAAGGGCCATGAAAATTGGCGGGGAGCTTCCTCTCAATACAATAATGGACACCCGAATTTTGTGCGGAGACAGACATCGTGGATAGTGCGATTACGTGGGTGAGAATTCTGAATTTGTCGGTTAAGTATTTTCGTCTCTCGATAATCAAAGCTTTGGCGAAGTGTATTGGGGATCCGATTAAAGTGGACGGCAATACATACAATGCCATGCGGGGGAAATTCGCACGGGTGTGCGTTCAAGTACGGACAGACATACCACTTGAACTCGGTATCGGGGTTAAGGGGAAGGTGTATCAGGTGGGTGGGCATTTGAAGTGGGTATCCGCCCCCGCACCATTCTTGTTTGGGTATTTACCGTTTAGAGCGGGTAAAGTGGGAACGGGTATCCGCAAAGCGCGGTAACCACATTTTAGTTTCCAAAGTGGGAACGGGAATGGGTAATATTATTAATTTCCCACACCCGTATGGATACCTGCATGTCTCTTCAATATTAAAAATTTACACACACACACACACACACACACACACACACACACACATATATATATATATATATATACTTATACGAATAATATACTAATTTCAAGAAACATGGCATATTTATTAAGATTGGATATTTTATAATTAATATTTAAGTAACTTCAATTAACTAAAATATTCTTATTTTTTTGTATCGATTATATTTTTATAAATCGAGTTAATTATGTACGATGTAGTTTTATTGTCATTGATGAATGATGGAGTAGGATTTGAACGATTATTAAATCTCAGTTATTATGAGTATTTACGATTTTAATCAAGTGGCCTATAAATATTTGATTTGGAGAATATTTTGATTTACTTTTTAGGTTATAAAATATGAAAATTATATAAAATTGGATACCCGCTACCGTACCGTATCTGCATGGGTACCCACAATGTGTGAGAATGGGAATGGTAACAAAGTTTCATTTCCCGCTAGCGCGGGTATCCGCATGTGGGTACCCATACCGCGCCCACCCCTAGGTGGTATACGAGAACCTTCCGGCGTTGTGCCATACATGTGGAAAGATTGGCCATAACACGAAGAAGTGTAATACCACGAGTGATAAGAAACAAGACCAGGAGATACATATGGAGGAAAGAGGGGCCAAGGATAATGAGGAGGCTAATTCGAGAGTTGCTTGGCTTATGGAGAAGGGCCGAAATAAGGAATATGGAGAATGGCTCGAAGTGAAATATCGCAAGGGCAGATTTCCCGCAAACAAAGAGAACAAAGTAGTGGTAAATTCCAAGAAAAATATATCGGGGTGGCCGAGTTCTAGCAATTGGGAGAAAGGGACAACCACGAAAAAAAAGCAAGAGCTTGAACATGGGGAGAGAAGAAAACCCAATCGTCGTGGTAACCCAAGAAAATATTATACCGAGAATTGATGCACAAGGTAAGAGGATATTGCGAGTTTAGTACCTAGAGTCCTAAAAAATAAGTACACTAGTAGTATGGAAAGAAATAAAAAAAAGCACTGGGAGAAGGGTTGATAAGGAAAGAAATAAGAATCCAAATAGGAATCGAAATCCCTTTTCTAGTCTTGCTAATGCGAATGAACAGGGAACGTTATTTGAATTCCCCCAGAAAAATCCAACTCATAGTAGTCAAGAAGAGAACGACGATTATGTACAGATTCAATTCGAGAACGGCATGATGATAGTTCAATGGAATATGAATTTGGGATTCAAAACGATGCAACACCAATTTCTCGGGTCCTCAAGGATATTATGAATAGGACAGGCGGAATGCGTATCCCAACAAGTATATGGGAGGTGGAGACGATGATCCATCGGGTTCCAACGGAGGACGAGTTGAATCTATGGTGGTAGAAAACAGTATTGAGTGAATGGGAGACAACTCGCCAACAAGTCTTCGTGATGGAAGCCTTAAGGCAGCTCTATTCAATATGGAGGGGGGTCTCCGTTGAGGACCCGATAATATCGGCCCACTTATATTATTCAAGTATAAAAATCGTCTCATGTCAGGGGATGGGAATTTGGAGTTTCGGAGAAACTTCCGAGAGTTGGTTCGTGTCCACGCGCCAAGTGTTGTTTTATTCTTGAAACTAGAGTGAGCGAGGCGCACGTGCAGGAAATTGCACCGTTCTTTGGGTTCACGAACTTTGTGTTAGCACCAACAACGGGTATGTCGGGTGGTGTGTGGATGTTGTGGAACAAAGGGGATGTAGATGTTGAAGTCTTAGGGATTGAGGACCAAGTGATACATGTCGTTATTGGTAAATCGATACAAGATAGATGGTGCGTGTCGGGGATATATATGTGCAACCGCGAAGGGAAGACAAAATTCGTGTCTTCAATAGAATGGAAAATATTTCTATTAGCTCAAGCATGCCGTGGCTGGTTATAGGTGATCTTAACGAGGTGGTGTTTGCACACGAAAAGGCAAGTGGTAGGAATATTGCTCTCAGTCGATTACGCTTTTTTCAGGACTATATGGATAGGTGCAAATTAATAGATTTGGGGTTTAGAGGACCGGCGTTCACATGGACGAACCAACGAGATGACAGGGTTATTATTAAAGAACGAATAGACCGGCCACTTGCAAATCATGAATGGTTGGATAGATTTTCGAACAATGAAGTCACGCACCTACCCTGAACTCATTCCGAACATCATCCGTTATTACTTTGTTGCCACAGCAGGGAGGATATTGGTAATAAATGACCGTTCTGTTTTGAAGCAGCATGGTATCATCATCTCGATTCCGAGCCAATGTTGAAGAAAATTTAGGAGGAGAAACAAGAATTGATTGTCGTAATCACGGAGGTACCTAAGGTTCTTGAGCCATGGAACCGAGAGCGGTTTGGCAATATATTTCTGAAAAAGAAAAACTTGGTGGCGCGGCTGAATGGGATACAAAAAAAATTGAGTATCTGACATAATCCATATCTTGCACGACTTGAAGAAACGCTTATTGAGGAGTATAATATAGCTCTTCGCCAAGAAGAGATTCATTGGTTCCAAAAGTCTGGATCAATTGGATTAGAGATGGGAAAAGAAATACAAAGTTTTTCCATAAGTCTGCGATGATCGACGTCGAAGGAATAAGATTAACACGCTCAAAATTGAGGGAGAGTGGACGCGGGATGAAGAAACAATGAAAAGGCATGCACACAAATATTACAAAAAAAAAATCGGCGCCGGATTGAGAGGTCAATTCACAGAATCCCTATTTCGAAATACCAAGCGAAACTGATGGATGAACAAGAGTGGGAGTTGATTAAAAATATCGACTCAAAGGAACTCAAGGAGGTGGTTTATTCGTTGCACCCTTACAAAGCTCTAGGGCCCGACGGTTTGCAAGCAATCTTTTATCAAAAAGGGTGGAGTTGGTTAAGCGAGTCGCTTGAGATATTCGCAGAAAGGGTGTTCAATAGTCGCACTTTTGATCCGAGGTAATACGAGGCTCACCTATGTCTTATCTCAAAGGTATCAAATCCCGAACTTATCTCGCAATTCCACCCAATTTCGTTATGTAATGTTGTGTACAAATTTATCACAAAGAGCATAACAATAAGATTGAGAAATTTGATGCCAAAAATTTGTGCCATCGATCTTGGTGGTGGGAAAGTCCAACATGATGGTTCAATCGTGGTGGTGAAAGTAGTGCAAGTATGCGGTGATGCGTATATTGTTGCATGAGGCAAGGATTCAAGCCAGTGGGAGTTTGAGGATTTGCTGACTAAGGTTGTTGCCTTAGTAGAGTTGAAGTTGTGTGTGGCTTCAACGAGTCTTGGAACTTGTAGAGTTCAAGGATTGGCGTCGTTGTTGTTGATGGATTGTTTGCAATTTTTGCAATTTAATCACATATGGATTCCGTGTCCAAGTAGGAGATTTGTTAGGTTTTGGGGAGTCTGAATTACCAAAGAATGCAGTTTCCTAGTTTAACTGAGAGTTGTAGAGACCTAGTTTCCTGGGAATTGGAGAGTTTGAGTAATTTTATAATTAGGAGTTGCCTAATATAAGGAGTTGCCTAATATTGGGAGTTTGTCCTTATTATGAATAGTCCACTAATATGTAATTGTTATTTGCGCGCCCATGAGAAATAGTAGAAAATCTTGGCTTGGCGACGCCCCCAGATGTAGGCAACGAACTGGGTAAACAAACTGTGTCTTGTGTGCTGATTGTTTTGTTATCACTTTCGATTGTGCGTATTTCTTTGTTCTTGTTGTGGTTTGTATTTTTTCGCTGCGCAACATGAGCAACGAGAACCGCAGCTTGAAGTGGAAACGGACTCGTTGACAACATTCAAATTATTGACAGATGAGGCTGAGGTTCAACCGTCCCTGACCGAACTTGTCCAATAGTGCAAACAACTTCTAAGAATGCCATGGAACGTGAAGGTCTTGTGGACACCCCGTTCAGGGAATAAAGTAGCGGATATGCTTACCAAAGTTTCATTAGGAGATGGGGAGAGGGAGATCTTTTGGAGACACCTCCAACCCATGTTTGTAGCTTATTAAGCTTAGAGTCTAAGGAGCTCTTGTTTTTCCTTTACTACCATTAAAAAAAAAAGAACTCTTTCCAAAGTATAATAAAATCGCATTCTTTAGTTCCTTAATTTACTAACAGAAAAAATCTCTTTCATTAAATGCAGAAGACGCGCTTTCTTTTTTTTCTTTTTTTTTTTGGTACACAGAAGATAAACAAACTAATAAAACAAAGGACTAAGCTAAATCTTTTCTAAGAAGCCTATCAACTCGGGGCGGTGGTGTATCCAAGAATACATCCCGGCCTAAACCTGCAATCTTCAATTTGGCGAGCGCATTCGCTACTTTGTTGTCACACCGAGGTATCCACCTTATCTTGACGCTTCACGGAAGGTGGAGGAGTTCGCGGCATTTATTCACAAGGATATTTCCTCGGCCTGTTAACGTTCGGATACCTGTAACATACTTATAGCATTGTTCGGAGTCAAGTTCAATCTCCATATTCGTCAACCTTCTTTCCCAAGATAATTTCATTCCTCTCCTTAAAGCTTCAAGCTCCACTTCTTCCACCGTTGGCGCATCTAATTCGGTTTTGAACCACCATATCAATGCACATTTATCCGAGCGTAAAACTCCCCCGGCAGCCCCCGTATTCTTCTCCACATATAGGCTACCATCGACATATTTCGACCAACCGTCATGTGGTTTGACCCAATGTTCGTTTCGTTTCGCCGCCTTCTTGCTTGCTCGGCTTTGCTCCAGGTCCCTACTAAGTATACATACTTTTTGGACAATTTGTAAGGCCGGCTCCCTTTCTCCTCTAAACACCAAGCTATTCCTCGCAACCCATAAGTACCATATCGTGGCTGCGAAAATAATATCCCAGCTAACATCCGGAATAAGCTAAGGCTGCACGCTCTTTCTTATTCATTAAGAGCACTATATATTCACAATCTTTATATAACGTGCAAAACACCTTTTATTGATATCTTTGATTCCCAAAAATGTGGATATATATTCAAAAATATTATATATTATTTTTTGTTCTAATACTTTATCCCATGATATCAGCATGTTTAATGCCATATGTTCAATATTATTTTATGTAGCAAAATCCCACAGCTGCATAGCAAAATGTTGTAATGAATAAGCGAACATAATTTTTCAAAATATTTTTTATCTACTAAAAGTAATATATTTTTTATTGACGGTACCTCATTTTAGTTCTAAGATGCATGTTATTATGGATATCTCACATATATAAAATGGTGTTAGTTAAAAATATTAAACTTATTAATTCCTACTTAATATAATCTAAGGTTTTTTTCATATTTGGTTAATTGCAAGGGATACGATTTAAATTACCAGTACGATAAAAAGGAAAATGGAAATCATTTATTTGGATACTTATTTTAGATTTATTACATATATTTTCCACTTTTATATCATTAATAAGCAGTTTAAATATTTGAAACTTTTGTTATTATACTTTCGCATATTTTTAATGTATGTCTCGTAGAGTTTTGTGTGTGATTTTACTCTCTTTCTATTAAATAACATAATCTTTATAATAGGAAAGAACAAGATTTATATCTGTAATAATTTTGATAATCTTGGGACTGATTTTGATTTTCCACAACAAACAAAGCTGGATTTTACTTTTAGGCCTAGTTTATTTCTCCGAAAAATGGGGGAAAAGGAAAATAAAAAGAGGAAAATTTTCCTTTATTTTCCAGGCGTTTGGTTCATACGGATTTTCTGGGAAAATTTATTATTATGTATAAAAGATTTTCCTCTCTTTTCCAAAGATTTCCTAGATTTTCTAGATTTTCCAAAAATCTCATTATTTTTTCAAGAAAATCTCAAATTACCAAATAACAGGAAAAAAATTCCTTCATTTTTCCCTATTTTTCGGAAAAACAAAAGGTAAGATATTGGTCTGTTTTTATGAATTTTGCTCTACGTACATATATCATTTGCCTTTCAAAAAAAGCTAATTTTCTAATTTAGAGGGTACACTGCCACAAGACCAACAATCCGTGCAAGCCTGACTTTTGCTTGAAAAACCCCTCTACAGTCTACAGTCAACAAAGAAAAAAAGTTCTTACCTTATATATCTATAATAGTGGCAAAATATCATGTCGATTCCAGCCCACTCTAATCCTTGGCAAATTATTGATTAAATTTCTTTCAAAAAAAGAAAAGTTTAAACTCCTTTTGTAATAAATCTAATCCGAGGCACCGCACCACTTTAATTTCTTTCTATCTAGTAACCCATATAAAATTTGCTTAATAAGCTCATCTAGATATTGCTGCAAGACAACTTTCCTTACGGATTCAATTATACAATTGCAACGCGTACATTTACACATTTTAAGTTTTATTTTCCATAGTGAAAATAATTGTACAAGAAGATATGGAAGGGGAAATATTGCAAAATGATGGAGAAAACAAATGGAATATAACATGGAGAGTGTTCATGGAAGAAATGAAGAAACTGGGTTATATAGCAGCACCAATGGTGACAGTTAGCATTTTGCAATACTTGTTGCAATTTGTGTCCGTCATATTGGTGGGACACTTAGGCGAGCTCGCGTTGTCAAGTGTCGCCATAGCGACTTCTTTAACGAACGTCACCGGCTTCAGTCTCCTCGTAAGTAGCTCGTGCAATATTAGTAACCTTATGGCGACTTGAGGGTATCCAATGTCAAATTTTATAATTTTACAATCTTTTTTCCCTTATTTCGTTGTTCTTACGTTTTTTGCATTTTGGCTATTTGTGAACAGTCGGGACTAGTTGGCGGCTTGGAAACACTATGTGGCCAAGCCTACGGGGCAAAACAGTACGACAAGCTCGGTATATATACTTGTACTGCCGTATTTTCACTTATCCTGGTATGCGTCCCTGTGACCATTCTTTGGTTTTTTATGGAAAAACTACTTTTATCAATGGGACAAGACCCCTTGGTCTCACGTGAAGTACAAAAGTACTCTATTTGGCTCATTCCTGCACTATTCGGCGGTGCAATTTCAAGGCCTCTAGTGAGATTCTTGCAAACTCAAAGCTTGATTTTCCCAATGCTTTTGAGTTCATTTTCTGTGCTATGTTGCCACTTACCTATGAGCTGGGTACTTGTATATAAGTTGCAATTAGGGAGTACGGGTGCCGCAGTGGCTATTTGTGTATCGAGTTGGATATACGTGCTCTTGCTCGCGCTTTACATCAAATTCTCTCCTTCGTGCAAAAGCGCGAGTTTTGCATTTTCGATCGACGTCCTCTATGAGATGGGGAAATTCTTTCGGTTGGCAATCCCTTCGGCGGTTATGGTCTGGTAATATATTTTCTTTTCTTATAATTTGTATAGAAAAAAGAATTAAAACATGCTTATAATTGAACTTTGGTACCATATTGAATAATCGTCTACTATAGAAGTCGGAATCTAATAAATTAAACAATTGTTTATTCAATATATATTGTATCTAGTGTACAAGTCTTTAATTCTAGTTCTTATTGTAGCCTCAAATGGTGGTCAGTTGAGGTGCTTGTTATCTTATCTGGTCGTCTACCGAATCCAAAACTTGAAACATCAGTGTTATCAATATGGTAATAATCTACTTCAATCATCATTTATCATGCACACATTAAGTTACTTACACACAAATAATGAGAAATATGTTTATATGATCTTCAACTTGTTACTTGATTTTTATGATCAGCGTAACCATTTTAACGTTGCATTTCACTGTTGCATATGGACTCGGAGCTGCAGCAAGGTACGCTTCTAATTTTTTCCCCTTTGTTTCTTTAATATAAAAAAAATTGAAGGACAAAAGATTGGCATTGTAGTACAACTGAGAACGTGCGAGACTAGTAATAGACAACTGAGGATGTGAGAGACACCAGGACTTGTGCACAATGGAATGTAACTTCACATGTAATATTGCTAATAAAATAACACGAATGATTTTAACTATCTTTTTTTTTCTCTTCTTTTCTATAGCACTCGGGTTTCAAATGAAATAGGGGCTGGCAATCCTCACAAAGCTCGGGTGGCGGTTTGGGTCGTTATGTTTCTCATTACTGCTGAAGCTATCATCGTAAGCGTGATACTATTTGCTTGTCGCCATATCTTGGGACACGCTTTTAGCAGTGAGAAACAAGTGGTGAAATACGTTGCAGCCATGGCTCCTTTTATATGCCTCTCTATTGTCACGGATAGTCTACAATCAGTCATCTCAGGTTTGTTTTGTCACATACATACGCGAAGAACGACTTTTGGAGTGTACATGAAAGATAAATTATTGGAATCTCAAGTGTACATTACTGCATTTATCTCGCATGTGTGTTTCTTGAGTTTCTTCCATTTTCAGGAATTGCACGAGGGAGTGGATGGCAACATATTGGTGCTTATGTCAACTTAGGAGCATTTTATGTAGTTGGAATTCCAGTGGCCATAATTTTAGGGTTCACTGAGCATTTGAAAGCAAAGGGATTCTGGATTGGTATAGTGATTGGTTCAGTATTACAAGCAACTATCTTGTCCTTCATAACAGGCTTCACAGATTGGGAAAAACAGGTCCATTTCCTCCCTCTAATTTTATGGATTAGAAGATTAAATAAACTATTTTCATGATTTTTAAAAACCGAATTGGAAACTATCAAAGAAGGCACAATAAATTATGATATCTAGCAGAACCTGCATACTCGGTGATTTGAACTTTATTCATGATTGCTGACGCCGAAACATTTTTTTATTGTGAATTATTCTTTTAGGCAATGAAGGCAAAGGAACGCATATACGAAGGCAGATCTGAAGCAAACGAGTGAAATAGAAATTCAGGGTAGATATCTCAAGGATACTTTGTGATTTCTTGACTCTTGTAGCTTCTTATTTCAATAAGATATTAGGCGGAAAATGTTAGTAAGATCATTGAATTTTAGACAATTTTGGAAATGATGCCCCAAGTATGCATAGTCCTTTAGCCCAATTAAAATTTAGGGAAAAAACACTTTACGCCTGAACTATAGCCCCTTTTTCAGTTGTCTCCTAAACTTCTAATTTTATCACTTAACTCTCCAAACTATCTTAATCAAATTATTTTGCCCTCTCCAACGTAATTAAGCCCTTTAATGGTCGTTAAATAGTCTAAGATGGGGTAAGTGGTAATCGTGTAATGGTTTAGGAGCAAAGTGATACTTTTTCATAAAAACAAAAAAAATACAATTAATTCTTAAAATATTTATATTTATATATTAATATTTATTTCAAAATGATACATATACTTAAAACTACATCAATCAATTCTTAAATGTTGATGATTAAATCCCTAAATTATAAGGTATTACAAAATAATAGTAAAATCCGAAATTTCAATTTGTAATTCTTTTAAAATGCACTTTCCACAAACATAATGATGAAATAAACGATAGAACATAAACTTATAAACCAAGTTGGTGAAAAATGTGAAATGCTTCTATTCAAAAGATTAACTAGTTTGAGATATACATAACCGCTTGCACAGTTAACGCAAGCTTTCACCAGTACATAGATGGAAATTGTAAAATATAATGAAAAACTTATTTTTGCTCAATTTAGCTTCTATTTATTATTTTTGTCTATCCATTATATTTTATATTTAAGTCAACATATTTTGGCCAAGTGGGAGGTCAAGGCTTATACAGTAAACCGAATTTGTAAAAAACTCTAATTGCATCAATATTATTACGTCTATAAGTTTTATGATAATTGCTTGTGGAGGAGCTTTTTAAAAGAATTACAAATTAAACATAATTATTTTATTATTATTTTGTAATATCTTATAATTTAAGGATATAATTATCAATAATCTAAGAATTTTAGAGATATGTATCATTTTGAAAGAATAAACTTTATTATATGGACATAAATATTTTAAGAATTAATTTATTTATTTCTTTGCTTTTTTGAAAATGTATCACTTTGCCCCCTAAACTATGGCACGATTATCACTTACCCCCTCCCTCTCAAACTATTTAACAACCATTAAGGAACTTAATTACGTCGGAGGGGGCAAAGTGATTTGATTAAGATAGTTGGGGGATAAGTGATAAAATTAGAAGTTTAGGAGGTAAGTGAAAAACGGGCTAGAGTTCACGGGGTAAGGGGGCCTAAAATTTATAACAAGGATATAACAGCTATAGATATAATAATAAATCCCAATACACCATTTTATGGACTACAAAATGCAGCCTAAGTAGATTTTTACAACACATTGACAAGCCTAAACTGTATTATAGCTTCATAGTTCATAGTTAAGACCCACAAACGTAAAGCACCAGATATAACTTATGTGAAATCCTGAATGCGAATACTAAAAATGACTAAAACACATTACTCAAGATAATAACGCAATATCGTTAACGTATTTTAAATACAACGAATTTGAGCCATCTTTGGCCTACCTTAGTTTTTGTGCTGCAATCTCCCACTCTCTGCCCCTGCATATGGGTCAATTGTAACGTTAATTACAGTAGGCTTCCGTGCAGAGAAAGATTCAGTAAGTGCAGATTTTAGCTCGTCGGGAGTCCCAGCAAGATAGCCCTTTCCTCCAAAAGCCTCAACGAGAACGTGATATGCTGCACCTGGGACAAAAGAAGTAGGTGCTGGATCGTCTTTGTGGGGGCCCGTGATTTCTTCTGGGTGTCTTCGGTCACCACCGTAGACTCCCCCGTTGTTGAAGACTATGACCACCACAGGCAACTGATATCGAACCAATGTCTGCAAAAGTCGATGTAACCACAATTGAATGAGTTATGGCTTGATCCAAAAATCTGGATTGAGTTATTTATGCTTAACACGACTAACAAGATTCATGTAAAACTGTTGACATATAAAAAGGGCAGACAAAGGACGCACTGTTGTGTATCTGTCAAAAAGATAGAGCTCACAAAGCAGGCATGAAATTACAGAGAGTGTGTCTGTATGAGAAGAATTAATTCCCCCAAAGAAACTTAGAGAGCCACAATTTCACTTCATCCTTCCTAGTGCAGGCATCCATATGCGTACGGAAAGATTCGTGGATGACTTGCAGCAAATTTTCGAAGTTTAGGATTATCTTATTTCAAGTTCACAGTACGATAATGTTACAGGGTTTATGCTATAACATTTCATAATGCAGTTTTGGACACGTCCACAACAAATAACAAATAACTGCATCTTCTATAAAGCTTAATGTCAATGGCATGATCAAGATTATTTCTCCACCTAGCCTATTGTACAGGCAAATGATGTTAACTACATGTCACAAGCACCCTGGAGGATAGAGGATGAAAGATAACCTGCATCCAACTACAATCATGTCTAAACTTGGGAGCAATAATCGAGAAATAGAACTGCATAGGATGGTAACATACTTCCAGACAATAGTATCTGATGGAGCCTTGACTTAATGTCTAAAAAAATTCATCTGGCAGCACGAAATGACTTCGCATCGTAGTTTAACAGCGACTTCTGAACTTGAGCTTGATTTTAAAATAGGAAATATGATTCTTGCAATAGACATGGACAAGTGTCCTTCCCAATGGGGCTAGGGACTTGCATCATAGTTGCAAAAGATAAAAGACAAGACGTGGAAACAGTGGAACGTGTGAAAGGATTTTGTTGTAAAATCGTCAAGACTCCAATCACTAGAGGAATCAAACTAGCGGCTGAGTATGGTTGGCATCCCAATTAAAAACTACAAAGCAAAACTTCATCGAACTGATCTCAAACTCTAAAGCAAGAAATTACAGGCTGAATTCACACATAAAAGGCACAAAGGCGCAAGTTGACTGATATATTTACCATAACTGAGTTAAATAAACAGGAGCATATTCATAAGCTACAATCAAACAAGATCTCTATCAAATTTAAGAAGGAAACATACCTCTACTTCCATAGCGCTGAATCCAAATCCAGAGTCCCCTTCAACTGCCACCACGAGCCGATCAGGCGATGCCACTGCTGCAGCAATGCAATATCCAAGACCGACTCCCATGGTCCCCCATGTCCCAGCATCCAACCTAGTCCTCGGCTCTGTTTGAACCAGTACAGTTCGTCCAACATCCATAGTGTTAGCTCCTTCAGACACCAGTATAGGCGCAGGACTACCCAACCCCAAAATCGCATCCCTAATAATCCTCATTGGAGTCATAAAATTAAACGGCACCACATCTTTCCCCAAGTGCACTTCCATTTTAGCTACATTGTCCTTACCTTTACTCCTTATCGACTCAACCCAAGGATGATTCTTCCCATAACAAAACGGATTATCCTTAATCTCCTTTTGTATCATCTCAACCACATCCTTCGCATCCCCCACAATTCCAACACTCGGATTCCTCAACTCAATCTCCTCTTTACAAATATCAACAAGTATAAACTTCACGTCCTTTGACCACTTCGGTGGCTCCCCAAAATGCAACAACCAATTAAGCCTCGCCCCAACCACCAACGCCACGTCACATTTCCCGATCGCCAGCGACCTCGCAGCCGTAGCTGCTAGCTCGTGTGTGTCAGAAATCAACCCTTTCCCCATAGGAGTAGGCAAGAACGGAATCCCCGTACTCTCAACCAACTTCCTCAACGCGTTCTCCGCCCTAGCGTACCCTGCACCCTTCCCAAACACGATCAACGGCCTCTCCGCCGTCCTCAACAGCTCCACCGCCTTCCTAATTTCCGACTCATCAACCCCAACCTTCTTCTCAACCACCTCCTTCTCCCTCGACTCAAACGCTTCAGTAATCAACCTCTCCGCCTCGGACTCCTCCACCGTCTGATGAAGCACATCCGTCGGCAGATCCAGGTACGTTCCACCCGGCCTCCCCGACACCGCCCAATCAAGCACACTAAAAACAGCACTAGGCACCTTACTTATATCCGTGGCCCTAACCGAAAACTTCGAAAACGGCTTCACCGCCGCGATCTGATCGAGCTCCTGAAAATCGCCTCGACCGCTCAACTTCTGCTCCGACGAGCCCGAAATCAACACCATCGGCCAAGCGTTTGCGGCGGCGTTCGATAATCCGGCGAGCCCGTGCACGCAGCCTGGTCCTGACACAGTCAGCAAAACCCCGGGGCGGCGCGTGAGGTAGCCGTAGGCGGAGGCGGCGTACCCCGCGGACTGTTCATTGTGGAAGGCGATGAATCGGATGCCGAGAGCCACGGCGCGATTGGCGAGGGAGGTGACGGGGATTCCAACGACTCCGAACATCTTTTCGACGCCGGCACGTGCGAGGCACATGGCGATTAAGGTGTTGCCGTCGATTGTGGTTGCTTGTGGCGGAACTGTGGTGGCTCCGGAATCCGCCATTGGAAGAGTGTGGTTGAAGAAGAGTGAGGTTTTTAAGGGATTTTGCAACTGTATTTATACACGTTTGATTGGGGAGGGGAATTCAATTCAGTACGGAATTTGGGGTAATGTGCCTGCCTCGCCTCGAGTGAGCACTGGAAGAGAGAGATGAATTGGGGAAGAAGAAATTGGGATTGGGTTTGTTGTTTTACTCATATGAGAGCTCAACCACCATGACGGCCACGTGGGCGGGTGAAGAAAGGAAAGTTGGATGCCAACTCTTTTAATCGGTATTAATGCTATTGAAGGGATTTTGATTCTTAGAATTAGAAAAAGGCAAATGATGATATATAAAAGTAAACCCATTCTTAATTTTGATAATTAACTAGTAATTAGGATCTTTAACGTTTGAAATCAATCAATTCTTTCCAATTGATAGAAAGGTGACAGATTGTCTTTCTTAACATAGATAAAAAAAATATTTATACATAATAATACGGGATCCACTGTAATAATAAATATCTAGGATATTAATAATTAATAGTATAAAATGATAAGTAAATTTGAATATTAAAATTTAGTTAGAAGATTTATGTCTCCTTCACTATATACATAAGAAACTTTACGCAAAATAAAGATTAAAAAAATGTTAAAGATGGTTTTTATTAGTGAAATAAAATTTTAGATTTTGTTGATGGTGTTTTATATTTAAGAATTAATTTGAACTTGAAACAAGGCATTACATTTTTGTTCAAATAATAAGATTATTAGGGAGATTAATTTTTTGAATAAATATTATGATAGTTTAGAAAAATTTAAAATGTTATTTAATTATAATAAACTTAGCTAGCATAAATATACAGGAAACAAATCTCAATATTAATTACAAATGTGATAACCAAAAAATACGGAAAAACAAAGTAAGCAAAGTTGTTGAAAATGGGTGTCAAATTTAATAAAGATAATCTATTAAGTTATGCTGCTAATTTATTTATTTTTATATATGGATGAAAACGGGTGTCAATATTAAGTTATGCTGAAATTATTTATATAATATATTGTGATTTTATACTCACTCTTTGAATATGAGAGAAATGTTATGCAATAGGAGAATATTTTTACTCTTATTGGCTTCGGATATGAGTTAATTAAGGAACTCAAAGATTATGATTTGAATTATGATTTTGAAAAGGGCAAAATAGTAAATCATGGAGAAATTCTTCTGGGTTTAGGGATTTAACTCTCGATATATCGCCTCCCTTAGCAAAAACCGATTTTGAACATTTATTGTTTGGTAATTTCTCAATTTCTTTTAGTTTTATTTGCATATAACTATTATTTATATATTTGAAATAAAAGTAAAATATTTATGGGGCTTACGCCTCGCCTCTACGCACAATTCGTTTAACAATACTAGTTGAAACTATTGTCACTTATGATCCTAGTAATCGAGTTGCCACAACTTCTTTGGTGAAAATTGCCTAGAGCAAAGCACATGCTCTAAGCTCATCAAAGCTCCTCTTAGTGGGAGCCAAGCAGCTTGGAAAGGCCTTCGCCAACTTCACATAGAAAAACTCGTCCTTCCATTACCTACACTATATCTCTTAAGAACATGTATTGCTTATTATGAGGGGTGAAGTAGAAAAAAGACGAATGGTTTTGATACGAGTCTTACCTCGAACGATGCGAGAAGCTAGTAGCATCACAAGATAGCAACAGTAATTACTATGGTTTATAGTTATTGGAAGATATGACTATGAGACTACGTAAAAATAAGATTTAAAAAGTATACATATAGTTTTGAGGCAAAGATCTATGTGGCATAAAACTATAACAAGAAAATTGAGAAAAACAGAGAGTAAGTTTAGGCGTCTAAGGTTAACATTCGAAAAGGCATAACATCCAGCTCCGCCCAAAATCAAGATTGATCGAGTGCCTCGTTCTTCGACTCGTGAGGACACGCTAGACTTTCTATACAGTTTGCCTTCCGCTTTAGAATGCCCACGTCATTAAATTATATAGCATGGTCCGAGCCATTAGAGGGATAAAACACACAACGCACAATTCTCTATCAATTCTATGGGTGATTGGTTGGTCACAAATCAATCTAAAGATACCTAACCCATTATATTAATGCACTAAGAATTGAGAGATTTATGGTGGTGTATGTGACCCTCTAGACCACAGCTTCTCATGGCCTCCCAAACAAACTATTGGTCGTGCCTTTGCAAACTAGAGTGTTGTTAACTGAAGAAAACACATGCGGATATAACTACCAAAACACTTATTTTGCATGTCATTAGCCACACTTTGCACCACGTGGTTTCGAATAAGGGATGGAGAGCAAAACTACAAGTCTGTACACCATGAAACTGGTATGAAGAAATATGAGGTTTTATAAATAAAATGAGGACTAACAAATTAAGCCATACTGGAGTCCTCAACCAAGCAGACCATACATAAGAGCCAAAGCTAAGGAGGCTTAAAGTTATGCCTCTCAAAACAAGAAAAATGTAAATCGCAATTGGAGCCCCGATCCCCAAGAGTTTCGCTGCCGAAGATCACACCTAGAGATGAAGTGTGCGGTTCGGCTTTGAGCTCATGATTTGAGACGTGAGGACCCCAACAAGTGAGATTTCGTGTGCTTTTATCCTCAAAAGCATCGCGGCCGAAAATCACACCCAAAGGTGGAGTGTGCAATTCGGAGTTGCGCTTTTCACGGGACATAAGAACACTAAATCTCACCCTAGTGCTAGCATCAAAGAGATTACAATAAAGAGCATATCCCAGCGGATGATACCTCGGAAAGTATATATAGTACATGGAATTAAGCGAGAAAATAAAGAAGCTAATGATACAATCATAGTCACTACGCACGCATTGTTTATCTTTGTTGCACTTGATGGCGGAGAGACTTATGAGGTCACAATTAATATGATCAGTTAGAGAATCGACCCATATTCCTTTGTCCTCGTTGCCAAGGAGGTTGACATGCAAGAGAGTCACTTGAAGATTGTCACCACTTTCCACAAAAAGCCAAAAAGATCCAAAGTCGGCCTTGAGGACGCACCACCCCTCCAAGCATCTCCGGAACTCACAATTATACCTAAAGCAACAATCAATAAACCCAATCGATCCATACACATGATCGGTACAGCAAATATAAAAATAAACACCAAGTGTCCGAGTGTTTAATTTATGTAAAACCATACTATAAAAATATACAACCATATCGAAGCTCACAAAGAGCACGAGCCAATGATCCATATCAAGAGTACGCCGAGAGTAGTGTGCAAAGATCTTCAAATACCCTTGACCATGAATGAGAGGGAGAAAGCGAAGTTCGGTCAATGGCATTTGAGTGGCCAACACGCAAAGGTGAATATATCGTGAAATCACACGATTAAATGTGATTCTATGAAGGTTAAGAATCTGGATGGGATCGGCATGAAAGCATGGACATAAAATGGGGTACTCCCGAGGGTTCGAGCGGTGTATCTCGGGAGGGGAGAGCGAACATCCAAACCTGCAAATTATGTTAGAAAAACCATCCAAAAACAGATTCCTACATAATAATATATCATAGTGGCCGAAGCGTGCAAAGATTTGAGTGAAGCCATCATGAAAATGAAGTGATAGTGTATGCAACGCGGCAAAAGAAAGAAAAATGACTTCACTCGTGTTTAGCCGAAATAACAATGATAGAAGGCGTGAGCTACAAGGATTAACAAGTAGCATGAAATACCTCGACCTATAGTGAGGGACGGTCTCGGTAAAAAGGACAAGAATGGAGGCCGTCAATTCGTATTTTTTGGAACCCGAAGATAAGCCCATCCTTCCTTGTCTTTCATTACAAGGGACTTCACCTTTAAACTAGCATCATTGAGAGAGAATCTCCCATTAGAACGATGCGCACAAGCCTCATTTGCTAACTGGTCCGCAACAAAGTTTCCTTCACGGAAAACATGCTTAATCGTGCCACGGAGCTCCCGAAGAAAGAATCTTATTTTATCAATAAATTCAATAAGTTTCCACGGACCACCTTGCCTTGCGCTGATCATCGGAAGGGTAACTTTCGCATCCGTTTCAACCACAATGTCAAACAGATTCAGCAAATAACAATACTCAAGCCCTTTATAGATCGCCATAATTTCAGCTTCAACATTGGTAGAATTCTCAAGAGCAAGATGATAACACCAAGAGCAGTTTCCTTCGTTATCACGAAGAATACCACCTGCACCGGCAGCCCCCGGATTCCCTTTCGAACTGCCATCGGTATTGAGCTTAAAGCTTCCACCAATCGGCTTTTCCTAAACAACAACAATCGGCGGTTTCATACTATCAAGCCTGATCCGTACTCCCCAATCATTCGCAACATTTTTATATCCACGCCAAAATTTTCCGGGACACGGGGTGAGTGCAAAAATATCTCTAACATGATCAATTACTTTGCCAATGATTTTTTTTGCATCTATAGGAATTCTTCTATGCCTCGCATCATTTCTAGCCGACCAAATAAACCATAAGGCAAATATCGGGATCAAAACCCGAATGTGGCCTGCAATTGTATTTATTTTCGAACGGATCCAATATGCAATAATATTCTGCCAAGACATAACTCTAGGCATTTTCATAATAAAAGGAACTGAAGAAAAAAAACCCACACCTCATGCGCAATATTTCTCTCCCAAAAAAGATGGTGATTAGTCTCAAAATTTTTACCACAACAATTGCACATCGACACCATAGAATAATACTTGAGAAGCTTTTGATCCGTCGGCAAAATATTTTGAACAAATCTCCAAACAAAGAATGACATATTAGGCATGATAAATTTGTGCCACAAAAATTTAAACACACCTTGTTCTTCCATTGGTTGTTGTAACACTTTCCATGCGGACTTGGTAGAAAAAAGACCGCTTGATTCGTGTTTCCATATAGGCGTGTCGCAACCAATTTGTGCAGTCGGTCTTGCCACCACTCGTATAAAAGACTCCTCCTCGAGTGCGCTATCAAGCTTATCCATATCCCATTCATTGTCCACCCAAAAATCTTGAATCTTGCTATTAAAGTCAGGCTCGGCCCCATCCTTAGGCTGCAATATACCTGTACCAATCCAATGATCTTGCCAAAAAAACGCATTACCATTTTTTATAAGCCAAAAAATGTGAGGTTGTGCAATCACCGCCTCTCTCGACAACCTTTTCCAACCGCTCGATTCCCACCCCCGAATCGAAAGAAAATTAGGCCGAGCGGTGTATCTAGCCATCATGTACCGTGCCCAAAGAGAGTTTTGCGCACGAAATCGCCACCAAAGTTTGACCCCAAAAGCGTTCACCATGCTTTCTAAGGATTTCACATTAAGTCCACCTTTGAAAAAAGGCGCACAAATCCGTTCCCAACTCCTCCAATGCATACGTCGCTTAACAATACTTGATCCCCATAAAAATCTAGAGAAAGTGCTTTCGAGCTCTTCCAACACGCATAGCGGCGGTTCCAAAATTTGGCATAGATAAATCGGAATCGAACAAAGAATACTCTTAATAAGAGTGAGCCGCCCACCAAAATTAAGGAATTTCATTTCCCATCCGGAAACAAGGCCGCGGACATGATCAAGCCAAGGAATAAAATGCGTGGAGTTTAGGCGACCTCGAACAAGTGGCGCGCCAAGATAAGTGATAGGGAAATTACCCCGAGCAAAGCCGGTCGACTCACAAACTCTTCCAATGTGCGCATTACTCACAAATATAGTCGGTATATAGCAACTCTTCATAGCATTAGTATGTTGTCCCGACACCATTTCATAAAGCAAAAGAAACTCCTTTAGCTTTTTCATATTATTCACTGTGCCACGGATAAAAATAATGCAATCATCGGCGTATGCTAAATGCGATACCGGAAGGCCGCCTCCCGTGTCAAGAAAAAGATCAACATGCCGGGAGTATAGCTGATCAAGACCCCGAGAAAGAAATTCCGCCGCTATGATAAATAATCCGGGAGAAATCAGATCCCCTTGGCGAACCCCATGTTTGGATTCAAAAAATCCGTTCGCTTCACCATTGACAAGAATAGAGAAAAAACAATGCTCAACACAATTCTTGATATACCACACCCAATGTCGAGAAAAACCAAATTTCATTAGACATTGATACAAAAAATTCCAATCAAGCCTATCATAAGCTTTTTCCATATCAAGTTTCACAATAGCATTATATTGATCTCTTCTTCGACTAAGATTAGAAACCATTTCTTGCGCTAAAAGAATATTATCCCCAATGAGCCTATCTTTCACAAAACCACTTTGAGACGGAGATATGATCTTAGGAAGAATAAGAGCAAGCCGATCATTAAGAAGTTTTGCAATAATTTTATAACTCACATTGCAAAGGCTTATGGGACGATAGTCTTTCCATTCGCGCGGGTTCTCTTTCTTGGGGATAAGGGCGACATTTGTGGCTTTGAACATTCTCAGAAATGCATTGCCTTTGAAAAAATCCAACACGGCTGAATAAAGATCCATATGCACAATATCCCAACACTTTTGGTAAAATAAAGCGTTGTAACCATCGGGGCCGGCGACACTTTCCGTATTGAGACCGAAAACCACTTCCTTTAATTCCTCAAGACTCGGAACACGGCACAACCACTCATTATCATCATTAGAAACAAGGTGAGGTATAAAATTGAGATTATGACAAGCTAAAACATCAATAGGATCAGCGAGAAGGGACTGAAAATACCTAGCCGCCGAAGGACCTATGTCATTTGGATCGTTCATAAGCACATTATTTTCATAGATCTCAAAGATCCTACCCTTTGCTTTCTTCTTTTCCGCCATCGCTTGAAACATGCGAGTATTCCTTTCGCCCTCAACAGCCCATTTACAGCGAGAACGTTGTTTCCAATAAGCCGTTTCCATTTTTCTCACAAGCGTGAATTCAGCGAGACATTTCTGGAAATTAGTGCGAGTGGCGGGCGACGGGAACTGATCAAAATCAGATTCGGCCTTTTTAAGCAGTTCTTTCTTTTCAATAATTTTTTGGAAAATGTTTCCAAACTTCTCACGATTCCACGACTTAAGATCCTTCTTCAATAAAATGAGTTTAGCACCAAGAATATACATACCAACACATTCGACCGGTTTCTCCCAACTTTCCTTCACAACATCAAGAAAGGAATGATGATTAACCCACATAGCTTGAAACCGGAAAGGTGATGGTTTATTTCTCACCACCCTTTCAAAGGAAATAATGAGAGCATTGTGATCGAATTGTTTGCGTGGAGAATGTTCCACCTTTGTGTACTGAAATGTCGTGCCCCATTCATGGTTAACAAGAGCGCGGTCAAGTCTAACCCTCGTGCCATTACTGGACCAAGTAAACGGATTATCATCACATCCCGCATCCTCAAGACTACAATCTTCAACACAATCCTGAAAGTCACTCATGTCACCTTCAAGAGGCGGCGTCTTACCAATTTTTTCATTCACGTGTAACACACAATTAAAATCCCCCATCACAATCCACGGTTTAAGGTCATCGTTTCTTCTCAAACCATCCCAAAGAGGCCTACGAAGTAGGCGAGTTTGTTTGGCATAAACAAACGAGCACATAATCGGTTTAGGATATAAACCCAACTTCACAACGCAATGAATAAATTGATCATGCGGTTCAATAACTTCAATCTCAACATTATGATCACCAAATATCCAAATCTTATTGTTAGGATTACGGACAGCCGTGGAAAATTGAAACCTTCTCAAATAACGTATTTCATCAAAAGCAACTTTCGGTTCAAGAAGAACAAGAATATTCGGCCTATGTCTCAAAATCAAATCATAGACATTATCACAAGCTTTGTCATTCCCCGCACCCCGCACATTCCAGCAAATAATTCTCATTTATATACGAGAGGTTGAGGACTTACTTCTCAATTTACGTGTTGATTGCTCTATCTTCTTTTGCTCCCGGTTCTTAGGAAGAGGATCTTTAATCGCATTGGCAGGTAATGCATCCACAAGATCATCTTTCAGGTAGTCCTTGCGAATTTTACCTCGCGTATGTCTCGACCGAGAGTCTTGCGGATCAGGCTCCCGTTCATCTTCGCCATCCGAGTTTGAAAAATCACGGTTCACATTTTCCTCTTCAATCCAATTTTTACCAAGAAGCCGAACCGGAGATCCATTCGTATCACAAGCAAATGATTCGTTTTTGCTTTCATCCTCACTACTCTCTTTATCATATCCGTACTTAAAAAATTAAGCATATTCACGACTTGAAAGGTAAGTCGTACTTAAATGAAACTGGTATGAATAAGCATATTCACGAATAAGCATATTCACGACTTAAATAGTCGTACTTAAAAAAGGTAAGTCGTACTTAAATGAAACTGGTATGAATAAGCATATTCACGACTTGACGTTGCACTCTCAGTCACTTTGCATAGACCACCACAATACACACATAGAATCGAGAGCACGTATATTTTAATTCCAAGCCAAAGATTTAAAGGATCACAATGTGGGAATCACATTAACACACCCAAAAACTACACACAAGATTCATCATCTCTACTACAACAAAACTCCTCTCTTCCAAAAACTCAATTTTCTCTCCTTAGAGAATATTTCCACCACAATATACATTTTTCACAAAATACGAGTATATATACATACAAAAATCACATTCTTGCAAACCAACATTACACAAATAACAACACCCACCTTTACAACACCAAAAATCCAACTACACTCATCATACCAAACACGACCCCCTCAAAAAAACCACACTTGAACTACGAATGCCTTGATTCTCTTTCCGAGAGATACGTAGGCAACTCATTCCAATGCAGCCATAAATCCATAAAAACCCCCTATCCCCCTCGGGTCGGGATTGACATTTCGAATAATAACTCACGTGATCCTAATCCCCTTCGATTCCCTACACCGGAGTCGACAGACGATTTTGCATCTTCAGCTACTATAACCTAGCATCAATACATATGACAATTTCATTGCAACTAAACCTTAGTTTACAGTTTTAATAAAAAACCAGAAAGAACGTGAAACAAATTACACATAAAATTGACGCATTATCTTAAACGTGCCAAGTTCTCAGTGTATTGTTTTGACAAGTAAGTGGTGTCACCCGCGATATTTTAGAAATTGCCTTGTTTCCATCAACGTTGTTCACCGTCAACTTTGGTTTTGTGTGAGCCATCGACTTCAAAATTCATTTCACTTGGGTGATCAATTACTACACCTAAAGTTCACATGTTGCTATTTTTTTTTTTTGGCTTACACAGACAAAAAATATACATTGTTGAACATTGCAACTGTAAAACAGTTACCCATTGAAGGGTTGACTTCAAATCCAACAACTCAGATGGTCGCTTTGAATTGCACCAACATTTGGGTGTTACCAAAGCTGATATTTAAGTACGACTTACCTTTTTTCTCCTCGTGGTACCACATGAAGTCATGCTAGAAGATCCGTCCAAGGACAATGCACAAACTAAATAAGCAGTAAGTAGCGTAAAATCATCAAAACACGTAAAATTAATCCCACAAAAATAATTTAAGATTTAGTAAATGTTTAACGCGTATTAACAAGTAAATTTTAAAACGAGCACAAATTGATCAAAACTAAATACAACAACTTCAATCGCAATTGACATGTTAATACTATGCCTATAACTATGACTTTAAGACATTTCATGAATCGAATCTAGCCATGACAAAATAATAATTGGAGTTAGGATATTCGCAAAGGTGAATTGGATTTCATTTTTCTCTCCACCCCGCCAAACAATTGTGACGAAATAAAGGTTTTATATAAATATAATATCGACATTATACACGATCGGTCAGAATGAGCGCCCAACCATAACTGACCGAAAAATCTAACCAAACTACGAAGGTCTGTGAAGAAGCCCCACCAAACAATTGTGAACTAACATTATAAGAAATTTAAAAATTAGATAAAGCATCACGTAATCCTTATCATTAACAACCCAAACAAATGAAAAACCTTGTGAAATTGACGATGGATAGCGGTTTGGAATGATTCGAGCATTAAAAATGTTCAAAATGTTGTAAGAGCCAAGTGCAACAATGGTGGAGGAGGGTTTGTTGATTGATTTTTTTATTTTTATTTTATATTTCTGAAAACTTATGTGATACGTGATGGAAGAGGGTAAAATAATCTCGAAACAATTCTTAATTGACGAAATTCAATGCCCAAGTAGCAGTTGAAGCGCTTGAGAGACAAAATCGTGCCGGGAAAAGCCCAAGTAGCAGTTGAAGCGCTTGGGAGACAAAATCGTACTGGGGACGGAGTTGCCTATAGCCGAATAACACATAGGAACTTTTACTAATAATAAAAGAATTTTTTGCAAGTTAGAGATAACACATGTTTATTTGTTTATCCATACAATAACTACATATATATTTTGATTTTCCTATAATATACTAACAAAAACTTCTAGAAAAACTTCGAAAATGCATGTATTTTCTTGTCGAACTTCTGTAAAATGGAAATGTACCTTTTATTTTGTATATTTTTTGGTTTATCTTTTGTTAAAGTTGTAATATCTATCTCAATAAATCTCAATATATTTTTTAATTTATCTTGATTGATGAATGCGTGAATCGCAATATTTATTATTATTTAAATAACAGAACAAATTATAATCACACAAATGTAAAAAACAAATCAAAATTCTCATTACTCTTTCTTTCACTCGTATTGTCAACAGCTCATCACCTCTGAAAGATTCCTCCACACTTCAACCTCATTCAGCTAGGGTTTCTCTTTCTCTCTCTAAATCTGCACTCCCGATGGCCGGAATCAAGTTACCGCCGGAGGACGCCGACGTCTCTCACGCCACGCGGCAGGTCGCCGCCGTGGATCTGATCTCGGACGACGACCGCTCCGTCGCGGCGGATTCGTGGTCCATCAAGAGCGACTACGGCAGCACTCTCGACGACGATCAGCGTCACGCCGACGCCGCCGAAGCTCTCTCCACTCCGGTGTTTCGTGCCGCGTCGGACTACAGGTACTTTTTCTCCTATTTCCTCATGGAGGAATTAGGTTTTGCTTAATGAAATATGTTTAATTAAGATTTAACGGTGAAGTCGAATTATAGTTAGGACTTGGTGCGTGGCCGTATATTGGTTGTACTAGCGTTTAGGAAATAATTAAGCTCAGTGCATTATACATTTTGGGCAAAGTAATGCTCAATGCTTGATTAAGATTAAACCGGGGAAGTTTCTGGTCAATTTCTATGTGGAATTATGTTAGGAGGACATTCGAGCGTGGCAGTATGGAGAATGTGCTGGTTTTTGGGAAACAGTAATGGTCAATCAACTCTACGTTTTGCGCAAATGCCATGTTCGGTGCTTAGGGGTTTGGATTGTGGTTTTTGTTTGAATTCTGGTTATTGAAACAATTGTTATCTGATTCTCGTGACGAGCAGCTCTGACAAGGAGGAGCAAGATGGCGAGGCAGCTCAGTCACAGCTGGGGTTCCATAGCTATTGGGATTCTGCGTATGCGGATGAACTTGTAAATTTTCGAGAACATGGCCATGCCGGTGAAGTTTGGTAAGCTTTGTAAGCTTTATACAGTTCTTACAGTTTGTTATATCTGTAAGATGTTATGTGCTTGACTTGTAATCGACCCCTTTTATTTAGTTGTGATAAGGAAGGGGGAAGTAACTGCTCGAGCTATGGTGTGTTGTTCTTTGTAGTTTTTTTCTCCTCCCTGCATTTTTTTGATGAGAAGTTCTTAGATCCTATCAGCCCTCTTACCCATCTCGAGAATTTGAGGAATTTTCATATTTGGTTAATGTGGAACAACTTGCCTACTCATAACCTTATGTGTGATTGTGATAATAAGAGTTTCACTGGTAGGGACATAAAGAGTTACCTGATACTTGTTGTGAAACTTCTTTCTCTTTAAGCTTTTGCTTACCCTCCAGATCTACTTACGACAGCCATGAATTTTAAAGCATCTCTTCTCTCAGCTTTTGCACAGTGATCATTGCATTGTACCTTGTTGCTATATATAGTATACAGAGTATAGCGCATCTGTGTCTCTCTAACGTTTCTTCAATATCCCCATTTATCTAAGCATACGAGTCTCATTTTTATGTTGTGAACACCCTCCCTTATTTCCAGAAGTAAATCATTAGATATAATTGTAAAGAGAGCGAAGATGTCTCCAGCTGCTATCATGAACGCTTATGTTTCCTATGCTGGGGATGAGGTACATATCCAGAGCTAAATATATGCTACAATTACTTTTCTTTTTATAGGTTTGGAGCAGATGTGATGGAAAATGTTGCCACGTGGACCAAAAACTTGTGCCTTGAAGCTTCTCAACGCCACTTGGCAAACCATGTAGATAAGGCGAACTCTTTCCCTTCTGGGCAGCCTGGTAAGGACTTGTCTGGATGGGCTGTGCTGGATGTTGGGACTGGCAACGGTTTGCTTCTCCAGGAGTTATCTAAGCAAGGGTATGGAGATTTATAATTATTCTACTTCCCTTGTTCCTGTATGCTCATCTGGGTCATGTGAAGTTTGGATGTGGCATAGTGCGTTGTGTCTTTAGATATCGAGTATCAAGCTAGGTCCTCACCTCCTCAACCTATTGCATTACTTGACTGTGACGTTATTTTTCACTAGAATCTCAGGAAATTGTTTGCAGAACTCATGTTCAATAGCTGCTCAAGAGTTCCACATAAAATGCATGTTGTATTTTTTTAACGAGATATGATACAATTTTCCATTTGCTAAAGAAAAGTCTAAAACATAACAAAGTTCTTCTCAGTCTCTTGTTGATTCTGTTACACTTTGAATCTGAAACTTGTGAAAGACTGATTTGTTGTTGTTCTGAATTTTAGGTTCACTGATCTCACTGGAAGTGATTACAGTGAAGGAGCTATTGACCTGGCCCGACGCCTTGCTGATCGTGATGGATTCTCTAATATTAAATTCCTGGTATTTCTCATATACTATTTATATCATGGCAGTATGGACCTTTTTTTAATGTAATACCGCTGTGGTTGGAGAGCAAGGCTGATGTTATTTCTCTCGTGTTCTGCTGTATATCCACAAATGATAGTTGCATCTTCTACTTTCTCCCAACTTTTTACTGTTGCATTGCAATGAATATATTTGTCATAAACGGTAAAAATTCCTTTTACATGTGCCATCAGCCTTTAAGACCTTGAGACAATTTCTAAAGGAAGTGTGGCATGAACGTGGCTTCTGTGGATAAATTCACATAGGATGATGTAATATTTACCCAAATGTGGTTTTGATAATCATATGGCTTCCATTTGTCTTTGACCAATTTCGAGTTAAATAGAATCCTCTAGGTTTTAACCACAACAAATTTCCTCAATTATGTATGTACTGAATACCCGGTCAACTCTGAACTTGGTTTTTCTTTCATATGTGCATATTGGTTGGTATTGTACTTCATATGGTGTTCTCCTTAGGGCTTATTTCCATAGCGGACGTGGATGCCATCTTCTTTTTAAAAACCATTCCTTTGGTTTAGTGGATTTTCATGATTGGACTCTTAGAAAATTCAGTTTTCAGTTTCCATTGACAAGCTTACATACAAAATGTGATTTTTCTAGTCTTATTGTGTTTTTTTTTTTGGACCACAAAAGGAAAAAGGATAAATGTCAGAAGGCAACCTGCTACTATCATGTGTGCTTCGTATCTGTAAGGATGTAAAGATTCTGATCAATTTTAAAACTATTAGAACTGACGATGTAGATATACAAACTTCAGCTTTATAGGAAGGGAAAAGGACGTAAGTATAAGAACATTACCCATTGAAGCAAATATATTGTTGCCTTCTTTTCTTCTTAAATGAAATCTCTGTAAGTAGTAGCAGTGAAATCTTGAACTTGGGTCGTCAAGACTTGTATATATTTGACAAAAGTGGGCCTCTTCTAATTTCTTTAATTAGTTAATGCCTAAATGTGATGGAAACAATGCAATAAAAAGCCTATAAGTAGTCCATAACTATTTCGTTATTATCAGCTTTGTACATCTATCAAGTTTAGGAATTAGTTTTTATTTTTTATTTTTTTGAGTAAGTTTAGGAATTAGGTTTGAGAACCCCTTTTGCTGTAAATATGTTGGGTTGAAGTTTCATGCGGGGGAATAGCAAGAGTTTGCAATAGTGGGTGTATGTATATATACATGAAGCGGTTGAACATACTGATGACAAAGGTTGAAAATAGTTATGTGCTACTTATGTGATTTTTTGCACTACATTGCGCTCTGAAGGCTCATTTTTACTATAAAGAAAAAAAATAGAACTCTTGATGACCCAACGCGTGATGGAGATATTAGAAATAACAAGATGTTACAGAAGAAAATGTAGCTTGGTACTGTTTTCACTTGAATGATTTTACTTTTCTCTCTTGTAACTTGGCTCTTCCTCTGCTTTGTTGCTTCCAGGTTGATGATGTTCTTGACACAAAATTAGATCGAAAATTTCAGCTTGTCACAGATAAAGGGACACTCGATGCAATTGGATTGCATCCTGATGGTCCCATCAAAAGGTATCTTGTTTTCTTGGCTCCTTAATTGTGATGTGTTTTATTTTCACATATTCTTAGTTACAGCCTGACTATTAATTCTAGTGTACCAATATTTTCGACAGTGAGTTAAATCCTTTTTCCTCTCGTATACGTATCTATTTTAGTTAATATATCTCATTACCTGTTAATAAACTGTCAGTAGCTCCTCAACTTGAAGATTTAAAAGAAATAAGCCCTGTAAAAATTTCGTTCTCGAGTATTTCTGTAACCTAAACTAGGTCCTGTAATTTAATTTTGTGCAATTCCTTGTCAGGATTATGTACTGGGATTCCATATCAGGGCTTGTTGCGTCCAGCGGGGTACTTGTAAGCATATTTACCTTTGCCCATAGTGTGAATTGAGTTGTGATGTCTTTTGATGTTTGATCAAATTATACTTCTGCTCACATATTAGAAATGACAAAGATATCCTTCTAATAACATTGGGATGAAGCAAAAGTTGCTTGCGGTCATTTGTTTTTGCTACACTGGGAACAATAGGAGGAAATTTATGGAATATGGAAAAAAAAATAGTTATGAAAAGAAACTCAAATGTAAAATTCTATTACATTTTAATATATGTGTAGTTTGTTTTTAGACATTTTCAAAACTATCGATCAAGATCAAAATATCATATTTTCACTAGTTACAGTCAACTCCCTCTCATCAGAGATTGTTTTGTAATTCTCGAATGTGAGAAGAGGGGGTTGGTAATTTGAACAAATGCAGGAGTTCTTATTCATATTCTCGTGTTCACTCACTTGTTGACATTATTCTAGATTTCTAGTTCTGATACATCTATAGTGGTTGGAATTTTCTCTTCATTTAAGATAGCATGGAAATTCCAAAGCTTCAAGATGGACATACAGCACCAATCATAGGTTTTCTGTCATTTTAATCACCTCTTTGGCCTATTTTAGGTCATAACATCATGCAACAGTACAAAAGATGAACTTGTACAAGAGGTGGAAGCTTTCAACATAAGACGGATGGGTGCCTCTCAAGAACCAGGGACCACGGACCAGGACAGGTGCAGAGCTCCCCCGTTCCAATACATTGACCACATTCGCTCATATCCCACATTTATGTTCGGAGGGGCAGTTGGATCACGTGTTGCAACTGTGGCATTCCTGAGGAACTGATGATTTGGTAGTTTTTCCCATGTCTTCACTCAAACTGTATTAGTATTTGGTGATATTATGCTGAGTGATTATTGGACTTAGTAATGCTTGGTAAATTGCTTGTTAAGATGACAACCGTTTAATTTAGTTAACTGTTGAAAATCATGGAGTCTACGGATATCTAGTGCTGTCTGGTCTACTGGTGTGATGGTTTGGTGAAAGGGAGATGAAGGTTTTGGATGTATATTTAACATGAACCAAAGATTTAACTGGTATTGTAATTGATTCATCTATATTAGGACTTAATTATCCTTGGTTTGCAACCAATTTTCTGTATGATGTTTACACTAAAGCTTATTTGTTTTATTCGACTTGGTCTGTGTGGTTTACAGAATTATCTACCTCATAAAACTGTTTCATGTTGTATAGTCAAGAAAGCGTTGTACATCTGGTTGGCTTACGAACATATAAACTATGGTTGCTGATTTGTGGCAATTTTTACTGATTTACTATAAAAAAAATAGCTTGAAAAGGACAGTATTGCCTTGAACTGAAAGAACTGTGACATTACTCTCAAAAAAAATCAGTTTCATGAAGTTTGAATTGATGACCAGTCACCTGCCAACTTTTGTAATTACCCAAAAGTAGGGATGTTTGCAAATTTTTATGTTTATTCAGGTGATGGATGGTAAAACCGTAAAAGGCATAATGAAATGGGTGAGGTGACCAATATACTCTTCACATTTTACCATGTGGTACAAACGAAGAATAACAAATCGCAAATGTAACGATTATTGCTAATGAGTACTGAGTCGCCTTCCATTATCAAAGAACGTGAAAAGTTGGACTAAAGCTTCTTACTTTTGATAGGTTTTACAACTGCTTTTTATTCTTTTGAATATATGTTTTACAATTATTCAAATGAATATCTTCAATTCTAATACGTTATTTATCATGAAAACACTTGAATAAACATCTTAAAAGTATTGTTTATTGTTTTTGTGAGACGATTGTAATACGAGCCCAAGCCACAACAGTAAATAAACATTGGATCTAATCCTTTAGAGAATCACAACAATATGTCATGCATTGCATTCTAAACGTCCATGTGAAATCATTTTATGCCAGCATAACCTAACTCCAATCCAAAATTGCAATATCGACATTACAACTCGCTTCCTCACCACTAAGTCCATAACTATTCAAGTCGCAATGCAATGTGGGCTCGCTATAGGGTAGCTTAATCTAACTCAAGACAGAAATTGCAATATCAATGTTACAACACGCTCCTTACGCCTCACAACTAATGTCATAACAATTCATGTAAAAACTTTCATGTGGACTGACTTTGTACTAGCTTAACCTATTTTCAAGCGAAGAATACAGTATCAACGTTTTAAATTGCTTTCTCACAATTAAGATCAATGGAGACGTCCACAAAGACACGCTTTGTGCTAGTTTAACTCGACCCCAAGTGAAAACGACAATTTCGACGTCACAACTAACAATGGCAACAAATGGCTCCACATATGATTTGAAAAAATAAATAAATATGAATCTTAGAAAATAGCTTTGAACTAAACCCGTGAAGTAAAAATAAGGGAAAATTTCAGTAACCTATCCAACATTTGCTCGCTTTTACAGTTTCCGATCTAACGTTTCATTTTTTACACTTTGCGGTCCAACGTTTCATTCCGGTCACACTTTACGGTCTTACCTTTAATTCCACCAATTTTCGGCCAAAAAACGTCATTTTGCGACAAAATGACGCATCGCTGACGTCATTAAGAGGGGTATCTTCGGTACTTTACTATCAGCGATGCGTCATTTTGTTGTAAAATGACGTTTTTGGACGAAAATATGGCAGAATTAAAGGTTAGACCGTAAAGTGTGACCGGAATGAAACGTTGGGCCGCAAAGTGTAAAAAATGAAACGTTGGGCCGCAAAGTGTAAAAAATGAAACGTTGGATCGAAAACTGTAAAAGCGGGCAAACGTTGGATAGGTTACTGAAATTTTCCAGTGAGTTCGATCGGCGTGGTGTCGTGTTTGCCTACCGGTTGGGTCAGAGATTTGACTCTGATGCCATGATAACATTCATGAATACAACCATTATCTTACAAGAACAAGAGATCTTACAAAGAGATGAAATGTAAGATTAGATCTAGGGTTTACAAGTTAAGTCATATATATACAAGATAAGTAAAAGACTAAACTACCCTTAAGACAATAATATACAATATAATAATATGCTAACATATAGTAGGATCAGCGTAACGAGAGCTTAGTTAGTTAAGGAAATACTCAATAAGGACGGTAATCTAACAACACGCGTATTAGTCACGTAGCTAGATCGGTCATATTATGAATCAGTTTGAAACAATGTTTGCTTCATTGCGTTAATTCATTGGACAATTCAAGTATTTGTGAATATTGAAGGTAGAGTTTCATGTAGAAAAAACTGGAAATTGCCAAAGGCTCTTTCATTCGAGCAACTTGTCAGTTTACACATTTTCTTATTTCATTGATTGATTGGAAACACTTTGTTACTTCTACACCAGGCTCAAATGACTGTGAAACCAAAACCAATATACCCTCTTTTTTTGTCCTCTGAAATTCCTATACAATTTCTCGTGGTAAATATGGTTATTCCTATAACTATGATGGAACAGTCCGTGCAGAAATTCATCAAACATGTCAAGGGAAAGAGGGCGCCTGACCTGGTAGCAAGAGATTCTTACTAGCAATGTATTGCGGAGTGGGATGAAGGAGACAATTAAGGTAAGCCTCTAACACCACCTCTATGTGTTCCTTCAGTTGATTATGTCATTGATGCTTATAGGCAGAATTAAGTCATTATCGTATCCATGTTACGTTAAGGAACAAAGAAAAAAAAGGAAAGAAAGACAACTGCAAGTTTTTGGTTGGCTGCAGTGGATGGAATACGTTTCACTGATGGTACTTTAATTCAAAAGTATCTGAAGTAACAAGTCCCCGTAACAAATCTTTGTCAGTGTTTATTTATTTTTCGGATTTCCATACCTAGATGTATGCATATATCCTATTAAATAGTCATATTTTTCACGTTTCTGCCATCGTAACATTGTAAATTGTTTATAGATCATTATTCACCTTTATTTATGATTTCTGGGTATTTCAAAATCTTATTGTCGAATGATTTTTATGGAGTTTAAACGATCGTATTTTATTATCAAATCAAGATCCTATTAATTATATTTTCTTTATCCGTTTGTATTTACTACGACACGGAATACTGTCTCGGCGCTATCTTATCTTTAGGTAAGATAAAATCTATAAGTGTTTTAACTTTGAAGGCTATAAAACTGAATTGATATATAGTTTAAGGCAGTAATCTCCATTTAAATTGATAAGAACCAAGATAAATCGAATGCAATGCCGTTCTTAGAATTATCAAAGAGACCTGGGGATTTTGTCAACTGATTTCTACATGACTATTTTGGTCTTATTTCGTCTAGGTTACAATACACCAAGAAATCGATACAATGGGGCATGACTTAACCAAAATAATGCTATCATATTACAATGAATGGACTAGCTTGGTCCGGAACACCCATTACACATAAGGAAATATAAGGTTACAAGAAATAATCCCTAAATGGCCAAGTTGAGGGAACAGGCGAACGTGAGAGATTTGATACTCTTTGATTGTCGTATTGCGGGTGTTAGACACTTATGATATCGGACTAAACTTGGAAACTTGCCAAGCTGCCTACGTATCCCATTAAGGGAATCAAGCCGAACGTAGTTCATTTATCTCTTTTGAGTTGCCTCAACTAGGTTAACCCCTGGTTGGGTTCACTTGGTTCAGCTATCGAATTAGGGCATCGAATTGGGGCGCATCGAATTGAGGCATCGAATTGGGGCGCATCAAATTGGGGCACATCGAATTAGGGCGCATCAAATTGGAGTGCATCGAATTGGAGCGCATCGAATTGGGGCGCATCAAATCGGAGCGCATCGAATTGGGGCGCATCGAATTGGCTTGGTTCGATGCGTGGCATCTCCATCCGTCCGTCCTTCTCTCTCTCCCCCTCTCTTGTGAGGAGTGAGGAGGGTATATATAGGCATGATTCGAGGGCTAAAAGGTCATTTTACACTGATCTGCGCAACTTTACTATTTTAGGCATAACTTTCTCTCTGGACCTCCGAATCGTATTCCGCTTGTTGCATTGCGACCTAGACTCATGTGGCTTTCCAATGACATATTACTAAATGTCTAATTAGCTATATAGATATAATGGTGATCCAAATACGGCTAAGGTAGCTTTACCTTTAAGCTTTCTCGACATTCATTGGTCAGTTTCGCGCCTACGTGACTTTTCTTTGACATGACACATTATACCATATCACTAGTCCCCCAGTTTGGAGTGTGAGTTTGGTACATAAACATACTTCAAACTATAATGAAGTGCTAGAGCCGTTTCACCTCAGTTTTGGGGTGATTAATGTCATTAGGCACCAGTGTAGTTTACCGAATAAGCCCACATCATATAATCCCCTCAGTTTGGGAGACGGTGTCGATCAGAGAGCGGGTGCCAAACTTATAAGATGTATTCTTGACTTACCGCTTTATGCTAGTTATTTTGATAATGTTGAAAATCAAGCCCCTGATTGGGAGGCGGTCTGATGCGTGCGACTAATGCTCAGTGGAGATTAGCGTTCGGAGGTGTACGCGCTAGGCCTGTAAGGCTCAGGTTTTGATTGTAATGAACAATTTCTAATTTGCTATTTTTGTGGCGTTGCGTCGCTTTTTTATTAGTCGCACGGTTGTCATTTATGACTATTCAGTTGTTTGTTTAATCGAAGGCTCATAATCATTGCATATTCTTTCAATTGCTATCGTTGCTTTTTACTTTATTTTGACAACTCGAGCATTCTTCCATAATCACAGAAAGTTTGCGCTGCTGTTAGGTGTTTAGGAATTTGCGGTATCACGTGTCCTTTTAGACAGAGTCTCCGTCCCTTTTTAGTTATTTAGGGAGTTGCGGTATCTCGTGTCGTCTTAGACAGAGTATCCGTCCCTTTTTAGTTATTGCGAGTCCCCTTTAGGTCTTACATGGCGTTAGTTTCATGCAAATAACTCGTGGTTCCACTTTGTTTATGTATATAGGCATAGTCTGATCGATTCTTTTCATCATTCTAATGCATCTTGCCATTCTTATAAAAGATTATTTTGCCGCCAATAGGACGACTCTCATTTCTATGAAGATCGTGGTTTCGTTGCAAATTATGACAGCGCACCTAGTTACATTCCCGCCTTTGGGATTCAGTAATAGTTAAGAGTGTGAAATGATTTCACCAGTCGCTAGTCTGTAAAGACCGCCAGGCATTCAACTCGTAACGAGCTTGCCATTGAGGTTCCGGCGAGAATAACTTTGTATTCTGCCTCGTTGCTGGTTGCAATAAAGCTCGACCTTGGGTGTGCTATCTAGTTGTATGATCATACGGGGTTTTTACCTCAAATTTTGATGTTATCGCTGTTTCGACAATGTTGTTGATAAAAAGGTGACAAGCATAATGAACTCTGACTTTGGAGTCCTTTGCCTCGGTGTTGTGCACTGATTTTGCAGTTATGTTTGGTTTGGATCTTTACCCATAGTCGTGAGACTTTATGGAGTGCATTGCTTCCATTGAGGGCGAAGGCTTTACATGATAGGCCGAATATGAGTTGTTATATCAATGATAGATCGAATCTGATGAATCTCCAGATCATTCATACTGAGGCTATTTGATAGTCATTTCATGTTTGAAGCGAAAACAAATCGGTAGTGTTACTTCACCATATCTCGGAATTTGATTAGTATGACTTATGGCATGCTTTGAATGGATGGAATTCGATCGTCACTGCGCAGTCTCAACCTAATTTGATTTTGAAGGTTGTTAAAAAATTGAAATTTGGATGATCACTATCGATCGAATGTGTTCGAATTCGACCGACTGACTGACTCGTCTGCTTTTATGAACAATTTATTGTGTCTGTTTTGGCTCTGCGTCGCCCTATTGCTTTGAACATTGTTTTTCAATGGATCTTTGTTGCTTTATTTTTGCGGTTATTAGAATTGCCTTGTCAAAATGCATCGCTTGCTTGCCCATTTATTTCAGCGGCAATTTGTACTATTTCTATGTTACTTGCCAACTTTGTGCCATGTCATGTTGTAGAGTTGCTATGGCATCTTTTGCTAAGTTAGCTCAATATTCACATCATTGTTTTGAGGTTTTCCATCCTGCAGGATTTCTTTGGGTGCACTTGCTGCTTGTGGCGCTTATTTTAGCGGAATGTGTTGTTAGCACTCGCCATTTTAGGCGAGGCACAATACACCGAGAAAGATCACAATAGCCGAGGAGAATTAACCCACTGTTGTGAACGAATTTGTGAGTCTGCTTGAAAGCGAGAGCGTCGTGTACTGAGGATAGTCTCCGCCTCCTCCGATGCCTGCCATTTATCCTTCTTCAGAGGATGAAGATAACGCCGAAAGTTAACGACCTCGATTTTAATTCTCTACTTTTATGACTAACGCTTCGGATTCGGTTTGACGCTGCGCCACTCTTTTATTTTGAATTATTTTATTATTTGAATTCCTGTCGTATTTTTCTCGTTCAATCTTGCGATACTTTGTTTGCTTGATCAGTTGTAGTTTCGTTTGCCTTTTCCTTCAAATGCTATTTTCACAATTTACTTTATTTTGGCAATTCATATGTTGTATTGCATCGTGGGGGTATCCTGCGTGTTTCATTTCTTTTCACCGCATCAGACGGTTGTTATGTCAGTGCAATCAATTTCATTAGATTTTTCATAGATAGTTGTCTCTTGAGACAGACTTCCTCATCTTGTTGTTTTGTTTTTAGGAATTTAATGGTTAGCACTTGCCACTTTGGGGCAGAGTGTTCGTCCCATTTTCTTCTCATTGTGAGTCCCCTTTAGATCATGGATGGCGTTATTTATATGCAAATAACTTCACAATACGTGATTCTGCTTTTGCTGCATTTTTGAGACAGTGCTGCCATCGTTGCTTAACCTTGTATGATTTGCGCTTTGAGGATTATGGCCTCACTCAGGTATAGGTTTTTTGATATTTTTGATTGGTGCGTCCCAATTGCTGCATTAGCGTTGCTGGATCGTGCGAAGGCGCGGCGTTTATTTGCCCAATGCGGTTTTGCAGTTATCTTTTGAATTAATCGTTGTTGTCATTGAGAGATAGACATCTTAGATAACACGTAGATTATGTTGCTAAGCACCTCGATCGAGCGAGAGATCGTCTCAATGGATACCTTCGACTATGATAGAAATGATATATAAGGGATGGATCTAAAGCGATCTAGTGCTAAGTTTCTCAAGCTTCCTGCATTGATCTTGCAGTTTACGCTTGGTAGAGATCTTTGTCTATCTGGACATTGTGTCGCATTTGTTCGGATATTTTATTTCATTCTTGCTCAATGATTTCTCGTGTTCTGTTTATGGAACATTGTGCTGTCACATGTTATTGCTTTTCGACGTTGATGACTAATTCAACGAATGGATATCTGCACCTCTTAAGGTGATAATCCTTTTATAGTAGTCTAAATATGCACTCATTTGGGCATATTCTCATCGTATTAAGCTGGATAGCTGACGCGGTACTGTTTTGGACACGTTCTCATTGTATTGTTATAATTAGATGTTTATCGTGTTGTTTTGGGTAGATTTGCATCGTACCATGCTGGATAGATGTAACTGATTTACCACGTGAAGTCTATTGCCATATCCAGCCTTTCAAGCATATGGATATGTTGTTTGCATCATGCTTCTACTAGCGAATGTCTATCCTTTGCGATGTCTAATTTGCTTCAGACCATGATGGACTGATGTCCATTTTCGATATATTCCATTTATTCATCTGACCACTTCGGCCATTATTTCATTTTTGAAAATTTAGGTTTACGTTTATCTTGTCGGGCTGATGCTTTTGATGTTGCTTTGGACAAGTTTGCTTCGTACCATTTCGGGTAGGTTTGCACCGTGTCGCTTTGTGTGGACATTCTTGGTGCCACTCTGGATATGTTTGACGTACCGCATAAGATCAGATTCATGGAAATTGTGCCAATTTCGCTCATTCGGTGGGTGTGATCATTCGCCAGGAGTCCCCCCAGTCTTCGAGTGATTAGCAGTATTTAGGTTACATTATTTTGACAATATTAGACCTTTTTGTTTTGTATAGAATATTTTTAACTTTTCTGCAGTGGTTTTTGGTTTTTGTATAAGACTGATGTTACTGTTTGATATCATAATCTTTGATTTACGTTTTACTCGCATAATGTTTCTTCCTAATGCATTCCCAAGTATGTTATCTCATTCATGTGCTTGTCGTTGATTTAGTATTTATTTGATGTTCAATAATGGTTTTTGATGTCATGGTGCATATCTAATATTATGATTGTGCTTGCCATGAAAAATATGAGCACTTTGAGCTGTTATTATTATCATTAGGGCATTCATGTTTTACCTGAGAGACCGGATCACTTGGGCCTTTATCTCGCCGTTCTGGCATGCGGGGGTGGACCACTTTGGGCCTTCTTACCCCTCTGTCATGTTCTTCCTTCTGGCATGCGGGGGTGGACCACTTTGTGCCTTCTTACCCCGCCGTCATATTCTTCTTTCTGGCATGTGGAGGTGGACCACTTTGGGCCTTCTTACCCCTTCGTCATGTTCTTCCTTCTGGCATGCGGGGGTGAACCACTTTGGGTCTTCTTACCCATCCGTCATGTTCTTCCTTCTGGCATGCGGGGGTAGACCACTTTGGGCCTTCTTACCCCTCCGTCATGTTCTTCCTTCTAGCATGCGGGGGTGGACCACTTTGGGCCTTCTTACCCCTCCGTCATGTTCTTCCTTCTAGCATGCGGGGGTGGACCACTTTGGGCCTTCTTACCCCTCCATCATGTTCTTCCTTCTGGTATGCGGGGGTGGACCACTTTGGGCCTTCTTACCCCTCCGTCATGTTCTTCCTTCTGGCATGCGGGGGTGGACCACTTTGTGCCTTCTTGCCCCTCCGTCATGTTCTTCCTTCTGGTATGCGGGGGTGGACCACTTTGGGTCTTCTTACCCATCCGTCATGTTCTTCCTTCTGGCATGCGGGGGTAGACCACTTTGGGCCTTCTTACCCCTCCGTCATGTTCTTCCTTCTAGCATGCGGGGGTGGACCACTTTGGGCCTTCTTACCCCTCCGTCATGTTCTTCCTTCTAGCATGCGGGGGTGGACCACTTTGGGCCTTCTTACCCCTCCATCATGTTCTTCCTTCTGGTATGCGGGGGTGGACCACTTTGGGCCTTCTTACCCCTCCGTCATGTTCTTCCTTCTGGCATGCGGGGGTGGACCACTTTGTGCCTTCTTGCCCCTCCGTCATGTTCTTCCTTCTGGTATGCGGGGGTGGACCACTTTGTGCCTTCTTACCCCTCCGTCATGTTCTTCCTTCTGGTATGCGGGGGTGGACCACTTTGGGCCTTCTTACCCCTCCGTCATGTTTCTCGTGTTTGTCTTGTTGCTGAACTTCTTGGTCCCTTATTTGGGGTTTTTAGCATCATTTCTATAAGACTCCACCTGCGTCGTTCACGTAGATAGATACATTTAATAATTTGGAAAAAGTTGGGCTCAGTTTCTTACTGAGGGGTCCACGCTTCCCAGTCTTTGCATGAGACTCAATCCTTCGCAACTCATACAATTATTTGGCTGCCGGGTGTTATTTTTTTTTATTTTTTTTAACTCCAATGCATAGGAGCGTTTAAGATGTTGCACATTGCACGGACGCTTCTGCTGAACACCCTGCATAGTCTCCAAGTAATTGCATCTCTGCGAACTTGCTTGTATGATTTTGGAAGGCCCCTTCCAATTCGGTTCGAGCTTCCCGATATGCTGTTTTGCCGCAATGCCTCTCAGGACTAAATCTCTTACCTCAAAATTTCAGAATTGGATCTGTTGTCGTTACTTTTAGCCATTGCTGCTTTTAAATGCTACAGTGCGTTGGTACGCATCTTCTCTTGTTATGCCTGTTATGTCCAGATCCATCTGACGTAAATGAATTGGTTGTTCGGGATCATAGCCATGAATCTTGCGTGTTAGCAATCCTATTTCGGCAGGCAGTACAACCTCAGTGCCGTAAACAAGAATGAAATGAGTTTCACCCGTCGATATTCTAGTAGTTGTCCTATATGCCCATAATATTCCTTGAAATTCCTCTGGACAGGTTTTTCCTCTGTCTCTCATCCTCATTTCGAGATAATTTTTCAATGTCTTGTTGGTGGATTTCATTTGTCCATTCGACAATGAATTGCGTGCCATTGTCCAAATGTTCAACATTTAGCCCTAACGCCAATGTAATTTATGCTATAACCGCTTCATACTCGGCCTCATTGTTGGTCACCATGTATTTCACGTTAATGGCGAATTCGAATTCTCTGCTACCTGGAGATAAGTGGTGAATCCCAAGCCCTTCTCCCTAACTGGTGGCAAATCCATATGTATGTAGTATCCATGTGGTGGTGGCCATGCGGGTTCCTGCTGGGTCTGATAATCAATGCAATCCGACCTTCGATACCACATAAGAGTGAGATTCTTCGATATCACATTAAGGTAGACAAATCATGACACTATTCGGGGTACAATCGCTTGTCTGTGTAGGATTGGGATTGAAGAATCCCTAATCTCTCTCCGATAATGTTAGTTTTCTTGGTTGAATTGCGGATTTATTTATTGCTCTTAGCACCACTCATTGTTTTCTTGGGACCGAGTTCCATATTATCAACTTTGTAGTTGTTTCTCGATCTCGATACAGCTAGTGGGACTCTTCGCGGTTCTTTTCCCATTGGTCCATTCCATTTTTTTGCCATTTGACCTAAACAGGCTTTTAAGCGTAAGCGAAATGGTGTTCCCACAGACGGCGCCAATATTTTGGTCTTATTTCGTCTAGGTTACAATACACCAAGAAATCGATACAATGGGGCCTAACTTAACCAAAATAATGCTATCCTATTACAATGAATGGACTAGCTTGGTCCGGAACACCCATTACACATAAGGAAATATAAGGTTACAAGAAATAATCCCTAAATGGCCAAGTTGAGGGAACAAGCGAACGTGAGAGATTTGATACTCTTTGATTGTCGTATTGCGGGTGTTAGACACTTATGATATCAGACTGAACTTGGGAACTTGCCAAGCTGCCTACGTATCCCATTAATGGAATCAAGCCGAACGTAGTTCATTTATCTCTTTTGAGTTGCCTCAACTAGGTCAACCCCTAGTTGGGTTCACTTGGTTCAGCTATCGAATTAGGGCATCGAATTGGGGCGCATCGAATTTGAGCATCGAATTGTGGCGCATCGAATTGGGGCATCGAATTGGGGCGCATCGAATTTGGGCGCATCGAATTGGAGTGCATCGAATTGGAGCGCATCGAATTGGGGCGCATCGAATCGGAGCGCATCGAATTGGGGCGCATCGAATCGGCGCATCGAATTGGCTTGGTTCGATGCGTGGCATCTCCATCCATTCGTCCTTCTCTCTCTCCCTCTCTTGTGAGGAGTGAGGGGGGTATATATAGGCATGATTCGAGGGCTAAAAGGTCATTTTACACTGATCTGCGCAACTTTACTATTTTGGGCATAACTTTCTCTCTGGACCTCCGAATCGCATTCCGCTTGTGGCGTTGCGACCTAGACTCATGTGGCTTTACAATGACATATTACTCAATGTCTAATTAGCTATATAGATATAATGGGGATCCAAATACGGCTAAGGTAGCTTTACCTTTAAGCTTTCTCGACATTCATTGGTCAGTTTCGCGCCTACGTGGCTTTTCTTTGACATGACACATTATACCATATCAATGACTTTGTTCTTAACTTTGTCGTTGAGGATGCTTTTGTGGAAGTTTAGAGAGTGCGCTATAACTGCTAGTTGTTCCACTTAAAATTGTGCACACAATTGATAAATTGGCGGGCGAGTCTTTGTTACAAATACGTTGCTTTCAGTTGATTAGTTGAAAATGATATTTATGGGGTCGGTTTTGTGCTAGCTTAACCTTAATGCTGGTGACACGATAATGCCAATCTTACAATTGGCATTGCACGAGTGCAATTGAGCAACGACTTTCAGTTGAAATGATTTGTAGCGGGGTTGGTTTTGTGCTAGGCCCTGTGATGCACCGATACCGATATCGACACCGAGTCGGTTATGCAGTACCCGGTACATATCGATACCGATGCAGATACCAATACTGGTACTAACGTATCCGATACGCCACGTGGTGTATCCTTTAATTTTGAAAAATAAAAAATTTTCGATACGTATCAGATACGTTTTTTTAGGCGTATCACAACTATTGTGGATCCTTTTTACAAACTTTATGTAGTCGTTAATCGTCGAGTATCGAACAACTTGAATTTGTAATACTACAACAAACTTGTTAACTTGTTGTTTAACTTGTTAGTCATAATTCACGTTTGTATGTTTTTTTTTTAATTTTGATGCATGACTTTCTTTAATGTTTTGTGCTAACTTAACCTTATCTCATTTCACATCTCGATACCGACTTTACAAGCAGCGTAGCACGATTATAATTGAGAACACGTTTTCAATCGAATATGATTTGTAGCCGAATTGGTTATTATGTGCTAGTTTCTCCTTATCGCGAAATACGATTTTTATTTTACAATCATCCTAGCACGAGTCGAATTGAGAACACGCCTTAAGTTGAATATGATTTGTACTAGGCTACTAGCTAAACTGCTAAAGCTTATTCGAGTGAACACAATAATATACCCATTTTACAACGACAAGGCGCACTTTCTTCACCGCCGTCAGTCAAGCTTTTTTTACCGTTCGAGAAGAGAACCGTACCTAATAGAAGAACGGCGGATTGATAGCCGATTCCGTCACGCCGTAAAATCGTGACGTATCTGCAGGTACTTACTGTGACCTCATTTGCGAATCCAAATCTCAATTTGTTAAATTAGTTTAGCATTATTATGTGTTATGAATAGAAGAAGAATATTCGAATATTTTGTTACCTCTCTGAATCCGTACTTCGTATTTTGACGTGAAGCGATAGATCGAAGCTCGTATTGAACCGTATCTCCTCTGATCCACAGCTGAGCTTGATTTACACTTGCAAGCCCTTGTGATGATGTATTAACAATCTTCCGAACTATGATTCAGTAGTTTCGAGTTCTTCAATATCTCCTCTTACAGTATAGTAGGATCAGGTTAATTAGGTCGATTATCTAACGACACCTGTATTTGTCGTAGCAGCTAGCTTTAATTAGGTCGATTATCTATCAACACCTGTATTTGTCGTAGTAGCTAGATTTAGTCAGGTCGATTATTTATCAACACGTGTATTAGTCGTAGTAGCTAGCTTTAGTTAGGTCGATTATCTAACTGACATGTGTGTCAGTTGTAGTAGCTAGATTGATTGAATCAGTTTGAAACAACGTTAATTCATTCAACCATTGCCGAAAACTGGAAAAAAAAGTATTTGTTGAAAATTGAAGGTAGAGGTTCGTGTCTAATGCCTATGGAGTAAACTGAAAATGACTCAAGTCTCTTTGATTCAAGCAACTTCCCGAAGCTTGTTTTGTCGTTTTTACATATTTACTTCTTTCGTTGATTAATTGGAAACACATTGTTACTGATACACCTCACTCACATCACCATGGAACCAACACCTGTATTACACCTCCACAACAGAGATGCATTCGAGTTTCAGTTTTTTCCCATGATCTCTCTGAAAATTCTTAGATGTCTCGTGGGGGATATGGCTATTTCTAATAGATATAGTTTGTACAGAAATTTGTCGAAGATATTATGGGAAAGAGGGTCACGAACCTGGTAGCAGGAGAATTTGTACAAGCAATGTATTGCAAATTGGGATGAAGGAGACAATAAGGTAAGCCTCTAACACTATCTCCGTGTGTTCCTTAAACTGATTGGATGACGGAGGCTTATAGGAAAAATTGATTTATAATCGTCTCCCATGTTAGGTTAAGGAATAAAGAAGAAGAAAAAGTTAAGGTAGAGAATTGCAAGCTTCTCATTGGCTGCAGTGAACGGAAAACTACTAATGGTACTCGAATCTAAAGTTCTGAAGCAACGATTCCTCATAACAAATCTTTGTCATGGGTCATTTGGTTTTTTAAGATTTACATGTTTGTAAAGCATTAACTACCTAGATTTATACATATATTTGATTAAGTTATGACTCTTTGCCTTACGAACATTGTAATGGCTCACAGTAAATCATTTTCACCAATCTTTATGCTTCCTGTGTATATATATCATTGGTTATTGTTTATTCTGGAGTTAAATAGCTAATTTTACCATCACGCCTAGATCAGAGTAATTACAGTATTTTACTTTTTAAGTTTAACTAGCTTACATTATACCTTGGATTTGGTAGGACGAGAAACTCGCTCTCAACACAATGTTATCTTTAGGTAAGATAAAACTACATCTCTATCTGTTTGAAGACAGCTTATAAAACTGAATTTATATCTGGTTTAGGGCAGTCTTTCCATTTAAAACTGTAAGCACCAATGTAAATCTAATGTGGTGCTGTTCTTAGAATTACCAAAGGGATCCGGGTATTTCATGAATTAATTCCCACTCGACTTTGTTCCGACTTTTGTCATTGAGCAAATATTTGTGGAAGTTTTGGAAATCGAGTCAATAAATGCTACGAGTTCCACTTAGAATGTGCACAGTGCACACCGTTGATAATTTTGTATAAATGGGCAAAAATATTGTGGCATGCTGAAGAAAATGAGTGATTAAGAGGGAAAGAACGAGCAACCCCTCATGATTTTTGTTATTAGGACATATTGTGTTCAAGTGATTCTTTTAAATGTTTATAATGCCAAATTTTTGAATAGATTAAGACAATTTTCGTGCTAGATTTCTTCAGTTCTTTGAAAAAAGAAAGCTGATTAAGACCCTTATTTGAGATTCTCATGCTTGTACTTTATGCATAGCTCATACCATGCAAAATATTTCACAAAAGTTTATTTAAGCCTTACTGTATATTATAATGATTGATTTACCATTTGTCGCACCAGATATTAGTTATAAGAATTAAAACTTTTAATTTTTTGGAAAGTACAATATTTCTTGTCTTTTTAAGTAAGAAAAGTTGTTCTAAATTATATAAGATGGTAAATATCTCCGACTGCACCGTCCGTGGATTCACATTTGAGATTGCCAATGGTGTAATGCTTGCATATAGTTGTCACCATTTAGCGATAGCTTAAAATTTTCCCAAATAAAATAATTTTACAATTGAATTGTTTTGATATGCTTATTGGCAAATTAAATATCTTTAGAAAATGCAGAGAATTAACAGTAAAACTATTACAAAATTTAGTCAGCCTAATTTGCAACTTACTGTAAAAGATTAATGAAGTTGCGGCTCTCCTTTTTTTTTTTTTTTTGATTATTATTGTATTAACCCGACCAGCAATGAATATAAATAAAACATAAATACCGTGATTGTTATTTTACGTGTTTCCAAAATCATTGTCATTTTAAGCATTTGTGTAATAGCACTTACAAATACCAAGTAGTAAAAGGAGTAAATCACGCCTAGATTCCAAAAATATGACAAATATGTAGAGAGAGAGATGGACAACTAGCAGATTTAGTAAACGAGGGAGAGTCAAATCCCTATAAAATTCTGTTCACTCTCGGAGTGAAGAGAAACATAAACATCTCATCTTCGCTTAATTAGATTTTTAATTCTTCTTGCTAACTGAATATAAAAATGGTGAGATTCTGTATTTGTGGAGTCGACGATGAAGAGGTTCAATCTAGGGCTACTGGCACGATATTAAAATACTGTCTGAGACAGTCTGGTCCTAACCGCACCGCCTCCATTTTCCACCAACCTGACTCTTCTCCACCCGTCGTAAATCAAGAAATTCCCGAAAACTTAGTTTTGGAAGAACAAATTGAGGATAACCCCTTGGAGGCAAATCTACCAAATTATATTCCTCCATGTAGAGCTGCTATGCCCTTCGGATCAGTTGGAAAAGATCTGGCGGGTGCGTCATTGTTCTTAACAGACACAGACGTGCTGGATTGCCACATTTGCTGTCTTCCGCTTACCGTTCCGGTTTATCAGGTTTCCTCAAATTTCTTTATATCATTCAATTTACTACTCCATTTGTTTTACCGACGATTAAGCTGTTTTTTTTGAAATTAGAGATTTGGTTATCTTTACGTGGTTGTTGGAGTTTTTCTGGGGGAGTTTTAAATTCTGAAGGTGCAGCTATGGGATCTCCTATCTGCAGTGAAAATTTTCTATTTACAATTGTCTCTGACTGATGTTAGAGTCAAACTCTGGCTTGGCTCACTTATATATCCACCCATCACACGCTATGTGTGTGTGTTTGTAAAACTAAGGTGTATTGCATGCATATTAATTTTAACCTTCCTTGAGAAGCATGCCAGTTGATTGGTATTAGACTTGCCACAAATCAGTGTAATATACCCTTAACGTTGTACTCCAGTTACAAAAAGGTACTAAAGAATGGCAGGGTTTCCTTTGGGCTGTAATCAACCTATTATAATTGGAAAGTATGGGAAAAATTGAAAAAAAGAAAGAAATACACACTCAATAGACTCATAGCAAAAATATTCCTGTTTTTCTGGATAAGCCTTTCTGAATTGTTGTTTCTTTTATGGTTTATTGACATAGATAGTATTTGGATTTACGGAATTATAGTCGACTGTGTCAAAGGTTTTCTAAGAAATCAGTTTATTCTCGAAAATTTGATATCTATCCAATTCACTTGGACATAAATCTGGTGGTTTTCCTACTTATTGTTGCTCACAGATGGGAGCAGGATGGTGCTTTTTGAAACTTTTTCATGGTAATGTAGTACTTGTGAAAACAGTGTGAATTCTGTCTTTGTCCAGGTATTAGGATGCACAACAACCTTTGCCTCTTGTAATTTCTCGTGAGGTGGGGCAAATGAACTGGCGATCACAATTAAATTAACGTGTCATAATTGCATTGCAAAGTGATAGGTGCTGCATAACCTTGTCTCTCCTTTTCTTAGGGTGAATAACAACCAGACTCCTGATGTTTGGGTCAAAGCACAACAACTTTTTTTGTATTTTATAAATTACAGAAACACCCCTACCAGTTGAGCAGAAGTTGATGACAATTGTAAAAGCTGGGTTCGACTATTTAATTATGATAAAAACTTGAATTAGAATGTATCTCACAGTAGTGAGAAAAAAATGTCTAGATTTTTTCTAATGAGTATTTTATTATTTATATTAGTTTCTTCGTTTTGAAGCAGATCATTTTGTTAGCTAATGCGGCATTAGTTGTATGATGTTCAGTTTTCCTTCTAATGTAAGGAAGTTATATGTAATTTCATTCAACGTCTGGATGTCATCGTCACCCATAAAATTTGTTCTGTTCTTTCGGTCTTATGTGTGGTAGTACCAGTCGAGGTGCTTACTGCCTACCCATGAAGCTATCTCATATACATATCTCTGTGTGACGTCTAAACCATTTCCTTTCTCTCTGGATTTTAATGCAGTGCGAGAACGGGCATACGGCATGTGGAACATGCTGGTCCAAGGATGATATCTCTGTGTGCCCGGACTGCCGCATTCCAAAAGGATCCAGACGTTGCCGAGCCATGGAAAATTTGATCGAGTCGGTCATATCCTTATGCCGCTTCGCCAGAAATGGGTGCATAGCCAGAGTTATATACAGTGACAAAATCAATCACGAGAAAGCATGCACTTTCTCGCCTTTCTGTGTGTGCCCTCACAGGGGCTGCAACCATGTAAACAAGTCCAAAGAGCTGTACGATCACTTCTCCTCTCGCCATTTCCAGTGCTCCAACGACTTCCTCTTCAACAGAGTCGTTCCTGCATATATATATAGAAGAAAAGCAACGTTTACTTCAGAGGAGGTGCTTCTCAGAGAAAGCAACGAGAAAATGCTTTTTGTCCTCCATTATTTTGTTCAGGGAGATTGGCTTAAGGTTACCGTTGTCTGTGTTGCTCAGGTTTGGTCAACACGGGTATTCAAGTTTGATCTTTCGGCCACTCCTTTTTCGGGAACTTGCGAATTTGGGAAAAAGGTCGAAATTAAATCCGCCATTGTAACAAATGCGCCAAGAAAGCTTTTGGTTCCTCCCGCGGGACAGTCTCTTTGGGTTCCATATAATTACGGTTGGGAGTTTGTTCGTTACGCAATGCAACTGACCATATGGAATGAGTAAGGTTGCTAAAATGATCTAGAATTGTGCGTATGGGACTTCAGTTGATTCTACTGCCGTTTCTTTTGTTATTCGTTTGAGTGGACTTTGTGTTGTACTGTGGCGAAAAACTTGTTGGCTATTTTCTGCTGGATTTTGTTTTATATTAAACTTGCGATGTGCTTGTTTTTGTAGGTCATGCAATAACGCAACTTATATGGTTTTTGTTATTTCTTATGAATGGTTATGTTACATAATCACTTTTTGAGCTGTCTTTTTAACTTTGTGTTTAGAAACAGCAGAAGTTGAGTTTATGCGTTATGTGCTTTCCAAATTGTTTTTTTTTTTCTGGGAGAAAATTCCAAATAGTTTTATAAAAAGCTATATAACATTCATATATATATATATATTGGCAAATGATTGATAGTTTAAGTAATTTTAAAGGATTTACAAACGCTAAGGATTTTTATCCAACATAGCTTTTGGTGCCACCCACCTTGTAGAAGCAGATTCAGTGGAGTTAGATTCAACGGGGATTGCTCACGGAACTGCAAGAGCTACGGCCTACGAGGCTCTCTAAGCTCGAAGGAAAAAATTAACTTATTAGTTGCAGTTTCGCCTTCCGAGTCTCTCTAAGCTCGAAAGAAAAAACAAAGTTAGTAGTTATTAGGAGTCACCATATTCAGTTGATTGAGGTCTCTCAAGCTTAAAAGTAATTTACATCAAATTCCTACCTACAAAACTTTAAGTAAGCACAATGAATAGTTCTGGTAGGCATGTCTTTAGTTGAATTATGTTTTTGTTTTTATCACTTTATGTATTGTATTTTGGTTTAGTTGTGAAAATGAAGAACATGGCCCTAACGCCAGAGAAATCCTCGTGACCATTTAACATGCGCACAACATCTGCTATGACATTTGCTTGGATAGCGTCACCCATCGTGAATTACATTAAGGCAATCCTCTTCAAAGATGACCTTAAAACAATTCATACCAATCGCCAACCGAACTATCCAACAAGCCGCGAGCGCCTCCACACAAGCGGGTGCAAGGGTGCCTCAAAGCGACGTTGTACCCAAGCAATTGTATCGCCACAATACCTTGCCAACTGCCCCCTCCAACTCAAACCGTGCGCCATTAAAATTGATTTTCACAAACTCCGCTTTAGGCAATGCCCAAGTACTTCTGTCCCTAAGATTCATTGGTGGCTGCATCAACACCAAATTATGCCATCCATGCACACACACAACAACATGCAAAGCGATCTCATCCGACTTCTTTGCCTTTTTCCCTGCAAGGATTGCATTACGATTATTCCAAAGTCCCCACACAACGTGATAACCAAACTAGCTTGCTCGTGCGAAATCGTTGCCGACAAATGTACCACCCAATTCGCAATCCCCGTATCATCAAAGAAAACGGGAAATTTGCTAAAGCCCAATTCTTAATATTTCGAGAAAGAATATAGTCACAACTACAAAATAGCTTTAGTTATCTAGGTTGTTAAAAATCTAAGATGAATATTACGTCGTTGCGCGTCATATGATATAGTACTGCTATTTCAAATGTATATAAATCTTAAAAATTATTGTTTAAAAAAGAAAACAAACAAACTTTGGATCTATAATAGCTAAAGTGACACATTACACTTCGAAAGAAACATGTTTAAGAAGAAACAAGAAAATTCAAAAAAGAAAATTCTTGAGAAAGACTTATTATTAGTTGATCGCTGCAAAATTATAAAATCTAATTTCCTGCTAATAAAACTATGGGGTCATTGAAATGCATTTTTGCATTTTGCACCCATAAGTTTCTCAACTTTACAACTTGCACCCCATTAAAATAAATAATACTCGTAACACCCACAACCATTAACCCGTTTGACAAATAGCATCCTTAAGTATGATTTTCCGTATCACATCTCTTCAGTTTAGATGTTATCTTCTTCACTGATGCTGCGGCGCTTCTGCTGCCACAGCGCCGCCGTTTCTCCGCCGCCAATTTCGTCCGGCAAAAAGCGCCTCGTCTTTTTAGGCTCACCTCAGGTACAAGTCTCTCTCTCTCTCTCTCTCTCTCTCTCTCTCTCTCTCTGTAATTTATGTAATTCTGATGAGTTAACTGCAATTTTAGGTCTCGGCTTCAGTTCTCGATTCGCTATTCAATGCCTCTTCTGCTGCAAACTCCTTATTTGAGGTGATTCGAATTTGTGCTTTGAACACATTTGTTTTTACTTTCTTTTGTCTTAATTGTTTCAGGTGCTTAACTTTGTATTTAGTCGAAGAGTAGTGATGAATTCGCATTGTATTCGACTTCGGTGAAAGAGCTTAGGTTGCTTTGTTGTTTAGTTATTTGATGTATGATATGGATATAATCAATCATGCTGTAGATCTAGATTCTTCAGTTTTAGTAGGGAAGCAGAGTGGTTTCTTGCATTCCGACATTGCGAAAGTGAACGTCGTTGATTTCGAATAATGTTGAATTGTGTAGCTTTTTGAGCTGTGCTGTGCTGTCTAATGTTTTTGATGGGCTAACTATAGTATACTGTTAGTCAAGTTGAGTGATATATGTATCAAGTATACATTCATCGGTGGACGGATAAAGTTAGTATTTAGAGAGTTAACATAGAAGCATGCATTTCGTTTTTGAGTGTTGTTGTTTTTCTACTGTTTCGATTTGTAACCTGTATAAAGAAGTTTTATTCTGCTACAAGGGTCTTTATATTTTAGTTGTCAAACGAATTCACAAGAAGCAAAGCTTTGGCGATATTTTAAGATATGGTTATTTGTTTGAAGGTATTACTGATATATTGGTAGCCTACCCCACTTTATTGGAATTACAGGCTTGGTTGTTGTTGGTATGCTGATATATCGGTGCATTTACCAGATTATATCCACAATTTGTTTGGGTTCACATTGTCTATGTTTTGATGTGGGCTCAGATTGCAGCAATTGTCACCCAGCCACCTTCTGGAAGAGATAGGGGTAGAAAAGTGATGCCTTCTCCTGTTGCGCAGCATGCCCTGGATAGAGGATTCCCACCTGATTTCATCTTCACACCAGTGAAAGCTGGTGAGGTAAATAATCTTCTTTTATCATATTTAACTTTTTCTTAAAAAACTTTTCTTTACTTTTTAAAATTATATTGTTAGTACCGTGATGACCTTTTGATCTCTTCATTTACATGTCATTACTTGTATACTTATTAGACAGGGCCTTGCATCATGAGTTTCAATAGATAAATAGATTGGTTATAACTAGAATTGAAAGTCTGTGCTCACTGTCACTGCAGATTCTTTATAATCAAATCACTACTGAGTTTTATATTATTAGCAGAAAGTATAACTGTGGTAGTCTAGATATAATATTGCAGAATCAAGCTGCCATGACAAAGTAGCTCGTCAACTAGAAACTTTTTATCTTAGAGCATGAAAAATACAGATGGACGGCCAAATAAAACTTAGATTGTGTTAGAATATAAATAGAGAATAAATGTGTTAGGTGTAGTAGGTGTAGTAGTGATTCCTTCCCTATTTATGTATGTTTCATCCATATCAATCATAACAAGTTATTTCCTTCTCTTCTATTATTACAGATTGATATGTTTGCTAGAGGACTTAAGGAACACGATTTATTTAATTGAAACTAGTGGAGGAGGAAAATTTGTATACTAAATTATAGGAGATTTTCAAGTTTGTTCATACTGCCTACTCTGGTTAGTTGTAGTTACAGATTTGGTGGTTGTAGGAATGCTGTTACATCACATCCCAAAAGGAAGCCGAAATATCCATTAGGGAGGTTGTCATGTAGTTCACAAACAAGTTTATAGAATATGAGTATGTTTTCTACAAGCTTGGTTGGAAGTTGTTTTGATGAACAACTGCAGGTTTATGCAGCTTTCTACTTAAAATATATTGGATTCATAAAAATGTTTATATCATACTTATTATTACAATTCTGCTGGAAACTGAAATGTATTTAAATGAAATAGTTGTATGATTTAAGAGAAAGGATAAATAACTTTCATGGTGACCATGCAGGAACAATTTCTTTCCAGCTTTAAAGCCCTGGAGCCTGAACTTTGCGTCACTGCTGCATATGGGAACATTTTACCGACCAAATTCCTTAAAATTCCTTCTATGGGTTAGTCAAGTTTTTTGGAATCTTACAATGCAAAACCCTGATAACTTTTGTATTTATGGTATTTGGGGTCGGAATTTCAAATTCGAAAAATTGTTTAACTGAGTAAACATAGGTATAGAGGGAGAGTTTGTTGCACGAACATTCCTCTTTTCTGTTATTATTCTTCTCTATTTGATAGTATCAACTTTTACGGAATGATAAAACAGAGAGATGTGTCAAGTTTTCAAGAGGTTACAGGTAAATTCTTAGAAAATTTTAAGACTACAGTTAGCATCAAAGCTCAGCTATTGTCGTCGTCTTTGTTTGACTACATACTTGGAGCTAGGAAATTCTTACATGGACCAAGTCCATGAACATGGCCATAGACCTTGTGGCTCTTATTTAACCTTTTACTAAAAGTATTTCTCGAAAAGTACCCAGCTCATGAGATGTTGTGCAGTTACAGGTGGCATTGTAGCAATCTTATCATTTCATTGATTAAATAAATTAACTGAAACCAGCATCCGAAAACCAACCCAAATTTTACCTAAAAAGGAGAAAACCAACCCAATTTATATGCTGTACTTTGGCTGTCGTGACTGTAGCACAAACTAATCCAACTTTCTCTTTTGGAACAGTAAAAGAAAGAATTAAACTTCTGTTTTTTTTTTTTTTTGGTCAGAACTTGGAAATGTACAGAACAAGCTAGCGCTAGGTGTGCTTAAATATCATTACAAAACAATAGGAATCATTCTCAACTCATATTACATTGTGGAGAGGCAGGCCCTAGGGTGATTGCTCCAATCAAGTTTTCTAATCCTTGTCTTAACCCACAACCAAGACTTCACCTTGATTAACTCAATAACCTTATACACATTAGGCTCTTCACCATGAAAAGTAGCTTCATAACATACCAAAAATACCAAGAAACCAAACACCAATACCCGTTGCAAATAGCTTTATTAGGGACGTTCTGATGGGTCTCCGTATGCATGCAATACCAACAGTAGTACGTACACCTTAGGGGCTCGGTCGTTTGCAAGAGATATTTTTATGTAGTTTATTTAATCAATTAAACTGTCAGGTTGAATAACAGTTACATGAGGTGTTGTACAGTTACATGTGGCATTGTAGCAATCTTATCATTTCATTGATTAAATAAATTAACTAAAACCAGCATCCGAAAACCAAGCCAAATTTTACCTAAAAAGGAGAAAACCAACCCAATTTATAAGCCAGAAAGTCTATGGCTTATTTATGGACCTATCCCATGTAAGGATTTTCCTTGCAGTTATGTTCTTGTGGATTGGCGAGTTTTGGATGTGATTGTCGCAATTTTGGTCATCAGAAGTATGTTTTCGTTTTTTGTTGGTGGCCAAGTGATCAACATTTGTTAGATTGGCGTGGTCAGCTGTTGTCATGTATGAGGATTAAATCTGAAATGCCAAGTTGGGTTGAACTTATTCAGCTCACTGTTCTTTTAATAATTCTCAATAATTGTTACTAATTTTATTCAATCAATGTATTTATTTTTTCGTTGTCTATCTTTTATAACAAGCTTAGAGCGAAATACGCTCTAATTTGAGTGAGTGTCAGTTTTAGTAAATGAAAGAGCATTAGGTATTTGTTAGGTAGGAAATGTTTGGTAGTGAATGTTAGGTGAGAGGTGTTAGGTGTCTTCATTCATATATGAACATGTCTTAGTGTAACATACGAAGACACCTATCATTTTTCACTTAACACTCACATACGTAACACTTTCTACTTGACTTAATACTCTTTCGTCTTCTAACTCTAACACTCCCCTATTCACCATTTTCAAGTTAGAGCTACTATTCTCTAAGCTTGCTAAAAAGATCACACAACAGAAAAGAATACATTGGCTCTATAATTAGTTACAATAAATGACCAGCTAACACTAACATATCTAACATTCTGCCTCTACTACTTACAATTGTCAAATAGTTTCGTGGCAAAATTTCCAATTAAAGGATCTTAATTGAAACACACACTTTTATGCCATCTATCTATTTTAAGTGCATATTTACTCTGATATAAAATTAACTAATTGTTGTTATTTCTATGCTGTTATATTCTATTTTCAGAGGCTGACATGTAGCTGTCTCAGATTTGAGTCCAATCTTGTAGGCACAGTCAACATTCACCCTAGCTTGCTTCCTCTGTATCGTGGGGCAGCGCCTGTTCAAAGGGCACTTCAGGTCATAATTCAGTTCACATATGGTGTTTAACTGTTCATCCTGCTCGCTTTCTTTAATATGCCACAATGAACGAACAAACTTCTTTGACAGGATGGTGTGAGAGAAACAGGAGTATCATTGGCATATACCGTACGGAAACTGGATGCTGGTCCTGTTGTTACTCGTGAAAAAGTAGAGATTAATGATCAGATAAAGGTAACTGTAGTACTGATTGTAGTATTAATGTTTAGTGACACGAACAAATAAATGAATGCCCTTGTCGTTGTTTGAAGAAGAGATATGACCTGTGTTTTGAAAGAAAACTGATACAGAAGGTTGGTATGGCTATGATCTTCAATTGTACCACTACATAACTTAGCCTCATAATATGAAAAATTAGAGTTTTCCCATTGAGGATAGGTCATTCCCTGCATGCAAATTCCGTCAACCCCCAATTGCTTATATGCAGTTGATGACTAGCAATGTCTTACCTGGATTTTCTATGTTTTTTCCTGACTTTGGAGTGATCATGTTAACAGGCACCAGAGTTACTAGATTTGCTTTTTGCTACAGGTCTGTCCTTCCTCCATCTCTTACCAGAGCTTAAACTTCTTTTTAGTGCTTGATGCTTTATGTTCCTTCGCATTGAGGAGTGAATGGAAAACCTTTTAGGAGCCCAAGCCCATTGTCGGATACTTCTATGAAATTTCTGAAAAATGCAAAACATTTTAATAGTTGTTCCGACGTCATCTGATTTATGATTTTTCATAATGTAGGATCCAAACTTCTGATCCGTGAACTTCCATCAATACTTGATGGTTCAGCTAAAGCTAATGCCCATGAGCAAGATGAATTGAAAGCTACATTGGCTCCAAAAGTAAGCACTTTCTACTTTGTCCTGAAAAAGAATGCTGGGAGTGTAACATAGGTTAAGCTTTGATCAGTATATGTTAGCTTTTTGTTTAATTTAGAAAACTATGGCTTGCAATGATCTGACATTTTTGTTCTAGTCATGATACCAATGGCACGACTTAAAATCACCTTTTTAGTTGGCCGAGCAACGTTATTTGGATTATCTTGTCCCACATGAAACCATCTAAGATATAAATGAGTTGAGTGGTCCTACTTGCGCTGTTTTCAATCACTTTTACTTTCCATCTTCTATGTGATTGGAGGCTTCTTTGCTAAAGATGAATATTTTTTCATTATGCATGATTCTAACCATAATCCAACAATCTAGCCAAAAACCTTACACACTCGGCTGTCCTTGCAGTTGCATCCTCAATAAACTGCTGAAGGACTTGACTTTCACTCCAGTGTTCATAGAAGCTTATTTTTTGCTACAGATGCATAGCCAAGAGCCGTTAAGAGGCAAATTTCTGATTTTGCATGATTTGCTTCGTTGATGCAGATAACACCGGAAGAATCGTGGTTGTCATTTGATGAAAATGCCGCAGTCCTTCACAACAAGGTATTGCTGGAATTTGCATTTGTTCAGATGTATGTGGATATATTACATAGAACTTTTCAGGTTCGTGCATTTGCCGGCTGGCCAGGAACCAGGGCGAAAGTTTCAGTCTTTGATCCGAAAAGTGGCCAAGACAACATCATAGAGCTTAAAATCATCACTACAAGAGTTCATGATAGTACTAATGGAATTCAGAGTGGTGTAATGGATGAAGTGTTTTTCGCAAAAGGCTCGTTGATATTCTCGTGCGGTGGGGGTACATTGCTGGAGGTGAGCTGTTGGTTCTGTTTGTATTTAAATGAGAAGAAAAATGAAAGTTCTTTTTAACGATGGATCGGGTACAGGTATTGGAGGTCCAGCTTCCAGGTAAAAAAGTCGTGAATGCAGCAGCATTCTGGAATGGTTTGAGAGGCCAGAAACTAATGAAGTTGTGATCAATTTTAAGTTCAAGATCACGCACAACACTGACTGAGGCAACACTTATGAGTACAAGTAACAATCAGGTTTTGTACAATTGAAATTCAAAAGACATTGTAATTTGAGCAACTTTTGAATTAAAGACTTGGAAAAGTTTTTGAGTTACAACCTTTGATTATTCTTGTAAGTGGGTTCTCAAGAACTATATAACATCAGCTTGTAAACATGGATAATGATAAATGCTTTTGACTTCTTTCAAAGTAGCCATGATGAATGATTAATGTAAATATTAAAAGGCTCTTGTGATTTTAATTGAACAAGTGAAGTGATTTAGCTTGATATTTATGAATCTAGAACATACGAAAAGCACTTTGCAGCTTAAATATAATGTCAAAACGTTGCTTGGTAATTATTAATGTAAGAGTTGTAGTAATGTTAACGCTGAACTAGAGATAGTCTCATTATGCTTTTTAGGCCGAATGCCATGCCAATAGTAAAAACACCGTTATGTTATAAGTAAGAGGCACAAAAAATTCCTCATTATAAGGTTGTAAAAATTCATGAGTTGAAAGATAAATAGGAAAAAAAATAATCAAAAAACTCACGCGACTCCCAATATTTGCATCGAAGATAAGGCGCGTGACAGTGACATGGGGCATTTAAAAAATTTGAATAGTCTATAAATGATAACCAATAGATGAACCAATAAAATAGATTGGTTCTTTTCTAAAAAAACTCTTGGTTTGGGTTATGGTTTCGAGTTAACCAATCACCTGCTATATCGAAAAAAAAGCTTTCCACAAAATTAATAAACATATAAAATTCTTTCGAAAAATTAAATATATAAAATTAAAATAAAATGTCAAATTAACAACCTATTGCACTTTATAAACTTGTCGATTAATAAAAAATAAGTCATGTTCAAAACGTAACACATATATAATTAAAATTAAAAACTAATTTTTAAACAATATATTATCTAACAATCCACAATAATTTGTAACACATATTTGACAATTCATCCATCATTTAGAATAGGCAGTTTTCGCTTGATTTTGGTTAACGAGGCAGCGATTTAAAAAAAACTTGATTTTTCTAAAACTCCAAAAGCTCAAACCAAAAATCGAGCCAAGCAACTAACTTCGATTAGGCTTCGGCTTAAATTTTTTTTGATTAACTTGTGACTTTTTCAAATGTGCCTGAGCATGAACACTTTGAGTAAAATAAAGAAACTTCGTTATCGTGATACTGATACCGTCCTCAATTAGGGGTGGGAGGGCCGGGTCGGTTTCCCGCGACCCGACCCGACCCAATCGGATTTTTCCCGGGGCGGGAAATATCCGATCGTCTTCCCGACCCGTTGCTGCGGGAATTATCTCCCGCAGCAACTACCGCGGATCGGATCAGGAGTTGGGGTTGGAATTCGATCCGACCCGCGGATCCAGGTATCAAGATTTTTTTTTTCTTTATTCCAGCCATTGATTTCGAGCTCAGTCACCCGCTGCTCCGACCCGAGCTCAGTCACCACGCACCACCGCACCACCGCTGCTCCAGCCCCAGTTGAGTAGCAGCCTCCAGACAGCAGCAAGCAAGCCACCACCGCCACCGCAAGCAAGCCACACACAGTCCACACACAGCAGCAAGCAAGCCGCCACCACCGCCGCAAGCAAGCCACACACAGTGTTCTTTAAAAAAATTTCAAACAACCGCCGCCACAATCCTCTCGGTAGTCAAAATCAAAATCAAAATCAAACACAGTCCTCTCGGCAGTCACTACCGCCGCCACCATCAACTCCGTCGCTTCTCTTCGGCCATCCCCAAAATCTCCGCCACAATCTCCATCAACGACAAGCTCCCCGAATTCACCCCCTCCTACCTCGACGTCTCTGACAACACACACACACACACACAGAAACAACACACACAACGTCACCACCCCCTCCAGAGGAGATCTCCGCGGCTACGTCGCCGTCGTTGCGGGATCCCGAGTGGGATCCCGCCTCCCGATCCCCGCCAATTCCCGGGGGCCGGATTCCCGATCCCCGCGGGAATCCGGCCCAACTCACCCCTACTCAATAATCTATGTAGCCCATTTCAAAATTCACTTTTAGCCAATGGCCCAACTCTTAACAGCCCATTCCGTAATCCTGCATCACTGAATTTACTGTGCTATCCCCACCACCAAGGTTTAAGGACCAAATTCTACAAATTTGAAAATCAATAATTATCAAACCCCAAATTCAGAAATCGAAAAACAGAGAAGGCGGCAGCTGAGTTCCCTCAACTGGCAATTACACACTCATTGCATATTTCAAGTTAGTGTTTGTTATCAGCTTCCCAATATTGTTAAATTATTCTTTATTCTTTTATTTTTTTCTGTGCAAATTAGGATTATGAATGTTGTGCTCATTAAGGATAGTTGAGCATTTTTAGATCTGCTCATGAATTTGTGTTTATTTTATAACAATGTTGACAAATAATAGATGCATGACACTGCTATACTTGTTAATTGTTGTTGATCCATGGGAGTCTCGTTTTCGTGAAGTTCGTAAATCTTTTTGTTGCAAATGTCCGTGAAACGTAGTAGTAGTAGTAGTCGTAGTCGACGAGATATATTGATCCATGGTTCATTGTGTTGTAGTCAGCTATACCGACCTTATATGTTGTACGCGGCTTGAGATTACTTACGGTCACTAGGAGTTTGTATACTTGGAAAAAATATCGAGCAATGGTTGAGGGAATAGTTTATGGTTCGTTGCAAATCGTGCTGGTTATATATTCATTCACATGGACATACTTTGTTATCAGACCGTCACGTCACGTCACGTCTTATAACCGGTCATATCTCGCCAATTTTGGGAGCTCGTAGTATTCACATATTAGCACCCCCTGTTGTTTCTTTAATATCAATGGATATTAGAAAACATATTTCGTTCAATGGTTGGTACGCTTCCTTTTCTTTGTTATTTATTTGTTAGAGTTGGAAAGAGGAACTGCAAGTCGATGCTAAAGTATCAGTTACAGAATAAGATTTTGTTAAATTGTTGTTGAGATTTGGGGTGGAGTTTGACATGTTTTCTCTTTTGGTACGGCAACATTACGCAGGGAACCTTTTTGTTTTATTGAGGATTGTAGAAAATACTTGTCTAATCAAAAGAGTACAAAAACAGTACAGTTGCATTAGATATAATTTGCTTTGGATAACTTATCACTTGATAAAAAATTGAGGATGGGTAAAAATAGTTCTAGTTTTGTTGATTGAATGTTTTTACTTAGTAGGCGCTTGATCAACTATATGTTGATATTAAACGAATTTTGAACAGTTCAATGGGTTAACCCAATCCGTTTATTACCTATATTATGTGGGTTGAACATGGAAGAGTGACTGTCAAACCATGGCCTATTATCACCAATTCATATTCCACCTGTATATACTAGTTAGTGAATGATGTCCAAGTTTGTATCTTGTTGTAGGTCACAGTCAACTTCCTAACTGAAGAACTATGGCCAAGCATCATCCTGATCTGATCATGTGCCGAAAGCAGCCAGGAATTGCAATTGGAAGGCTATGTGAGAAATGTGATGGAAAGTGTGTAATTTGCGACTCTTATGTGCGGCCCTGCACGCTTGTCCGAGTTTGTGATGAGTGTAATTACGGGTCCTTCCAAGGTCGTTGTGTTATCTGCGGAGGGGTGGGAATCTCGGATGCATACTATTGCAAGGAGTGTACACAACAAGAGAAAGATCGGGATGGCTGCCCTAAAATTGTCAATCTGGGAAGTGCAAAAACGGATCTATTCTATGAACGGAAAAAGTATGGTTTTAAGAAAAGATGATCTGTATTAGATTTACATTGGTTTCAAGGTAAAATCATATATCTAAGGTTGTTGCTTTTATGTTGTTCTCGACCTTTTAAGTAAATTGAGATGTGGTGTACCTACTACCTAGGTATGCTGTCTGCTTAGATGCAATCTGTCTTTAGAACTGAAAGCTCGTCTCATATTTGTGTGTAGACTCGTGTATCGAACGTGTTTGCGTGTTATTATGCAGATATTTTTGGTGGCTCTTGTGAGTATGTTAACCTTCTCTGCGTTCTCTGCATTTCTGCTAAGAATAAGATGAGCTACTTCTTTCTAGTACTTCTGAAAAATTGAGTGCAAACAGCAAAATTATTGAACATAGATCTTTGTTTAGGTCATCGATTGTAGTTTGTGTTAAAAAATAGCATTCTCACCCAGCCGCGCGGAATTGGTACGAGCGTGAGCCTTTAGATAAGACAACACTTTGTGTAAGAGTTTTTCGAACAGATTACGTTCCCCATGCGAGGGTGTGTTGGAAATATATACAGAATTGTGAGCTTCCAAGATCTCTTACTTGAGCTTTTTGATGAGATGACTAACAATAAACTGTTCACGCATATGCCGTAATTGTTGATTTGTTACCTGAGTGCAGTAAATGATTGGCCCTACATTGGTGTTCTCCTGCAATTTACTTTTGAGATGAAATCTGAGTAATCTCAGATTGTCTTTTTGCATTTACTAACAACAATCAAGCATTGTTTTTCTGCATTTACTTTCAACAATCAAGAATGTAATTCATGAACTGAAGATAGATTATTGAACCAACGAGAATCACGTGAAGTCAGACCCATGAATTTGCTTATACCACTCGCTCAAATTGAGTAGAAAACGCGTTCATTTAGTCTTTTAAAGTTTGTGTCGTTTTGTCTGACCCATATTTGTGTTTTCTTCACGGTTCTCATGCTCTTCGTTTGGCCGAGATCGAGAGTTTTAATGCGTCTTACAAGTGCATCTATAGTCTTCATTTCACGTGCTCAGACCCTTAAGTTTGGCACTTTGTAACTAATGGAAATGGTGCATAATGTTGTTTTGAGAGAATGCATCCATCATCTACGTTGCACGGACACGGATGCGTGGACACGTATCGGATAAGATACGGATACGAAGATACGGATTTTTTCAAAATCACTTATTGAGATATGTCAAGGATACGTCGAATATTTTATATTAACAAATTATATATGTATATATATATATATTATTTAAGTAAATATATAAAATAATGAATATTAAACACTTATAAAATTCAAAAAATAATCAACATATAGCTATATATAAAGATCCATCATTTCACAAACTCAAATATTAATTGATAAACATGTTCAACACGAATATTACAAAGTTTCATAATATAACAAAGATTAATATCGCAATAGCTTATTTATTGTTAAACAACATCATCAACAAACAAAACCAACTCAAAGTCGGGTTCATCAAGTGAAAAGTGAAAATGATGAACTATTATATGAGTTAAATGAATTAATAAATTAGAAAATTGTATTTTGGTGTTTATAGTATAATTAAATTACTTTTCCTTAAAATTTTAAAAAATAATAAAATAACCTATTTTATTGAGGACACGTATCGGATACGCCTTAGGATAGTATCCGATACGTATCTGATTAATTAAAAACTAATGTTTAAATAGGATACGCCACGTGGCTTATCCGACACGTATCCGAGGCGTATCCAAGGCGTATCCTTATCCGTTTAGTATCCGATACGGGATACGAAGCCATTTTCGGAGTATCCGTGCAACATAGTCCATCATTGATCATTTGGCAAGATTGGTTGAACGGATATCTGAAGCATTCAGGACGGTTTATTTTAAGGCACGTGGCCACTTTTCCAATTTTTACATTTCACTTTGTCGGCTCAGTTCTGGTTTGTACTACTGTAAAATTAATTTTTGATGTCGTATTTTATAGAGGTGTAGGTTAAAAAATGAAGGGCAAAGTTTTATAATTGTTATGGTACATCATCTAAAAAATGCCACGATATCTAAGTCTATGCCTCTATGTATATGCATATGCATGTGACTTTGTGTATGGTCTTTTCGAATTTGACAGCAAATGTTACTATGTTAGTGTCAAAGCATGTTTTGGTACCATTTTTCATACTACTTTAATAATGTACGTAATCATCAAGCTGTATGTTTTGTAAGCGAAAACTTAGGATGCATGACAGAAATTCGGGACACGGATCTTTAAAACAAATTTCTATTTCTACATAGTGTGTCTGAGACGGAGGCGGACACGCCGACACACAACACGAACACGTGTGGGTTTTTAAGTATCAGTGCATCATAGGCTATGCCGACACGAACACGAAAATGAAAACATGCAGTTTTATAAGTATCAATACATCATCATAGACTACAAATAAAGGGATAAAAGCATCAAACCCCCTAACCTATGGGGTGATTTGCGCTTTGGTCCTTAAACTAAGTTTATCAGCGCTTTGCTCCCTAAATTATAGGGCGTCTGTGCGATTTGGTCCTTTTTTGCATTTCTGGTTTTTTGTGGCCAAAATATTCCTCACTTTGAGGTATTTTTTTGTCTTTTTTTTTTTTCACCAACTATCATTATACATCTAGTACAACACATATGAGTCGGGTAGAGGAGAATATTCCGGCCAAAAATGGTCGAAAATTGCCGAAAATGGGCAAATCCCGTAGTGCCGTCATGGTCTTTTTGTGGTCGGAATATTCTTCACTTTGAGGTGTTTTCTTGTCTTTTTTTTTTCACCAACTACTATTATACATCTAGTACAACACATATGAGTCGGGTAGAGGGGAATATTCCGACAAAAAATGGCCGAAAATTGCCCGAAATGCAAAAAAGGACCAAATCGCACATACACCCTATAGTTTAGGGAGCAAAGCGCTGATAAACTTAGTTTAAGGACCAAAGCGCAAATCACCCCATAGGTTAGGGGGTTTGATGCTTTTATCCCACAAATAAAAGATGAAGATTGTAGCGATTTTTGACATGTTAGGGAGAATTCGCAGTTTCAGTTGCTGAAATAAACTTCGAAAATCTTTGAAGAAACATGCGTCAATGATGAGATGAAATTATAAAAGTTATGAGGAGAATAATGGAAAATGAATTAAATCGCTAAATGTCTTTTAACAGTTTGAGATCATAAAAATATCTGCATTTTCCAGTATATTAAGTTAACGACCAAAATCCATCTGGTGTTTTTTTAAACGTTAAAACAGTCGCGATGTTCTATCTTAATCCACATTTTCATTTTTCTTAATAAAATTGCGTGTTACATAAATTCAAACAGAAAAGGTTAAGAAAATTAAAACAATATTATACTAAAATACAAACGTTAAGCAAATCAAAGCCATAAATTCATGCATGTCTGTGCCTTTCAATAATTCCATCTCAAGTTTGAAAAAAACCGCGGAAATCTCGCATGTTATAGAACCAATAATTGTGGTATAATTGCATAAATAAATAGGAGAAAAGTCATTCAAAGAAAACGAAAGCATTTTTTTTTAAACAACATTAACTGATAAGTATTTAATCAACAAAATCTAAAAGCACTAACTTCGTCATGATTTCAAGACACATTACCATAGTTTGTGGGGATTAATTTGATTATTAAATTTTCAAAAACTCGGTGCATTAAACTAACCAAGTTTCCCATATACAGCTTGTTCACACACACATATTAGCTGTTGCTTATCCCCACCAAAATTTTCTTCTTCTCTTTTCACTTTTTGCAAATTCTCGAGTACCCTTCTTATATAGCCATTTTGTGGCCCTTTCTTTTATAATTATCCACTTTGTGACTTAAAGTTTTAAAATATTATTTTGGTGTAAATAAATGTTGCAGAAGTACAGCACAAGTTTGTAATTACAAATTAAGATGAGAGCTAAAGGAAGGGGGTGTGTGGAGGTGGGGGTGGGGGTGTGGGGGACCTTCTGTTGTGAGAAAGTAAAATAGAAAATGGTAACTTTTAAAAAGTAGTTTAATTTACGCGTTACGAATGGGGCCATGAGAAGGAAGGCCTGCTGTTCCTGACCTTTTTTGATTGTTATATCATTTGCTTTATTTTTCAAAATTTTTGGTACATTTCAAATGCCACAACATCTTTTGTCCAATGTTTAGAAAGAAAGTTAAATCCAAAAGATATTACAGTTACATGTAACACTACACTCCAAATCAATTTTATGATAGACCTAATTAAATTATATAAATTGTCAAGGGTGTACTTTCATATGTTATTCACACGCCATTCCACCCGATTGGTGCTCGAACGAAATAATCCTCGACTTGGCTCAGAATCGGCTATATTAAAATTAAACATGTGAGACTAGCTATCAGGCTCAGTGGAGATGTTTGAGTTAGATGCTTAAGTTGATAAGAATTTAAACAATAAAGCTTAGGCGGAGAATTAAACCAAATTATCCTTTTGTCTTATGAGAATAGGTTATTCATAGGTATTACCTTTCACCAAAGATGGGTTAATTCGATGTTTAGACCCGCTGCATGGTCCAAGATCAAGTATGCAATCTTACTACCTTAGCTTGTTGGTATTCAGTGTGTTATAATGGATTCAAGTTTTCTGCGGATGCTTTCGGAGGCAAAGTCCACAAAATGATATGGTGGCAGCTTATAAGTTTGCCGTGTGTTATATACAAAAATATTATAATTGATACATTATAAAATTATATATATGTGTGAAAATAATCAAAATATGTCTGCTATTTTTAGGGATAATTATGTTTACAGCCCTGAAAGTTTGCATTAGTTACAAAAACACCCTCTACTTTCTAACTTTCTAATTCTAAGTAGTTATAAACATCTCTTACAATCTTTTAAAAACCGTTAAAGTAGTTACTGAGAAAAATATTACATATATATAGACTTCTTATTTCACATGTGATAATACATCCTCGAATATCCAACATATGAAGCGCTCCCTTAGACTCTGCTCGAACGGAAGAAAGACGACGCTGGCAAGGAGTCCTCGAAAGACTTATCCAAAATCAAAAGATAAGAACTAAGACACACGTCATCCTCTAATGAAGGAACAACACCTTGCCTCTGACATTCACCACGTGTCCATCAGACCTTACGTCACGAAGAAATGGATATACACCAATTAAATTAAGAAGGACCCACCTTCATCTGATGTGGCCTACTCCTATTCGCAAAAGCAAATATACGAGCCCAACATCCATCCCTATAAAAAGGCCCCCATGGCTGCAAGAAAAATGGAGAGACCACAAATCACCTAGGTCACATGAGACACATTCCGACCCCATATAAAAACTTCCTTCGTAATACCCATGGTTCTTTACGACCCAATACGAAAAACTCATCCATTGGGAATAACGAATAATTGTAACTCCCTCTTCAGGAATCATTTTCTTTGAATAATATAACTAGCACACAAGAAAACTAGTATCATCAAATGGCTCCGTCAGTGGGAAACGAAGAACAACCATGGGCCCCCAACAAGGGCAACACCGCACTAGCAGAGGATGGCATCCTAATATCTCCAGGGTGCAACAACGACAAGTCGACATCCTCTTTGTAGAGGCTGAGTTCCTTCCCTCTCAGACGGCAACCCAGATAGCCATACACTACATGCCCAACAAAATGGCTCTTAAAGGAGAACTCATGACGATGGGGTCTTTTATGCTCCTTCAGCGCCCCCATACTAGTTTCCTCATCACCTTGAATAATTGGTCATCCTGCCATTTCTTGATAGCTTCATCTAGTCTGGAAAAGTCCCAGCGCAATGCCGCCATTTCTGAAGCTGAACGAGCAGCTGCCGCCTCGGCATCTTGATGGGCCTTTTGAAGAGCCGTCTGTAACCGCCCCACCTTGGAAGTTCGACTCTGCAGTGCTTGTGTCAGCTCATTATTCGATCGGGGCAATTTCCTCCCTTCAGCCATGGCGCACTCTCTTTCATCTTTAACCTCATCCACCGTCCGTTGCAACTCAACACAGCACAAACTGCACTCTTCCGCAGCCTGCGCCGCCTCTGCCTGTTGCACCTCTACAAGGGCATAAGCCTGTAAATGCTCATCCCAATACTCCAGGTTTACCCTCTTAACGGTATACACCTCCTCCCTCGCCTCCAGGACCTTCACCCGTGACTTGAGCTCTCGCACTCGACCTACGGACTGATCATACAAACCCCAAACTCTCTTCATTGCCAGTGATACCTAAGTGTACGAGGAGCGCGTTGAAAAAACTTAACTCACCAGAGGATATGCATGACGAAAAATAAAATAAGAACAATAAGGGAAACTTTATACCTCATCAACCACCTCCACAGAGTGACGCCAAAGCTCATCGGGTCCCCAAGAAGAAGGTGCGCGACCTGACATCAAACCCTTGCCCCATAAAAAGAGTCCCTGTCTTCATAAGAGCCACCGCCGACATCAGAGGGACGCTGTCCAAATCAGGTCCCTTCGAAGTAACTCCAGCAACCTTTGGTTCATTGGATAACACAATCCTCTCGCCCCCAGATTCCTCGCTACTAATCACTACCGCCTCCACAACAGAAACTCTAACTGCACAACAATACCCATGTTTGCCCCCTTGACTTCTGCAAACTCTGAGGTACTAACAAGTGAAGCTATCGACGCTATCTTGTCGATATTAGCAAAAACATTTGCCATATCCTCTTCACAAAAGACATCGCTCAAAGAACCAGTCGAGGGCCTCTCCAAGAGGAAGTCTCCCGAAGAGCAGTTAAGGCCTCCTCCTTCTTCTCAAACACGACTGTGGCGATTGGATGGGTGCCAACCTCCGATATTCCCCCTTCGATCGACACATGTGGACCTTCCTCCCTGCCCACCTTGGAGGAACCTCCCAGCCACGTCTCATTGCTTTTCCACAGAAGGACCACCCTCATCAGGTCCCGTGTTCCTCTTCTTGTCTTTTTTCTTCTTCTTCTTTTCAGCAACAACAGCCTTGGCGGATGCTTCATCTCCCTTAACTTCCTTACCTTCGCAGTGGGACCTCCCTTCCCCTTGGTAGCATTCACCTCCTCGATATACGTTGAGCCCCCCGCTGTCTTGCTTCAACAACTCCACATCAATACACGCAACTAAACACACACAAAGAAAATTACTTAAATACCCCTCGTACAAATACTTAAAAAAAAGAGGGAAGAAGGGAGAAGAAAACAATGTCATCATAAGCTTTTACCAATAACATTACGATCAACTTCTGGAACCTTCAAACCCCGCTATGAACCTCATACATATTGCTCTTCTCGTAGAAAAGGCCCTACGTCCTCTCTTCCAAATATTTAGCCGCATCATAAAGGACACTAAAGAAGCCCTCGACCTTCATCTCCTTCGCCACACATAAGGAATCTGCCACGCCACCTTCGTATGATATCTATAGAAGAACCGATTCTTCCAACTCCCTAAGGACTATGAATTGTTGCCTAAGAAACGAGCATCACTCGGAGTGAAATAATAAAAAGGAAAGCCCAAAGGAGAAGGACTCATCTGATAAACCGCTGAGAACCGTTCAACCGAACACACTGCTCTCGAATGAGGCACACAAACACGAAGCAGGCTAAACAAATATACCCGTTTGGCGTCACCTAACTCGACGAAAGGCCGCACGCTCGAAAAAATTGCCAAAGAAAGGAAGAATTAAGGCACACAATTCGTTCTTAAATTGAGCGGCATAAACGGTCATGTGGCCTAAATGAGGGTTATTGGCTCGTTTGGTTGGCGAAGGAATACGAAGCTCCATCGAAGAAAAATCCACAGAGTACTTCTTCAACATATACGCATCAGAAACAATGGAAGATATCCCATTCACGGGCGTATACTTCATTTCCCCCGCCTCCAAAACTCTTTCTCGCGACGAACTCCTACGCTTTCGTCCACCGGCCTGCACCTCCGTCACCGACAGTTTTCGATTTGCACTCACTGGAGCGCCACCTCCCCCACCGGAGGAAGATGTTACAATTACACGAATTAAGTGTGCCATGTCTTAACCAAAGAAAGAGTAAAGAAAGAAATGAAATGGGAGAAAAATTGCGAAAAAAGCTAAAAGTACTCAAAAATTAGCAAAGGAACAAGGGTTAGAAAGAAATAATTCTTTATCTCAAACTTCTAATGGTAAAAGGGGGAAAAATGAAACATGGGCCTTATATAGCCTCACAACAAAACCTTGTCATAAAATCCCCGCCCAAAACTCATGGCTCAGAAAGAAACACGTGGAAAGGCGACACAAAGCCCGACGTAACTGATAAGACGGGTGCACTTCCTCTCCCCTAGACAAACCAAAAGTCGGAATGCTTAGAATCCCCCTTGTATTTCTTAACTACGAAAGAACGAATATCCAACATACGAAGCGGTGTCTTATACCCTACTCGAACGGAATAAAGACGACGCTGGCAAAGAGCCCTCAAAAGACTTATCCAAACTCTAGAGATAAGAACTAAGACACACACCATCCTCCAATGAAGGAACAACACCTTGACTCTGACATTCACCAGGTGTCCACCAGACCTTACGCCACGAAGAAACGGTATACACTAATTAAATTAAGGAGGACACACCTTCATCCCATATGGTCTAGTCATATTCGCCAAAACAAATATACCCATCCTCCATCCCTATATAAAAGGGCCCCTATGGCTGCAAGAAAAAAAAGGTAGAGACCTCGAATCACCTAGGTCACATGAGACACATTTCGACCCCATGTAAACACTTCATTCGTAATACCCATGGTCCTTTACGACCCAATACGAGAAATGCATCCCTTTGGAACAACAAAACATTGTAACCCATTCTTTAGGAATCATTCTCTTTGAATAATACAACTAGTACACATGAGAACTAGTATCATCTACATGTTTTTTGATAAAGCTTTGAGATATGCTTATGCAATTATTATTCGAACATTAAGGGTGGTTCCTCTAATTAGACCACAACTTAAGGACGTGTATGTAATTATCCCTTACTTTTAAATGTGGATTGAGATTTTTTTCCATTCTAAAAAGGGTTTGTAACAACTCCCCTACTTCCATTAATCCCGGTCCGGATAGAAGTACACCATATAATTATTAGAATATACACTATAAAACTCTCACAATTTAATAAAAGGACACTAGTGCAAAACTTGAAACTGTACTCCACAAGGGGTCCCACACCCAACCTCGAACTGTATAAATATCAAGTTTTGTTTACCACTTTGCTTTGTGCACAAAAAAAGAAGCAACACGAAAAAAAAAGAAGAAGCAACGAGGAAAAAATGGGTGCTCTTGACTATCTTTCAAACTTTTGCACTGTCACCAGCACAAGACACAAAAGGAAGCCAATGCAGGTGTTAAGCTAACTATAACCACATTTTATTTCTCATGTTAATCACACACACGTACACGTGTTTGTGCGTGTTTTGGAAAATTATAAAGTGTTAGATTTTGCTTAATTGCTTTAGTTCTACCTTGTTCGTGTTGAGTTTTTAGTGATTAATTATTGTTTATTATGTTGTTTTATAGACAGTGGAAATAAGAGTAAAAATTGATTGCGATGGATGCGAGCGAAGAGTCAAGAATGCTGTTAAGAGCATGAAAGGTACTATTCTAATTTTTGTATATAACCGTCAAATAGACATATGTAACTCTTAAATACAAAAAAAAAGAAAGAAAGAAGACATATATAACTCTCTTGTGGACAATCTATTCACAAAAAATCGAATATTTACTATCCTTACAAACTTAAATGATACAACAATTCGGTATATCAGAGTTCAGACTAATGATGAGGTCCTGAGTCAAATTTGATTGTCACCCTTTTTATTAAAAGTATTACACGCATAGCAAAAGAGATTATAACTTGTAGGTGTAGCGTGCTGGTAAATATATACAAAAATATGCATGTTTAATCTCCCTAGCTAGAAGTTTGAGCTTTTATAGCAGACGATTATTCATTGCCCTCCATTGCTCATTTCTAAATGACACTTTTCTAATTTTGATATAATTATGTATATATATAATTCATGAAAACCTCAATTTTATGTGCCACATATTGTATCGATCCATGTCATGCTACTAGATTTTGTCATACTACAAGATTTAAGATACACGTCCATCACATGTAGTAGATCAATCTTATTGCATGTTTGTTGAATAGTTAGAGAAATATTTTAAAGAAAATACAATTACACATGCATAAATCTAACAATGACAAGTTGATCAGTAACACGCCGTGCATTTTAGTTCAAAAGATTTGAAATGGGGGTACATGTATTGTTTTTTCCCCTACAGTTTTCTAACCCCTGGCATGATAATTTTTTTTAGGAGTAAGGACTTACGAGGTTAACCGAAAACAACACCGTGTAACTGTGAGCGGCTTTGTTGATCCAAACAAGGTGTTAAAGAGAGTGAAAAGCACAGGCAAAAGAGCTGAATTCTGGCCTTACATTCCTTACAACCTCGTACAATACCCTTACGTTGCTCAAGCTTATGACAAACGTGCTCCTGCTGGTTTTGTCCGTAACGTTGCTCAGGCCGTTTCAATGCCCAACGCAAACGATGAACGAATCACACATCTGTTTAGTGACGAAAATCCTAACGCTTGTTCAATAATGTGATACAAAAGAGTGACACTGATGGAATCTCCGAGGATGATTTAGGCTTTACCGTTGTAACTAAGAATAAGTGCGTTTATTTGAGGCATATTAAGTGAAATGCTTGACAACATTTTTGTTGTTTCTTGCATTAGTTTACATTTAAAATATACTCTTTTGGTTTTTGGATTTTAATTTGTACTTTAATATACGACCCAATTTTACTAAATCGGGCTGAAATGCTGACCTGTCTGTCTAGTCAAGTAAACGCTCGTCTAGTCAATAAAATACTACTGCCACGTCCGATTTTTGAGCTGAGAATCACGTTTTTAAGACCCAATATAACAACACTACAACACACTAACGGTCATTTTTATTTCAAATCCCAAATTGAATCGCTAGAACCCTAACCCCCAAATTGAAATCTCGATTCCATATTGTACCTCACAAAAATGTCCGAATCCACGATAAGATCGCACCTACAGAGCAAATGTGGAAGACCCGCTGTCGTTCGGGTGGCTACGACGGGTGCAAATCCCGGTCGAAGGTTCCACGGGTGTTGGAAAGGTGGATTCGGGTGCGGGTTATTTTATTGGGAAGATCCGCCTGTTTGTGAAAGAGGGAGGATTGTTGTTCCTATTTTGCTGGGAAGAATGGAAATGAGCGAGTCCAAAGTCAAGAAACTCGAAGAAGATATCGAGTTGAAGTCGAATCACACTATTGAAAAATGGCAAAGTTTGTTTGACAAAACAAATAAGGAACTCGAAGAGAAGGTAAAACATCTTCAAATGGAGAACAAGAAGCTTGGAGGTCGGGTTAGGGCTAGTGTAATGATCATTGTGGTTTTATTCGTTGTCTTGTTTAAGATGTATTGAATTTGTATGAGTGCAATGAAAATGGTTTGATTAAGGTTGTCATATGTATTCGGTCGTTTAAGGTTCATATGTGGTGTTTGTTCGATTAAAGTGTTGTAACGATTTGTTTTGTGATGGTTTAATAAAGGATTGTAACCGAAAAGCCATGTAAATTTCTGCCTTGTTTCATCTCCCCCCTCCCCCTATCTCAAAGGTCACAACTTTTTGATTGATTCATTCCCCCTATAGTAGTGTATAGTCTTCACACCAACATGTGGATTTGGTATAAATATGTGAATAAAATAGTGTAAGTCTTTATAAATTAATCCATACATTGTTTACATGATATTAAACATGATCATCACTGGGGATATGCGTTTGAAGTTGTTCTATGTTGATCCGGATTTCTCGCGAATGGCAAAAACTATTTTCTTGGATAGGTTAGTCACTTATGGGAGAAGGCATAGGTTATCAAATATTCATGCACTGAGGAGGGGTCTTAGAATAATCAAAACCGAGTTGGAGACTCTTGTTCGTTCTCCATTATTGGAGGGCCAATTGGAGAGAAAAATCCGAGATATGAGGTTGAAATATATACTTTTCCAAAGGTTTTGTGATCTTCCAGATGTTTTCACTGAAGGTGAAGATATGGAGGTTATTATTGGAGCAGCCTATTATTGTATTAAGCTTGTGGTACAAGAGAGTCCACTTTTGCTTGTTATTTTTATCACTTAAATATCCTCTGTTTTTAACTTTAATAGCAAATATTTATATACTCCATTCATTGTTAGGAGACCCATTGGGAGGTCTATTTCAGAGTGTATATCCTGGCAAATGCAAGATATATGCAAGCCGTGTTTGATGAGCACCAGTGTGCTTTGTTGCCTGGTGAGGAAGGTATATATGAAGAAGAATAGTTTATTAAAGAGGAAGATGTTCTAGAAGAGGTTGAAGCGATTGAGATAGCAGATGTTCCAGATGATGACGATGATGATTTAGCTGGTTTTGGTGGTAGTGACATTGAGGACTGAATCTGGAAATATAATACATGTAGGGGGATAATTATTATTTCCGTTTTTCCAATTTTACTATTCCAAAAGTTGTATTGTTCAGTCCCCTGTTTTGGGAGTGTTTGGTACTATATGAATAAATTGAGTTTCTGGTTAAGTGTGCCATTCATTTATGGTTTATTTAAACAACTCATATGATCCACAAAATTTACGCAGTCCCATAATGAAAAATAAATGCCAATATTATGATAAACCTTCATATATTCAAAACACAAATCTCCTCATAGATATAATAAAGATCTTGATGAAGTATCAATTTTGTGACCAAAATTACACTGTTTCATCCAGCCTTAAACAGACCTACCAGCACCAAATTTTGCCCCCAAAATTGCAAAGTGACCAGGGGTGATGATCAAAATCCTACCACTACTTCACCAAATACTAGCACACTATGCATTTGTCAAAATAAAAATGATCTTCATCTGATCTCCATTGCCATCATCCATGTGAGATCTAGTTCTTCTTCCCCCTGCCTTTCTTCTTGCCAGTTTCCTTCCCCATATCCTTGTCTCCCTTGCTGCTTTTGTTATTTGTGGCCATAAAAGTACTTAATTCTGACAGCTTCACATATTTCCTAGAAGTACCAAGTCCAAGATCACATTGGCTCTCATGTGTTCCTAGCACATCCTGGTTTTCTGCCAGTTGAGTTGTGACCTTAGGTGTTGGTTTATTCTGTCTCTTATTAACCAAGTTAGTCACCCAGCCCTCCTTCAAGAAAACAGGGTCTTCAACTGGATTTGCAGTTCTTGCTAGGGTTGCTTGGGCAGCAAGCTCCTCATATGTTGCCCTTTTTTTTTGTTCTTTTGAACTGGTCCTATATTGGTTGGCAGTGGTGGTGACAGTACACCATCTCCATCAATCCTCACATTGACAGTCTATATGAAAGAGGTTTCAGTTAGACTTCTATGTTGTAAAAATTACACAAACATAGAAACAAACAAAAAACATTTTACCCTTTTACCTTTTTAGATCCATCTCTCTTTTTTCTCCTTAATGATCTAGATGTCTGGAAAATTGAGTCAATATCCACCACATCTAAATTGTCTTTGTCAAAATCATCATCATCTACAACTTGGTTTGCCTCAGGTAGTACAACAGAAGTTGTATCATTCTCAATTGGCACAACAACATTAGCCCCCCTCTCCTATTTTTTCTAATAGACCTTGAAGTTTGAACCACTTCCACACCCAGATTTTCAGGGAAGTCATTCTCCACCACATCAGGTTGGGGCAATGTGAAGTCATTTTCAGGTGGTACATACACAGTTGACTTTGCCCTCCTAACTTTGATATGCCCTGATGATTCACCAAATTGTGATGAATGCAGTGGATATGGTGGAGCTTGATTTACTGAGATAGGTTCTGTATGCAAGCTTTCACCATCATGTTGAATTGGAGATGGTGGAGCTTGAGAGGTGGAGTCTGGTCCAGTGTGCAAGTCTTCTCCAACAGGTTGCATGGGAGATGGTGGAACCTGAGAGGTGGAGTCTGGAACCAGAGATGGTGGAGCTTGAGGGGTTGATCCTTGTGTTTTACCATGATCAGGGTTGCTAGGTTCTCCAGTATTTGCAACTTATATTATGGTAATTTTAGCATGACAATTACAAATGACAATAAGTGTAATAAAACAACTAGTAAATTCTGAAATTTTAGTACTTTCTCATGTAGATCCTTGTTCTCTCCTTCTTTCACAAGTCTTCTTGTTATGACCTTTTTGGCCACAAGTCCCACATTTCACAGTACTTTGCTGCCTACCAGCATCAATTAGTTCTGGAAATTCAGATGTATTCCTCCTTGCCCTCACAGGAGGAGCTTCATTTAGACCCTTCCTCCTGGCTTCTTTTGGCCTACCTGGTTGCCTGCCAAAATTTGGAGGCAGAGGAGGAATATAGCCTTCATCTTTCCAAAGAGCAGTTCCTGGCACACCATATATGGAAAACTGGTACACCTTGTTGTATGTGTCAAGGGTGTACCAGTGAGCCACATAATCTGCAATTTGTGCACTACTATGCAGTATTGCACTAGATGCATGTTTACAGGGAATTCCTGTGAGGTCCCACAACCTGCAAGAGCATGTCTTATCCTCCAAGTTAACACAATGTTGTGTTGTATCATAGCCAAAAATTTGGTACCTAATGACACTACATTTCATAGGGAAGCAGGATGATACAAACTTGGTGACCCTCTTTACTCTCTCTTGGATATTAGGAGTTAGATAACTCTTTGAGTTGAAGGTTTAAGTTTACTCCATTTGTTGAGTGCTTTATCCATGTTCTTGGTAAGCCTCATCATTAGGTATTCCCTAATCCATTCTAGAATTGTGAGGATTGGCTTTTCCCTTGCTGGCAATAGAATGCTATTGAAGCTCTCACAACAGTTGTTCAGAATTAGATTAGTAGATGAGGCACTAGTGAAATGAGCTTTGGTCCAGTGCTTTTTTTCCTTGTCATTAAACCACCTCCCAAATTTCTCATACATATTCTCAAGTCTTTTCATTGATGCATCAAATCCAACTGCTGTTGTCTGGTTAGCTACATCCCAGATGGCATCACTGTAGTCTAAACCGCTGAATCCAGCATGACCATCATTACCAATCATGTGCCTTACACAAAACCGATGACATGCAGCAGGAAATATTTCATTGAAGGCATGTATTAAGCCTTTCTGTTTGTCTGAAATGAAAGTAAGTTTGGTGGGGTCATTAATCTCCAAATCCTTCCTCAACAGTGATAAAAACCACATCCAATTATCAGCATTCTCAACAGCTACAACATCATATGCTATTGGGAAAATGCTGTTAGCAAGGTCCAATGCAACTGCAGTTAATAATATCCCTCCATTAGGACCAGTTAGGTGAGCACCATCTACACCAATGAAGGGTCTGCACTCTGCCTTGTATCCATCTTTCAGGGCTTGGAAACATATGTACATACACTTGAACCTTGTCTCACCACCAACCTCATCTGTGCAAATGGCTACCGTGGTGCCTGGATTAGTTTTTCTCAACTCTGCTTGGTACTCAAATAACTTAGAATATTGATAAGCTGGAGTACCCTCCAACTTGCTATTGGAGGTTGTCTTTGCCTTGTAAGCTTGATTGAATGTCACATTTACATGGAGGGCCTTGATGGAATCCATCTGGAAAAGCTAGGGTATTTCTTTTTGGACCTGTCTTGAACACATCCAAAAACTTTTCAGAAAGCCATGATGATTTTAGGTTGCTCACATAGAAACTCTCAGCACAAGAGTGGACATGATTATACTTCCTTATTTGATAGCACTCCTGATCTATAACCTTCAGAGCATGAAGCCTTCAGGGACAATCATCATGCTCACATCTGTAGTATACTCTTTTTGGATCACTCTTGTGGACTTTGAGACCCCTTCTTTCTTCAATGGCATGAGACTGAATTGCCAAGTGAAGTTGTTTCTTACTCACAAATTTCATCTTCAATTTGAATACAAGGTCAAACCTGTCAATTTTCTTAAACACCTTAGTACCTGTTTCGTCTTCCACTTGACCAGTCTAATTCAATCTCCAAGATGGAAGATGATCAACTAGTGCTATATCTGGATCATCTGAGTATGAGTTTTGTTCATTGCAATCTGCAGCTTCAGCACCAGTGTCGCTTGCAACAGAAGGAGGAACACCATTGTCCCCTGCAACACCTTCAGTGTTTTGATCAGGTACAACATCTTCATCATCAGCATAGCTCAAATATTCTTCAACAATTCTGTTAACATGTTCATATAACTCATCATCTGAGTCTTCAGTAGATGCATTATACACCTCATCATCTTCATCTTCATCACTTTCTGGAATCTCGGCAGCAATTCCCTTACCTTTATCAATCCTCACTGGATTACCCTCACCAGCCACATCACCATTTTCATCATTAACAACATGTTCATCTGTACCACTTTGACCATTGTCTTTACCTCCTGCCTCTTGCTCAACAGGTGGAGGACCACTATTTCCCATATCAGCTTCCACTTCAACAATATCAGGCCTTTCACCAAGTACCCTCTCCATAACAACAACCTGATTATTAGGATCTACCAAAAAAACATCCAACTGTCTCCTACCCTTCAAAACTTCCTTACATGCATTATGTAACCACCCATCATTACTAACAACAATAATATAATCATTGAACTGCATGAAGTACTTTTTCCTACCACACACTCCTATATCAGATGCAATCTTGTCCAATAATGCTCTTTTTACCTCTGTATACAACACATAGTCATACACCCATTTAGTACCTCCTATGTATACACCACCATGCATGGGTGCTGTGGGAAACCCACCACCAAAGTGATATACTAAAGTCATAAATCCACTTCCAGATTGTGCAATAATGGAAAGGACACTTTTGTCAAATATCCAACACATAAAAAAATACACTTTTAATGCAACTTATGCGAAAAAGAGCATGGAATGCAACAAAAGAACAAAACAAATCAAGGAGCACGTGGTAGGGGACCATGCACTTTCGAACAAACCTTAATACCCCCACTTAAATAGTAATAACAAGTACAGAAATAGAATCTTTACACCACTACCAACAAAAAGCTGTCGGATTCCTCACCCACTAACAATGCTTAAACGTTTAAACTCAAATAATCACATTAGCACAAATATAGAAGCAAAATACTACTTTAACATACCGTAATCGGGGGCAGGGGCATCCATTTCCAAAGGGGGGCGCAATTTCATCATCTTGTGGTGTAACAAGTACTTCGAGTTCGATCGATTGAAGAGAATTTAGGTAGTCGCGATTTTAGGGTTTTCAAATAGGGCTTAGGGTTTTGTGGATCTTCGTCTGAAAAATAAAAGTGCCCGATTTTTTCTGTGTTGTAGTGTTGTTATATTGGGTCTTAAAAAAGTAATTCTCAGCTCAAAAATCTGACGTGACAGTAGCATTTTATTGACTGGACGAACGTTTATTTGACTGGACAGACACGTCAGTATTTCAGCCCGATTTAGTAAAATTGGGCATTTTTAATAGGATTTTTAAAACTAAAAGGGCAGAAAAAGTAGGATCCAAAAAAAAGGACAAAAAGTAATTTTTGGCAAAGTTATTGGGCAGAAAAATAATTTCCCCAAGAAGTAATATATTAATCTTGATAAGGTGTATGCCTTGTTAAATAACGCCATCATCAATTAATATCTCAGAAGTAACAGTTCATAAATACATGCCCTTAAATCTAGTATATAATAGTTGATCGATTATTAACATATTATCTGCAACGAATAGAAAAATATTGCAAGGATCTAAGATGTAACAAAGAAAGAAACAGCAATATGGCCAATATATATCGAATGTAATTCATGTGTTATTATGATGAGTTAACAATTCATTTTGTGTAATAAAAAAATAGTAAATGAACCCTTATATTTTTATATATTACAAAATGCTGTTTAATACGAATACTAGTGTCTCACTTGGCAACAATAAAAAAGCCGGGGCAAGAACATATTTACGCCATTTCATTTTTCACTTTAAAATTAGCCATTATTTGCAACTACGAATGTTGGGATGTGGACGGGATGCAGCCAAAAGTAACATCCCCAAATTCTTGACTTGAGGTCATGGTCATAGACTAATTTGTCACTAAAGGTCTCATAACGGTTGGAAACTTGGGGCAGGTTGAAATTAATTAATTTAAACGCATCGTTTCTTAAGGAAAAGAGTGAAGAGATTCTAAAATAAAAGCAGAAAAGTAGGAAGCGAACCGACCATTTTTAGGTTTCATATGGTTGTCTTATATATTGTGCAAAGATTAATGTAGTTTAGTACGTAACGCGGCTTCCACTAATTGTTTACAAACTCTTTTTCACAAGTAGAATTTAGTAATTTCAAGTTAAACGAAAAGCAGATTTAAATTATACTTGGAAATGTTTGAAAAAACACCCAAAAGTCCTTATCAATTTGTCATAAAGCTAGGAGTAAAAAGTGCCTCTTTCCCGCCCTTCCCCCCTCCCCCCCCCCCCCTTTAATTTTATTACCAATGGACTAAATTACCCCTATATATTCATTGCATTATATCCTCCCTTCACAATTATAATTAATTATCATCAACGTTACGAGTTTATAAGTTTCACGATCAAATGATGAATTATACATACCAAAAAAATATTTGTTTGTTTTCAATGGGGATTTGAATGTTATGATTTTAGTAGTAATTGATTAGCTTCATGTTTAACTAACTATATATTTTATCGTAAGTACTAAAATGGTAACACACATATATACGGGGAGAAAGCAAGAGTTCATATTTTTTTAAGTATTGTTTTTCTTTCATACACTACAAGAAAACAGGGTCATTCGTGACCGCCGGACGGTTGCAGAAACCCCTTCTGCGATTGACGGATCGCAGATGCGGCCTGTCGAACCCCATTCGCGACCACCAGATGGCCGCATATAACATTTTTTGCGACAACCGATCGGTCACAACTTTGCGACCGCAATATGGCGACCGTCGGGCGGTAGCGAAATATTCGCGACCACTTGACGATTGCTAATGACCTATAGGTCACTCGCGACCGCCGAACGGTCGTGAAAGTCCTTAGAGGTTTTTGCAATCGCTCGGCGGTCGCGAATGTCCTCTAGGACATTAGCCACCGCCCGACGTTTGTGGATGGCCTTTAAAGGTTTTTCGATACGGCCGGGCGGTCGCGAGAGGCTTTCATCAGAATAAAAAAAACAATAATATTCCGATAATTTACCGGAATATTATTGTTTCTTTTGCAGAAATTACGTATATATGCATTAGCAAACAAAGAAATAGGAGAGAAACAAAGAAATGAGTGGTAAACAAATGAAAATATGAAGAAAATAACAAAAATAAAAAGTAAAGAGATGAACAAATAAATAAAGAAAAAAGAAATGAAATGAAAAACCATGAATACATTAATGAATGAAATGAAATGAAAAAAGTAATTAATAAAACTAACAACACAAATAAAATGCAAACAAAAAAGAGATGAACAAAACAAATGAAATAGAAAGTAAAGATGCCGGGTGCTTTTTTTCTGGATATAAGAAAAAAAAGAAGAGAAAGTTTAGTATTGTATTTTAGTTTTTTGGATTTGGGAAAGAGTTGTAGATTTAGTAAAAGAAGAAAAGAGAAAGTGTTGGGTTTTCTTTTTTTGGATTTGGGAAAGAGTTGTAGGTGTTGGGATTTTTTTGGAGAGTATAATTTTAGAGTATTGAAAATTAGAGGGAAGAGTGGTGGGAATATATAGAATTTTGGGTGAAAAGTTTAGATTTTCGAAAAATTCAAATTTCTCCTCGAATCCCGACAATTTCGGGGCTTTTAGGAATCGAGGGACGATCGTAGAACTAGGATCGTGACTTCCCATCGGTCGCAAAACTCAGAGTTCACTGTCCCGAGGTCATACTTGCAACCGCCGGGCGGTCGCGAATGCTATCTTTCGTAATCGCCGGGCTGTTGCGAATAATATTCATGTTTTAAATTTGTGATTTTTTGGAACGATATAGACCTGTTTGTGGTTTTTGTCATCAAATATCATTATTATATGTGAATGGAAGTAATAAATGATTACAACACTAGTAATTGAGTTATCAAAATAGTAGATTAGATGTGATTGAGCAAGTTATTAACGATGAACCTATTTATGTTATACAACTAATCATAATATATACCTAGTAGTTATAATAGTTATATGCAATTGTGCTTTACGTTACAAATTTAAGTATATATATCATTATGATGTTCCATTAGTAGATCATCTAAAGCATTATATATCTATTAATATCTATTAATATAAGCCAAAACTTTTTGTGACATCACCGGACCAAGAATATTATTTTAAAAACATTTTTGAACTTTTTAAATAAATTGGAATTGTGAGCAACTACCCCGCTACTCATCCAAAAAGAAACGAAAAAAAGGTTAAAATTTGAAAAACAATCTCAAATATAACTTCCCTTATAATTCTCCACTATTTAAGCAAATTTATCTTTTATATCTACCTATCTATTAATATAAGCCAAAACTTTTTGTGACACCATCGGACCAAGAATATTATTTTAAAAACATTTTTTGAACTTTTTAAATAAATTGGAATTGTGAGCAACTACCTCACTACTCATCCAAAAAGAAACGGAAAAAGGTTAAAATTTGAAAAACAATCTCAAATATAACTTCTCTTATAATTCTCCACTATTTAAGCAAATATATCTTTTATATCTATTACTAATATAAGCAAAGCCATCTCCCACTCACAAATTGGTAGTTGTTAGACCAGGAGACCAAAATTACCCACTAACTTAAATTTCTCAACTATTCGCTACGGATAACCACCATTATATTTTTTCTAATAAAATTTGAAAATATTTTTACATTCTCATAATTATTATCTAAAAAGCACGCGGACTATTTCTCTCTATTCCTCCCTAAAAGATTCTCGCAGTTTTTAATTAAAAAAATGGAGTTTTAAATTTCCAAAAAAATGAATTCAAAAAGTAACTGCAATGCACCACAATTTAAGCAACATCCACACGGTTATTTTCATTTGAATTTGTTTCTCTTTCTTAAATGACTCATGTTCTTTTTGTTTCCTCATTTTTGTGTTATTAGATTTTACAAAACGTGTTAGAGCTCTTTTTCTTCTAATATTTTTTTCGTACCTTTGCTACAACATATTGCCACATGCATGCATTTGACTGTCTCAACAATTTCCAAGGGAAAGGTAATTGTGGTATTTAAATAGCTTACTTTTGTCATTTGTTCTATATACTTATGTCATTTTCTTTAGATGATTTATTTAGTTGAATTTACATTTGATTGATTATGTTTTTGATTTTCTGAAGCTATTGCAGAACCAATAAATGATAAGAAGAGAATTGTGGAAGATAATTACGAGGAAACGATTCTAATTAATTAAAGGAATTGTCTTTTAAGCAACATGAATTTTATTTGTTATCTTTTATATCATAGACGATTATTTTCTTTCTCAACTATTATCCTGTTTTGCTTATAGTGTCTGATTAGATTCCAGAAAATCAGGTTTAACATTCAAATGGTGAAAACGGTTTGCAATTATTTCTAAAGTTTATTTTTTTATTTTTTATAACTTATTTATTTCTAACCTTTTCTTTTTTTGATAAGTCAATTATAACTAAACAACAAGTATTTCTGTAGCAAATAACATTCAATCGAATAAAAAATATTCTCAACTCCACATTTTTGTTGATTAAAAAAATTGAGTATATCAGCATAAAATAGATTTTAGAACCATGCATGTTTGTGATTTTTATATTTGATTACTAATGCTTATTACTTGAATTGTTATTTATAGATAAACTTTACATTTGTGGGGTTTTGTTTTTGAAAAGGATTACTAACACCCAAATTATTATTTTTATTTAATTTTGCACGCCAATATTTTGAATGCATTGTGTTCTGGATGGAGGTTAACTAAAGAAAATGTGTGTTTATAAGGTGGTTAGCATGATATTCGTATCTTTTGTCTCAATCGTATTATAAGTACAAAATATCCATAAGAAAGTACAAAGATAAGCACAAGATATATTTTGAAATAACGGATCCTCTCTTAATCTTTTTAGGGTGATTTTTTTTATGCCCGTTAATTTATCCCATCTTCAAGTTTTGCCCTTTTTTTAAACGTGCTTGTTTATTGCCCTCTATTTGTTTTTTATAAAATATGCCCATCGGGCTCCGGTTTGGGCTTGATCGAAGCTCAGTCGACGTGGCTAGCCACGTGGCGTGATGAACGACGGCTACGTGGCGCCACGTCATTTTTTTTAATTTTATAACCAAACTCGAACGTGAATTTACTTATTTACCCCCTCTTCTCCCTCATTTTATTACAATGCTGCAACCACCACCACCGCCCCCTATACTTCCGCTCTCTCCACCCCCCCATATTTGAGTGTTAATGGAGACATCAGGGCAGGAGATCGGCATTCGATGCAGCCCTGCCGAGCTCAGCACCACTACCGCCGCCGCCGATTTGCAGAAAGCGTGGCGCATTTTCCCGAATATTCCATCATGAGCTCAGCACCACCACCGCACTCAGAATATTCCATCCTCAATCCTCCCCTTCTCCACCGCTCGAACTCTTCGACCCGAGATTCTCCTATACGAATAGCGATTTCGAGGAGGCCGCCGATCAATGTTCCTGTGATGGCGAGGATAATGAGGTGGAATGCCAAGGATTTGATGACATGGAATCGGAGGAAGAGGGTGGGGGTTGGAGAGGGCGGATGAGGGTGGGGGTTGGAGGGTGGTGGTGGTGGTCGTGGTCCAGTCAAAAAAATTGCTGGAGTAGCATCCCTCTCTATACATTTAGTTTTCACCGCCGATTCTTTTTGTCGGATTAGCTTCTACCGCCGATTCTTTTTGTTTTCAAGTGGTGGTGGTGTTGGGGTTGAGGGTGGAAATGAGGGTGGTGTTTGGTTTGTGTTTGGAGAGGGTAGTAGTGTTGATGGTGTTTGGTTTGTTGGGTGGCAGCGGCGGCGGCGGGTGTGGTGAGGCCACCGGGAGGGGGGGGGGGGGAGACGATCTGTCTAATTGCAGAAACTAAGAAAAAATTAAGAAATTATTATTTTATTGAGAAATTAAGTTTATTAAAAAAATATGTCTAATTGCAATATATTAAGTTTTAATATTTACTAGTAAATATAATTTTTTAAATTTTTTTACTAGTAAATATATATTTATTAAATATTTTAAGATAAACTTTTTTAATAGACTTAGATTTATACAATTTATATATAGTAAAATTAAAAATAATTTTAAATATCAATTTATTTTTAATATTTACAATTTTTACTAGTAAATATAAATTTATTTTTAACTTTTACTAGTAAATATAAATTTATTAAACATTTTAAGATAAACTTTTTAATAAACCTGAATTTTTATAATTTTTTTATGATTTAAGTCAATATGTAATAAAATTTTATGACGTGGCACCACGTGGCCGTCGTCTGTACGCCACGTGGGAGGCTACGTCGACTGGGCTTCGACTAAACCCAGTTCAAAGCCCACAAGGCATATTTTTAAAAAAAACTTATCGGGCAAAATACAAGCCCGATCCAAAAAAGGGCAAAATTTGAAGATGGGATAAATTAATGGGCAAAAAAAAAAAAATCGCCCATCTTTTTACTTCTTTTTTTTCTTAATAATTTTCACCTTAAATTTTGGACGGGTTAAGATGGCACCAGTAATAAATTATTTTGAGAAATAAAAAAGATAAGCACAAATATATTTTAGAATAATTTATATTGTTATTTTAAATAACAGACCCTTTCTTAATCTTTTTACTTCTTTTTTTTCTTAACAGTTTTTGCCTTTAATTTTGGACGAGTTAAGATAGCACCAGTCATAAATTATTTTTATAAAAAAACGTACAATTTGCCCCTTTAATTTGTTTTTGTTTAATATTGCATGTAACACGTGTTTTTATTACCAATTTTTCAGAATTTGATGAATAAAGTAACAGAGTTTCAATTATATGATGTATTACTTGACGATTCGGGTCAAATTTTCTATTTTCCAAATACATGGGCTATTTACTTATTTGTTTACACATTATTCTCAATTTTATCACTGTTTAATTATTTTTAATCTTACTGATTCTTTTTTCTTTTTGTTTTTTTTTCATCAGAGTATACATGGGCTATATACATATATGCTTGGGTCATCTCAATTTGTACTAATTTGTACGTAATCATTTACTGTTTAGCATTATTTCTATATATGTATTTAGGCATTACGTTCGTTGTCGACAAAAATAGTTACAAGATTCATTACGGACCGTCCCCTATAATTCATGGTTGATGGCAATGAAAAAACTTAATTCGGCTCATTTTAACTATTATTGGGGTCATTATCAATTGAACAAACAATGCGCCTGATATGGCATTTCCCGCATATTGGGCCAGACCCGAGACTGAGGGCCCGCCCACCGAGAACCACGCAACAGACATTCCAATGACCGAGGCGCCGAATGCAGATTTTCCCAGCCAGGAGGAGACAGTGCCCGCGGGACAAAGTGCCTTTCACCCCGCCGCCATAACCCCGTAGATGCAAGCTCAGATCAACGCCACTGTAAGAGCGGCGCTGGATTCCACATTGGAGACCTTGCTCCCACGTTTGGTGGAGCAGAGGCCAAAGGACATTCGGGCGAGGCCCCATGAATCCGGAGTGGGTGAGAGAGGGGCAATTCATGGATGCGACGAACAGAAGGATACACGCGACTTTTTCAGGGAAATATCGCCCGCTGCTTACGACAGGGTGGAAAGACGGGACCCCGGGACCCTAGATCGAGAGATAGCAAGAAAGATGGAGCAGTTTGACTGCGAGAGGGCGGAAATAGTCCGGAGAATGGAACACGGTCGTGACCGTGCCGAGGTTGCCTATTCGAAGAATGAGGATGCAGAAATACTGCGGGTAATCTCAAGGAGGATGGAGCAGCTAGACCATGAGAGGGCGGAGTTAACGAGGAAGGTGACTCAGAGACGTGGGAAGGGTCGCAGTAGGACCTCGTTTTCTGATGAGATAGAGGCAGAAGTACTGCACCGAGGAGACAAGATTCCAACCACAAAACCGTATGATGGGAAGAGTTTCAGAGGGATCACATCCACGCCGTGGAGAGTCTCTTGAACCTACAAGATTTTTCCGAGGGTATTAAGGCAAAAGTAATGGCGACGACACTAATAGGAGCAGCATTAGACTGGTTTAACAGAATTGAAGTAGGATCTATTTCGATCTTCGAGTAGATGAAGGAGAGATTGGAGAACCACTTTTCCAGTCAGAAACGGGTGAAGACAAGCATGTACCATCTGGAAGCGTTAAAACAGAAAGAGAGAGAAACTCTTGGCGAATTCATGAGCAGATTCAATGAGGAGCTGCTGAAGGTGGACAACCCCTACGGGGAACAAGTGCTGCAGACCCTATTCAGGGCAACGACACACAACAGATTCGCCAAAGAGTTGATCAAGCTCGCAGAACCTACCATCAATCGGATAAACGAGTTCGCGCATACTGTGATCTACGAAGACGTGATGATGGCAGCAAAGTTTAGACCCCAGGAATCCGGCCGGGAAAGGGGCAGAGAGCTATGGAATAAGAGCAGCAGAGGAAGAGACAGGTCCCCAAAGAGATATACCCCCCTCAATCGGGACATTCGCACTATCTTTGCCGTCGCGCAAAGCAAGAATTGGCTAAGTGCGCCTCGAAAAATCAAGGAGACGGATTTCACCAAGAAATCTAGACGCTACTGCGAATACCACCGCCAAAAAGGCCATGACACAAATGACTGTTATGACCTGAAGGATGAGATTGAGAGGCTGATTAGGGACGGAAGATTAATAGAATTCGTTAAGGCGAGCGGGCAATATGCTGAATCAGGAGAACGGTCCCAATCCCCGAGAAGGGAGGGCCTCAAGGCGATTGAGAATGGACAAGGACGCGATACGATGAATAATGTGCCGTCGAGGGGGATCATCAATGTGATAAGCGGTGGGACCGCATGAGCGGATTCCACCAATCAGAGAAAGAAGATAACTCGCGGATTGAACGAGGACCGATTCGTTGGATTTACAACGTTGATGGAGGACCTCCCAGATGAGGTCATCACGTTTTCCGGCAGGGACCTCTTGGATCTCAGCCCCGAAGCCATCCAGGCAGGCGAGCTCGACTGCCCCCTGGTTGTCCAGCTTGATATCGCTAACTACGCTGTACACAAGGTACTTATAGACAACGGTAGTTCCACCAACATTATGTTCGCGCATGCGTTGGAGAAAATGGCGCTCGGCCATCACATAGTTGAACAAGTCCGTACGCCACTGGTAGGATTTGGTGGAGCGGAGACAATTCCCCTAGGGCAAGTGAACCTTCCCACATCATTCGGACAAGAACCGCACAAGTGAACTATTAATGTTCAATACACAATCGTGGACCAACCATTTGCATACAATGTCATAATTGACAGACTGGCCCTGAACGCAATAAGAGCAGTGGTATCCACATTCCATCAGAAGATGAAATTCCCAGCAGGAGGAGGGGTCGGAGAAGTGGTCGCTAACCAGGAGGAGGCTTGGCTCTGTTACATCACTTCTCTTGCGTTGCCAAGAATTAGAGAAGCAGAGGAAGAAGCAATCGGACCAAATCAGGATCGGCAAGCTATGGAATGATCACCATGATGAACAACAGGACAATATTTTAGATTTTAGCTTTTTTTTTTAAATTATGCTTGAACATTTGAAACATTGCCCCACCGTGGGTTGGTCTGTAAACTTAAAACAGGGGGAACTACGCCGGTCTGATTCCCCACTCAACGGGATACGTAGGCGGGTTAGGTTTACCTAGCCCTCGACCATTATCTCTTATTTAGCCCCTTCGTGGGTCGGCATGTAACTTAAAACAGGGGGAACTACGCCGGTCTGATTCCCCATGCAACGGGATACGTAGGTGGGCTGGGTTACCTAGCCCTCGATCGTTATCCGTTATTACCTTTTCATTTGTTGCTTGGCGTAATCTCATATTCCATGCAGGGATATGTTCTAAGTGGACATTATAAAAGTGCAGATAATGGCACAATGAGTTGGGGAATATTCCCCTAAGATATATGTTTAACGCATCGCCCTCTTACAGGTACAACATGTACAAACAAATGCAACAGGACGATAGAACACAATGGAAACACTGTTTCTCGTATAAACTGATGTTTCCATATTGTGGGAACATCCCGCAGATAACACAAGCACATCATTTCTTGCTTCCGTATTAGCGTTTACATCGAAAATTTTTCTTGTCTGTGCTGTTTTACAGGGCTCAATGACCTACATATTCAACGATGACAGAGTCACCAAGAGACATAGTCAAAAAGACAACGCAAATGCTTGCCTACAACACAAAAAATATCCCCTGTGATAACGAGGTCGATCAAAAAATATCCCCTGTGATAATGGGGTCAATACAAAAAATATATCCCCTGTGATAATGGGGTCGATTCAAGAAAACATTCCCTGTGATAACGGGGCCAGTCCAAGAAAAATCCCCAGTGATAACGGGGTCGATTCAAGAAAAATCCCCTGTGATAACGGGGTCGATTCAAGAAAAAACTCCCTGTGATAATGGGGCCAGTCCAAGAAGAAATTCCCTGTGATAACGGGGTCGATTCAAGAAAAAATTCCCTGTGATTAGGGCTGTGCAAAAAGAATCGGATCGATCGAATCGAGTGAAAATCGATCGAATGATCCGATCCGAGGATCGGATCGAATATTTGATCCGACTTTTGATTTTTGCCTTAGGATCGAACCCCCATTTGATTCGATCCTCGATTTTAGAGGCTGAGAATTGGATCGGATTGAATACTCATCTTATTTTTTAAAAATAAATAAATATATAATAGTATATATAATATTATATTTTTATCTATAAAGCTAAGCCTATTAATGTTACTAAGATATTTCTATATATAATGTTAATATTATATTTTTATATATATGCATACCTAACATCTTTTTCTTGGTCCATTTGAATGCCACGTTTCTGTCTTTGAAAAACATATACAATTGTATATTTGTAACACCTTTCTCTCACCATATGAAAGTGAATTTTGTAATTCTGTAACTCTGTTTGAATGTTGTGGTTGGTCTCATTGATATTAAATTAAATAAGAAAAAAAGAAAAAAAGGATCGAAATCGAATCGAATCGGATCGAAATCGAATGATTTTGGATCGAATCGGATCGTTTTAAATTGATTCGATTTCGATCTTCATTTCTCCAGGATCGAAATCGACTTCCAGCCTCGATTCGAGCCGATTCGATCTGATCCGATCCAAATGCACACCCCTACCTGTGATAGCGGGGTCGATTCAAGAAAAAAACTCCCTGTGATAACGGGGCTAGTCCAAGAAGAAATTCCCTGTGATAACGGGGTCGATTCAAGAAAAAATTCCCTGTGATAACGGGGTCGATTCAAGAAAAAATTCCCTGTGATAACGGGGCCAGTCCAAGAAAAATCCCCTGTGATAACGGGGTCGACTCAAGAAAAAACTCCCTGTGATAACGGGGCCAGTCCAAGAAGAAATTCCCTGTGATAACGAGGTCGATTCAAGAAAAAATTCCCTGTGAGAACGGGGTCGATTCAAGAAAAAATCCCCTATGATAACAGGGCCAGTCCAAGAAAAATCCCATGTGATAACGGGGCCGGGTCAAGAAAAAATTCCCTGTGATAACGGGGCCAATCCAAGAAAAAATTCCCTGTGATAACGGGGTCGAGTCAAGAAAAAATCCCATGTGATAACGGGGTCGACAAAAAACATTGCAACGGCAGCGGTTTCCCTATGATAACATCCCGCACTTTGACACTTCAAGGAGAGGCAACAGTAACACAAGCAATCATACCATGGAATATGTATAAACAAATATGTATCAGGACACGCAGCAAAGATCGATTAAATTAACAGGCAAAACTATGAGTCATATTACAGAGGCAGCTGCGCCGAAAGAAAAAACACCACACTCTTCTGCTCGACTCCCAAAATCTCAACCCGGATAACGAGGGGCCCCTGGATTAACGCCAAACTCTTCTGCTCGATGATCTCGCGGTACTCCGCCTCTGGTTCTAAATCCTCGTCGTCATCATCGGAATCCTCAGGGAATTCCCCATTTGGCCCCTTCAACGGATTTATGGCCGAAGGGTTGTAACCATCCTTGAAACCACATTCCAACTGAATCTGACCTATGACAGAGGCCTTGGCTTCCTCCCGCTCGAGCAAGCCCCGCTCAGCACACATCATCTTATACGACCGACTCAGAAGGAACTGTTTGGCCGCACTAGTCAATTGGCTTTTACTCAGCGTCATGCATCGCAAGTGCCTTTCAGCCTGAGCTAATTGGTCCTTCAGAACTGCGACCTCAACTTCAAGTGCCTCCCGACGAGATGCCTCTTGACCAGCGATAAGCCGAGACTCATCGAGCTCTGCGATCAACCTTTTATTATCATTCAACATGCCTCCCACATTACTCTCGTTGGCCTTCAATATATCCATGGCCTCGTCTCTCTCATGCTGGAGCTGTACGGCAGCAACATGATCGTATTCGCCCAATTTCTCGAGCAAACCATTGGTAACTCGGAGCGACTCGGCGTGATCCGATTGGCCTTTAACGGCCATCGCCAAGAAACCTTTCAGAAAACCAGCCACCTGCACGTCCACAATAAGGACTTGATCGCTCAATCAAATGAAAACCCAAAGCAAATACACAGTGAATGGCATAAAGACTACTTACAGAGCGAAAGAGACCACTGTGATCGCCACTTGAACTACCCTCATCTGTCCTTCTCTTTCGCTCCATGGACGTCCCAACACCAACATCAAGTTGAGATTGCGAAGCATTACCCACCCCGGCAGTATTTTCACTCGAGGAGGGCACAGATTTCTTCGCATTCTTGCGCACGCCCTCACGACCCCTCTTCTTAACGAGTGGAGGGGCGTCATCCGTAGTGGTTTCGGCCCCCAGCTGTCTACGTTCAGCTATCGCATCCAGACTACAATACTCCACCAGCTCGGATGTGAAACACACAAAAGAGAGGATCAAGAAATAAATCAAGGGGAAAATATCAATTTCCAAAAATATAACACTTACCAAGCGTAGAGGGACCGTTATACCGCACGGGAGATATCCCACTTGCTCGCAAAACTACGTCACTACAAAGCAGGGTACCATCGTATGGATGGTTAATCAACTTCCTCAGAAACCCGAGACTGTGTGCACTAGGGCTGACAGCGACTCGTCTCTCATATCTGGTGTCTTCACACCACACGCTAGGAAGCGCATCAAACTCACCAGCCGTCCTCTCCTGGATGTACATATACTCGCACTTATTTCCAAGTCCGTAGCTAGATTGAGTATAGTGCACGAACCTAAGCCCCATCTGGGCTCGCACACAGAAAAACCCTCTATCACCACGCTTCCAATTGACCATAACACTAAAGAGCTCCCAGAACTCGTTAGCTCCACAAGGGGCACCCAACGCCCTCATAACACAAATGAAAGCTACAATGTAGCCCAGAGAATTGGGGGATAGCTGTCCCAAGAAGACCCCAATACTTGCTATAATAGCACTAACCGCAGGATCAATCGGGAAGCGCAGCCCGTTCTTGAAGTACTTGGCACTGACAGTAATGCAGCCTTTTGGTGGAGTATGCATTCGTTGATCCGCACTTGGGAATATGACCTTATACCCCTCGGGAATGTCATACTTGTTAGAATAATAACCAACATGATGAGGAACACGAGACGTCATATCCTCATATTTCTCTGAGGTCCTATATTTCGGGGGACTAACCTCAAAGCCCCATTCGTCCACATTAGGACCGGCAGCCTCAGGCGGAGTAGAAAATTCAGTACCGCCCTGTTCGCCAGTCAATTGATCAGGCCCAAACATCTCATTTTCAGAGAACTCCATTCAACCCTCTCCGAAATCCATCTCGGGCGAACCTGCGCCAACACTGTCTCCGACAAACGACATATTAACGCACTAAATGATGCAAATCAAAATCGAACAAGATATCAAAAATGGTATCGAATTTGATATCGAAAGTTAAAATCGAAGGAAGCTATCGAAACCGAGGTCGGATTCTATATCGGAAGTCAAATTCGATGTGTCTTTCGAATGGACAACGAAATTTCGCTAAAAGCCAAAGTGGGTTTTCACTTTCCCGACAACCTATTTATAGATATCGGAGATACTAGATCGAAACACAGTTTCGATCTCACATCGGTACTAATATTCGATGTACAGATAAAGGACATGGGGGCTGACATCATATCGAATATGAATTTCGACATCATGTCGAAGGTAAAAACCGACCTCTTACCCTACTACGCGAAGAGCCGCGAGAATATAACAACAGCCCCGGCAACCCCATCACAATTTTCAAGGAACCCAAATACTAAGGAAACTAGAATTCAAACGAGGACCTCAAACTCGGCGTTCATCACAAGTGCACTCCCCACAAGTTTGATCTCCGTCATTTGAACTGGCGGGACGAAGGGTACAGGTAACCCAAAAATTTTAAATTAAATTTGCGAATCCTTATCTCTAAGATAAGAATCCCCAAATTGGGGGACTACATGATATGGGCATTTCCCGCATATTGGGCCAGACCCAAACCAGGCCCATTTTTGACTATATCGGGGATCATATTCGACGTCATATCGGTAATAATCACCGATATGCTACTGTGGTCCCCGGACTCCGAGGTCTATAAATACACGGTGCCCGGATCCCAAAGTAAGCAATTATTATCCCTCAGTTACCACTCGTCAGATCGAAACATATTAAATTTGCGAATCCTTATCTCTAAGATAAGAATCCCCAAATTGGGGGACTACATGATATGGGCATTTCCCGCATATTGGGCCAGACCCAAACCAGGCCCATTTTGGACTATATCGGGGATCATATTCGACGTCATATCGGTAATAATCACCGATATGCTACTGTGGTCCCCGGACTCCGAGGTCTATAAATACGCGGTGCCCGGATCCCAAAGTAAGCAATTATTATTCCTCAGTTACCACTCGTCAGATCGAAACATATCACCGATATCCCTTTCGATATCTTATTCGATATCGGGACATCCACGTGCACCCGTGACACGTTATACCACCTCATCACCGACATCACATCGGGGGTCATCACCGACATTACATCGGGGGTCATCACCGACATCACATCGGGGGTCATCCTCGACATCACATCGGGTGTCATCCTCGACATCACATCGAAGGCGATCACCGACGTCCGTTCGATCTATTTACCGATATTCCACTCCCATCCAAGCATCGAAGCGTTGGGTCCGAGGTGTTCCGGACCAAGCCTACACGAGACACGTAGTGTAGGTCTGATTTGAGATAGACTTGTTGTATTGCTAGATCACATATTTGTAACCGACACTCGCATATATATATAAAACGATCTATTGCCAAATCAGCGCCACAACAAATCATCGAATGCATTAATTTAAAACATGAATATTCTTTGCAACCGTTCGGAGGTCGCGAATAACCCACAATGGCAACCGTTGGGCGATCACGAATGTGACGACCGCGCCCTACGAGCTTTGATCCGAACCGAGTTGGTTCGGTGGTGGCCAACCACTTTCTCTAATCCAGACTAAAGCGTAACTCATAGGAATGGGTCACACTTGTCCAGGATCAAAACCATACGTGTTTTATAAAATATATTTTGATATGTACTTCGGAAGTCTTGGTATTACAAACAATGTGACTATTTTAATAGTTATGCACTTGACAAAACATGAATATTCTAAAGTACACGCTTGAACAATTATTCACTTGATCCATGCTGCCATGTTGATTTTGTCCTAAGGGGGCAGAAGAAACGAGGAATAAGTCTTTAATGACTTAGTGAGATTCATATAAAAGATCTGTTAATGCAAGAATTAACTGTGATTTAGTGAATACATTTCGCGGAGTAATCTTACCGGTAGAAACAGTTCAACTAGATAATTTCATGTAGCAATGGTATTGGAATTTTCATACAATAGTTTAATGAACGTGTGCTTAACAATAAACAAATCTAACCATATGACTTCTAATATTGTACCTTATACCTCCCGACGAGGAGCGACCTTGCAAACAAATCAAGAGACATGCTCGAGTACATGTCGATCCAGCACGCGGGTTACAGCCAACTCCTGACTGCAAGCGGCGCCCAGATAGATGGGTATCAAGCGAAATTACTTAAACCGACAGTCTTTACTGCCCGGCAGTAAATCGACTCAATCCCTGGGCCCAACTTCCCAAATGCGTCTCAATGGGTATATATTAATATAAGTCAAAATATTTTGTGACACCATCGGACCAAAAAAATAGTTTAAAAAAGGATTCATATTAATATCTATCTATTACTAATATAAAGGAAGGCATTTTCCTCTTACAAAGGGCGGTTATTGGACCAAAACTTCCCCACTTATCTACTTTAAAAAAAAAATATACATCCGATTTTTCATTTAAAAAAAAAGAAAAAGAAAAAATTCTAATCCGTTCAAAATATAGAAAAAAGAATAATTTTAAATTTTGGACACACGTTCTCCATCTCTCTCTCTCTCTCCTCAATTTCTAATTAACTTAATTCTATTCTTTAAAAGTAATTGCACTTGACAAAAATCTATCGGTTCTATTTTTACCTCAAATTTGAAATAGAACTACCCTTAAAAATCTCCACTTTTTCAGCAACAATCAAACCACTTCTCCCTAATCCCTTTTCCCCGTGTGTTTCTCATTCATATCTGTAACTATTTTTTCAACATTTCGTTTGATTTCTTTTTATCTTCATGATGGGGATATTTTAGGATTGACCCAATACCTCATATTGGGCCAGCCCAACAGCATCAACCTACTTTAAAGTACATCGAGCATGGCCTATTCGATGTTTGATGTACATCGAACGACTCTTGTTCGATGCGTGCATCAAACTAATCCGATTCGATGTGCACTCTACAACTGTCATTGGGGCCCGCATGATGGTGGCTATATATACCCCGTCCCCTTGTAGTCCGTGTACATTTTTATTGGGACAATCACTCTGAGCTACTCAATATCGAACGACTAAGCATTCAATACTGACCTAGATCGAACATACAAAATTCGATATACATCTGAGTCGAACATTGAACATTCGACACACTATTCAAAGAAGGGTACCAAATTCGATACGGAATACAACATCGAACCTGTTAGATTCGATACAGAACCTCTACAATATTTCCAGCATCAAACAACAGCAATTCGACACATGTGCTTCGAACGCCCTAGATTCGACACGTATCATTTATCTTGTAATTTACCTATTAAACCTAGTAAGCTTGTAATAGGTGTTCCAGACCAAGCTAGTCCGATCATTAATTGATTAGCATTATTTTGGCTATTTATATAATCCAATTGTATTATTTTATTGTGTTCTATTACCTTGACGAAATAAGACCAAAATATTGGGGTTGTCTGTGGGAACACCGCATATTTCTGGTTTATTAGATATGGCATCTAAAATTACAACCCAATCGAAAAGCAGACGCTTAGAGGATATGAACGAGGAAGTTGATAGGGCTTCAACAAGCTGAATGGTCCCGAAAAATGAGCGACCACTGACTGTGCCTACTGAAGTGCCAACACCAGCAAGAAGGGAGGTACCAGTAGAAGAGGTGCCGATAGAGGGTGCTGGGGCGACAGGGGCAACCGCAGCGACAACATCAACCCTGAACATGACGAGACAAGAGATTATGGACGTCGTGAAGACTGCCATGGCCGAATTTTTGGCACTTGCACCGCAAATGCAGGCGCCACCACCGGCAACGCATGTGGGGGTTGAGAATGAACAAGGATCCTCGGCTAGAGCTTCGAAGGAAGCTGAAAAGGAGAAGACCCGCCGTGACGACGAAAGGAGCAAACTTTCCTCTAGAGGAGTGCAGGGTAGAGAAAAGTCGCTCCGCAAGGACCAAGCTGGAGTGCCCAAGTCAATAGAGGTGCAATCGAGAAGGCACCGTGAAACAAAGAGGAAAGAGGAAAGAGGAAATCAACAAGAGCAACCCACCAGGAGGGAAGATAGGGAAGACATGAGACATGAAGAGAGTCACGATTCCCGAGAAGTGGAAAGGCTTGAAAGAGAGATAGCCACGACTGAAGGCCATAAGCAGCCGGGAGGAAGCGTTCTAAGGGGTAGTCCGTTTTCAGAAGAGATCGAAGCTGTGATCTTGGGACAGGGAGAAAAGATCCCTGAATTGAAAACCTACGACGGGAAATCTGATCCCCACGATCACCTGTTTCACTTGGACAGTAAATTGTCTTTGTATGATTTCAAAGAAGTCATGCAGCAAGGATATTTGCAACCACCCTAACTGGGGTGGCAATGGATTGGTTTACATGGATTACGCCGGGATCGATTAAAAATTACAAACAGCTGATGGGAATGTTCAAAGATCAATTCTCAAGTTAGGCCAGATTAGTTTTGGATCACTCCCATCTTTATGCCATGAAGTAGGGGACCAACGAGAGCTTGAAAGACTTCATGAGACGCTTCAATGAGGACCTACTCAGGGTGGACAGTCCAAGTGGAGAGATGGTGACGAGCATTCTCTTTCAAGCGACTAACAATACCACATTTGGAGGGGATTTGATCAGATATAAACCCACCACAATCGAAGCTATCAACAAGATAGCACATGGTGTGGTTCATCTGGAAGAAATGATGGCGACTAAATCACCCAATGTCGTGTCTCAGAGAGAGAAGGAGCGGGGAAGGGAAGACCAAAGCCGCAACTACAACAACAACAACATGAGCAAGAACAACAGGTATTGGGACACATCCCCCAAGCGGTACACGCCTTTAAATGCAAATATCATGACAGTGTACGGGGTGGCAAAGAGAAAGGGGTGGCTGAAAGAGCCTAGGCAGATGAAGGACTCAAAAGCAACAAGATACTCGGCCCACTACTGCAAATACCACAATCAGATGGGGCACGACACATTGTATTGCAAGGATCTCAAGGAGGAGATTGAACGATTGTTGAAGGATGGAAAACTGGTGGAGTTTGTCAAAAAAATGAAAGAACAAGATGATGGTACGGACATAGAAAGAACACCCTCCCCCAGAAAGGATAAGCAGAAGATGATCAAACAGCTGCACTACTGCGAGTATCCACGAATTGCGGGTGACAATATCAGAAAGGCCATGATAAACGTGATATCGGGAGGTCCTGGGGGGGGGGGGGCAGATTCCACCAACACCTGAAAGAGAATTTCGAGGCTAGTTTTGTCAGATAAGTTTGTCAGCATGGAAAACATACTGAGGATCGAGGAGATGCTGCATAAAGAGGCCGCCTTCTCTACCGCAGATATGCGAAAGCTGAAACCCGAGGCCATTCAAATGGAAAATCTGGATTCCTCGTTGGTGATAACGGTGGATATAGCCAATTTCGGCGTTACCAAGATGTTGGTAGATGCAGGCAGCTCGGTCAACATTTTGTTCAGCTCTACTTTGGACAAGATGGGGTTGAACAGCGAAACTCTGGAACCAGTGAGAACTTCGCTTAGCGATTTTTGGGGGTCCAGAAATTGTACCCCGTGGAATGCTTGTGCTTTCAACTTCCTTTGGAACTGCGCCACAGAGGAGAACACTCTTGGCAAACTATCTGGTTGTCGACATGCGCTTCGCGTATAACGACATCTTAGGAACGCCCACTCTGAACGCATTTCAAGCACTGCCCTCGAGTTACCATCAGATGGTGAAGTTTCCTACTCCTGCATGTATAGGTGAAGTGATCAGTGATCACATTGAAGGATGGAAGTGCTACGTGAATTCACTTCGTTCTCAACCACAACAGGAGCAAGAGGCGGTAAAGGCGTTAGTCTCATGCAGATGGAGCACATCAACTAAGGGCTTCGGTTTAATATTTTGCAAGCCGTTAGTACCCCGAACATTTTTAAACAACATTTATTCGTCCTCTCAGCCGTGACAAGCTTGAGGGGCAAAATGTGTAATAACTTAAAATAGGTACACTGAAGACTTGAGCCTGGGGCCAATTTTAGGAAGCACATCAGGCCGAGCTATTAAATTAGGCTCCGCTCTATCCCATTATTTAAATATGTCTCCAAGAGAGATATTTTGAAAAATTATCTCAGGTCACATAAATTACTCCATTGAATCTCCACGTGAGATAACATCATTAAATACTATTTAAAAAGGGACTGAGACTCTGTCTAAAACGGCACGAGATACCGCACTCCCTCAAAAATAAAAAAGGGACGGAGACTCTGTCTAAAAACGACACGAGATACCGTACTCCCTAAAGGGACGGAGACTCTGCCTACCACGGCACGAGATACCGCACTCCCTTAAAAATAAAAAAAGGGACATAGACCCTGTCTAAAAACGACACGAGATACCGCACTCCCTAAAGGGACAAAGACTCTGTTTACCCCGGTACGAGATACCGCACTCCCTAAAAAATAAAAAAAGGGAAGGAGACCCTGTCTAAAATGGTACGAGATACCGCACTTCCTCAAAAGGTAAAAAAGGACGGACACTCTGTCTAAAACGACACGAGATACCGCACTCCCTAAAGGGATGGAGACTCTGTCTAAAATGACACGAGATACCGCACTCCCTCACAATATTTAAAAAAGGGACGGAGACTCTGCCTAAAATGGCACGAGATACCGCACTCCCTCAACAATTAAAACGGAACAGAAATTCTGACTAAAAATGACACGAAACACCGTGAACCCCTGAATAATAATGAGACATACAGAACTGCCGCTCTTTTAAATCATTCTTATTCAATTAAGTCGGACTATAGGCTTACACATACATCGAAGCAAAACAATCATGATTGTGAAAGGATGCGCACGTTGTCAAAATAAAGTAAAAAGCGATGAAAGCAATTGAAAGAAAAGGCATCAATATGCGCCCCGGATCAAGAAAATATTGTAACAAGTCAAAATGAAGGACAAGCATACAATAATTACGAATAGTTCAAAATGTAAAAGGCGACGTAGCGCCACAAATTAGCAGATTAAAAATTGTTCACAAAAAAGAGAAATAAATGCGAAAGCTTTCAGGCTTCAACCTCAGTTTTTATCCTCGTCATCGGAGGAAGGATACACTGCAGGCATGGGGGGCAGGGGCGAGAGATCGCGAAGGACAAGGTTTTCGTCCTCCAGAAGAACAGCGAACTCGTCAGGAGAGCCAGGCTGAGCATTGGTCGAGGGCGGCAGATTCTCTAAATTAGGCCCAAGAGTAAGATCCAACCACTCCGGCTTGAAACCACCCCGGACGTACCTCGTCTGGTAGAACTGGTGGACAGTCAAGTCCTAAGCCTTGCGAACCTCGCGATGACACCGGCAAGCGCTAATCTCTTGGATGGTGCCACTTCGAAGGAACCCCTCAACAATTTCCACCTTCTTTTGAGCGGAAACCTATACGAGCACAAAGGAAATAAATAAGAATATAAGAATATTTACAAAAATGCAAAGACTCAAGATTCTTTACCTCATTAAGGCCGCGCAAATATCCAGCACTATCGGCGTGGTAAGCTTTCTCCTTCTCTGCTGCCACCTCCACCTCGAGCTCGGTGACTCGTTTCGTCAGCTTCTCTTTGCTGACCGAGAGATTGGATACTTGCAGTCAGAGCTGATCAACAGCCTCCTGCGCGTGCTTCGCTGCCTCCCTATCAGCGTTGGCCTTTGCGGCATACTCTTTGACCTTCTGCAAGGCCTTCTCTTTAGCATCCAGAGCAGCCCTTAAGGCTTCAACATCTCCACCATGGAGCTCGCCTCTATTCTGTGGCTGTCCACTTGTGGCCATTTCATGAGCATGGACCAGCGCCGCAAACATGGCGTCCACTATTCCGCCACCCTAAGGATAATAAGCAATCAAATCAACATTCACACCACAAATACAAAAACAATTCACTCAGGGAGAAGTTTTTATTACCGCCGTCAATAGATGGAGAGCGTTACGCTCCACCATTTTCCTCTCTTCGGCAGAAACCAAATGAGGCACAGCAATGTTGGGGAGAAGAGTATTTAGAGCGTCGATGGATGCAGCCTCTGAGATTTCATATCCCCCAACTTGGGCACGTGGACCCTGGCTAGATCTAACTATAGCATTTCGCCCCATTGCATGAGCAGGGCCACTTTCAGCGCTCGGACCACCTGCATGAACAACAGTTGGGATAGCCCCTCCAGTTTGAGAGCGGGTCGGTTGGACTCTTCTCCTCTTGGTCTGGGTAACGCCTTCGGTATTGTCACCTAGACCAGCCGCCATACTTTCAGAAGCCTCCGCATGGCTAACCTCAGCAGCACCGGCGCAGTATTGTAATTTTCTCCCAGAATATCCTCGAAAGGATCGACATGGGAATCGGCAACGACAGTGGCTGAGGGCTCAGCAATGGGTTTCTTGCCCTTATTCTTCCTTTTTCGTGGAGGAGGAATCTCCCGAGCAGTGGTGGTTTGAGAGCTTGCCTGATCGGCAGCAATGGCTCGGTTTATACGGGCGTGGCGATCCATAATAAATTGTCCTGCAAGAATATCACATCATTAGAATATTAATATTATCAACATAAATCAAAATATCAAAAAAGATGCGAAATTATACGAAGAGTAAATCTCCCTTTATACGAAACCGGAGATAAACCAGCTAACGATAAGACTCGACTTTGTACCAGTTTCTTGACATCAAACTGTTGATGTCGCACTAAGTTTGTGATAAACTCGCAATCCCATGAAGTCATAGATATATCGGGGGGTATCGCCACCCTTGATCCGGTATACCAATCGCGGCGATATTGCCTGAATTCGCCCTCGTAGCTCTCTTCGATATAGAAATACCGTTTTTCCAATCTTTCTCGTACCTCGTAGCTTCGCCATTCAGGAACTTACAGTGTCGTTGCGCTTTAACATGGTAGAACCCTTCCTCTTGCCTGGCAATCTCAAACAAGGTATAGAACTCGTTGGGACTTTGAGGTTCACCCAACGCTATCAAGACAATAATGAAACCTATCATGTTCCCATAAGAATTTGGGGTAAGTTGTCCTGGGACGAGATCCATAGTCCTCAAGAGCATTCTAAGTTCAAATGGAACTGGGAAGCGAAGCCCATTCAACAGCTAGCCTACAAATACAGTCATATGCCCGGGCAGCGGGGTGTGCATACGGCCATTTGGCCCGGGAAGAACAATTTTATACCTATTCGGTATATCAAATTTCTCGCGCAGTGCCTTACGACTAAGTTGGAAGCGGGAGACATACATATGATACGCCGTCCCTGCAACCTCGACGTGATCATCAAACTCCCTGTTGATGTATTCAACGTCTTCATCGGCCTCACTGAGGGCGCGGTTATCCCATGATGATGACGCTTGAGAATTATTGCTTTCATCCTGAGGCACCGCGTGCTCAGCGTTAGCACCAGGATTGTTACCCGCGGGTGAACCAATAGCTTCTATATCAATTAGCTCAATTTCATTTATTGCGGCTATATTCGAGCCCGCGGGAGCATTGGGTGGGCCCACCACACAGTTGGTCGAACTAGAGCTTGAGTCAGTACTCGACTCACTCCAAGAAGTTGATTCAATATTCACCATCGTAGACGAGAAAGGACTGAAATAAATTAAAAAGAAAACAAATCTGATTGCAGACGAATACGTCACTTTCGGCTCTCATAACACTCTCGCAATGAACCTAAAGTGGCTATTTATTAAAAAGATATAAAAATCTCATAGACAAGAGCATATTAATTACCTTGATTGATTATGCGAGAGCAGCAACATTTGTTCGATCGATTAGCCTGATAAATGAAAACAAAGGTGACAAATGTTAAAATCGCAAGAATAATATCAGAACAATCAAGCTAAAACGGAAAAAATATTCTAAGGCACTGCATCAAATGCTTTTCGTTCGATGCCAAGAGCATCGAACCAAAGTTGTTCGATGCAGGCCACATCGAACAAGTCCTGTTCGATGTGGCTTACCCGAGAGAGTAAGTTCGCAAGGAGGAGAATGAGCTTCTCGCAGCACTCTCCCCTTTATATAGGCAACAGAAGGCCCATCAGGCCCACAACAGATTAAGCATCGAACGAGTGCATCGAACGCAACTCGTTCGATCTATCGTAACTAGAGCATCGAACACATCTTGTTCGATGCGCAACATCATTTTTTAATAACAATTACAAACTATTTAATTTTAATCCGTTCAAAAGTAACATATGATTAAGAATATCTCTAACCAATACAAAAAACCTTATCAAGGTGGTACGCAGCCAACCGCTTCCATATCAACTGCTTATTTTTTATAAGTTTGGAAGCCGCTCTCTATCGACACCGTCTCCCAAACTGGGGGGACTATGTGATGGAGATATTTTAGGATTGGCCCAATACCGCATATTGGGCCGGCCCAGCAGCATCAGCCTACTTTATAGTACATCGAACAGGGCCTATTCGATATTTGAGGTGCATCGAATGACTCTTTTTTGATGCGTGTATCGAACCAAACCGATTCGATGTGCACTCTACAGCTATCATTAGGGCCCGCGGGACGGTGGCTATATATACTCCATCTCCTTGTAGTCCGTGTACATTTTTATTGGGACAATCACTCTGAGCTACTCAATATCGAACGACTGAGCATTCGATACTGACCTAGATCGAACATACAAAATTCGATTTACATTTGAGTCGAACATTGAACATTAGACACAGATGGTTTGGTCATGTTAAACGCAGACCCATAGACGCACCGGTATGACGAGTTGAAGATCTCGACTTAGGACAAACGACTAGAGGTCGTGGGAGACCGAAAAAGACGTGGATGGAGGTCATACGGAACGACATGAAGCTAAAACATCTAAATGAAGACATGCTCGCAAACCGAAACCTATGGAGACAGAAGATTCATGTTCACGACTCGACGTGATTCATTTATGGTTCATATACCCTACCCCAATTTAATTGGGATTACAGGCTTGGTTGTTGTTGTTGTTGTATTGAACATTAGACACACTATTCAAAGAAGGGTACCAAATTCGATACGGAATACAGCATCGAACCTGCTAGATTCGATACAGAACCTCTACAGTATTTCCAGCATCGAACAACGGCAATTCGACACGTGTGCTTCGAACGCCCTAGATTCGACACGTAGCACTTATCTTGTAATTTACTTGTTAAACCTAGTAAGCTTGTAATAGGTGTTCTGGACCAAGCTAGTCCGATCATTAATTGATTAGCATTATTTTGGCTATTTATATAATCCAATTGTATTATTTTATTGTGTTATATTACCTTGACGAAATAAGACCAAAATACTCCATTTGATTCCCAATTAGAAAGGTACAATGTTATTGTTAGGAAATTGCCCGTATGCTTTATCCTGTGTTGCATATAAATATATACATGTTGGATTGAATAATCTATTTTATTACTCTTACCAAATTTTCCTTCTAATTTTACTAGATTTTGCAGACTTGGAGGTTCTCAAGAGAGAAAGGGGTTAAAATCTTCGAATTTCTGATTCTATTAGTTCTAATGTAAAGATCAAGCAAATAATCTTTTCGTCGTACTGTTATATATTTAGTAAATATATAACACTCTGACAGAAAGAAGTTTCAATGGCAAAAGAACTAGGACAAGTTAAAATTATATAGATTTCATTATCTTAAGTATTTCTGGAATTATGTTTTATGTTTATATATATATTGCACTAATTATATGATTCTTGATATTTTATGTAGGAGGCATGCAGTAGAAGCAATTAACAGTTTGAAGGGAATCAAAACAAGCTTTGTCTTACAATTAGGTGTAATTATGAAGCTTATCGGTCATGGGGAAGCGATAATTTATTGAGGAAATCCAAGCTATTGTTATTGACCATTTCTTTTAAGAAACAGTGTGTTACTTGATGAATCTAAAGTTTAGATCGACACGATGTGTGTGTACATATTTATTGTGTTTATACATATTTTTTATTAGATGGGTTTTATGGTTTCGGTTGTTTTGGAAGTTTTCGAAGTAAAAATCACAGTTACTTTTGATGATATATATTTTTTTTTTCAGATTTTGAGGTAAGAAATATCTTATCTTTACATAATTAATTTTGTAAATTAATATTGCAGATAAATTTATTGTTGCTTTAATATAATTTAAAAATACACGAAACCTTATTCAAAACACCAACGAAAAAAGTTGTTTTACACGAAAAAAGTACTCACGAGAATTAATCAAATTACAAATACTTTTCTATGGCCCAATAATTTTAATAAAACTCCATAAACTGTGCAGAAAAACTATGCAATAAATAATAATTTTGCACTAACTCGAATTTGCACGCGGAGGAGGTGGCTAGTAAGAAATAAACAAATAAACTAGTAAACTGGATAATACCTATTGCTCCTTCAGCTACATGTCTCGAACATAGTTCGTTGCTCTTTGCACAATTCAAGAACCAGCAGATGAGATCCAAATAGTGGGGAATTACCATGATTATAAATCAATATGATAAATAATAAATGATTGGATATGATTTAACGATAAGTAAGAAAATCACGTTATGAGCTGCGATGCAAAAATATGAATATGATGAAATATAGGTTGTTCGAGGTTTGGTAACGTAGTAGTGGCTTTTCTGTCCAAGTTCCTTAGGGCCGGATGCCAAACAGGGCTAGAACAAATCATAATGGAACCTCACCTTTACTTGTACGGAGAACCTTGATGTCGTTGATTAGTTCGTCAAACGTTTAACAAATTTAAATAATATTAATCAACTGAATTTATAATTCACCACAACAAATATTAGAACTTTTTCTTCAGTTCTGGTGTTGGTGAAATTGAGAACGTTCTGGTTAAGAATGCTAGTTACAATGTAAATCTTAGTAAATAAATAGACACGATGAGTCACAGAGCCAACCGAAGGCAAAATAGAGGGATACAAATAAGATGGAACAAAAAGAAGCCACAGGGAAATCATAGGAGGATTGGGAAAATGTAAAATCAAATAAGTCAAAAAGAATAGAACAATACAAAAATAAGAAGAATGGGAAACAGGCCCAAGGGGGTAATGGAGGAGGATCCAAAAAGGCTTTAGGTCCTAATGGATAATCTCAATTTTTGTGGGTGGAACTTGAGAGGATTGAATGATCCTCTCAAGCAAGAGGACTAGAAACAGGCCATGAGGGAGAACAAATGCAACTTTGGAGCAGTTATAGAGACTAGACTAAAGAAGGAAGGGTTGGAGAAAATAAAAAAGAAGTTTGGGGACCAGTGGATAATGGAAGACAATATTGAGGAAGCAAAGAACTGTAGAATTTTGTTGGTTTGGGAGGATAGCAAGGTTCATATTGATATTCTAAGGAAGACAGATCAACTGATTCACAGTAGAGTGAAAACATAAGATAAAAAATGGGAGCTCCTTTGCACTTTCATTTATGCTCATAACAAGATGGAGGAAAGAAAGGCCCTGTGGAAGGAATTAGAGGGGCTACAGAAAAACATCAACACACCTTGGATTCTCCTGGTGATTGGAATGTGGTACTAAGTAAAGAAGATAAATGGAATGAACAGAGAGGAGAAGAGCAGGTGGGAGATGAACTCAAGGAAGTTTTTCATAGAATGAAGTTTCAAGATCACCAGTATTGTGGGCCAAAGTTCACATGGACAAATGGCCACACATACTGTAAACTGGACAAAGTGGTTATTAATCAAGAATGGATGGAAGCAAGGTTTGACTCTAGTGTGAACTTCCTTCCCCCAGGTATATCTGATCATGCCTTGGGTTATGTCAGAATATCAAATGAGAACATTAAGAAAAATGTCCCTTTCAGATTCAAGAATGCTTGGGCCCAGTATAGTGAATTCATTCCCATTGTAAAAAAGGCCTCGGTGTGTGAGGTACGGGGTTGCTACATGTACCAGCTTGTCAAGAAGACACAAAGAGTCAAGGAACTGCTCAAAAACCTAAACAGTAGAAAGTTTAGAGACCTGAAAAAGAAGGCAGAGGAGAGTCTTAAAAATTTGAAGGACAAACATGAGCAAATCTTCTTAGATTCAACTGGCATAGAAGGCCAAAGAGAGGTTCATAATCTTACGGAAGAGTATGAGGATATTAATAGGAAATTTATGAGCCAGATAAGCCAAGCAGCCAAAATGGAATGGATTAAAGATGGAGACAGCTGCTCAAGATTATTTTTCAACAGTATAAAAATGAGGAGAAAAAATAACAGTATTCTAACCATTCTAAACAATGAAGGGAAGGTGCTTACTAATAGAGAGGAGATCATAAATCACATTATCCAGTTCTATACAGAGTTATTGGGGACTGAACATGGAATTGAGGAGTTTGATCAGGGGACCAACCAACAGGGCCCAAGAATGACTGAGGATATGAATAGGATCATTACAAGGCAATGTACAGATGATGAAATAAAAAGAGCACTCTTAAGCATGAATGATCAGAAAAGCTCAGGACCAGATGGGATGGGGTCTGGTTTCTACAAAGCTAGCTGGAAGGAGACATGAAGTTTGGTGTGTGCTGCTATAAAGGAGGTGTACCAATCAGGGAAGTTGCTTAAACAAATCAATACAACTGCTGTTTGTTTAATTCCTAAAATCCCTCACCCTTCTAGAATTACTGAATTTAGGCCCATCTCTTGCTGCAATGTTATCTACAAAACCATCACTAAGATCCTTGCAAATAGAATAAAAAATATGATGCCTGAGCTTATTCTTTCAAATCAATCTGCTTTTGTACAAGGCAGAGACATGTACCAAAGCATTTTTTTAGCTCAAGAATTAATGAGAGGTTATGGTAGAAGAAATACTTCTCCTAGGGGCATGCTAAAAATAGATATCCAAAAGGCCTATGATATTGTTAACTGGAAATTTCTTGAAAGTGTTCTAAGAAGCTATGGGTTTGATAAGAAGTTTGTAGATTTGATTATGCTTTGTATTACTTTCCCGAAACACTCATTTTGTATCAATGGGAGCCTTGAAGGAAATATAGAAGAGAAACAGGGGCTAAGACAAGGAGACCCTTTATCTCCCTATTTGTTTGTGTTTTGTATGGATTATCTAGCCAGATTACTTAAGAATAGAACTGAGAATAATAGAAGTTTTCATTTCCATCCTAAATGTAGCAGAACTAACCTTAACCACTTGACTTTTGCAGATGACCTCTTACTCTTTTGTAAAGGGGATGTGGAATCAATGAAAGTCCTAAAAAATGCAATGGAGGAGTTCTCAAGCATGTCAGGGCTGAAAATAAGTACTGCAAAGAGCAATATTTTCTTGGCAAAAGTAAGTAATGAGGAGAAGGAGAGGATAAAGAAGGTATGGGGCTTTAGTGAGGGAATTTTACCAATAAGGTACCTAGGCATCCCCCTGAGTCCTAGAAATCTTAAGATTGCAGATTATGATAGCCTGATAAAGAAGATGGTTGGTAAGATCCAAAGTTGGCAAGCAAGAAATTTGAGCTATGCTGGTAGACTCCATATGATTAAATATGTGCTTATGAGTATTCAAAATTCCTGGTGTCATATCTTTATTATACCAGTGGGTGTTATTAAAAAAATTGAGAAGATTTGCAGGAACTACTTGTGGACAGGGAAAGAGGAAGGAAAAAAGAGCTTGGTGGCATGGAAGCATATATGTCGAGAATATCAAAATGGAGGGCTACAAATCAAGGAGATACTAGGATGGAATAAAGCAAGCATGGCAAAGCACATCATGAATTTGAACAAAAAGGGAAGTGATAAGACCATGTGGAAGAAGTGGATGGAGGCCTATAAGCTAAAGGACAAGAATGTATGGAAGTGGAAAAGAAAGACATTGATTCACCCTGGTGGAAGCAGCTATTGGAAATTATAGATAACATTAGACAAGTGATGCCTAGAGCAAGGCAAATGGAGGAACTCAGGGCAGGAAAGATGAATGGGGCTCAAGCTTTATATTCACTTTTGATCCCAGCAAAACAAGAGGTAAATTGGTGGAAACAGGTATGGAATTCCTACTCTACTCCAAAAACAACATTTATCAATTGGTTGGCTGTACAAAAAAGGCTGGCCACAAAAGATAGAATTACGAAATTTGGAGTGGTGACTGGTGAAAAATGTGTTTTATGTGAAGACCAACCAGAAAGTCATGATCATCTATTTTTTCATTGTGTGTGGTCTGATGAAGTCTTGTCTAGAATTCTGAAATGTACAGGTATGAGAGTAAATATAGGAGGACTGGATGATTGGATTAGAATGTTTCACCAGTCAAGGGCCCATGAGACACCTATCTTCCAAATAAGAGCTGCAATAGTGGGAGAGGCTGTGGCTGACATCTGGAAAGCTAGAAATAAAAGAATTTTTGAAAACAAGGGGCACACAGCCTAACAGGTTAGTAGGGAAATAAGCACAGTAATAGCACGAAGACTACAAAAGAAGGTAGGTAACAATAGCAATAGACTAACTAAAGCTATAACTATTAAATTACAAAATTTATAAGTGACTTTGAAATTTAACTGTATAGTTGGTACTGAGATGTTTATGCAGGATAGATTGAAGATTCACTCAGAGGCATACATGGGAAATTGGTATACATTTCTTCTCTCACTCTCACTCTCTCCAATCCCCCAAAATGAGGCAGTTGATCTATAGCACACCAATTGAAGGAGCAAACTGGGCTACTCTATAATAGCCAGAGGATTAGCCACAGTCCTAGACTGGAGCTAAGGAAGAGGAGGGCTATTATAGCTAAATGATGTGCATGTCAGAGGCACTAGAGGGGTAGGATAGGGCTGGTATCTTAGTGGGCTTTATCTTGAGTCATAGACATAGGCTAGAGCTTGGATATTCCCGTGCTTGTTGGATATATCAGCTTTGAATGTTAGAATTGTGCTACTTTGTGGGCCTGGCCCATAGCATCTCTCTAAACACTCCGATTTGGGCTCTAATAATATTTTAACTTTCTGCGGAAAAAAAAAAAAACACATAAGCTTAATTTATGTCGTTATACAAAACATGAAAATCTTTGATGATGAATTGAAAAACGTAAGGTTCAGTTAAATATCAAATATCAATTAGATTAACCCACCTTATTGATATCTCAAAAATTATCTTAAACAAACATATGTTCAAACTTATAACTGTAAGTAATATATTTTCATGTTAAAGTCATTTTCAACGATAAGTAACCGTAACAAGTAAAACTTGAGTATCTATCTAATTTGATGCATAATCAATTCTTAAAACTTATTACTTAACTAACTCTAAGAAACTCGTTTTTTTAGCCTTTAATCAATTCAAAACTTTTAAGAACCACACATCAAATAAGTAACATATGAAGTAACACCTTAAAAGGTATAACTTAGTCAATTATTATTTTATTTTACATAGTTAGTTTAAAATGCACATAATTATGTTATAACTTAAATATAAAGATATAAACATGGGGAATTTATCAAAACTTGTGATACGAAATATTTATTATGGTAATAATCTTATTTGATGGTTAGGTTTTAAAGAGGGAAGAATAATCTTGTAAGACTTATAAAAGTAGTATGTTAAACATGGTAAATCTGTCATTTAAATGCTATAAATAAAATCACAAAAATATCAATTCATGATTATAAATTATAATAATATAATTATAACTAATACTATACCATGTTAAATTCATGTGTGTGATAAATACTTGAATTATGATGGTGGTTTACCTTATAAACTAAGAAAATAAAGGTTGTGCCAAATAAAGTGAAAAATCACCGCAATTTTGGTTTTACCTTTGATCGGACATCCAAATGAAATTGGTTTCAAATCCTTTTACGGTATCTGATTTCTAATGCCATGATGAATTTGTGTACCCAAAATTTTGTGAAAGTACAAAGGTTTGCTATGCTAAATAATTCTTGCAACATAAGAGTTGTTATCGGATTTCTTGGCAGTAGTTAACGAAATGTATTACGGACTCCTAGACCATATTATTTGAGAAATATGTCTTCATACAAAACATGGAAAACAACATGAAGAGTATGCAACCGACAAAGTGCAAATATAGTTTTTCTACTATTTATTATGATTTTTCTAAGGTGCAGAACAAAATCGATATTTTATGCATATTAAGGGTTTTGGGGTGTTTTGGGTAGAAAATAACGAGATAAAAATTTGGAACAATTTTTTCCCGAACCAAAACACAAAAAGGAACTGCGTTTCATTCAAGAACAAATCATATTGAGTTAAAAGTTTCACTACATACGGTATCTCTTGGAGATGAAGATTTTGCAGCTAATGAAGATTCGAAATACTGAAATCCTGTTGATATGTTGACTAAAGTTGTGACCTTAGAAAAGTTGAAGCTTTGCCTGGCTTCAACTGGCCTTCAAATTTGAAGAAATTCGAGGATTGGAGATTCTAGAGTTGGTGGATTTCTATGATGATGGCTCATGATGATGACATTGATGAATGTGATGAAGGTCTTGGTTCGTGGGAGCAGTTCGGGTGGTTCAGTCTCCAAGTGAGAGATTGTTAGAATTGTGGAATAGTGAGAACGAAGAGCAGATCAAACGTGCAACCAGGGAGTGGCGCTATAGTGAGGCGCTACGGTGGTGATTGTGCCTGTGGGGCGCTATCGGAGTCTGATCGCGCCTGGGTGGCGCGACGAGCAGAGTTTGTCCAGGCACTGGCGATATAGGAGCTGTGATGTGGTTTTGATCGTGCTCATGACGCGCTATATGCTCATCATACGCCACAGTTTCGACCCATCTCGATTATGATGCCCTAGCAGCAATAAATATATAATTTAGACGTCTTTGTAAAGTGCGGCACATACAGAGAGAGATAAAAATAAGAGAATAAAACACTTGTGAGATTAAGAGACATTATGGGAGATTGTTCATATGCGAGGCACACTTATTTGTAATTGTAAATCGCTCATCATCATCATAGTCAAACTGGGTAAACAAATTATGTCTTGCGTGCTGGTGGTTATTTATTACTTTCGATTATGCGTGTTTCTCTGTTCTTGTTGTGATTTTATATTTTTCCTCCGCAACATTTGGTCCTTTCTGCTGATGTGCTATCTCGTTTCCTCACTCGACCCGGCTAGGTTATGGTCTGAATCCACTATTAACCTTGCCAACTTGATCCTTATTCAATTTTTTTATATTTCATGCTCTTTTCCATGAAATTTGCATCGTTCTACTCCGACTGGACTAAAATGTAAAATGTCAAAACATGATTAAAACCAGTAAAAATGCCACAAGGAGCAATCAGAAGTATAAGAAATAAGGTTCTCAAATTGCGATAAATAGTCACTCATCAAATACCCCCAAGCTTTAACCATTGCTCGTCCTCGAGCAAGACGGTAAACAAAAGAAATCAAGTTCTAGTATGAATAAGGCGTAAATAAAAGAAAAATATGGTGCTTTACATGTCATAAAGTGGGGCGCATCACAAAAAGCACCCACTTCGAATATCGGTTACAGTCTTACGGAGGCTGGTAAAGAAAGGACGTAAAAAGAAAATCACAACGACATAATGAAAGATACAAACGGCGTGGTATCCAAACTGAGGCCCTTCTAAAATGAAGTAGCAACCCGTGGTTTGATAAATATGATAAATGGCCCCTAAGGGAAGGCCTAGTATCAGTCGCATGTAAAACCGCCGAGTATCAGAAGAAGCTGAAGTAGCAATCCCATCTCTGATGTATTTGGTTTATGACCCACAAAAAAGGCCAAAAACCAATCTAGTAAAAGGCAGATGAGTACATGGTGTCGTCACAGTCGGCAGCAACATTGACAAAAATATGCCCATCACCAAAATACAAACAAGAGCACTCCCCAAAAGTAGGTGCCCCAAAAATAATTATGTAATACAAACTGAAAAGATGCCTAAAAATAGTAGGCCAAATAAACAAGTAGCGAGTACATACAATATATTCAGATGTACTATGGAAAAGTACAAGAAGAAAATAATAATGATATGACACTGTCGTAATAAAGATATGAGCATAGTCAAGCTAAATCTAGTAATAAAAATATCGACACAACCACAGTAACGATAAAGTAGGTTCACCGTCTTAAAGGCACCTGAAAATAATGCAATGCACCTGTCGCGATGTAAACAAAACAACAAGGCAACACATTACATCCACCAAGAAGCACAAATACAACAACATAACCATCAATAAAGCAGTAGCCCCATACGAGTGAGTGCAAAGCCAAAGAAGTGCACAATCGAGCGAATGAGTCCGAATGAGCAACTGCAGAGGTATAGCGTGCATGTGTGTGCAAAAATATATAGAAAATTGCGATCTTGCTCAATATGTGCCTGTAAAACTGAAATACGATATAAGCAAGATGTGAGCGACTAACAGGCAAAAATAGTTGCCAGAAAAGCCACAACCTACAAGACCAAGAAAGGGGGGAGAAACTGAGCAAAGAAATGCTACTGTGGCAAATAAAAAATCAGCCCCTGTTGTACCCCAACCCAAGCCCCATAATCGGCCCCGTAATGTAAAGTATCGACCAAAGAGTCCTGCTGAGCAAGGCACCAAAAGACGTCCAGCAAAAGACACAACAATGCCAATATCTCCGTCACAAATACACAGTAGCCCAATAAGAGTGTGTGCAAAGCAAAAGAGATGCAAAATCGAGCGAATAAGTCCGAATGAGCAACTGCAGAAATATAGTTTGCATGTCTGTGCAGCAAAATATAGAAATATACGAGTATGCTCAATATGTGCGTGTAAAGATGAACATAGGTAAAATCAAAACGTGAAGGATTAATAACAGAAAATAGTCGCGTTTTGACAATTCTCCTGCAAATATAATCCACACCACGCTAGAAAAGCCACAACCTATAAAACCAAGAAATGGGGGAGAAACTGAGCAAAGAAATACTACTTTTGCAAATAAAAAATTCTGCCCATGTTGTACCCCAACCCAAGCCCCACAATCGGCCTCGTATGACAAACTATCAACCAAAAAGTTTTGACAATTCTCCTGCAAATATAATCCACACCACATAATGGCATGTCTGAATGTATCGTGTGTGCAAAGAAGTATGGCAAACTCGAGAAAGAAAGCTAGTCCCAACTGGTAGATAATATGTACGTGCTCGTGTGCCAATCAACCAAACTGTATATATGGAAAATCTCGAGTAATGCGTGTAAGGCTGAAAGAAATCACAAGCAAAACGTGTATGGTCAAGAATAAAAATCAACCATATGAAAAGCTGCTCTCTAGGCAAATGGTGACCATGCGGTCGCACGCAAAGAAATCTAAAGCAACAAAGAAAAGAATAGTGAATAAAAAAAGAAACAAATCAAATCTGACCTGAGGAACCAAAATTGTCACGCAACAAAGTGAATCCAAAAGTGCCTCCAAACAACCAACCCAAACCAAGATCCCATCAAAAAGTAGGGCCAGCCCCATCGATCCATAGCAACTCGCAAGCGATCCTTGTGACTAATATCCTCCGGACCAAGAATACTTTGTATTCTATTGTCACAAGCTTCGTTTGCAAGAACATCAGCAATAGTGTTGCCTTCTCGTAAAACATTAACGACCTCAGCCTCCATATCAAGAATAAGGTGTCTCGTATGTCGGATAAGGCCAACTCTAGTCCAGTGCCCTGGGTCTTTGTTTTTCATATACTGAACAAGGAAAATGGCGTCCACTTCAACCACAAGGTTGTGATAGCCATTATCCCAGCATACTTGAAGGCAAAAAACAAGACCCGAGATCTCAACATCAATATTAGTCCCCTTTGGCAACCGTAAATGGAAGGCGCTAACAGTATTTCCATTCCAATCTTGAATGACCCCTCCTGACCCCGATGGGCCTGGATTACCTCTAGAACAGCCATCCGTGTTCAGCTTGTAGAAATTCATAGGGGGAAGTTCCACAAAACGACACAGACCGCTCTTCCTTCGGGATAGATAAGCGAGTCCCAAAGTAAGTAGCAATAACCCTATCACCGCGCCAAGACTGAATATCCCAGCTATAAAATGAGAAAATAAGCCCAACATACCTATGCACTCACATAATAATCTTGCCAGTGTCCATAGGAATACCACGGTGAACCGAGTCATTCCAAGCTCTCCAAGTAAACCAACAAATAAGAACATGAATCAAGACTCTAATGTGACCTCTAACTGTAATACCACGGGAATCGAGCCAATAACCAAACATAGAAGTCAAACGGATATAATCAGAAACCTGAAGAGAAAAGAGATCTAAGAAATGATGCCACACCTTTTGGGCAATGGTGCTAGCCTAAAATAAATGTTGCCCCATCGCAATACAAATATACCCATCACGACAACACTGACATTGGGAAACAGCCTCGTACGGTGGAATCCTCCTGATCATCCAAGTATCAAAAGAGATCCAATTATGAATAAGCCTCCCCCAAAAGATAGAAATAGATGGCAAAATCGTCTTGTTCCAAATAAAGGCAAAGATACCCCTCGGTTGCCTGCTAGAACGACACCATTTCCATGCGGATTTGGTGGAAAAAGTCCAAAAAGATTCCAATTTCCATGTGATAATATCAGGATCACTGCTGCAGAGGTGAACGACAAAAACCCAATCAACCACATCAATTGGCAGAATAGTAGAAAGCCTAGCCAAGTCCCAAGAATCATCCAAATAGAAATACAAAACTCATTCCGACCCCAATGGATAGTTGGGGTTGGAAAGATAAAGGGCTTCGTCCCCAAGCCTCACCTCTCCCCACGGACCAAAAAATCTAACACTAGGTACGTGTAACCAATTCTTGTGCAAGAAAAATGTTATCACTAATAAGGCGTCCCTTAACAAAACCACTTTGAGAAGGGGAAAGCAACTTGGGGAGTAAAACCAAAAGCCCATCATTAAGGATTTTACTAATGATCATGTAACAAGTGTTACAAAGGCTGATGGGATGGAAATCCTTCCACTGATCGAAATTCTGTTTCTTTGACAAGAGAACAATATTGGTAGCTTTATAAGGAGTGAAAACTCCTCCTCCAAAGAAATCCAATACTGCACCATAAACATCACTAGCCACAATCTCCCAAGAGTGCTGAAAAAATCTCACATTAAACCCATCAGGGCCAACAACACTATCTGGATCCATGCCAAAGACAACTGACTTTACCTCATCAATGGTAGGCATCTTGTAAAGGGCATCATTATCTTCGCTAGAGATGCTTTACGGAATGAATATAAGGTCGTGGCAAGCTCAACCCCTGTCCCACTCGCAAGTAGTCCCTTGAAGAATGATTCTGCCGATGCTCGGATGCCATCCTCGTCAGAAATAATGTTAGCACCATCCTGGATACTAAAGATGCGAGAACATGCCATTTTCTTCTTGACGGAAGCATGGAAACTCCTGGTATTTTGCTCTACCTCAACAATCCACTTAACATTGGCCTTCTGACGCCAAAATTCCTCCTCTATGTTCAGAACAAGGAAATGTTCGACATTACACTGATGAAATTCCATACAGTTTTGAGGAGTCGAATCAGAATCAAAGAGAATCTCAGCCTGCCGCAGGGCTGCTTCCTTCTCTATCATTCTAGCAAAAATGTTCCTAAAGACATGCTTATTTACCACCTCAATCTCTGCTTAAGCTGTAACAGCTTAACAGAGAGGCCTGAGAGGTCGTGGTGGGCAAATGGAACCTGCCGGATCTGACGGACAACGTCCAAGAAGGTGGCATGCTGAATCCACATATTTTGGAAATCGAAATAGCAGGGATGACACTCTACTTTATCACAAAAGTGATAAGTAGAGGGTTGTGATCCGACTTTCTTCTGCCTAGTTTCAGCCCAGAAATGGAAAAGACGGCACTTTAGATATTGCAGGATCCTCCATTTCCATAGTACGCCCTTCACAGTTCTCTCTCCTCGAGTTACTATTCACGTACAAACGTTTCCCCCTCGTTCTAGCGTGAACTTGAGAGATTTTCACCTCGAAAATCTCCTCATCTTCATTGTGAAGTCCTAAGGTACGTTTCAAGTGGAAGATTTGTGGAGTTTCAATATCGTTCATGGAGTTTTTTCCGTCCTAAGCTTGCGGCGTTTGTCGTTCTTCATCTTCTTCGTTTTTGTCGCCGGTATCATCGAGACACAACTCCTCCTCACGAGGTGTTTGGAGTATTTCTTGGTGAACGGTTGGACTTGAGGGAGGTGGGGTTCGTGTTCGTTGCTCTCGTGAAAGACCTCTCCATTTTCATCCATGGCGAGTTCTTTTGGTTAGTGCTTTGTTGTTTGCAGTGGGGTTTATCGTTTTGGGGTGTTTTTCTTGGTTTGTTGGTTATTTTGGCATTCTCTCTCGTTGTTCTTGTGATCTGGAGCAGCTGGGATTTTTTGGAGTTCATCTTCTTGGTCTCATTGCTTTCTTTTCTCGCTTCGGGTTCATTAGTTCCGGTTTGGTGCGGTTGTGGTGTTTGCGTTGGGGTTCTTGTTTCTGGGGTGGTTTTGTTCAATTTTTTGGTTGTTTTGGCGTCCTATTTCGTTGTTCTTGTGATCTGGAGCAGCTGGGAATTTTTGGAGTTCATGTTATTGCTCTCCTTGGGTTTCTTTGCCAGTTTAGAGTTCATTCGCGCAGTTTCGGTGCAGCTGTGTTGTTTGCATTGGGGTTCCTGTTTTTGGGGTGTTGTTCTTAGATCTTTTGGTTGTTTTGGGTTCCTATTTTGTTGTTCTTGTGTTCTGGAGCAGCTGGGAATTTTTGGAGTTCATGTTCTTGCTCTCCTTGCGTTGGCATTGCCTGCATCGGGTTCATTCGAGCAGTTCTTGGTACGAGCGTACGGCTGTGGTGTTCTTGTTTGATTTCCAGTTTCAGTTGAGTTTTCCGATCAAAGGTGGCTGGTTTCTTCATCCTAGTCATTTAGTTCAGCCCATACCTAGTGTGGCTTGGTGCATGATTAGTTTATTATCCTCCCACTAACTGCTGTGTGTCAGACTGTTTATTCCTTGGAGTGAAAAGCTGCTGATCCCACCGAGCCCATCATTTTATTTAATGGATGGCTCTCTCCTGCCAAGTGGCGTGGACCCACCTGCCACATCATCAAACTTGGTCAATGGGTTGGTTAGTAAGGAAGACCTCTTAGCAGCTGATGATATTTTGAACTCGGAAGAAATGGCGCCTTCATCTTCGCCATCGGAATTGGATCGGGTTGTGATCCCGAATTCGCCGCCAGATTTGGAGTCTCTCCCCCATGGATCGAAGGTGAATTTTAGAGGGTCTTTCCCTCAAATTTCCAGTAACTTTGACAAAGGTGGTTTTGGTCCTAAAACACCTTTGAATGCGGTTAAAGATAAAGGCAATCGGATTATGTATCCTCAATCTGCTCCCGCGAACCCCCGCCCGTTCCAATTGAGACAGCCCATGTCGAGTGGATCTTTTGCTCAAGCCGTGCATGGTAAATCTTCTTACGCCATGAATAAATCATTTGTTGGTGATGACTCTATTATGGAGAAACCATTTCACACGATAAGAGGGAAACCTATGCTTGTCTTCGAAGAAGAAGAAATTAAGAAACTTGACGATAGGCTGCAATTTGTTTTGATCCTTTGCTTCACATTGGAGATACCCGCATATCCTTTTATTCATAGAAGGATCAAGAATCTGAATCTTAAAGGGGGATATGATATTGGACCGATTGGTCCTAGACATGTGATGATTAATCTCAAGGAAGAAGAGGATTACACTCGCCTTTGGCTCAAAAAGGATCTTTCATTCATGAACTTACCGGGGCGTATCATTAAGTGGACTCCTTCATTTAATCCGAACTCGGATCCACCTATCATGGCAATGTGGGTTGCCTTTCCGGGTCTTAGTATGAGATATTGTGAAAAAGGCGCGTTGTTTAACATTGCTCGAAATATTGGTAAGCCTTTACGTGTTGATGAAGGTACGCTTACTATGACGAGACCCGATAATCCGCGTGTGTGCGTTGAAGTGAACTTACTTGAGCAGAAAAATGATGTTATTGATTGGGGAGTTAATATAGGTCCGAGAATGTTTTATGTGAAGCAAAATGTAGTTTATGAAAACTACCCAACTTATTGCACGAAATGCTTCAAGCTCGGTCACAATGTGGGTGAATGTGGTGGAAATAACAAGGATGCTAATGAACCTACTGTCCGCTTGGACAATCAAAATGTCAAGAAAAAATCTGAATGGGTTCCGATTGATAAGAACCATAGCACTTCGAATTTTAGCCCGACCAAGAAACCAAAGAATGTTTCTTTTGCTGCTGCGAGCAACAAGGTCCCCGAGTCGACATTTGTTCCTAAAAAAATTCTTAGTCGTGAAGATCCTAACCCATTTGCGAGTCTTGAGGTGGAGGAAAATATTAATCAAGAGGATGAAGTGAATGAAGTTGTGAATCTGGATTCACATTCCAATGATGAGGCCGAGGATACGCACGGTATGGAAACGGAGAATCTGAAAATTGATGTGCCTAATGAAGATGATATTATGAATGATTATGAAGATCTTGGTAGGCTCTCGGACTCCCAAGTCCAAAAGAAAAAGCTGATTCTGTCACCTCGCAAAAGTTTTGTGCCGAACAAAGTTCCACAAGTTCAAGAAAGTGGAAAGGATAAAGGGAGTAGCGATGATGAAAGCAAAAATGAATCATTTTCTTGTGATACTAATGGATCTCCGAATCGGTTTCTTGGTAAAAACTGGAATGAGGAGGTGAATGTGAACCATGAGATTTCGAACTCGGAGGACGACAATGAACGAGAGCAAGATCTGCAAGACTCTCGGTCGAAACGTACGCGAGGAAAAACTCGCAAGGATTACCTTGAAGAGGGCACAGTGATTACATTACCGGCCAATGTGAATAAAGATCCCCTTCCCAAAAACCGTGAGCAAAGGAAGATAGAACTATCTGCTCGAAAGATAGAACAATCTGCACATAACTTGAGAAGTCAGTCTTCAACCTCTCGTAATTAAATGAAAATTATTTGTTGGAATGTGCGGGGCACGGGGAATGAAAAAGCTTGTGAGAATGTCTATGATTTGATCTTGAGACATAAACCGAATATTCTTGTTCTTCTTGAACCGAAAGTTGCTTTTGATGAAAAACGTTATTTGAGAAGGTTTCAATTTTCCACGGCTGTCCGTAATCCTAACAATAAGATCTGGATATTTGGTGATCAGAATGTTGAGATTAAAATTATTGAACCGCATGATCAATTCATTCATTGTGTTGTGAAGTCGGGATTAAATCCTAAACCGATTATGTGCTCGTTTGTTTATGCCAAACAAACTCGCCTACTTCGTAGGCCTCTTTGGGATGGTTTGAGAAGAAACGATGACCTTAAGCCGTGGATTGTGATGGGGGATTTTAATTGTGTGTTACATGTGGATGAAAAAATTGGTAGAACGCCGCCTCTTGAAGGTGACATGAGTGACTTTCGGGATTGTGTTGAAGATTGTAGTCTTGAGGATGCGGGATGTGATGATAATCCGTTTACTTGGTCCAGTAATGGCACGAGGGTTAGACTTGACCACGCTCTTGTTAACCATGAATGGGGCACGACATTTCAGTCCACAAAAGGTGGAACATTCTCCTCGCAAGCAATCCGATCACAATGCCCTCATTATTTCTTTTGAAAGGGCGGTGAGAAATAAACCATCTCCTTTCCGATTTCAAGCTATGTGGGTTCATCATCATTCATTTCTTGATGTTGTGAAGGAAAGTTGGGAGAAACCGGTCGAATGTGTTGGCATGTATATTCTTGGTGCTAAACTCATCCGGTTGAAGAAGGATCTTAAATCATGGAATTGTGAGAAGTTTGGAAACATATTCCAAAAAATAATTGAAAAAGAAGAGCTGCTTAAGAAAGCGGAATCTGATTTTGATCATTTTCCGTCGGATGCCACTCGCACTAACTTCCAAAAATGCTTCGCTGAATTCACGCTTACGAGAAAAATGGAAACGGCTTATTGGAAACAACGTTCTTGGTGTAAATGGGCTGTTGAGGGCGAGAGGAATACTCGTATGTTCCAAGCGATGGCGGAAAAGAAAAAAGCAAAGGCCCGAATATTTGAGATCTATGAAAATAATGTGCTTATGGATGATCCGAATGACATAGGCCCGTCGGCTGCGAGGTATTTTCAGTCACTTCTCGCTGATCCTATTGATGTTATTGCTTGTCATAATCTCAATTTTATACCTCACCTTGTTTCTAATGATGATAATGAGTGGTTGTGCCGTGTTCCGAGTCTTGAGGAATTAAAGGAAGTGGTTTTCGGTCTCAATACGGAAAGTGTAGCCGGTCCCGATGGTTACAATGCTTTATTCTATCAAAAGTGTTGGGATATTGTGCATATGGATCTTTATTCAGCTGTGTTGGATTTCTTCAATGGCAATGCATTTCCAAGAATGTTCAAGGCCACAAATGTCGCTCTTATCCCCAAGAAAGAGAACCCACGCGAATGGAAAGATTATCGTCCCATAAGCCTTTGCAATGTGAGTTATAAAATTATTGCAAAATTACTTAATGATCGACTTGCTCTTATTCTTCCTAAGATTATATCTCCGTCTCAAAGTGGTTTTGTGAAAGATAGGCTCATTGGGGATAATATTCTTTTAGCGCAAGAAATGGTTTCTAATCTTAGTCGAAGAAGAGATCAATATAATGCTATTGTGAAACTTGATATGGAAAAAGCTTATGATAGGCTTGACTGGAATTTTTTGTATCAATGTCTATTGAAATTCGGTTTTTCTCGTCATTGGGTTTGGTATATCAAGAATTGTGTTGAGCATTGTTTTTTCTCTATTCTTGTCAATGGTGAAGCGAACGGGTTTTTTGAATCCAAACATGGGGTTCGACAAGGGGATCCGATTTCTCTCGGATTATTTATCATAGCAGCGGAATTTCTTTCTCGGGGACTTGATCAGTTATATTCTCGGCATGTTGATCTTTTTCTTGATACGGGGGGCGGTCCACCGATCTCACATTTAGCTTATGCTGATGATTGCATTATTTTTGTCCGTGGCACAGTGAATAATATGAAAAAGCTAAAGGAGTTTCTTTTGCTTTATGAAATGGTGTCGGGGCAACATATTAATGCTATGAAGAGTTGCTATATTCCGACTATATTTGTGAGTAATGCGCACATTGGAAGAGTTTGTGAGTCGACCGGATTTTCTCGGGGTAATTTTCCTATCACTTATCTTGGCGCGCCACTTGTTCGAGGTCGCCTTAACTCTACGCATTTTATTCATTGGCTTGATCAAGTCCGCGGCCTTGTTTTGGGTTGGGAAATGAAATTCCTAAATTTTGGTGGTCGGCTCACTCTTATCAAGAGTATACTTTGCTCGATTCCGATCTATCTATGTCAAATTTTGGAACCGCCGCTATGTGTGTTGGAAGAGCTTGAAAGCATTTTTTCTAGATTTTTATGGGGATCAAGTATTGTTAAGCGACGTATGCATTGGAGGAGTTGGGAGCGGATTTGTGCGCCTTTTTTCAAAGGTGGACTTAATGTGAAATCCTTACAAAGCATGGTGAACGCTTTTGGGGTCAAACTTTGGTGGCGATTTCGAGCACAAAACTCTCTTTGGGCTCGGTACATGATGGCTAGATACACCGCACGGCCTGATTTTCTTTCGATTCGGGGGTGGGAATCGAGCGGGTGGAAAAGGTTGTCGAGAGAGGCGGTGATTGCACAACCTCACATTTTTGGCTTATAAAAAATGGTAGTGCGTATTTTTGGCAAGATCATTGGATTGGTACAGGAATATTGCAGCCTAAGGATGGGGCCGAGCCTGACTTTAATAGCAAGATTAAAGATTTTTGGGTAGACAATGAATGGGATATGGATAAGCTTGATAGCGCACTCGAGGAGGAGTCTTTTATACAAGTGGTGGCAAGACCGACTGCTCAAATTGGATGCGACACCCCTATATGGAAACACGAATCAAGCGGTCTTTTTTTCACCAAGTCCGCAAGGAAAGTGTTACAACAACCAATGGAAGAACAAGGTGTGTATAAATTTTTGTGGCACAAATTTATTATGCCTAATATTTCATTCTTTGTTTGGAGATTTGTTCAAAATCTTTTGCCGACGGACCAAAAGCTTCTCAAGTATTATTCTATGGTGTCGATGTGCAATTGTTGTGGTAAAAATTTTGAGACTAATCACCACCTTTTTTGGGAGGGAAAGATTGCGCATGAGGTGTGGATTTTTTTCTTCGGTTCCTTTATTATGAAAATGCCTAGAGTTATGTCTTGGCGGAATATTATTGCATATTGGATCCGTTCGAAAATAAATACAATTGCAGGCCACATTCGGGTTTTGATCCCGATATTTTCCTTATGGTTTATTTGGTCGGCTAGAAATGATGCGAGGCGTAGAAGAATTCCTATGGATGCAAAACAAATCATTGGCAAAGTAATTGATCATGTTAGAGATCTTTTCGCTCTCACCCCGTGTCCCGAAAAATTTTGGCGTGGATATAAAAATGTTGCGAATGATTGGGGAGTACGGATCAGGCTTGATAGTATGAAACCGCCGATTGTTGTTGTTTGGGAAAAGCCGATTGGTGGTAGCTTTAAGCTCAATACCGATAGCAGTTCGAAAGGGAATCCGGGGGCTGCCGGTGCAGGTGGTATTCTTCGTGATAACGAAGGAAACTGCTCTTGGTGTTATCATCTTGCTCTTGAGAATTCTACCAATGTCGAAGCTGAAATTATGGCGATCTATAAAGGGCTTGAGTATTGTTATTTGCTGAATCTTTTTGACATTGTGGTTGAAACGGATGTGAAGGTTACCCTTCCGATTATCAGCGCAAGGCAAGGCGGTCCGTGGAAACTTATTGAATTTATTGATAAAATAAGATTCTTTCTTCGGGAGCTCCGTGGCACGATTAAGCATGTTTTCCGTGAAGGAAACTTTGTTGCGGATCAGTTAGCAAATGAGGCTTGTGCGCACCGTTCTAATGGGAGATTCTCTCTCAATGATGCTAGTTTAAAGGTGAAGTCCCTTGTAAGGATAGACAAGGAAGGATGGGCTTATCTTCGGGTTCCAAAAAAAACGAATTGACGGCCTCCAATCTTGTCCTTTTTACCGAGACCGTCCCTCACTATAGGTCGAGGTATTTCATGCTACTTGTTAATCCTTGTAGCTCACGCCTTCTATCATTTTTATTTCGGCTAAACACGAGTGAAGTCATTTCACTTTCTTTTGCCGCGTTACATACACTATCACTTCATTTCCATGATGGCTTCACTCATATCTTTGCACGCTTTGGCCACTATGATAGATTATTATGTAGGAATCTGTTTTTGGATGGTTTTTCTAACATAATTTGCAGGTTTGGATGTTCGCTCTCCCCTCCCGAGATACACCGCTCGAACCCTCGGGAGTACCCCATTTTATGTCCTTGCTTTCATGACGATCCCATCCAGATTCTTAGCCTTCATAGAATCACATTTAATCGTGTGATTTCACGATATATTCACCTTTACGTTTTGGCCACTCAAATGCCATTGACCGAACTTCGCTTTCTCCCTCTTATTCATGGTCAAGGGTATTTGAAGATCTTTGCACACTACTCTCGGCGTACTCTTGATATGGATCATTGGCTCGTGTTCTTTGTGAGCTTCGATATGGTTGTATATTTTTATAGTATGGTTTTGCATAAATTAAACACTCGGACACTTGGTGTTTATTTTTATATTTGCTGTACCGATCATGTGTATGGATCGATTGGGTTTATTTATTGTTGCTTTATGTATAATTGTGAGTTCCGAAGATGCTTGGAGGTGTGGTGCGTCCTCAAGGCCGACTCTTTTTGGCTTTTTGTGGAAAGTGGTGACAATCTTCAAGTGACTCTCTTGCATGTCAACCTATGTGGCAACGAGGACAAAGGAAGATGGGTCGATTCTCTAACTGATCATATTAATTGTGACCTCATATGTCTCTCCGCCATCAATTGCAACAAAGATAAACAATGCGTGCGTAGTGACTATGATTGTATCATTAGCTTCTTTATTTTCTCGCTTAATTCCCTGTACTATATATACTTTCCGAGGTATCATCCACTGGGATATGCTCTTTATTGTAATCTCTTTGATGCTAGCACTAGGATGAGAGTTAGTGTTCTTATGTCCCGTGAAAAGCGCAACTCCGAATTGCACACTCCACCTTTGGGTGTGATTTTCGGCCGCGATGCTTTTGGGGATAAAGGCACACGAAATCTCACTTGTTGGGGTCCTCACGTCTCAAATCATGAGCTCAAAGCCGAACCGCACACTTCATCTTTAGGTGTGATCTTCGGCAGCGAAACTCTTGGGGATCGGGGCTCCAATTGCGATCTTCATTTTTCTCGTTTTGGGAGGCATAGCTTTAAGCCTCCTTAGATTTGGTTCTTATGTATGGTCTGCTTGGTTGAGGACTCCAAGTATGTCTTAATTTGTTAGTCCTCATTTTATTTATAAAACCTCTATATTTCTTTTATTCCTAGTCAAATGCGTAACTTGAGTCAACTCCAAATAAGAGGCCAAATGGATATTGATTAGGGCTCTATCTAATCGAGTTCTAATGCCTTGGCCGACCCAAGTATATTGGTTCCTCTCAAAACGAGCGTCAGTGAGGCCACACTCAAAGGCACAGTCACAAAACTCAGTCGCCTCAGAAATGGAAAGGGGGTTACCCCTGCCTTCTCTTCAGGGTGCATAACAATGCTGAAGTCCCCAACTACCAACCACGGCTTTGTCCTGACTGAGTTTTCTTTCAAACCCGCCCAGAGCACACGTCTCAAAATCTTAGTATTCCCATCGTAGACAAAGGTACAAAAGATAGATCTATCATGCTCCGGAGTCTTAATGCAAACATGTAGAAACCAAGGGTCTCTAACAAGGACTTCAACCTCGATCTCAGCTGCTACCAGTAACCAAATCTTATTTGACTCATTTTTATAAGCATGGGCAAGGCCAAACCCTTTGGTGTAAAACACCATATCTAGTTCAACCTTTGGTTCAATCAAAACAAGAACCTTGATCATGTGCCGATGCCTAATATTAGAAACTTGGTTACGAGCTTTCTTATTACCACCCCAAGACGTTCGAAACTAACATCGGAATCATGACAACTCATCCGTATCGAACACCTCGTCACTGTCTGGAGGCGCTTAGGGTGGCTCAGGAGACCTAACAGGCTTCTTTCCCTCTTATACCTTCCAGAAATCAAGTTCTAGTAATGCCAACATATGCATGTCAAGATTTCGCCTCAGAATGACACCTATGCCACCTAAGGTTAATAAAGTATCCTTCAAGTAAAATTTCATTGTATTGAATAGTGTCTTCATGGATACGTAGGCATAGAAAAATAAGATTCTCTTAAAGAATTCATAAATGCATAGAGTTCCAAATATAGTTACTTCACTCTCACTGTCTACCTTTCTCACAATTCTCCATACATGTGAAATTCTTATGTTGAGGATCATTTAGTTCTTTACTCAGCTTGTAATGTTAGGATAAGGTGTGGGCTATAGATGCGCGTAGTAAATCAACTAATTGGTTCTTTTTCCTCCCTTTATTTTACATTTTAATTGGTCATACATTTTAGGCTCTTTTCATATTTTCCTTGCGTTTTAATCCCTATTCTTCGTTGATTTTCAAGATGCACCCTAAACTTAGAGTTTTCTATGGGATTATTTGTGCTTTCTATTGTATTCATACTCCTTTTTTATTTGCAACCTTTCTCTTTTATTTTTATATGTTCATGCTTTTGTTTTTAACATCCTTCCTTATCTCCCCTTAAGATTTACTACATCCATCTTTAGAAAAAGGGTAAGATATAATTCATTGGCCCAGGGTAGGTAAATGAGGCTTCATAAACAAAGGGCTTCCAAGAAAAGGCTTTAGCGGGATTCTAAGGATTTATCTTTATTTGTAAAGGATTTTGGGCTTGAAAGACTAAAACGTAATAGAAAAGACAGCCTATTTCATTTCCTCAACACTCCAAATTCACACTTCTTTCAAATTGCGATAGAGTAAATTACTTGAGACCAATAATTTCCATGTAATTCTCTACTTCTCATAAATTATATACAATTATCTCAGTTTCCATTCATCTTGCCTGGTGTAAATGAAATAAACATGATTCTAATAAAATTAAATAAAGTGTACTCCTAACATCCAAGAATAATTCATTTCTCCTAATTACCTCTATATTAGGTATATATCATCATTGATCTTAACTTTTGCATGCTTTTATTATTTCAAACTTGACTCTCGATAGACTCTAAAAAAAAAAAAAACTCTAAAAACTAAAAACTTGGAGTAAAACTAAACATAATAGCGAAACTATCACACCCCTTCCCCCAAACTCAAACATGTCCATGTCCTCATTGACCCAAAAAACAGTAGAAAAATAAAATAAAATAGAGGACTCCCCTGGAATTAAATTATTCCTTAGGTGTGTCTGAGGGTGATGCGTTGAATGCTTCTTTGTTCTTCTCTTCAATCTAGCCATTTACAACATTTCATTGGCTATCAAATTAATCTCGAAGTTTTTTGATTTCAGCTCTAATTAACTCATTGATTTGCCTTGTGTGCTCAGTCAATGCTTTCTTCACTACATCTTCTGTTGCCGTTGGTTTCTTTGGTGTGTCATCACCACTCTTTGATTTTTCATATCCGGCAAGTTATTTTTGTGTAATGATGTTGATCACAAACGCCTTCTTGTCAGATGGTCTGGTTGTAACTCTGGCCCCTTTTGCATAGTTTTGTAATAAGGTCCCCATGCGGAATTCCTTCAGATGTCTTTGCTTCAACAAAGTAATTAATGGATGACATAATCTCTTCCCCCACATTTATATTGACTCCTTGTTGAATCCATGTTAGCAGCTTCACTTTACTCCATGGTGCAGTTGTCATATGGTTCGTGGGCAGAATACGTGAGATTATGAAATTGTACCAAGCTTTGTATTCCGGTAGATGTCAAGAATACACAATATAAGGCTCCTTTGAGTTGGCCGTGTGGAAATTTGTAACCGTCATCGCCACGTGCTTTATGGTTCGACTCGTTGGAGTGTTGTCCTCTACTTGGTGGTCACTTTTTTGAATCTTGTTCATATCCAAATAATAAATTTCATTGATTAAATCTACTGAAATTTCACCTTCTTCCCCCTCACTGTCACGTGCTCTGTAATAGGATAACTTGCGTTGGCATATAATTAGATAATCATTGTCTTATTGACCTCTCCTGGTTGTTTTACGAACTTCATCCATCCTAATTCTGCAATTGTCTCTCGAAAGAGTTCAAAACCTCTTTCAATAATAAAATATTTCTCCTGTTGATGAAGTGCTCTTACTCTTTTTGTTGCACGGTGGAGCGCGTGATGAAGATGGTGGTGTGTCTTCATTGTTGGAAAATTGAACTTCCCTACGACGTTTCATAATGTTATTCTGAAAAGTCATGCTAGCTTTGAACAAAAAGAGAAAAAATAATTAAAGGCAAAATTATAAATAGGAACTAAGGATTTTTAGCTTGTGTAGTAGAAAAATGACACATAACCTAGATTTACCCATATATATAGGATGATAATACATGTAAGTATAGATGGACTAGGATTACACCCTATAGGTAAATGATGAGTTATGTCAATATTCCCAACACAACATTATTATGATTAGGTCACCTCTAACATATAAAATCTTGATATATAGATGATATGGAAAGAAATAAATTAAGGAAACTTATTTATGGATGAGTAGTGTAAAAAACGTGTTTTTCAAGAGGATCGATAGCCAGTGCCTACATACTATCGTGAATCGCTAATATGTGTTCTCATTATATGGATATCTCTATTCAAGACAGATATAACCGTCTCAATAGGAATGAGACACTTCTTAGCACGAAGTGGGATGATGAGCTTTCAATATTTCGCAAGAAAGGGGTACCGGTTGGAGCATTGACCAACCACGATAATTGATCGCGGCTAAATTGGACTAGATTGAACTTTATACGCTTCTGAATTGTCAGAGATTGATGGATGGGTTAGTGAGTTAAGGTTATAGCTATCACGATTTAATAAAACTATACTTGTTTTGTTTAGTAATTGTAGGTTATTTTATATTACACAAGTTGTTTGAAAAGGAAGAGTACGGTAATCTTAGTCCCATGGAGATGCAAATGAAAAGGAACGAAGAATTCGTGGCATCGTTCAAACAACGACTTCAAGTGGACATTACTCGATTGATCACCAACTAGCAACTCTGATTGGTGGACCCGCTGGTACAGTGAGTAGGTACGATGGATACATTGTGAATGAGCTCAGATTCTATACAAATACAACGTTGGGCCCAAAGAAGAGTGATTGTAGCGGCGTCTACGTCAAGGGAGCTGGAGTGGTCGACTGTGGCCTAGATCGACTAGGTCCAAGACCATGACCCCTCCCCTTCGATGGGTCACCGCTAGACGAACGCGATCGCGTAGGATCGTTTGACATCAAAGATCTGCCACATACTATTTTAAAATATCTAAGTTAGATCAAAGCTACTATAATTTCTAAGTTATAGAGATTCTCTAAAAATATCATCATTTCTAAGTTATACTATCCTATTTTTCTAAAGTCAATGGTGTCTAAAACAATAATAATTCTACAAAATCTAACTATTTCTAAAGGTGTAGACGATGTTCAAAAACTAATAATTCTACGAGATATAATAATTCCTAAAGGCATAGACGAAGTTTAAAAACTAATAATTCTACGAGATCTAACAATTCCTAAAGGCATACGAACATTTTAATTCAACTAATTAAACTAACATATATATATATATAAATATTATTAAAAATAATAATCCTAAGAGGCCGACAATTTATAAAGCTATAATAACATTTCTACAAATAAAAATACTATAAAACATTAAATATAAGACATAAAATCAAAAAATCAAAAAAACTTACATAAGTTGGGTTTGCGACTATCAGACTGTTGCAACGAGGGGCGGAGGGGGGGGGGGGGTGGCAGTCGTTACTATGGGGGAGGAGAGACGAGAGGGGTGTAAAAAATAAAATAAGGTGGGGGTGTGGGGGGATACTTATGGATCTGGCCCCCATCAGCGATCGCTTGCCAATCAGTAGCGACTGCTGGGCAATTGCTATTGCGGCCCAGTTGGGCCCATGAAATTAAGGTGACATCGTTGTCGCCATAATTTAGTAGAGACCGTACAGCACTCGCTACTAACCTGCGATCGCTCAGCTGTCGCAACTGCCTTGTTGTATAAATTAGTCATGGCCTATACTTTTAATTTATGGAGAGCAATTAAAGAAAATGGTGCGCTGGAAAACGAGCAAAGTATTGCTATGCCTAAAATCTCAAAAACGTCATGTGAAAAGACCAATTTAGTGATAATATCCATCCTTCAAAAACAAAGTTTTGGCCATTTCTAAAATTTAAAATGCATTTCTAAATCATATTGATCAAGCACATGAAACTTTGTATATATATATATATATATTCAAGCATAAAAGCGCACGCAGAGACCGCGTGCAAAATTTTATTTAGTGTAAGGAATATTTTAGGTTTAACGCGTTTTTTATATCATAATTTGCATAACAATAAATAAATTGTATAATATCTAATAGACATAACTATAAATAACTATAAATGTTTAACTATTTAAGTTTTAAAAGTCATTGTAGTATATCATCCAAACCGAACTTATAAATAACATTGCAATACATATCTTCATACGACAATCGATTGTACGTAAGATTGCAGAGTATGCCATCTATATGCATATACTCTTTCCATGCAAACTCTGCAAAATACCCATGGATAATGATTATAAAAGACAGAGCTGGAGATAAGTAATTAAAAAGGCTATTTTTCTACAAATTAAGAATTAGATTCTCATTGAGGATAGATATATCATGACTGATTTTGTGAGTATTAGAACTTGTCTATCCTATCGTTGTACATTATTTTCCTTATGAAAACAAAAATTATCGTGATTACCATAATTAAGTGAAATTAGAATTTCTAGCATCTCCACTTTATTTACTCTAGAGTTTTGTCTTTTGATAAATGTAATAGAACAATATCTGCAAATGTACGTTGAAATAGTTTAAGAAGAAAAAAAATGATAAATGATTTGAGAAAAAATAAATTATTCATCCGACATAGAAAAGAATATTTGATAAAGTAAGTTATTCTTAAAGTAAGAAATCGACAAAAGAAATAAATAAATTGAGGAGAATACGATAGAAAAAAAAATCATTAAACTAAAACGTAGAATAATTAAATTAAAATAGATTCAAAAAAGCTCATACCAATCTTATCTACATAAGATATACGTTGAAAGATTTGCAAGAATTATTTTCATTACATTGATGGGAGGTTTAATTTTACGATAAAAATCATTTCATAAGCATGAATAAAAATTTAGTTTTACATGAAATATATATAAGAGAATATACGTCATATTAAACATGCCTTTAATTTGTATTAAAAATGCATATATACCTTCGAGTTGAGAATGGGACGCTGCATGACATCATTTTTTACTGCTGGTTATTTGATAATTAATGGATATTGCACCTGCAATACATTTTCAAATTAAACGTGTAAAAGAATATGAATTGAACATAAAAAAGTTATAGGTTCTGCACTAATGGCAATGCATACCTCATTTATTCGTAAGTCAAAATCTTGCTTTTCTCATCGTATCATTTTTTTTTATATGATTTGAAGATCCCACACCTGCATAATTCAAAATATAATTAGCATATATGGAGAGTGATTGATGAAACTAATTGAATGGAAAAAAGTAGCAATTATTTTGTAGAAGAATCAAAATTAAACACAAAAGAATAAGATGGTTAAAAAAAACACAAAAGAATAAGAGAGAGGGAGAGAGGGAGAGAGAGAGAGAGAAACAAATTTTTATTCGTGGGAGAAACTCATTTTGCTCTTTATTTTCTTTTTGAATTAAAAGCTGGGAAATAGAAACTGCTTAGCGAGTCACCTGTGTATATTTAATTTTTTTTTTTGTAATAATTGTCAGATTTGCTTTAACTGTTTGCTTTTAGAAATAGTCGGAATTGATTGGATAAATAAATCTATGGTGATTATCCATTTTTTAAATATTAAGCTTTTATTTTTTTCTACGGAAAATCTGTTTGCTTTTAATTAGGAAGGTGGGTAGTTTTGGTCTTGGTGTCACAAACTACCATGTGATGGCTTTGCTTATATTAGTAATATATATATATATATATATATATATATAATCGAATTTCATTTATATTGTAAGAACAGATATTGTTAAAAATGTTAAGCATGTGCTAGGCTTTACGGGTTCAGACCCGGGCTGAAATGCGAGAAATTATTATATACATCCGCTATATATACAATCGATGGTTGAGATTAAAAGTAGATCCCTAAATTGTAGGAATAACCTATCAACACCCTATCCCCACCGTGTATTGGTAGTGGATGCACGTACAGCGGCTGCACCTAATAATCTCTCTTGAAATGCACCACAAATTTTAGTACTTACTTTTGAAAGAAAAAAAAAGCTTAATATGACGCTACATTGCACGGACACGGATACGTGGACACGTATCGGACACGGATACGGATACGAGATACGGATTTTTTTAAAATTACGTATTGAGATACGTCAAGGATACGTCGAATATTTAATATTAAAAGACTATATATATTATTTAAGTAAATATGTTAAATAATGAATATTAAATACTTATACAATTCAAAAAATAATCAACATATATAGCAATATACATAGATTCACCATTCCACAAACTCAAATATTAATTGATAAATATGTTCAACACGAATATTACAAAGTTTCATAATATAACAAATAAGTTAAAAAAAACAAATAAAGTTTGCCCCTAAAGTTTTCAAAAATGAATATGTTAATTGATAAATAATATAACAAATAAGTTAATTGATAAATATGTTCAACAAATAAGTTTTGGCTCTAAAGTTTTCAAAAAAAAAAAAACATTTTTTTTATTGAGAACACGTATCGGATACGCCTCAGAAGCGTATCCGATACGTATCCCATTTATTTAAAAAATAAAATTTAAATAGGATACGCCACGTGGCGTATCCGACACGTATTCGAGGCGTATCCGAGGCGTATCCGTGTCCATTTAGTATCCGATACGGGATACGGAGCCATTTTCGGAGTATCCGTGCAACATAGATATGACGTTTTGATGTCCTAAAAAGTTGAAAAAAATTGAATATTTGTGCTGACACAAAAATGCACAAAATAAGGTTTCTTTAACAATATAGAGGTTTGTTATGTAAAGTATCTACACATAATTAAATACATAATAACTATTAACGTATATGTAAATTGAGGCATAAATGCAAAAGTTGGCAGCGTGAAAAGTGGACGTTTTTCGCTCCAGGCGTAAGTCCCATATCATGAATTAAATATAAATTCCGTTATAGTTTTTCGCTTGGAACATTTTTGAATCAAATTTGTCCAAAGACAAGCCCCGGCGAGCCTTGGGGCGGGTAAAAGCCTCCACATACGTACGTTGATTCACTCTAGATGATGTTGAAATGTACAACTAATTAAAGACTCAAAAACCATCTACGAATATAATGTCATATAAATATAGTTTCAACCTTGTAAGAATACATAATTATTCATAGTTTTACAGAAGCATAACCATAATCAAGAACACAAAAGTCAAATTGGTTACAAATACATATAGGGCGATAAGTACGCCTTTGCAGCATAAGTGATTCATTAACAAATTGCATTATTATTGGAATCTCACATAATGAAATTAAAGATACGAACAAACAGGCTGGAAAAGCAACTGAATTGAAAACAAAGCCATAAATATCAAGGAAACTGGATGATATCGCCCTGCAAAAATCAAAGTCAGTAATTAGTTGAAGTGAAACAATTATATTGTCTGGAGAAGCACATACGAATGAATCTATATAATGGCTTCAAAGCTTATACGTACATAACTGTGTAATATATATCTTGTTCTATTTTTTCCAGATAATGAATTCACTTAAACAACGAAGTATAGATCATAATCCGAACATAAAAGAAAATACGATAATAAATACCTGCACAGCAGTACGTAGAGGAGTGCAGTGCTCTTATGGTTTGTAAGGAGGGAAGATTGAGAGCTTGAATCCATCTGCTCTGGCAGTTTTCTCATCTTGCTTCTCTTGAATTTTCTCGCAAATTCTTGTTGCGGATCGTGCAGCATATGGAGTACAGTGCAAGTCCAATATCTTGAAACTTGGTATATCAGCCAAACTGGATGGGATTTCTTGTAGTTCAACACAGTTTTTTAACTCAAGGCCTCTGAGGCTCGGAAAGTTATGTGACGAAGCCTTCCAATAGATCAGATCTGTACAACGTTCAATGTACAGAAATCTAAGTTTGTGAAAACTGCCATCAACCACCTGCCAAGTACTTCCGATAAAGGCTCTATCTTTCAACTTGAGAATCTCGAGGTTTTCCAGCAGTCCTATGATATTCATATGAGTCCAATCAAGATGCGCTTTTACCAATGTTAGCCTTTTTAGTTTTGCCGGGAATTGGTATGGTGAAGGAAGTCCGGACAGTTTCCCATCTAAATTGGGACGTTTTAGCACATCATTTATCAACTTTAATTTTTCAACACTTTCCAATTTCCCAAGGCTACTAAATGATCCAGTCTTTTGATCAAAAAGCAATGCTAGTTCCCCGCGAATGCCCACTTTCTTCAGGTTGCGGGCTTGTTCAAAAACCATATTCTCATTGCAGGTCTTCGGTGATATTGAACCAAGAGTTTGGATTTTGTCACCTCCTTTAGTACTTCTTCCTGGCTTGGGCAGAGTAGCAGATGCATTCGTCTTGAAATGCGTCAGTTGTATCAATTTCCATATGTCAGCTTTCACTTCAAGGGTAGGTGATGTTGTGTTGACTATAAGAGTTTGTATATTCAAGAGCTTATCAAATGCCGGAGGAAGAGCAGCAAGTGTAAATGATAGAACAATGTACTTTAAATGAACAAGTTTGTAAAGGTCACTTGAAAGTTTAGAGACTCTTAAGGGCTTCACTTCTAATACGCGGAGCAATTTGAAGGCTGCTAGGATGGCCATGACGTTTTCAACTGGCAAGTAGACATCGTCTTTGGAAACACACACAAAGGAGCGGACAGAGGGACCAATGCGTTTTGATGAGAAGTAGTCCACTGATACGGCCCAACAGCATACAATGAATAGTACGAGGCCCAAGCGGATAACGAATAAGCCCACATGGCTTAGGGATTATCTGGAGTAGTTAATTAAGTTATCTTGTTCTTAAATTAGGAATCTTTCTTTAATTCTGTTATTTCCTTTTAAGAAGTCTAGGTTTAATTGATTAAGGTTTATTAGTAGTAGTATAAATAGTCTAAGTCTTGTAATTTTTATTCAGTCAAGAACAGTAAATCTTAGTTTAATTTAATTTCGTTTCTCTCTTCTCTCTCAATTATTTCTTGGAGCCCGTTCTAGCTCGAATAGAACCCTAACCCTAACAATTGGTGCTTTCATTGCTTTTTGAATTCATTAATTTTAATCATGCCTCCTCGAAAAGATGGAACAGCTACGTCTGAAGATTCAAACCTCGCTGAGTCCGTTCGCCAAATACAGTCAGACATGACAGACTTCAAAGCAACAACAGCAAAGGATATAGCAGATTTACGAGCAACGTCAGATTCCATGTTCCAGATGCTGGCTGATATAAAAACAGCCATGGACCAATCTCGTAATAATACTGCCCCACAGGGACCACAACATCAGTCGTATCAGGTTCATAGCCCATCGCATTCACAAGCTTTTAATTCTTATGCGCCGAGCACTGATTCGTTGCCCAAGCCACCTAAGGTTCATCTGCCGCCCTTTGATGGCTCCAACCCTAGGGATTGGGTCGCTCAGGCCCAACACTATTTCCGACTGTACCATGTTCCCCCCGAGCATCGTATTTCGCATATTTCATTCTATATGCAAGGTACAGCCTTGAGTTGGTTTAATTGGATGACTAATAACGAGATGATCAGCACATGGGAAGCGTTTGTTCAAGATTTATTTTCCAGATTTGGCCCATCATCCTTCGAGAATCATCAGGCTGAACTTTTTAAACTACGTCAAGTTGGGACTGTTATGGATTATCAAAAAGAATTTGAACAACTTTCTAACTTTGTGACAGGTTTATCTCATGAGGCGCGCATGAATTGTTTTATTTCCGGATTGCGAACAGACATTCGTAATGAATTGGCAGTTATGAAACCTCATTCCATGCATCATGCTGTTGGTTTGGCTAAATTATTTGAGAAAAAAATTTTGGAAAGCAGACCCCGTTTCGTTCCTAGGCCACAAGGAGCCTCGCAACCGATTTTGCCCAACCCGACACTCGCTTTACCCCAACCACAACCTAAACCTCCTTTACCAATCCGACGTTTATCTCCTAGCGAGATGCAGGAACGCAGACTGAAGGGTCTTTGTTTTAATTGTGATGAAAAGTTTGGACCCCTTCATCGGTGCAAGACTCCTCAGTTTTTAATGTTACTGGAGGAGGAGGCCCCACCTGAAGAGGTCGTGGATCATGATGGTACTACTTATTCCTTACCAGAGCACAACATACATGATGGGGTCGAGGAATCACCCGTCGGCCAGTTTCACCTATCATTGGCAGCATATCTGGGTCTCGCTTCACCACAGCCATTACGATTGATAGGCTCTATTAAAGGTCAGCCCCTAACGATTTTAATAGATACTGGTAGTACTCATAATATTATCCAGCCCCGCTTCGCTACTCAGCTGCAGTTGCCTGTTTTGGAAGCAACTCCAATCAAAGTAATGGTTGGTAATGGAACGTTTCTACAATGTGAGGGTCGTTGTGCCAACACGAAGCTACGCCTCAAGAACACTGACTTCTGTGTTCCCTTACTGGTTTTACCAATCCAAGGAGCAGATCTGGTTTTAGGCATTGAGTGGTTGCGCGAGTTAGGAGAAATCAAGGCTAACTTCGCAATACCTCGAATTTCCTTCGAATGGGGAGGGCAACAGATTGACCTTGAGGGACATTCTGTGGTTTCTGAGGCCACGCCATCACAAGTACGTCGCATGCTTCAGACAGACTCTGTTGCTTCTATTCACATGTTATCGGTGGTTCCCAGGCAAGAGGCAGAGAGTAATCAGCCCGACACAGCATCCCAGGTGCCACCTGAGATAACCAAACTCATTCGGGACTTTGACATAATCTTCTCTGAACCTAAGAGTTTGCCTCATCACCGTATACATGATCATCATATACACCTTGACCCACAATCAAAGCCTGTTAACTCACGACCTTACCGTTACCCTCATTACCAAAAAGCCATAATGTCTGAATTAATTTCAAAAATGCTGGCAGCAGGTCAAATTCGTCCAAGTACCAGCCCATTTTCCTCCCCTGTTTTGCTCGTGGGCAAGAAAGATGGAACATGGCGTTTTTGTGTTGACTACAGGGGTTTGAACGCTATCACAATCAAAGATAGGTTTCCCATTCCCACAGTAGACGAGTTATTGGATGAACTTAAAGGCGCATCAATTTTCACCAAGCTGGATTTACGTTCAGGCTATCATCAAATTCGTGTTGCTCAAAAGGACATTCACCAAACCGCATTTCGGACATGTGACAGGCACTATGAGTTCGTCGTCATGCCTTTCGGTCTGACGAATGCCCCGTCAACATTCCAAGCAGCTATGAATGACTTGTTCCGAGAGCATTTACGTAAGTTTGTTTTGGTGTTTTTTGACGACATCCTTATCTATAGCACCACATTAGACAGTCACTATCAGCATTTAGCTTTGGTTTTTGAGATTTTGTTGGCTAACCAATATTATGCTAAGCTTTCTAAGTGTGTTTTTGGGGTTGCGCGAGTTCATTATTTGGGCCATATTATTTGTTCGGGTTGCGTTAGTGTTGATCCGGAGAAGGTTCATGCAATGGTTGCGTGGCCACGGCCAACGTCACTCACGGCCCTACGGGGATTTTTGGGGCTTACGGGATACTACCGTCGTTTTGTTTGCCACTATGCTACGCTCGCCGCTCCCCTCACCTCTTTATTAAAGTCGGGCAGTTTTACATGGAGTACACAGGCTCAGCAGGCCTTTGACGAGCTCAAAATAAAAATGCAGCAACTACCTACGCTAACATTGCCTGATTTTAATACAGTTTTTGAATTAACTACAGACGCCTCGGCCGTTGCTGTTGGAGCAGTCCTTTCCCAAAACCAGCGCCCGTTAGCGTTCTTCAGCAAGAAAATGTCCCCACGCATGAGTGCTGACTCAGCCTACAATCAAGAATTGTATGCGTTAACTGAGGCAGTAAAGAAGTGGCGTCACTATCTACTTGGTAGAAAATTCATCATTTACACCGACCAACAAAGCCTACGCCACATGCTCACCCAGTCCATGCACACACCAGCCCAACAGAAATGGATAATCAAATTACTGGGCTTTGACTATGAGGTACGTTACAAACCTGGTCGAGAGAATGTCGTGGCTGATGCACTGTCACGAGTTGATGCTGGTGTTTACTTGGCGGTTTCCGTCCCAACTTCGTCCTTGCTCTCTCAGTTGCGCCATTTTTTTGAGTCCTCGCAAGAAGGGATAAAGTTAGTCGAAGAGTATAAACAGTTAGCTCAGACAGATTTCAAATACACATTGCAGGATGGTCTATTATTGTATAAAAGTAGATTTTTGGTGCTTGCCGCTAGTGGGTTGCACAAACCATTACTGGTCGAATTTCATGCCACACCACAAGGCGGTCATTCTGGAATTTCTGGTACTTTGGCACGACTCAACGGTGTTTTTTATTGGCCACACATGAAGCAAACAGTTCAAGAATTCATCAAAACATGTCAAGTGTGTCAACAACAAAAATATCTTACCACGAAGCCATACGGCCTCTTAAACGCCTTGCCGATACCTGAACACGTTTGGTGTGATATAAGTATGGATTTCATCACTCAATTACCAATGTCACACGGCAAAACAGCAATTTGGGTTATTGTTGATAGACTAACCAAGTTTGCTCGATTTATAGCTCTACCTACAAAATTCACAGCCGCATATGTTGCCTCGATCTTTTTAACAGACATATACAGTGTGCACGAGTTACCCCGTTCAATTGTTTCGGATCGAGGGTCGATTTTTTTAAGTACGTTTTGGGCAGAACTTTTCAAGCAACTCGGTACTACGCTATGCTACAGTTCAGCCTATCATCCGGAATCAGATGGCCAAACGGAAGTGGTAAATCGATCTTTGGAATGTTATCTCCGCTGTTTTAGTATGGACGAACCAAAACAGTGGTCGAGATTTCTTCCTATGGCTCAATTTTGGTACAATTCATGCAAGCATTCAGCAATACAAGTTTCACCTTTTGAGGCTCTATTCGGGAGACCCCCGTTTACAATCCCAATATACATAACAGGCACATCCAACAATCAAACCATTGATACAACACTTACTATCAGATCTGAGATACTCAACAAGATCAAAAACAGTTTGCATACAGCACAACAACGAATGACGACGCAAGCAAACAAACATAGATCTGACATCATTTTCGAACCAGGTCAGTGGGTTTACCTCAAGTTGCGGAGCTATCGACAACTTTCGGTGCGACGTGCGAGGTTCACAAAGCTGTCCCGCCGCTTCTATGGGCCGTTTCGCGTGGTACGCCGCATCGGAGCGGTAGCATACGAGCTGGATCTACCCGCGAGTTCTCGGATCCACCGCGTTTTCCACGTGTCCCTACTCAGACCGCACCACGGACCACCACCGGACACCATCGTCGAGCTTCCGCCGGTGAACAATGAAGGTGTGCCGATTTCGCCGCCCGAGAATATCTTGGATCGACGGGTCGTTTGGCGAAATGGGCGCGGTGTAACGGAGTGTTTGGTGACATGGAGGGGATCGTCGATTGAAGAGGCGTCGTGGGTGGCGGAGTCGGAGGTGGCGCAGCTTTTAGGGGCGGAAAAGAGCGGTCGGGTGCGCGTGGGCGAAGAACCGCCGTTGGGCGAAGAACCTCCGTTGACGGAGGAGCGGATGGCAGGCGACGGGGCGGTGTTGACCGGGGGAGTGAAGGAAGTGGAGGAAATGGTGGGAAATGATGAAGGGCGGCGTGAGAGTGTGGGAGAAATGATGAGGGGGGCGGCTGATAGGGTTGTGCAAGAGAAGGAGAACCCTAATAATGACCCTTCACCTCACCCTCAAGGTCTTATATCAACGGGCCCAGGGCAATTGGGCCGAGATGAGCTGAAATTGGGCCACGGTGAATTGGGCCGAGAAGAGCTGCAGTTGGGCCTTGAGGACAAGGCCCCTTTTTCAGAGGCGGACATTGATACGGCCCAACAGCATACAATGAATAGTACGAGGCCCAAGCGGATAACGAATAAGCCCACATGGATTAGGGATTATCTGGAGTAGTTAATTAAGTTATCTTGTTCTTAAATTAGGAATCTTTCTTTAATTCTGTTATTTCCTTTTAAGAAGTCTAGGTTTAATTGATTAAGGTTTATTAGTAGTAGTATAAATAGTCTAAGTCTTGTAATTTTTATTCAGTCAAGAACAGTAAATCTTAGTTTAATTTAATTTCGTTTCTCTCTTCTCTCTCAATTATTTCTTGGAGCCCGTTCTAGCTCGAATAGAACCCTAACCCTAACATCCACCAAGACCTCAGGATGAATACAAAGACGTCGACACTTTTGTATGCTATCAGGAAAAAAACTTTCTCTACCCACCCTCTTCACTTCTTGGAGGAAATTCTCTCCTCCAGCTTCAGTCCTACAAAACTCACGCAGCATGTCGTGGATACGACAGGTTTTAACTTTACCACTTCGGCTCGTCTTTTCAACTATTAGTAAATCCCTGTTAATAAGATCCTGCAAATAACCTTCAGCAATTTCCTCCGAGCTTATTCTATTATCATCCCCTTTTTGTATGAAACCCTCGACGATCCACATGCTGATCAGTTTCCATGCTGGAATCTCAAAGTCTTCAGGAAAAATCCCTATATACAAAAAGCATGCTCTCAGATGATAAGGCAATTTATCGTAACTCAAAGATATGATACTTTCCATTTGGTTGGTTTCTGAACTTTTTCGTAGCTCAATATCCCGTCCTGCTTTCTTTGAGAGAATGCCTCCAATAACCACAATTGCAAGCGGCAGCATCCCACAATCTCTCACAATAACTCTTCCAAAACCTTCCAACTCTGGAGGAAACTCAGGCTTACCAAAGACCTCATACCGAAGGAGCAACCAACCTTCCTCGGGAGTCAACAAACGTAATTTGTGCAGGTCCCTTCCAGTGTTAGCACAACGACCAACTTCCAGACTCCGACTAGTAATCAAGATCTTTCCCATTTGAATGTTACTTGGGAAAGCGGTTCTGAGTTGATCCCAGTCCTCGGGTTTCCAAATGTCATCAAGCACAAGCAGAAAATTTCGTGTCTGGAGTTTATCGCGCACAAGGTCTGCCAACTCCTCCTCGGTTCTTTTGTACATGTCATCGGTGAGTGTTGTGAACTCTTTTAGAATATCCAGAAACACCTTCTTACAAGTGAACTTTGCCGAAACATAAATCCACATGCGGGTCGGGAATAAGTAATGTAGTCCTGGATCGGAATAGATTTTCCTGGTTATTGTTGTCTTCCCAAGACCAGGCATACCAACGATGGAGATTGGGTCAAGTTCAGTTGTTTCATCTTTCAGATATCCAATTATTAGAGTTGCTTCATCTTCAAGTCCCACTCCCACCACTTTCTTTTGTGTTTTATTCGGCATCTGTTGAGTAAACCAGTTTCAATGCAAGATATATAGAGAAATTGTCAGAAAATTATAATAGACATCAAATGGTCAATTAATTATATTTCTTCTAATTCACTGAATTCATTAAGAAGATATCATTGGCGTTTGTTGAAAGCCCTTATATTAATTACGTGTTTGGTTCGTTGGATTAGCTGTTAATCCAAACTGAAAATTTGTTAATTTGTAGTTTGGTTTGATGGATAAAATTTCCGGGCTTTTTGCCAAATCTTGGATAGCCCGGTACTTTTGCCCCTTTATTCAAGTATTATAATCTCACCTCCCCCTGTTATTAACTAATACAAGGATTGACCACGCGTGAAAACTCTACAATACCCCTACTTCTATGCCCATATTGTACCTTTTTGCAGAATCGTACTAGCAACATCCAAAAATCTCTAAAAAAGGGAGGGGAAAAGGGAGGGAAGAACACAATTTGGCAGAAACCCTAATAAGGTCGTGGGGCGATTTTTAACTTCTTCTTCATTTTTGGCAGAAACCCTAAATTAAGGTAGTGGGGCGATTTTTCAATTCTTCTTCATTTTCTCTCTTAATTCATCGTCACAGCCTCGACTAACTGTATTTTGTTTGAAATCCTCCATAGGTGCAATCGATTCGAGCTTCGCAACAATTCGCAGGTATCTTTTTGGTGCTTACTTTTGCAAGTTCTTATGCGTTTTTGGTGCAGTCAACTAACTGAATGCTTTGTTGACGTCGTGGGTTTGTGGGTAATTCGAAAAAATAAGGGTTTTAGGGTTTAAAACAGAGCGGCTCTTCTTCCAAATCGATGTGTTTGTGGGTTTGTAATATTGTCACTACAAGATTTGGGGGTCAATAGTGACCCCCGGGTTGTGACTCAAGTTGAGTCACTTGTCTTCAGTGACTCGTGAAGACAATTGCGACTCACGGTGAGTCGCAGATTTGTATGAGGAAAACAGCGACTCAAATTGAGTCGCTGTTGACTTCAGGAAAATTCAGCGACTCAAAGTGAGTCGCTGTTGACCTGAGGAAAATTCAGCGACTCAATATGAGTCGCTGAATTCAAAAATATGACTTGGGCCATACATTTTGGCCCGATTGGGCCAAAATGTGTGGCCCAAGTCTGGGCTCGTCCAATATCTGAAGCAATCAGCGACTCACGTTGAGTCGCTGATTCCTTCTATAAATAAAAAAAAAAAAATTTCTTACCAAATCGCAAAACCCATTTCAGCCGCCCTCTCCGCCCGTTTCAGCCGCATGTGACCCGACCCGCCACCATTAGCGACCTATTGCCCGGATTTGCGACCCAAAGTGAGTCCCAACCCAACCAAACACACAAAACACACCGATTTCGCTCCGATTTTGCTCGCGATTCTTCCGATTTGGCTCGCGGTTCTCCCGATTTTGCTCGCCATTTCGTCAATTAACACTTAAGGTACATCAATCTAGCTTTTAACTTGTTTTTTACTCATTAATTTTGAATTTCGATTCGATTTTGGGCATTATATGTTTTTTACCCATTATGTGTATTCGATTTTGGGCATTAATTTTGAATTTCGATTCAATTATATGTGTATTTAATTTTAGTCAAGATTTGAGTAATTAGTTGTTAATTAGTTCTTACTTTTGTATATTTCGAATGTTGCATTGTAATTAAGGGTTTTGGATGTTGGGCATTTTGAAGTTTGATTCAATTTAGTGATGGGTTGAAGTTAATTTGATGATTTGTAGGTTGAATTTGGAGAAAATGAAATTTTAGGATAGTTTATGGCTTTTAGTGGTGAATTGTAGGTTAAATTTGGGGGAAATGGAATTGAGGATAGTTCATGGATAATTAGTGCATTTTTTGTTTAATTATGTATAATTGCATGTTGAACTTGATGTGAAATGGAAGTATAGTGATAAAAGTGTAATTGTTTAGGGTATAAAGTATAATCTTACTAACTTTTTAGAGATAATATAAGATTAGATTAAAATTTGGGCAATAGTAGAATATTTTGAAACTTTTTTGGTATAGAATGTTAGATTGTGAAAATTGGAATTGATTAGTTTATAATTAAATTGTGAAAATTAGATTATTAAATTTTAATAAGTATGATTGTTAGATTATATAGATGTTGAATGTTAGACTAAATGTAATATTGTTATTTAAATGTTGATTTGATATTTAAATGTGTTTTTTTTTTCACAGTATATACATATATTCGGTATGTCATCACGTAAGACCACTAGCGATACTGGAGGTCGAGGTCGAGGTCGAGGTCGAGGTCGTGGAGTTGGAGGTCGTAGTGGGGTATCTGCTACTAGTAGTGGTGGGCGAGTTAGTGGTAGTGGTAGTGTTGGCCGTGGAGGTGTTGGTGGTCGTGGAGGTGTTGGTGGTAGTGATAGCGTTGGTCGTGGAGGTGTTGGTGGTAGTGATAGCGCTGGTCGTGGAGGTGTTTGTGCTAGTGGTAGTGGTAGTGTCGGTCGTGGAGGTGTTGGTGGTAGTGGAGGTGTAGGGCGTGGTGGTGGTACTGGTAGCGTTAGTCGTGATGGTGTTAGTGGTAGTGGCGGGGTCGGTGGAGATGTTGGTCGTGGAGGTGTTGGTCGTGGTGGTGGTAGTGGTAGCGGGGTTCGAGGTAATTGCCGACCTATACGGCGTTCACAGCCTAGCGATCCAGTCGAGCCATCTGTCCCGCCACTAGGGCCAGGCGACGGATCTACATCGAGGACACCTGCTTTGCAGCGGCAGTTATTTGTAGACGATGAGGCGGCGGTCCCCAGAGCGGGAGATAGACCCCGATCATCAGAGTCCACCGCATCCCAGCCGTCACGACCACATACTTCAGCATCAGTTGGGACTCACGTGCCCCCATCAGGCGAGTCTGCTCCAGCACATGTAGATGACACTATAGATGTACCGAGCCAGAGGTTGACCGAGAGTCCAGGACCGAGCCAGACTCGACCCCCGAGGGGACCAAATATAGGGATTACAGCGGTCCCGGCTGGGAAGCAGAAGCAGATTATAGAATTGAAGCGGGGTTGTTTTTCTAAACCCCCTAGTCGTGAGATCGCGAAGACGATCACAGCACTCATTCGACAGTTTATGACTGATTTTTGGCCCTCCTACTTGAAGGTTCCTCTAGACGTACGAAAAGCGATGTATGCGAGATTTACGGTGAGTTTTTAATTTATTGTTTAATATTTATTAATTTAATGTATTAAATATAGTATTTTTCAAATATTGTTGAATTTAGTTTATTAATTTAGTGTCTTAATTTATTGTTTAATATTTCTTATTTTTGTAGAATACCTTTGGGATCCGGTACTCAGAAAGGGGTCAAGTACATAGGGCATACCAGCAGAAGGCAAGGGAGATTTACAAGCATATGATGAACAGGGCAAAGGAAAATTACATGAAGAGGAAGGACATGGAAAAGTATCGGAACAAAAAAAAGACGACGTTGACGAGCGATAAATTGGAAAAGAAGGCGGCAGCATACTGGGACACGGAAGAGCATAAGAAGAAGTCCTTAAAGGGAAAGAAAGCTCGGCGAGGCGGCAAGGAGGATGGGCCGGCGCCCGCCACCTTTTACGGTGGTTCCATTGACTACGAGGAGATCCGGCGGCGCCTGGTATGTTTTTTAAAATTTATATATTGCAATTGTAGTTAAAATGTTAATTTTTAGGAGTATTGTTTTTTTTAACCTTACTATTAGTTAAAAAAAAAAAGAATTTTAACCTTACTATTACTTTAAATTTGAAGGAGAGGAATCAGCCCAACCGCACCCACCCTATCAGGCACGACGAGATTTACAAGGCAGGACATACGAGGAAGGTGACGGGGACTGGCAGAGGTACAGGCGTACCCTTGAGGCGGGAGTGGAAATCTGAGGCGACGAGACTTATTTACGTAAGTGTTTTAATTTTTGTTTACCGCTTATGAATTCTAATTTAATTGAATAAATTATTTTCGAACTAATTTATCTTTTTGATTACATTTGAAAATTCAACAGAAGACATACAAGAAGGAGTTGAGGAAGAAAAATCCTCACGTCGTAGAAGACAAGGACTTGCCCGAATGGGACCCTGATTCGTGGAAGAAGGCCATAGGGTCGATCAAGAAGGGGAAGGTGAAGGGTTTACCGACCTATGTCGATCCACGAGAGTTCGACATTGAGCTAGGTAGGGAGCCAAACTTCGATCGGGCGTTGCTTAGGCATGTACAGGAGGAGAACCTAGAGTTGAGGACGACACAAGACCCGAGAGTCGACTCACTGATGACCTGGCTACAGGGCTTTAGAGACGACATGCAGGCGGAGGGTCGAACAGTGCGAGAGCTTCCACCAGACTTGTTCATGGGGAACGCTATTAGGCACGGAGGCGCATTCAGGGTTCCGAGGTCGGTACGTCAGAGACCAGATCCTTTTGCTCCAGGTACTTCTACCCAGTATGTTGATGATTTGGATGCTGATGATCGAGATTTGATGGATGATGAGTGCGAGGACCTTGGTGTATGCTATGAGGATGATGGAGTTGATGACGATCCATTGGCGACCCTTGATGAGATGTATGATTTGGCTGAGAGTTCAGGTGATGAGGGGGTCGTGTATCCCCCTAGTGATGTTGAGGGGGGTGATGATGTTGAGTTGGGTGATGATGTTGAGGGGGGTGATGATGTTGAGTTGGGTGATGATGAGGGGGGTGATGATGTTGAGTTGGGTGATGATGAGTTGGGTGATGATGAGTTGGGTGATGATGACATGGGTGATTGATCAGGTGGATGGTAGTTGTTTGTGTTATTTCTGTTGAATTATGATATGTTGTTTTTGCGTCTGTTTTCGCCTATGCTAGGCTTATTTTGTGCACAGGTTATGGCTATGTTTATCGTTTCGTTTGCATAGGTTAGTTGGGTGATTGATCAGGTGGATGGTAGTTGTTTGTGTTATTTCTGTTATTTTGTGCACAGGTTATGGCTATATTGACATTGGATATGTGTATGTTTCTCGAGATTTTGTTTTCAATTTTTAATATATTTTACAAATACAACAACAAAATATCAAGTATTACTAAAGAACAAGTATTACTAAAGAAAAGAAAAAGTACAAGTATTACTAAATAATAAAGTACAAGTATTACTTAGAACTGGCTAGTCTTCTTCTGAATATTCAAATTCATACAAAACATCTTCATTCGCATCACTGTCTAAGCCTTCTTCTTGTCCATCATCGTCCTCGTTACCATTTAGCTCATTGACGACCTCGAGCTCACCTACCCCCAACTGAATATCCATGTTGAACGACATCAGGTCTACAAACATATTAAGACCTTCTGTTGATGATGCTTGAAACCATTCCTCCGGATTCTCCTGGTCGTTAGGGGTAGAATCATGAATTGTGAGCGACGACATGTCGATCATGTGTCGAGCTGGAATATGTGATACTGACAACCATCCCTTTCTCCCCGGCCTTCCATTTGGTAGAGACGGATACTTGGTGTAGTAAGCCTGCATTGCTTGATTAGCACAAATAAATGGTTCATTTGTACGGAGTATTTTAGTAGGGTTAATTTCCACCAACTTGAACCTCTCGTGAACATTTGTGCCATTCGGTCCAATATCATACCACAAACACTTGAAGAAGACAATGCTCATTGGTTTCCCATTTCTACCTCCCCAATATTCCACTTCTATGATCTCTTTCAAAGTTCCGTAGAAATTGGTTGAACCGGTGTCTCCCATGTCGGCCTTCACGTAAACCCCACTGCAGTCACTCTTCTTGGGTCCCAATTTTGTGTCAATGTGGAACCGAAACCCATTCACAATGTATCCATCGTAGGCGATTGCATCGTTTAGTGGACCGTTAATCAACGGTATTACTCGATCGTCTGTCATGTACTTTCCACTGCTATACTCTTGCTTGAACCAGGCCACATACTCCTTGTTCCTTTTCGTTTGCACCTCCATGTCATTCAATCCGCCGCACTCCTCTTCTATGAACAAACTGCGTGTTACCAGAAAAATAAGTTAGTCCTTATATAATAAAGAATATGACAGTAGATGAAGAAAATTGATGTAGACTCACTCTTCCCATCCCTCCAACTCCTCGCAGTTAAGAAGTGTGTACAGTTCAATTTGCTCTTTTTCTTCGTCCGTTAAGTTCTTTGCCTTCTCCAAAATGCCAAGCGGTCGCCCCTTCTTTCGGAACAATATGAGCTCACCGTCCCAATCCGTGCTGTCAAGTGTCTCGTTCCTGTTAAGTCGTCTGTGTGTAGCACCAGGGGTTACATCGAGATACTGAGAAATCAAATTTGATAGCTCTGAAAGTAAATAGGCATTGGCCATGCATCCCTCGGGCCTCGCTTTGTTCCCCACTGACCCCTTCAAATCAAACATTTGCCTGATGAACACAACAAAAATAATCATCTTTCATTGCACATAGAATAAATTAAAGACAATCGTCAATATATCATCCAAATTTTAAGTGATTTACCTCTCGAACGGATACATCCATCTGTAGTGAACTGGACCGCAAACTCTAGCCTCATACGGTAAGTGAATAGCCAAATGCTCCATAGAATCGAAAAAAGAAGGGGGAAATATTCTCTCCAGTTTGCACATGGTGACAATAATGGATTTCTCTAGTCCTTCCATATCCTCTACCGATACCTCTGATGCACAAATTCCCTTGAATAATAAACTAATCTCCACAAGCGTTTCCCATATGTCTTTCTTAAGGAAGTCACGAAAAGCAATTGGAATCAGTCTCTGCATGAAGACGTGGCAGTCATGACTCTTCATTCCGGACAACCTCTGTTGTTGCACATGTACGCACCGGCCCAAGTTGGAAGCGTATCCATCTGGGAATTTTAGCGTGCCCAACCATTCTAACAAATTTCTCCTTTGATCCTTTGATAGACAGTAAAATGCTTTTGGCTTCTTCGTCTCCCCTCGGGTTAAATCTAAGAATAGCTCTCTACGGTTTGTCCAGAGTCTCAAATCTTTTCGTGATTTGATGTTGTCCTTTGTCTTAGCGTCATCCAACACCGTGTTGATGATGTTATCGAAAAAGTTCTTCTCACAGTGCATGACATCTAGACAGTGACGAACCAAGTTTGTGGACCAATAAGGTAGTTCCCAAAATATACTCTTTCGCACCCAATTATGGTTTTGGCCAAAACCTTGGAGTTGTCTTAATTGGGTACCAAACCCCACATTCCCAAGGTCGTTAACAATTCGTAGCATTTCGTCACCATTCTTTCTACAAATCGTTTCTTCGAGCCGCATTTCCCCTTTTTTGAAATGTTGATCGTCGTATCTCAATTCATGACCTACAGGCAAGAACCGGCGATGGCAATCGAACCAACTTGGTTTACCCCCATTCACCAATGGAAAGGATTGAGTGTCACCCATACAATAAGGACATGAAAGCCTTCCGTGCGTACTCCATCCCGACAACATCCCGTATGCGGGAAAATCGCTAATCGTCCACATGAGAGATGCACGTAATATAAAGTTTTGCTTCCTTGAGATGTCGTATGTCGCGACGCCACTGCTCCATAAAAGCTTGAGGTCATCAATAAGTGGCCTAAGAAAAAGATCTAAGTTCTTTGTAGGACTGCCGGGCCCAGAAATGAGTAGACTCAAAAATATGTACTCTTTCTTCATGCAGAGATCGGGAGGAAGGTTATAAGGGGTGACAAACACTGGCCAACAAGAGTACTTCTTACCAGACATTCCATACGGTGTGAATCCATCCGTACACAAACCAAGTCTTACATTTCGTGGCTCCGCAGCAAAATCTGGGTGCGTCCGGTCGAAGTGGCGCCATGCCTCCCCTGAAGCTGGGTGAATCATTCGGTCATTAGGCCCATTACACTTCGTATGCCATGTCATATGCTTTGCAGTTCCTATTGTATAATACAACCTCTGAAGTCGAGGAGCAATAGGAAAATACCACACTTTCTTCTTCCCAACCTTTGATTTTAGTCCCTCAACGTATCTATCTTCGCCGCATATCGGGCACTTATCGTAGTCCTTCGTCTCATCCCCGTAGAACAAGAAACATTGCTTTATACAAACATCGTACATAACGTACCCTAACTCTGACTGCAGCATTTTACGGATCCCTTTAGTGTCCTTTGGTAATAACTTCCGCACCTCTGGCCTAAAACCTCTCTTCGCCAAATTAAAAGCCCTATCAGAATAAATAGTACTAGCCTTGTGGTGTGTCTTGTACTCCAACCACTCCGACAACCACTGAAGGATACTTATATCATCGTTGGAATCCGGATACATGGGCACATTTCCTAAGTGCATCAATTTGTAGAACGCCCGTGCTTCCGGGTTGGGTTCATCGTTAGTTGCCTCGTCCTCAAATGTTCGACCTCCACGTGCATCCACAACCATGTCTACGAACGGCACATCAACATATACTGGGTTGTCGGGAATATCGGTGTGTGAAGAGCTGGGGGAATCGGGCACATACGAAGGCATAGTATTTGTTGACGTTTCTCCATGAAAAATCCACTGAGAATATCCATCGGTAAATCCTGACTTATGTAGATGATCACGTACAATTTTTTTACCTAAAAACCGTATATTATTGCATTTCTTGCAAGGGCACCTAATTTCTCCTTGACTATCAACGAATCTAGGACCTTGTTGCGTAGCATATTCAATAAAAGCCCGAACCCCAAACACAAATTTATCACTCAAATAACCATCACTATCGTACGGATCATACATCCAAGATTTATCCATTGTATAATCCATTATTTAATTATCTAAATATAGTTTAATCATCCACTACAAAAAATTTAAAGAGCTAAACATAAAGATCAACGTACTTCTTGAAGCGTGAAAATAGTGCGCCGCAAGAAAGTTTCGTACATCACGATTACCCTTTGTGTTTGTAATATTACCTATCAACAAATAAAAAAACTTAAGTTAGAATCTAATAAAATAACAAAATATATTCAAATTAAAATTAGGAGAGTAGGGGAAAAAACGTGCATACCTTATGAAGTAGTGAAAGTTGGAATGAAAATTAGAGGAGTAGGAGTGGCCTATTTATAGGAAACTGAATGTCAATAGTGACCGCAAAGCGGTCACTATTGACAACGGCTATTAACAATAGCGACTCAACTTGAGTCGCTATTGGTAATGGCCGTTGTCAATAGTGACCGCTTTGCAGTCACTACAAAACATTACTGACCGCAAAGCGGTCACTAGTGACATTTGCGGTCACTATTGACAACGGCTATTGTCAATAGTGACCGCAAAAGTCAATAGTGACCGCCTTGCAGTCACTAGAAAACATTAGTGACTGCAAGGCGGTCACTAGTGACATATGCGGTCACTATTGACAACGGCTATTGTCAATAGTGACCGCAAAAGTCAATAGTGACCGCCTTGCAATCACTAGAAAAGATTAGTGACCGCAAAGCGGTCACTACTGACATTGCCGGTCACTATTGACAACGGCTATTGTCAATAGTGACCGCAAAGGTCAATAGTGACCGCCTTGCAGTCACTAGAAAAGATTAGTGACCGCAAAGCGGTCACTACTGACATTTCCGGTCACTATTGACAACGGCTATTGTCAATAGTGACCGCAAAGGTCAATAGTGACCGCCTTGCAGTCACTAAAAAAGATTAGTGACCACAAAGCGGTCACTATTGACATATGCAGTCACTAATGACAATAGCCGTTGTCCATAGTGACCGCAAATGTCAGTAGTGACCGCTTTGCGGTCACTAATGTTTTTTAGTGACTGCAAAGCGGTCCCTAATGACATAACAGTGACTGCATTGCGGTCCCTATTGAATCAACAGGGACCGAATTGCAGTCCCTATTAATATTCATATTTAAACCCTAAACCCTAAACCCTAAACCCTAAACCCTAAACCCTAAACCCTAAACCCTAAACCCTTAACCCTTAACCCTAAACCCTAAACCCTAAACTTTAAAATCGATATTTTAAGATGGTTCGAGGTGCCGCGTTGTTTTTTTAGTTCATAATAACCATTATAAGAGTTAAAACAACAATAATTTCAATGACGCATTGTAAATCCAAACATTAAGTAAAGAGAACGGATCACTTTGACGATACTCTTATTATTTTGTATGACGAATGTCATAATGACAAATTAATTGTATATACATATAAGTATAATGATTACTTGATGTGATGATATATACCTCATAATCATATATATGCTAACATTAGTGAAGTAAAGCATAAAAACGAATAACAACTACAACTAACTAGTGATGATTAGTTGTAGAACATGAAATAGATCTCCAACGTTAATAACTCGTTCAATCTCAATCAATCTATTAATCCACAACTAAACTACTATGAGGTTGGTTTTGTAATAATTTATTACTTCTATTTACATGTTACAATGAGTTTGGTTACTAAGAATCATAAACACACCCAAATCAATTAAAAAAAATCGATTGTAAAGTATGGGAGACAATAGTGACTGCGACGCAGTCACTATTGCGTCAATTGGGACCGCAAAGCAGTCACTATTGACTCAACAGGGACTGCATTGCGGTCCCTATTGACTCAACAGTGACCAAATTACGGTCCCTACTAATATTCATACTTTAAAATGGATGAATATTATTAGGGACCTAATTGCGGTCACTGATATGGCAACAGTGACCGCATTGCAGTCACTAATATTAGTAGGGACCTAATTGCGGTCACTGATATGGCAACTGTGACCGCATTGCAGTCACTGAAATCCAAAAAATTTGAAATTGGGCGAAAATTTTAGGCGGGATTGAGAGGGAAATTTGATTTTGACGAAAATTTGAAATTTTCAACCTCCCCTCTATATATACTCACCACTATTACACATCTAAATTTCATTATCTCCAAAAATCACCAACATAATTAACAACACTCTCTTCTTTTTTCTCCAACACACCAACACTCTCTTCTTTTCTCCAACACACCAACACAACAACACTCTCTTCTTTTCTCCAACACACCAACACTCTCTTCTTTTCTCCAACACACCAACACAACAACACTCTCTTCTTTTCTCCAACACACCAACACAACAACATAAATCCAAAAAATCACTTTCTTTTCTTTCACTTTTTTTTTATTTTAGTTTTGATCTACACTTTATTATCTTTCTTTCTTTATTTTGGATCTATACTTTATTATCTTTCTATATTTATTTTGGATCTACACTTTATTTCTTTCTTTCTTTCACTTTTTTTTTTTGTTTTGGATCTACACTTTATTTTCTTACTTTTCTTTCACTTGTTGTTTTATTCATTAATCTTTTTGCTTTCATTGATCTTTTTAATCATTCATTTTTTTGTTTTCATTCATATTATAGTTTCTATTATTAGTCATTTTTTTTAATCTTTTTACATTCATGTCATTATATTAACATTTTCTTCATTATTTTATGGTTTTGATCTTGTTAAAATCATAATTTTACAAAAAAAACAATAATATTCCGGATTAAATCCGGAATATTAGTGTTTTTTTTTTATTTTTCGTACAGGTAATTAGTGACCGCAATTCGGTCCCTACTAATATTCATAGATATCTATGAATATTAGTAGGGACCGAATTGCGGTCACTGTTTTTAAACTTAGTGACCGCAATTTGGTCCCTACTAATATTCATAGATAGGGACCAAATTGCGGTCACTAAGTTTAAAAACAGTGACCGCAATTCGGTCCCTACTAATATTCATAGATATCTATGAATATTAGTAGGGACCGAATTGCGGTCACTAAGTTTAAAAACAGTGACCGCAATTCGGTCCCTACTAATATTCATAGATATCTATGAATATAAATAGGGACCGAATTGCGGTCACTAAGTTTAAAAACAGTGACCGCAATTCGGTCCCTACTAATATTCATAAATATAAGTAGGGACCGAAATCCGGTCGCTATTGACTTTCTTAGGGACCGCAATTCGGTCCCTACTAATATTCATAGATACTCTTTGAATATTAAATAGGGACCGAATTACGGTCCCTATTTTTTTTAGTGACTGCTTTTAGGTCCCTAATTCTCAATCAATAGGGACCTGAAAGCAGTCACTACTGACATTTTGCGATAAACAGGGACCGGAAGGCGGTCACTAAATTTTCGGTCACTATTGACCCTCATCAGCGACCTAATTGCGGTCACTGATGGAAAGTGACCGAGGTCAATAGTGACCGGTCATCTGCGACCCAAATGCGGTCACTATTGACCATCAGGGACCCCAAGGGGGGTCAATAGTGACTGCATTTCGGTCACTATTGACCCCCAAATCTTGTAGTGTGTGGACTTGTTAAGTAGTTGCAGTTATATTGTGTTGATTGCTACAAGTTTGCTTGCAAGTATTTGATTACCAGATATGTTCTGCATTTAGATCTCTATATCATTACCAGATATAAGTTCATGTATCATTACCAGATCTCTGTATCATTACATATATGTTCTGCATTTAGATCCTAAAATGTTGAATTATATAATGTAATGATAGTCATCAATGTAATGATAGTCATATGCCTTGCCAAGTTTATTAATCAGCACTAATCCACATTGTACCTAGATTAGTTGTGCAACTAATCCAGTATATAAGCTCAACACACGCACACACGCACACACTTTTCTCTTTTCTCTATTCTAACTTACTATTCACCCCAGGTACACCCATATATGGTGCAATACAAGGACAAGACTTCTTGATCATATGGAAGTAAATTTTGTGCCCTGTGATATGCACCATATTTGAAGATAATTATCATGACTGCACTTTGCTTATATAATTATTTTTGGTGCTTTAAGACATCGTCTTGGTTGAAGTCAATAATGCTTTCTGATGCTGGAAATTAATTGAGAACAAAATTGTTACAGATACAGTTTGATTTTTTCTTTTTGCCTGAATGTTTGCTTGTAAGGTTGTACTGTTTATACTTTAAAACATCTCTACATCCATATATAAATAAACAACTGTTTCATCAGCAATTGTTTCATGCTTCATGTTTTACAGCAACTGTTTTACAACAACTTTTACAGCAACTGTTTTACAGCAATAAGGCGTTTTGTGTGGTTAGTGAGGGGCATAAGAGTAAATTTGTGTCTTACTTTGTGTTAATATTGCAAACCAAACGCTTTTTAAGAAAGTTGTATTAATTAATTCGTATACGAGTCACGAGAACCAAACTGTATATTAAAGTAACTTGGATTAAATTATCCGGATTTTAAAACAAATTTTTGCCAATACGTGTATTAACTAATACCTGAAACCAAACACGCCCTTAGTGTACAAATATTTATAAACGGAGGCAGGATTAGAAAGCTTAACTTTGTCCTAAGGATATATTGAATTTCAATTAGTATGCCATAAAATACACCTACAATATAATATAGATTCTAATGTGTTGTACCAACTTTTGAAATTTTAATGGGAAAAATGCACAAAATTCTCCTTCTTTTTTTTTTGGAAAGTAAATGATAACATATTTCAGAAGGCCAATAGCCAAAACAGAAGTTGCATACAGAAGCATGCTACACAGGGAAACAAAAGAAGCAACATAACAGAAACAAAAGAAGCAAAATAAACAGAAACAGAGGCCAAAAAAAACAACATAAACAGCCCCAAGGGCTAAAACGCAGCTCTAATCTGGTGCTTCCTCCAAATTAGCAAACCAAGTAAAGTCGACAAGGGCCGATCGAGCGAGATCATGAGCAGCATAGTTACCCTCTCTTCCAATCCAACGAAAAAAGAAAGAATTATTCGTACGCAAGCTTATCCCGAATATTAGTGATGATAGTTCCACCCTCAGCACCAAGGTCATTTCTGTGACCAATGGAGTTTATCACCTCCAAGTTATCGCCTTCGAAACAATTTTCTTCCACCCACGATCAATAGCAAAATTAATCGACAAGAACGCTGCCATAATCGAGCTACCAGATGTCGTTAAAATTTTCGTAATAAGTCTCTGCTCCAAAATAAGGTGGTACGCACTCCTCACCGAAAAGCTTCCAGACTTGTTATAATGCCAAATTTGCTCATCCTTATTTCCACGGCTGCCCAACGGTATAGAAAGAATAAGCTCTGCATCCACTTCCCAAAAAATATTTCGGATAATCGTTTGATCCCACCACCCCGTATCATCAGCTATAAGTTCATTAACTTTCAGCCCCTCGTACTCCTCCCGCGTCGGTGTAATCGGCCTAAACGACACTGGCCGTGGCAGCCATGCGTCCGTCCACATAGAGACGGAAACGCCATATTCTCCATGCTTGTTTAGCAAGGAGTGCTGCATTAAAAGCACGGAGATCACGAAATCCCAATCACCCAACTCTCTACCCCCTACACAATTTGCTCCAAGCAATCCAATGTATTTTCTTCTGTACCCCATTTCCCCACCAGTACGTGCTCGCCATAGCCTCGAGTTCAGGAATAAGAGAATCCGGAAGACGGAAACAACCCATCACAAATTGAGGGAGAGCTTGTGCAACAGATTTAATCAGCACCTCTTTCCCTGCCCTAGACAAAGTCATCTCTTTCCACCCTTGAAACCGCCTCCAAGCTCGGTCCCGGATATAACTGAACAACTCTTTCTTAGATTTACCCGCAACAGACGACATCCCTAAATATTTGTCGTGTTTTTCAGCCACCCGGACTTCTAACACATCTGCAATACCACACATGCACCATTCAGTTGTATTCTTGCTGAACACCACCACCGACTTTTCAAAGTTGATTTCTTGGCCTGGAGCGCATGCAAACCGCGCTAGAATAAATTTGATTTCAGAGGTTGCCTCCACCTTGGCTTCACAGAACACAAGCGTATCATCTGCAAACAAAAGGTGAGAAACAACTAGTGCATGTCTGCTGATTGCAACTCCTTTAAGAGCCTGCCTCCTCTCCGCATCACGAATTAATCCTGAAAAAACCTCAGTAACAAACAGAAACAAATATGGCGATAAAGGATCGCCCTGGCGTAATCCTCTCCCAGGCTGAATATGTCCAATCTCACACCCATTAATCAAAAGAGCATAAGAAATAGATCTAACACACATCATAATGAGAGAAACAAACTGACACTCAAAACCTAGTCTAAGAAGTACCTTTTCAAGGAAGGACCACTCGACCCGATCATATGCCTTGCTCATATCCAGTATGAGTGACATGTACCCCACTTTACCTGTTCTCCTGTTCTTAAGATAATGGTTAATTTCAAACGCCACAAGAATATTGTCAGTAATATAAGCCGTCCTAGAACGAACGCAGAATGCGCATAAGAAATAAAATTAGGGAGGAACGGCTTAATCCTATTTGTTATTGCTTTCGGTGCGATCTTATAACTAACATTGCACAGAGAGATAGGCTGAAACTGAGTAATGAGTTCCAGATCTGTACATTTGGGGATAAGGACAATATGGGTGAAATTCACATAAGAGGGTAAAACACGATGATTTAAAATATTCAGCACAAAGCAAGCAACATCATCTTTAATAAGTGACCAGAATTTCTGATAAAAAACCAGCGAGAACCAATAAGGGCCCGGGGATTTCAGAGGGTACATATCAAAAAGAGATTTTGTTACCTCATCCGACGTGAAGTCTTTGCACAACTCCTGATTCATCTCCGGACCAACTCTCGACTGGACAACATGAAGAACACCCTCAATCTCGTCACTAGTAGGACTAACAGAGCTAAAGATAGAGCGGAAATAATCCAACGCAATGTTTTCCACCTCTTGCCTGGATTCGCGCCATACGCCCCCTCCATCCTTAAGACCCCTAATCCTATTATGCTCCCTCCTCTCGCTAGCCCTTTTGTGAAAATATGACGTGTTCCTATCCCCCTCCCGCAACCATTGAACTTTCCCCCTTTGTTTCTAATAAAATTCCTCTTTATCAAGCATAATCTCTAAGTCTCTAGTCAATTCGGCCTCTTGTTGCTTGGACTCAGACGTTATGATTCCCTCCTTCAGGGCTTTTATCTGCGTAGACAAGTCCTCAACGCATTTTTTAATTTCTAACGCTGAGATATTCGACCACTGAACCAACCCAATGTGGCAGTGAGCTAATTTTGCGAGAATATCGTGGGAGTTTTCTCCTTCATTTCTATTGCCCCAGAATTGCTCCACGAGGCCGCGACACTCGTGCTCATTCGCCCATGTCGCCTCAAAACAAAACCTCTTCACTCGTCTCCATTCATCTCGGGTTTGAGTCCCCGCAACAAGAGAGACACAAATAGCTGAATGGTCAGAGTGACGAGTGGTAATATTCTCCACTCTCGCCCAGGAAAAGAGATTGCGCCAAGAGTCCGTCGCGCAAGCCCTATCCAATCTTTCCCAGATCGTATCACCATCTTTCCTTCTATTACACCAAGGAAAGGTCCGACCAACATAACCCAAATCTGATAAACCCGCATCCAATAAAGCCTCCCTGAAGTTTCTGATACTCCATGTTATTTTCAGAATCCCGCCCCTCTTCTCCTCCTAACTCATGATTTCATTGAAGTCACCCCCACATACCCATAGCTTGGAAGAAAGAAGAGCTAGTCACCGAATCAATGCCTAAGATTTAAACCTCTGACTCGCATTAGGTTCACCATAGAATCCAGTAAACCTCCAATCTTTTTCTTGCTCATCATGCTCAATCAACACATCAATGTGGTTCCTTAACATACCGAAGAGGCGAGCATATGTATCCTTACTCCATAAAAGAGCAATCCCTCCCGATTTTCCTTTTACATCTACTGATACTCCAAAGTAACCCAACTGTTGTTTCAGTCTCTCTATCTTCCTCGTGTAGCATTTGGTTTCCATGAGAAAAATAAGAGAGGGGTGCAAATGGGCAATAGTACCCCAAAGTTCACGAACTGTCCAAGGCCGCCCCAAGCCCTGACAGTTCCAGCATAAAACTCTTATTATCCCCAACCTCAGTCAAGTGAATTCTTTTAGGCAACGGATCTGCATTTTCACCACTACCCATCTGTCTCTTCTTTTTATTCCCTCTACTCCCTGGGCTAGCACTCACCACTCTCGGTATACGCAGAAAAGAACCCTTACCTTTCCCCTTGCCTCGCCCCATGGTACTCCCATAAAAAACCAAAACGCTCACAAGATTCATCAGCACAACGTCATCCCCTAATGTGTTTGTAATATCACCTAAAGCACCTGAGCCTTTTCATGTAGAAATCTTGCTTCTCCCAGTAGCTCTTTTATCCTTCTCACCCCCAGAAGGTAAGAGGTTTGCATGTCATCGCTCTTCTCATGCACAGCCGCTAGTGCATTTTCTTTGTTGGCATGGTTCCCATTCTGTTGATTAACCGAATTGTCCCCATGAGTGAACTGGACGTCGCCACGAGTATCACTCGGCTCGAAAGAAGAATTTTTAGAATCACCCTCTTGTTCATTGTTGCGAGAAGAGGCACCCCTTGTAGATTAACGAAATACTCCTTGTGTGCTTCTTGCCTTCTTTGGCACCTCTCTTTCATTAAAATTTTCTCGCAGCCATGGTCCATACGGTAAAACTGCCCCCTTTGTGATTTCCCCGACTTCAAACTGGACGTCGCAATCTGCCGCTATGTGGCCAATAATACCACATAGATAGCAAAAGTTTGGTAATCTCTCGTAAGTCAGTCCAACAACCAGATCCTCCCCACGCACTCCTCGTAATTTCAAGCATCTCAACAATGGTTTAGTGACGTCTATCTTGGCCCTGATTTGCAGACTAACCCCCCTACAAGTAGAGCGATCTTCCTCAATGAACGAACCTAATCTATTCCCAATCAAAGCTGCCATTTCTCTAGTCTGCCTCGAGAGTGGTAGATCATGAATGTGGATGTGGAATGTACAAAAATCAAGGTTTACCGAGCCCGTGTTCTCGTCAACTCCTATTCATTCAAAAGTAAAACTTGTTTGCCGTAGGACCACGGACAATCCTTGAGAGCCCGTCTTTTGTCAATAGCGTGGTGGAATTGGAAAAGAATTATGTTGCCCTTTAGTTTCTGAATATCAACACCACGACGAGGACTGAACAACGATTTCATCATTGAGACGAATGAACCAAAATTGAAAGGGCAAGGTGTGATTAATCTGCCAACTAGTGCAAGTTCTGTAGACTCATCCTTCTTCAGCCAAATCGAATTCGGCACTTCCAGCCCCTCCCCTTCCTCCTCCGAAACTTTTAGATTCTGCCCCAACCGAACTATCTCAGCATTTAAGTTCTCCATAGTGACGGGATTGAGAGGTGTGTACACACCAGAGCCTAGCGAGAGATGGTCGACGACGAGTCGAGAAGCAGAACAAAAACCTGCACACCGTAAGAGCAGACCAACAGGAGAACCAGTCGAACAGGCAGAGAAAGCAATAACAACTAAGAAGAAAGAGGGACAGAACAAAACGCAGCGAATAGAGACGAAAAAAGAAAAGACCTAGAGCAGGACCCCAGTAGAACGCGAATGGGGAAGAAAAAAACCATTACCGAGAACATTTGAAAGGATAAGCAGCGACGGCATCACAGAATGGATATGGTCTAGTGGCGACGAGGTCAAGAAGCCCTTTCCGGAGAAGGCACGAATCCCCATTTGATTACTAAAATCCAGTATTTTCAGAACTGGACCGTACACAGAATTAATGAATTTACAAGTTATAGGTTCGATTGATCGAATCGGTTAAACCACTGGTTAGACCAGTTAGCGATATCAAAATATATTCATGTGTATCTAATATACTTTGACTGTCCATACTTACGCACACATGTAATATGCTTAATTTAGTCAATCAAATTGTAGAACTCAGAACAAATTTATTAAAGTGTCAAAGCGTAAATAGTATATCACTCCGATAATACCAATAATAATTATTAATCTAAAACTCGTATATTTAAATATGTTTGTATAAATGATTTTCATAATAAGAAATAACATGAAAGACTTATATGACAAAAATGTTTTACTAAACATATTATATTATTCATCAAACAAATTAATTATAAGTATTTTAGCTCACGAAGTCCATAACTCCTTTTTATCGAAAAAGCCCTAGCCCATAAGAGTAACAAAAACCCTAACACTAAGAATAGATCACATTAGCCACGGTCCCTCAATTATCATGTCAACCATGTTTCTTCCTACCTTCTTCTTCTTCTCCTTTTTTTTTGTTTTTTTTTTCTAATTTCATTTTTCATGCATCAAGCTCTATTAAATTCGCTTCTTCCCAAGAATTAGTAGGGTGAAAAATCTTGCAATTTTTGTTTCTTGCCAAAGATTAATTGGGTAAAGTACATGTTGAAAATTTCGTTTCTTGCCCAGAAAAAATAAATAAAATCAATTTTGTTGAAAAACCAACTTTTAGAGTAGCCCTGTTCACCGATATAATCGAGTTTCAGTCGGTTTAGAGCGGTTCAAAATGCTTTTCATTGTCCGTGAATTTTTGTGATGCTTCAAACCAGACAAGTCACCGATCACCGGTCCCTGGTCGAACCGTTCGGTCTGGTGCGGTTTTCAAAATATTGTTAACAACTTGCACCAAACACTAGCCTAAAGTTTATTTTTGCAAGACATCTCCTCTCCTCGTACTTTAATAAATCTTGCAACAAACCCTTCGTGTTTTCAAAAGCCAGTAGGAAATCCCCCTGTGTTATTTATGTTGCACGAAACCCTCGCGTGTTTTGAAAAAACATGCACTAAATCCCTTTTTTTTATAAGAAAGAAGAATATAGGTTCCTTACAGCATATCCTTAGCTACAAGATCACTAATATAACTAGTAGGAGGATTATCCACAAGACAATCTCCTCATAATCAATCCTAGGCTTAGTTAAAGCATCAGCAAGAACATTACACAATCTAGGAATCCATTTGAACTTGGAATTCCATGGCATTCTAATCAGTTGTCTGCAATCTTCCACTAAGTTGTATTGATCAAGCAAGGTCTCAGCTGCATCAGAAACCAGATTAAACACCGCAAGAGAATCGACTTCGATCTCAATATTCAAAATTCTCTGCTGCCATGCCAGGTTCAGGCCACCTTTGAGAGCTATGAGCTCTGAATTATCCACAGTCGAGGCTGTAATAGACTGGGAGTAAACCCAGCACCAACTACCATCTGCTGCCCTTAGCACACCTACTCCCGTTCCTTTATTAGTGAAAAGGTTTAAACTGCCATCTGTATTGAGTTTCCACCATCCAGTACCTAGCTTAGTCCATTTAGTGCTCTTATGTGGCTGTTTATGTGATCTCCTCCCAAAGTAGAGCTCAGAGCTGAGCATTTTGATCTGAACCAGCCTGTGCTGAACACTGACCTCCTGATTATGAAAGGCTCGAGCATTCTTGTGCTTCCAGCTTATCCAAAGAGTAGCCATGAATATCCATAGCCACTGAGCTTGAGGGATCAAAAGGTTCTTGATTTGCAACTTCTGAAGATTAACCTGAACCCACTCTTTATCATCAACAGAATCAAACTTCAGTAAATCCTCTGGATGAATAATTTTTTCCCATAATTCCCTGACACCTTTGCAGTATCTGAAAAGATGAATACCGGTCTCCTCATAGTAATCACACAGTGTACACATGGTAGTGAGAGCAGCTTGTCTCTTAAACCGCATGGAATTGGTAGCCAACCTTTCCAGAGAAATCAGCCAGAGGAAATATTGCATTTTGTAACTAACATCCACACTCCAAATACACTTGGTATTGACTGGATTGCATGCAGAAGCCTCATGTCTTCCCTGGAAGAGCTTATATGCCGATTGGCAAGAGAACACCCCATTAGAAGTCCCATTCCATAGTATCATGTCCTCCTGATCAGTAAGAGTAAGGTGGCTTCCCTGAATGCTGTTGAGGATATCAGGAGGAATAACATAAAAGATCCCATTCAATTTCCATGTATTGTTAATATCCAGGACATCCTTCAGCTTCCAGTGCTATTCAGAATCATGAATTTTAACACCCTCTTCATTCAAACTCCCAGAACCTCTCCAATTATCAAACCAGAAGGAGGTATTATCCTCTTTCCCCACCTTCCATCTGAGGTGAGGTTTCATCAAATGCATACATTTGATTACTCCCTTCCAAGTGACACTATCAGTACTCTTGGCTTCATACTGAGATAGACATTGATTCTTGAGATATTTAGAATGAACCAGTTGACACCAGAGAGAATTATCCTTAGCTAATATCTTACAGGCCAGCTTTGCAAGTAAGGACTCATTACAGGATCTGGAGACTCTAATACCAATTCCTCCATCCTTCTTAGGTCTAATCACCTTCTGCCATTGAACCAGATGCATCTTCTTCTGATTGATATATGTGGACCACAATAAGTCTATGTTCAAACGATCCAACCTATTACACACTTGCTCAGGTAGATAGGTAGATTGCATAGTATACATTGGGACAGCAGAGGAGACAGAGCCAATAAGGGTTCCTCTCCCTGCTAAGGATAGTAGCCTGCTTCTCCATGAACCAAATCTGCCCATAACTCTGTCAAATAGGTCAGCAAAATCCTCTCTTGTTAACCTTCCATGAATTAGTCTGACCCCTAGGTATTTTCCCAGGTTTCTAGTCTGTCCAAACCCAAGGATTTCACTAATGTGTCTCTTGAGATTAGCTCCTTGAGACCTTGAGAAAAAAGACTTTTGATTTCTGAGTACTCAGCTTAAGGCCAGAAGCTTTACAGAACTGGTCCAAAACCTTCTTAATAGAGGTAGCAGTCCCAACAGTTGTCTTTCCCATAAGAACTAAATCATCTGCAAAAGAACAGATGAGATAGCTTAGGGCCATTCCTACAAGGAATGAGTTGCTTCCACTTTCCTTTGTGAATTTCCTCCTGAATTAAATAGGACAACCTTTCTATACACAAAACAAACAGATAAGGTGAAAGGGGATCACCTTGTCTAAGGTCACAGCAATGCTGAAATGCATCCAAATGGGAGCCATTCCAGAGGATCTCAGTGGAGGCACTTCTGACACAGAACATGATCCACTGAACAAGATCAGGTGGAAATTCAAAATACAGTAAGGTTTCTTCCAGGAAGTCCCAGATGATCTTGTCATATGCCTTCTCAAGATCAAGCTTCATTATCATGCATCCTACTTTATTTTTCTTTTTATACCTCAAGGAATGCAGAACCTCTTGAAGCACAGCAATGTTGTCCTGAGTATTGCGGCCCTTGATGAAACTGGACTGAGTGGCAGCCACTATCTGAGGCATCAGTATCCTTAGCCTATTGGTTATATACTTGGTGATGATCTTGTATAAAACATTACAAATTGTGTAATCTGTTCTGGACATTGGACCTTAGGAATAAGGCACATGAAAGCTGCACAAACTGATGCATCAACACGTTTATTGAAAAAAGCCCTTCTGACAAACTGATGCATCAAAACGTTGACTGATTCTTCAAGCCAACTCCACCCTCTCTGATAGAACTTTGCATGAAGGCCATATGGGCCAGGGGCTTTCATGGGGTTATCCAATTCAGCATTCAACTTTCAAAATCCTCTGATGGGAGTTTCATTTGAAACCTAGATCTCTGTAGGATGCAAGACTGAGAGAAATCAGTGTAAGAGAATCACCTGCAAACAAGTTAGCAAAGTAGGCTCTGACGTGAGACTGGAGGGCTCTATCAGAAAGTTCTCATTCACCACCAATCTTCATTCTAGAAATTTTATTCCTCCTCTTGTGCTCCATGGTGGACCTGTGAAAGAATTTAGTATTTCTGTCGCCATCTTTAATCCACTAGATCCTAGACTTCTGACACCAAAAGGTCTCTTCCTGACTAAGTACTTCCTGGTACTCCTGGAGCAGGTCTAGTTCTAGATGAGTTAGAAAATGATGCACTTTCACTCCCAAAGCCTTCTGAATCCCATCCAGTATGGCTTGTAAAATCCTTTTCCTATTGAAGATATTCCCAAAGCTTGATTTGTTCCATTTTGTCATGGTTTGGGGGACTGCTTGAATAGCTTCAAGTAAGGAACCCTTCTCCTTCCAGAGCACTATCAAGAGCTTATCACAATCAGGTTTAGAGAACCATCTCCTCAAACCTAAAAGGTCTTGGAGCTTTACTTCTGCTTCTACCAAGACTCCAAGTCATGATAGGGTGGTGATCACTATAAAGTCTGGGTAGGTGTTCCACTTCAGAGTCAGTAAACATATTCAACCACTCTAGATTGGACAAGGCTCTATCCAGTCTTGCTTGAATTAGACTGCCTATTTCTCTCTTATTAGACCAGGTGAAGGGTGATCCAACATAACCAAGATCTAACAAATTGCAACTCTCCATGAAGCTTCTGAAAAACTGCAGACGACTCACTGATCTTACTCTGCCACCTTTCTTCTCATGAGCATAAGCAACCTCATTAAAGTCCCCAGTCATTAACCAGGGTAGAGGTTGTTCAGTAGATAGTTGAACCAGATCACTAAAAAGCCTGACCTTAGCACATTTCCTAGGTTGAGCATAAGTTCTTGAAAGTCTCCACCTGTCAGACATGCTAGGCCTGATAAAGGCATGGATTGCTTGAAAATCAGTATGAGTTATCTCCACTTCAACCTCGTAGTCATTCCAAAGCATTCATATCCCCACAGACATCCCCTTAGTGGGTGCAATCTGATAATTATTATATCCTAGGTATGGTGCAATCTCCCAGGCTTGTTCAACAAACACTCTAGTTTCAAGTAGAAAGACCACAGTAGGATGATGAGAACGTACCAAATCTCTGAAATTTCTCTGGAAATACTCATCTCCTGCCCCCTGACAATTCCAGGACACCACCTTCATGTTGAAGTGATACAGGTGCTCTGGAAGGACTCTGTTCCATGTCGCCAAGAATTGGCTCAATATCTCCATGGTGAGTGTTCTCTGCCTGTTGAACTCCCATGGTGTGATCTCCATTCTCTCCCACCATATGTGGTCTGCATCCCAGCGTTCCTCCCTGAAGGCTTGAATGTTGATCTCCCAGTTCAATGCTGGAATTGTTGTCACCTGCACAACCTGATCCCACATGCTCATATGAGTTGTTGTAGTTGGCGCCTGGAATTGATTGTATTGAGTTACAAACTCCCAGGGTTGGATCCAATCCATCTCCTCGTCCCATTCGTTCTCCATGATCAGAAGCTTTCTGAGAGCTTGAGGAATTTCTGAGATTGTCTTTTGATAGAGAAGGAAAACTCTCTGTTGACAGAATGTCAAAAGGATTAGAATCCAGGATTGGAATCCGGGACTGGAACGGTTTCTTTTAAAATTGAGGTATTTCTAACTTTTGGTCTTCTCATGATGTTAGTAACCGCCACCCGCCTTGTAGTAACTGCATCTTTTCTCAAACGTGGATTGAGAGATGCTGGTAAGATTCTCTTCGACTGACTTCCCCTTTTTTGGTTATCCCCATGCATGTTAGCAGGGAGTTCACTTAATTTTTCCTTCCCTTTCCTGCTTTTACTCTGATCAACAGGCAAATATTGGCTTTGGTGGGATACAGAATCCTTGTTGGTACTTGTAGATTTTTTCTTTCTGCTCACTAACATCCAACTGCCATAATCCTTTGATTTGGCTAATTCTGTAAGCCAAGCCTCCTTCTCCTCAGAGATAGATTTCTTGATTGTCCTCTGAGAATTTTCGACTCCATGCATATTCTTCTCCTTGTTAGATCCCGTAGGGCATGATCTTTTGGAGTGCCCTATCTTGCCACATTCATAGCAAAGGGAAGAAATATTCTCACAAAGTACTTGGTAGACCTTGTTCTCAATCCAGATGCCCAACTCAAGAGGTTTGTCAGTGCGTAGTTGGACACAAAATCTGGCAAAGTTCCCCCTAAATGCATTATAAGTAGTACCATCGATCTTAATAGGATCCCCTATACATGATGCTAGGGACTGCACCACAGCCTCCCTTAGATACTCCACTGGTAAATGTAGGATTCTGACCCAAGTTATAAGTTATAGTACTGTTTAATTCGTCCTTATCAGCCCTGAAATTGGGAGTCCACTTTTTAATTGTCATGAAACTCCCTGCCAACTGCCAGGGGCCATCAGTGAGGATCCGCTAACTTTTACGAAAATAAACCTACTTTTATGAAAATGTTGCGATGCCTGCCGTATGATGATGTATAATTATCGTCTATCGATACCACAGGATGAATATATGGATTAATTAATATTATTGGTCTAATAAATACGTAACATAATTTTAATTACCTGATAATCATTCTCTTTAGGGGTTTGGTCGTCATTAATATTGATTGTGGCCAAGTCCAAGAGGCTCCTTTCGCCAATAATGCGTTTGTTCTTGGAGTTGAGAGCTTGGACACTTTTGGCTATTGCGAGGAGGTCAACGGGCTTCTTCAAAAATGAGAAGTACTTGGCCGCCTTGGGGTCGGATGCCTGAGTAACGTAGGTGTCGATGATGTCCTCTGCCTCGTACACAACATCTCGTATCTCTCGGACCAAATCTTTCACTCTATCGTTCTTTCTCCTTACTTTGGTTGTGTCTCTTACAAAAGATTTGAACATGCAGAGCTCTATCTCCATCTTTTCCACCTCTCCCCTTGCGTTGCCGATCAAATCCAAGTTGTGCAGCAGCAGCTGTGTCAGATTGTCAAGCAGGAATTCAACTGATGCATCCGTCATTTTTCAATTAATTTAGATCTCTCTCTCTCTTTCTGTACGTTTCTTTCTTTTACATCTTCAACCATCATATCATCGTGTGTATAAATACTTATATTTTTATAAAAAAAGAACATTTGCAACTTGCAATTGTTTTTCCCCATAAGAATCACATTGACCAATAAAAAAAGAATATGTGTAACTTGCAATTGTTTTTGCCCATAAGAATCACATTGACCAATAAAAAAAGAATATGTGCAACTTGCAATTGTTTTTCCCCATAAGAGTCACATTGTCCAAGGAGTGGGGTACATATATTAATTAATATATATTATTATATATGCTACAACCAGGAAAACGGTCGGTGCAGACAATATCATATATTAATGCAGGCGAATATTGGTTTCACGAAATTTATGAAGTTTTGTAGTTTTATAATCGACCCATTATTAAAATTGTCCTTTATCTTTTTACAAACAAGCTAATATATTTGATTTTTTTTAGCCTTGTTTAATTTAAATGCTTCATATTTTTTAATTTTTTTGTTAAAAATGCCTTCGACCTTTATTTGGGCTAAAATTGTCTACGTGGCGGTACAGTCAATGACACGTCAATAAGTTGTTTCACCACATCATATTTTTTAGCCAAAATTTTTTTTTTACACAAACTCTAGTAAGTTTAAATATTGTACTTACACCCCATAATAAATTATACTTGGCACCCCAAAATATATATATATACATAAATAATAATAATAATAATAAAGATATATATATAAACATATATATATATAACTATTTGTAAAAATAATAAACATATATATAATAAATAATAATAAACATTTATATATAAATAATAATAATAAACATATATGCCCCTTGTGGGTGGCCTAGTTGGTTAAAGAGGAGGGGTCTCCTCTCCTTGATCTCAGGTTCGAATCCCATTGGGAGCGAACAAAATCTGATTTTATGCCTTCTGGGTCTGAGCCTGTCACACATGGTTAGCCTAGTGTGGTTTAACTTGGTTGGCGAGGTTTGCAGGCTACTTCGTCGATCCGGGGATTTACCCAGTGCGCACCCGAAGGGTAGCGGTTGAGGGTTCCCACGTCATCCAAAAAAAAACATATATAGATAAATAATAATAATAAACATATATATTTAACTAGAAGTAAAAATTATAAACATATATATAAATAATAATAATAATAAACATATATATAAATATATATAATAATAATAAACATTTTAACAATATATAAAAAAATACAAAAAACAAAATTAATCATCATTTTTATCACCACCACCGCTGCCTGCCCCCCCCCCCCCCCCCCCCTCTCTCCCGGCGTCGTCGTCGTCGTCACAAACACCACCACAAATCGCTGCACACCACCACCACCCAAATCAAAAACCCTAATTTGTGTGAGGTGGTGGTGGCGCGATTTGGGCAGATGGTGGTGTTCGATGAAGATGGTGGTGGTTTATGCGACGGCGGCGGCGCAAAGATGGTGGTGTTGAAGACGGTGATTAACTTTTTTAATTTATTTTTTTGTATTCTTTTTTAATATGTTTATATATATAATTATATATATGTTATATATCTTTATTATTAGTATTTATGTATATATATATTTTGGGGTGCAAAGTGCAATTAATTATGTGGTGTAAGTACAATATTTAAAATTACAAGGGTTTGTGTAAAAAATAGTTTTTAGCTGAAAAATATGACGTGGCATTGACAACTTATTGACTAGGCTTAGCAACTTGTTGATTGTACCGCCACGTAGGTAATTTTGGCCCGAATAAGGGTCATGGGTATTTTTAACAAAAAATTTGAAACATATGGGACGTTTAAACAAGGCCCGAAAAAATTGGGCATATTAACTTTTTGTAAAAAGATAAGGGGCAATTTTAAAATTCGTCATTTCACAATATATAACGTATGTGTGCAGTATCTTACCAAAAAAAACGTATGTGTGCAGTATTTAAAACTTTTGGAGCGTTTTTGGGATGTTTATGGAGTTTTGTGGTGCTTCATGTAACTTTTAGAAACAATTTTTAAATGTTCTCACCGAATCTAGGTATTTATTAGAGTAAATTGCAAAAATCTACCCTTAGTTATCTAATTAGCAAAAACTCTTTGTACTATTTTATTTAGCAAAAACCTCCTTGTGTTATAATTAAATTAGCACATTGCACTCAAAACCATTTTCTGCTTTGACTTCATGCTAAATGTCATTTTTCACCTTTTCTGAAAAAGCCTATAGGTATTATAATACACGTTGTTATGTAGATTTACTTTATTTTATCCAAAAATAAGAAAATGTAGATTTACTTTCAAAGTGTTACCTAAATTTGTGTTTACTCTCATGGCGTTCACCAGTTCGTTCCACGTTCCGGATGACAGGTTCTTTTAGTGCTGAGAGGGCTTTTAGTATTTTTTCTAAGTACAAAGAATAGGATGCTTATAGTGAGCTTGTTGGGTGTTCACTTGTTCTTATCTTCTCTTGTGGTGGTGCTATTTATAGTATTGATTGTAGGGTCTTCTGCCCAATGATCATCGGTCTTTCTTCATAATTGCGAAAATGAGGGTGACCTATGCCGTATAAGGTCTTCTGCACCAATGAGGATGGGTCGGGGAAAGCTGTTCAATGGTGTGAATTTGACAAGACCCTTCTGACCAGGTAATGATGATCTCTGCCCAATCGTCTTGAGGGGTTTTCTGAGTCAATGGGGATAGGCTAGCTCTGCTCCAATGGTCGCTATGGGTAAGATTTGTCGTCAGCTGCCTCAATTGCAGTCTTGAACCAATGAGATGAGGTTGTCCTTCTTAATAGCGGGTAGTTGGGAGCTGCTTTTAATGTTAACAGCCAGCTCGATCTTTAAGTTGGGTCGCGTCCAGGTCGTGCCATCTCCGAGTTGTGGCCGATAAAGTCCTCCGAATTGCGTTACTTCCGAGTGGCTGAGAGGTATTCTGAGTCTTGTTGTCACCGAGTGGCTGAGAGGTCTTCCAAGTCATTATTTCTAGGTGGTTGAGGAGAGATCCTTCCCTTGTATGACCTCCCTTATATTCACTATTTCCCTTGTTGTTTTGTACTACTTTCATTTCTAAAAGTGATTTTAGCTAAGTGTCGAGCGCTGACGACCGGGGGTCACTTATTGCGAGTCCCGTGTGATCCGATTAGCAGGATTAGCTTATTGATGGGTCGTTGTTGACTCGGGGGAAGGGGGATCTTTTAGATTCTTAGGGGTACCCAGCAATGTGGGTGACTCTAGGGCAGAAGAGTGAGGTGTGCCCAGATCTTTTATTCAGACTATACGCCCTCAGTGGGGCGTTAGTTGGTCGCGACCCGGGGGTACCACTTTTTCGGGCCTCGGTAATTTTTGTAAGATACTCATTTTGCTTTTACCCGGAAGTGGATAGGAATATGCATCATCAGCTGGCATATCCTTCACCAACGGTGGTTCTGCCAACAACATGATAGCGTTTTTTAAAACGTTGGTACGCTTGTTACAGGCGATTTTAAACGCTAGCCAAAAAAAAAAAAAAAAAAAAAAAAAAAAACAACTGGAGAATACCTGGGTGCTTGTAGACTTGTAGTGAACCAAAAGCATCTTGGTCACTGAATATAAAAATCAATAAATGATTACTCAGATATATGTTCCAGCCTTGAATATTACCGGAGAAGACAGGAAGCCCTCAATATTTTGATTTATATACGGCTACCTTTGACTGTTTGTTATGCATATAATATATAGTCGTTTTAATCTGTACTATATACGCTTTCTTTATTTTAACTTTCGTTTTTATTAATCTCCAGTGTTAAGGTTGTCAAAAAAAAATCTCATTGTTAAGTGTTAATCCAAGTCAAAAGAATTTTGTGTACTTTGCAATCATGCTAAATATAACAGATGTGGTGCAATAGCTATCCAACAACGTTATAAATTATTCTGGAGTTAAATTATGAAACCATTGTCTTTTATATATACCAAAGATAAATAAATCAAATTAATTCGTGAGCGACACCACGTCAAAAACTATACAATTCTTTTTACTTACAATACACCGAGCTATTGTTATATATCATGGATAATTTTTATATTTTTTTGACCATTATTGTTATCATAGATTAAAAACACAAATATGTACAAAACATCACAACTCGTAACTCGTACGTACTGTACCAGGAGTTGTATTTTCATAATTTGTATCATTAGAACATACAACCATAAAGTTTGGAATGCAAATATTTCAACTAAAACTGAAAAATATTAAACAAATATTTTATCCTATGTTGCATGGACACAGATACAAAGACGTATCGAACAAGATACGAATACGAAAATACGAATTTTTCAAAAATCACAGATTAAGATACGTCGAGGATATGTCGAATATTTAATATTATAAAATTATATATTTATATATATTATTTAAGTAAATATGTCAAATAATAAATATTTACAATTGCATAAATGGTAAAAAGAAAAAAAGACAGCATAATATACTATTAATCTTAATGATGCATAATATGTCCCGTCCTCGGTAAGTGGCGAAACAGGCACCCCACAAAAACCTCTAAGGGCTAGGAAAAAGGGCACCCCTGGATCACGACCTACCAACGCCCCAATAAGGGTACACGGTCCAGGCAAAAAGATCCAGGTAGGCTGCACCAAATCCACCTAGAGTCACTCATGTGTCAAGCCCTCCCCCCCCCCCCCCCCCACAAGTCGGCAAACGACCCAAATTGACAAACTACCCCACTCGGACTTCACGCACGCGTAAAGGGACCCCGGGTGGCGCCATACAGTACTTAGCCAAAATATCTTTGAGAAAGAACGACAATACAAAACAATACAAGGAAAGGTCGAAGGAGAAAAAACCTCCCATCCATGGTCTCAACATAACAGATCAAGGACAAACGTGGCTCGGACGAAGCACGACTCAAAGAACCCTCTCATAATACAAGTGGATAAACACAACTCGGTGGGTAGCAAGACCCTCAAGGCGAAAACGAACACCACGACCTGGCTCGAAAGGAAACTATCAACTACACATGTTAAAAGTAGCTCCCAACTACCCCTTAGTATTATTGAAGCCCATGACTTATTGGTCCGAAACTGCTATTGGAGCACAAAGCAAATAATCATATCGGTTCAGACCAACAATTGGTGCACGCCCAACTCACCCACATTGGTTCAGAACACCTTACAAGACGATTGGAGCAGGCATCATCATCATCCAATAAGAAGAAACTCTGTCAGCACACGCTATTGGGCGCCTCGTACCGGACGAACCCCATTGGCGCAGAAGGTCCCTCTAGAATTGGCCATCGCCACCACCCGAGATTATGATGGAAGACCGATCCCCATTGGGCGAAGACCTCAATGCTCACATTAAAAAAAGCCCCCCATTTCAGCCTTAGAAGGACAAGTGCATTACTACCACTGTGATCACCATTTTGACTTAGAAAAATATTGGAAATACTCTCTGCAAGAGAAAATACCATCTCCCCACATGACCCCCTTGTAAATCACTCTAGATCCTTAGTAAAATAATATTTTTTCCTTTCCTCAAACTCGAGATAGGCGTTCCGAGCAATATTCAGTGATTATATCCCCGAATTTACCAGACTCTACGGGCCCCGGACGATATTGCATCACCAAATCTAATATCTTGAAAAATGATGAAACACTTGTACCTTGTTGAAGATTGAAGATTTAATCAAAAAAATAGATTTGGATTGAGTAGCATGTGTGCGCCGTGAGGAAACATCTCTTTTTTAGTGTGTATTTATTTTGTGTAGGTGAATCGATGAAATTAGACTATAATGGTTTAGAAAATTGCATTTTAATGTTTGTAGTATAAAATAACTATTTTTGGCCCCTTAAAGTATTTTTAAAAAAAAAAAACTATATAAAAAAAGGCATATCTTATCAAGGACATGTGTCGTAAACACTTTAAAATTGTGTCTGATACGTATTCTATTTATTTTTTAATTAATATTTTAATAAGATACGCCACGTGGCGTATTCGACATGTATCCTAGCCGTATCTGTGTCTGTATGATACCCGACAAGGATATAAGGCCATTTTTGCATTATCTGTGCAACATAGATTTTACTAAAGGTGTACAAAAACCCGCTCAACTGCCCGACCCGCTCGCGCTCGCACCCGCACCCGCCGTGATTTTATTTTTTTGTACCTGTAGGTGGGTTGATTTTTTGTCAACCCGCTCAATGTCGGTCGGGTGGTGGGTTTACCTTGTCACCCGCCCGCTACCCCGCTCATTTGTTTATTATGAGAATCCTAAGCTACCTATCAAGCTTGTTTTACAAAAGAAAAAAAAATAGTGTGAATTGTTATTTCTCGTCACTTTGATGCATACGTAGAAACATAATGATAATAAACCATCAAACTATGAACTTAAGAGACGAAAACTACTATGAATATATTTACTTGATGTTAATGAGAGTGTTGTTTTATAATTTATGTCTAATATACCAATGATTTTTTTTATTCTTCAATTGCTAATGTAAATATTATATATATATATATTAGTAAATCGATGTGTAGTATTATAAATATAGAAGTTATATATATGTATATCTTATGGAATTGGTTATGTGTATTTGGTTGAGTCATAACCCGCCACTCGCCCGCCAACCTGCCACTCGCATGGTTTTGAAATTAACATAACTTGCACGGGTGAAGAAAGCCATAAGTGGGTATGGTGTATTTTTTTTGTTGCAACCCTCAAATATTCGCCCGCGTACACCCCTAGATTTTACCATTACGCGCCTATTAATTGTAAGGGCGATGTGAATAATCGATTCAACTACTACCTTGAAATATGAAGGTTTTACTACATCATTCTATAGATACGTATATATATAATTAGTATCTTATATTTGAGTATCTATTATCTATTACTATATTAAAAAAAAAAAGTCATTTGTAGGTAGTTGTTGTACCAAAAAAGTGTTTTCCTATTTTACCCTTAATGGAGCGCTTTTCTATTATACTATATTAAAAGAAAAGCCATTTTGTGAATATTTGTTGTGCAAAAAAAGTGTTTTTCTATTTTTTAATGAAGAGCTTTGCCTAAGATATACTAATCCACGATATAATTTAAATTCAAATTTAAATTAAGTTAGTTACCACAAATTCCCACTATTCAACAACTTTCCGTCCTCCATTTTTTCCAAACTCCCACTCTCTCAACTTATGGCGTGGTTACTCACGGTAGATAAAAAACGCCTCTCTTTTCTAATGAATAATTATTGAGGATAACATTTCTACATTCAAATATCTTAACTTTCTGACTAATAGAGGTATTTTAGGATTGGCCCAACACTGATGATTGGGTCGGCCCAAAACCGTATCGAATTGGCCCAATTCGATATCTTTAGCGCATCGAATAGCCCTTATTCGATGCGCGCATCGAACCACCTCGGTTCGATACGTCTTTTACAACTGTCTAGAGGTCCCACCAAGTGAGGCTTATATATAGGCACATGCCTTTGCCTTTCGAGACAGATCGAGTCCAAGTCCAACTTTAACCACATCGAATCAGACAATTCGCCACGCTTCCATTGTTCGATGCCCAACAGAATTCGACACTGACAATATTATATCAACTTCGTATCGAATCAACCCTGCATCGAATCGGTATTGTTCGAGACGCACATCGAACGTTCACAATTCGATGCGCTGATTTATTTGTCTTATCAGTATATTAAAAGCAATATAAGATCTGTAATAGATAGTAGGTGTTTCGGACAAAGTTAGTCCAATTGTTTTATTGGATTAACATTATTTTGGCTATTCATATTCCGTTTGTATTGTATTACTGTGTTCTATTACCGTGACAAAATAAGACCAAAATATTGGCGCCGTCTGTGGGAACATCGTTAACATTGTTTTAGATATAAGCAGGTAGTATGACAAATAAGCGACACATGTATGCGGTTGTAAAAAGGGAAACAGAGAAGAAGATCAAAACTGAGACAGATCATAGTCAAAAGCGATTTGAGCCTAAAGAGCAAGCGCGAGATAAAGTAGAAGTCAATTGTTAAAACAATGGCAAGAATGTAAGATGGAGCATTTAGGAGAATTCAAGATCGTGCAACTGTTTAAGGAAAGCACTGAGAAAATAATAAAAATTGGAGCAGAAATGGATTGGATAATAGAGGATGCCTTGGTGGATTGTCTCCGGCGTAATTCAGATATATTTGCATGGTCTGATTCTGATCTTCTCGGAATAGACTCTAGGATTATAGTACATCGTTTGAATGTAGACAAGAGCGCGAAATCGATACGGCAAAAGAAGCGAAATTTTAGCAAAGAAAAGAATGAAGCTGCTGAAAAAGCGGTGCAAGAACTTTTAGCAGCACGGCATATTTATGCTATAAGGTTCTCGGAATGGTTGAGCAATATTGTTTTAGTCTTGAAAAAAAAAGCTACATGGAGAATGTGCGTGGATTATACAGACTTAAACAAGCATTGCCCAAGGGATCCTTTTCCATTGCCTCGAATAGATTTACTGGTAGATTCCACGGCGGGATGTGCATTGCTAAGCATGATGGATGCGAAGAGTGGTTTTCATCAAATCTTCATGGCAGTACAGGATCAGAGCAAGACAACATTTGTCACAGACACCGGAGTGTATTGTTATAGAGTAATGTCGTTCGGGTTGAAGAATGCTGGAGCGACATTTCAAAGGCTGGTAGCCAAAATGTTTTACAATCAAATTGGAAAATCAATGGAAGTGTATATTGATGATATGTTAGTAAAGAGTCTCAAAGCTGAGGAGCATGTGCGACATTTGGATGAGGCTTTCACTATCATGAGGACCTATGGAATGAAATTGAACCCCAAGAAATGCACTTTTGGGGTGACGGCGGGAAAGTTCCTAGGATATGTGGTAAATGAAAGAGGAATTGAAGCCAACCCTGATAAAATAAAGGCAGTATTGGATCTACCGTCGCCCAAAACTGTGAGGGACGTTCAATGTTTAGTGGGCCGTTTGACAGCTTTGGGAAGATTTATATCGACCTCTGCAGAAAAGAATCTCACTTTCTTTAAAGTGATGAAACGCAACAAAGATTTCATTTGGACGCCGAAGTGTGAAGAGGCCTTTAGACAAATGAAAAATTATCTGGTAAGCCCGCCGTTGTTGGCCAAACCGGAGGAAAATGAAATGCTATATCTTTATTTGGCAGTATCCACGAACGCAATCAGTACAGTATTACTTAAGCAAAAGGGAACTCAGCAATTACCCATTCATTATGTGAGTAGAGTACTACAAGGGGCGGAGAGAAACTACTTGGAAATAGAGTTGTTCGCATTAGCAATTGTTGTTACGGCTCGGAAATTGAAACCATATTTTCAATCTCACCCAATCACTGTGGTAACAGACAAACCATTCAAACAAGTATTGGCAAAGCCTAAAACCTCTGGCCGATTGGTGAAATGGGCAATTGAACTTAGTGAATTTGGTCTGGAATTTAAGCCGCGAGTTGCAATTAAAGCACAGGCTTTAGCAGATTTCATGGCCGAGACTTTGGGAAACAGTGTAACCGAGACCGCAAGCTGTATTTTTTCTATATCAAACCAAGCTGGAACTAGCAGGGCAACAACCACATGGATATTACACACGGATGGATCTGCAACCACTCACGGAGGGGGAATATGAATACATTTTTGTCCCCGGAGCGAAGGGAATTTGAATTTGCTATCAGTTTAAATTACATGGTAACGAATAACGAAGCCGAGTACGAAGCAGTAATTGTCGGTGTCAAAATGGCACTCGGCCTCAATATTGAACATCTGGACGTATTCACCGATTCACTTTTGGTGGCTAATCATTTTTCGGAAAGGTATGAGACGCGTGAGGAAACAATGAAGTTGTATGCCGCAAAGATAAGAGAATTGGCAAAGAATTTCAAATTCTTTGACATTACTCAAATCCCTAGGGACGACAATGTAAAGGCAGACGCGCTTTTTAAATTTGCGAGTTCTTCTGAGTTTCTGGTGGAAAAGCGAATCACACTTATGGCTGCTGATAAACCTTTGGAAGCACGAGTGGAATTTGTATCGGCAATTCAAGAGTACCCTTCTTGGAAGGACAAGATTATGATTTATCTTCAGCAAGGCATTCTCCCGAAATATCCAAATGCACAGCGCAGAATGCGATATAAGGCTTATAGATTCACTATCAGCAATGGAGAGTTATACAAAAGATCTTTCGAAGGACCATTGTTAAGATGTTTGACTCCAACTCAAGCTGAATATGTCATGGAAGAGATCCATGCAGGTTGTTGTGGGAACCACTCCGGAGGGCGAGCTTTAGCTCAACGGATATTGCGTCAAGGATATTATTGGCCTACTCTACTGAAGGATGCAACAGCTTTTTCAAGGAAATGTGATAGCTGCCAATACCATGCTCGTCTCATTCATATATCGGCACGCCAGCTACAACCCATTGGCGTAGCATGTCCATTTGATCAGTGGGGAATTGACATTGTTGGCCCCTTTCCGCCGGCCAAGGGACAAAAATGATATTTGATAGTGGTTGTTGAGTATTATACTAAGTGGGTTGAGGCAGAAGCTATATCGTCAATCACGGAGAAGAATATGATTGAGTTTATCTGGAAATACATCATATGCCGTTTCGGCATCCCAAGGTCTATTGTATGTGATAACGGCATGCAATTCAGCGGAAATGAGATAAAATCATGGTTCGAAGAATTAAAGATATCACACAATCTGACCTCAGTGTATCATCCACAGTCCAATGGTCAAACGAAATCCACTAATAAAACCTTGAAGGATTATCTCGAAAGGAGGGTGAGAAGTACAGGGAAAACATGGTCGGAAGAGCTTCAAGGAATATTATGGGCATATAGAACGACTCCAAGAACGTTAACAGGGGAGACCCCGTTTGTTCTTGTTTATGACACTGAAGCTGTTTTACCTGTAGAGATAGGTATGCCAACATGCAGAATTACTAATTATGATCCAGAGCAATCGGCCCGGTTGAGACAGATGGATCTGGACATGATAGGATCGACAATGGATGATGCGTATCAACGTATTGTTGCTTTTAAAGCAGCAATGGCCAAAAGTTATGATAAAAGGGTTATATTCAGGAATTTTGAAGTAGGAGATTTGGTCCTAAGAAGCATTGCAGCAAAACAGCATATTGGAAAGCTTGAACCAAAATGGGAAGGGCCTTTTAGAGTCACACGAGCAAGTTCACGAGGATACTGTTATTTGGAATCTCTAAGAGGAATTCAACAGAAGCGTCCATGGAATGTGCAACATCTCAGGCGTTATTATGCATAAAATTGAATAAATTTCATCAAGTATTATGATACATACACTTCGATCGCTATTAATCCTTTATGAATTATTAATTGCAAATTTTTATCCGTCAAATGACGCAGGTTTAACATGACGGAGGGATAAGAAGGCCCAAAGTGGTTCACCCCCTCATGCCAAAAGAAAGAACATGACGGAGGGATAAGAAGTCCCAAAGTGGTCCACCCCCTCATGCCAGAAGAAAGAACATGACGGAGGGATAAGAAGTCCCAAAGTGGTCCTGTAACGCCCTAACTTTTTTTATCAAATAACCAAATTAACGTTCAACTAGGAATTCATACAGGTACAATATTCTTAAATGCCTGAAAGTTTGGCTACAAAACGACAATATCCAAAGACAAAAACGGGAACCCAACAATACTGAAAGATAACTAAGTCCAACATTACAGTCTTGAAACCAGAAGAAGAACTCTAAAAAGAAACCAAAACAAGTGCAACTGAGCCTTAAGCTTCCTTAGTCACCTCTCTTCGTCGATCCCAAGATCCTACATCAAACAAGAAGGAAGGGGCAGGCAAGTGAGATAAAAATCTCAGTGGTGTTACGAGTGTGTGCAAGTGTACAAGATAATAAGACAATTAAATGCAACAGGTTAGGCAGACAAGCACATACTCACGTTCATAGACATCTCAGAGAGCGTTAATCGTTACCAAGTCGTTGAAATCATCCCACCTTATAACCCCACGTTCGTTACCTTGTCACTCCGTTCAAGGAGCGACCTTGAAAACGTTCACGCATGCCTAGGTACATGCTCGTTGATCCTCTCAAAAGCAACGAACTCCCGATGCTTATGAGAGAAAGGGGCAAGGCGTCACGAGATCCCACCGACAGCCCGCCGCTGCCCGGTAGTAACCCGTGCTGACCAAGCCGTGGATCCAATCAATACCAAAAACGTTCGATATTCAAAATCATGACACCCACGTAGCAAGTTGCACAAATACAATAACAGACGATCATGATAACGAATGAGCACATTTACTACGTAAATATAAACACATGCACAGCCATGATGAAACATTTAGCACATACCCTTCCAGCTTTTCGAAAATAAGTTTAGTACGTATATATATATATATACACGCACCTGTTAAGAACTGTAGAGAGCGTTAGCTGCTCACTCGCGCCTACTCGGAATTGCCTAAGAATTGAAATAACATAAATAAAGAATTACTCAAGTTGAATGCAACAATTCTCGTAAGGGTTACTACTCCTGACTAAGTAAAGTCAATTGATTCATTCTGTCCCAAACGTTCCTAGAATTCGACTCCTAATTTGCAGCAGTACGTAATCATACTGCTTACGGTCAACAATCATTATTTGTATTATTATAGCACTGCTTCTACATTATATAATATTATAAGGTGTTCTCATGAATCATCACAGATGGACCCGTATACGGAACAACAATTTACATAACTACAAACTTAATTATTAAACAATTTATTAACAATATAATAATTCTTGGTGTATAATAATGCGCACTAGATGAATCCTATTATGATTAAGGCATGACCGATTTCATCAATTCATGTTACCTCATGGGAAAGAAGGCTATTACATATGATATTCATGCACATCTACACATGTGTATATATAAGATATTCCCTTATCTATGCATATATAATCTAGTATATCATTATCAAGGTTTTAAGAAAGAAAACGTGATCTACCTTGAAGAAACAGCAGAATGCGGAAAGAAGTATGCACAAGAATGAACTATCTGAGAATAAGTAAATTACGGCTGCGCAACTATGATGAACCCTTAACCCTCCAATTCATTCATGACTATTTATAATAAGGGTTTATTATTTAAGTTTAAGATAATTACAGATTAGATACACGGTTCCTATTTAAACTAAGAATGCACTTAATTATTAATTAAAATAACTATATAATACACACACACACATATATATATATATATCAAAATACACTTAATTAATCTCATTTTAATTAATTAATTAATTATGTAAGGCAGCAATAATAAAAAGTAAAAGCCATTCATGCTAAAATTTTGGGGCGTTACAATCTACCCTCCTTAAAGGAATTTGGTCCCCAAATTCTAATATTAGTTAAACAACTAGTTAATAAGTGAACTCTATATTAAATCTTTCACATTGCCAACATACGTTTATACATTTCCGTTCTTGATAAAACAAGTCTTTCAATTAAAGCAGAAAAAGCAAAGTGATGTCTTGTAACATAGATCAACATGGACGAAACAAACTAGATACAAGGCACACAATAGTAGATAAAAAGTTAGGCAAGAAAATAAAGGACATTGGTCACGGTTCACCTATGCTACAAGTTTAAAGCAATTGACTCAACAATTATACCCTCGAAGTAAGTTATATGCAAGAAGTATTGCAGAAAGGGAAAAATAAATGATGTTATCAGACATAGCTCTAGCAACATCAAAGGGTATTCCTAAAACGTGCATTCTAACATAAATAACATGACGTAAGGTGAAGAGGAAAACAAAAGTTTCGGATTAGTTGTATGGCAGGAGCATGTCAGTGTAATGTTTTATAGATCGATAAAGTCTAGTAATGACATTGAAGAGAATAAGATTCAAGGTTTTGATCATTTTACTTATTACCACAATGAAAAGAATATCAATTTCACTTACAAGATCAGGGCAAAGAAACCACAAGATGAAACCTGAAGTATGTGAGATTCCATAAAAATAATGAGAGAGCAAATCAATGACAAACAAAAAGGCCAGTTTGTTTTCTTTCATTAAGAAGAGAACAAGACAAGAAAGGATATTGAGACATGGAGAACTGGATAAGTCAGTTAGTTTCATATCATATCTTAACATGTTTTCATATGCTTGTAGGTTTCTTCATTAAATAAGTCGTTTAAATATAACATGTAGAGAACGAACAAGAACTCAAATTAGGCATAAAACAAGGACAAATAATGAGTCAAGCAAGATGAAAAGCTAAGTATATTTTACGCCAAGTTTGAAATAGTTAAACCATGAAATATCTTATGTTGTCGTCTTGATTCTCAAAACACTAAAAAGTCAAAAGTCGGAACTGAATGTCAAAACCTTAGTTTACAGGCACCCAATGTTCATAAAATTGTAAAAGCTATCTCAACCCAATAGTTGAAAATGAGAATGCTAAATCAAGTAGGACTGCATCAATGAGCATTACTAAAACATGCATTATCACATAGATAGTCATATAAGGCGAAAAAGTGAGATTGTCAAAGTCGTTCCTCATTTAGTAAGAAACAAAGCAAAAGTGCAGTATGGACGATTTTAGAAAGATTGTAGTGCAAGTTAGTCATTATAGTATCTTATCTAAAAGATGGACCAAAAATGAGATTGAATGTTTTGATTATTTCGCTTGTAATCAGGAGGAAAAATAAGAAATTCATCGATTTTAGTTACATGATAAGAGAACATAAGCCACATGGTGGAATCGAAAATAGGTAACATTTAATGGAATAATCAAAGAGCAAAAACCAAAGATAAAATAGAGGTCAAGTTTTTCTATTCTCTAAGAAGAGGATAACATGCATATGTATTTCGCCACATCACTCCTAAACGAAATCATGCCAAGTTTCACTATATAAAGTCTAAAGAAGTTGTCAATTAAAAATCACGGAGTTCATAATACTAGGCAACTAATCAAGTAGCACATAACGAATAGAGCGAGAAACTTAGCGCACTTAGTTCATGAATTCAAATTGGGCACATATTCAGAATCAAAAAAAAAAAAAAAAATCAAGTATCCATAGATAATTTTCCAAGGAGTAGTATGAATAAACTAGAAGACAATTATCAAGCCAGTCAAGTAGCACATATATAACGAAATGAAAGACCAAATAACTAAGTTCATCATATCACTTCTTAAACCGACTCTCTAAAGATGGGTTGGTACTTCACACCTTGGTTCGCAATGGATTATCAAAGGTCGGCCGCCCAACGATAATACATCAACCCTTGGTACTTAGTACGCCCTACGACTTATGCGGAAGCTCTAATGGTTGGTCAGATAATTCTAACTAGGTCCGAAGATCCTATCCTGACAAAGCCTGGGTGGTGATTAACCCAAGCTCTGATACCAACTGTGACGCCCCGACTTTTTTTATCAAATAACTAAATTAACGTTCAACTAGGAATTCATACAGGTACAATATTCTTAAATGCCTGAAAGTTTGGCTACAAAACGACAATATCCAAAGACAAAAACGGGAACCCAACAATACTGAAAGATAACTAAGTCCAATATTACAGTCTTGAAACTAGAAGAAGAACTCTAAAAAGAAACCAAAACAAGTGCAACTGAGCCTTAAGCTTCCTTAGTCACCTCTCTCCGTCGATCCCAAGATCCTACATCAAACTAGAAGGAAGGGGCAGGCAAGTGAGATAAAAATCCCAGTGGTGTTACGAGTGTGTGCAAGTGTACAAGATAATAAGACAATTAAATGCAACAGGTTAGGCAGACAAGCACATACTCACGTTCATAGACATCTCAGAGAGTGTTAATCGTTACCAAGTCGTTGAAATCATCCCACCTTATAACCCCACGTTCGTTACCTTGTCACTCCGTTCAAGGAGCGACCTTGAAAACGTTCACGCATGCCTAGGTACATGCTCGTTGATCCTCTCAAAAGCAACGAACTCCCGATGCTTATGAGAGAAAGGGGCAAGGCGTCACGAGATCCCACCGACAGCCCGCCGCTGCCCGGTAGTAACCCGTGCTGACCAAGCCGTGGATCCAATCAATACCAAAAACGTTCGATATTCAAAATCATGACACCCACGTAGCAAGTTGCACAAATACAATAACAGACGATCATGATAACGAATGAGCACATTTACTACGTAAATATAAACACATGCACAGCCATGATGAAACATTTAGCACATACCCTTCCAGCTTTTCGAAAATAAGTTTAGTACGTATATATATATATATACACGCACCTGTTAAGAACTGTAGAGAGCGTTAGCTGCCCACTCGCGCCTACTCGGAATTGCCTAAGAATTGAAATAACATAAATAAAGAATTACTCAAGTTGAATGCAACAATTCTCGTAAGGGTTACTACTCCTGACTAAGTAAAGTCAATTGATTCATTCTGCCCTAAACGTTCCTAGAATTCGACTCCTAATTTGCAGCAGTACGTAATCATACTGCTTACGGTCAACAATCATTATTTGTATTATTATAGCACTGCTTCTACATTATATAATATTATAAGGCGTTCTCATGAATCATCACAGATGGACCCGCATACGGAACAACAATTTATTAACAATATAATAATTCTTGGTGTATAATAATGCGCACTAGATGAATCCTATTATGATTAAGGCATGACCGATTTCATCAATTCATGTTACCTCATGGGAAAGAAGGCTATTACATATGATATTCATGCACATCTACACATGTGTATATATAAGATATTCCCTTATCTATGCATATATAATCTAGTATATCATTATCAAGGTTTTAAGAAAGAAAACGTGATCTACCTTGAAGAAACAGCAGAATGCGGAAAGAAGTATGCACAAGAATGAACTATCTGAGAATAAGTAAATTACGGCTGCGCAACTATGATGAACCCTTAACCCTCCAATTCATTCATGACTATTTATAATAAGGGTTTATTATTTAAGTTTAAGATAATTAGAGATTAGATACACGGTTCCTATTTAAACTAAGAATGCACTTAATTATTAATTAAAATAACTATATAATACACACACACACATATATATATATATATCAAAATACACTTAATTAATCTCATTTTAATTAATTAATTAATTATGTAAGGCAGCAATAATAAAAAGTAAAAGCCATTCATGCTAAAATTTTGGGGCGTTACAATCTACCCTCCTTAAAGGAATTTGGTCCCCAAATTCTAATATTAGTTAAACAACTAGTTAATAAGTGAACTCTATATTAAATCTTTCACATTGCCAACATACGTTTATACATTTTCGTTCTTGATAAAACAAGTCTTTCAATTAAAGCAGAAAAAGCAAAGTGATGTCTTGTAACATAGATCAACATGGACGAAACAAACTAGATACAAGGCACACAATAGTAGATAAAAAGTTAGGCAAGAAAATAAAGGACATTGGTCACGGTTCACCTATGCTACAAGTTTAAAGCAATTGACTCAACAATTATACCCTCGAAGTAAGTTATATGCAAGAAGTATTGCAGAAAGGGAAAAATAAATGATGTTATCAGACATAGCTCTAGCAACATCAAAGGGTATTCCTAAAACGTGCATTCTAACATAAATAACATGACGTAAGGTGAAGAGGAAAACAAAAGTTTCGGATTAGTTGTATGGCAGGAGCATGTCAGTGTAATGTTTTATAGATCGATAAAGTCTAGTAATGACATTGAAGAGAATAAGATTCAAGGTTTTGATCATTTTACTTATTACCACAATGAAAAGAATATCAATTTCACTTACAAGATCAGGGCAAAAAAACCACAAGATGAAACCTGAAGTATGTGAGATTCCATAAAAATAATGAGAGAGCAAATCAATGACAAACAAAAAGGCCAGTTTGTTTTCTTTCATTAAGAAGAGAACAAGACAAGAAAGGATATTGAGACATGGAGAACTGGATAAGTCAGTTAGTTTCATATCATATCTTAACATGTTTTCATATGCTTGTAGGTTTCTTCATTAAATAAGTTGTTTAAATATAACATGTAAAGAACGAACAAGAACTCAAATTAGGCATAAAACAAGGACAAATAATGAGTCAAGCAAGATGAAAAGCTAAGTATATTTTACGCCAAGTTTGAAATAGTTAAACCATGAAATATATTATGTTGTCGTCTTGATTCTCAAAACACTGAAAAGTCAAAAGTCGGAACTGAATGTCAAAACCTTAGTTTACAGGCACCCAATGTTCATAAAATTGTAAAAGCTATCTCAACCCAATAGTTGAAAATGAGAATGCTAAATCAAGTAGGACTGCATCGATGAGCATTACTAAAACATGCATTATCACATAGATAGTCATATAAGGCGAAAAAGTGAGATTGTCAAAGTCGTTCCTCATTTAGTAAGAAACAAAGCAAAAGTGCAGTATGGACGATTTTAGAAAGATTGTAGTGCAAGTTAGTCATTATAGTATCTTATCTAAAAGATGGACCAAAAATGAGATTGAATGTTTTGATTATTTCGCTTGTAATCAGGAGGAAAAATAAGAAATTCATCGATTTTAGTTACATGATAAGAGAACATAAGCCACATGGTGGAATCGAAAATAGGTAACATTTAATGGAATAATCAAAGAGCAAAAACCAAAGATAAAATAGAGGTCAAGTTTTTCTATTCTCTAAGAAGAGGATAACATGCATATGTATTTCGCCACATCACTCCTAAACGAAATCATGCCAAGTTTCACTATATAAAGTCTAAAGAAGTTGTCAATTAAAAATCACGGAGTTCATAATACTAGGCAACTAATCAAGTAGCACATAACGAATAGAGCGAGAAACTTAGCGCACTTAGTTCATGAATTCAAATTGGGCAGATATTCAGAATCAAAAAAAAAAAATCAAGTATCCATAGATAATTTTCCAAGGAGTAGTATGAATAAACTAGAAGACAATTATCAAGCCAGTCAAGTAGCACATATATAACGAAATGAAAGACCAAATAACTAAGTTCATCATATCACTTCTTAAACCGACTCTCTAAAGATGGGTTGGTACTTCACACCTTGGTTCGCAATGGATTATCAAAGGTCGGCCGCCCAACGATAATACATCAACCCTTGGTACTTAGTACGTCCTACGACTTATGCGGAAGCTCTAATGGTTGGTCGGATAATTCTAACTAGGTCCGAATATCCTATCCTGACAAAGCCTGGGTGGTGATTAACCCAAGCTCTGATACCAACTGTGACACCCCGACTTTTTTTATCAAATAACCAAATTAACGTTCAACTAGGAATTCATACAGGTACAATATTCTTAAATGCCTGAAAGTTTGGCTACAAAACGACAATATCCAAAGACAAAAACGGGAACCCAACAATACTGAAAGATAACTAAGTCCAATATTACAGTCTTGAAACTAGAAGAAGAACTCTAAAAAGAAACCAAAACAAGTGCAACTGAGCCTTAAGCTTCCTTAGTCACCTCTCTACGTCGATCCCAAGATCTTACATCAAACTAGAAGGAAGGGGCAGGCAAGTGAGATAAAAATCCCAGTGGTGTTACGAGTGTGTGCAAGTGTACAAGATAATAAGACAATTAAATGCAACAGGTTAGGCAGACAAGCACATACTCACGTTCATAGACATCTCAGAGAGCGTTAATCGTTACCAAGTCGTTGAAATCATCCCACCTTATAACCCCACGTTCGTTACCTTGTCACTCCGTTCAAGGAGCGACCTTGAAAACGTTCACGCATGCCTAGGTACATGCTCGTTGATCCTCTCAAAAGCAACGAACTCCCGATGCTTATGAGAGAAAGGGGCAAGGCGTCACGAGATCCCACCGACAGCCCGCCGCTGCCCGGTAGTAACCCGTGCTGACCAAGCCGTGGATCCAATCAATACCAAAAACGTTCGATATTCAAAATCATGACACCCACGTAGCAAGTTGCACAAATACAATAACAGACGATCATGATAACGAATGAGCACATTTACTACGTAAATATAAACACATGCACAGCCATGATGAAACATTTAGCACATACCCTTCCAGCTTTTCGAAAATAAGTTTAGTACGTATATATATATACACGCACCTGTTAAGAACTGTAGAGAGCGTTAGCTGCCCACTCGCGCCTACTCGGAATTGCCTAAGAATTGAAATAACATAAATAAAGAATTACTCAAGTTGAATGCAACAATTCTCGTAAGGGTTACTACTCCTGACTAAGTAAAGTCAATTGATTCATTCTGCCCTAAACGTTCCTAGAATTCGACTCCTAATTTGCAGCAGTACGTAATCATACTGCTTACGGTCAACAATCATTATTTGTATTATTATAGCACTGCTTCTACATTATATAATATTATAAGGCGTTCTCATGAATCATCACAGATGGACCCGCATACGGAACAACAATTTATTAACAATATAATAATTCTTGGTGTATAATAATGCGCACTAGATGAATCCTATTATGATTAAGGCATGACCGATTTCATCAATTCATGTTACCTCATGGGAAAGAAGGCTATTACATATGATATTCATGCACATCTACACATGTGTATATATAAGATATTCCCTTATCTATGCATATATAATCTAGTATATCATTATCAAGGTTTTAAGAAAGAAAACGTGATCTACCTTGAAGAAACAGCAGAATGCGGAAAGAAGTATGCACAAGAATGAACTATCTGAGAATAAGTAAATTACGGCTGCGCAACTATGATGAACCCTTAACCCTCCAATTCATTCATGACTATTTATAATAAGGGTTTATTATTTAAGTTTAAGATAATTACAGATTAGATACACGGTTCCTATTTAAACTAAGAATGCACTTAATTATTAATTAAAATAACTATATAATACACACACACACATATATATATATATATATCAAAATACACTTAATTAATCTCATTTTAATTAATTAATTAATTATGTAAGGCAGCAATAATAAAAAGTAAAAGCCATTCATGCTAAAATTTTGGGGCGTTACAATCTACCCTCCTTAAAGGAATTTGGTCCCCAAATTCTAATATTAGTTAAACAACTAGTTAATAAGTGAACTCTATATTAAATCTTTCACATTGCCAACATACGTTTATACATTTCCGTTCTTGATAAAACAAGTCTTTCAATTAAAGCAGAAAAAGCAAAGTGATGTCTTGTAACATAGATCAACATGGACGAAACAAACTAGATACAAGGCACACAATAGTAGATAAAAAGTTAGGCAAGAAAATAAAGGACATTGGTCACGGTTCACCTATGCTACAAGTTTAAAGCAATTGACTCAACAATTATACCCTCGAAGTAAGTTATATGCAAGAAGTATTGCAGAAAGGGAAAAATAAATGATGTTATCAGACATAGCTCTAGCAACATCAAAGGGTATTCCTAAAACGTGCATTCTAACATAAATAACATGACGTAAGGTGAAGAGGAAAACAAAAGTTTCGGATTAGTTGTATGGCAGGAGCATGTCAGTGTAATGTTTTATAGATCGATAAAGTCTAGTAATGACATTGAAGAGAATAAGATTCAAGGTTTTGATCATTTTACTTATTACCACAATGAAAAGAATATCAATTTCACTTACAAGATCAGGGCAAAGAAACCACAAGATGAAACCTGAAGTATGTGAGATTCCATAAAAATAATGAGAGAGCAAATCAATGACAAACAAAAAGGCCAGTTTGTTTTCTTTCATTAAGAAGAGAACAAGACAAGAAAGGATATTGAGACATGGAGAACTGGATAAGTCAGTTAGTTTCATATCATATCTTAACATGTTTTCATATGCTTGTAGGTTTCTTCATTAAATAAGTCGTTTAAATATAACATGTAGAGAACGAACAAGAACTCAAATTAGGCATAAAACAAGGACAAATAATGAGTCAAGCAAGATGAAAAGCTAAGTATATTTTACGCCAAGTTTGAAATAGTTAAACCATGAAATATCTTATGTTGTCGTCTTGATTCTCAAAACACTGAAAAGTCAAAAGTCGGAACTGAATGTCAAAACCTTAGTTTACAGGCACCCAATGTTCATAAAATTGTAAAAGCTATCTCAACCCAATAGTTGAAAATGAGAATGCTAAATCAAGTAGGACTGCATCAATGAGCATTACTAAAACATGCATTATCACATAGATAGTCATATAAGGCGAAAAAGTGAGATTGTCAAAGTCGTTCCTCATTTAGTAAGAAACAAAGCAAAAGTGCAGTATGGACGATTTTAGAAAGATTGTAGTGCAAGTTAGTCATTATAGTATCTTATCTAAAAGATGGACCAAAAATGAGATTGAATGTTTTGATTATTTCGCTTGTAATCAGGAGGAAAAATAAGAAATTCATCGATTTTAGTTACATGATAAGAGAACATAAGCCACATGGTGGAATCGAAAATAGGTAACATTTAATGGAATAATCAAAGAGCAAAAACCAAAGATAAAATAGAGGTCAAGTTTTTCTATTCTCTAAGAAGAGGATAACATGCATATGTATTTCGCCACATCACTCCTAAACGAAATCATGCCAAGTTTCACTATATAAAGTCTAAAGAAGTTGTCAATTAAAAATCACGGAGTTCATAATACTAGGCAACTAATCAAGTAGCACATAACGAATAGAGCGAGAAACTTAGCGCACTTAGTTCATGAATTCAAATTGGGCAGATATTCAGAATCAAAAAAAAAAAATCAAGTATCCATAGATAATTTTCCAAGGAGTAGTATGAATAAACTAGAAGACAATTATCAAGCCAGTCAAGTAGCACATATATAACGAAATGAAAGACCAAATAACTAAGTTCATCATATCACTTCTTAAACCGACTCTCTAAAGATGGGTTGGTACTTCACACCTTGGTTCGCAATGGATTATCAAAGGTCGGCCGCCCAACGATAATACATCAACCCTTGGTACTTAGTACGTCCTACGACTTATGCGGAAGCTCTAATGGTTGGTCAGATAATTCTAACTAGGTCCGAATATCCTATCCTGACAAAGCATGGGTGGTGATTAACCCAAGCTCTGATACCAACTGTGACACCCCGACTTTTTTTATCAAATAACCAAATTAACGTTCAACTAGGAATTCATACAGGTACAATATTCTTAAATGCCTGAAAGTTTGGCTACAAAACGACAATATCCAAAGACAAAAACGGGAACCCAACAATACTGAAAGATAACTAAGTCCAATATTACAGTCTTGAAACCAGTAGAAGAACTCTAAAAAGAAACCAAAACAAGTGCAACTGAGCCTTAAGCTTCCTTAGTCACCTCTCTCCGTCGATCCCAAGATCCTACATCAAACTAGAAGGAAGGGGCAGGCAAGTGAGATAAAAATCCCAGTGGTGTTACGAGTGTGTGCAAGTGTACAAGATAATAAGACAATTAAATGCAACAGGTTAGGCAGACAAGCACATACTCACGTTCATAGACATCTCAGAGAGCGTTAATCGTTACCAAGTCGTTGAAATCATCCCACCTTATAACCCCACGTTCGTTACCTTGTCACTCCGTTCAAGGAGCGACCTTGAAAACGTTCACGCATGCCTAGGTACATGCTCGTTGATCCTCTCAAAAGCAACGAACTCCCGATGCTTATGAGAGAAAGGGGCAAGGCGTCACGAGATCCCACCGACAGCCCGCCGCTGCCCGGTAGTAACCCGTGCTGACCAAGCCGTGGATCCAATCAATACCAAAAACGTTCGATATTCAAAATCATGACACCCACGTAGCAAGTTGCACAAATACAATAACAGACGATCATGATAACGAATGAGCACATTTACTACGTAAATATAAACACATGCACAGCCATGATGAAACATTTAGCACATACCCTTCCAGCTTTTCGAAAATAAGTTTAGTACGTATATATATATACACGCACCTGTTAAGAACTGTAGAGAGCGTTAGCTGCTCACTCGCGCCTACTCGGAATTGCCTAAGAATTGAAATAACATAAATAAAGAATTACTCAAGTTGAATGCAACAATTCTCGTAAGGGTTACTACTCCTGACTAAGTAAAGTCAATTGATTCATTCTGCCCTAAACGTTCCTAGAATTCGACTCCTAATTTGCAGCAGTACGTAATCATACTGCTTACGGTCAACAATCATTATTTGTATTATTATAGCACTGCTTCTACATTATATAATATTATAAGGTGTTCTCATGAATCATCACAGATGGACCCGTATACGGAACAACAATTTACATAACTAAAAACTTTAATTATTAAACAATTTATTAACAATATAATAATTCTTGGTGTATAATAATGCGCACTAGATGAATCCTATTATGATTAAGGCATGACCGATTTCATCAATTCATGTTACCTCATGGGAAAGAAGGCTATTACATATGATATTCATGCACATCTACACATGTGTATATATAAGATATTCCCTTATCTATGCATATATAATCTAGTATATCATTATCAAGGTTTTAAGAAAGAAAACGTGATCTACCTTGAAGAAACAGCAGAATGCGGAAAGAAGTATGCACAAGAATGAACTATCTGAGAATAAGTAAATTACGGCTGCGCAACTATGATGAACCCTTAACCCTCCAATTCATTCATGACTATTTATAATAAGGGTTTATTATTTAAGTTTAAGATAATTACAGATTAGATACACGGTTCCTATTTAAACTAAGAATGCACTTAATTATTAATTAAAATAACTATATAATACACACACACACATATATATATATATATATCAAAATACACTTAATTAATCTCATTTTAATTAATTAATTAATTATGTAAGGCAGCAATAATAAAAAGTAAAAGCCATTCATGCTAAAATTTTGGGGCGTTACAATCTACCCTCCTTAAAGGAATTTGGTCCCCAAATTCTAATATTAGTTAAACAACTAGTTAATAAGTGAACTCTATATTAAATCTTTCACATTGCCAACATACGTTTATACATTTCCGTTCTTGATAAAACAAGTCTTTCAATTAAAGCAGAAAAAGCAAAGTGATGTCTTGTAACATAGATCAACATGGACGAAACAAACTAGATACAAGGCACACAATAGTAGATAAAAAGTTAGGCAAGAAAATAAAGGACATTGGTCACGGTTCACCTATGCTACAAGTTTAAAGCAATTGACTCAACAATTATACCCTCGAAGTAAGTTATATGCAAGAAGTATTGCAGAAAGGGAAAAATAAATGATGTTATCAGACATAGCTCTAGCAACATCAAAGGGTATTCCTAAAACGTGCATTCTAACATAAATAACATGACGTAAGGTGAAGAGGAAAACAAAAGTTTCGGATTAGTTGTATGGCAGGAGCATGTCAGTGTAATGTTTTATAGATCGATAAAGTCTAGTAATGACATTGAAGAGAATAAGATTCAAGGTTTTGATCATTTTACTTATTACCACAATGAAAAGAATATCAATTTCACTTACAAGATCAGGGCAAAGAAACCACAAGATGAAACCTGAAGTATGTGAGATTCCATAAAAATAATGAGAGAGCAAATCAATGACAAACAAAAAGGCCAGTTTGTTTTCTTTCATTAAGAAGAGAACAAGACAAGAAAGGATATTGAGACATGGAGAACTGGATAAGTCAGTTAGTTTCATATCATATCTTAACATGTTTTCATATGCTTGTAGGTTTCTTCATTAAATAAGTCGTTTAAATATAACATGTAGAGAACGAACAAGAACTCAAATTAGGCATAAAACAAGGACAAATAATGAGTCAAGCAAGATGAAAAGCTAAGTATATTTTACGCCAAGTTTGAAATAGTTAAACCATGAAATATCTTATGTTGTCGTCTTGATTCTCAAAACACTGAAAAGTCAAAAGTCGGAACTGAATGTCAAAACCTTAGTTTACAGGCACCCAATGTTCATAAAATTGTAAAAGCTATCTCAACCCAATAGTTGAAAATGAGAATGCTAAATCAAGTAGGACTGCATCAATGAGCATTACTAAAACATGCATTATCACATAGATAGTCATATAAGGCGAAAAAGTGAGATTGTCAAAGTCGTTCCTCATTTAGTAAGAAACAAAGCAAAAGTGCAGTATGGACGATTTTAGAAAGATTGTAGTGCAAGTTAGTCATTATAGTATCTTATCTAAAAGATGGACCAAAAATGAGATTGAATGTTTTGATTATTTCGCTTGTAATCAGGAGGAAAAATAAGAAATTCATCGATTTTAGTTACATGATAAGAGAACATAAGCCACATGGTGGAATCGAAAATAGGTAACATTTAATGGAATAATCAAAGAGCAAAAACCAAAGATAAAATAGAGGTCAAGTTTTTCTATTCTCTAAGAAGAGGATAACATGCATATGTATTTCGCCACATCACTCCTAAACGAAATCATGCCAAGTTTCACTATATAAAGTCTAAAGAAGTTGTCAATTAAAAATCACGGAGTTCATAATACTAGGCAACTAATCAAGTAGCACATAACGAATAGAGCGAGAAACTTAGCGCACTTAGTTCATGAATTCAAATTGGGCAGATATTCAGAATCAAAAAAAAAAAATCAAGTATCCATAGATAATTTTCCAAGGAGTAGTATGAATAAACTAGAAGACAATTATCAAGCCAGTCAAGTAGCACATATATAACGAAATGAAAGACCAAATAACTAAGTTCATCATATCACTTCTTAAACCGACTCTCTAAAGATGGGTTGGTACTTCACACCTTGGTTCGCAATGGATTATCAAAGGTCGGCCGTCCAACGATAATACATCAACCCTTGGTACTTAGTACGTCCTACGACTTATGCGGAAGCTCTAATGGTTGGTCAGATAATTCTAACTAGGTCCGAATATCCTATCCTGACAAAGCATGGGTGGTGATTAACCCAAGCTCTGATACCAACTGTGACACCCCGACTTTTTTTATCAAATAACCAAATTAACGTTCAACTAGGAATTCATACAGGTACAATATTCTTAAATGCCTGAAAGTTTGGCTACAAAACGACAATATCCAAAGACAAAAACGGGAACCCAACAATACTGAAAGATAACTAAGTCCAATATTACAGTCTTGAAACCAGTAGAAGAACTCTAAAAAGAAACCAAAACAAGTGCAACTGAGCCTTAAGCTTCCTTAGTCACCTCTCTCCGTCGATCCCAAGATCCTACATCAAACTAGAAGGAAGGGGCAGGCAAGTGAGATAAAAATCCCAGTGGTGTTACGAGTGTGTGCAAGTGTACAAGATAATAAGACAATTAAATGCAACAGGTTAGGCAGACAAGCACATACTCACGTTCATAGACATCTCAGAGAGCGTTAATCGTTACCAAGTCGTTGAAATCATCCCACCTTATAACCCCACGTTCGTTACCTTGTCACTCCGTTCAAGGAGCGACCTTGAAAACGTTCACGCATGCCTAGGTACATGCTCGTTGATCCTCTCAAAAGCAACGAACTCCCGATGCTTATGAGAGAAAGGGGCAAGGCGTCACGAGATCCCACCGACAGCCCGCCGCTGCCCGGTAGTAACCCGTGCTGACCAAGCCGTGGATCCAATCAATACCAAAAACGTTCGATATTCAAAATCATGACACCCACGTAGCAAGTTGCACAAATACAATAACAGACGATCATGATAACGAATGAGCACATTTACTACGTAAATATAAACACATGCACAGCCATGATGAAACATTTAGCACATACCCTTCCAGCTTTTCGAAAATAAGTTTAGTACGTATATATATATACACGCACCTGTTAAGAACTGTAGAGAGCGTTAGCTGCTCACTCGCGCCTACTCGTAATTGCCTAAGAATTGAAATAACATAAATAAAGAATTACTCAAGTTGAATGCAACAATTCTCGTAAGGGTTACTACTCCTGACTAAGTAAAGTCAATTGATTCATTCTGCCCTAAACGTTCCTAGAATTCGACTCCTAATTTGCAGCAGTACGTAATCATACTGCTTACGGTCAACAATCATTATTTGTATTATTATAGCACTGCTTCTACATTATATAATATTATAAGGTGTTCTCATGAATCATCACAGATGGACCCGTATACGGAACAACAATTTACATAACTAAAAACTTTAATTATTAAACAATTTATTAACAATATAATAATTCTTGGTGTATAATAATGCGCACTAGATGAATCCTATTATGATTAAGGCATGACCGATTTCATCAATTCATGTTACCTCATGGGAAAGAAGGCTATTACATATGATATTCATGCACATCTACACATGTGTATATATAAGATATTCCCTTATCTATGCATATATAATCTAGTATATCATTATCAAGGTTTTAAGAAAGAAAACGTGATCTACCTTGAAGAAACAGCAGAATGCGGAAAGAAGTATGCACAAGAATGAACTATCTGAGAATAAGTAAATTACGGCTGCGCAACTATGATGAACCCTTAACCCTCCAATTCATTCATGACTATTTATAATAAGGGTTTATTATTTAAGTTTAAGATAATTACAGATTAGATACACGGTTCCTATTTAAACTAAGAATGCACTTAATTATTAATTAAAATAACTATATAATACACACACACACATATATATATATATATCAAAATACACTTAATTAATCTCATTTTAATTAATTAATTAATTATGTAAGGCAGCAATAATAAAAAGTAAAAGCCATTCATGCTAAAATTTTGGGGCGTTACAATCTACCCTCCTTAAAGGAATTTGGTCCCCAAATTCTAATATTAGTTAAACAACTAGTTAATAAGTGAACTCTATATTAAATCTTTCACATTGCCAACATACGTTTATACATTTCCGTTCTTGATAAAACAAGTCTTTCAATTAAAGCAGAAAAAGCAAAGTGATGTCTTGTAACATAGATCAACATGGACGAAACAAACTAGATACAAGGCACACAATAGTAGATAAAAAGTTAGGCAAGAAAATAAAGGACATTGGTCACGGTTCACCTATGCTACAAGTTTAAAGCAATTGACTCAACAATTATACCCTCGAAGTAAGTTATATGCAAGAAGTATTGCAGAAAGGGAAAAATAAATGATGTTATCAGACATAGCTCTAGCAACATCAAAGGGTATTCCTAAAACGTGCATTCTAACATAAATAACATGACGTAAGGTGAAGAGGAAAACAAAAGTTTCGGATTAGTTGTATGGCAGGAGCATGTCAGTGTAATGTTTTATAGATCGATAAAGTCTAGTAATGACATTGAAGAGAATAAGATTCAAGGTTTTGATCATTTTACTTATTACCACAATGAAAAGAATATCAATTTCACTTACAAGATCAGGGCAAAGAAACCACAAGATGAAACCTGAAGTATGTGAGATTCCATAAAAATAATGAGAGAGCAAATCAATGACAAACAAAAAGGCCAGTTTGTTTTCTTTCATTAAGAAGAGAACAAGACAAGAAAGGATATTGAGACATGGAGAACTGGATAAGTCAGTTAGTTTCATATCATATCTTAACATGTTTTCATATGCTTGTAGGTTTCTTCATTAAATAAGTCGTTTAAATATAACATGTAGAGAACGAACAAGAACTCAAATTAGGCATAAAACAAGGACAAATAATGAGTCAAGCAAGATGAAAAGCTAAGTATATTTTACGCCAAGTTTGAAATAGTTAAACCATGAAATATCTTATGTTGTCGTCTTGATTCTCAAAACACTGAAAAGTCAAAAGTCGGAACTGAATGTCAAAACCTTAGTTTACAGGCACCCAATGTTCATAAAATTGTAAAAGCTATCTCAACCCAATAGTTGAAAATGAGAATGCTAAATCAAGTAGGACTGCATCAATGAGCATTACTAAAACATGCATTATCACATAGATAGTCATATAAGGCGAAAAAGTGAGATTGTCAAAGTCGTTCCTCATTTAGTAAGAAACAAAGCAAAAGTGCAGTATGGACGATTTTAGAAAGATTGTAGTGCAAGTTAGTCATTATAGTATCTTATCTAAAAGATGGACCAAAAATGAGATTGAATGTTTTGATTATTTCGCTTGTAATCAGGAGGAAAAATAAGAAATTCATCGATTTTAGTTACATGATAAGAGAACATAAGCCACATGGTGGAATCGAAAATAGGTAACATTTAATGGAATAATCAAAGAGCAAAAACCAAAGATAAAATAGAGGTCAAGTTTTTCTATTCTCTAAGAAGAGGATAACATGCATATGTATTTCGCCACATCACTCCTAAACGAAATCATGCCAAGTTTCACTATATAAAGTCTAAAGAAGTTGTCAATTAAAAATCACGGAGTTCATAATACTAGGCAACTAATCAAGTAGCACATAACGAATAGAGCGAGAAACTTAGCGCACTTAGTTCATGAATTCAAATTGGGCAGATATTCAGAATCAAAAAAAAAAAATCAAGTATCCATAGATAATTTTCCAAGGAGTAGTATGAATAAACTAGAAGACAATTATCAAGCCAGTCAAGTAGCACATATATAACGAAATGAAAGACCAAATAACTAAGTTCATCATATCACTTCTTAAACCGACTCTCTAAAGATGGGTTGGTACTTCACACCTTGGTTCGCAATGGATTATCAAAGGTCGGCCGCCCAACGATAATACATCAACCCTTGGTACTTAGTACGTCCTACGACTTATGCGGAAGCTCTAATGGTTGGTCAGATAATTCTAACTAGGTCCGAATATCCTATCCTGACAAAGCATGGGTGGTGATTAACCCAAGCTCTGATACCAACTGTGACACCCCGACTTTTTTTATCAAATAACCAAATTAACGTTCAACTAGGAATTCATACAGGTACAATATTCTTAAATGCCTGAAAGTTTGGCTACAAAACGACAATATCCAAAGACAAAAACGGGAACCCAACAATACTGAAAGATAACTAAGTCCAATATTACAGTCTTGAAACCAGTAGAAGAACTCTAAAAAGAAACCAAAACAAGTGCAACTGAGCCTTAAGCTTCCTTAGTCACCTCTCTCCGTCGATCCCAAGATCCTACATCAAACTAGAAGGAAGGGGCAGGCAAGTGAGATAAAAATCCCAGTGGTGTTACGAGTGTGTGCAAGTGTACAAGATAATAAGACAATTAAATGCAACAGGTTAGGCAGACAAGCACATACTCACGTTCATAGACATCTCAGAGAGCGTTAATCGTTACCAAGTCGTTGAAATCATCCCACCTTATAACCCCACGTTCGTTACCTTGTCACTCCGTTCAAGGAGCGACCTTGAAAACGTTCACGCATGCCTAGGTACATGCTCGTTGATCCTCTCAAAAGCAACGAACTCCCGATGCTTATGAGAGAAAGGGGCAAGGCGTCACGAGATCCCACCGACAGCCCGCCGCTGCCCGGTAGTAACCCGTGCTGACCAAGCCGTGGATCCAATCAATACCAAAAACGTTCGATATTCAAAATCATGACACCCACGTAGCAAGTTGCACAAATACAATAACAGACGATCATGATAACGAATGAGCACATTTACTACGTAAATATAAACACATGCACAGCCATGATGAAACATTTAGCACATACCCTTCCAGCTTTTCGAAAATAAGTTTAGTACGTATATATATATACACGCACCTGTTAAGAACTGTAGAGAGCGTTAGCTGCTCACTCGCGCCTACTCGTAATTGCCTAAGAATTGAAATAACATAAATAAAGAATTACTCAAGTTGAATGCAACAATTCTCGTAAGGGTTACTACTCCTGACTAAGTAAAGTCAATTGATTCATTCTGCCCTAAACGTTCCTAGAATTCGACTCCTAATTTGCAGCAGTACGTAATCATACTGCTTACGGTCAACAATCATTATTTGTATTATTATAGCACTGCTTCTACATTATATAATATTATAAGGTGTTCTCATGAATCATCACAGATGGACCCGTATACGGAACAACAATTTACATAACTAAAAACTTTAATTATTAAACAATTTATTAACAATATAATAATTCTTGGTGTATAATAATGCGCACTAGATGAATCCTATTATGATTAAGGCATGACCGATTTCATCAATTCATGTTACCTCATGGGAAAGAAGGCTATTACATATGATATTCATGCACATCTACACATGTGTATATATAAGATATTCCCTTATCTATGCATATATAATCTAGTATATCATTATCAAGGTTTTAAGAAAGAAAACGTGATCTACCTTGAAGAAACAGCAGAATGCGGAAAGAAGTATGCACAAGAATGAACTATCTGAGAATAAGTAAATTACGGCTGCGCAACTATGATGAACCCTTAACCCTCCAATTCATTCATGACTATTTATAATAAGGGTTTATTATTTAAGTTTAAGATAATTACAGATTAGATACACGGTTCCTATTTAAACTAAGAATGCACTTAATTATTAATTAAAATAACTATATAATACACACACACACATATATATATATATATATCAAAATACACTTAATTAATCTCATTTTAATTAATTAATTAATTATGTAAGGCAGCAATAATAAAAAGTAAAAGCCATTCATGCTAAAATTTTGGGGCGTTACAATCTACCCTCCTTAAAGGAATTTGGTCCCCAAATTCTAATATTAGTTAAACAACTAGTTAATAAGTGAACTCTATATTAAATCTTTCACATTGCCAACATACGTTTATACATTTCCGTTCTTGATAAAACAAGTCTTTCAATTAAAGCAGAAAAAGCAAAGTGATGTCTTGTAACATAGATCAACATGGACGAAACAAACTAGATACAAGGCACACAATAGTAGATAAAAAGTTAGGCAAGAAAATAAAGGACATTGGTCACGGTTCACCTATGCTACAAGTTTAAAGCAATTGACTCAACAATTATACCCTCGAAGTAAGTTATATGCAAGAAGTATTGCAGAAAGGGAAAAATAAATGATGTTATCAGACATAGCTCTAGCAACATCAAAGGGTATTCCTAAAACGTGCATTCTAACATAAATAACATGACGTAAGGTGAAGAGGAAAACAAAAGTTTCGGATTAGTTGTATGGCAGGAGCATGTCAGTGTAATGTTTTATAGATCGATAAAGTCTAGTAATGACATTGAAGAGAATAAGATTCAAGGTTTTGATCATTTTACTTATTACCACAATGAAAAGAATATCAATTTCACTTACAAGATCAGGGCAAAGAAACCACAAGATGAAACCTGAAGTATGTGAGATTCCATAAAAATAATGAGAGAGCAAATCAATGACAAACAAAAAGGCCAGTTTGTTTTCTTTCATTAAGAAGAGAACAAGACAAGAAAGGATATTGAGACATGGAGAACTGGATAAGTCAGTTAGTTTCATATCATATCTTAACATGTTTTCATATGCTTGTAGGTTTCTTCATTAAATAAGTCGTTTAAATATAACATGTAGAGAACGAACAAGAACTCAAATTAGGCATAAAACAAGGACAAATAATGAGTCAAGCAAGATGAAAAGCTAAGTATATTTTACGCCAAGTTTGAAATAGTTAAACCATGAAATATCTTATGTTGTCGTCTTGATTCTCAAAACACTGAAAAGTCAAAAGTCGGAACTGAATGTCAAAACCTTAGTTTACAGGCACCCAATGTTCATAAAATTGTAAAAGCTATCTCAACCCAATAGTTGAAAATGAGAATGCTAAATCAAGTAGGACTGCATCAATGAGCATTACTAAAACATGCATTATCACATAGATAGTCATATAAGGCGAAAAAGTGAGATTGTCAAAGTCGTTCCTCATTTAGTAAGAAACAAAGCAAAAGTGCAGTATGGACGATTTTAGAAAGATTGTAGTGCAAGTTAGTCATTATAGTATCTTATCTAAAAGATGGACCAAAAATGAGATTGAATGTTTTGATTATTTCGCTTGTAATCAGGAGGAAAAATAAGAAATTCATCGATTTTAGTTACATGATAAGAGAACATAAGCCACATGGTGGAATCGAAAATAGGTAACATTTAATGGAATAATCAAAGAGCAAAAACCAAAGATAAAATAGAGGTCAAGTTTTTCTATTCTCTAAGAAGAGGATAACATGCATATGTATTTCGCCACATCACTCCTAAACGAAATCATGCCAAGTTTTACTATATAAAGTCTAAAGAAGTTGTCAATTAAAAATCACGGAGTTCATAATACTAGGCAACTAATCAAGTAGCACATAACGAATAGAGCGAGAAACTTAGCGCACTTAGTTCATGAATTCAAATTGGGCACATATTCAGAATCAAAAAAAAAAAATCAAGTATCCATAGATAATTTTCCAAGGAGTAGTATGAATAAACTAGAAGACAATTATCAAGCCAGTCAAGTAGCACATATATAACGAAATGAAAGACCAAATAACTAAGTTCATCATATCACTTCTTAAACCGACTCTCTAAAGATGGGTTGGTACTTCACACCTTGGTTCGCAATGGATTATCAAAGGTCGGCCGCCAAACGATAATACATCAACCCTTGGTACTTAGTACGCCCTACGACTTATGCGGAAGCTCTAATGGTTGGTCAGATAATTCTAACTAGGTCCGAAGATCCTATCCTGACAAAGCCTGGGTGGTGATTAACCCAAGCTCTGATACCAACTGTGACGCCCCGACTTTTTTTATCAAATAACCAAATTAACGTTCAACTAGGAATTCATACAGGTACAATATTCTTAAATGCCTGAAAGTTTGGCTACAAAACGACAATATCCAAAGACAAAAACGGGAACCCAACAATACTGAAAGATAACTAAGTCCAACATTACAGTCTTGAAACCAGAAGAAGAACTCTAAAAAGAAACCAAAACAAGTGCAACTGAGCCTTAAGCTTCCTTAGTCACCTCTCTCCGTCGATCCCAAGATCCTACATCAAACTAGAAGGAAGGGGCAGGCAAGTGAGATAAAAATCTCAGTGGTGTTACGAGTGTGTGCAAGTGTACAAGATAATAAGACAATTAAATGCAACAGGTTAGGCAGACAAGCACATACTCACGTTCATAGACATCTCAGAGAGCGTTAATCGTTACCAAGTCGTTGAAATCATCCCACCTTATAACCCCACGTTCGTTACCTTGTCACTCCGTTCAAGAAGCGACCTTGAAAACGTTCACGCATGCCTAGGTACATGCTCGTTGATCCTCTCAAAAGCAACGAACTCCCGATGCTTATGAGAGAAAGGGGCAAGGCGTCACGAGATCCCACCGACAGCCCGCCGCTGCCCGGTAGTAACCCGTGCTAACCAAGCCGTGGATCCAATCAATACCAAAAACGTTCGATATTCAAAATCATGACACCCACGTAGCAAGTTGCACAAATACAATAACAGACGATCATGATAACGAATGAGCACATTTACTACGTAAATATAAACACATGCACAGCCATGATGAAACATTTAGCACATACCCTTCCAGCTTTTCGAAAATAAGTTTAGTACGTATATATATATATACACGCACCTGTTAAGAACTGTAGAGAGCGTTAGCTGCTCACTCGCGCCTACTCGGAATTGCCTAAGAATTGAAATAACATAAATAAAGAATTACTCAAGTTGAATGCAACAATTCTCGTAAGGGTTACTACTCCTGACTAAGTAAAGTCAATTGATTCATTCTGTCCCAAACGTTCCTAGAATTCGACTCCTAATTTGCAGCAGTACGTAATCATACTGCTTACGGTCAACAATCATTATTTGTATTATTATAGCACTGCTTCTACATTATATAATATTATAAGGTGTTCTCATGAATCATCACAGATGGACCCGTATACGGAACAACAATTTACATAACTAAAAACTTTAATTATTAAACAATTTATTAACAATATAATAATTCTTGGTGTATAATAATGCGCACTAGATGAATCCTATTATGATTAAGGCATGACCGATTTCATCAATTCATGTTACCTCATGGGAAAGAAGGCTATTACATATGATATTCATGCACATCTACACATGTGTATATATAAGATATTCCCTTATCTATGCATATATAATCTAGTATATCATTATCAAGGTTTTAAGAAAGAAAACGTGATCTACCTTGAAGAAACAGCAGAATGCGGAAAGAAGTATGCACAAGAATGAACTATCTGAGAATAAGTAAATTACGGCTGCGCAACTATGATGAACCCTTAACCCTCCAATTCATTCATGACTATTTATAATAAGGGTTTATTATTTAAGTTTAAGATAATTACAGATTAGATACACGGTTCCTATTTAAACTAAGAATGCACTTAATTATTAATTAAAATAACTATATAATACACACACACACATATATATATATATATCAAAATACACTTAATTAATCTCATTTTAATTAATTAATTAATTATGTAAGGCAGCAATAATAAAAAGTAAAAGCCATTCATGCTAAAATTTTGGGGCGTTACAATCTACCCTCCTTAAAGGAATTTGGTCCCCAAATTCTAATATTAGTTAAACAACTAGTTAATAAGTGAACTCTATATTAAATCTTTCACATTGCCAACATACGTTTATACATTTCCGTTCTTGATAAAACAAGTCTTTCAATTAAAGCAGAAAAAGCAAAGTGATGTCTTGTAACATAGATCAACATGGACGAAACAAACTAGATACAAGGCACACAATAGTAGATAAAAAGTTAGGCAAGAAAATAAAGGACATTGGTCACGGTTCACCTATGCTACAAGTTTAAAGCAATTGACTCAACAATTATACCCTCGAAGTAAGTTATATGCAAGAAGTATTGCAGAAAGGGAAAAATAAATGATGTTATCAGACATAGCTCTAGCAACATCAAAGGGTATTCCTAAAACGTGCATTCTAACATAAATAACATGACGTAAGGTGAAGAGGAAAACAAAAGTTTCGGATTAGTTGTATGGCAGGAGCATGTCAGTGTAATGTTTTATAGATCGATAAAGTCTAGTAATGACATTGAAGAGAATAAGATTCAAGGTTTTGATCATTTTACTTATTACCACAATGAAAAGAATATCAATTTCACTTACAAGATCAGGGCAAAGAAACCACAAGATGAAACCTGAAGTATGTGAGATTCCATAAAAATAATGAGAGAGCAAATCAATGACAAACAAAAAGGCCAGTTTGTTTTCTTTCATTAAGAAGAGAACAAGACAAGAAAGGATATTGAGACATGGAGAACTGGATAAGTCAGTTAGTTTCATATCATATCTTAACATGTTTTCATATGCTTGTAGGTTTCTTCATTAAATAAGTCGTTTAAATATAACATGTAGAGAACGAACAAGAACTCAAATTAGGCATAAAACAAGGACAAATAATGAGTCAAGCAAGATGAAAAGCTAAGTATATTTTACGCCAAGTTTGAAATAGTTAAACCATGAAATATCTTATGTTGTCGTCTTGATTCTCAAAACACTGAAAAGTCAAAAGTCGGAACTGAATGTCAAAACCTTAGTTTACAGGCACCCAATGTTCATAAAATTGTAAAAGCTATCTCAACCCAATAGTTGAAAATGAGAATGCTAAATCAAGTAGGACTGCATCAATGAGCATTACTAAAACATGCATTATCACATAGATAGTCATATAAGGCAAAAAAGTGAGATTGTCAAAGTCGTTCCTCATTTAGTAAGAAACAAAGCAAAAGTGCAGTATGGACGATTTTAGAAAGATTGTAGTGCAAGTTAGTCATTATAGTATCTTATCTAAAAGATGGACCAAAAATGAGATTGAATGTTTTGATTATTTCGCTTGTAATCAGGAGGAAAAATAAGAAATTCATCGATTTTAGTTACATGATAAGAGAACATAAGCCACATGGTGGAATCGAAAATAGGTAACATTTAATGGAATAATCAAAGAGCAAAAACCAAAGATAAAATAGAGGTCAAGTTTTTCTATTCTCTAAGAAGAGGATAACATGCATATGTATTTCGCCACATCACTCCTAAACGAAATCATGCCAAGTTTCACTATATAAAGTCTAAAGAAGTTGTCAATTAAAAATCACGGAGTTCATAATACTAGGCAACTAATCAAGTAGCACATAACGAATAGAGTGAGAAACTTAGCGCACTTAGTTCATGAATTCAAATTGGGCACATATTCAGAATCAAAAAAAAAAAAAAAATCAAGTATTCATAGATAATTTTTCAAGGAGTAGTATGAATAAACTAGAAGACAATTATCAAGCCAGTCAAGTAGCACATATATAACGAAATGAAAGACCAAATAACTAAGTTCATCATATCACTTCTTAAACCGACTCTCTAAAGATGGGTTGGTACTTCACACCTTGGTTCGCAATGGATTATCAAAGGTCGGCCGCCCAACGATAATACATCAACCCTTGGTACTTAGTACGCCCTACGACTTATGCGGAAGCTCTAATGGTTGGTCAGATAATTCTAACTAGGTCCGAAGATCCTATCCTGACAAAGCCTGGGTGGTGATTAACCCAAGCTCTGATACCAACTGTGACGCCCCGACTTTTTTTTATCAAATAACTAAATTAACGTTCAACTAGGAATTCATACAGGTACAATATTCTTAAATGCCTGAAAGTTTGGCTACAAAACGACAATATCCAAAGACAAAAACGGGAACCCAACAATACTGAAAGATAACTAAGTCCAATATTACAGTCTTGAAACCAGAAGAAGAACTCTAAAAAGAAACCAAAACAAGTGCAACTGAGCCTTAAGCTTCCTTAGTCACCTCTCTCCGTCGATCCCAAGATCCTACATCAAACTAGAAGGAAGGGGCAGGCAAGTGAGATAAAAATCCCAGTGGTGTTACGAGTGTGTGCAAGTGTACAAGATAATAAGACAATTAAATGCAACAGGTTAGGCAGACAAGCACATACTCACGTTCATAGACATCTCAGAGAGCGTTAATCGTTACCAAGTCGTTGAAATCATCCCACCTTATAACCCCACGTTCGTTACCTTGTCACTCCGTTCAAGGAGCGACCTTGAAAACGTTCACGCATGCCTAGGTACATGCTCGTTGATCCTCTCAAAAGCAACGAACTCCCGATGCTTATGAGAGAAAGGGGCAAGGCGTCACGAGATCCCACCGACAGCCCGCCGCTGCCCGGTAGTAACCCGTGCTGACCAAGCCGTGGATCCAATCAATACTAAAAACGTTCGATATTCAAAATCATGACACCCACGTAGCAAGTTGCACAAATACAATAACAGACGATCATGATAACGAATGAGCACATTTACTACGTAAATATAAACACATGCACAGCCATGATGAAACATTTAGCACATACCCTTCCAGCTTTTCGAAAATAAGTTTAGTACGTATATATATATACACGCACCTGTTAAGAACTGTAGAGAGCGTTAGCTGCTCACTCGCGCCTACTCGGAATTGCCTAAGAATTGAAATAACATAAATAAAGAATTACTCAAGTTGAATGCAACAATTCTCGTAAGGGTTACTACTCCTGACTAAGTAAAGTCAATTGATTCATTCTGCCCTAAACGTTCCTAGAATTCGACTCCTAATTTGCAGCAGTACGTAATCATACTGCTTACGGTCAACAATCATTATTTGTATTATTATAGCACTGCTTCTACATTATATAATATTATAAGGTGTTCTCATGAATCATCACAGATGGACCCGTATACGGAACAACAATTTACATAACTAAAAACTTTAATTATTAAACAATTTATTAACAATATAATAATTCTTGGTGTATAATAATGCGCACTAGATGAATCCTATTATGATTAAGGCATGACCGATTTCATCAATTCATGTTACCTCATGGGAAAGAAGGCTATTACATATGATATTCATGCACATCTACACATGTGTATATATAAGATATTCCCTTATCTATGCATATATAATCTAGTATATCATTATCAAGGTTTTAAGAAAGAAAACGTGATCTACCTTGAAGAAACAGCAGAATGCGGAAAGAAGTATGCACAAGAATGAACTATCTGAGAATAAGTAAATTACGGCTGCGCAACTATGATGAACCCTTAACCCTCCAATTCATTCATGACTATTTATAATAAGGGTTTATTATTTAAGTTTAAGATAATTACAGATTAGATACACGGTTCCTATTTAAACTAAGAATGCACTTAATTATTAATTAAAATAACTATATAATACACACACACACATATATATATATATATCAAAATACACTTAATTAATCTCATTTTAATTAATTAATTAATTATGTAAGGCAGCAATAATAAAAAGTAAAAGCCATTCATGCTAAAATTTTGGGGCGTTACAATCTACCCTCCTTAAAGGAATTTGGTCCCCAAATTCTAATATTAGTTAAACAACTAGTTAATAAGTGAACTCTATATTAAATCTTTCACATTGCCAACATACGTTTATACATTTCCGTTCTTGATAAAACAAGTCTTTCAATTAAAGCAGAAAAAGCAAAGTGATGTCTTGTAACATAGATCAACATGGACGAAACAAACTAGATACAAGGCACACAATAGTAGATAAAAAGTTAGGCAAGAAAATAAAGGACATTGGTCACGGTTCACCTATGCTACAAGTTTAAAGCAATTGACTCAACAATTATACCCTCGAAGTAAGTTATATGCAAGAAGTATTGCAGAAAGGGAAAAATAAATGATGTTATCAGACATAGCTCTAGCAACATCAAAGGGTATTCCTAAAACGTGCATTCTAACATAAATAACATGACGTAAGGTGAAGAGGAAAACAAAAGTTTCGGATTAGTTGTATGGCAGGAGCATGTCAGTGTAATGTTTTATAGATCGATAAAGTCTAGTAATGACATTGAAGAGAATAAGATTCAAGGTTTTGATCATTTTACTTATTACCACAATGAAAAGAATATCAATTTCACTTACAAGATCAGGGCAAAGAAACCACAAGATGAAACCTGAAGTATGTGAGATTCCATAAAAATAATGAGAGAGCAAATCAATGACAAACAAAAAGGCCAGTTTGTTTTCTTTCATTAAGAAGAGAACAAGACAAGAAAGGATATTGAGACATGGAGAACTGGATAAGTCAGTTAGTTTCATATCATATCTTAACATGTTTTCATATGCTTGTAGGTTTCTTCATTAAATAAGTCGTTTAAATATAACATGTAGAGAACGAACAAGAACTCAAATTAGGCATAAAACAAGGACAAATAATGAGTCAAGCAAGATGAAAAGCTAAGTATATTTTACGCCAAGTTTGAAATAGTTAAACCATGAAATATCTTATGTTGTCGTCTTGATTCTCAAAACACTGAAAAGTCAAAAGTCGGAACTGAATGTCAAAACCTTAGTTTACAGGCACCCAATGTTCATAAAATTGTAAAAGCTATCTCAACCCAATAGTTGAAAATGAGAATGCTAAATCAAGTAGGACTGCATCAATGAGCATTACTAAAACATGCATTATCACATAGATAGTCATATAAGGCGAAAAAGTGAGATTGTCAAAGTCGTTCCTCATTTAGTAAGAAACAAAGCAAAAGTGCAGTATGGACGATTTTAGAAAGATTGTAGTGCAAGTTAGTCATTATAGTATCTTATCTAAAAGATGGACCAAAAATGAGATTGAATGTTTTGATTATTTCGCTTGTAATCAGGAGGAAAAATAAGAAATTCATCGATTTTAGTTACATGATAAGAGAACATAAGCCACATGGTGGAATCGAAAATAGGTAACATTTAATGGAATAATCAAAGAGCAAAAACCAAAGATAAAATAGAGGTCAAGTTTTTCTATTCTCTAAGAAGAGGATAACATGCATATGTATTTCGCCACATCACTCCTAAACGAAATCATGCCAAGTTTCACTATATAAAGTCTAAAGAAGTTGTCAATTAAAAATCACGGAGTTCATAATACTAGGCAACTAATCAAGTAGCACATAACGAATAGAGCGAGAAACTTAGCGCACTTAGTTCATGAATTCAAATTGGGCACATATTCAGAATCAAAAAAAAAAATCAAGTATCCATAGATAATTTTCCAAGGAGTAGTATGAATAAACTAGAAGACAATTATCAAGCCAGTCAAGTAGCACATATATAACGAAATGAAAGACCAAATAACTAAGTTCATCATATCACTTCTTAAACCGACTCTCTAAAGATGGGTTGGTACTTCACACCTTGGTTCGCAATGGATTATCAAAGGTCGGCCGCCAAACGATAATACATCAACCCTTGGTACTTAGTACGCCCTACGACTTATGCGGAAGCTCTAATGGTTGGTCAGATAATTCTAACTAGGTCCGAAGATCCTATCCTGACAAAGCCTGGGTGGTGATTAACCCAAGCTCTGATACCAACTATGACGCCCCGACTTTTTTTATCAAATAACCAAATTAACGTTCAACTAGGAATTCATACAGGTACAATATTCTTAAATGCCTGAAAGTTTGGCTACAAAACGACAATATCCAAAGACAAAAACGGGAACCCAACAATACTGAAAGATAACTAAGTCCAACATTACAGTCTTGAAACCAGAAGAAGAACTCTAAAAAGAAACCAAAACAAGTGCAACTGAGCCTTAAGCTTCCTTAGTCACCTCTCTCCGTCGATCCCAAGATCCTACATCAAACTAGAAGGAAGGGGCAGGCAAGTGAGATAAAAATCTCAGTGGTGTTACGAGTGTGTGCAAGTGTACAAGATAATAAGACAATTAAATGCAACAGGTTAGGCAGACAAGCACATACTCACGTTCATAGACATCTCAGAGAGCGTTAATCGTTACCAAGTCGTTGAAATCATCCCACCTTATAACCCCACGTTCGTTACCTTGTCACTCCGTTCAAGGAGCGACCTTGAAAACGTTCACGCATGCCTAGGTACATGCTCGTTGATCCTCTCAAAAGCAACGAACTCCCGATGCTTATGAGAGAAAGGGGCAAGGCGTCACGAGATCCCACCGACAGCCCGCCGCTGCCCGGTAGTAACCCGTGCTAACCAAGCCGTGGATCCAATCAATACCAAAAACGTTCGATATTCAAAATCATGACACCCACGTAGCAAGTTGCACAAATACAATAACAGACGATCATGATAACGAATGAGCACATTTACTACGTAAATATAAACACATGCACAGCCATGATGAAACATTTAGCACATACCCTTCCAGCTTTTCGAAAATAAGTTTAGTACGTATATATATATACACGCACCTGTTAAGAACTGTAAAGAGCGTTAGCTGCTCACTCGCGCCTACTCGGAATTGCCTAAGAATTGAAATAACATAAATAAAGAATTACTCAAGTTGAATGCAACAATTCTCGTAAGGGTTACTACTCCTGACTAAGTAAAGTCAATTGATTCATTCTGCCCTAAACCTTCCTAGAATTCGACTCCTAATTTGCAGCAGTACGTAATCATACTGCTTACGGTCAACAATCATTATTTGTATTATTATAGCACTGCTTCTACATTATATAATATTATAAGGTGTTCTCATGAATCATCACAGATGGACCCGTATACGGAACAACAATTTACATAACTAAAAACTTAATTATTAAACAATTTATTAACAATATAATAATTCTTGGTGTATAATAATGCGCACTAGATGAATCCTATTATGATTAAGGCATGACCGATTTCATCAATTCATGTTACCTCATGGGAAAGAAGGCTATTACATATGATATTCATGCACATCTACACATGTGTATATATAAGATATTCCCTTATCTATGCATATATAATCTAGTATATCATTATCAAGGTTTTAAGAAAGAAAACGTGATCTACCTTGAAGAAACAGCAGAATGCGGAAAGAAGTATGCACAAGAATGAACTATCTGAGAATAAGTAAATTACGGCTGCGCAACTATGATGAACCCTTAACCCTCCAATTCAATCATGACTATTTATAATAAGGGTTTATTATTTAAGTTTAAGATAATTACAGATTAGATACACGGTTCCTATTTAAACTAAGAATGCACTTAATTATTAATTAAAATAACTATATAATACACACACACATATATATATATCAAAATACACTTAATTAATCTTATTTTAATTAATTAATTAATTATGTAAGGCAGCAATAATAAAAAGTAAAAGCCATTCATGCTAAAATTTTGGGGCGTTACAGGTCCACCCCCTCATGCCAGAAGAAAGAACATGACGGAAGGATAAGAAATTCCAAAGTGGTACACCCCCTCATGCCAGAAGAAAGAACATGACGGAGGGATAATATGGCCCAAAGTGGTCCACCCCCACATGCCAGAAGGAAGAACATGATGGAAGGATAAGAAGGCCCGAAGTGGTCCAATCTCACATGCCAGAAGGAAGAACATGACGGAGGGATAAGAAGGTCCAAAGTGGTCCACCCCATCATACTAGATAGAAGAACTTGATGATGGGATGAGCAGACTCAATGTGGCCCAATTTCTCATGATCGTTATCAACACAATAACAGCGAGATAAAGGCCCAAGTGAACTGATCTCTCATGTAAAGCATGAATGCTCTATCGATAATAATGACAGCTCAAATTGCTCATATTTTTCATAGCAAGAACAATCATAATATTAGATATGCACCGTGACATCAAACACCATTATTTAAGAAACACTATGCAAGTGAAAAGTAAATTAAAGATTATGATATCAAGCGGTAAAATCAGTCTTATTCAAAAACGACTGCAAAAGAGCTAGAAGAGTCTGTGCAAAACAAAAGGCCTAATATCGATAAAATAATGTAACCTAAATATTATTACTCACTCGATGAACGGGGGGACTCTTGACAAAGGACCACACCCACTGAACGCGCAAAATTGGCACAATTGCCGTGAATTTGATCTTCTGTAAGAATCAATTCATCAGTTTGTGCCCAACCATCGAGCAAGAGGACTTCAACTCTTTCAGTAGGATCGCTGAGTTGATATCTACTTGGAGAAATCAAATTATGTGCGTTAAATGTTTGATCAGGCACATTACTGGGTAGCACAGAAACTCTGTTACCCCGAGAAGGATACGTTCCACTTGGTAAGGCCGTTGTTGGATCAGAAATCTTAGGAATGCTTGCCACCCTATTTATTTTGTCCGCGGCTGTCGGAGGAACATTTTCAAAACTCGACATCTTCGGAGGACTCCAAAGAAAAATTATAGACCTGGAAGTTTTCGGAGGCAATTTTGAATCATCATCTCTTAAACCAAAAGCGTCGTGAAGCGCTTTCTTGATATTCTCCGATTCGCTCATAGTAGCGCTAGGAGTGCTTTTCTCTTTTCCTTTATAAGTCAGAGGTGAGATCGATTTCAAAGAACTTGAGTCGGTCACATTTTGCTTTTTGTGATCGCGCCACAGGGCATAAAATGGATCGCCAGGCTTAGGAGTATGTAAATCATCATTATCATCACTGCTGGCCTCCGGAATCTCCATTCTTGAGTTAAGACTTGCATCAAGCATGTCTTTACGAAAACCCTCTCCGAGGTACCCAAGATATCCAGCTTTATCGACACCGAGTTCCATTCCATATTTCATATCTGCAGCACCGCGAAGTAATTCCAAGAATTTATAAACGTTACTCTGCGTAAAATCTTGGACAATTGCGTATTTATAATCTTCAGAGTCGAAATATTGAATTCGACGATGCAGGTTGTAAATGGCATTTTCCGCATCCACATTCGACGCCTGAAGAGAACAATTCTCGCGCCTCAAGGATTCATTATCTTTTTTCAACGCAATAACTTCAGCGTGCAATGCTTCAGCATTCTCTTTCGATTTCTTAGCCCTAACTTCGGCATCATGTGCGTCACAGGCAGCTTTAGACGCTATTTTTTCTTTTTCCCTAGCACGTTTCAGCGCATTTCGGCGATTATAATCCCCGTTACGGATAGTAGCATGCAGATTATCGACAACAGCATTGTGTTGGCTCTGCACCTCAGCCAAACCACTGTAATCCCTGCATAGCCGAAATACTGCTAAGATAACAGCAGTAAAAAATAGGCGCCCATAGCGAGCCAAATCCTGGTATCCCAACCGGTTTATTACGGTTCGGCGATCCAATTGAGGCCATAGACTCTGCATTATCTCTCCAGCTTGTTCCTCTCTCAACCTATATCCGCCCAGTGTGGCGCTGAGTGATTCTGAATTCTCATCATTGAGAAAATCTTAATTGATAAGGCTTCCCGGAGGGGCAGGTCTCGGATTTCCTGAAGGTCGGCTCCGTCTAGGTGGAGGCGGAGGTATGTCCTGAGCATCGCGAGCAGATTCTTCTTCCGCCAATTCTCTTTTAATGGAGGCATACCAGTCCTCACCAACTGAGCGAGACGAGCTTGCTTCATCTACATTTTGCCTCCGCCTTAATGTAGGATGAGCTGCATTAAACCTGGACAAATCGGCAGCAATTCTTTCGTCTTCTGCATCAATATCTTCCATTATCCGGATTTGACGATTAGTCCCAACTTTTATACGTCCACCAGTAGCGGTGGGCGTCAGCACCAATCTCCGTGTAACAACATTTTTGTGACGTTCAAAATCACTCACAATGGGCACCCGAGTGCTAGCACTAACACCACCGAGTCTCAAGGTAGAATGATCAGATGGAGGTATATCAGAGTGGCCCACACCACAATTATCGGAAAGATTTCCAGGGGTTGTGGTCGCAGAATCTCTGTTTGCATATTCGCCTGGAGCATCTTCTGAGGCGATATTGGCAGAAGATAGGCCCTCACCCGAGGGCTCATTTTGCTCGCTCCCTCTCCGAGCATCATAAATGTTCTCAGGTGACATCATAATTTTACCCCGATTTTGAGATTTTGTACGGGCCATGACAGCCTAGAACTGAATTTTATCTGTTTTGTGATATTAAAAATATATCAAAAGCGCATCGAATTTCAACGATTCGATGCGGTTCGTGTCGAACAGCCTATGTTCGATGCGGTTCAGAAGCGAACAAAAATCCCTTCTGCGGAAAACAACAAAACTGTCAGGGCATGTGGACCCTTATATATAGGCCCATGGGCCTCCAACTTTCGTGAGCGCATCGAATTCACCTCATTCGATGCGGCGCATCGAATTCATCAAATTCGACGCCTATAAGCAACGCGCATCGAACAGTAGCGATTCGATGCCTTTATATCTGTCAAAAGTAAGTATAATTGAAGTTTGGAAAATGTTCTCACTTTGACAATGTCTCCCAAACTGGGGGGACTATGTGATAGGGGTATTTTAGGATTGGCCCAACACTGATGATCGGGCCGGCCCAAAACCGTATCGAATTGGCCCAATTCGATATCTTTAGCGCATCGAATAGCTTTTATTCGATGCGTTCATCGAACCACCTCGGTTCGATACGTCTTTTACAGCTGTCTAGGGGTCCTACCAAGCGAGGCTTATATATAGGCCCATGCGTTCGCCTTCCGAGGTAGATCGAGTCCAAGTCCAACTTTAACTACATCGAATCAGACAATTCGACACGCTTCCATTGTTCGATGCCCAACAGAATTCGACACCAACAATATTATATCAACTTCGTATCGAATCAACCCTGCATCGAATCGGTATTGTTCGAGGCGCACATCGAACGTTCGCAATTCGATGCGCTGATTTATTTGTCTTATCAGTATATTAAAAGCAATATAAGATCTGTTATAGATAGTAGGTGTTTCGGACAAAGTTAGTCCGATTGTTTTATTGGATTAACATTATTTTGGTTATTCATATTCCGTCTGTATTGTATTACTGTGTTCTATTACTGTGACGAAATAAGACCAAAATACTGACATTTTTGTTTTTTATACTTTCTTATTTGTATTTGTTTTTCAATGTGCTAATCTGAATATTACGAACCTCATGACAGTTGTTTTTTTGTGCAGTAAGCCAGGAACTATTTAGAAGATTCAAGACTTGAATTCATTGGTTCGTGTGGGAAAGTAAGCGCTCTTCCTACGCCCTATCTTAATCTTATGGTGTTTTTAGTTGCAGGAGAGACTATTGTGTTGTTCTATCGCCGTGCGACTATAAGAGTTGTAAAAAGCAAAATATACCTCCTTAGTCCTTACTGATTAATGATTATCATGGCCAAAAGGTTACGCATAATTTCTTCGTTGTTTTTTTTTTGGTTTTCTTTTTTGGTAATAAAAGAGAGTAACAAATTACATTATGTCTTTAGTAACTAAACTACTAATAAAACTAGGAGGAGGATAGTCCCAAAGAACTAACTCCTCATTACAAAGGCTATTAAACTTTGTTCGCATTTATCGGAATCCATTTGAGAACGTGACCCCATATGGCAAATGTAGTAGCTTCTTGGAATCTTCCCCTAAGCATGCATATAGTGGGAGTGATGTCTCCTCTTCTGTAAGTAGTATAGGGAATCTATCTCCACTTCGAGTTTATTGATTCTTTTATCCCATGCAATCCCAAGACCAAACTTCAAAGCTACCAACTCGGCTTCATCCACTGTAGGAGACATAATGCTTTTGGTATAGCCTCAGCACCAACTTCCATTTTCTGCGAAGTACACTAGCAGCATTTCCAAGATTTGTAGACCACCATCTGAATTAAGCTTGAACCAACCAGACTTAGGCTTAGTCCACTTTGCAGAGCTGGAATGCTTATGTGTCCCTTGCGGCACCCCAAGAAGAGATCAAGACTAAGTCTCTTAATGAGTTGAATTCTGCCCTGAACATTTGCTTCATGTTTATGGAACACTCTAGAGTTCCTATGTTTCCAACTGATCCGCAAGAATGCCATGAATATCCAGTTCCATTGGGCTTGAGGTTTGTTGACATTTCTTTTTGTTTATATGCTTTGTTGAATGTATTAGATGTATTTATTTACACACAGTGATTTGGATAGTGTTAACGGGTTTGTAATTATTCCTTATTAACTGAATTATTTATTTGGGTTGGAACGCCTTTGCCCGTGGTTCAAAAACTAAATGTTATGCTAACAAGAGAGAAAAATGGACAAGAACCTTCCTTCCTTTTATTAACTATATTCCACTCTCTTTTCCGAGTCCTTCCTCGTATTCTCCGAGTCTACATGTGTATCTTTTCCAAATTGTCTCTCCTCCTCTTCTTTTCCTTAGTCTTTTGTTTATATAGAGTTTTTAGGGACAGGTGTCGCTATGCATGTGTTTACAGGTGTCGCTATGCATGTGGTGGTGCTTTACACGCGTTACAATAGTCTTTTAACCAATAAGATAACGTCTATCTTGCTGACTGTATCATTTCATCTTCTTCTGAGAGCTTTTGTCTTCTTTATGATAAGAGGTAGATTGTCTTCTTTGCTTCCGAGAGCTCATTGCTTCATATGGTGACTCGAGGGCCGAGTTTGAGTGTTCTCTTAGTGATAGTATTTCTCCGAGAGATGTGTATTCTGGAGTGTTTGCTTCAAGGTATTTTCCGAGGGGGTGTTTGTTTATGTGGTGATCTCCGAGAGGTTTTGGCTATCGTGGATAGGTGCTTTATTTCTTCGAGTGCCCGGAGAGTGTCGTTCTGTAGTTGTTGTGTCATTATGAAGTTCCGACCTATCGGTTGGTCGACAGGAGTAATGTTCCGAGAGCGTTTGTGCTAGGAGTGTGTAGCCGGGAAGTACTGGGGTAGTGCTCCGAGAGCGTTTGTGTTGAGACTGTATAGCAAGGAAGTGTTTTTGTCATGGTTCTGGGACTCTGTTGGGTTCCGATGGCTCTAGTGGGCTTGGCGGAGTATTCGCCCAATACTAAAGGAGTTCCGATAGCAGTTAGTCTGTGAGACTCCGCCTTGGTCTTGTATTCCTCCTGTTGCTTCTGCTCCAGTATTTGTTGTGTTGGAGATGTGCTCCGAGGGATATTTTGAGGCGTGATACCTGTATCGTGGAGGCAGGTCGCATAATCATATAATAATATATTTGTTAATTCCAATAATTGATTCATTGTTTATTTCAAGCAGGTGAATTATCATCCTGTTAACAAACCCCCCCCCCCCCCCCCCCAAGTTTGTAGTGCAGTTAGTTATCATTACTGCACTAAAAACTTAATAGTTCAAAGGGTACAAGAGTTCTAGTATCGTGTATTTTGTCAATTATACGGGGAAGGTTTCACAAGTAGAACTTTTCAGGGATGTCGTAAACACTCGTCAGTGACATTTATGTTTTGTTCGACGTTTCCCTCGTTCTTGGCATTAAAAAAGGCGAGGAGCATAGTGATTACTCTCTCCGAGTGATCCCGTCGTATCTCCCAAATGTGCCCCCGTAGGTCATTATTGGGGCATTAATTATAAGGGGTATTAATTATAATTTAATTAACTGCGATTTAAATGCAGTTAGTGGCGATTTTAATGCCACGTTTAAGTTGGGTGCGGGAATCGAAGCGTCTTGTCCGTTATACTTTTGTTAACCGAGGAGACATGTCATTAAACACGACTTTCAATCGTGGGGCGTGGGCACGCTTAGTGGTCTTTTAAGACGCTTAGTGGGTGTAGGGTTTAAAAACCCTCTTCTTCACTCATCACCATCACTTGCAAATTTTGAGCAAATAATACTCTCTCTCTGCTAAGCGCATACTCTTTTTCTCTGCAACAAATTTCTACTAAAATATTCTTTCCCTTCAAAAATTCTTCGTAATGGCGTCGCAATCTAACACCAATCTGGTTTTGGCTGCTTCTGGTACCGGAGGAGTGGCGGGGTTAGGGTTTCAAGTTTTGCGAAAGAGGAGTGTTGCGGCGGTGGGGGCAAGCGGCAGTGGTGGTGCTGGAAAATCAAAGAAGATGAAGAAAAATGCTGATAAAGGTGGCGCTCCGCGAGTCACCCAGAAGGTGGGCAACACTGCTAGCACCGCCACCGAGAAGGAAATTAAGAATTTGTTCAAGGAGCACGGCGCTTCCGGTCGTAATATTGAAATAACGGTGCCGAAGGCCCACCACCGGGGTGATGCTCCTCCGCCAGGATACTTGACGGTGTATTATCCACAGCTAAAGGCGGGGCTGCGCACTTTTTTCCCGCCCTTTTACTGCGATATTTTCAATTACTGCAACCTTTGCCCGAGTCAGCTTGCCCCGAATTCGTTTACAGCACTGGCTTTATTCGTATTTTGGTGCCTAGTAAGAGGCATCGAGTGCACGAGGGACAGATTCTTTGCTGTTTTCGAGTTGAAGCAGTCTCCCGGGGGAGGTCCTTTCTACTGTTTTACTCACCGAGATAAGGATGACAGGATTTCCGAGGGTATGGTCACCTCCCATAGCTCGTGGAAGAATAAGTTTTTCTTTATTAATCCAGTTGTAGGGTCGTGGGACATACCCATGACTTGGAGGGTGCCTACCTTCCCTGACAGAGTGATGGACGACATACTGGTGTTTTCACCGGTGTTCTCTGCAAAGCCTCTCGTGGAGTCAAAGGACTTTATTCGTCTCTATCGGACCGCAGGATTGAAGTACATCTCCCCGATAGACAGAATTGCAACTCCTTTGGCTGTTCCCGAGAAGTTGTTTGATACATTTGGTGAGTCTTTTACCCTTATATCTATTATTTCACGGGTTTTTCTTTTATTTTATCTAACTCATGACCTTCTTGGTAGTGAATGTCCTACGACCGTTTATGGTGGAAAGTGAGGTCGTGGTGAGCAAGAAGGTGAAGTCTACCCTAGGGGAGGGTGGAACTGTTGAGGCTGCTGAAGGAGAGCAAGGAGGAACTCCTGCAAAGGTTGCTGCAGTTACATCCCGGTCGTCTAGCGGGACCTCCGATACCCCTGAGGAAGCAGAGCTAGCCGTGACTTCTGCCGATGCGGGTCCTACGGGGGTCTTCACTATAGGGGATGGGGAAGACGAGGTTGGGATAGAGGGGATGGCTCCACCAGCCCCCGGTGTCATCCACATACCATCATCATCAGAGTTATCAGGGGATTCTTACGCCCTGCTGACGACCCCTCCGAAAGGTACGTGTTTCTAGTCTTTAAACAGTAGAGAGAGTGTTTAGGAGTATGCTTTTGATAGCCAAAAGGATATTTTTACTTAGATAACTTTCTGATTTTGTAGGAGATGAAGATTTTTTTGGTTTGGAAGGGGGATCCCTTCCTGCCGATCCTGCTCTCTCTCCAGCATTCGATACCATGAGTTTGTTGGATGAGATTTTGGCCGCGGGTCCCCCGCTTACGAGTGCTCCTTCCCCGGGACCTTTCGTGGCTATTCAGTCCGATAGCCCTATAGTCACCCAGGTTCCACTGCCGGGGGTGGTACCTCCTGAGATGCCTTCCTCTTCTAAAGCTCCCGTTTCAGAGGGGGAGCCCAGCTCGGAAGATGCCCAGGCGGCACTGGAGACGGTCACCCGATACTTGTCGGCCGCCAATTCTCTACCAGCGGACGGGTGGCAATTCGTCCGAGCTTGTACCAACAACGTGGCTATGTTGGTAAGTTTTTATTCATCTAATTCGTTTAAGATCCTACGTCGGGATCTTTATTCTTCTGTTTTGCTTTCTTAGGCACCTAAAATGCTTCCTCTTATGTTACTCGAGGTTGAGAAGCTGCAAAAACTGGCGAGTGCGGCAGAAGAGAAATCTCGGAAGCTAGAGGATGAGAACAAGGATTTGCGGGAGAGAATGGGGAAGTATAACGAGGCGTGGGTCAGTATTTCGAAACAAAACTACGAGTTGAGGGAGGAGAATAAGCAGCTCCTCTCTTTTGTAAAGGAGATGGAGGCTTCCGGGGTCGTGCTGAAGGAGAAGGTGACCTCCTTTGAGGGGGAAAAAGTTGCTTGGGAGGCCAGGCAGAAAGAGTTGGAGCAACATCTGTCGGAGGCATTGGGCCAGGTGGACACTCTCAACGAGAAGCTGGCACAGGCCACGATCTCGGGGGGTGTCACTTCAGAGGAGATGCAGCAAATGGTGGATGCTACTGTTAAGCAGGCTCGAGAGGAAACTGCTGTTCGGGTAAGGGATCTGTACCTCAGCAAGCATCCAGGGTACTTAGCAGGATCTGCTATGTGGGGATTCCTTGAGTGCTTTACGACAGAAGGTGAATCATAACTTAGACCCGCGGGTGATTAATATCGCGGAGATGAAGAGGTCAACTCTAGAGGAAGCCTACGACCTCTTCCAAAAGAGCAGCTCCCGACTTCCTCCCTCCTCCTCTTCCCCGAATCGGGTGCCTCTTACTGCTATCCTCCCGCGGTCCTCAGCGCACTCCCCTCTCCAAGTTGGGGTCCAGGCTACCTCATCTGGTGTTCCTTCTCCTGCGGGTGCTCCTACTCCTCCTACCACCGAGCCAACCCCTGATTCTTCGAGTGCTCAACCCCCCCCCCCCCCCCAGTTTTAGGGTTTTTAATTCGTTTTTCTATCATTGTACTTTTTTTTTATGTAATGGTACCTATTTTTATTTGGAATGAACCATTTCTCGTTTGGAACAAAGCTTTTTTCCCGTGTTCATAGTCACATAACTTTTTAGCATATTATGGATACTTAGTTCCTTTCCTGTAATCGTAGAATTCTGAGATTGAATTTACAGAAATGAGAGAGCATCCCATTCTTACTGGCCAAGCAACTTTCTTAGCATAGCGTGTATATTTGCAGTGCAAGTTTGGGGGAATATACTTTCCTAAATAGGAGTATCCCCTAACACGCCCTCGTCGCCTATTATAGTATGCTTTAGGCAGCTCAATCTTAATTCAATTATTTGAGGAAGGGTCGTGAGTATGCATAGGTGCTTAGAGTTTGGTGAATATTTTCACGTTCTTTAAAGAATCATTCCTAGTAGAATTGTTCATATCCTTGTCTCTTTTACTTATTTAGACTTTCGAAAAGCCTTTGGCTAGAGAGTACGAGTGAGGCTTCCTAGAGTAACCGCTCTCGGAAATATTCTCCTAGGTTTCTGGGCTCTGTCTTCCTTCCTTCCCCCAAGTATTTACATAGCAAATTATAGAATCTTATGGTTTCTTTACGAAGATACCATAATCGAACTCGTACTACAATAAATGAAAGAAGGACACTTATCTTTGATGCGTAGTTTTTATTGTTGTAGCCCCTGCTTCCCCTTTTGGTTATGGCAACGATCGAACAAAAACCTTGTCAAGGGTTTAATGATCACTAGAGTAAACTTTCCCTGACTCGCGTCTTCTTTGGATGTTCTTGGAGATAAATCTCATGGTGTTGTTCCCACAGACGGCGCCATTTTGTTAACGGGTTTGTAATTATTCCTTATTAACTGAATTATTTATTTGGGTTGGAACGCCTTTGCCCGTGGTTCAAAAACTAAATGCTATGCTAACAAGAGAGAAAAATGGACAAGAACCTTCCTTCCTTTTATTAACTATATTCCACTCTCTTTTCCGAGTCCTTCCTCGTATTCTCCGAGTCTACATGTGTATCTTTTCCAAATTGTCTCTCCTCCTCTTCTTTTCCTTCGTCTTTTGTTTATATAGAGTTTTTAGGGACAGGTGTCGCTATGCATGTGTTTACAGGTGTCGCTATGCATGTGGTGGTGCTTTACACGCGTTACAATAGTCTTTTAACCAATAAGATAACGTCTATCTTACTGACTGTATCATTTCATCTTTTTCCGAGAGCTTTTGTCTTCTTTATGATAAGAGGTAGATTGTCTTCTTTGCTTCCGAGAGCTCATTGCTTCATATGGTGACTCGAGGGCCGAGTCTGAGTGTTCTCTTAGTGATAGTGTTTCTCTGAGAGATGTGTATTCTGGAGTGTTTGCTTCAAGGTATTTTCCGAGGGGATGTTTGTTTATGTGGTGATCTCCGAGAGGTTTTGGCTATCGTGGATAGGTGCTTTATTTCTTCGAGTGCCCGGAGAGTGTCGTTCTGTAGTTGTTGTGTCATTATGAAGTTCCGACCTATCGGTTGGTCGACAGGAGTAATGTTCCGAGAGCGTTTGTGCTAGGAGTTTGTAGCCGGGAAGTACTGGGGTAGTGCTCCGAGAGCGTTTGTGTTGAGAGTGTATAGCAAGGAAGTATTTTTGTCATGGTTCTGGGACTCTGTTGGGTTCCGATGGCTCTAGTGGGCTTGGCGGAGTATTCGCCCAATACTAAAGGAGTTCCGATAGCAGTTAGTCTGTGAGACTCCGCCTTGGTCTTGTATTCCTCCTGTTGCTTCTGCTCCAGTATTTGTTGTGTTGGAGATGTGCTCCGAGGGATATTTTGAGGCGTGATACCTGTATCGTGGAGGCAGGTCGCATAATCATATAATAATATATTTGTTAATTCCAATAATTGATTCATTGTTTATTTCAAGCAGGTGAATTATCATCATGTTAACAGATAGTACATGAATTGCAAACATGGCCAAAATATAGGTCTTACAAACATGTTTTTCTATCTTTTAAATTAGTATTGTACACCTTATGTTTCCATCTAATTAACATATGAATTAAGGTTAACGGTTTAGATAATTATGTTCTTCAACTCATGAATTGATATATGTCCGTTTAGGTTGGATGCCTGAAAATAGTTATCTACCCGGTATCTATTACTCATTTGCATAGGCAATTATTAAGCATACTCAAAGATAAATTAAAGTACGAGTTTTTCTTATTAATTAATAATACAAAATTTGTAAAATTCCAAAGCTACAATTAAACTATTTATTAAAAGAATTACACGCGCTTTCCGCGCGCCTGTATTGGTTACTACTTGCTAGTATATATCTTAAATACTGTGCAGCTAACTAAGAATCCCCGTGAATCAAAGTTCTGTTAGAAGTACATTTTCGTAACCTAAATTAAATATTAGGAGCTGTGAGCACCGATATTGATACTAAGTCAGCTATGCAGTACTTGATATATATTGATACCGATCAAATACCGATATTCGTACTAACATATCTGATACACCACGTGCCATATCCTTTAATTTTGAAAATAAAGAAATCTCAATACGTACTCTGATACATTTTTTTAGGCGTATCTGAACTATTGTGGATCTTTTTTACAAACTTTATGTATCATTAATCGTCGAGTATCGAACATCTTGATTTTGTAATATTACAACAAGCTTGTAAATCAACCTGTTGTTTAACTTGTTACTCATAATTCACGTTTATATATATTTTTTTAGTTTTGATGCATGACTTTCTTTAATGTTAAATATTTTTTGTGCATTTTCAGTTTTCTTGTTTAATTTTTAAATTTAATTGTTTGTTAAAAATAAAATATACACATAATTTATTATAAATAGACGTATCATTGTCGTATTGGTATCGACTGTTTTTTTAAAAATACTATATCAACGTATATGTACCGTACCGTATTTGTTCATTTGTATCCAAACCGTATCCCAACCCGTGCAACATAGAATCCAAACCGTATCCCAACCCATGCAACATAGATTAGGAGCTTCTCAAAAACTTTTAAGAAAAATAAAATTCGATATATTTCAACAAAACTAAAGTTGCACATAACTTTAAGAATATATGTGTGTTTCGTTTTGTTATAGCTAAAAAATAAAAATTAAAAGGTTTTCACGAATAAGAGAAACGGTGATCCATGTTCATCACCAATACCATTTCTACTTTTCTAGTGATTGTCCAAAATAACTCAACCTCATTTCCTCACCCCTACCAAAATCGCAAATTGCCAACATAACAAACAACTATTTATTAAAATATTTATATAACTTGTACACATAACAAACACGTTAATTGTCGCCACAAAACAGAAAACATTAACTCATACACCACCTTCTTTCTTCATGTAATTGAAAAGGCTAATTAAACTTAAAAAAAGTACATTAAATACGAATAGAGTTGGTAACTTTGGGATAAACCACGCGGGCAGGATGGGCCATGATACGGCGACCCTTCACGTGGCGAAAGCAGTATACTAGCGCTCCGACCGGCCACTCCACCACCGCCGCCACCGCAAAAGCCAAGAATCCAAGAGTAGGCCCCACTATTTTGCATCTACATGGGTTGCTTCTGGTCCCACATTGCACACATAATGGAACATACACCATTATCAAAATTTGACTAGTGAAGAACGTGAAATTAATTTGATTAATCGAATATGATGATTAGTTTCAGTTTTTTTTTAGAGATTTGTATGATTGGTGAATTAAGGGTAACGTTTTTGTATGGTTTTTATAGGATACATTTTGAAACTTAGAGTGATTAAATAAGGTACGGGTTTGATTGGTGGCTAAGTATGATGTTGCCACGTCTGAAGAGATAAATTACACGTGTTAGCCCCTCATGGGCTCTCGACACCTGTTTTGTTTTTATATTTGTTCAAAATGTATATTAATAAAGAGGGTATCTTATTTTTGTTGCTGTTGTTAGCTTTAGACTAAAGTTTTGCTTTTCTAAAGTCTTGTTACCTTTATGTTTGATGAACATATTTATGTCGGCAAAATATCTCGTCGACATCGACAAAATGACTCATTACAGATCAGATTATCAAACTTAATGAAACAATTGAATGGTCAACTAATACGTGTTTGATGATCAATCAAACTCTCAAAAATTATAAATTATCGAATGGTCGAGTTCATTCTAACAGTGATGGTGATGGATGCGTGTGATAATGGATTAGGCGTGTTACGCGCACTGGCCCAAGTGCAATGGCCCAGCGCCCTCCCTCAGCCCGACTGAGAGCTCACTATATTGGACTTCAGACTTTAGTATATAATATTATAATATAGCTAAGTAAGTAGCAGCAGTTTGTTCATGTAAGTGTGTTATTTTAATGTAATTATTCCTATAGCAGTTAGTTAAGTTATTTGGATAAGGACATGGGTAGTTTAGCGGTTGTTGTTTTTCTTATTTAAGATTTGTACTGTAGACGAATTGGGATAAGAAATATCGTAAACAAGTTTGTTTTATTTATCTTTTCTCTCAATCCCTTCCTCAATTTGCTGGAGTTTTGGTTCTTACTCCTAAAATAACTAAATTATAATTGTGTTGTTAACAGTATTAGATATATTTAGTATATATTCTTGATTGATATGTATATATCTTAGATTAAGGCAATTTATCATGTATAGCCTTTGTATTGTATTATTTATAGACACCAAGAGTAATGAGAAGATTCATTCAGCAAAATATTATCTTACATGGTATCACGAGTCTAAACCTAGCCGTGAAACCCTTCTCCTCTTCAAAAAGCCGTCGCCCCTCTCTCTCTCTCTCTCTCTCTCTCTCTCTCTCTCTCTCTCTCTCTCTCTCTCTCCCTCTCTCTCTTCAATGGCTGAATCTAAATTTCAAACCGCTATCGCGGTCTCTAATATTCGTAATTTCATTCTGATCACCCTTGAAGTTGAGAAAGGACAATACTCTTCTTGGGCGGAACTTTTTCGCATACATTGCCGTGCTTATCAAGTCATCGATCACATCATCCCCTCACCACCTTTCGCACCACCATCCACACCGGCCAAAGTCCCGTCACCACCCGCCTCCTCGGATTTGACGAAAGAGTCTTCAAAGGAGGCCGACTCTTCGTCTTCCGCCGCGGCTCCTTCCTCCTCCGTCGCCGCTCCTGCACCACCGGCGGGTGATGACCCCGCTCTTTGGTCCCGCCTCGATGCAATCGTTCTTCAATGGATATATGGCACCATATCCAATGACTTGCTGCACACCATTCTTGAGAAGGATTCCACCGCTCATCAAGCCTGGGTCCGCCTTGAAAACATCTTTCACGACAATAAGAACTCCCGAGCCGTTTATTTGGAGAACCAATTCTCTCAGGTACAATTGGACAACTTTCCGAATATCTCATCTTATTGTCAGGAACTAAAATTGCTTGCAGATCAACTCTCGAACGTGGGCGCACGTTCCCAATCAACGTCTAGTTCTCCAACTTATTGCAGGACTCAATGAGAACTATGACGGTGTCGCCACCTTCATACAGCAGAGTGATCCTCTTCCTCCGTTTTATGAGGCTCGGTCCCGCCTTATCATGGAAGAAACCCGCAAGGCCAAGCAATCTTCCACCGCTGCACATGTTGCCGCCGCCCTTGTCAGCACGGGCCCTCCGTCCGACGACCCACCTGCCCGTGGTCAACCTCAGCCAACCCGCGGTCAAAACTAGTCACGGGGTCGTCGTGGCGGCCATCGCGAACGCGGACGCGGTCGCGGCCCATCCGGCAACCCTAGCCCGTGACCGTGGGCTCCGCCTTCCTCCACCTGGCCCACTTACCTGACTTGGCCCCAGCAGCCGTGGGCCTACCCCCGTGTCCCTATCCGACCAACACGTGGGGTCGCCCTCCCGCTGCAGCTCACCCGGGAATCTTGGGTCCTCGTCCTCAGCAAACTTATGCGGCACAACACACGGGTCCTTCTTATGCTCCTACTGACATTGATGCTGCCATGCACATTATGTCCCTTCAACCCACTGATCAGCAGTGGTATTTGGACTCGGGAGCTTCATCTCACATGACCTCGGCGTCAGGTACTCTTACGTCTTATTCTTTTTCGGGCATGAAAAACAATATACTTGTCGGTAATGGTCATGAAATTCCAGTCAAAGGTCATGGTAACGCGGTCGTACCCTTATCCACTCCCCCTCTTCACTTATATAATGTTCTTCATGTACCTAATATAGTTAAAAATCTTATCTATGTTCGTCGTCTTACTGTTGATAATCATGTTGCAATTGAATTTGATCCGTTTGGTTTTACTGTGAAGGATCTTCAGACGCGAACCCCTCTTATGCGATGTGATAGCACCGGGGACCTATATCCCATCACATCATCATCTATCTCGACCGCTCGTTCCACTGCCTCTTTGCTTGCCCTAACTCCCTCTCGATGGCATCATCGTTTGGGCCATCCGGGCCTCTCTATTTTACAATTTTTGCTCAAGAACAATTTAATTAAGTGTAGTCGCTTTTCCGACAATTCTTTATGTGAGCCTTGTGTTTTGGGGAAGCAAATTAAACTCCCTTTTTATTCTTCCTCAACTGTTAGTTTATGTCCTTTCGATATTATTCATAGTGATTTGTGGACCTCGTCGGTCCTTAGCTCCAGTGGTCATAAATATTACGTGTTGTTTCTGGATGATTACTCTAACTCGTTATGGACTTTCCCTATTGGGCGTAAATCTGACGTCTTTTCTATTTTTTTCTTCTTTTGCAAACTTAATTAAAACCCAATTTGGATGCCGTATTAAAAGTTTGCAATGTGACAATGGCAGGGAATTCGACAACGCTAACTTCCACAAATTTTGCCAAAACAGTGGCATGACTCTTCGTTTCTCGTGCCCATACACATCATCCCAAAATAGAAAGGCGGAACACAAAATCCGAACCATCAACAACATCATGCATACTATTCTCTCTCACTCTTCCACGCCACCATCTATTTGGCCTCACTCTTTGCAAATGACCACTTATCTCCTCAACATACTTCCCTCTAAAACACTGAACCACGCATCCCCTTCTCAAATACTCTACAATCGTACTCCTTCTTATACACATCTCCGTACCTTTGGGTGTCTATGCTACCCTCTCATCCCCTCCACCAACTTACACAAACTACAACCTCGTTCCTCACCTTGTGTCTTTCTCGGGTATCCCTCCCACCATCGGGGTTACAAATGCTATGACCTCCTCACTAATAAAATCATCCTCTCTCGTCATGTCCTCTTTGATGAAAACAAATTCCCTTTCTCCACTATAAAGCTCCAACCTACGCAATCATATTCCTTTCTTGATGACGGGGTAAATCCTCTTCTTCTTCCGCCTCACGCACCTCAATGCTCAAACCAACCCACCCCCACTACACACGGCCCCACTCTCACCCACTCGGCCCACTCTGCATGCGGCCACACCTCTACCGGCCCACTCCCATACGGCCCAACTGCTCGCAGTCCACTACCATCCGGCCCCAACCGATACGGTCCAGCCCCAATCGGGCCGATCTCCCCTGGCCCACCCCCCTCTGGCCCGGACCACCACGACCCAACCTGCGCCGACCCACTCTCTCACGGACCGCTCCCCTCCGGCCCACATCAAGCCTAGCTCTCCCCCGGCCCACTCCACTGCGGCCGACCTCTCCTCCGCCCCTCCTCTCGCGCCGCCGCCCCCTCCGCCACGCACCATCATCACACGTGGTATGAATGGCATCCGCACTCCTAAACGTCTCTTTAATCTCTCCACTTCCTCTTCTCCTTCTCCTCTCCCTAAAAATCCTAGACTAGCATTATCTGACCCTAACTGGAAACATGCTATGACTGATGAGTTTAATGCTTTGATTAAGAATGAGACGTGGGAGTTAGTCCCGCGTCCGACTAATGTGAATGTTATTCGCTCTTTGTGGATTTTTCGTCATAAAACTAATGATGACGGTTCTTTTGAGCGATATAAGGCTCGTCTTGTTGGTGATGGCAGGTCTCAACAGGTTGGGATCGATTGCTTGGACACGTTTAGTCCAGTGGTGAAACCCGCTACCATTCGCACCGTACTCAGCATTGCTCTCTCTCGTTCTTGGTCCATCCATCAGTTGGATGTCAAGAATGCCTTCTTGCACGGAAATTTGGATGAAACTGTTTACATGCACCAGCCTTTGGGTTTTCGGGATCCCTCTCATCCGGATTACGTGTGTCTTCTCAAGAAGTCTTTGTACGGGCTCAAGCAAGCCCCCCGTGCGTGGTATCAACGGTTTGCTGATTTTGCCTCCACCATCGGTTTCACTCACAGTAAATCCGACCACTCTCTCTTTATTTATCATCGGGATGCTGATATTGCTTATTTACTGTTATATGTGGATGACATTATTCTTACTGCCTCGTCTACATCTCTTCGTCAGTCTATTATTGCTCAGTTTAGTGTTGAATTTGCTATGAAGGACTTGGGTAATCTTCATTATTTCTTGGGTATTGCTGTCACTCACACTGCAGGAGGCTTGTTTCTCTCTCAAAGCAAGTATGCCGCTGAAATCATTGAGCGGGCGGGCATGTCCTCATGCAAACCCGCCGCCACTCCTGTCGAAACCAAGCCCAAGCTTGGCTCATCGGGACCTTCTTTTCCCGACTCCACCTTATTTCGTAGTTTGGCGGGTGCCCTTATGTATCTTACATTCACTCGTCCGGATATTTCTTATGTTGTTCAACAGATTTGTCTTCACATGCATGACCCTCGGATGGAACATATGGCTGCCCTCAAACGTATTCTTCGCTATGTGCAAGGGACCACTCATCTCGGCATCCACCTCTCTCGATCTCGGCTTGATTCTCTTCTCTCTTATATCGACGCCGACTGGGCGGGCTGCCCCGAAACTCGCCGATCCACTTCGGGTTATTGTATCTTCCTTGGGGATAATTTGATTTCTTGGTCTTCTAAACGACAAGCCACTCTCTCTCGTTCCAGTGATGAGGCTGAGTATCGTGCCGTGGCTAACGTCGTTTCGGAATCTTGTTGGATAAGGAACCTTCTATTGGAGCTTCGCCTTCCCATCTCGAAGGCTACTTTGGTCTACTGTGACAATGTGAGTGCTATCTATCTCACCAATAATGTGGTGCAACATCAACGCACCAAACACATTGAGTTAGATATTCACTTTGTTCGTGAAAAAGTTGCTCGGGGTCAAGTTCGTGTTCTTCATGTTCCGTCTCGCTCACAAATGGCGGATATTTTCACTAAGGGACTGCCCCGGGTTTTATTTGAAGATTTTCGTTCCAGTCTCATTGTTCGTGATCCTCCCGTTTCGACTGCGGGGGTGTATTAGATATATTTAGTATATATTCTTGATTGATTTGTATATATCTTAGATTAAGGCAATTTACCATGTATAGCCTTTGTATTGTATTATTTATAGACACCAAGAGTAATGAGAAGATTTATTTAGCAAAATATTATCTTACAAACAGCTGCCATAACAGTGTAATATATTCACATGAATTTATAAAGTTGCGTCACCAAAACATGTCTCTTGAATATAATCTTTTCAACTAAACGAGTTGTATACAAGACAAAACCCTTCGATAAATACACGAACTCGTCAAAAGTTTAACCTACACAAAATTGTCCTCAAAAGTGCCTTGCCTATTTATTGCAACCCACTTTTGAATGAAACTATGATTAAAACAAGTTAATAAAACTGTTCAAAAAAGGGCCTTATTCCAAAAATAAATATGTACATTAATTTCCACACACACAAAAGAAAAAAGTCTAATTGGAGCCACTTCTAGGTAGATTTAATCCCAAAAATGGCCCTACTTTTTGCTAATTCTGCAAAGGGTTTGTCAGTGAATCTAATGAGGTTGTAAGAGAATCCACCAGCAATGGTTCCAATAATGGGCCCAGCAATATAAGCCCAAAGGCCTCTATATTCATGTCTTACAATGGCTGGGCCTATGCTCCTTGCTGGGTTCATTGATGCTCCTGAAATTGGCCTGCATGGGCATAATTCAAAATAATTATTGTATACTTAAGTGATAAAGTATATGGAAAATACGTTTAATTGGATACTGTTATCTTGAAAAGGTAAAATGCTACAATTTGTTCCATGCAAGTTGCAACTATGGGAGGAATTTTATCTCATTGACTTATTAACGCAAAACATTTTCTTTTAATAATGGAAATATTTTATATGAATACACACAAAGTAAAGCACAATAATATTATTGTTCATTATATAAGTAAATACTTACCCAGCCACAAAGACATTCAACATAATGGTCATCCCCACTGCAATGCCCGCCATATCTCCAATCTGATAGCCAAACAAGATAATGAAAAAACATATGAATACAATAAAAAGAAATATTACTACGTTCTTTATTGTAGACATTTGTAGAAAAAAAAACGTAACAATATTATGTACATACCGCTCTACTATCTGTAGCAACACCAGAGATGACAAACATTAAGAGGAAAGATATGATAATCTCTATAGCAAAAGATTGTCCATTTGATCCAACTGGTAATGTTCCAAAGTAAGCTTCTTTTGTCATATCGAACAATAGAGATAGAGTGCAGCTTGCAAGAATTGATCCCATTAATTGACATATTATGTACAACGGAACCTACAAAAAACGGTGTCGTATCATGACGAGAAGAGGAGATCAAATCGGATCGAAGCCAAACGAGTTTCTTAGTTGAATTAATTTAGTTAAACGAGTGAATATTATCGACATGTAAAAGTTCAAATGTGCGCTATCAACATGGAAGTCTTGTATTCTTGCTCATATCGTGCTTATTAAAATCCATAAAAACGTACAACTATGGTTATAACTTATATCACGTTATACAGTGAATTGAGAGATTTGCAAGTGAATGTAAAAAGTATAAAAGTATTACCTCTTTCCAGGGGAATCGACGAAAAATGGCGAACGTAATTGTAACTGCAGGATTAAAATGAGCTCCAGAAACATGACCAACGCAATAGATCATAACCATCACAATTAGTCCCCATGTCACACAAATTCCAGGAAATGTGATTGTACCACCATAAAGTTTATTTACAGCAACAGATCCACAACCCGCAAATATCACGAAATATGTCCCAATTAACTCTGCCACCAACTGTTAAAATAATAATGCAAACAAACGTCACTTATAGTACAGTAACGTGGCATTTAACGTTGTATTTGTCATGTTAAGCATGTATCAAAAATTCTAAAAGTTTTTTTTATAGTCGAATGTCTCCATTTCTAATCTTGTATTGAAATGAATTACAAATGTATTCATCGCTAGAAATATTCTTATGATATTTTCAGAACTTGTGTCAAAACTCTTGATACAAATATTTTTTAACCTTTAAGCTCATAAATACTATAATAATGTAAAACACTTTCTAACCTTTTGCACAATGGTTACAACTGTAGGGGATGTACAAAAACCCATATTGGATTTTGATTGAGTGTTCGTGTTTGTGTTTCCAACACCTGATTCCATATTTGATATTCTTTCTGCTTCAGTTCCCTCTACTTTTGTCGCCATTGTTATGGAAATTAATGTTTGTGGATCTTAGTTAATTGAATGTGTTAATTATGATCACTATTTATGTGATTTAGTCAATGTAATACACGTGACGTGTTAGGCTGTTAGCCTGTTCTTTAGGAAATTGTGAAATTTTATCTATTCCGAGTTTCCCATTTTTAGTGGAGTTCATTACCTTTTTAAGAGATCACCCGTGATATTTTGCAACAAAGATGGAAAACAATCCATTGGACTGTTTGACTACAAAATAGAGTATTTTGCCCACTAAATTTACCAAAAATATTGGGCATTTTTATGAAATTTTATCTGGATTCTTAGACTGATTCAACTCAATCTAACTTTGTCTTATTTCCACATATTACAGAAATTGTACTTTTTTGCTTTCACTAGTTGAGATTTGAGACTTAGCCATTAAACCCGGCTTCCCCGTGATAGTAGCATATATTGACCACTGGCTTTTATATATTCACATGATGTCTGAATAATCAATTTTATATAGTTACCAATTCAATTATGAGATCCTTTCTTGTATATAATTGTTGATGTTCTTAGAACTGGGTCATGAAGGACTATACTGGTTGCTAAGTTAAACCATTGGTCCAATTGGTACGACGTAGATCTTTTGAATAATTACATGTAACTTTTTAACATTTATGTTTAGTAATATGGATGGAGACCATGTATGTTACAAAAACATGGGTGTTTGTGTTTCGATATCAATTGATATTTTTAGTTCAAATTCATAGCTTATATGGTCAAATAAAATTAAAGAAATATGTGTTACTACATTGCAAATTATGCTTTACGATTGGGCGAATGTATTTAAGGAAGTATTTAAAATCTAAACCTAGATAGAAAGTCAAGATACTAATATACATTCAAATATTTTTTTGATTTTTGTGGAGTAATCGAGAAAACCAATGATAAGATACATCCATATAACATGAGAAAAAGATATCCTATGTATTGATTATATCTTAATCTGTAAAAATTGTCCAATACTGAGGCCTTCTCACGCACAAAAATAATAAGCCTACACGTAAAAAGATGATCATATATATTTAATCTCAATTTAATTTAACTTAATTGTAAAATTTTCCTAATTAAATGGGATACAGAAGAAAGTTTTATTGCATCGAGAACAGGTAACTCCTTAATAGGATAAAGAACAAAACAATGTGGATAAACAATTTATAATTGCATATGTACAGACTACAGATTAACTTTTATAACTGTCAGTTGTCAGTTGAAATGGCATTGGACTTATTAAAGATAAAAATTACAGATAAGGCTTAAACACAATCCTAATAGACTGTTGGTAAGTTAAAGTGGATCACATGGATCAAAACGACGATTTCAGTATTTGGATAACCTCTCTTTATATCATACTATATCACAAAAATTGGGCAAATAACAGCTAAAATACCAAACGATTTTCATTTTCTTTTTCCAATACAAGAAATATATCACAAGCTTAGCATACAACAGCCAGATCAAAAAAGAAATGCATGAGAAATGGACGACAATGTGAAGCACTATCAATGTTTTAAAGTTCTGCTACAAATGCAGAAACGATGTTACTAGTAATAAGAGGTTCGTTCTTACTACACCAAAGTCCAAACTACGATAACGGAACAGCTTAAGAAGTGACTCGAAATACAAACAAGCGTTCATAATCGCTCAAGACGGAAGGCCAAATACAAACAGAATAATACATGATGGAACACAATTATTGATGGTACAAAGTTCTTTGTACATAGAAGTACGGGAGTGAGCTCGACCTCCGGTTGGAAAACCATGGGGGAACAAAACAACCGAAACCTGCATTTCTGTGTTAGTAAGAACAATGTCAATAAGAACATCAGTTTTTACCTAGGTTAAAAATAGGAGTAGTCAGAGTTAATAATTTACATGAATGATGAAACATGCAATAGGCATCATTTTAGTTTACATGTAAAGTTCAAATGATAAATACGGAGAAGAAATACCTCTGTTACAAAACAGACTAGTCTACTCATAGGGCCACTTAACAAGCACGAACATTATTATCGGGCAACGCATCCACTGCTGACCTGCATTTTCGGAACAGCCATTTAAAAATTGGAAGACGAAAAAGAAGTATTTTTTACAGCTGCATGTGAGGAGATACATGAGCCAGTGCTGATAGAGCACACTAATTGATACAAATAACTGCTAGTCCAAACAAGGGATCTAGTTTGGTAAAATGGTAGACTTTCATAAGATGTCTAAAAGTCTGAACTTTGCGACAAAGTTGCGCTTCGTGGAAACTCAAAAGCAGTTCATCACGACAACTGCGAGGACAACACAATATTCTTAAACAGCTAACTGATACTTTCTGTTAGAACTGGATGCCAATTTAGAATCTCATCTAATAGAAATTACTAAATTTGACAAATGTCCATGTTTCTGCAATTAAAAAGATAAATGTCCAAGTTTCGTGGAAATACTTACAGAGATTGAGCTTCCATTTTCTTTTTTGCCTTCTTGTTTCTACGCTTTTTCGCAGAAGTCGAGCTCACAGGAGGTTGTTGTGAAGCTGGAGGAACAAATTCGATTGGAGGGGCTATTTCTGGCAATGAATTCTCGAGTCTTGGCTTTTTGAACTGATGAAGAGAGTGATGAGTGTCATGAGTAACACCAAGTTGTTCTGAGGGAGATTGGGGAACTCCCAGTTGAATGGGCAATTGTGCGTAAGTAGATTGCGGAACTGCAACAGTACAAGTGCTGGTGTAAGCAGTTCCAACTTGAGCCCGATTTTGGAGTTCGAGCTTGACCGCATGAAGAGACTGGTGTGCCTCGTTAGTAATGGAAGGTTGTTGCAACGTAGATTGGGGAAGTCCCGGTTGAACTGGGATTTGTGCACAACTAGACTGCGGAGCACAAGTACAGGTATTAACAGTTCCAACAACTTGTGCAACCGAATCCTCCAATTGGGCCGCTCCATCAGGCACCTGTTGAGAGGTAGATTGGAGAAGTCCCAGTTGAACGGGAGTTTGTGCACGAGTACACTGCTGAACTGCAGCACAAGAACCAGTATTATCAATTCCAGCAACTTGTGCAACTGAATCCTCCAACGGGGCCGCTCCATCAGCCACAACGACACCTTGTACGTTAGACGAGTCATTGAGCGTCTTTAGGACATCATAGAACTTAAACTTCGATTTGACAGTCTCAGACATAGTAGTGCCTTGCTCAGAATCTGCAACAATTGTCAGGTAAATATAACAATCAGCAATGCCCTTGATACAAACTTCTGATTGGACGAAATATAGGTAATATCAAGGTTTTAAACTTTAAAAACTCACCTAAAATTGACAAGATGGCTGACCTAGCTGCAAGTTGCTCTGCCTCTTTCTTATTTCTGGCAGCATCTCCGACGAATTTAGCACCATCCAAAATCAATGAGGAAACGAATACGGGAAGCAATGCCTTTGACTCAGTTGTTTCATATGTAGGTGCATTCATATTCATCTTCAAAACATACTCGTGGATGATTGACTTGCAAAAATTGATATCCTGTGCAAGTAAAAGGACCCATAACAAACAGGTACAATTGAAAAATCAGCGAAAGAAGTCTTAGAAATTTAAAGTCAAGGATATAACAAAGGCTACAACTAAAGCATATTTTGCCTGAAGGGTTCACAAGTGTACTAACAAGAAAACACATTTACTCGATGCAATCTAAGGAGAAAACATGAGAAAGACGCTTTACGTCCTCAAGCAAAGAAGATATACGAAAACATCAGAAATCAGTTTCCTTAAGATATTCTCAAGGGAAGAAAAAAATGTTTCCCTTAAAGATGAAGTATAATAGTGAAATGAATCTTCCAATCTATTTTGACATTTTTCCTGAGACAGAAAAAAAAAAATACATACAGCAACTTAATTCAAACAATATAGCAAATGTTTGGTATGTCATCTGGATAACATGTTCACAGGGATCTTAAGGTTGAACCTGAAGGATGCGCGATCGTCCCTCGTTCTTAATTTTTTCCCGGATCCCGATCAGTGCATGTTTAGCCGCATTTTGCTCCGCCGTCTTCCTGTTCGTAAACATATCGGGGGTGGTATAGCACTCCCCGTCAACCAACACCTCGCACCTGAATCGAGGCGCATGTGCAACTCCTTCCTGAAGCGTCTTATAAACAGGGAGCGGCATTGAGGCTCTCTGCATATACTCTTGCAGACGATTCTTACACGAAGTCTCTCCAGGGACACCTAAACCAGCAAACGAGAAACCAAGTACACATCAAACCGATCAATACCACAGAGAAAAATAAAGAACATAACCTCACTACACACAAAACCCTGACCTCCGTAAAACGCTACGTGTACACTAACAGAGCTAGAATTCAGCAAGGTATCAACAACACCACCAAAAAAATAAAAATAAAAAATCACCAATTTACCAAACAAATTCCAATTTCTAACACAGCAACAGTTAGATTAACATGCAATTTGCCAATTTTACCAAAAGAAAGAGCAAAAGAAACCTAGGGTTTTTTTTTCCTTAATTTCTTCACACAAACAGAAAATAGAAATGACAAAACAAAAAATTAAAGGTGAAGAAGAGAAGGAGCCATACTTGAAGGAGCATTAGGTACCGCCATTGTTGAGTGTAGGGTTTTCTCTCTCTCTTCTTTGCAAAAGAGTGACCTTTGAGCTTTACTACTGTGAAATGAGCTGAAGTTATATATATTTGGGACCTTATGATAAACTATAGGATTAGTACACTTATTAATAATCTAGTAGAATCCAACAAAGTGGATTTCTAATAAGTAATAACCCAAGCCATTTAAGATAAAGTATTTACCTGGTAGTTCATTATAAAACTATACTACAAATTGCTATAATATTGTTAGCAATTTTATTAATACATAACTTCTATCTTTAAACTCTAACTTTACATGTTTCTTTGATACTTAAGCTTTTTAAATAACCATGATTTGATGGACAAAATATTGAGAAACTAATAAATTTGATAGTGTGACAGTGGTAGATGGAGTGCTATAATAGTAATAATATAGAAACTTAATAAATTTGACATTGTGATGGTGGCAGTTGGGACGCTATAACAGTAATAATATTAAAATTAATAAATTTGACAGTGTGACCGTGGTAGTTGGGGCGTTATAATAGTAATAATATTAAAATTTTAGTAAATTTGACAGTATGACTGTAACAATTGGAATAAATTTGACAGTGCGACCGTAATGGTTGGGAGAATGAAAAGATACCCAAATTAAATGATTTACGTTATTAGTTTATGACTTTTGACTGTGTCACATCAATCAGGATTTTAAAATCAAACTACAAAAATACAAAATTGGGTATAATCTTTTTAATACGACTTAATGAGCCAAATACAATACTTAATAAGTCAACAGCCATAAAGAAAAATCAATTACTAAAAAACCCCCAAAAATAAATGCTCGTATATCTCAACATTTATTAAATTTTATTCGCATTTGAAGTGTATAAATTCATATATAATGGTTTTAAAATCAGAAATCTCCAAAAGCCCTAAGAATTTGTTGTCCAACCTATATATAACGCATACAACGTTCAAGAAACATATCTTCCAAATACAATAATAATGTAATAACAAGTCACATAAATGATATGGATCTTTCCCAATTGGCTGCACCTTATTTACCTATAAATAATTCATCAAAATTACTAAATCCTCTCAACTAATATGTGTCACTCGTTTGGTTGATAAGATTAAGTGTCAAAATAAATAATTTTTTAATAACTTTTTTTTCTGGTTTGTGTAATTAACGTTCAATTAACCCAAATTACTCTCTTAATTCCTTTCTTTAAAGTGGAGAACATATTATTGTTTTCAAACTTTTGGTTTGAAGCTACTAGAATATTATATCTACTTTGTAATGAAAAAGTAAAGTAATTTATAAATTATACAATGGTATTTAAAGAACTTTAAAATTAAGACATAGTCAAGATTATTTGGATTGGGTTTCACTTGTTTCACCCATTTGATTTTTGGTTGGGATTTTTAAAGATTATTTTGAAAAACGTGCAAAGCATTTTGAATTATATTTGGATGTAATTTGAGTGTTGGAGTTATAGGGGAAAATAGGTATACAATAGTCAAATCAATAAGTTGTGAATATAAAATTAATATATTAATTATTACACATTTGACTTAGATTTAATTTTGTTGATGTATTTTAATTTCTTATATTAATAGCACCAAAATGTCATAGCTTTTATTTCCAAATTATAAGTTTTAGTCAGAAAAGCATAACTTAATTTAAACTGCATTACATTGTAATAAAGAGTTACATGGGATGCATGTTCATCCCAAATTTTGGTTGAATTAGTTCATGAATTAAAAACTCCATAAATTTATATTTGAGTCCCATTCAGATATTATTTAGTAACATTTCTCAATCATTCTCATCAAGCAGATAAAGTACAGAAATACACTAAAAAAATAGCTTTGAAAATTTTATGAAAACAAAATACTTTAAATTTTGCAGTTTAAACCTTCCAAAGACTTCTAGTATTGCACATTAGGTGAGTTATTTTTATCATTATTTTATATGAACTCTTACTGCTGTGACAAAAACATATAAAAAGAAATTTATTGCCATGCTATTTGTTAAAAGAATACGTGCCTAAAAATATATTTAAGCAAGAAGAATTATATTTGTATATATTATGGGTAAGTTACTACAATTAAGGAGTGATTGAGATCTCATGCCCCGACTTAATTGCGCCCACGCAATTTAGCTTTATAAAGGGCTGGAACTCATGATAATATTCTTGTCATCCAAGAAATTTTACATTCCCTGCGCAACAAGAAAAATAATAAGGTGGGAAATATGATTCTCAAGCTCGACTTAGAAAAGGCTTACGATAAAATTAGTTGGAGTTTCTTGAAGGAAACGCTCTATGCCTTCAATTTTCCGAAGAATATAGTCAAGCTTATTATGTTCTGTGTGATGAACGCTTCAACAAAAATTTTATGGAACGAGAAACCTTTAGAGGCTTTTAAACACGGATGTGGGTTGCGTCAGGGGACCCCCTATCCTCATACCTTCTTGTTTTGTGCGTCAAGAGACTATCTTACTGTATTCTTGAAGAAGTAGAATAAAAATTGGGAACCTTTGATTCCTTGTAGAGGGGGACCAAAAATCTCTCATATTTTTTTCGCCGACGACTTGATGCTAATGGGTAAGGCAACACTTAAGACAACGAGGAGCATAAAAGAAGTGTTGGGTAAATTTTGCAAGAGCTCGGGTTTAAAACTTAGTGCAGCAATGTTTTTTTCTCAAACGCCGGGGGATGGAATATGAAAAGAAGGATATGCGCCAACTTAGGCTTCTCACGAACCCATAGCCTTGGCAAATATCTTGGGACGCAACTTTTTCACAACCTGGTGAAGAAAGAAGACTACAAGGAAATTTTCGATAAGCTAGGAATGAGATATTCGGGATAGAAAGGAAAAACTCTATCTCTCGCGGGTAGAGAAACTCTCATTCAAGCGGTGTCGAAGGTTGTTCCTATACATATCATGCAATCTTGTTGGCTCCCCAAAAATATTTGTAACCGACTCGAAAAACTTAATTGGGAGTTCCTATGGTCGAGTGATCTGAGCATTCGAAAATTGCACCTCTTAGGATGGCACAAAGTGAGTAGAGGAAAAAAATAAGGGGGACTCGGGTTCCGTCTAGCCCGTTTAAATAATCAAGCGCTCCTCGTGAAATTGGCATGGAAAATTCTCACAGATGGCTCCGGGCCATGGTGCGACAATATTGAAGCAAAATACCTAAAAGGGATTCGGCCTCTAGCCTATGTGGGGAGATCGAACGATAGCGCCACGTGGAAGGGTATTATTCGATGTATGAATCTCATCAAACCTCACCTTAGATGGAAAATTGATAAGGGGAATTTAATCTCGTTTTGGTTTGATAATTGGTTGAGAAACTTTAGACTTTGCGAGTTCGTGTCGTTTATTGATGAACCGGATTTATATATCACTCTTAGCGACGTTATTGATGGAAACGGTGAATGAGACTTTGGTAGAATTCAAACATCAACTGATCCTTGTTGGTTGAATGTAATTGAAAGAAAAAATTCGACATTGAACGAGGAGGAGGATCGCCTTATTTGGAATGGAACGGCGTCAGGTTCTTTCTCGTGCCAAAGTGCTTACAAAGTGATGTATCGGGATAAGATGGGCGTTGCGATTCGAAGTGATCATGCTTGGATTTGGAAATTGCAATGTGGCAACAAGGTCTGACACTTTATTTGACTCGCGCAACAAAATAGGCTAGCAATGAATATGATGAGGAGGACGAGGAAGCTCACGGACTCGGCTGCGTGCGATTTATGCGAGAACCCAGAGGAATCGTCGATACACATTTTGCGACATTGTCAGACTGCAACAAACGTGTGGCGCACCTTGCTCACGGGAAGGGAAAGACAGAAACTCGAGAGCTATTCAGATGAGACTTGGTTGCGGATAAATTTGCAAAAGAAGGAGCGAATATGCAAGATTATGCCAAACATACCGTGGGGTGTCATTTTTGCATCAACCATTTGGATCTTATGGAAGGAAAGAAATGAACGGATTTTCTGGGGAAAGGTCGGAAAAAACTTTGAAGCAATTTACCGAATTAAGCAACTAGCCTACGATTCTTGGAGGGCTAACGGCCGGGGAAAGGAGATAGGAAAAATCAAATGGGAAAAACCGAATTTCGGTGGCTAAAACTCAATGTTGATGGGATCGTAGACGCTGCGCGATAAATGAGCGATTGGAGGAGTTATACGCGACGAAAACGGTGCATGGATAGTGGGATTCAAAGGAAAATTACATTTTCCTACTGTTTTGGAAGCAATTAGGCAAGGATTAAGAGTGACGTGGGAACGAAGACCACAAAGGATTAGCGTGGAAATGGATTCTAAAGAAGCTCACGCGTTAATTGCTAAGGAAGGGGAAGGAAACCGTAACCCCAACCTCCAAAACAAGATTGAAAAGTATCATGAACTACTAAACAAACCATGGACACACGAATTTCGTTGGATAGAACGGGGGATGAATGGATTCGCGGATACACTTGCAAAACAAGGCCTCACCATGGATGGTGACTTATGTGTGATACATACCCCTCCACCCGAGCTAATCTCTATGATTTCTCTTGATGTAGCCTAAGGGTACATGTTTTTTCCACTTTATGTATTAAAAAAAAAGAGAGAAAAAGAAGAAGTGATTGAGAGAGAAGATCCCTTACCTGATTTTTAGCCAACATTACAAAAAATGGCTTTTCTTAGAGTTTGATTAATAAGGGTGAATTAGAAATTCTAAGAAATAAATTAAATTTGTTTTGGCAGCAACAATAGTTGCTTTGGAAATATCGCTAGTCAAATTAAAAATGATACAAGTAGCTCTAAGTATTTTACATTTTTAAAAATTCCCAAATCTCATATATAATGTCTAAAAAAATCCTACATTCAATAACAGGATAAGCATGATCTATTAGCATATTATAATCAATACATTGCAATATAAGTTAGAATTACAAGTAAAGAACAAACTTAACGTAAAGAAATAAGAATTACAAATTATAACTTACAAATATAATAGCCACCAAAGTCTTAAAAGAACAATAAAGAAAAAGAAATTAACGTAAAGAAAAAAGGATGTACTATCTTTTTTTTAATAAGATGGGTGGTTACCAATGCGGGAGATATCCAAAAAAGGCTAAAGACTACTTTGGGGTAGGCCTGTTATGGTCCGGGTCCCGCCGGGACGGGACCCCGGCCCACGAGAGCTGGTCGGGACGGGAGCTGAAAGACAGCTCCCGTTTCCACCACCGGGACCAGCGTTCCCGGTGGACCGGGATTCCCGGCCGGGACGGGAGGGAATCCTGATCCCGGCCGGCAATTTGCAAATATGGGGGCTGGAAATTTCCAGCCCCTTTTTTTGTTTTCTCTATTTTTTCTAAACAAAATTTTCGACCGTATTTTGCTACTCACGTCCTGCACTAATAACACTTTATCGGATCATCCGATCACCCACAATACACAACATAACAACAATACACTAATCACCAAAATATATCACAAATTCACAATACATTGTCGGATCTCCGATCACCAACAAGAACACAATCGACGCTATTAAAAAACATGCATCACAAGTTCACCATAACAAACCATATAATCCAAACAAAATAGGAATTTTATTCAAATCCAACATAATAAAGCAAAATAAAAACAAAGTTGCAATTTCATTCAAATCCACCCAAAAAGGAAGCATCATTTCCCATCGCCGCAAATTCTGCATGAAAATCAAAATATTAGCATTCCAAAATAAATAATTTACCCAATCACCGATTAATTATTATCGTTGTATACCTGCTTCGCGTTTCTCCAAGTCCTCCAAGCACTCCTCGATTTGAATTGGCGTATTATCCTTCCCTAGCCAATCTTGAGAGCATATAAGTGCTTGAACTATTCTCGGAGTCAATGAACTCCTAAATTTGTCAAGGACACGACCCCCGGTACTAAAAGCCGATTCAGAGGCAACTGTTGAGATCGGAATAGCCAACAAATCGCGAGCCATCTTGGCAATAATAGGATATCGATAGCCATTGACCTTCCACCAAGCGAGGATATTGAAATCAATTTGACCCTTTTCACGCATATCCCCAAAGTATAAATCCATCTCGCATTGTGGTCCTTCCTCCTCGATATTCTCTCCCCTACCAATTTGATAAATGATCATTAATAACACAAAATCATTAATAACACTAATTTCATAAAATGATTATTAGAAACTTCTTGAGTGTACCTTGCCCATTGTTCGTGTCTCGTAAGCAAGAGGTCCTCTTCGATCCAAGGAGCCGTACTCGCAAAAGTAGAAGATGAAGTTGGTGGAGGGGGAATTGTTGGTGCATTAGCTTCGACCATGAACTTATACTCTTCAAATAACCGCCGGAACCCTTGCTTAATTATCGCAACCAAGCCAACTTCTTTTTCAAACATTTTCTCGAAGTAGCTAAGCTTGAGACGGGGATCTACCATGGCGGCATAGTATAACAAGTGATTCATCTTTCCGTTAACACCCCAATACTTGTCGTATTTTTCTTTCATAACCAAAGCCATTGCTTTCAAACCATCCTTCTTTCCCGTCCTAGGATCAGTTGTCGGACGTCTCAACCACACACTCAAGCGATCGTCAATAATGCAAAGTTGGGTTAGTACCATATGCGATGTCACATAAGTTGTGCCCGAAACAACCTCCGTTAACTTCTTGAAAGGCTCCAAAAAGTCAATAAACAACTTCGCCCTCGCCCAATCATCATCGGTTGGTATACGATCCCTTAACTCAATGGCATAGGTTTCATCTTTTTGCCTTTATACAATGAAAGCCATCCTCAAGTCATAAGCAGCACTAAGAATTGTGTACGTGGAGTTCCAACGTGTTGGGACGTCTAAGCAGAGCAATTTTCCACATTCTATTTTAGCGGCCGTCACACAGTTTTTGAACAACGAATATCGACTCGGAGAAACCTTAATGTACCTGATGCAATCTCTAATATCGTCTACCGAGACGTCACCGCCGTTACATTTCAAACCATCTTGAACCACGAGGTTAAGAATGTGTGCAATGCACCTAATTTGCACAAGAGCCCCATTTTCTTTCGATGTGTCACCTTTTTCCACCCACCATTTCACCAAATCATTTATGGCTGTGTCATTGGACGAAGCATTGTCAACTGTAATCGTGAAAACTTGGTCAATATCGTAATCACTCAACACCGCATTGATATCATTTGTTATAGCCCCTCCCGTATGACCGGATGTCAAGCTAAAGCTTATGATTTTCTTCTTCAAATTCCACTTATTGTCAATAAAGTGTACAGTTACACACATGTAGTTGTCCCTCGTGTACAAAACCCTAAACCTTTCAACAAATGATTCCTTCTTAATCGTTATGAAAGGCATCTCATTCTTAATCAAGTACAAAACCACGCCCTCGAGCACCCACTCCGGATTAAACTCCCAATTACTTACTGCACCATTAGGCTCCACTTTTCGTTGTTGTTGTCTTCCCCCCTTTGCCATCTTTTGTTTTAACACCTTACATCTCTCGGTGTGACTTCTCAATCCTACTGATCATTGTGCTTATATTTATGTACTAGCTCTTCGCTGCCGATAAGCTATGAAATCATCACAAAAGACTTAATCTATCTTGCTACCAGGCGTGATTATTGAGATGACAACAAGGCTTATTATCATCATCATCCACTTAGACGGCTAATGTTAGAATTACTGAAATAAACTTTATTCTATTCTGATTTAAGGGTTTTGACAATTTACCTTTTGGTGGTTGTGCGGCGGCGTGGACGCGTGGTTGTGCGGCGGCGTGGGGGTTCTTGACTGCTATGTCGGCGCCGGAGTGGAAGTGTGTGTTACAGTGTGTGTGATTGTGCGAGTGATTGTGTGATGGCCAGTGTGTGAGAGTGTATGTGTGTTTGTGTTTGTGAGATGAGTGAGATGTTTTTTTTCAAACCTAACATACATGGCTAAGTTTTTTTTTTTTAAACTGCTCACTGTCTCCCGGGGTCCCGCCGGGAGGCCGGTTTCCTCCCGGCGGGATCCTACCCGGGACCAAATTACCGGCTCAGCCGGGTGGAAAAACGGGCGGGAATCAAAGTTCCCGACCCGGCCCAAACAGCCTTACTTTGGGGAATTGGGCCAAACATATTTTGAGACCAAAATTATGAAATTGCTTCCAAATCATTTTCAGCCAAGGAAAGTTTGAAATAATTGGGAGAAATGCAATCCAAATGGGGTCAAATTGGGCCTGTTTGGATGGTGTTTCACCCAAGGTTTTCAGTTTTTCATTTAGGCTATTTATAGTTGGATCAACTTTCAAATTTGTAACTTTAAATAATTTTTAGCCAATGTTTCAGCAGCTTTTTCTCCCTTTTTCCAACCCCAGCCGTCCTATTTGACTTTTAAAACTTAACAATTTGTTGGATGTCAGCAAATGTGTATATAATAATTTACGAAACTTAATATAATTGCTTTTGAATTACTAGATGTGCTTTTTATTTATTTTAGAAATAAATCAAGACTACTTCATTTTTTTATGTCTTAAATACGTTTTTTTTTAAGTTTCTTAAATACGTTTGTTTACCTTATGTAAGATTTCTTTGGAAAACGATTAATTTATTATAATATCTAATTAAATTTATAACCTGTTATGAAATAACTTAAACTATTGGGGATTAGAACAATATATCAAAATAACTTAGGAAAGAATGTGTAAATATGGTGTAAGATAGCTTTGAAGAATGTTGAAAAATTTCATCCGTATAGCTCTCTATTTATAGTGTCTTCCCTATCAATACAAAACTATAATAATATTATCTAGGCATTGATGAGTATGGAAAATTAATAAGGCCACATGATGCCACATGTTTGTGTCTTATAACACTCCCCCTTGGCCGTTTGAATTTTGTAACGTATATGATCTGTCTTCTGCACAAGTCTCATGTTGCCTCATTAAAAACCTTATAAGGAAAAACCCAGTGGGATAAAACCCTTATTAAGGGAAAAAGAGTGCAGCCGTGTGAACTCCCCCTCAAGTTGGCATCTCCAATTCTTCACAAGTCTCGTAGGTGACGCGTCCCGATACTTTGAACATGTTTCTTAAAAGTTACAGTAGGTAGTGCCTTTGTAAAGAGATCTGCCATATTGTCACATGATTGAACATATTGGATATTAATTTCTTTGTTCTTCTTCAGTTCCTGAGTGTAGGCAAAATACTTCGGGTGTATGTGTTTGGTTTGATCACTCTTGACATAGCCTTCTTTCATCTGTGTAATACATGCAGAATTGTCTTCGAATAGTGTTGTAGGACCTTTTTTAATTGGTATGCCAGATGTACTTCTTATATGATGTGTCATTGATCGTAGCCATACACATTCCCCGCTGGCTTCATGAAATGCAATAATCTCAGCATGATTCGATGATGTTGTAATAAGTGTTTGTTTCTGAGAACGCCATGAAATAGCAGTGCCACCATACGTGAAAACATATTCAGTTTGAGATTTGGATTTATGTGGATCTGATAGGTAACCTGCATCTGCATAACCATACAATTCTTGTTCTGTATTGTTAGGATAAAATAGACCGAGATCCGTAGTTCCTTGAAGATAACGAAATAAATGTTTAATTCCTTTCCAGTGCCTTTTTGTAGGTGATGAGCTAAATCTAGCTAATAAATTAACAGTGAATGATATATCAAGTCTAGTACAATTTGCTAGATACATTAAAGCTCCAATGGCACTTAAATACGGAACTTCAGAACTAAGAATTTCTTCATTTTCTTCACTTGGACGAAATGGATCTTTGTCTTTAGTTAATGATCTAACAATGATAGGATGATTTAAAGGAGTTGCTTTATCCATGTTAAAACGTTTTAAAATCCTTTTGGTATAATTAGATTGATGCACTAATATACTATTTTTAGTATGCTCAATTTGTAAACCAAGACAATATTTAGTTTTACCAAGATCTTTCATTTCAAATTCATTCTTTAAATAATACATAGTTGAATGAATTTCTTTGCCAGTGCCAATGATATTTAAATCATCTACATAAACCGCAATAATAGCAAAACCAGATGATGTTCTCTTGATAAAAACACATGGACACAAATAATTATTTATATATCCTTCTTTCAATAAATATTCACTCAAACGATTGTACCACATGCGACCTGATTGTTTTAAATCATATAACGATATTTGCAATTTAATTGAGTACATTTCTCTAGGTTTAGAGCAAGATGATTCAGGCATTTTAAGTCCTTCAGGGACTTTCATATAAATATCATTATCAAGTGATCCATAAAGATAAGTTGTGACAACATCCATGAGATGCATATTTAAGTTTTCATAAACAACTAAACTGATTAAGAATCGAAAAGTAATTGTATCCATTACTGGGGAATAACTTTCACCATAATCAATCCCATGTCTTTGAGAAAAACCTTGTGCAACAAGTCGAGCTTTGTATCTTACAATTTCATTTTTTTCATTTCTTTTTCGAACGAAGATCCATTTGTGGCCTACAGGTCTCACGTCTTTAGGTGTGAGGACAATAGGTCCAAAAACCTTTCGTTTGTTGAGGGAATTCAATTCAACTTGCATAGCTTCTTTCCATTTAACCCAATCCTCCCGATTTTGGCATTCATCCACAGATTGTGGTTCAGGATCATCATTTTCATTCATAAGATCATAAGCAATATTATATAAAAATATTTCACTTATATTTTTCATCTCATTTCGATTCCAAATAACTCCTGAATTAACATAATTTACAGAGATCTCAATATTGGGATTTGGTTCGGTGATCTCTTGAGTTGTCACATTTTCTGTTTCATCATGAATAGTTTCCTCGATAATGGAGTTAATAATATTTTCTCCTTTTCTTTTTCGAGGATTATTGTTTTTTGAACCAACAAGACGACCACGTTTCTTACGTGCATTTATTTTATTATTGTTGGATATGTCCTTCGGAATTTCAATCCGAGCAGGAACATTCGCAGCTGGTATATGTGATTTGGTTACCCGTTTTATATCAGTAAATGCATCAGGTAATTGATTTGCAATATCTTGAAAATGTAAAATTTTCTTAACTTCCAAATCACATTGTTTTGTTAAAATATCATAGTGTGATAAAGATGGATTATACCATGATATATCCTTTTCCAACTGCTTCTTTTCTCCCCCTAAGGTTGGGAAATTTGCCTCATTGAAATGGCAATCGGCAAAACGTGCCGTAAAGACATCACCTGTTAATGGTTCGAGATACATGATTATAGATGGTGAGTCATATCCAACATATATCCCTAACCTTCTTTGGGGTCCCATTTTTGTTCGTTGTGGTGGTGCAATCGGAACATAAACTGCACAACCAAAAATCTTTATATGGGAAATATTAGGTTCATGACCAAAAGCAAGTTGTAATGGGGAGTATTCATGATACGAGCTTGGTCTAATGCAAATTAGTGATGCAGCATGTAAAATTGCATGACCCCATACAGAAGTTGGTAATTTAGCTTTCATTAACAATGGCCTAGCAATTAATTGAAGGCGTTTAATTAATGATTCAGCTAAACCATTTTGAGTATGTACATGTGCAACACTATGTTCAACAGTAATTCCAGTTGGCATACAGTAATCATTGAAAGCTTGAGATGTAAATTCACCAGCATTGTCAAGTCCGACTTTCTTGATCGTATAGTCAGGAAATTGAGCTCTTATTTTAATTATTTGAGCCAAAAATCTCGTAAATGCCATATTACGAGTAGGTAATAGACAGACATGTGACCATCGACTTGAGGCATAAATTAATACCATAAAATATTGAAATGGTCCACATGATGGATGGATAGGTCCACAAATATCACCTTGAATTCTTTCAAGAAATGTTGGTAATTCTGTCTTAATTTTAAGTGGTGAATGCTTTATAATTAGCTTTCCAAAAGAACATGCTTCACATGGACTAGTATTGTTCAAATTGAGTTTGGATCATTTTAATGAATGTCCATGTGTAGTTTCAATTATCCTTCGCATCATTGTTGAACCAGGATGACCTAGACGATCATGCCATAAAGTTAATAATTCAGGATTTTCATTGACTACCAAATTTGACTCGATAGCATTAATATATGTATAATGCAATCCTGATGAGAGTTTTGGTAGTTTTTCAAATATATGTTGCTTTCCTGATATATACTTAATAATAAAAAGATATATAATTTTGTTTTCAGTTTTTGAGTTGGTATCATATCCATGACGATATATATCATTAAAACTCAACAAATTTCTTCTGGATTTTGGGGCAAATAAGGCATCGTTGATGATAAATAGCGTTCCATTTGGTAAAATAAACTAGCTTTACCAAATCCTACAATCAGGTCAGTAGGACCTGATATCGTATTGATTTTTGCCTTTGTTGGTTTTAGATATGTAAAATATTTCTTACTTGTGAGAATTGTGTAAGTTGTACCGCTATCAGGGATGCAAAAATCACCGTTATGCTCCATACTGGCTTCATGTCAAACAAGTAGAGTTAAACATGGTATAACAATAAATGAAGCATATATTTGAAAAAGAGAAATAGTTTCATTAAGATACATAAGGAAACACAATTAATGAAAACACAGTACATTACAAGCAGAAATCGTAAGTACATATCAATTCAAAAATCACACAACAAGGAATCACGCAATGCAAATCAAATCAGGAAACACGTAGACATGAATCACATAGTTCATATCAAGCCATAGTAACATCATGATCATCGGCGAAATCAGATGCTGCCAAATATGTGGGATTATTAGGCACTTGTTCAACAAGGTTCACTTCATTTTTTTTTGCCTTTACTCTCTTGGTACAATTTACAAAAATGTTCAGGTGTACGACACGTATTGGCCCCATGTCCTTTCATTCCGCAGTTAAAACAGTAACCTTCAGATTTATTATGAGCATTTTTTCTTTTATTATGATGGTTATTGTTATGGACCGTATCACTGGTCGGAGGGTTGTGATAACTACCTCGACCACGTCCACGACCACGACCACCTCTATGGCCACGACCACCTCTAGAAACATATCTTCCTCTGTAACCACCCCGACCTTGATATTGGCCTCTGCCTCGACCACCATTATTGTAATTTCCTCGCCCACGGAAGTTTGAGAAATTTACGGCATGTGCTTCTGGCAATGCCTTTGCTCCAGTTGGGCGTAACTCATAATTCTTAATCAATATATTATTACTATTCTCTGTCGTTAACAACACTCTCTCTAGTTCGTGATACTTAGTGTATCCGACTAGTCTGTGTTGCATCTGGATGAGTATATGACTGACATGAAAAGTAAAAAGAGTTTTTTTCAATCATTTCCTCATCGGTAATTTCTGTCCTGCAAAATTTTAGAGTCTGTCGGATATTATGAATGGCAGAGGAGTAATTATTTACTGATGTAAAATCTTGGAACCTCAATGTGTTCCACTGATGTATGGCTTTTGGAAGCATTGTTTCCCTTTGGTGGCCATACCTTTCATTCAGATTAATCCATAGCTCAGAATGATCTGTAATATCGAGATATTCCGTTTGCAGGAAATTATCTAAATGTCTACGCAGGAATATAATTGCCTCGTATCGTTGCTGGTCAGTACATTCATTTTCCTCATCAATTGTTTCCGCGAGGAATTTCGCAGTAAGATGCGTTTTCACATTTGATTCCCATTGCATATAATTTTTCCCATCAACAATGAGTTCGGTAAAATCTACTTTCGAGAGATTAGACATATTGCAGCTAAATGAACATTAAAACAAACATAATTAGGATCAAGACATTTTATTTTAATACGCAACCACACAAGCACAATTATTACAATAATACAATGTAATTATCTCATCTCTAGCCAAATCTTGAACTCGAACATTATTATGATAAAAGAGAGGAATATCATAGGGACAAACATATGAGTGTCCTCATCTACTAGCATAAACATAAAAATTGAAAGGTAAATGAGGATCAAGATCGCTGTTGTTGTAGAGATCATTTTGCAAGATGAGAGAAATAAGGTGAAGATTTGTGTGGAGTTTGAGTTAAGAAATCTGCATATTTATAGGAGAAAGATATCTATAAGTAGCCGTTTTATAGCCGTTAGAAAACAATCATTTTTCTTTATTTTGGCATGTTTTATGAACAGTAATGTCTTTAATAATTTAGCAACAAAACTTAATTGTAATAACATGTAAAATAATTTCCGCCGCATTAATGATATTTTAACAGGCATATGAAATAATATTACGATAAGTAAATACACATATATTTTCAGCCACATTACTATGTAAAAACTTTCATGGGCTTGTGGAATAATGTAAACAACTAACATAATTGAAACAATCTAATTGCGTAAATAATTTCCGCCACATTACTATGTAAAAACTTTCATGGGCTTGTGGAATAATGAAAACAACTAACATAATTGAAATAATCTAATTGCGTAAATAATTTCCGCCACATTACTATGTAAAAACTTTCATGGGCTTGTGGAATAAACTAAGCAATATTGTAGGAGGTAAAAGTAAAATCTTCCATAATAATTAAGTGTTAGTAGTCATTTTAAGCTTGAGGTTAACTCAAGCATCAACGAGTGTTAATATTAGCTTTAGTGTTAGAGTTAGATGACAGTAAAATATAAAGAGAATTTTCATCTAATCATAAAATTATAGATTGGCGGCAGTCCGCACTGTCTATAATAATGTAGATAGATGAACACGTAAATATAAAACTTTAACAACAAAATTATAAACACATATTCATCTAATCATAAAAATTATAGATAGGCGGTAGTCCGTCTTGTCTATAATAATGTAGATAGATGAACAAGTAATCATAAAACTTTCATATCCTTTGACGTTTTGACGAAGAAACTTGATTTTTTCGGATCGAGCACTCTCGTGCTGATAATGTGTTATGAAATAACTTAAACTATTGGGGATTAGAACAATATATCAAAATAACTTAGGAAAGAATGGGTAAATATGGTGTAAGATTGCTTTGAAAAATGTTGTAAAATTTCATCCGTATAGCTCTCTATTTATAGTGTCTTCCCTATCAATACAAAACTATAATAATATTATCTAGGCATTGATGAGTATGGAAAATTAATAAGGCCACGTGATGCCACATGTTTGTGTCTTATAACATAACCCAATTTGTTTTTTGTTGGGCTTGTTATTTATTATTATTTCGAAGTTGTATGTCGTGTTTTCAATCTTTTGTTGATGTTCATTAGAAATGAGTCATCAAAACGTAATACTTGGGAAACTAATTTTAAGTTTACTTGATCCGAATCTCTAGAAGAAATAAGAGAAGAAAAAAGTAGTACTAGATAGACATAATATTTTGCTAGACTTTATCACATAATATGATTGACCACACCTTGATTTTACCTTTTTTATCACAAGAATAAAACTATTTCACAATAAATCAATGAAAAGAGGAAATAAAATTAATGCATTGAAATTACGCTAGTACCTCTTCTAATTTGCTCTATATATTGCATTTATATTTGTATTTCTTCTTCAACTAAAATTTTCGTTAGTTTTGTAATATTTCTGATAACAGTATATTAGTGCATAACCATAGTGGTCAAATAATCAAAAATCATCAATCGAATAAATTGTGTCTTTTATAAATGAACTTTACTACATATGTTAGATTTTCATACACCATGACTTTTAAATTATTGCATTCACAAAATTATGAATGCTATACATCTTTAATCAAATTTACTCTACTGTGCTCAGAATTAATAAAAGGCTTTTAAAAATTAAAGTGCCAACTATTTCTTTAGAGTTTAATTTATAGATTTTTATTTATATAAAACTAGTCAACAAAGCTAAATTATTTTCAATGAGAGAATAATAATTTAAATTGGACCGTAGAATAATGTACGGTGAGAAGATATTTGGGGAATGGAAAAAAAACTACATTATCAGAATTACGGAAAAAAATATCCATATTACCAACAATTAAGGAAAAAGGTAATGCAATCAATAATTTTAAAAGATACCATTTAGATAAAGAGTAGAAATAACAAAACATAACTATGCATTACCTTTTTAACTATTTATATGTAATATATTATTAATAAACAAACAATCATTACTAATTAAAATATTAATTTTACACATACTATTACATTGATGTGATGTTTATATACTTACTTTTCTTCCAACACTCAAATACTCAAATTACATCCAAATTAAATTTTAATTTTTCACACGTTTTTCAAAATAATTTTCAAACACCCAAATCAAAATGAACCAAACCAAATTAACGAAAATACATCCAAACGGGCCCATTATCTTTCGGGAAGATATTTTATTTTGAGTTAAAATCAAAAAATTCGGGCATATCTTAGTTTCGCTTTAAAAACTAATATTTAAAACCAAACAAGAGATAAAGTGAGATAATGTGAGATGTCTCACTTTATCTCTAGAGCCAAATGACTTCTTACAAGAGACTATTTTTGAAAAAATAATAAATTACCAGGAATTGAAAAATTAAGACTTTCAAGGATCATACTCATGGATCACAATTTCTATGTTCACTCCAAAACGTGTTTGTTTTTTACTCCATCAAAATGGAACATGCATGGATTTTACCACATTAGTTACAACTACGACTTTTACGAACTCTCGAAAACATGTCGAAAACTCTTGAAATATTGTGTTAAGATTTTAGTTTTTAGTGCACCAAAATCTACTTTAAAATTAAAATTTTAATCCACGATCATATTTAATGCAAGGTTATTTGTACTAGGTTGGAATGAGATTGTTAACACATTTGTGAGTGTGTGACTTAAAACGTATTTTTATTTTGAACGTTGGTAGTATCACATTACTTGACTAGAAGCTAATTGGAGACAAGTTCCTAGACATTGAAGGTTATATATATATATATATATATATATATATATATATATAACTTAAAAGTTGAGATGAGATTATTGGGACATACTTGCATATAACATTTTTTTCTTCGTCGTTGGTTGCACCTCGTTACGTGACATGTTACATGACCACGAGCTGCGTGAACTATTTTGTTGATAACTCCTTTTACAACACCTATTTGGTAGAATAATTAATTTAACTTGAAGCTGCGATAAAAAAAAAATAAAAATAGATCGCATTGATGCTTCAATCGTTGTTGTACCGAACACCACTATGATTTGGTTATCATTTGTTACTAGGATTACCGACCAACAAATCAAAATCAATCAATTTCTCTTATAGGTGATAGTAAGTGACATGCATATGTTTGTGACTATAGAGTGGATAAAATGTTATCATTCATCCTTTATATTTGCGACATATGCTAGTTGAGAATGGGATTATAAAATGTTCTTCCCAATTTTAAGTAAGTGCTTTACGCTGTCAAGGAGTTACATAAATTATTTTCCTAATCCCCCCTTTCCTAACTTTTCTCTGGTAGAATAATTATTTAACTTGAAATGGAAAAGATTAATTCAGTGAGTATAGAGTTTTTTTGTTTTTTTTTGGTTGTTGTAAAACCGTGAGTATAGAGGTTAGAGGGCCATATATTTTTCACTCATTTGGTAAAATATTTATGGAACCAAAAACATGAAGAAGAAAAAAAGTTAGAAATTCATACAAATGTTTTGGCCATTTTAGTACCAAACCGAATTGATATATGACTTAGTTGTGATTTGGGCTTCAATTATGGAACCAAAACTGAAACCCAAATCAACCAATCTCTCTCTAAATCCATAAAAGAAAGTCAGTATTAGTAATGGGATCCAAGAGTTTGTAAGGTAGAGAGACCTTCCATTTCTTCTCCTTCCTCACTTATCTTTCCCACCAAGCCTTTTCAAGGTTCTATAAGAAGATTGCCTAGAGGGTCAAGAGGACTGACAAGAGGGAACTTGATCCTTCCTATATGTTAGTTTGGATTGTTCAGATCCATGTAAGATTGAGGAGGGGTCATAGTACTCTCAAAATGGACAAATTTATTTTGGATGAAATAAAATAAAGGAGCCAACTGGATAATATGTTATCATTACCTTGAGTTAGAGTTGAGTTAGGGTCTAGTAATCTAGGTAGAAAGTATAACATTTGTTCAAATATTCTGTTTTTTATTAGATTTTTTTTTCCGCAGAAAGTTAAACACTTTATTAATAGCTCTTCGGATTGTTTACAAAAACTCGGGTCCAGAACCCAGAACAAATACAACAATGTCACACAGGACAATAACAAATGATCGATACTATTTATTAGATCTTGACTAATGAAGAAAATATATATTTATGCGTTTCACACACTAACCACCGTGTGCAAAGCTAGTCATAGGACTTCTTGAAAGAACATCATCAAGCATTGTCTATTATCCGCACTTAGTCTCTTCTTAGTCTTTATTAGATACACCGCTTGGCCACTCTTTCACCGTCAAAGCCAACAATATTCACCCAACCCATTTTTCAGATGAAAGGGCTTCGCCCGCCTATATAAATCAGCTTCTAGAAGTCATCTCAAAACGGAATAGAAAGCCAACAAGAAAAGAAGCGGAAGAAAAGAGTAGCCATTTGGGATCTAGATCATGTCTTTTCATATAGCTCTCTATGTGGAGTTGCCAATACCAAGGGGATGTAAAAGTAAGACGCTTCTATTTCTATTCATGGTTGAATAATCTCATTAAGAGTGTTCATAAATTTGCCACTGAGAAGGCCAATTGCATTACGAGTGACACCGAAGTATGCAACATTGTGCCTAGACACTTCATAATACCTCATCGATCTACGGGAGGATGGATAGATGAGTAAGCTTTTGCAGTTATTGATGGAAATAGAAGTATAAAGCACGAGCTGCTTTAGAGTGGTTTGAGATGATTACGTTGTGAATTGGGATTATAGAGTGGATAACATCTAATAATTTATGTTTTATCTTTTTTTTTTTGATTTGTGATGATGACCCATGAGCATAACTTGATCATTGAGATACGAGTTACTTGTTCCTGTGAAATTATACTTATTATTTGTCAACTGCACCCCACCGTGTGTATTGGTAGTGGATGCACATACATCGGTTGCACTAAATAATCTCTTTATGTTGACACCAATATTTTGATTTCCTTATTTATCCCTCGACACACTATTTATTAGTTGGGATATAAATGTAAATTTTTTTACTTTCATTATTATTCCAACCTTCTCATCGAAGTAAAAAATTATTATTTAATTGTCTTTTGCATAAAAAAAAGATTTAAATATATAATTTTTTATTCATATTTAAATTATAATCTTTGTCATACAAACATATATATTATACTTAAAACAAATGGTTAATCACGCGACGACCGCGTGACAACGTTATTAGCTAGGATTTAGGTTTGGGAGTAAAGGTGAAACGAGATTTTTGCCCTTTGAACTGCTTGAGTCTTGTAAAAACGATTTTTTTTTTATTGATTTAATAAATTTAATTGTAATTTCAATGTTCCATAGATTTACAATATTTTTTATAGCAATGATAATAATAGTAGAAAACATAATTCACATGTAAATTGACACGATTACTAATTCATGTTGGAGATTAGATTCAGACAAAACTATAAAACAAAATCTAGAATTAAAATGGCTCATTGTTTGGGTATGCTATTAGTTAAGTAATTATTTCATAAATCAATAAAATTAACTATCAAATTCATTTGAATTAATAATGTATTGAAGGGTAAAATCTCCTTTCCAAATTCCACCACCCCCTTTCTTTCTGTGCCCTAATTCAATTTCCAATCCCTAAAATTCCCCTCAAAGCTTCGATCTTTAATCAGCTAAATAAATTCGATACAAATAAAGCCATGAGAGCTCACAAACGATCCCTCGACGAAGACTCCTCATCGTCATCATCATCCAAGCTCAACCCCACCGGTAAAAAACACCACCCTCACCACCACTCAACTCTTCCAAACTACGCAATCGGCAATAATGACGTCATCCCACCTCACAATTCGCGTAATCAAGTAATGGGTAAGCGCTTAAACTTCGTTTCATACTCCGAAATCCCCTCCCTGCACCCCAAGTTGAAGATTTTGTGCGAAATCGTGGCCACGACCCCTGCGTCGAGCGTCGAACGCGTTCTTGAGGATACGGGTATCCGGGTTTCTCAGGAGGAGGTGGAGGAAGTGCTTAAATTGTCGTATGGTTGCCCGGGTGCGGCGGTGAAGTTTTTCCGGTGGGCGAGTTTTCGGCTCCGGTCGAGCAGTAAGCAGCATAGCGCGTATGCGTGGAACTTGGTTGTGGATTTGCTTGGGAAGAATTTCATGTTTGATGCTATGTGGGATGCTATAAAGTCCATGAGGAAAGAGATGTTGGTGTCTCTATCTACGTTTGCTTCGGTGTTTAGAAGCTATGTGAATGCGGATCGGGTGCAGGAAGCCATTTTGAGTTTCGAGGTTTTGGATCAGTATGGTGTGCGTGGGGACACCGCGGCGTTGAATTTGTTGTTGAGTGCTTTTGTGAAGGAAGGGAAAACTCAGCATGCCAAGGAGTATCTTGGTGTTGTGAAAGAGAGGATTAGGATGGACATGGAGACGTATGCGATTTTGTTGGATGGATGGGAGAAAGAGGGGGATGCGAGTAGAGCTAGGCATACCTTTTCGGAGATGGTGAATGATATTGGATGGGAAACAAGTAATACTACTGCTTATGATTCGTTCTTGTGTACCCTGCTCAAGGGTCCTGAAGGAACTCGTGAGGTACTAAAATTCTTCGAGACAATGCGGGATAGGGGATGTTATCCCGGGATGAGGTTCTTTAAGTTTTTAATTGATGAATGTGTGAGGAAGAGTGATGCCAAATGTGCTAAAATCACGTGGGATGCGATGGTCGGGAAGAAAATATGTCAACCGGATTTAGAATTGTATAAATCGATAATTTCTTTGTATTGTAATGTCAGAGAGTTTAACTGGGCGGAGATTTTGTTGGATGAAATGGTATACAATGGAGCTTTCCCCGATTCGGAAACTTATTGCATGTTGTTTCACTTTATGATCAAACATCGGAAGCTGAGGGAGGCTACCCCTGTTTTCAAAGAGATGGTGAAAAATGAGTTTGTGCCAATGCAACAAGATTGTGGTCTAGCAGTTAAGATGTATATAGATGGTGGGGATCCCTATATGGCGCTCAAGGTGTGGAGATTTATGATTGAAAATTATAAGTCTGATTTGGAAGAGACGGGTAATTTATTGGTTGTGGGACTTCGAGACGTGAACCATGTCCCAGAAGCAGTTAAATGTGCTGAGGATATGATTGAACGAGGAATCAAATTGAACTCCTCCACTCTCACGAAGTTGAAACAAAGCTTATCTAAAGTGGGGAAAGCATTTGCTTATGAAGAGCTTTTACGCAAGTGGAAAACTTATTAGATAAATGTAAGCTCATTAATTTTTGAAGTGAAATAAAATCATTCTGATCTATTTGGCATGCATGTCAGGCCTTTTACTTTTTGATTATAGAACAATTACCTCTTTGGTATTACTTTCGTTGCGTGCAGCTCTTGATCTATTTTATCCCTTTCATGGGGAAAGTTTGACGTGCATGTTGAGATTGAAATGCCCCTCATACGTCTAGAATCTATAGACTCGACCTGTCGTTTCTTAGTTATTGTAACTTTTAGGTGCACATAATTATGTATCAAGATTATAATAGTTTATTGTTTTCAGCTGATATTGTTGTATGATTGCTTGTCAAGTTGAAGCCATTAGTTGATGCCTTCCGTTGAAGCTTATAATTGTTGTTGAAACTTGTCAATAAGCATGCAATACCTTTGTTCACTGACTGTATGGCATGGTATATTGCAGCACATATACAGTTGTAACTATCATTAAAGTTATAATACTGCTTTTTAGTTGGCTTATGACAAGTTTGAAAAGACTGCATTAAAATATATACATATCTTTTTATAGCCATGCTTATTGAGTATATACTACTGTGTTAAAATAGAAACTTCTCCATTCTTCAAATGGTTAGACTTTAGAGGGCGTGGGGATATGTTTCCAAATGTTACATATATGTTGAATCAGATCACCAATTGACAACTATAGGCCTCTTCAAGCCAAATAAGTGTGGACGTGGTAGTTATATGTGGTCGCTTGTTCTTTATGGTTTACGAAACAAGTTACATGCCTTGTACCCTTATAAGCTTTTGTAAAAAGGCCACAAATTGTAGCCTTTGACAGTTTTTATTTTGTTGAGAGACTAATTTCACGTGCCTATTTCGCTCATATGGTTAAGTAATCCTTGCCTAACCAACATAGCATGAGGTTTGTCACGTTAAGAATGCATCAATTATAGTATCAGATAGATTCTGTCGTGTCCTGCTAAATCAAAGATCATTGTTTCTGAATTAGTCTTTGTGAACAGGATTAAGGTTTGTAATTAAGTTAATACTCGAATCAGAAAGTTACCATGTATTTTGTCTCATGTGTTGTTTGTGAAGCTAAATATCTTATTTTGCCTGCAATGGCAAATGATCTTTCTAAAACTTGTTGCGGTATAGAGCCTAATGTACCGTGATGTGATCTGGTGTATCATAAACAATTTAGTTATGGTTGTTTTTTTTTCTTCTTCTTTTTTGATGGTTTTAGTTATTTAAATAGTCGATTTATGTGTAATCTTAGTATGTCTCAATCAAAACTTGGCATGGCAATGCCTCGAAACATGATCTATGTGACGAAGTACACTAATCTGTTTGCTTTTTATCGCCTTTCATCTTTATGTTCTTCTATGATCGAAATGCAAACAAAATGGTGCCTTCTATCGCTTTCCTTTATGTTTTTCCTACGGAAGTGGGGAAATCTTTTGTTGTCTTGTTTTTGTGCTTTGTGTGTATGCTTTAATATATTCTACCCAAGCTCTAAAGACATAAGGTTTGCTTTGGATGACCTACTATCATTTTGTAGTAAAATGAAAAAGGAAAAGGAAAAGGAAAAGTTATTAACTATCCTTTTGTGTGTACTTTGTTTATCTTAAAGAGGTTAGGGGAGGAAAAGTCCAGATAATTGTGTTTAATAATTATTTTAGATTTGAAGCTATTGTTAGCAGTTTCATAGTCTTAATTAAGTTACGTAATGATTATGATGATCGATAAAACAACCTATTTACGATTGCGTCAAATTTATTTTTTTCTTTTAGTCTAATCACTTTATGTAGATAAATTGACAAGACTGACAACGAAGCTGGAATAGCTCAGTTGGTTAGAGCGTGTGGCTGTTAACCACAAGGTCGGAGGTTCAACCCCTCCTTCTAGCGAGAATATATGTTATGAATTTTTCATTTAATTTTTGTCACGGAGAAACTACAAAACACTAACACGCCTTAAGACATAATATTAGGTTTTGAATTCTGTTGCCGTATTTCACTCTCTTCCAAATTATAGTATATCAAAACAAAAATAAAAGGATTTATATTTTGGTGCACGCAACGCTAAGGAATATGCTGTATACTTGACGGTTAGATATGCGGTTGACGAGAGCTTAGAATATATGTTATAAATTTTCCATTTAATTTTTGTCACGGAGAAACTACAAAACACTAACACGCCTTAAGACATAATATTATGTTTTGAATTCTGTTGCCGTATTTCACTCTCTTCCAAATTATAGTATATCAAAACAAAAATAAAAAGATTTATGTTTTCGTGCACGCAATGCTAAGGAATATGTTGTATAATTGACGGTTAGATATGCGGTTGACGAGAGCTTAGCGAGTGTCATCTTTGAGGGTGATTGTCTATCCGTTTTCCACGATATTTGCTTTCCAAGCGAGGCAAATAGCGAACATGAAAATATTATACACGATATGGTCTTATATGCGACATAAGAAATATTGGTTATTTCAATAGATTAGTAGAGACGATAATGAGGAGGCACACCATCTTGCACGTTCGGCTTCCTAATTTAGCTATTGTTTAGTCTATTTTGATCGTTATTACGGCTTGAGCGAATTCTCTGGGTTTTGGTCCTTTATAATATCTCTTATGAGTATTTAAAAAAAAAAGAAGATGATAAATGCTACCCAAAGAATAACTAATTTGTGTGTTATACCGTTGTACTAAAGCTAATACAATTCAATAAAGCAATAGTATATCATGTATGTTTTCTTATCCAATTAAAACTTTTAATTGTCATGATATATATATTTTCATGATTCACCTGTGGTTCAATTTAGAACACTAAAATAATGGCCGCCGAGAAGAACACAGAAAAAAGACACTGAGAGGATAAAATGAATCACAATCCATTTAGGAACACATAATATATTGTTTTACTACAACCATTCCCCTAATTTGTTATGATAATCAATATAAAAAAAAGTCTATGGTGCAAAAAATAGTTTGAAATTCATATCACATTATTACAATAGAAAGTGTAAATTGAAGAAATTAATCTGAACTAGAATATCTTGGCAACATCCCTCATCAAACCTCTATTGGCACGGGCAAAAATCACTAACTCGTCGTATGAAATGTAGCCGTCTTTATCAGTGTCGATCTCATCCATCATGTGCTTGATCTCTTCCGTGGAGGTCGAGCCGAGCACTTTAAGGGCGTCTCCCAACTCCGAGGCCGATACTTTCCCATCCCCGTTGGTGTCGAAACGCTTAAAAATCCGCTGGAGGTCGGCTATGTCTTGTGGATCGTCGGCCATTGTTGCTTGCTGATTGAGAAATTTTTGTTGGACAAATTTTAGGTATACTGGGAATGTAAGAATTACTTGAGACTTGGTTATAAAATGAGGAAGTTTTGTTGGACTATAAAAATGGATGATATTTGGCCATCCTTTCATTTCGTTACACATATAAAAGTATTAGCTGTAGCTTAATAAGCGGGAAAAAGAAGGATTCTATACCTCAAAAATATTGTGTAAGAAATCAGTGGTGTAGAACAATTCGATTTATATAACGTCACGCAATGTTGTTTAACTTTAGCTTGGTTGGTGTCAAAATTTTGAAAGAGAAGAAAATAACATAGTTAACCGAAAAAGTTACATTATGGTTACATGTCTACTTTTTGGTCAACAAATGGCACGTCCAAATAAATGAAAATCATTTTATCTTTCAATATGTGTTTGCAAACTCTTAAATTAAGCTAAAATTAACTTTTATCTTAAGTTAAGCTGTTTTGGGGGTGCGCAAAACTTGGCTTCTCGTGTTTTAAGACTTATTTTAAACTTAAAACTCCCACAATCTTGAAGTTGGTATGAATCTACTTCCAACTTATGGTGGTAAATTTTAAATAAGTTAATTTTTTTTAATGCAATTATATTCTTATATTTTATTTTACAAATAATATCATCTAAATATATTCAAAAGTATACAATGCTATTTAATAACTAGAAGTATTTTATATCCATGATTATGGAGATTTTCTGTAATGAAACAAATTATTTTAACATTTTATCGTTGAGTGTAATTTATATCATGATTCATCGAATAAAGTTTTTACATGATGCCTTTACAAAAAATCATGTACATTCTTACAAATTACGTCATAATGCATGCTTTGAATTGAAACATAATAATTTATTAAACTAATAATATTACGGACAAAGGCATATTTATGATTTTTTATTCGTAACTTACATACAAGGTAACATTTTTTACACCGGGATAGTTCTAAAGTTCTAATAATTTTATGATATAAAATGTTATTAGTTAATGCATAAGTGGGGATATTATAGTCAAATGAGAAATCAACAAAATCCTTTTTTTTTCAAGCACACTTACCATGAGAAAGCTGATTTTTCAAATATCGTCAACTTTAATTTAAATTCTATATCTAATTACTTTAACTTAAATTAAAAACTGTTGCTTTTTCAAAAGAATTGCTAACACACGTAAAACCTTTGACATATGTTTTTTTTTTTTTTTAATGTAGGTGCTAATTAGTGTATCTCACAACCACGTCTATTTCATTGAAGTTTCCTTAAAAAAAGGATTAAATAAATCATATCAATGAAACAATACAACACAAATAATTTTGATAATTTGAGCGGGTTTTAAGTTTTAACCAATAATAAATCATATCATTTGCAGTCAAGCCATGAAATTATTCAATATTTCCACTCAAAGAATACATTATACCATACCTCAATATTATATCGCATATCATTGCAATGAAAATATATGCACAAAGTAAATTCAATAATTTATAACCATAAAAAATATTCTATAATATACGAAACTTGTGCACGATTTTATTCAAAATTCTTCACACACTATACAGCCATTTACTTAGGGAAAATCAGTAATTTTATACAAAGCCAGGCCTTCATTATTCGTACTTTACATAATATACAGCCATTTAGATATAATGAGTATAATCTTATTTCAAATATCACCAACTTTGTAGCCACATTATTTTACACAAAGTCTTGCCTGTTTACACCAAAACAGGTTTCAAAGTAACCTTATTATCATATATTTTTTTCACGACCAACTACAGTTACGAAAAAAACGAGGAGACTAATTCAAAAGAAACAAAAAGAAAGCCATCTCGCAGCACAAACACACGCAGAGAAATTTTAGCAACTCAATACAAAACGAGACAATCGTTAGAGTAACACGAAGTAACTCGAGACAAGGGAGATTCACGTCCGCTCTCGTCTTGTCTTGCGACGTACTCCTCTTCTGACTGCAAGTTAGCTGCTTCGCGAATTGATCGCTTTATGTATTCAAAGCTCTCTTCGGACAGAGAAACCTCTGCAAGAAGTCTCCATGCACATTGCTCAGATGCCTCTTCGTAATCTTTTCTCCGTTTGAGAACCATATGCCCACTGATTTCCCAAACGGCAGGGTTTACCTGAGTTTCCAGAAGCTGCTGGTTTACTGCTCCACGTGCTTGTTTCTCAGCGTAACACTGGCAATTTTGACAAAACGGTGAGAAAAATGTCACATTGCATGAACATGTGTTGATACAAGACAATTAGCATCTGAAGGGTAAAGAATACATCTCAGAGATATAGTTGTGCACAGTATCTCACATTCTCAGAAACTAATTCATATCAACACAGACATACATTAGAGCAGGAGACTACCTGAGGTAGAAGAAATATTCTCTCGCCACAACCAGAAATAAGTATGTTAAATGGGATATTGCTATCTTGAAGGAAAACACAAGAGCTAGCAACCGCATCAGCTAAATCGCATAATTTACTTCCACCCTCGAAAACAAGACCTCGAACAGGATAATTGAGTAACTCAGAGACAAAAATTCTAGTGTCATTTGGCTCCTTGCTGCTCATTATTTGGCAAGTTGGTGCTTTTTCAATGGGGAAAGGCATTGCCATGTAATATGCCTGTTGAAGATAAAGTCAATAAACACAAGTATTTAAGGAAAGGCAACTAGAAGGTAAATGTTCAATGAAGCATCTCCAAAACCAATCGGATGGCACTTTATTACCTGAAAGTGGAGGTGGTTGATGGTGGCAAATGCACCCAAACTGTTATAACCAACTCTGAAGAAGGGATTTGATGCTTCTCTAGTAAAGTGAAGAGCAAGCTGGAGGCCGTAGCGGTCAATTTTCTGAGGCAAGCAATCAAGGACGCGGGGTATCAGAAGCACATGACCATACTCAATGGGACTCACCTGAAAAGCAATATTCAGGTGTTATAAGAAGAAAAAAGAAGTGATCTCAAACTCCTTGTAACAGTTTCATGGAGAAAAAAAAAACTGTACATTGATTGCGACCACGCTGGGGGAACCTTCCGCCATATTCGCGGCAGAGGTGGATAAATAATGCGATCTGTTGTCTTTGCTCGGCTCAAACCTGAAAAGCACTTCCTCTTGGCCCACTTTAGTGAAGTTGAATTTATTCTCATCAAAAGGCTGAATAACCCTGTCGATACGGAATTCCGTAGGCCGTTTCTTCAGGTGACGCCCCTCGTTAAGCTGAGCAATAAAACCATATTTCCCTGAAATCACCTTTGTCTCACAAGCAGTTACGTCATACCTAAAGAGCCCTTTATTCACACGGTCCTCCCATTGTCCCAACAACAAATTGTTCAAGAAGCACATTTCAGGACATTCACCCTCGCAAGATCCATTGATTTCTTTACCACACTTCTTCTGCTTTGCATCATTGAAAGCATAAAGTGGCAGCTCTGCAACTGAAAAAGATTACGGTACCTCATATTAACATGGGGAACAAAGCATTGACAGTATCAACCACAACAATGAAACCGATCCGTAGCTAAATTGCATAAACGAAGAATCAAATCAAGAATGACAAGCACGGAAACATACACCAAGGGCATGCTGCCTATAACCGCAAAACAAATGCGAAAGACGTTAAAAATCTTTATACAATCTTTTATGCGTCTAGATACTAATCTCGGAGACTCGTTTGTCATAATATATCTAAAACGATCAAACCATCGTCTAGTTCAATGCTCGGTGTTGGATCGCCAAACATGCGAACATACTCTCTCCTAAGCAAAACGACACACACAAAATCCGCAAAGCTCACACCATTGAAAAATCCACAAACGCCTCAACAGCCAAACAAATATTAATCGAAACCAACGACAGTTCAACTGAAAACAATATCCTACCAGACATATCAACATGTGGTTCAAAGCCTTGACAAATCAAGCTCAACAACGAAACCGTAGCTAAATTTCATAAACTTAGAATCAAATCAAGAATGAGCCGCACATAAACATACATCAACGGCATGCTGCTTATAACCGTAAAACAAATGCCCAAGACCTAAAAGTCTTTATACAAGCTTATATGCGAATAAAGATACGAATTAAGCGATTATTCGTTTTGTCATCATATATCTATGAACATCCAAATCATTTGTCCAGCACAATGGCAGGCGTTGGATACCAAAAAACCGAACATGATCTCTAAAGCAAAACAACAAACACGACGACATCCGCAAAGCTCACACCCTCGAAAACTCGACAAACACCTCAACACCCAAACAACTATCAATCAAAATTACGCTAACAATTAACCAACCGAAAAATGAATCTCCTACCAGGCAAACAGCATTTTCCGAGGCAATAACGGCCGCAGCCCCGAGCCACCACCTCCACCAAAGCAGAAGCAGACGAATCGACCTTCTCCTGATAATTCGAAACAACAGTAGCCACCTTCTTTATAGTCAACATTGTTTCCATATTATACATATATACAATTACTAAATCTTTATAAAAAAAATCAAAATTAGTTTTTTTTTTTTTTTTTTTAGCTAATTAGGGATTTGATGATGGTTAAATCACCACCGCAGGCGAGGGAGAGGAGATCGGAAGGGCGGCCGCCTTCTGACGGTAAGGCACCACGGCCACCGTGGGGAGATGGGATCCGGTGCTTGTCGCCCACCACCGTGGAGTTTTGGGTCAAAGCGTTGACTTTTGGTGGTGGGCGGAGAAAGAAGTCAGCTTGGAATCGGGAAAAAGCCGTGATGCTGGATTTTAATTGATTGAGAGGAATGGTGAAGCTTGCAATTGCGGGGAAAAAAAAAAAGGAATTGGAGGTGAATTGAGAAAAGAGTTATGTTTATATGATTATGAGAGATTTGAATTTTGATTGGATTTGCGTTTGGTGGCTCTGGTTCGTTGCTTCAAGAAATTTATTGGTTGCTTTTGCTTTGCTTCCTAATGACGGTAGAAAGAAATTGAAATGACATTTTTAAAAATAACTAAAAAAAACAAGGATGTCCAAAAGTATTTCATACAATCCTTTATATTGTTGAGGTGGGGGAAAATTTCAGAGTTAGTCCCCTAATGTGGCCTCTGCCCACAATTAGTCCCATAATGATTTTTTTGCCAATTTCAGTCCCCTATTGTTGAATCTGTCCGATTTTAGTCCCTCCGGCACATAATCGTGTTAACTTCGCCGGAATAAGTCACGTGACCTGCACGTGGCATATATTTGTATGTTACATTCAAAATTCGCACGTGTGATGGCTGAATTAAGGTGAAATCACGTTTTACAAAAAGTTTCAGCTTTTTTGTTAAAAAGAGTTGTTCCAAAAAAAACAATACCCTCAAATCTCACAAATAATTGACGGGGAGAGAGAAAACATTCACAAAGGCTAAGAACCCTAAATTTTCACCCAATTTCTTACTAAATTCTCACCTCAACATCTCTGTACTTGTTGAATACCCAATCGAACTGTTGCAATGCGCCCTATAGTGCGATCAACGGAGAAGAACGACGACCCAACTCCTGTATATGGTTAGTGTACTATGTTCACCTTGTTACTATTTTGCATATTATTGTTTGTGGTTAATAGGCTATAATTCTAAGTTTGTTGCGGTGTAGATGAACCTTAAATTATCACCCCACGAATTTGGTCGGATTTGCTCAAACCCTAATTCCGAAAACCCTAAGGCGATTTGCTCCTTTTTTTTTTTTTATTAACAAAACTTGTTTCTTTATGTAAGAATGTCTTCCTTTTTCTAAATTCGGTATTATGAATTTCTTTTACTAATATAGTGTTTGTAATTTGTTTCAGATTTGGGTCAAAATCTTGTCACACTATGATTGCATTATTCTGGAAAATTCGTGGAAGCCCCGCATCCAAGATATGAAGGAGGCGGGGTTTTTGTGATCGATAAAGCTGGACCGTCGCAAGCTAGTATGCAAGGTATTTGCAAGATTCTCTTCCATTTTGGGCTTCCGGAGGTGAATATCCTGTATTTCAAGGATGAATTTGGCCGGTTCGTTTTGGTGCAGACTGATGGTGACTTAAGGGATGCTTTTTTGAAGTTGGTCAATAGGCGTACTGATAGGCTACTGTCAGTGTATGCGGATTATGGTGATAATGAAGATATTAATGAACAAAGTGATGATGTTGTTGAGGTTGGTCCGAATGAGAAAGGTAATGGTGGTGACAAAAATGATATCACTGATGAAAATGGAGTTTTTGATGTGGGTAATAAAGAGTTGAAGGGTGAAGGTGCTGATGGTGCTAATGAACAATACAATGATGAAGATGAAGAGGTGTTGGCCCCATTAGTGGATTCTGATTATGATGAGTTGTTAAGTGACTCAGACAAACTTATTGAAGTTCAGATTACTGCTGCATTCAATACTGAAACAAAAGGTACTGATGGTGATGTTCCTGAAAGCTCAAATAAAAGAGGGGGAAATGTAAAGAAAAAACCAAAGGGGAAAACAAAGGTTATAGAGAAGAAGAAGAAGAAGAAGGGGAAGGAAACATATATTAAGAAGGGGAAAAAGGTAGAAGATGACGAATCACATTCTGGTGAAGCTGATGTGGTGACTAATGAGGAGGTGTTGCTTACACGTGTAGGTTCAGATGATGAGGAAGGTAATGAAGCGGGTGACGGTGATGTGTTTATTCCTGAACAAGCATATAATCCGACCTGCAAGGTAGGAATGAGATTTCCTGATAGGCCACTATTTATGTTGGCTATTCAATCACATGCAGTGCTTACACAAAGGCCTTTGAAGATTTCCAAAAATGAAGTTAGGCGAGCATATGCTAAGTGTGAGGGATTGGAAGGTAAATGTAAATGGCACATTCATACAACAAAGATTAAAGGGGAGGCAACGTATGTTATATGTTCTTATGAAGCGGATCATGACTGGGATGAGACAATGGAAATCAAGGCTTGTAAGTACAAATGGATTGGCAGGAAATATATGCACGTACTTAAGCACGACCCCAAGAAGAATGTGAAAGTGTGGCAGAAAGAGATTAACAGAGACTATGGTGTCAATTGCTCTACACAAAAGCTTTACAGGGCAAGCAATTATATAAACGACCTACTTAATGGTACACCGATCGAGCAATATGCACTTTTGAATGATTTTGTGGAAGAGGTATTGCGCACAAATCCTGGTTCTTCGGTACGCGTAGTTACTGACAATACATATGGCGATAACGTCTTCTATCGGTTTTACATGTGCCTGGCAGCGGTGAGGGAGGGATTTAAGGCAGGTTGTAGGCATGTATTTGGTATTGATGGGTGTCATCTCAAGGGGCCACATAAGGGGTATTTATTGACAGCGGTTGGTATAGATCTGAACAACAATATATATCCTATCGCTTGGGGTGTTGCTGACGGGGAGAACTACGACACTTGGAGTTGGTTTTTGACCAACCTAAAGGGGGATTTAAATTATTTGGATACATCAGAGTGGACTATAATGTCAGACAAGCAAAAAGGGTTGATTAAGGCGGTGACTGAGGTATTTCCGGGGGCAGAGCATAGGTTTTGTGTGCGACATCTTCACCAAAACTTTCTTGATGCGAAATTCAAAGGTGATCTATTTATGTACACATTGTGGGATATTGCTAAAGCTACAACAGAAAATACGAGGGAAGCTGCATTGGCTGAAATGGAGAGATTGAGTCCTGAAGCAAAGAAATGGTGTGATGAAAGGCCGACCGAACACTGGTGCAAGGTGTATTTTAGGAATAATGTTAAGTGTGATATTTTGACTAATAATGCGTGTGAGTCCTTTAATTCTTGCATCAAACCTGGGAGGGCCATGGCGATTTTGTCAATGCTAGAGCGGCTGTTTCAATATGTGATGTGTCGTCACCAAAAGAATCGGGTGAGGGCAACTGCGAAATGGAAGGGTAAGCTTTGCCCGAAAATTGAAAAATTAATTGCTAAGAGTGATAAAGGTCGACGAGAATGCCTTCCATTGAAATCTGATGCCACACATTTTCTTGTGGAAGTGATTGGTAAGGGGGAGTGGGCTGTTGACTTGGGGAACCGGGTATGCGGTTGTGGGAAATGGGAAAAAAGTGGAATTCCTTGTGTGCATGCACTTAGTGCCATTACTTGTGGGGGTTACACCGTTGCGGACTTCGTTGAAGAATGGTATTATACTGATACCTACAAAAAGGTTTACGCACCGGTGATTATACCCATGAATGGAAGAGAGGAGAGGAAAGCTTCCACTTTACCTCCAATACAACCACAAAATGAGGGTAGAACGGTTGGTAGACCAGAAACCGCAAGAAGACCAAGCATGGGAGAAACAGTTAATAAAAAGAAGAGAAAATGTCGAGGCAAGCCTACCACCATGTCGAGGCGCAATGCGAAAAGATTGAAACGAATGCAACACACATGCCAGTGCGGATATTGTGGGTTTCTTGGCCACAACGTCGTAAGTTGAAAAATGAGAAAGGAAGATGTAAGATTTGCATTCCTTTGTATATTAGTATTTAAAATATGCATTGCATCCTCTTTTTAACTTCAGTTTTTAAAATCTGCTATGTATTCTGTTTTGACAATCAATTTTTAAAATATGCTTTGTATTCCGTTTTTACAATCAGTTTTTAATATGTGCTTTGCATTCTATTTGTTGCAGGAAAAAAAGGAGGCCGAGGAAAAGGCCGCAGGCGCTGCTAAAGATGTTGCTACTACTGAAAAGGGAGATGAGGCTGTCGAGACAGAAGGTCCACCACCAACAAAATTGAATGGCAATGATGAACATGTTAGTGCACAAGAAGCTAGTGTCGATGGGGCTGTTAGTGCACAAGAAGCTAGTGTCGATGAAGCTGTTGATGACCAAGAAGTTAGCGTCAATGGGGCTGTTGGTGCACAAGAAGCTAGCGTCGATGGGGCTGTTAGTGCACAAGAAGCTAGTGTCAATGGGGCTGTTGGTGCACAAGAAACTAGTGTCGATGGGGCTGTTGGTGCACAAGAAGTTATTGTGGAAGCTGCACCTGCAACGTTAATGGTATTATTATTAATTACATTGCAGAAGGATGTTGAATGCAGGTAGTTTATTGTTGTTATATACATTACAGAAGGATGTTGAACGCGGGAAAGCAAAGGCCAAAAATGGGGGCGAAGGAAAAAAGAAAGCAACAGTAAGATGCATGTTTGTGTTTTGGAGATGTAGTTTAGAAAATCTAATCTATCTTATCTAATCTATCTTGTTATTAATTTATTTTTTTGAAGGAAATTGGAGGTTCGATGGCTTGGAATAAGGTGAATCAAAGTTCAACTAGCAAGACAAGAAGACAAGTATGTATTCTGGAAGAGCAAACTAAATCAGTTGCATCAAATACTCTTGGAAATACAACGACAAAGAAGAAGCCTTCGAAAAGGCGTGAAATTTGGCAGTACTAATTAGTAATTAGTTGGTTTTTTTATTACACTTTGCATTTGGCAATGATCATGGAACTACTAGTCTAAACTACAAACTTTTGCCTATTTTTGTTTTTGCAAAGTTATTTTGGGAGGTGCATGGAGGCTTGTAGCCTGTTGTCCTATCTTAATATATGCTTGATATTAGGTGAAACATTTTATTGAGCAGGTATTATGCTCGATATAGGCTTGTAATTTATTTTGAATGGAACATATTATTGAGCAGGTATTATGTTATGGATTTGGTCATAGCATATTATTTAATCTGTTTCTGTTTTTCTATTTATGATTTGGGTTCAGAGCAAATTGTAGCTCCAAATCAAATAATAATGATAGACTTTACGTTATTAATCTTTGAATGGCGTAACTAAATGGGGCTTTATTTTTCTATTGGCAAATGAAGTAATGAAATATGGATTTTGTGACTTTTAATTTTAAAAAGCAAAAAAAGAAAAAAAAAAACGAATTCAGAAACACGATTTCACCTTAGTTCAGCCATGACACGTGTGAATTTGAATGTAACGTACAAATATATGCCACATGCAGGTCACGTGACTTATTCCGGCGAAGTTAACACGATTATGTACCGGAGGGACTAAAATCGGACAGATTCAACAATAGGGGACTGAAATTGGGAAAAAAATCATTATGGGACTAATTGTGGGCAGAGGCCACATTAGGGGACTAACTCTGAAATTTTCCCGGGGACTATATGATGGAGGTATTTTAGGAATGGCCAAATACTAATATTGGGCCGGCCCAAGAAGGAAGGCCCGCTAAAATAGTACATCGAACAAGATAAATTTGATACTGGACGAGCATCGAACGGACTCGATTCGATCTAAGGAGTCGATCGAATCATCCCAATTCGATACACTTTCCCCAACTACCACTAGAGCCTGCGGGACGAGGGTTATAAATACCATGTTCCCTGACATTCTCAGCACGCATTCCAACTATCATCAACCAACTAAACATCGAATCCTTAGCATTCGATACAAAACATTCGATCGAAGTCCCCGCATTCAATACACAATATTCGATCGAAACAGATCGATTCGATACTCAGCAACCCAACTCAGTCTTACATCGACGTAGTTGAATTCGATACACTTATAGATCGAAGGGCCCCGATTCGATATTGGACCATCAAGCTTACTCTGTATCGAACGTACATGATTCGATACAACCTAGATCGAATTCCCTCAATTCGATACACTATCTATACTTGTAATTTTACTTGTTTTGTCTAGTCTATTTGTAATAGGTGTTCTGGACCAAGCGAGTCTGATTTCTATTTGATTAACATTATTTTGGCAATTGATAAGCCCTTTGTACATTTTACTGTGTTTTGTTACTGGGATGAAATAAGAGCAAAATACTAAGCTACAGATCTGGGGGAGCCAATGAGGTTGATACACTTCAGTCGAAGCTCTATTTCATCACATTTAACCTCTTTAAGTCTCAGAAACATATGTTAGTTAAGCAATCATTTTCCCACATAACACACCTTTCCTCCGCTAAGCAGTTTTGCATGGTTGGGTTCACCTTCATTATTACAGTTCCATTAAGAACGTTCTCTAAGTGCATCTTCCGTGTGTCAACTATTGCTTTCATAACGAATTCCGCATGCCCGATCTTGTCGTTCTAAGTAAACGTATCTTTATCATAAACTAGCTGCAATTATCCAATCAAACCATCACTAAAAGCCTACCTTTGAGTTTTTACACAAACGTACTTACAAAGTTCAAATTAATTATTGAATAATCGTAGAGTTCTTATCACTACATTGCAACAATTGGCTCTTAAATTGATAACGTTAGTGGTGTGTTTTTGGATATTTAGGGAGAAGTAATTAGAAGGCTAATAAAAAGTGCAGAAATTAAAGAATACTAACTTTGAGGCAATTTTCGTTATCATCAAAAGGGAAAAAAGTTAAAGTACTTATAGAATTAGAAATGAGCTGCAAAAGCTGTTAACGGTACTATAACGGTACAATCATCACATGGGATTCCTCAACGATACTAAATTCAAGGGACCAGCTGAGCTGATGGCTTTTATTTGTGGCCGTCCGATTCCTTCTAATTATTAGATGCAGATAACTTATAAAAACATGATGTACTAACACGTTTCTTTCTTCATATTTGACCAGATTCATTTGCCACCAGGTTGTGACACGCGTTCATCTAGGATGGAGCCCTCTTTATGGAAACATTGCCGTTTTGAGATGTCACTTTCACTTGTGTCTGAATAAGGCTTTCATCACTCAATTTTGCCAACATGTGCGTCATTTTCTCTTCTTTTCTTTTGATCTCTTTTGATTTTGCTAACTCCTTTTTATGAAATTCTAACTTTTCTTCATTTTTCATCTGTAGGGTCGTGACATTACTCCCCCGCGGGAAAAAGATCCTTGACCCCAAGGATCGAATTGGGGAAATTTGGTGCGAATATGCGCAAAATCCTCCCATGTAGCAGATTCCGGACCAGAATTACTCCACTGGATAAGGACTTGAGGTATGAGTTCGTGATTCCATCAATAGAACGTTTGTCGATGACCAGGAAAGGGTCAATTTGGAATCTGTCTTGCATGTTAGTAGGGGGTAAAGTTGGAGTGGTAATTATGCTATTACTGAGTTTTTTCTTGAGAAGGGAAACGTGGAAAACAGGGTGAATGAGTAAAGTAGGGGGTAGATCAAGCTTGTAGGTCACTAGGCCAATTTTTTCCAGAATTGTATAAGGGCCATAGTATTTGGCTAATAATTTGAGTTTTTTTCCGAGGCTTATAGTATTCTGTCGCAATGGTTGGAGTTTTAAATAAACTTGCTCTCCAACCTTAAAATTTCTGTCTGATCTGTGCCTATCTACAAAATAGTTCATTCTGTCTTGTGCATGTTGTAAATTGAGCTTGATCTGTTGTAGTAAGTTCTGTCTTTCTGTGAGTAGATCACTGACTTTCTTGCTAATAGGCTCCAAGTAAGAATTTAAAGTGAGGTGGGTTGGTTGATATCCATACAAGGCCTGAAATGGTGTCATTTCCAGGTTTGTACGAAAGTTGGTGTTGTACCAAAACTCTGCCATAGCAAAACACTTGTGCCACCTTTTAGGGTTGTCAAACACCATGCTCCTTAAGTAGTTTCCAACACATTGGTTGACTCTTTTGGTTTGGCCATCCGACTGAGGGTGGTAAGCTGTACTGAGGTCCAATTGCACACCCCAAGGACTTGAAAAGTTCTTTCCAGAAGCTGCTGGTGAAGATTTTGTCTCTATCAGAGACAATGCTTACTAGCAGCCCATGCAACCTGTAGACACAATCTAAAAATACTCTTGCCACAACTTGGGCAGTAAAGGGGGGTGAAAGAGCACGAAAATGACTATATTTTGAAAATTTGTCTACAATAACAAGAATAACACTTTTGCCTTCAGATATAGGAAGACCTTCAATGAAATCCATGGTTATATGGGACCATGCTTGGTGAGGGATGGGGAGAGGTTTTAATAAGCCATGGTAAGGGGAGTGATCAACTTTTGTAACACAACAAGTGTCACAAGTTTGTACAAATTTAGTGACATCATTTTTAAGCTTGGGCCAATAAAAAACAGCTTTGATTTCTCATATAAGTACCCTGTATGCCAGAATGTCCACCATAAGAAGATGAGTGAGAAGCTTGTAAGATGAGTTGCCTTAGCTCATGGTTTGTACCCACACAAATCTTGCCTTTAAACCTTATAATGCCATTAGTAACAGAAAAGTTGGCAAAGAGATCATAGTTTAAGGATTTAACAGCTAAGATATTAAGACAAAATTCATCATCTTCATAACTTTGTTGGACTTTGACAGGCCAATCAGGTTGTACAACTATCAATGTTGTGCAAGTGATGTTATCTGAGTGTTTCTTAGACAGAGCATCAACTGCTTTGTTCTCACTACCTTTTTTGTACTGAATTTCATAATCAAGCCCCAACAACTTTGCAATCCATTTTTGTTGCAAAGCTGAGGTGATTTTTTGTTCAAGCAAGTACTTTAAGTCTTGTTGATCAGTTTTGATCACAAAGTGGTGTCCTTGCAAGTATTGTTTCCATTTTTGAATGGCCATAAGGATTGCAAGAAATTCCCTTTCATAAATGGTGAGCAACTGATTCTTAGGACAAAACATCTTGCTTAGGAATGTGATAGGCTTACCTTCTTCCATTAATACTGCACTAATACCTTTACCACTGACATCTATCTCAATGGCAAATGATTTTGTGAAGTCTGGTAAACTTAGAATAAGTGCTTCTGTCATTACTTTTTTTAAATGTTCAAAAGCTTGTTTAGATTCACTGGACCACTTGAAACAGTCCTTTCTTAGCATCTGAGTTAGGGGTCTATTAATGAGCCCATAACCTCTAATAAACTTCCTATAGTATCCAGTGAGACCTAGAAAACCCCTTAGTCCTTTCACAGTAGTAGGTTTAGGCCACTTAAGCATGCATTCTATTTTAGATGGATCAGTAGAAACACCTTGATCACTTATGATATGACCTAGGTATTCAATACTTGATAAACCAAAGTCACATTTAGACATTTTAGCATATAGTTCTTCTTTTCTGAGTATTTGTAAAACTGTAGCTAAGTGTTTGAGGTGTTGCTTCCAGTTAGGGCTATAAATTAGGATATCATCAAAAAAGACTAGGACAATTTTCCTTAAAAAAGGTTCAAAAATATGATTCATAAGTGATTGAAAGTAGCAGGAGCATTGCAAAGCCTAAATGGCATAACTAAAATTCAAAATGTCCATTATGAGTTTGGAAAGCAGTTAAATATCTGTCCTCCTCTCTCATTTTGATTTGAAAATACCCTAATCTAAGATTAATTTTTGAAAAATACTTAGCTCCATGCAATTCATCAAGTAGTTCATCAATTACTGGGATAAGATAATCATGTTTAATGGTGAGAGAGTTGAGATACCTGTAGTCTACACACAATCTCCAATTGTGGTCCTTTTTCTCACCAAAAGGACAAGAGATGCAAATGGGTTCTTACTGTGTTGTATGACCCCATCTTTTAGTAGATTCTTGACTATATTCTCAATTCCCCCTTTATAAGCATGCGAGTATCTATAGGGATGCTGATGCGTGGGAGTACTCCCATGTTTGATCAGAATTTGATGCTCAGTGGTTCTGGATGGTGAGAAACATGTTGGTTCCTGGAAAACATAGTCAAATTGGTATAATAATTTGTGTAACTCAGGTTTGAGTGCACCCTTGTCAGTGTTAATAGTGAGTGAAAAAACTTGATCTAGTTTCTTACTAACAAGCCTTTGCATTTCACTGACAGAAACTAATGTGCATTGTGGGGAGTCAGTGATACTTTGGAAAAGGGTTTTAACTCCCTCTATGTTGATACTAACAATCATCTTAGTGAATATGAACTCCACAAGTTCATGCTTTTTGAACCAATCACATCCTATTATCATATGGCAACCTCCAATTTTGAGGAGTTTGAAAGAAGATGAGAAAGTGTAACCTTGCATTTGCCATGTGAAGGTGGTGATTTTATTGCTAATGAGCTTTCTCCCATCAGCTACACTGATAGTGGTAGGTGATACATCCTCTAGGAGACACCCTAGCTTGATGGCTGTTTCCTCATCCATGGAAGAAATGGCTTGCCCATGTATCTAGCAAGATGGGTAACTTTTTTTTGTGGTTACCTGCTAATTTCAGTGTGCTGCTGATGTGGCTTCTAGGTAATGCACTGACTGATACTCTGGCAAATTGTTCTTCAACTTCTGGAGTTGGGGTGTCACCCTGTTATAAGTACATAAAATATGTGTCTTCCTCATCAGGTGTTAGTTCCATAATAAAGAGTATAGCAGTACATTTATGATTAAAGGTGTATGGATCATCACAATTGTAACACAAACCTTTCTCTCTTCTAGCTCTCATTTCAGAAATAGATAATGTTTTCCTTTGAGGTTGGCAGGTTGGGGGGCAGCGAGTAGTGACACGCTAGATTTTTGTTGGTGTGGAGGAGGGTGATTATAGTCTATCTTCTTTTGATTTGTAAAGATAGATGAGTTGTTCCACTTGGGTTTTGATTTTTTTACTAATGCTTCTATAGTCCTCTCCTATTTTCTAGCTAACTCTATACTATGTTGGAGTGTATGAGGTGTAAACATATCAATAAAGGGCTGTAGATCATCATTTAAACCACTAATAAAGCTACCAATGAGATAAGGATTAGAAGACTCACTGCTGTTGAATAAAAGTAAGTGTGAGGTGAGTTCTTCAAATTTTTCCAATACTCCTCCAAGCTTCATGGTTGTCTAATCTTGTTGAAGTTACTGACCACCTTTTCTTATCTTACTTCATCAAATCTTGCTCCCACTAGCCTTAAGAACCACTCCCAGTGTATTCCCATCATTTTCATGTAGTAGTTTCTGTACCAAATGGAAGCTTTTCCATCGAAGTAGATGGCTGCTAGTGTGACTTTCTAGGCTTCAGGTATATTGGGATTTGATGAGAAGTAACAATTTCATTTGAGGACCCAATCTCTGGGGTTAGTTCCATCAAATATGGGGAAGTCAATTTTTGGTAAATTTGGTGGGGCTCTTGGGCTTACTGGTTGAGTACTCGTTTCACCAAATCTTGGTTTACCTGGAGTGATGTTTATTTGTGGTTTATCACTGAATCTGCTGTTGTCTGCTGATGGGGGCCTTGTGCCTTGATTGTTTAAGCTTCCTGCTAATTGTTGTTGTAGAACAAGTAGCATAGAGCTGATTTCTGTGTGATTTTGCTCATGAGCAGCAGATTGTTCTTCAAGCTTTGCTTCCCTCCTCATATTCTCCTCTTGAATATGTGTTTCTATTTTTTATGATTTTCATAAAGCTCTTTTAAGGTAGGTCCGTTTGCCATTTTGTTTCCTCAAGGAAAATATGGCTCTGAGATACCAAATGTTGTATTTTTGGATATTTAGGGAGAAGCAATTAGAAGGCTAATAAAAAGTGCAGAATATAAAGTGCAGAAATTAAAGAATACTAACTTTGAGGTAATTTGCGTTATCCTCAAAAGGGAAAAAAGTTACAGTCTTATAGAATTAAAAATGAGCTGCAAAAGCTGCTAACGGTACTATAATGGTACAATCAGCACATGGGATTCCTCAACGGTACTAAATTCAAGGGACAAGATGAGCTGATGGATTTTATTTGTGGCCGTCAGATTCCTTCTAATTATTGATGCGGATAAATTATAAAAACGTGATGTACTAACACGTTTCTTTCTTCATATTTGACCAGATTCATTTGCCACCAGGTTGCGACTTGTGTTCGTCTAGGATGGAGCCCTCTTTAATGAAACGTCGCCGTTTTGAGATGTCACTTTCACTTGTGTCTGAATAAGGATTTCATCACTCAATTTTGCTAACATGTGCGGCATTTTCTCTTCTTTTCTTTTGATCTCTTTTAATTTTGCTGACTCCTTTTTATGAAATGCTAACTTTTCTTCATTTTCATCTATAGGGTCGTGACAGTTAGTTCTTCGTGCTATTCTGGATTGACACTCTCTTTCACTACACGATTCCTTACTTTCTGATACAGGAGATAGTTCAACGCGGAATTAGCGTTCTCGTTTAAAGCGCCAGTCAACAAGGCATGGAGGCAGAACAGTTAAAATGGTAAGATAACATTAATCAACAAAACCAAGTAACCAACTACAATAAAGTGGCGTAGTTTATTCAAATACATCGGGGCGAAATACTCTTATTTGGCTAAGATTTCCTGCATACATTTAAACTTCTGGCCACAATGATACAATCTTTTCAATTTCATAAACTCTTTAACGAATCGATCAGAATCATAACCACAAGGTCTACAGACAAGGTGCCGCCAAACAACGCTATGAGCCTATTTACTTTAAAAGTAAACAAGAAAACATACATGTCAAGGAGATCCATGTGTGATTAAAGATACCTTTTTCTTTGACATAATCTATTTTGGTCTTATTTCGTCCAGGTAACAAAACACCGTAAAAAGATACAATTAAGATATAAATAGCCAAAATAATGCTAATCAATAGATAATCGGACTAGCTTGGTCCGGAACACTTAATACAAGCTTACTAGATATTACAAATAGATTACTAGTCTAAGTTGTGAGTCGAACGAACGGCGTTCGATGCTGATGTATCGAACCTAGGTTGTTCGATACTAATGATACTGTAGTGACCCCGTGTCGAGTTGATGTAAGTCGAACATGCTTGATTCGATGTAGTGTGTGTGTCGAATGAGCCTGGTTCGATATAGTGTTGAGTGTTGAATGATGTGTCTTCGATATTCTTCCATGTCGAATCCTCTGAGTTCGATCTGAGAATGTGTCGAATGCTCAGAGTTTGATGTTGGTTAGGTTCGAGCGAGTCTTGAATGCGTGCCGAGAATGTGAGGGGACAAGGTATTTATAACACCCGTCCTGCGGACCCCATTGGCAGTTGAGAAAAGTACATCGAACCGTAGCGGTTCGATGCTCATTCTGCATCGAACGGGTGGTGTTCGATGCGCGTCTAATGTCGAACAATGCATGTTCGATGTACTATTTAGTGGGCTGGTTTTGCTAAGCCCGCCCAATATATGATATTGAGCCAATCCTAAAATATCCCCTATCATAATCCAAAGTTTTTCTCTCACAATTTTTTACCCAACTTTTAGCTTTTACACTACTATTCAATATAAAGAGTAAAGAAGCTGTAAAAATACTTTTCTCGACAATTCGGATCCAACTTTTAGTTTAGATGTATATTTCGATTTGTCAAATAATAAAACCTATTTGCATGTGTTTTTAAGAAACATTATAAATACTTGTCATAATGGACTTTCCTTGGACACTTTAATTGTAAATTTGATCCATTTCAAGAAAATATATATATTGAGGGAATATTTTGTATAAACTTGGTATATTTCATCTAAAATTTACTAAGTATTATTTGAATAAACTATTTAAGACATAATGTTTAGGGGGGGAAATTACATTGCTTTCTGATAGATTGGTAGGGGAAGCTTCCCTTTACAAAACTTTGTGGTAGTATTTAAACAAGTGGTGTTTACGATAGTATTTGAGACAGGTGTACAAAAGGATTTTGATGCTTTTATCTTGTGATTAGTGATCTAGAGGCGGCAAGTGAATTATAATACGTCTTCTTTTTTGGAAGCGCAATCGTCATTTGTAGAATAGGGAGAAACGCGAAAATATCATTAACATGAGGTAGATTCTATTTGTGAGTTAGCAAAACTTATCAAAACAGTAAATAGTAACAGATGCCTGGTATGTAACATTGATATACACGTCAAAAATATTTATTCACTGGAGTTGGCATCAGCAGGGAAATACAATACAAGCCTGTTACAGAGCTAGATACCAAATTTCTTTAGTGTTTATAAGTAAGAAAGAACATGATTCCATCTGCGAACAACAAATATAACATCATACGCTTTTGAAATGCGGACTGAATAAAGGTCCAAGGCTTTCGTCATCCCATTGCAACATATCCCACCATTCCCTTTCTCCTATAATCTTGTTTATAGATGCTGCACTATCTAAATCGAAAGGTAGCCGTCTCAGGCTTTTGCATCCTTGAACATCGATCTGGACTAGGGACGGGAATGGTAAAGGACGTGGAGATATACTTTGTAGATTCGGCAGATGATAAAGTCTCATCCTCTTCAACCTTGTAAAGACGTCTCGATCGGCTTGAGCTTTAGCAGCATGACTAGAAAGATGCTTAATAATTTCTGTCATCCATTGACAAGAACGTACTACTAGAAGTTCAAGCATTGGAGCATAAATAAGCCATGTTAGATCTTGCAAATTATTACAATCATCAATAAAAACTTTACATAGGTTACGAAAATATCCAGAGTCCATAGTTGTTGGATCGGGGACAATTATCAATTGTTTGAGCGTGCAACTGGATAGGTGAAGCTTCTGTAGATGTCTCATTGTCTCGACAGATGAAGAAGATAGTTCAAGAGAAGTCAAACCCTCACAATATCGAATGCGTAATGAACTCAGGCAATTTTGTATCTTGTAAGAGCATTGAAGTTTATGAACAGAAGTAACATCAAATAAGGTGATGGATATATCATTTATGTGTTGCAATAACTCTAATTCCTCCAATAAGTGTCTTCTAGCGTCACCCAAAACATTATTTTCCTGAGGATAAAATGATTCAGCATGAATGTAACCATGAATTCTAAAAACACGTAATAATGAAAAACTCGATATTACTCCCCGTGGAATCATTTGTAGCCGGTGCATAAAATCCAATATCAGATATCTCATTTTTTTCAAATTCTTGATCTCCATGGGTAATTCCCGGATTGGTGTATCTGATATATTCACAAACTGCAGTTCCACCAATTTATCAATGCCTGGAGGTAATTCTTCTAGTTGGGAGTTAGATGAAAAGTCTAATACTTTAACATTGTACATAAGTTGGAGAAATCCACAAGGAATCGCGGTCTCTCTTGCAATAAAAGTTACGACATGGGGACAATGTGGAATGTCAATGATACTTCTAATTCTACAATCCCACAATGATATCCTTTCCGCTGTTCTCCATGAATCAACCTGGGGTACCTTAAGCATCCCGGGATGATCAAGTACCAAATATTTTTTCTTCTTTGCAATAGATCCACTAGAAATCCATAAAGCCATCTCACGAATAACATCATGCATTCTTACATACTCATCTGATTTACCATTTTCTAGTAAACACGCAGCCTTAAGTCTCCCAACAATTTCCTTTCCTTGATCTCGGGCGTCATGCGTGTCACTGAATTCATCCAAAAAACCCTCCCCAATCCATAGTTCCAAAAGCTCGGTAAGCTTCATTTCATGGTCCTCGGGATATATGCAGCAATAAGTAAAACTCGACTTGATAGCATCATCAGGTAAGCTATCATAACTAAATTTCAGAATGTTATACACGTCTTCCTCCATGCTCGTGATCCTGCTTGGATCTCTTCTCAACTTTGCTACTGCCCTATCCCAATCACGAGGATCTTCTTTATCTGCCATAGCACGTCCAACAGTTATCAAAGCAAGGGGTAAACCTTTACACGCTTCAGCAACATCCTCGGCAAGCTTTGGAATTGTTGGGTGCGCGTCCAGAGTTTTCACTCCCACTTTCTTTTTGAACAGAGTCAATGCTTCATCCTTTGACAAACATTGTACTTTAATCTTCTTATGTGCTTCCATTAAACCGCACATGTCTTCAAATCGAGTCGTAAAAATAACTTTACAAGTTCTTCGATCGTCTAGAGGAGGAACACCCACTTTCACAAGATCCACTCGCTTCCATATGTCGTCCAACAACAACACAAATTTCTTCGTGTCTAGGATCCTGAATATTTGTATAGCCTTCTCATCTTCACTTTTATCTTTCCACGCGCTTTCTGGAAGTTTTAGTTTTTCACAGATCGCATCTTGAACTTTTTCAACAGTAGATTGTTGGGACACCACTATCCAAATGATTAGATCAAAACCGTGACTCGTATTCACAAAGTCATTGTTGATCATTTTTAGGAGTGTTGTCTTTCCAGCACCTCCCATTCCGCATATGCCGATAACCTTCACGTTGTCGTCCTTGATCCATCCTTGTACTTCATCAAACGCCGAATCTAATCCGACTGTCTGCTCTAAAGGTCTTTCATCGACCCGACCACGTGGCATCATGTCAGCTACAATATCAAAACTTCCTCGATCCTTGAGTTCATTCACAATTTTGAGGTTCAATCTTACTTCCTTGCCGATCTTGTAGCTTGACCAACAATTTATAGGACAACCGCAAAAACTTCTCCTCCGACCCTCTTGATTAGCCTTCTCCAAAACAACATTCACCGTTCTTTGTTTACCTTCGACATCACGCAACCAGTCATCGACCAGCTTCTTACGGACCATGTGCAATTCCTCTTCAAGTGCCACCCTCCTCTTCACATCTTCGCTAATGTTGTTTAGTTGATCTAATGCATTTCCCAATGCTTTCACATTCGCTTCAGAGCCACACACAATGCTGCCCAAATCATCGCAGATACAATTGCATAAACGTATCAAGATATCCGAAATTATTGGAGCCACAATCTCCATCATTCATCAGACGAAAAACGTCGGAAACAGGCCTAGCAAAAAAAGAAAAGAGAGCAAAGAAACCAGGTGTTCATGCACATATCACTCTTCCAAATTCAAATTTCAGAATATATGAAACTGATTCGAGCTCAGTTAGTTAGTCTCATTAGTTTAGTTGGTTAGCACAATTCAAACCAGGTGTCCAACACGTTGTACTCATTCATATTCATTTCACATTAATAGTAAGAATCCATTCTTCTTCATATGGCTTTCTAATAAGTAGCTAATTAATCAGTGTTACACAAAAATACACAAAAAGAAAAATATTCTACAAATTCCAGAAATTAATACACAAAAAAGAAAAATATTTTACAAATTCCCACAAATTAAGCTAGATTTAGCTTCAATCTAACAAGAAAATGAGCAATTTAATAATAAGTAGATATAAAATAAAAATAAAACTAAAAGGATGGAGATTGGAGAGTTTACTAGCTATGCGGAGCTTCGAGTTGATTTTATTCAGTCTCTTCCATGTTGATTGCATCAGTGATATGTATTGTTGTACTACTGGGAATAATTATTATATCTTGCAAGTTCATATAGATGAGGTGAGGGGGGGTTCAATTTTTCTTTTACCCAGTTTGAAAAAAGCACATGGCTATATCACAATCACCATATATATGGTAGAACCGTAGAAGGGACCGGACATTGTCTCCAATTTCAACAATTTTCACACTCCTCTATTATTCAATTAATATTGAAGACAATGGCCTCTCCTACAAAAAGACTTTTGCAACTAAACAGAGAATAAAGATATATGTATTTTATTTTTATTATTTTGATGAACCTAGATATATATATATATATATATCCTTACTACCTATAAGTTTCAAAATGGGTGGTCGTGTATCTTTTCCTTCCACATATGTTCTTTTTTTTTTTTTAATATTATTTACTATTTAGTTTAACATTTTTCTAGGTAGAGCCGTCACATTTGACAAATTCAAAGGTCTCTTTGGTGATTTTCTCTCTCCCTCACAAATCCTGCCGTTACACTCTCTGTCACATACACAAAAACAGTCCTCCCACATTTTAACCTCTCACTTTTGCCCCAAATATTTTATGTTATTTACCTATAGATCCTGCTATAAATTGCAGAATAGCCCTTTTAAATATTTTATTTTTGATTTTGTCCCAAAAGTTTTATGCTTGAGCCCGTTAATTATTGGTTTCCAATTTTGCACTTCACTATTTAAATTGCAAAATAGTCCTCCCCATTTTTACCCTTCTAATTTTTGCCCCAAATATTTTTTGTTATTTACTTTTGGATCCTACTAACAATTACAGAATAGCCCTTTTAGTTTATTTCCCTTCCAATTTTGTCCCAAGAGATTTATGTCCTTCGCCTATGGGTAATGTTTTGACTTCTCCATTTTGCCCTTGAAACAAATTATAATTCCTGCACCAACCCTTTTAAACAAATGCATATTCCTCCAGCCCTATTGGTTTTTTAGACATCTTCCAAAAAAATTTCCTCATGCAAGTTGTGTGAGCTGCAGTTATATATAATTTTTTTTCTTTAGAAATTAGTTAGATTAGAATTTCTTTACCTTTGCAATAATTTCGTATTATTATTATAAAACTATAAATTGTATAAGGTCCCATAAAATCTTAGGAATTCCAAAAAAACAGCCGTCCAAAAATGCACAAATATCTCATATATCTTAAGAACTACATGAGCATCCAAGAAATTTACTAAAGTTTTCAAAGTATGGAATCGAACTCGATAATTATTGAACCGTATCGAATTACTTTAATTTAAAAAATGATTCGAGGATTTAAAATATCAGGCCAAGTTATTTATCGAAATACCGAATTATTGATACGATAATATCGTTACAACGTTTCTTTTTAAGTATATATTAATTTATATAAAAGAGGTATAGAATATTATTCAAAGTTTCTTTTTATGTATATTGATTTATGTAAAAGAGGTATAGAATATTATTCAAAGTTACTGAATGGTTTTCTCAAGGGATTTTCCCTTTGGGATTTTATGATCCAGAAAATCGGTCGAGTGGTTTTTATTGTCTTGTTAGAATAAAGCTCAATCCATTTGATCTTTTGGATCCATAGTAATAAATTTCAGATAAGTCTTACGTTCTACTTATCGGATCCTTGGCTTGATAGTTTCCGGAGCAATTAAATACTGCAAAGGACAAATGGCCGGTGCTAAATTGAAAGAAATTTCAGATAGATCGATGATTATCGAGGCAAAGTTTGGATCACAACAAAAAAGTGTAGAGGTTTAGGAATGTCCGTACAATCCAGCAAGTTGTGCTGAGATTCATCCTTCTATTTTAAAACCATAAATTCCACCATGATTCTACAAAATAATAAAAAGTCAAAAACATGCTAATACATTATAATACTAAAAACATTGGTACGCGGTCTTCGCGTGATTAACTTTTATTTTAAGTCTAATATAATTAATTGAGTAAAATACAAAAAACTACCCTGTGTTATTTCTAATTGGCAAAAAAATCCCTGTGTTATTTTTATTAGCAAAACCCCCCCGTGTTATTTGGTCAAAGGCGAAAAACTCCCTATCGTACAATTTTGTAAGTCACGCGCCTGAACTGCGACTTGAACTTTAAATTTCGGCAGAGCTATTAGCAAAAACTACCCCTGTGTTATCTCTAATTGGCAAATAACCCCCTGTGTTATTTTAATTGGCAGAAACCTCCCCTGTGTTATTCATAAATTAGCAAAACCCCCCTTCATGAAATATTTTATAATGACAGTACCAATAATTAAGGATTTATAAGTATTACAATTTTATAATAAACATATACTTGTTACAATAAATATTATGCATCGTGTTATAAATTTTTTAGATTTTTTTAAAATTGTATAAAAACATAATAAAATTAGTCGATACCGTAATTATATTTTTACAGATCTAAAAACTAAGGTTTTCTTCAAAATTAATAAACAAAAATATGCATACAATTTAATTTGAACATTATTAGTTCCATATGTATCAAAGACATACAATAAAAATCATATTTTGAGATCAATCTCAGTATGTGCGAATTAATTCAGTGTAGTAGGGTTTTTTTTTTGCTAATTTTGAAATAACACAGGGTTTTTTTTGCCAATTAAAATAACACAGGGAGTTATTTGCCAATTAGAGATAACACAGGGGTAGTTTTTGCTATTTACCCAATTTCGACTTTTTAAAGTTTTTTTGAGACTATTTTACCCTTGTGGGGTTTAATTTTAAGGTAATTAAGAAAGGGGTAAAATAGTCCTTTCACGAGCGGTCAACTATTAAGTTTGAGTAAGGGGCGGTGTGCTAAGTTTGAAAAAACACAGGGGGGGTTTTGCTAATAAAAATAACACAAGGGTTTTTTTGCCAATTAGAAATAACACAGGGTAGTTTTTTGCATTTTACTCATAATTAATTTGTGTTGTTAAGATTATTACTTAAATATGGAGCTATATCTATATATTTTAACCTTCTTTTTATGTAAGGGTGAATTAGATAATAATTGTTTTATTTAATGAAATTTTTTAAATAATTATAAAACTAAAGTAAATCATATTTATATTTTATTTCATGACAAAATTTAATTTTGTTTAAGGGTAAATAAAGAAATAAAGAAATCAAGAAAATAATGTCAATTATAAAAATTGTGGTTTAAAATCACCAATTGTAGACGGGCGTTACAAAGTTTTACATAAAGACCTCACAAAAGTATAAAAATTGCACGAATATCTCATATCGAAAATTGAACATCTTGTAAGATTTTTTAATAGTTATTTTGTGTCGTCTGATGATAATATGCGAACAATTTTTTCAACAAAAACTTTATAATTCTGTAACTGAAGAAATCAGGCTAATTCTCCCTGCTCACTTCTTACAATCGAGTTGTTCGCCGGAATAGCAATTTCGTTGATAATTCGTCAAATCATTCTTTGGTTTTTTTGTTTTTTTGGTGCAATGGAGTTTTTGTGATTGGATTATGTCATTTATTAATAGGCGTTAACACTTCTACCACGCACATAACAAATTCGACAATTCTTTCAGCCTTTGTACTTATTTGTTTTGGCACTAAATTTTCGTTGCGCAATGGATTAATTTGACTCCAAATATCACATGTTTTGTATTGTAAACGCTAGAAACGACGCTTTGAAAAGCTCCGAATTTTTTTATTTTCAACAAACAAAATAGCCAAAAAAAACTCCTGATTAAAATGCATAACATTGATTATAAATTTCATAAGGGAACTTTTAATGATTTCACAAGGACCTGGCGTAACCGATAATGAATAAGTTACACTTGTCAAGAGTTGTAACAAAACTTTTAGATAGTAATTCAAAACTCTTAAAACTGGCTCATTTCTATCACTGTTGCATTAAAATATGTAATTTACAAAGAACAAATGATATAAATGCGATCGGGTTTCCAATATTTTTAAGACGACAATAGTTATAGTGATCAACCCATTACTTGAAGATGTAGCTTTAGTTCTCAAGTGATTAAACAAAAAGTTGCAATTCTCGAGAGTTGATTTACTTCTTTTTTTATTAGAAAGGCTGCTATTTTGTAGATAATAACACATTAAATGGTACTATAATGAATACTAATAAAGTTATTTGGCTTCATACGAGAAGTGATGTAAGATGGGGCTTTTGGATTGTCGTGAGATATTGAATTATCTGCAAGTGTTTCACCCTGTATGTTCCTTCGTGTCAGTTAAACTTGGGGGTTATTTGTAGTAAAGCTTCTCTATAGTTTTGGTTTTTGACAATCAATTCTTTTATCTTTGCAATTTTTTGATACAAACCTGTAGACCAAAAATACATACCTGATATCATAAACATAAAAAAAAGTTCTGAAAACAAGACTAACTAAAACATTCTAATATAAGATCATGATGAACTTCATTCATCTCGCACATCTCATAATAGTGAATAAAACAACTTCGAAAAGTAATATGATAGATCAAATACTAAAATCACGAGAGCAAATCAAGCTAAAGCCCAAAAAGAATCACAAGAAAAACGCATCTCGCTATAACGAAAAATGTCGCTGCCATAATATTTTGCAAAAATAATATACAAGAAAAGCAAACAACGGTTACATAAAAAAAACAATAATTATACAAAGATATTCGGCATCAACTTGGTCGTGCATAGACACCACAAGCGATTATATATCTACTACGATGAGTCCAAAATAGCAATTACAACTATTCTAACAAGGTATTGAAGCGTTATTTACAAACACTTTATTACATTATTCATAAAAAAAATACTTAAAACCAAAAACGACAGTACTTGGATATATAAAGTCACAAACATAGAGTTGTGTCCAACTTACGTTTCTTACTGCTGCCACTAGAACCTGTATCCTCACCCTCCTTAGTACTTTGTAAAAAGGACGAACCCGACTTACGCACCTGAATCTCCAGTTGGTCAAGTAGTTCTTCAACATTTGGAGTGATAAACAAGATTGGACGATTCACTGGTTTGATAAACTCTTGTTCAATACAAAAATCCAAAAAATGAACCAGTCCACCATAGAAGCCTTTGATATTAAGCAATGCAATAGGCTTATCATGAAGATTTAAATGAGCCCACGATACTATACAGAGTATTTGCTCGAGGGTTGCTAAACCTCCTGGAAGCGCGATGAAGGCATCAAAACATTATGCAACATAACTGCTATTCTTTCATGCATGCTAGGTGCTTTTAGTTCATCACCAAATATTGGACCTTCTGGATCGTAATCAGCTAAAGGTTTCGATGTAATCCCAACCACTTTACCGTTGTTTGAAGATACACTACTTGCAATGCATCCCATTAATCCCAAATTTCCTTCTCCGTATACCATTTTGATATTCTTTGCAGCTAACAGATTACCAAGATCACTTGCGATTCGCGTATAATCTTCATCTTTTCCTGAACCAGGACCACCGAGGACACAAACTGTTTGTAACTTTTGACCTTTGACTTCCATCTCGATATTTCGTTGTAAATATAGTTGATCGTAATAACTTTGCTCTCTTGAGAATATTTATAAAATAGATTGCAGTCCCAATATGTATTCATTCATTGAGTCCAAAATCTTCAAACCAAGTACTTGTTTCATTAAATAATTTTTGTTTCTATTTGCGATAATCAATGCTTCATTTAAATATTTCAAGTTTCAATACTATTTCTCTGAGGTACTCAAGTTCCAAGACCGTCTTCTTTACAAATCTGATTATCTTCTCAAATATTTTTTCGATACCAATATTGTGTACACACACACACATATATATATATATATATTAAAATAAAAAATGGTAAACGTCTATGAAATACATAGGCCCAATATATTTTCTTTATAATTTGTAGCCAAATATTACGTGTTGACAAAATTGTGTAACAGTACAATCGTTCTTACCTCGTTACATAATCTGAGTTACTATTGCCAACATCATACAACTCATGTTTATGAAATAAGAAGTTTGTGAGTTATAATATAAAAGATCAATATAAAGTGATAATTCTTAACATGCTCTTAGTAAAGTACAAGGTAGTTTACATAAATTACTTGATGTCTTCTTTATTCTATAAAAAATAATTCTATTTCAAACAACAATCATATCAAATGCATAATACTTTATAAAATTTCATTTCGGGATACATATCTCGTACGGAATATTGGTACAAACTAAATTTATATTAGTAAAAACCATGGTTTACAATTAAAAACTTTTTCGTGAAAAGGTGATTACAATAATCAAGCAATTAAACTTTTTATTGTAAACAATGGATTCCCCAATGGTTATATTTTTTAAAATAAAGATAAATAACTTCACGTAAAAAGATATATGAGCACTATATATTGCCTAAGAAAAATCACATCAGAACTTGGCCGGATGACATAAATGAATTGTTTGTAGTTGAAAATGACAATAAATATCATTTAATGAATAGGTAAGTATTACTTACTTTACACAAGAAAAAATGCATAACCTTAACTAATGTGAACATTAGTTTACGATAAAAAAACTTAACCATGAAAAGCTGATAATAACTATCGAGCAATTTAATCTTTCAATTGTAAGCGATGAATTACCTATGGCTTTCATAAAGTAGCCAAATGGCTCATTGTCTTTTTTTTTTTCAATATAATCTTCAAAAAAGAAAGAGAAGAGAAAGATAAACAACTTTACGGAAAAATAATATTTTGGAATATTGAAGACTATATATTGCTAAAGAAAAATAACATCGGAACTTGTACGATATAAATGAATTGATTGTAATTGAAAAAGCCAACCAATATCATATAATGAATAAGTAAGTAATATTGTCGAACGAATAAAATCAAATTACGCCATATATCACAAGATCAATTATAATATAACATTCCTTTAAAGTAATGGACTAACCTACGCACGTGCCCTTTACCTAGTATGTATATATATATATATATATATATGGTTTGTCACTTGGAGAATTTCTTGAATTATTTACGTCTCACCATCGTAAAGTACAACATTTATAAAAGTTTCATGTCATAAGTTTGCTTCAATCACTCGCCGAATGTAACCTTTTTATGTTCAAGCATCCCACTTAATGTGATAGATATCTTTGTTGGAGAATCTAAATTCTAAGGGTTTGTATGATATCCTTTTGGCTGAATAGTATGAATGTTCATTTTCTTATTTTTCCTCTCTATTCAACAAAGTATGTTATAGCTATATCATTTGCCCAAATAAACATTGGATCTCATTATGTGAGGTACCTCGCAGGCCCAATATTTGTTGGATCAGCTTCGATGCCATACAAAAAATTATGGCCCCTCAATGCTATCCTAAGGTTTTATATGAAATTGATCGACCTCCCAATGGTTCGACGAAAATTCACTTGGTACCGAGTTGATGGATCCTCAATTAGTCGCCTTGATCGATTTTTATTATCAGGCGACTTTCTTTCACGGTAGAATAATCACGACCAATACAGCCTTGAACGTTCAGTTTCTGACCACTGACCTATTCTGCTCAAAGAAAAAAGTACCATTAACCGAAGTCCCCGACCATTTAGAATCCTCGACTGCTGGGCAGAACATCCAGAGTTTTCCTTCTTTGCGAAAAACACATGGACCAACCTAACTATTGAAGGCAATGGCGCTTTTGTGCTGAAGAAGAAATTAAAATCGCTCAAAGGCAGCCTCAAAATCTGGAACATGGAAGTTTTTGAAGACTTGGAGAAGAATATAGAGAATGCTAAGGAGGAGATTTCTAAAATTGATGATAAGGGCGAAAACCACCTGCTCTCGGAGGCTGAAATTCTTGAACGAAAAGGGAAGATCGCATAACTGTGGAAACTTATCAAGGCAAAAGATAGCCTCCTACATCAGAAATCTCGGATTAAATGGCTGAGGCATGGTGACGTCAACTTAAGTTACTATCACAAATGTATCAACGGCTGCAGGAAAAAAAAAGAGTTTGTTGGTCTTAATCTAGGAGGCAGATGGACAAAGGATAAGGATGAAATCACTGGGGAGATTAAACGATATTTTTTTGAACTCTTTAGCGGCAGACCCCTTCTCAAAGGGTTGGCTTTTAGCAGGCTTAGTGAGGAACACAGGCAGAGCCAGGATTCGAAACAGGGGGGAGGGGAGGGAGATTGCGTTATAATTTTTTTCCCAACTTAGTTAAAAACTCTAATTTTATTCATATATAAACTAAAATATCAAGTTCAAGAAAAACTGCATACATGATAGATAATTGAACAAGTTAATGAAAAATCAAAATTTTCAAAGTTAATATGTAACTTCTCCTGCTTTTAAAAATCACTAGGATAGAACTTCTCAACCATACTACAAATACGATTTATGTCAAAATTTGTATAGCCATCCCTGGGATCTAAAGTTGAACTTAACTTAAGTAGCTCCATCGTATTTTCATTAAACCCATACCTCATCTCCAACAAGATGTATCAATCGCTACATTAAAAATATCAATTCCATAATGATGCTCCAAAGTAGTAGGATTACCTTTCTTAGCGCGTCCTATACTTGATCGACGAGGACTACTCATGTCAGGTATTTCAATGTCATGTTCCCTACAATGTTTTTTTTTTACCTTTTCATAGAACGGACCCCATCCATCTTCTCTGAATTTCTAAATAACTTCCTTTGTATTTCTGAATAACTTCCTTTAAAATAAGAATCAATTCTTTTCTTGCTCATTATTCATGAACCGAAATGGCGAAATCTATGTATACAAATAACGATAAATTAATCTAATGCAACATAACTTCCTTCTTAGGATAAACTAAAAATCATTTGATTTTTGAACTACAAAACAACTAACCCTAGTTGTATAAATAACTTTGTATACACAAATACAAAATGTCATACATAAACTAATAAACTATGAATCACATTATCACAATATACTACAAAGAAATATGAAAAATAATTGATCAACTTACAAAGGGAGAGGAGGCAGGGGGACCGCTGGAGCCTGCAAGAGTGGAGCAGAAGCTATTTTCGTACTCTACTTTTTTGTGTGGTTAGAATTCTAAAAGTGCTATTTTGTTTTTTTTCCTTTTTGTTTATAGTTAAATTGTATTTAAATTTAAAAGTTCGGGCTGTTGTATTTTAATCTATATATACCAGTTTTTGTGGGTTAATATTAATATACGGGCCTCTTTAGTGCTTTGTAAAAGTAATGAAGGAAGGGCAAAGGCCCAGATTCTTATATACTAGTATTAAAAGAAATTGAGAATGTTGGGGTGTGCAACTGCCTCCACACGCTGAGTACATCAGTCATATTTGTTGTTGCTCTACTGGGAATAAGATAAGATTATCAATTATTATTTATTATAACTCAACGGCTAATATTCTAACACATGGAGAATCTATCGATTTAGGTCTCACCATCATTTAATACAACATTAAGAAAAGTTTCACGTCACAAATTTGCGGCATTGAAGGAGGGGTGTGAACAATTGATCGAAACGATCGACTCGTTTGGAAATTTCAAAAAAAAAAAAAAAGTATTGAAAACATCGGTGCATAGACTTTTGATTTTAATTTTAATCTTATAATTTGAGTTACACCATAACATTAAATAGTTAGTTTTAAATTTAATTTTATAACTTAATACCGGAGATTATATACAAATAAATAAATGTCTACTATCTCTAACATCTTAAGCTTTTAGATGAGATGACAAATTCAATATGGTATCAGAGTTTAGGCCAAAGAGGTCATGCGTCGAATCCCACCGCCACCCAATTATAAAAAAATGTGTCACGTGATAGGCGTAATAAAAAGATTTACAGCCTGCACGGAGGGGGCATGTTGGAGATTATATACAAATAAATAAATGCATACACTCTCAAACAACTTAAGCTTTTGATGAGATGGCAAATTCAATACTTAATTCTTCAGAATGACTATGTTAATGGTATTGTATTTTCAAAGGAATTTCTGGGGTGTGAATGATCGCTTTTGCCTGAGTTTGAAGAGATAAGTTGCTACTATGCTTCTTATCTTTGGAAAAAAAATATATCTTATGTTCTTGATCTTCCTTCCCCTTTTATAGGAAGTAGTTTCCACATGACATAAGTGGGACGCTTCCATGTATCATTTTTGTGTGAACTTTTATCTTTATTCTGATAGGGACAACTAGCTGGCGTGGCTTTCTCGTGGTCTACAGGCGTTTGGATGAGTGATAGGTGTTTCGAAGGAGCTGGCGTAGCTTCTTAGCGGGATCTTTATCCGTCTATTGGGATAAGGGTGACACGTGTGCTCTGAGGGGTCATTTATTTTGAGATAAGGACGGGAAGTACGTTGCACCGAGGGGTCCTTTATTTTGAGATAAGGACGGGAAGTACGTTGCTCTAGGGGTCCTTTATTTTAGGATAAGGACGAGAAGTACGTTGCTCCGAGGGCACCTTTTGGGAGAGGGAGTTTTCGAGAGTCCTTTCCGGGGTGTTTCTTTAGGGAAGTTTATCCGAGTGACATGATAGGTGCACGAGTATCGTATATCTGGGGGATGTTCCGAGAAGCTATTTAAGGTTCCCGACATCTCGCGCGGTATTTGTACTCTGTGAGATATCTCTCATGGGGATGGGTGCACCATTCGTTTGGTATCATGGAAATCATTTTAGTGATACCCTCATGGTCTTCCGGGGTGTTAATAGGATATTTTTCAAGGGTTAACATTAGCCCCCCAATTCCGATGGCTCTCTCTTTAGGAGAGGCGAGAGGAATTCGGGTTATGGTCTTTCGGGGGATGTTTTCTCGATAGCCCTGTTTATTTATCCTTCATCATATATATTTACTTATATAGATTTATATAAATAGATATATTTATTTATTTATTATTTTATATATATATATATATATATTTATGACGTGGCATCATTAAAGCCACGTTTTCTTGGAACGAGGCATAATGGACGGTCACGTCCCTTTATCGTGGGGTAACAGTCCGAGTATCTTGGACGTCGTGCTATTAATGGCTAGGTGCAGGTTCAATGTCACGGAGTGGGGAGTTAATGAAGGGTTTTTAGCAGGTAATTAATACCCACTACTTCCTAGGGTTATAAATACCCCTTTCTTCTCTCTCACTTCTTACTTTGGCAAAAATCATTCTCGCTTCTCTTCTTCCTTGCGAAAAATTTCTTCTCTTTGCTTTCAAGAACTCGCAATCTCCATTGCAATGGCTTCGCAATCCACTACCAATTTGGTGTCTGCTGCTTCTGGTACCAGTGCCACTTCTTTCACTCCCGTTCATGACCTCCCCGCGGTGATGGGGATTGCTGCTGTGGTTACGCGCAAGTGAAGCGCGACGGCGGTGGCGGAGGCCGGTGCTAGCGGTAGCGACAGAAAGAACAGGAGATCACGCGCCACCGCTGGTAAGGGTGGCGCGGACAAGGGTGGTCCTACTCGGACCTTTCAGAAGGTGGAGACGACGGTTAGCACAGCCACGATGGATTAGGTTAGTGCGCTGTGTAGTGAGTTTGGGGTGTCGGGTCGGAACATAACGGTGAGGATTCCAAGGGCTGACGAGAGGGGACACGCGCCTCCTAAGAAGCATATTACAGTGTACTACTCCCATGTGAAGGCGGGGTTACGCTATTTCTTCCCCCCCTTCTACTGCGAGATCTTCAAATTCTGCGAGATCTGTCCGAGTCTGCTCACTCCCAACTCGTTCATGGCTTTGGCCTTGTTCGTGTTCTGGTGCTTGGTCCGAGGGATCGAGTGTACGAGAGACAGGTTTTTTGCTATCTTTGAGTTAAAGCCCTTGCCAGGAGGTGCTCCTTTTTACTGCTTCAGCCATCGAAGCCAGTCGGACCAAATATCCAAGGGGGGCGTTAGCTCCCATAACACCTGGAAGCATAAATTCTTCTTCATCTGCCCTACCGTGGGAGGGGAGTGGGACGTGCCCTACACCTGGGGGAAGTCGAGAATCCCCGAGAGGGTTATGGACAACACCTTGGTGTTCTCGCCGGCATTCCTAGCGAAGACCCTGATGGAGTCAGACAAATTTACTGGACTCTATCGGATGGCGGGTCTATGGAATATTTCACCTTTGGATCAAGTTGATAGGCCATTGGCTATTCCCTCCGGATACGCCACTATCTTTGGTAAGTATTTCCTTTTTTCTTTCGTAGAAGTCTTTTCCTTTTAGAGACTAACTTTGATTATTTCCTTTGTGCTGTAGTTGACACATTGAAGCCCTTTATGATGGAAGGTGTTAACGTCCCCGGGGGGGCCAGGTCTTCTGAGGAGGGTGTGGTGGCCTCGGAGGAGGCGCTCATAGGAGTCCTCGATGCCGAGGGTGTCGTGGCTACGCCTCGGTCTTCGAACGGGGCGTCGTACAATCCTGATGAGGGAGGTCGGGACGCGGACTCAGGGGAGGCAGGCATTACGTTCTCTTTAGAGGGGATTGGGGGGGGGGGGGGGACGTGGGACTATCGGGGATTTTGATGCCCCCTCTTTCTCCGGTTACCCTTGCTATGATGGAAACTACTCCGGTGATACATGCCCCTGCTCCTGCTGCTCCTACGGAGGCGATAGAGATATCTCCCTCCGGTAAGTCCACAATATCGGGGGATTCAGCGTATCGGCTACTGGAGACACCTCCTACTAGCCTGCCTCGTGCCCTTGGTAAGCATTCCTCTCGTTTATTTAGTTGTAGGAAGACCTCGGCCTTAAAAAAATTCTCTTTATTTTTTACTTAGCATTTATTTTTCTTTATAGATAAGGGTAAGGCCCATATGGAGGAGGTGGAAAGGTTTGGTATAGGATCCACTTTTGATCTAGGTAATTTTCTCCTTTCTTTAAGTTAATATCTTATTTCCCGCTTCATTTTACTTTATATTTACCTTTTTTATATGCAGTGGGCGACCTCTTTGGTGCTGGGGGAATGTTCACCTCCCGGAGCCTTCTTCCGAGGGGGTTCCATTCTGGATGGATGAGTTGATGGGTACCTTTCCGCCCCCGACTAGCCATCTCGCTTATGGGTCCTTGGCTGCTTTTCCTTCCGATAGCCCGGTGGTGACAGAAGTTCCTCTTTCAAGCAGCCTACTGCCGAGGGGTCCATCTACTTCTGTCCTCCCCGTGCTTGGTTCAACTCCCGGAAATGAGAAGGCGGATGCAGCTCTGGCTACTCTCTCCCAGTTTTTAGCCTCCGTCAACTCTCTTCCCACGGATGGGTGGAAGTTCCTTCAATCTTGCACCAGTATGATTGCTTTGCTGGTAAGTTGTGGCCTCTTTTTGCCTTTTCTTCCAAGTCTTTGCTTAGGTTTTTATACTTTCTCTTGATTTTTAGGCGCCTAAAGTGCTTCCTATTGTCTTACTTGAGGTTGAAAAGCTCTTGAAGAATGCCAACACAGTCGATGCAGGGATGAGGAGGTTGGAGGAGGAGAATCGCTTGCTGCGGAAACGGGAACGAGCGCAACAGGTGGTTTGGGAGAGGACTAGCGAGCGGTTGTTTGAGCTTGAAAACGAGAACAAGTGCCTGCAGAGTCGTATATCCGAGTTGGAGGGCTCGGAGTTGGCACTAAAGGAGCAGGTAAAACTGTTGGAGAAGGAGAAGGTGGCAGGCGCACCTCGACATGGGGAGTTGGAGCGGGACCTATCCCAAGCACTTGCCCGCATTGATGCCGTGACGGAGGAATTGGTTAAGGCTCTGACGTTGGCGGGCATCCCCCCAACGGAAGTGCAGCGAAAGTTGGATGCGGTCGCCCAGTATGCTCGAGTTGAGACCATCAAGTATTTCGGTGCCCTGTATGCCCGCAAATATCATGGGCATCTGATGTGGCATTTAATGTGGGGTTTTCTCCGAGTGTTTTGGGCAAGTGAAGCAATGTTTGGGTCCTCACGCCGATCCGCGGGTGTTAAGCATCCAGAATATGAAGCTGCCTACCTTGGATGAGGCATATGCTATTTTTTTGAAGTATGGAGGCATCTTTCCTCCGCCTGCCGCTTCGACGTGTGTGCCTCCTCCGGGTGCCATGGCTTCGGCGTCCCGCGACTCAGAAGGGACGGCTCCCACCCCTTTCTTCAGCTTCCGGGTCCGCAGAAGGGACTGCTTCCACGTCTCCTTCCTCAGCTCCCGGGTCCGCAGAGGGGACTGTTCTCGCGCCTCCTTCCTCAGCTCCCGTGGACGCACCTCCTTCCTCTCAAGCCTATCAACTTTTCTTCTGTTCTTCTTTTTTTATTTTTTTTTTATTTTTACTTAAGACTTTGTATTTTTTTTCCATAGCATAGGAAGAAGGTTTCACCATGTATGAACTCATTTCTTTTGTTAATGAATTTGTTCCTTGTTTTGTCTCTCGTGGGTGTTTGTCTTTAGCGTGTTTGTCTTCACTATGCTTGTCTTTATTATGTTTGTCAAGATAGACTTGACATAAATATGGTAGTTGTGCTCTGTCAGGCTTGAGGATCCGAGTTCCTCAATTAATGTCTCTAAGGGCTTAGAAGACTTTGACTCTATCTTGAAGCCTTTAATGATAGTAGCTGCATGCCTCTCCTTCCTCACTGCATGGGGTAGGCGGGAGTTGCTTTTCAGATGACTTCCAGGGGTTGCGACACGTGGAGTTTCATGCTTCTTCTCTATTGGCCGTGAGAACCGCAAAATCCGGATGGTCCGACTTTTAGGGGTGGGCCCCTTGCGCTCACTATATATTGCTTTCCCCTGAACCATCATTTTCATTAGGTTTTCTAGATTTCACTTTCATAAAGAACACTTTATCTTGTCATTTTCACTTAAAGGCAGTTTTTGTCTTTAAGCGCTTTGTTTTGGAGTGAACTTTTTAAGAAAAAGTTTGGCAATCCTCGATAAGCCTGTCATGACACTTCCCCGCTCTTCTCATTCTCAATGGGGCCTTACTCCTCTTCGTAGGTCCCCCTCCGTGCACACGGTGCGACGTATTCTGAGTGAAACTTTTATGCCGGGTCCTCGTCGTGGGGAGGGTTGTTCACCTTCCACCCCGAGGGGTTCTATCGTTCCTCCTTCGGTGCAACTTCGGGCGGATATGTTGTTGTCGCACAATATAAGAAATCTATTCATGAGTAGGGAGGCGTACCTTTAGATAGATCGTCTTTCGGTATTCCACACAATCACGGTGAATCCCCAGATGTTGATAGGTGGAAGTCAAATCGGGTCAGCGGAAAGCACAAAATCTGCAGATTCGGTGGCGGCGTTGTTCATTGAGTATAACTTGGACTTGGGTGGATATGACGTTGTGTTGCCTAGGGCGGACCAACGGGCGTACGACCCTCTTGCTGGGCATATGACGGTGTGTTCGGATCAGATATGCTGCGGTTTGCGTTTGTTCTTTCACCCGTTTTTACGGGTGCTCTTTCGCTATTGGCAAATCTACCTAAGCCAACTTACACCTAATTCCTATCGTTATCTGGTGGGTTACGTTCTTTGCTATGGGCTTTTAGATTTGCCTCTAACTCCTTATCGAGTGAGGAGTGTCTTCCTCCTACGTCCTTGTCCCGGAGATCTGCCTTTCTTTAGCTTGGTGTACCGCGATCATCGTCGTTCTTTTACGACCATCGCTAGGCGGGTTACCCCCCGGGATGATTGGAAGAGCCGTTTCTTTTACATGAAGCCTCGTCGGATAACGACTTGTGCCTATGGGGTGCCTGTTCGTTGGGGTTTAGGGTACGTGGTTCCTTCTCCGGAGGTGATCATCCACGAATCGGAAATCTTGCGAGTGTCCTTGCTATTTTCTGGAAGTTATGACATATGTGGTTTGCTGGAGCTGTCCGACGCTCTTTTTCTCGCCGGTTTGCAAGAGGGGTCAGCGACGCGAGAGCTTTCTCCTCGCCCTCTGCACACCAATTTCTTTTTCCGAAACGTTTCCCCCTTTGTTCTTATTCGAAAAGTTTTTTGTTGAGGTGAGATCTCATTTTAACATGTTTCGATATTTCTTATAGGGTTGAAGATGGACTTCTTCGCCGTGGGGACGTTTAAAAGGGTCTTCAGGAGCAGCGGCTGTGAGGACGTGTCCAGCGGTAGGGAGGGGGAAGAGTTCTTGCACTCGACCGGGGAGCTCGCCCCATTAGGAGGAAACTCGGGTCGCTTCCCCTTACAACTGGTGGGTGATTCCTCATCCCAAGGGGTTCCTGGAGTGGGGGGGTCTGGGGTTGTTTCGAGCCCGTTTCTCTCACCGACGTTGGGTTCCCAGACCACCGGAGAGAGTGGTAATCCAGAGGGTCATTCCCCAGGTTTCCGTCGGGACGCTAATAATGCGATAGAGGAGCGAGTGCCCTCTTCTCCTAATACCTGCCTCCCACCGCAGAGGTGGAGTAGGGGGAAGGTTCGCGAGTGGCCGAGCGGTTTCCCGGGATTAACCTGGACGTGCTTTTTTCCCGAACTTTCTTGAGTGGGCTGTTAAACGACCTGGATTGCACCTAGTTAAATGCTCTTCCGTTGTCATCTCTACAAGATTTGGCTTGTAAGGACCTTTGCAAGGTAACGTCTCTCTTTCTCTTATTTTTGAATATAATTTTTGATTCGACGTTCCCTTAACTTTTCTTTCGATGGGGTCTTTCAGCTTTTCATGGTGATCAATGTCGTGGGCTCCTGGAGGGATCAAATTGCTTTCAAGGCGGAGTTGATCTATCGCCACTGGGATGACCTCGAGAGGGAGCTTCTGCTGGCCAGGCAAAAGGTAGAGCAGCTCCGGGTGGACAGGGAGGCGGTGCAGGAGAATCACCACGGGGTGGTGAAGGATTTGACCGAAAAGTCTTTGGATATGGAGAGGCGTCTGTCGCTAGAGTGGGCGCGAGTGGTGTGTTTGGAAGAGAGGGTGGAGGATCTACGAGGGCAGCTGCGTGTCTTGGAGGAGCAACTAACCTTGACCTCAGAAGAGAAGGATGCGGCAACTAGAAAATTGTTGGAAGTGATGCGAAAGTATGAGGTGGCTCTGATGTTGGATATATATAACGTTCTTGCCTTTTGGGATGTGCTTCGGTAGAAATTCTGATACATGGTTCACATCGAATATAAGCTGTGTGAGGAGGCTGTGCGATCGCTGCCTGGGTTCCTTGTCACTCTAGTGATTCCGTGTCTGAACATAGTGCATGAATCTCCTGCTACTTCATTGGCAATGGCTTCGGAAGCAGTGCCGATGTCAGAAGATTCGGCTGTTCCTTCTGTGGATATAGCGGAGCCGATGGATCTTTCAGAGGAACATCGTCGTCGGCTAATTACAGAGGGAAAGCGACCTCGCGAGGATCCTTAAATATCGCGGTGTGCACTAGGATGTACCTGATAATGTATAAATTGTTGTATTGGACTTTCAACGATAGGCGTATTTAGTTTTCTTTGTTGTGTTTTTTCTCTTTTGTTTGTAATGGATGGCCCAATAAGATAGGTTTGCCGGTCGTCCTTAGGGGACTGTGTTTCTTGTAACGGCAATGCTACCCCCTTGTTTGAATAATAAAACGAGAGCCATCTATTGTAAACATCGTTTTATTCACGCACATCTTATTTATATACAAAGGGCGACTGGTTTCGCACCAGACAAGCGTGCTATCAAGCATAGTACTTTATTAAGTTGTACGCATTCCAGGTGTTATGGAGTATTTCCCCTTCGTGATTTTCCAGGAGGTATGTAGCACCTCCGACGATTTTAGCTATTTTAAAAGGCCCTTCCCATTTAGGCTGGAGTTTCCCTAAGTTTTTGGAAGCTTCTGCTCTCTTTAGTACGAGATCTCCGACTTGAAAGAGTCAGGATCGGACTCGGGCCTTATATTGCTCCATGCGAACGGCGGCGCGGGCCCTTTTTTCTTCAAGAAGATCTAGAGCTACGGCTAGATTGCAACTGTTGCTCACTTCCTCATACTCTCGGACTCGCCAGCTTTCTACCGCTACCTCCGGGGGTATAACCGCTTCACTTACATAGGTCAGGCTGTAGGGGGTTTCTCCCGTGGCGGTCCTTTGGGTAGTCCGATACGCCCATAGAATCTCGGGGATCTTCTCGACCCAGCGGGCCTTGTGCCAACCCAATCTTGCTTTTAGGGTTTGATTGGTTCTTTCTACTTGGCTGTTGGCTTGGGGATATCCCATGTAGGTGAAATGGTGTTTTATCTCCCCGTAGTTGCAACAGTTTTCTAAATCTTAGCTCATGAATTGGAGCCCATTATCACTAATCAAGTATCGGGGGATGCCGAAACGACATATAATGTACCTCTATATAAAGTTGATAACCGTTTCTGAAGTAATCTTGGCTAGGGGTTCTGCCTCCACCCATTTGATGAAGTACTCTACAGCTACTAGCAAAAACTTCTTTTGGCCCACGGTGGGATCAGTGGTCCCGACGATGTCAATCCCCCATTTGGCGAAGGGGCACGGAGGTGGTCCAGACACCCATGGTACTGCGGGTTGGTGCACTCGGCGAACGAACGTTTGACACAGTCTGTAGTGTTTGGCATGCTCCTGGCAATCTTTCTCCATCGTGGGCCAGTAGTAGCCTTGGCGGAGTATACGTCCCGTCATACTTTCTCCTCCCGTGTGGCGACCGTAGGTTCCTTCATGCGTTTCCCAGATGACTTGCTCGGCCTCCAAGGTCCCTTCGTGGAGGAAGTACCTGGCGATTTTACGTGCCATCAACTGTTGTTTCGTTTTGTTGGCCGCATACTCCTCTGGGTTCTTGAGGTAAGCTAGGATTGGCTCCATCCACTCGTCATTCATGAGCTGTTGTATCGCATCCACCTCCCCGATTTTGGATTTTTCTGAGGATGTTGTTAGGAGGAGTGTAATACGACGGGTGTGGATGGTAGCGGTCTGGGAAGCTATTTTAGATAAGGTATTCGCTTCTTGGTTATCGGAGCTGGGGATTTGTGCGATCTCGCAGCTCTCGAACCACACATTGTTGTGTTGTACAACTTGTACATACTCGTGCATTCTTTCCTCTCAGGCCCCGTAAGTGCCCTTTGTTTGTTGTACGATAAGTTGGGAGTCGCTATGTATCACCACTCTTCTAACCCCTCCGTCCTGGGCCAGTCTCAGTCCTATTAGTAGGGCCTTGTATTCGGCTTCGTTGTTGGATAAAGGATAGTCAAGTCTAACGGCGAAGTATAGAGTTTCATCTTCTACCTCAGTGTTGGATAGGACGATTCCAGCTCCGCCGTGAGTAGCCGTGGCGGATCCATCCACAAATACATGCCACAAGGGGGGTTTTGGGTAACCTCCATGCCTGCCATCTCTACCACGAAATCCGCCAAAACATGGGCTTTAATGGCGGGATGGGGGGCGTAGGTGATGTCATACTCGGTAAGTTTGATGACCCATTTTATGAGTTGGCCCGAGGTTTTGGGCTTGTTGAGGATGGTTCGCATGGGATATTTGGTTAACATTGTTACGGGGTGGTAAAGGAAGTAGGAGTGTAATTTCCGTGCGGTAGTGATGGGGGCTAGCACTAATTTCTCGATTTGGGTGTATCGCCTTTCCGCCCCTTGTAATGTTTTACTGACGTAGTATATCGGGCGATGTTCTCGATTATGCTCCTTGACTAGCACCGCACTTACGGCTTCTTCCCCTATTGCTAGGTATACAAACAGATCTTCATGAGGTGTAGGCTTCATTAGCAATGGGGGGCGAGTTAGATAGTCTTTTAACTCCCCGAGAGCCCCCTCGCATCGTTCAGTCCAATTGAAGTCCTTAATGTTTCTTAAGATTTTGAAGAAGGGTAGCCCCTTGTCGGATGATTTGGAGATGAATCGGCTTAGGGACGCCATCCTTCCCGTAAGCTTTTGGACATCTTGATCGTCTTAGGAGTAGGCATGTCTAGGAGCGCCTGGGCCTTTTCTGGATTCATTTCTATTCCTTTTTCCGTGACCATGAATCCTAGGAACTTACCCCCTTTTATTCCGAAGGAACATTTCCGAGGGTTGATTTTTATTCCAAATTGGTCCATAATCATTTGTGCCTTACGGAGGTCCTCCGGATGATCTTAAGCCTGAGGGCTTTTGACAATCATATCATCTATGTACACCTCCATTGACTTCCCAGTTAGGCCAGCGGTCATCAAATTCACAAGGAGCTGGTAGGTAGCACCCGCATTTTTCAATCCAAATGGCATTACTAGGTAACAGAAGGTGCCCGCCTTGGTGATGAAGCTGGTTTTGTCTTGGTCTATGGCGGCCATTGGTAATTGGTTATATCCCTCATCCCTGTCCATCGTAGATAGTAAGGCGCACCCAGCCGTAGAGTCTACCAGTTGATCTACGCCGGGGAGGGGATAACAATCCTTTGGGCATGCATCGTTTAGATTGGTGAAATCGACACACATATACCACCTTCCTCTTGTCTTCGGTACAAGGACCATCTTGGCTAACCACTCGGGGTAACGTACCTCCCAGATCTGATGCAAGTTGAGCAGTCGTTGGATCTCGGACTGAATAATTTTATTTCTATCCGATCCCATATTCATTTTCTTCTGTTGTATGGGCTTGGCTCCGGTCTTGACATTGAGGAAGTGTTGACATACCTGGTTACTTATCCTTCTCGGGGGCCCGCCTTCCCAGGCAAAGAGGTGGTTGAACTCTTTAAGCATAAGGGTTACTCCCTCTTCTACTTCCAGATTCATGCCTGTCCCTATTTCGACAGTCTTAGCGGGGGCTCCTTCCACTATTTCAATCATCTTCAGCTCCTCTACGGGCTGTACTTTCAACTCTTCCTCTAATCTTGGTTTCTTGGCTGACAGGGTGATCCCCTCTTCATTTTTGGATGGGATAGCGTTCATGCGACATTCCCGGGTATCTCCAGTTACAAGCAAATTGGCGTACAAACAAGCACGCCAGCTGATCAAAATAGGAGATCGTGTCGGGCACCAGCTGGAGATCCAAGCTTGGGCTCTACCTGCTAGAGTGGTGCGAAATACTCGGCATAAGACAAAATCCGGCGCGGAGGCTAGGTCCATGGTAGCGATATACTAATGGATGTGGTCTTGGGGATCTCTTCCGTCATTTTCTCCCATATATAGGGGGAGGTTACTGGGGTGCATCCCGAGCGGGTACCAGAGCGCGAACTATTTCAGGGACGAAGGGTGACCCGTGTTACACAACTTCCTCGCCCGGGGCGAGATTTCTTTGTAGGTCCCTCATCTCTCTTCTTAGGTTGGTGACCATGCTCCATAGAGAGTGGTCACCGCCGGGGGAAATAGTGGGTAGTTGGTGTTCTCGGGGGTAGGGGAAGTCTGTTCTGTCCTCGCCTCGGGGTGCCCTGCCCATAGTGTCTTCGAAGGGGGTTCGTCGTTCTCTGGTCAAATGGAAGGTATCCCAGCGGGGAGAAGCCGATCGGAAATGGGATCTCGGGCGGGACTCATATTCTTTCGAGTAGGTTCGTTCCCTGTGGGTTCAGGGAGGAAAGTCGCCCTGGGGGTAGGTTGTTTCCGGTCTATCCCTCTGGGTTGCTCCTTCCACAAGGCGTTCGAACACAGATCGGGGGATGTTTATGAAATCCCCTCTTTTCGTGGTTGGTGATGAGTGGATTTCCGAGTGTTCCCTTGGTGTGGGTTCTGTGGAGTTTCGTTGGCTCCCTGAAGATTTAGAGTTAGGGGAATTATTCATGATAACTTCTTTCTTTTTCGCAAAGAGATCTCTTCAAACGTTCTCAAACGCAAGGTTCTATGGCGTTCCCACAGACGGTGCCATTTTGTTAACGATATTGTATTTTCAAAGGAATTTATGGGGTGGGAATGATCGCTTTTGCCTGAGTTTGAAGAGATAAGTTGCTACTATGCTTCTAATCTTTGGAAAAAAATATATCTTATGTTCTTGATCTTCCTTCCCCTTTTATAGGAAGTAGTTTCCACATGACATAAGTGGGACGCTTACAAGTGTCATTTTTGTGTGAACTTTTATCTTCATTCTGATTGGGACAACTAGCTGGCGTGGCTTTCCCGTGGTCTACATGTATTTGGATGAGGGACAGGTGTTTCGAAGGAGCTGGCGTAGCTTTTTAGCGGGATCTTTATCCGTCTGTTGGGATAAGGGTGACACGTGTGCTCCGATGGGTCCTTTATTTTGAGATAAGGACGGGAAGTACGTTGCTCCGAGGGGTACTTTATTTTGGGATAAGAACGGGAAGTACGTTGCTCCGAGGGCACGTTTTGGGAGGGGGAGTTTCCGAGAGTCCTTTCCGGGGTGTTTCTTTAGGGAAGTTTGTCCGAGTGACATGATATGTGAAAGAGTATCGTATACCTGGGGATGTTCCGAAAAGCTATTTAAAGTTCCCGACATCTTGTGCTGTATTTGTTCTCTGTGAGATATCTGTCATGGGGATGGGTGCGCCATTCGTTTGGTATCATGGAAATCATTTTATTGATACCCTCGTGGTCTTCCGGGGTGTTAATAGGATATTTTTCAAGGGTTAACAGACTACACTATATTTACATTTTGATTAGACCTTGCATCTAATTAATTTTTATACGACACAAATATGTTGGTTTATTTTCTTCGAAGTGTGATCTTTGAACTAATGCACTCCAATTATTGCAACTCTCTAGATAGTCATGTCCATTCACCGTGATGGGAGATTATTCTCGACTATATATATGTCATTTGTCCCCTATAATTCATTCAACACTCTCATTAATTATAATTCTCATACACCATTATTTGAGGGAGAGTAACGAATAAGAATTTGGAAGACCAATGGGAACATAACGAGGAACTAGTAAACGTCACAAAGTTTCGTTTTCATTTAATAATGGAAGATGTACGCCGATCTTTCACTTCCGCATTTATGTTATTGTATATATGATAACATGATAGATAGGGCAAAGTTCCTTTTCTTGAATAGTATAAACTATTTGCACGCATATTAAAGAAACATTATAAATACTTTTCGTATTGAACTTTTATTGGGCACTTTAAAAATTTGATCCATCCCTAAAAAGAAATATATTAGTTTTTAGACTTTCACTCTCAATAAAATAAAATTATTTGTGTTTGGTCTTCAACGTCACGAACCCAAATTACAGCACACAATGTGGACGAATCATTTAATCTAGAAACAACTAAATACAGCTCCTTAGGTATTGTGGTTATAAAAAACTTGAAATGAGAGAAAACCTAACGGACACACCCACATCGCCATCGCTGCTGGACTTAACAACCCTGACCAGTTCACAACCTACACCTTGTTCGCTACGTAGGCAAGAAACCAAAAAAGATGGAAAAACATAGTTATGATGGAGACACAAGATTCCCAATATCAGGTGAGGGGAAACCCTAACGCCCCACAAAGCACTTATGCTGCCATGGTCATGCAGAGGAACAAACGCAATGATGCGCTCATAGATGTTGACAAAAACGCTGAAGAAAGGAAATTGACGAGATATGGGATGCAGACGATAAGATTCCTTTTGAACAGATTCGCACGTCAAAAGAACTCTGAGAACTGATGAGATTTTAGTGGAAAGACATGATCATCATTCGAATTACCGGAAACCTTGGTATTTTGCAGCATTACAAACTAGGTTGGACCTAATGTGGATTTTGAAAAATGAATTCGAACTAACTAACCTCGGAAAGGGCTGCTACTGCTTGAAATGCCTTAGCTCGGAGAAGAGGGGAGATGATCCTCACGGGGGGGGGGGGGGGGGGGGGGGGGGCGTGGTAAATTGGCAGAAACTTCATGACAATCAGAACATGTACCCCTATTTTTTGAGCAGACACGGACGTGGTTGAGAGCACGATTACATGGGTCCGTATTTTAAGCATACCGCTAGAATATCTTAGGGAAGCTATCATTGAATCCCTAGCAGCATGCATATGTGAACCAATAAAAATTGATGGAAACACCTACAATGCCATGATAGGCAACTTCGCGAGGTTTTGCATACAAATTCAAACGGACAAACCTTTGGAACTAGTTTTATGGATTGATGACAAGATATACCAAGTTTTCTATGAGAACATTACGTCCCTATGTCACGAATGCTAAGAGACGGACACGTAAAGTAATCATGCACGACCAAGGTAAATCAACAGGAGAACACAGACTCAACTTTGGCAAGTAACAAAGCTGAAGACAAAAGGCGTTAAACGATGAAGAATGGTTAATGGGCAAAGCCATAAGTAAAAAATATGGCGATTGGATGCTCGTTAGCCGAAAGAAGAGGGGGTCGACCAAACCAAAAAGGCTCAATCTGGCCATGCAACAAGCGCCAAGGTATCAATTGGCAAAGAGAATGTGCAGCCCATCACACATCAGTTTACGGCTCAAAAGGCGAGCGAACGCGGTAAGAGAGTATTACCCACAACGCTTAACCCTAAGACTAGAAAAGGAAATAAATCAGCACCCAAAATCTCCAAATCTTCCATTACGACTTCTAGGCGTAAGTCAAACGACACTCCTCTCAGAAAAGGGAAAGAATTAGACTCCTTAAGGAATTCGAACCCTTTCGAAATCCTTTCAAAAAGAGAAACAACAGATATCCGCGAAGCAAACTCAAGAGGAAATTCAATAATTCAACGTAGAGAGCATAAGATCAATTTCATCCATGATGCGATGGTAGTGAACTAGCCTCATGATTGGGGCTTCGAGACCGTGCTTAATGATGCATCACCCTCTCCAAAATATTACAAATAGAACGATGGGAGAGGCTTATACAAGTGATCGAATTTCCCGCGACAACTTGGGAAGTGGAAGCGTCAGTTTACCAGGTGGAGAGATGGGACAACAATCACACCTGGTGGCAGAAATTCGATATAATCCCATGGGAACGGGAAGGCAACATGTAATGACAATGGAAATCCTGGGGCAATTGTTTGCCACATGGATGGGGACTCGGCCTGGGAATCCGATCCACCCCACGCACCAATATAATCATATAATTAAGATCCTATCATGGAATTGTCAGGGTGCGGGAGACGAGGAGTTTCGTAGGAACTTCTGAGAGTTGGTGAGAGTACAACGTCCAATTGTTATTTATATCGTGGAAACAAGAGTTGGTGAAGATCAAGCATGGAACGTTGCTCTGTTCTTAGAGTACTTCAACTACGCCATTGCTCCGACCGAAGGCATGGTGGGAGGCATATAGATGCTCTGGAACGACTATAAAGTCGATGTTGAAATCAAGAAAATAGACAATAAAGCGATCCACGCCATTACAAGACCGAACGCGCTAGATTATTCGAGACTCGTCAGGGTGTACGCGCAACCCCACAAAGTGGAGGTCTTTGAGAGTTTGGCGAAAAGACTGGCGGAACCGCCAACCCCTTGGCTTATCATGGGGGACTTCAACGAGGTTTGCTTCACTCATGAAAAAATTGGGGGGTGGAACATGACCACTAAATCATTTATTATTCTTCCAAGATTTCATGGAAAGTTGCAAACTCATCGACATTGGGTTTAGCGACCCAAAATTCACATGGGACAACAAAAGGGATGAAGGGGCGGACATAAAATCACAGATTGACAGAGCCATGGCTAATCAATAATGGATCGACCTATTTATGAATAATGAGGTGATTCACTTGCCGCGTACGCACTCCGACCACTACCCAATTATCACACACGGTCTTGGGAAAGGAAAGTCGAATGGATTAAGGCCTTTCCAATTTGAGGCGATGTGGTTCAAAAGCAAAGATTGTGAGAAGCTTCTCTGAAACATTTGGGAGGAGAAGAAAAATATTCTCAAAGCCATCGAAGAGGTGCCAAAATTCCTTGGTCCATGGAATAAGACAACCTTCGACAACATCTTCAAGAAAAAGAAAGAACTCGCGACCAGAATCAGTGATATTCAATCTTCGTTGGGGTTGGGACCGAGAAATTTCCTCTCAAAGATTGAAATCAATCTCATGAAGGAATACAACGAAATATTGAAGAAAGAAGAGTTGTTTTGGTACCAAAAATCCCGGGTAAAGTGGATGAAAGACCATAGATCGACTATCTCGAGGAGAAGATGCAATAGAATTTCTAAGCTGAAAGTGGATAATATCTGGATGAAAGACGAAGCGGTCCTACAAGAACACACCAAAGCTTATTACATACGACTATTTTCTGAGGAAGGGTTTGACACCGCGGGCCGACAAAATCCACGACCTCGTCTCACTAATTCTAAGTATCATGCGACACTCGATCTGGATGAGCTACATGATCTAGCTAGACCAATTTCAAAGGCTGAGATCAAGGACACGGTGAATGCAATGAATCTCTTAAAGGCTCTAGGGCATGACAAATTGCACGCAGAGTTCTACCAAAAAACCTGGGAATGGACACACATCTCCTTAGTGAAATTTGCTGAAGAGACTTTCAATTTGAGGTCCTTTGATGTGAAGTTATGCTAAGCGTTCTTATGTCTTTTTTCCCAAAGTCGGAACCCTAAGCCAATTGCACAATATCGACCAATTGCACTATGTAATGACTTGTACAAGATTATTACTAAATTCATAACGACAAAACTCAAAAAATACATGCCGAAGATCATTGCCCCTACCCAGTCCAGCTTCATTAAAGGTAGAAGCACACAAGACGATATTTGCATCTTGCAAGAGGTTCTCCACTCACTTTGAGCCAAGAAGAAGAACACGGTCGGTCATATGGTGATGAAGCTAGACCTCGAGAAGGCTTATGATAAGGTAAATTGGGACTTTCTTGAAGATACCTTACATTCTTTCAATTTCCCGGTGAATATCATTGAATTAGCTGTGCTTTGTGTCCAAGGCGACCCTCTGTTGTCTTACTTGTTCCTCATATGCGTTGAGCATCTCCTATATCATCAATGAAGATGTGGATGGAAAAAGGGGGTGCCAATCACACCTTGTAGAGGTGGACCAAATCTGTCCCACCTATTCTTGGGTGATAATCTCATATTCATAGGGCGCGCCTCCTCCGCGACTGCCTGATCCATAAGGAAAGTTCTGGATCTATTTTGCACGGCCTCGAGACTATGACTTAATCCCCAAAATTCGAAAGTGTTCTTTGCCAAAATTGATGGGTCGGGGCTGAAGCGTAACATTAGCAATATACTCGGATTTGGACAAACCCGAAGCCTCGACAAGTATCTTGGTTTAAAGCTCATCCATGGCAGAGTTACTCGCAAGAATTATTCTGAAATCTTAGACTGAATTTTGGTAAGATTTACCTGGTGGAAAAGAAACTTGTTATCTCTAGCAGGGCGCACAACGCTAATCAAATTGGTATCTTTAGCAATGCCAATCTACGTGATGCAGTCGGCATGGCTTCCCCAACATGTGTGCGACAAGATTGATAAACTTAATAAGGACTTCTTGTTGTCACTGAATGTTACACAAAAGAAAATCAATCTAGTGGGATGGCGAAGGGTTACGACTCCTAAAGCCGAAGGAGAATTAGAAATCTAAATCACGCACACGTGTAATGAAACGCTTTTATCCAAATTGGCATGGATAATCCTCATGAATGAACCGACGATTTGAAGAGATCTTGTTATTGCCAAATAACTTCGGAACAAAGAGCTTCTTAATTACTCCTACAAAACAGTGAATAGTCCAACATGGAAACGAATTGTCAAATGCGTGAATTTAATAAAACCCTCCCTCCATTGGAAAATTGGCCGAGGTATTAAGACTTCTTTTTGATATGACAATTGGAGAGGAGTGGGCCATCTATGGGAGGAAAAGTTCGACATCCATGGTTCAGAATAAACCTGAAATTGCACGATATGGTCAATGAGGAAGGGGAATGGATTCTGGACGAGCTCAATATGACTATTCCGGCCAAAATCAAACAGGAGATCCACGCAAGGAGCATTGAGTTCACATAGTCTGAAGATAAGATTTTGTAGAACGAAACATCGAATGAAATCTTCACGTGCCAGTCGGCTTATAAGTCTTACCGTAAGTACTATAGCCCAGAATCGAAAGCGCAAGATGATAATGAATGGGTTTGGGGTATCGACATCAACAATAAGTTGCAACACTTCTTCTAGTTAGTGACACAAGGACTCCTTCCAATGAACCATCTTTCTCGAAACCAGAAAATTACAAACTCTACTATGTGCTCGATTTGTGATCACCCGGATTAGACATAGATTCACTTATTCCGTTATTGCAAGGCTGAGAGGAAAATTTAGGCCAAATTGCTTTTGTGAGGGGACATGAGGAAGTTTGATAGTGCGAATGATAATGTCTGGCTACGAGTTAACATCACGAGGCAGCAATTTACGTCCCAACTTTGGCCGAATGAAAACTGGAAAGACATTTTTGTCGCCATTCTCTAGACCATATGGAAGCACAAAATACAAGAGTGTTCCATGGCAAAATAAACAAAATTCAGGGAAGGCTGTTCCAAATCAGAACTCTGACCAAGGACCTTAAGGACGGCTAGAGGAGAAGCAAGAAGAACGTAGCCGAGGTTAGTTGGTCAAAATCGAGTTCAGGATGGGTAAAACTGAATACCAATAGAAGCCTAGCAACAAACCACAACACGGACACGGCTGCATGCGTATTTACACATATATGGGCCAATGGTTATGGGGCTACATGTGCGCCTTAACCTCCCTTACGACGGAGGACGCGGAAATAGAAGCCGTCAAGAAAGGCATGTAAATTGCGTGGGTGAGAAGAACGTTGTATATTGAGATTGAGATAGACTCCCCTGTTGTCTACAAACTCGTCATGGGAGAATGCCAACCACGAGATGAGAAAGTTGGTTTAGTACAAGAGCGTAGAAGATTGCTCCATATGCCATGGTGATAGGAATATTTCTTGTATTGGGTCGGCCCATAGGCCATGCCTACGTTTGGCTATATCGGGGAGAATCCCTGATATGTATATCGAAGTGTACCTTCGATATGGAGACAGAGCGGAATCTATAAATACTGCGTTCTGCATACCGATAAGATATATAATTACTACCCAAATCCATACGCTAATATCGAATACACATATTCGATATCACCTTCGACATATACTCCGACATTCCACCCGGTACGGGATTTGCATCACTTCATACATCTGACCCTACATACTTCTGACACTATTCTCGACATCATCCCGACGTGATCTGCCACATCACCCCGACCTAACCTTTGACGTCACCCTTAACGTCACCCTCGACATCATCGGAGCTACCCAATCAAATTTCTACCTCGAGCACCTGGTGTTCCGGACTAAACTCATCCTATAGCTAGTGATAGAAGACATAGTTTGAGATAGAATTGTTGTACCTCACTTGTAATATCACCTCATTATATATATACGATCTATAGTTAAACTAGTGGCGCCATCTGTGAGAACACTAGTTCTCAAGATCAGATGGTCATAGGGTAACCGAAAGATGAAGAGACCATAGAATCCAAAGAAAATAGACCAAAAGGAGAAGAGAAAGACAAACATAAACAAGAAAAAATTAGAGGCTGAGTCGTCCGACGAGATTTCTAAAAGAGAGAGAGAGCAATCATAGCATTCCTGAATAAGCCAACAATAGAACCGATTGGGGATTTCATTACTGTTAGTATCAACCCCGAGCGCCCGGAGCGTACCTTGCGGATTGGAGCTACGATGTCACCCGGCATAAGGACTGCATTGATAGAATGCTTGAGGAGGAACGCTGATGTATTCGCGTGGCCTGACTCGAATCTAAAAGGGATCCAAAAATCATTGTACATAAGTTGAACGTCGACCCTCGAGCCAAGCCAGTTAGGCAAAAGAAGAGAAACTTCAGTAAGGAGAAGAATAAGGCAGCAGAGAAGGAAGTGATTGAGAAGCTCAGTGCATGTCATATCTACAAAATACACTACTCAGAATGGCTTAGTAACATAGTGTTGGTCCTAAAGAAAGAGGCAAAATGGAGAATGTGTGTGGATTATACCGATTTGAATAAGCACTGTCCGCGGGATCATTTTCCTTTGCCGAGAATAGACCACCTTGTGGACTCGACAGCGGGGTGTGCCCTGTTAAGTTTCCTGGATGCAAAGAGCGGATTCTATCAAATTTTTATGGCAACAGAAGATCATCCCAAAATGACTTTTGTTACGGATACCGGTGTGTACTGCTACTGTGTAATGCCCTTCGGATTGAGAAACACGGGCGCTATGTTCCAGAGGTTGATCGCCAAGATGTTCTATGAATTAATTGGGAAGTCCATGGAGGTTTACATAGACGATATGCTGATCAAGAGTCTGAAGGCTCAAGATCATGTGGAGCACTTGGAGAAATCTTTCGACATAATGAGAAATTATGGAATGAAACTTAACCTGAAGAAGTGCACGTTCGGTATTTCCGCAGGAGAACTTCTGGGTTATATGGTTAATGAGAGGGGGATCGAGGCTAATGCCGATAAAATTCAAGATGTGATGAGTCTGCCCTCCCCGCGATCAGTACAGGACGTACAATGTTTGGTAGGACGCATAACAGCATTGGGGCAATTTATTGCAACGTCAGCAAGGAAGAGCCTTCCTTTCTTCTAGGTATGGAAAAAGGCAACGAACTTTTGATGGACATGCGATTTTGAGATGGCACTCCAACAGCTAAAGAGGTACCTGATGGCCCCACCGTTGTTAGCAAAGCCCAACCCGGGGGAAATGCTTTACCTATACCTTGCAGTCTCGACCAATGCCATCAGCACAGTTTGAGAGGAAATGCTTTACCTATTACTTGCAGTCTCGACCAATGCCATCAGCACAGTAGTTGCCCATTCATTATGTTAGTCGTGTGCTCTACGGTGTACAAAGGAATTAATTGCAGATTGAGCTATTCGCCCTAGCAATCGTAATGACAACACAGAAGTTGAAGCCGTATTTTCAGTCACATCCCATAATGGTTATCACAGATAAACCACTTCACCAAATCATGGCAAGTCCAGAAACTTTTGGGCGATTGGTGAAATGGGCAATTCAGTTAAGCGAATTTAGGATATAATATCGCCTCCGCACCGCCATCAAAGCACATGTCTTGGCAGATTTCATGGCAGAAACATTAGGAAACAGCCTGGACTACCCATGCAACCACATTTTTACTGTAACGCAGGATTCGGGGCCCAATACCCGACATTCAGCATGGCTGCTCCACGTGGATGGATCCTCGACCGCAAATGGTGGCGAAGCAGGAATCCACCTGATGTTGCCATATCAAAGAGAGTTCGATTTAGTTATAAGCTTGAACTTCCCGATAACGAACAACGAAGCAGAGTACGAGGCGGTCCTCGCGGGTGTAAAGATGGCAAAAACTCTATGTTCAGACCACTTAAAGGTGTTCATGGATTCCCAACTAGTGGCAAATCATTTCTCGGAATTCTTTAAGGCAAAGCAGGAGGCAATGGTCTTGTATTTGGAAAAAATGAAGGCGCTAGCTTCCGAATTAACCATATTCAATTTGACCCAGATCTCCAGATTTGAGAATACCAAGGTAGACGCATAATCAAAATTTGTGAGCTCAACAGATAACTATGTCGAGAAGGGCATCACCCTATTGGCTACTACAAGGCCAACAATTGGTGTTACTAAGGCTAGTAAGGTGTGGGCTGACGTAGAACTCATTTTTCCTATTGTAGACACTCCTTGTTGGAAAGAGGAGATATTCCAATATCTTCATAACTGGACACTCCTAGAGGATGCAAACACACGGCGACGCTTCAAGTACAATGCTTACATGTTCAACATGTATCAGGGAGAGGTTTACAAGTGATCTTTTGAGGGTCCATTATTGAAATGTATATCACTAGTGGACGTACAATAAGAGGGAAATACACACATGAAGTTGCGGCAACCATTCTGGGGGAAGAGCTCTCACGCAGAAGATTCTATAACAGGGGTATTTCTAGCTAACATTGATAAAGGATGCGACAAAATACTGTCGAACTTGTGAAAATTGCCAATACCATGCGAGACTCATCCACATGCCATAAGTTTTGATGCAGCCTTTAGAGATTACATGCCCTTTCGTTCAGTGAGGAATTGACATAGTGAGACCTCTCCCAGTCGCAAAGGGACATAAGAAGTTTCTCTTGTTTGTAGTTGAATATTTCACCAAATGAGTGGAGGCAGAATCATTGGCCCACATAACTGAGAATAACATGATAGACTTCATATAGAAGAACATTATATGTCGTTTTGGCCTACCCCGAGTCCCCATCTCTGATAATGGTACTCAGTTCTGTGGCAAGGAAATGGTTTCATGGTGCAAAGAATTGAAAATTTCACAACACTTCGTGGCAGTGGCTCATCCACAGGCCAACATGTTGAGTCCACCAACAAGACCTTAAAAGAATATCTAGAACGCCGCCTCCATGCTACAAGGATGAGCTGGACAGAGGAACTCTCAGGCATTCTTTGGTCTTATCGTACTACGCCACGAACTTCGATAGGAGAAGCACCATATACTTTTGTATACGGCTCCGAGGCAGTAGTACCGGTGGAAATAGGCATGCCTACCTATCGCATTATAGAGTACAACCCTGAACACTCAGCGCGCTTGCGCCTGATGGATCTGGATATGATTGGATCTACTAGAGAACATGCTTATCAACGCATTGTAGCTTTCAAGGTAGCTATGTCTTGAACCTTTGATAAACGAGTGCATCTTCGCAACTCTCAAGTGGGAGACCTAGTATTAAAAAGCGTAAGAGCTAACAAGCACATGGGAAAACTCCAGGCTAATTGGGATGGACCTTACAGGGTTACCCACGCGAGCTCTAAGGGATATTATTATCTAGAAGACATGCATGGAACCCATTACCCCGACCATGTAATGTGCAACATCTGCGCTGCTTTTATTGTTGAATTCTCACATCTTGTAATCAGAACTACGCAAAGCTTAATTCTCTATATGGGATACATAGGCAGCCACCTTCATGGCCCAACACCGATATTATATTAATACTATTTTGGGTAATTGCAGGAACAAGACTACTTCCCACATGCCTACATGGCGAAAGAGGTTGATAACCAACACATAGGTATCGCCCTCAGGACATATCGCTTGAAAAATGCGATTGTCCACATGCCTACATAGCAAAAGATGCTAACAAACAGCATAGAGGTATCGCCCTCAGGATATATCGCTTGAAAATGCGACTGTTCATATGCCTACACAGCAGAAAATGCTGACAAACCGCACATAGGTATCGCCCTTAGGACATATCGCTTGAAACGGCGGCTGTCCATATCCCTCCGGGACAACAAGGAGAAAAAACTGCACAAATCGCCAACAACATAAACCCCACATACATCAGAAAGAATATGCTCACAACAAAATCAAATGCTAGACAAGGACAGAGGTGAAGAGCCCGAATATTCAAATATATTCAAAGAAGCGTGGACGAATACAAAAGGAGACTCCACTAAGCGCAATCCACGAAAATCACAAGATCATCTCTACCATTACTCTAACCAAAACTAGAGACCAAAAGTACAATCTAAAAATTACGAAAGAAGTCATCATCAAAATCAGTGAAGAGATCACTAAGAATTTCGTCCCTTCTAACGTGACGAATAGAGGCCAAATCCATTTCCGACGCAGTCACGTGAAACTTCCAGGGCTCATCACCAATATAGGTGGCGAGCTCATCCTTTTCCCTAGGCGACAATACATCTGGATTCATATAGCACTTTGGATTGTCACTTTCAGGATCCTTTTTGGGAGACGCGTACCGCAGATCACGAGGCACCCTATAATGCAATCGGGGGTATGTGCCCACCCAAGCCCACACAATAGGCAGACGGGATGCCACAGTACCATCACCTCCATTTGCAGGTGTGTCTACATCCATAGGATTATCAGGACTACCACTTGAGTTCAGAGAGAAGCCATGAACTGCATATTCAGGTGAGAAGTTATGTTCCACCGGGACAGAAGGCAATGTCTTGATATCTTCCTCCCCCATGGGAATGGGGCTTTTCGTCGGGCCAGAAGGTGCCACCCCTATACCACCCCCACCCAACAATTATGTCAGCTTGTCATTCTGAATTTCAAGCGACACTACGTAATCCCTATAAGATTCATGCTCTCTCTCTAAAAGCATTTTTCCACACGAAGCCGTTGGGCCTCAGCTCTCGCTTCTTTCAACTCCTTAGCTATCTTTTCCTTTCCGACCTACACTCTTCAAGACTTATCATGAGCCTTCTTCGCGCGAACGTTGGCCACACACGCTCGCGCGTTAGTTCTATCCCGAGAAACATTGCTTCGAGAGATCATCGCCCGCAATTCATCGACCCTCGCGTCATCACCGAATTGGATTTTGGCAAGAAACATATAATCATTGTAGAGAGCATGAAACATGTGGCCAAACTGATAACAATTACGGCACATCAGATATTACACACAAGAAACAATCGACAAATAAACAAGATGCTTCAAATAGAAGACCTTACCACATAAAAGAGCAATACACACATCCGCGGCGCTAACGCAGCCCCCAAATTCTGAATAAGTACATCAGGGTCAAGATTCGAAAAAAGGTTGTTTATGCTTTAGATGGCATCCTGTTCACGTACGATATCACCACCCATCCTCATAACTAGCCAATCAGAAGTAGGATCATGCATAAAATTATAATTTCTCTATCAGAAGTAGCAACACACTCAGGTCTCTGTGATTTTCCACGACAATGGGAACCAAAGACACGGGGCGACGAAGTAGCAACAACATTGGGAGGAGTCAGCCTACTATGAGAGGTCCCGCAAACTTTAGCATTGCCAGCCCTATCAGGTAAAGGCACAAACTCCCCTGGCTCAAGCTATCCCCGCATCTCCAACACTTGGATAGGTCGAGGCACCGCGTGACCCGTTTGGAGGGGAAATTATACCATCAAAATTTTTGGCTCGGGAACCCTCACCGACTTTTAGCCTTCAGGTTTCCTCCTCGAAGTGTGCTCTACCACTTGGATGCCAATAATTAAAAAGTGCACTGGGCAGAAGAGGTGTTACAACAACTCTAGGGGGATTAGCAGCAAGCCGTCGTTGTGATTCGAGCTCTGTCTCCATAGCCCGCACTCTATCCTGTGCTAATGCCAAACCTTCTTTAATGTTTGAGTGGGTCCCAACAACTATGCTTCCACCGTCCTGTTTTGGTTGAATCACCAAAAAACGGCTCAGAAATTGAATATTTTGCTCATGAAGGCGAACACGAGGAGGCCTAACCTCTGTAGCAATACCTGGAACCCGCATAAGACCGTCATCCAATGCACCATCAGCTGGCAGGTCGTCACTTACATTCACTCTATCGGGTGGGAGATGTGAGCCCAAGGTCTCGCCCTGAGAAGCCCCTGACACATTGGGCCAGGGAGGCATCGCCACATGTGGCTGTGGAGATATAACATGCTTCCTATGAGGAGGATTCTTCACTCGAACCATCCCTTGTCCCTGAAGCAGGCAGAAAATCACGTTCATAAATATATATATATATATATATATATATATATATATATATATATACACATACACACAAAAAGTACTATAAAATAGTATATCGAACTCTATATCGAAAAGACATTGAATAATTGATCGAAACCAAAATAAAAAAAATAAAGCGCGCGTATCGAAAAATATCGGACAATATGTCAAAAATGAGCTCCGACATACCTAGCGTACCCTCGATATCAACTTCGACATACGTTCGCAAAAGGACAAGATTTTGGAGTAAAATAATCGAATGATGACGAAACAGGGGGACCGACTTATATAACTGAATATTACTGGGCCCCACAAAGCAATTAATGCAGCAATGTCGGGGGTATATCCAAATTCATATTCGACGTAGATTCGCTATGCACAAGTTTCCGACTCATTGCCCCATAATTGCTTAGAAAAATGGGGAGTATCGAAACATCTATTTTTCCTAACCAAGTCCCCATCCAATCAGTCGAAAACATGTGGGGAGTTATGGGTATCCCTGAGGAAGAGGAAAATATACAAGTAGAATTCACAAATTATTTTAAAAAATAATAATTTTTGAATTGGGGGACTACATGATTGGGATATTTTTCGTATTGGGCCGGCTCATAAACCAGGCCCCACGTTTGGCTATATCAAAGTTTACCTTCGATATGGTACAAAGCGGAATCTATAAATACCGCATCTCACATACTGAGAAGATGTATAATTACTATCCAAATCCATCTTCGACATATACTCTGACATTTCACCCGATACGGGATTCGACATCACTTCATACATCTGACCCGACATACACCTGACACTATTTTCGACATCACCCCGACGTGATATTCGACGTTACCCCGACCTGATCATCGACGTCACCCTCGACATCATCGGAGCTACCCAGTCAAACTTCTACCTCGAGACTTGGTGTTCCGGACTAAAATCATCCTATAGCTAGTGATAGGAGACATAGTTTGAGAAAGAATTATTATACCACACTTGTAATATCACCTCATTATATATATACGATCTATAGTCAAAATATGGAATTACAAATTCTTGGATACCAAGATCCGAATAAAGTGGCGAATGGTTTGACAAAAGCTTACAACAAGGATAGGGAGAGTGTTCTCTTTTGGAATAATCCCCCTTTATTGTTAGTTTACTAGCTAAGGACATTGTCTAAGGACTTCTAGCCGCTATCAAAAAGTAAAAATTCATATCCCTTTTTTTTTTAGTGGCGCTCGATTTTACTCGAATTCTTTGATCAACATGACTGTTAAGTCTTAATGATGACCTATCACATTAGGCTGATCACAAGAATGGATAATTAAAATGCGAGTTGTGCGCGTATATGTAATTCTATTTGACTTATTTAACTAAATTGTAAAATACTTGGAGCTAATGAATTGGTAAACCTGATGAAAATCTTTGCGTTTTTTGTTATTTTTTTCGCTTATGATTTTCTGTCGTATTATTGTGTAACACTCTTACGACGAATCAATAGTCTAGCAGTGTCCAATTAATGAAGGGCCACAATGCATATACGACATGATTCTCTTACACGACTTTATCTCCCATCAATCGATACTAATAGTCTCTTGCGTGACAGGCGGATTTTTGGCAACTTTGGTTATTTAAAGATACACTTTGGCAAACTTAGTCATTTAAACATACACTGCTCAATTTCAATCTTTTAAAGTTGCAATATACTCAATTTCAGTCCTTCGATCAAATTAAGCCCAATTTCCACCGGAAATCGTCACGTGCAGCGCATGCGATGAATGGTGTTCTATTTTCCAACCCACTCTCAATTTTAAGACAATTTTTTGACCCGATTTGACTTTATTTTTAAAATAGAAATGAAAGCAACAACGTAACATCTAACCCCCGTCCTACCTCATAGCAGTCACTGCCAAAATCAGACCTCTCCTTTTCGTCACGTAATCCATTAACCACTCCAACATGCTTAAAATATGCATCTCACGGGCCTAGCTAGACATTTTATATTTCATAGGATTAGAATCACATGTCATTAATTAACAAGTCATTACAAGTCTGAACATAACTCCAAATAATAAACTGGTTATCTTTAGTATCACAATATGTTTATTATTAAATTAGCCTAATTATAAACAACCCTAGTACATTAAAAATATCTCAGGTTCACAGAATGTAAAAGATGTTAATAAAGAATTTGTATCTTTAAGATCATCGCATTAAAAGACTCGTAGCTGTTAGGAACCTGAAATAAGGACTGGGGGAGAAAAAGAGAGGTCATATTTTGGCGGTAGATGCCATGAGGTAGGGTGGGGTTAGATGTTATGTTGTTGTTTTTATTTTTATTTTAAAAATAAAGTCAAATCAGGTAAAAAAAAAAAGGACTCAAAATTGAGAGCGGGTTGGAAAATAGGACATTCGTTCATCACGTGCGCTGCACGCGACGATTTCTCGGGAAAATTGGGCTCAATTTGGCCGAAGGATTAAAATTGAGTATATTGAAACTTTAAATGACTAAAATTGAGCAGTGTATCTTTAAAAGAATAAGTTTGCCAAGGGTGTATCTTTAAAAGACCAAAGTTGCCAAAAATTATGTGACTAACTATATTGTATGGCACACCGCACGAGGACGAATACTCATTGATACAGTAGCCTCCTTCAATTGTCATCATATAACAGAAACCTAATTTGTTAATCAGGTAGATTGCCATATGTGATGCCGAGCCACATGTTTTAAACTAATGAACCTTATGACTGCGCTAGAATTACATTGTGTAAAGTTGATGAGTTAACTAGCTAACAGATCTGGAGTGCTTGCCTCGATTACTTTAGATCGTTAGGGGTGTATTTTTGTATAATTCCATAGCTGAAGAACATAGCGTATCTATGCTAGCTTCACCTTTTCGTGAGTTGGGGAAAATGCAGGCATATTTTTTCTTACACAAATGCCTACTCGATTCTTTACCTAATTACTAGATCGGGACTAAGTGCTTCCATCATTAGATACAAAGAGGTAGTTCTTGGAGATTCTACACCACCAACACGTTGCTTGTTTGGTGCCTTAACCGGGAGTAATTATTTCATCCAAATCGTTGCACGGTGATCTAATGCAAGAAGTTCAAATTACTTACGATAATTAACTGAGATCTTAAGAAACTTAGTATTTTAATATATTAAAAAACTGATTTTTAGTAATTTATGGCGATATGTCTATCATGTAATGATTTCATGGCTGATGCCAACAACTTAGAGAAGGCCAAATGTAGCAATACTACATACTAAAAAGCAAAAGCAAACACATCAAAACCTATTCAAGCATTCAGGTAGCTTTCAACCATCTAAATTTTTAACTAACAGATATGTTTCTCTTCAGTTCTCCATGACTAAGTCCTTTAGTAAGAGGGAGATTTTCGGTTTTTGAAGCTTACGTTTGTCGCTAAAACAGAGATATCTTTAACTGAAACTTGGTTGATTTGTAAAAAGATATCGATAGACAATAGACCAATTCATATATAAAGACAGTTTTCTTATTACATACTAGAATGTTGCTTTGCCTGATGTATGAAAACGTCGTCCACACACACAAAAAATAAACTGATCACTCGAAAGAGTGTTTCAAATTCATTATATGAACCATTTAAACCATCATGGTAAAAGTATATATGTAACGTGACAGAACTACTTATAGTACAGTGCAACTTGGTTGGTTGGTTAGTAGCAAATTTACCTTCTTTTCTCAATTTGACAGAGGAAGAAAAGGAGAACAGAATGTAGTATGCTTGAAGCTGGATTTACTATTGGAACAGAAAGCCATGTGCACGAGATTCACATGCACAAAAGGTACTTGTGCAAACACAAAGGCTCGTTGATTCGAGAAAGAGTGCATGATGATCTTGCTCCTTCTCAAAAGCGACCTGTAACAAAAGATATCCCCTATTAACCGAGAGAGCCTAATTCTTTGCTTCAACACTTTGGGTTGCAATATTCGTAGATTCGACTTTTCGTGGTTGCCATTTCGACTTCATCTTTGCAGTCGCGCGCTTTCTAACCGCCTTAAAGGGTTTCGGTTTGTCACTCTTCTTGCTCTTTCCTGTTCCTAAGGTCATTATAGAAGCCCCTGCCGCATAACTAGAAACTTGTAGATCATTGCCTGTCACACACGAAACAAATTGTCCATTTCAGGGTAAAAGGAACATGAACTACTCTTTACATACAACTTACAGTGGAACAAAAGTGTCATGAAACAGGAGAAGTATAAGAATCGATCTAGTGGAAACAAGCTACTAGTATGATAGCGTAAGCTCATATCACGTATGAAAAAATTCTTAACCAGAGTAAAACTTGGTCCAAAGCTCGTAACACTGTTAGCATTTGCAATGAAGATGAATAGATATTCTAATTGTATGTGATCGAGAAACAAAACCTTAAGGATGTGAAGGAATTCTGTTACGATCTCGTGCCCAATTTCACAGTACCATGGTCCGTGAATGGAGAAAATACTGAGACTATTATGTCAATGAAAGGTATAAGAGAGAATAATGCACCTACTAGATTAACTAGGAAGTACGTAAATATGAAACTCGATGTTCGGTGGTACTGAGGTAAGATATCATGAAATACAAATAGATAAAAGCCGAGATACACGCATAACTCTAATGTCAAGGTAACAACTAAAAACTCGATCTAACAACTTGAAAAGTTACCATACACTAGCTAAATTTATAACATTCAAACGTATTTGCACGACTATTTCGTTTACACTGTATTACTGCCAGGCAATATGCACTTGTAAGTCATAGCATAGAATATACAAAAGATAATGACAGAGTATTAGATAGTTAATTGTTTATGAGTTATTTCGTTATGAAATCAATGAAGGAGAGGAGATTAATTCCATTACACAGAACTAAAAATCGTGAGGCAAGAAAATACGGTATAGACCTGAGGAGCCAGGGAGGTTGATCCACTTCAACCGAAGCTCAACTTCACCACATTCGACCTTTTTAAGTCTTAGAAACATATGTTGCGTTAAGCAGTCATTTTCCCATATAACGGAGCTTTCTTCAGCTAAGCAGTTTTGCCTGGTTGGGTTCACCTTAGTTATTACGGTTCCATTAGAAACGTTCTCGGAGTGCATCTTCCGTGCATCAACTATTGGTTTAATGTCGAATTCTGCATACCCCATTTTGTCGTCTGAAGTGAATGTATCTTTATCGTAAACTAGCTGCAATTATTCAAAGAAATTGCCGTTTGAGTTTGTACACAGTTGAGTCGGCGAGGTTCAATCTAATTAGTAAAAATGAGTGGAACCGTGGAGTCCTTACCAATACGATAGGAACAATTGGTTCATAAATGGATAACGTGAGTTCTTCGTTCCATTCTGGATTGACATTCTTTTTCACCACACGAGTCCTTACTTTCTGATACAGCCAACACCCGATGGAGGCAAAACAGTTAAGACAACAAAACAGCAAACATCAACAAAAGAAGTAATGAACTATGATTAACTTCCAATGTCCCAACTAAAAAGTAGTTATAAAGAGATCACTGTGAAGTTCAGTTTTGGAAGTTCAGTGGGTACATGTTATCATGGTCGAATACAATTAAACAACCAATATATTTAACAATGATTCACTGGTCATTTCAATGTACACTGAAAGGCCGGGCACTAGAAAAAGGAGAACTTGAAGTAACCTTAAACAGAGGAAACAATCAAAAGCTGAAGAATTCGGCTTAATAGATTATTTTTCATGATTTTACCCCGGCCACGCAGATAAGCCGGCTGATCAACCACAAATGAGGTCAGAAGGAGAAACTAATCTAGAGCCTACTCAAATCCATCGAGGCGAAAAGCTCTTTCTTGGGCTCGATTAGAGGGAAAAAAGTTCGTTTGGTCCCATAAGTTGGCACCTTCACGCATTTGGTCCCGTAAGTTGGCACCCCACGCAATTGGTCCCGTAAGTTGGCACCCCACGCAATTTTAGTCCCGTAAGTTGGCACCCCACGCAATTGGTCCCGTAAGTTGGCATCCCAATCAATTTTAGTCCCGTAAGTTGGCATCCCACGCAATTTTAGTCCCGTAAGTTGGCTCCACGCAATTGAGCTCAGGCGGAGGTGGGACTGAAATTGAGTATTTTGACCAACTTACGGGACTAAAATTGCGTGGGATGCCAACTTACAGGACCAATTGCGCGGGGTGCTAACTTACGGGACTAATTGCGTGGGGTGCCAACTTACGGGACCAAATGCGTGAGGGTGCCAACTTATGGGACCAAACGAATTGTTTTCCCTCGATTAGACAACAACTCTTCCATGCATTTTGACTTGTGACCGCGTTTTGTAATCTTTTTGATATCATAATTTCTTTAACGACGAGATGAGAATCATAGCCACATGGTCTATAAATATAGTACAGCACGAGGCTACTTAATTTAAACATAGAAAATCATGAAAGAATGAAATTGGAAACAGAACAAAGATTTCTAAATAAGCAAGCATAACTACATGAAGTGAAATTTTACGTAACCAAACATCACAAATAGCCAAAACTCACTTTAAACATGCATATAACACCAGAAACCAAAAAAGTATAATAAAAATATGACATAATTGGGCACGTGAAACAGAACAAATTATATATAATGAGGCTAAAATTATTTTTTTATTGAAAATGGCCAAAAAAAGAATGAAGAAGAATGGGGTTTGATGATGAACCTGTTTTCCCATTCTTATAACAACATAGGGATCGCTGCTTCTTGCATCTCTTTTGGCCAGGCTTATTCCTCTTATGACTTGAATTCTCAGCAAACCTAAACATTTTTCCATAACATCAAATTTACGACGAAAATTAAAACGCATAATCTTGTCGGAATATTTTAAATATTATTGATCACGATTTGTATATATAATTTTGTGAGAGGGACAGAGTTTTTTGTTTTTTGTTTTAAATCCCTCGCATTGATCGTTCTATGGTGCTACGCTTTTATATTATGAGGTGAGATTGTCGGGACCATCGAAAAAAGAAAAAAAGAAAGAACATTTGAGGTGGGATTTTCATTTGACTTAGCTCAAAATTATAGTACCCAATATTTATTAAAGATCAGAATCTATTAAGCTATACTACTGCTATAGTTTGAAAAATAGCCACATTACTTTCCTGTCAAATATAAATAAGAAAATTACTATCTGGTGTTATATTAGATAACGCGTAAATTTACTTGTGATTAAAAGTAAAAAAAGAACAGGCAAATTATATATTTGTAATGTGTTAAATGTGGCGCATTGCTTTTAATTTTCCCTTCGTATAGGGTATTTTGCAACTTGTAACAATACACATGAGGTAAGTAACATAATACATATGGGAATCTTGCATATTTAATTTCGCAAGGGGGGTAATGCCCTATTTAATATAATAATATACCACAAGGGATAATTTAACTGTTTGTATTTCACATGGCATGGAAGTACGCAAGTTTGCAATATTTTGGAAGAGCTAATGTTATTTTATCCCATCTGATAGAGAAATATTAGTACTACGATATTTTTATGCTAAGCAGCTCCATATTACAGAATTATGATTCTTAAAATATCTATTGCAATAGTTTGAAAAATGTCATTATTTATTACATGAAAAACCCCTGCAAGCCTTGTACAGGACAACGTTCCCAAATAAACAAAAATACTCAAATGTTATCGCGCATGTATATTTTATGTCATTTTGGTAACAATTTAATGAAGGCAACAATTTTAAATTTTCAAAAATTGTTGCAACCTACCTAGTTAGACTTAGACACTTTAATTTCTTTGAAATACAAATGGTTTTAATTCATGCATGGACAGGGCACCATCATCGGTCACTACAAGATTTGGGGGCATCTGCAACCGCCCCCCCAACCGCTCGGACAGTCGCCATGGGCGGTTGCGAGGCTTTTATAAGACCACGCAACCGCTAGGCCGTCACTTGGTACCATGGCGACCGCCCGAGCGGTTGCAGATATCCAGTTCTCGCAACCGCTGGGCGGTCGCCAAGGCTTCTCGCAACCGTTGGGCGGTTGCTAGGCCACATGGCAACCGCCTGGCGGTTGCAGATAACATTCATACTTGATTTTTTACTATTACGGATGATTCGTTGTGGTACGTTGTTTGATCAATTGATAATTACTCTAATGATAGTTAAAATAAGCCAAATTATAAGGTTTCATTGGAAACTCAAGCTTAGGGACAACATTAAGAACTAAGTGTGATGATTAGTTGTTAAACATAATATATAGGTGTATCGTTGATAACTCCCCTAATCACATAATCTACTATTTTACTAACTTAACTACTAGTTTGTAGTTATTTACTACTACTATTCACATGTAATAATGATATTTGAGTTCAATAAACACAAACACATCAAGATACTTTCCAAAAATCACTAATTTCGAATATGGATGTTTTTTGCAACCGCCAGACAGTTGCAGATATTCAGTTCTCGCAACCGCTGGGCGGTTGCGATGACACATGGAAACCGCCTGACGGTTGCTGATACTAGATATCTGCAACCGCCTGGCGGTTGTAAATAATATTCATACTTGATTTTTTACTATTACGGATGATACGTTGTGGTACGTTGTTTGATCAATTGATAATTATCCTAATGATAGTTAAAACAAGCCAAATTATAAGGTTTCATTGGAAAACCAAGCTTAGGGACAACATTAAGAACTAAGTGTGATGATTAATTGTTGAACATAATATATAGGTGTATCGTTGATAACTCGTCTAATCACATAATCTACTATTTCACTAACTTAATTACTAGTTTTGTAGTTATTTACTATTACTATTCACATGTAATAATGATATTTGAGTTTAATAAACACAAGCACATCAAGATACTTCCCAAAAATCACTAATTTCGAATATGAATGTTTTCTTCAACCGCCAGGCGGTTGCATATATTCAATTCTCGCAACCGCTGGGCAGTTGCGAGGTCACATGGCAACCACCTGGCGGTTGCAGATAACATTCATACTTGATTTTTTATTATTACGGATGATACGTTGTGGTACGTTGTTTGATCAATTGATAATTACCCTAATGATAGTTAAAACAAGCCAAATTATAAGGTTTTATTGGAAAATCAAGCTTAGGGACAACATTAAGAACTAGGTGTGATGATTAGTTGTTGAACATAATATATAGGTGTATCGTTGATAACTCGCCTAATCATATAATCTACTATTTTACTAACTTAATTACTAGTTTTGTAGTTATTTACTACTACTATTCACATGTAATAATGATATTTGAATTCAATAAATACAAACACATTAAGATACTTCCCAAAAATCCCTAATTTCGAATATAGATGTTTTCTGCAATCGCCAGGCGGTTGCAGATATTCAGTTCTCGCAACCGCTGGGCGGTTGCGAGGTCTTCTCGTAACCGCCGGGCTGTTGCAGATAATATTCATACTTGGATTTTTATTATTTTGGATGATTTATGTTGTCTATAATGATATATGTTGTCTATAAACACAAACACATCAAGATACTTGCCAAAAATCAATAATTTTAACTTGAATATTATGCGCAACCGCTGGGCGGTTGCGAACATCCCACTGTTGTAACCGCCCAGCGGTTGCGTTACCTATTGTCGCAACCGCTCGGGCGGTCGCCATGGTACCCAGCAACTGCTCGGCGGTTGCTAATTTTGCTGAAATGGGCGGGATTCGGGGGGAAATTCAAATTTTCACAAAAATTCTAAATTTTCTACCCAAATCTTATATATACCCACCATTCTTCTCTAAAAGTTTTCATTCACATATATTACACCCTCCAAACATACCCAACGTACACTCTTCTTTTCCAATTCACAAAATCCAAACACTTTCTTTCATCTCAAACACTTTATTGTGTCTACAAAATAAAACACCAAACACTTTTTTTTTATCTCCAAAACAAACCACCAAACACTTTCTTTTATCTCCAACACAAACCACCAAACACTTTCTTTTCTTTTATATCTCCAACAAAAAAACCCAAAAATTTTGTTTTCTTTTATATCTCCAATAAAAACCCAAATACGTTTTTTTATCACCAAAACAAAACACTTTTTTCTAATCTTTTCTTTTTGTTTCTCTTCTTTTCTTTTTGTTTCTCTTCTTTTCTTTTTGTTTCAGTTCTTTTCTTTTTTTGTTTCTCTTCTTTTCTTTTTGTTTCACTTCTTTTCTTTTTTTGTTTCTCTTCTTTTCTTTTTGTTTCACCATATTAATTTCAACAAAAAAACAATAATATTCTGGAAAATTTCCGGAATATTATTGTTTTTTTTTTTATGAATATTATCTGCAACCGTTGGGCGGTTGCGAACATCATGAATTCGCAACCGCTAGGTGGTTGCGAACTCCTTATGGACGGCGGTCGCCACTTCCTTATGAAGACTGCAACCGCCGAGCGGTTGCGAACATCATGAATTTGCAACCGCTAGGCGGTTGCGAGCTCCTCGGCGGTCGCCACCTCTCTATTGACGTGGCGACCGCCTGGCGGTCGCAGAGTACCCACGACGAGGGGTATCTGCGACCGCCTGGGCGACCGCCTGGGCGGTCGCAGATTCCCCTTCGGGCGACCGCTCATTGGCCATCTGCAACCGCCCGGGCGGTTGCAGATGGCCCTGTGTTCTTGTAGTGGGTGTTGTTTCACATGTGAGAGGCTTGCAATGTACGTAGTTCTTGTGTAGAAATATTAGTCTTTAGACAAGATGAGAATGTCTATTTCTATTTGCTTATACTAAATTACAAACGTTGGCACACAGTCCCCGCGTGATTAATCTTTATTTTAAGTTAATATAATTAATTTGTATTGTAAATTAATTAAATATGGATAGAGAATCTATAAATTATATCAAACCATTATTTTTTTTATGTAAGAGATAGTTAGGTAATAATTGTTTCTTTTAACGAAAAGCTTTAAAAGTCTAAATAAAATAAAGGGAGAATTACACAAACTACCCCTCAACTATGGGGTAATTACACAAACCACCCCTCATGTTTGAAAAATTACACAAACTACCCTTATGTCCGATTTTTTGCATAATTGTTTTTTACATTTTATTGAATGAAAATTCATGCTCTTCATTTATTTTACAAAGGAAATCAAATTAAATCAAAATTATTGCATTAAACCTCATTTATCTCGTTCAAAAAGACAAAAAGAAATTAGAAACAAATAATATCCTCAAAGTAAAAATAAAATATCTGTAGATTTTGGTCTCTGTTATGATGTGAATTTGAAAGGTTGTCTTAATTATTTTATTTTTTTCGGCTATAAGGGTAGTTTGTGTAATTCCCCAAACAAGAGGGGTATGTTGTGTAATTACCCAATAATTGAGGGGTAGTTTGTGTAATTCTCCCTAAAATAAATTACAATTATGTTCCAACTAACAACAAAACCTAATAGCGCGTCCAGGGGTAAAAAACTCAAAAACTTAGTGCCAGCACTTAGCATGGCTCCATATGGCTTTTTTTATATAATAGTATAGATTCACCATAAAAATTAGTGTCAACACTTAGCATGGCTCCACAAAATTGGAACTTATTTACCCCAAAACCCCTAGTTCTCCCTATAGAACTTCCTCCTTACAAGCGATTCTTCGCCGCCGCCTCCTCCTCCGCGTGCTCATCTACCGAGTTTTTTCCTGCAACCTTTCCTTTTTTTTTCATTCCCCTCTCTTCTCCCCCCTCCACCTCCCCCCCCCCCCACCCCCCACCCCCCCCCCCCCCCCCAAATTCTCTCTCCCCCTCATTTTTTCCATGAATTTGAAATCTTCCATTGAAGAATTGGTCCAACAAATTGAGAATGTGGATAGCAATGTGAGCCCTAATATTGATGTCATAACCACTCCTCTATGAGAATTTTCCATTATTGCAAAAGCCTTAACCCCAAAAACGCTAAACATCAGAGTTATGAAAGCCTCCCTCATTAACTTTTGGAAACCAAACTCTGGTGTCAAGTCTAACATTGACATTAACACTCTCTCCTTTGTTTTCTATGACAAAAGCGACTTTCAAAAGGTTATTGAATGTTCTTGGTCTTTCAATAATACTTACGTGATTGTCCAATCGTGGCCCCCAGAATTCTCTCTTGCTGATATTGACCTTACCTCTACCTTCTTCTCGGTCCGGGTCAAAAACATTCCCACCAACATGGTCAATATTCCTTCCCTAGAAAAAATGGGAAATTCCATAGGCAAATTCAACAAAGCAGACTTAGAACTCTCTAAAGCGAAATGTAGAAACTTTGTCAGAATCTGGGTCGAAGTCAGCCTTCTCAAACCTCTCAAAGACCACATCCACTTCCCAACTCAGGCCCGCCCACATCTGAAATTGGAGTTTCATTTTGAAAGATTGGTCGATTACTGCTACACTTGCGAACATTTGGGACATAAAGATCAGGTTTGTTCCCTTACTCCCCCTCAGGTTACTGATTCTTTGAAGCATATGAGCACGAAACCATGGCTTAGGGCAGAAAACCCCTTTGACCATAATCCTCTCTTCCCCTTCACACCCTTCTCCTCCATCTTCCCCCAAAGAACCCCCCCCCCCCCCCCAAACCATAACCCTCCCCCAACTCTGAACCAACCGATCCCACAAAATCATTATTGGGACTAAACTCCACTAATCCAGAAAGTAGTAAATCCTCAGGAAAAAAAGGTTACTCTGTCTCTTTAAAATATCTCTTTTGAATTTGATGCAGTTACCTTCAAAGAAAAAAATATAATAGGTGAAGCTTACCAATGAACAAGAAAGATGTATCGATGAAAATGTAAAGTCAATCAATACCAACCCCCCCCCCTCCCCCCCCCCCCCCCCGCCACTCGAAGATTCCCTATTAGACATAATATCCCAAAATTTTCGTTAGAAAGAGCTTTAATTGCCACTGAAAATAAACTCAAGCTGAAAAAACAAAAAACCCCTAAAATATTTGCCTCCTCTCAAACCGACCTGGAACCTCTCTTATGCTCTGAAGAATCTTTACCTGTGTTGGAGAAGTTGGACACCTCTAGTCGGATTATCCTAATTATCTCTCAAAATTTGAATGGCTCCCCAACAGTTAGACAAAAATCATCAGTCACTATTGAAGATATAACTTGCCCTGATGAAATTCCTCAAAGCATTGACACTAAATTGTTAATCTCTTCAATCTTCTCAAATGAAACTCCTCTCTCAAACTCTTTCACTAGCCCAGAGGGGTCAAGAAACTGATCTACCATGAAAATCCTCTGCTGGAATTGCTAAGGGCTCTCAAAGCTCAAGGCAATTCGAGCTCTCATGGGGTTCCTTAGGGACTCCACCCCTGATATCCTTTTCCTCTCTGAAATAAAAACTCCTTCTTTCTCTAAGCTCTCTTCTATTCTCTCCTATACTCATCTTACTAATATGATCTTCTCCCCTCCTATTGGCTTTGCAGGTGGGCCTTTGTCTTGCCTGGAAAGTGTTCTGTGATGTCTATGTTCTTGTCCAAAATAACTTCTTCATTCATGTCTCCATCAATTCCTCTAACCCCTCTCTTACCACCTGGTTCTTTACTAGCATCTGCTGCCCCTGCTATTCCTCTGCAAAAACTCATTATAGGCTCACATTGCTACTATTGCCTCTCAGTTTAATGGCCCATGGCTTCTCATGGGGGACTTAAATGATATTTTATCTGATAGTGAACAACAAGGTGGACTCTCTCTGGCCTCTTCCTCTAGATTCTCCTTCATCTCTAACCTTCGATCCCTTGAGCTTGTTGACTTTGGATTCCATGGTAACCTCTTCACCTGGAATAACAAGAGAAAAGATTTTGCTAACATCCAAAAAAGACTAGATAGGGGAGTTGCAAATTCTGACTGGTGTTTGCTATTCCCCCTCTAGCATCTTACATCTCCCTGCTATCTCTTCTGACCATACTCTCCTCCTTCTCAATACCTCTATTGACCCTCTTAACCGCCCAAAAGCCTTTAAATTTGAAAGCATGTGGCTTAGAGATGACACATGTGAGGAGGCAGTCTATAGTGGATGGATGAAACCTGTCTCAGGCTCCCCTCCCCACAAACTTCACTCTAAAATTAGGAATGTGAGGAATTCCCTAAGAATCTAGAACAAGGATCACTTTGGAAACTGTTTTTCTAAAATTAAAGCTTGCAAAGCTGATATTCAATAAATTCAAGCTTATACTCGTGATGCCCCTAATCTTTCTATTGATGCCTCTTTGCAGATTGAGCTGGATGAGCTATACAAAAGGGAAGAAACTCTCTGGAGATGCAGAGTCAAGGACAAATGGCTCAAAGAAGGTGATGCTAACACTAGATACTTCCACTTAACCTCCATCATCCACCAAAGGTACAACAAAATACCCTCCCTCATAAACACTGCAGTTAACCATGTTTTTGAATGGGATGATATTGGGAACTGTTTTGTAACTTTCTACTCTGAGCTCTTCAAAACTGATTTAGATACAGGTTCATTTACCCCTAATTTTGATGATGATCTCAGAAACCTCATTCTCCCAGCCATATCTAACACATATAACATTGATATCTGTAATATCCCCTCCCACTCCCTTATCAAACAAACCCTCTTCTCTTTTGCCTCAAACAAAAGTCCAGGCCCTGATGGTATACCTCCCACCTTCTACAAACACTTATGGAAGATCACTGGAAACTCCCTTATCCAAGTTGTTCAACACTTTTTCCAAACCAACTTTCTCCTCAAATCCCTTAACCATACCTTTATTATTCTTATCCCAAAATCCAAAGATGCCAATAGAGTAGAGCACTTCAGACCTATCTCCCTTTGCGACATCTTCTACAAAGTCATTTCAAAGATTATTGCTCTCACGATCTAGCCCTTCATTGATGCCATTATCTACCCCTATCAATCAGCCTTCATTGAGGGAAGGAACATCTCTGATAACTCCATCATTTCTCATGAGATTATGCATTATATTCATAATAGAAAAGAAAATAAAGCATTTATGGCCATCAAGATTGACATTCAAAAAGCTTTTGATAAAGTTTAATGGCCTTGCTTTCTAAAATTCTTCACTGTCTTGGCTTTTGTGAGAGATTCATAGGTTGGATTATGCAGTGCATCTCCACAACCTCCTTCTCCTTCCTCCTCAATGGAGCCCATTTTGGTCACTTCAAACCAAGCAAAGGAACCAGACAGGGAGATCCCCTTTCCTTTTTGTTATTTACTCTGATCTCCTTTTTCGCATGCTTATCTCTAAAGAAATGAATGGATCTTTTAAAGGAATTAAAGTTGTTAGGACTGCTCCAGCTATTACCTTATTATTTTTTGTAGGGCAACTAAAAAAGATGCAAACACTGTTAGAAATACCCTTGATCTATATGGTCTCTGGTCCAGCCAAATTGCAAATAATGACAAGTCCATCACCCATTTCAGCAACAACTGCATTGGTCAAAGCAAGATTGAGATCCTGAACATTCTGGGGTTTAGAGAATGCTCTCATTCTGAGAAACATTTGGGTTTCTCCTTCTGCAAGCAGAAATCCAGAAAGGAGGCTTTCACCACCATTGTTGATATCCTTTTGCAAATTTATAATAATAAATAAATTGGGAACAATTTGGGCCGCACACAACATTGAACGTGGTGTCGCTGACCTTTACGCCGCGATGGGCGTAAGTTATTTTGTGATCTTCAACTATTAAATAATTATGTTGCACTTATATTTGAAAATCTATCATGAGGCATAGCTTACAATTCCATTAGTTTCTGGTATCCTTTATTTATGCAGCCAGAAGTGAAAGAGTACTACAGTAACACAACCCCCGCCATTTACCGTGGACACCACGTGTTCTTCATAGCTGCGAATGCTGCATTAACTCCAGAGGAGTTGGAAGTATACACATGCCACCACGAGGCGAAAGACATTGATTTCAAATATTAGTGACGACAAGGCTAATGCGGCGATAACTTCTTATTTATCTATGTAATCTTTTGTTGTGTTATGTAAGAGAAACATACCTCATAATTAGTACTGCTTCTACAATGGCTAAGGTTTTTTAACATGTTTAACAGACATCAGGTGCTAAAATTTTGTTTAGTGGTAGACCATTGATAGAAAGGTTTTAAGCACTTCGGCGTAGTATACCTAATCTAAGTAAATGACCATGTATGATTTCCAGCAATCCATCATTTTGAACACCTGGATGTTTCATGGATTATTAATGCGCGGATGATAGCCTTTTGAATGAATGTTATTTATTATAATCTCTTGCTTAACTTCATTATTGTTGCGCAATTACTCATTTCTTTTCTATCGTTTAACATGCTCTGTATGAAATTTAAAAACTATCAACTCTAAACAACCTTTTATAAGGTCTGTAACTGTGTCAAATAAACTAGTTTCAATACCTTGTAAATGTCTGATAGCTAACCATCATAGTTGAGACCAGTCACGACCATTAAATAGAGCTCCAAAATTCCTTGAAACATAATTCCAAAATTCTGTCAACTGCTATCTTTAATTCCAAAGCTCTGATTTCGGGTAAGCTAAGGCATGTAGTTAATTTGTGCAACCTAATAAGGTGGTTGTGTTTATTGTCACACCAACCTACCTCTCAACCACATTTATACATATAGTTACTTCTCATTTCTAACCTGAGATCTGTAAGTTTGTATTTTCCCACTGTATGAAGGAACGATTATGGAGATATATCAAAATAGTCTATTTGGGAAAATGAAACCATTGTGTAGTCAATCCTTTTACAGTAAATTAAGCTACCTTCAAAATAAGATTATCTACACTGAGTCTGAGGCTGGGGATATACACCACTGCTCTTAACCCAACAAAATGTTTGTGATGGATGTCACAAAATCTCTAATATTAATCTTATTGATAATTGCAGCTTTAATTGAGTACTTTCAAGACTTTCAGAAGTGTTAATGTAGTTGTGCAGCAATAAATTGACAAACCAACTTGCAAATATACTAGATTCCTCATTGCAACGCACTTACAATTGTTGACACACTGCTCCAGGTTACAGAAACATCAATAACAACAGGGAATATTTACAACTCCTCATAATGAACATGTGGACTGGGTAGTTTAGGGGAAATCAGGACACAACACAAATACACCCAACTACTATATAAGGGGGGCTCCTAAATCTCATACTCACAACCCATGCAACAAAAAACAAAACGTCAGATACAAGAAACGGCTCTTCCAAACCTACGCCCACAGTCACACTTCTTCTATACAGAATCCTGGAACTACACTATTGACTCGATGTCTATCGACTGCCTCGTAGAAGAAAAAGGTAAGGCTGATGTCCGTTTTAAGGCCAACATACACGACATGATTCGAGTGGCAGCTTCTAAGGTGAATGTTGTCTTCAATAAGAATTTCACCTTCTGCCAATGCTTGGCCATGTATCGCAAACTAGAACAACGCTACAACGTGTTTCAGTTCATAATTGGTTTGAGCTCGGTGTACTACGACGAGACTAACAATAGGGTCTATGCTTTCGAGGAATTCGTTTGGGACTACATTGTGCTGGTATAGTTAATATATCATTTTATACTTTCTTTATCTCCAATATCACACCTAAGTTAATCTAATGATAAAATTAATGACTCTAATAAACTGCATTTGTTTTTGTATATTTGCAGAAGTACAAGCTTGGTGAGGCTTACATGTTGGAGGGGGAGCCTCGGTGGAATGCTCTTGTGAAGTTGTTTGGTCCTCCCACTCCAGTTTCACCAGCTTCACCGTAATCAGCTCCACCACCAATCTTCGTTGACTTGACAAATGATACTGATAACAGCGCACCAAATGACGACGAGAGCTGATGGTATGACGTCAACTTAGCGCCAATAAGAAGGGGTGTGTTTTTCCACCCAAGGCGTTCGATATCACAACCCCCGCTTGACGTTGAGGTTTTCCCCAGGGAAACCTTTGATGTTAACTATTCTTCGGCAAACAGCGAGTTCTGGGCAGACTTGGTTGAGGTGGCGGATAACATGAGCCTCCTCCAGCTTTTGTTGTCGAAGAAACGCTGGTGCTCAGTATTGTAGACTCCAACGAGATTTGTACTCGTTGGGGCCAGCGCTCTTTGTTCCGCATTCCAGAAGATTATGCACGGAACGCTGCGGCCCGTGACAATGTTCCTGCCGCATTACCTCTTGTCACAAATGACTGTGGTAGCTCGCAAGGGTCATCTTGTTCGTTGAACAGTCCAAGCACCGACAAAGGAAATGGTCGCTTTTACATGGGAAAGGGAAAGGAGAAGCGTGGTTCTCATTACTGAAAGAAAGAAGGGAAGTGGTGATCTATAATTTTCAACGTGTTCGGCATTTAGGTTACTGTGTGTTTGTTGACTAGCAAGGTTGTTTTGTTGAAATGCATGGTTTGTACATAGTAGTACTTCAAGACAAACATTGTAGGGAAGCTACAAATATATACAGACTCTCTCTCTACTGATTCATGTTTACATTAGTTATCTACTTTTGTGAGGGTGCACTTGATAAGGCAGCTCTTGTAGGAGCAGCCCGGTAGGGGGATTGCAAATATATGTACTTCCTGCCCCTATTAATTAAAAGTTTCTTAAGTTAAGGTGTACTAGAGTGTCAAATTTTGAGAGAGGTCAATTTGCTGAAATCTAACTTGGACTGAATGGTTACTGTAGGGATAAGGGAAGCTACTAGAGTGTAACTAAAGCCTATTTTTCTTGTCTTGTGAACTCAGGCTTAACAGTTGTGGTGATGCAATATCGCTAGGCCTGTGAGATTGGGATATTCGGGGATATCGTCACTTAACTATTTTGTTCGGAACGCCACTCTCGAATATGAGGGAAAGGAGGCACAGTTATTTTATTAAAGACTTTTAGTGAATTACAAGGGGTCGTGTAATGAGATAGCAAGAGCTAGTGGAGCGTGTGATATATTCTAAGTACAATAGTGTTGCGATTTTGACAGAACTTGGACTGATCGTGTGTGGGTGTAGTTGTCGATTTTGCAGACTTATCTTCTGGTGTTGGAAATGTGGACTATTTATAGGGGCAACCTTGGGGTCTTTGGCCGACAGAAATTGGTCTTATCGCCTTAACTCTGGGTGGCTTCGTCGTCCAATGGTGCGGGGGTCTTCTGCGCCAATTGGGAGGTCGCATTCAGGTGACGACCAATGGCATCAGTTGACTGATGTTCGTCTGAGCGGGTATTGATGGCGTCTGCTCTAACGATCTTTCGAGGTGGTTCTGGACCAATGAAAGAGAGTTGTTCTGCCCCAATCATTTGTATGCACCGGTCAGAATTGTCGCTTTCTGCTTCAATGAATGAATCGGGCCAATGAGTCATGGTCTTCGGTTATAATGAGGGTGGTCGGGAGCTACATTGAATAGGGCGGTTGGCACATCTTTCGAGTCTGGTCGTATGCGCGGTTCCGTCTGGGTAGTTGGATGACTTTCTTGGTTGTTTGTTCAGAGCGGGACCCATGGGGTGATTCTTCGTAGTGGTATGGTTTTTAAGCTATCTCTTTAGCCCATGCATCATGGGGACTCTTGACTCTCCCTTGTATTTACTCACGTCCTTAATGTTTTAGTTTTGTCCTCCTTTCTCTTTGATATTTAGGCTAAATGCTGGACTTCACCTCTTGGGAATCTAAGCGGGGACTCAGCCGTTTGGGAAGCGTTCTACTCATCGGTCGGGGGGGTTCCGTGGTCTTTCCTTGTGGATACGCGAGGTTTAGACTGACTTTTGGTCGTGGAGGAAGATGTACCTGAGTCTCTAGTTCCGAGCAGTATTCCCATCTAGGGGCGTTGATCAGTCGGGATCCTGGGGTACTTTCTCCAAGTGTTTGGACCGAATACCCTCTTTAGGGGTGTTATCTAGTCGTGACCCCGGGGTACCTTCTCTCGATTCTGGATCGTATGCTCCTATCTGGTAATAGCTGGTCGTGACCTGGGCGTGTCTTTCTTCTAGACCGTTAGTCATTCTTGTAGGGTACCCTTTTTCTGCCCATGTCCGAGGGCGTGGCAGATTATGCAGCAACAGAAATCCCCCCCAGTTCTGAGTGTATTTCGTAGAAATCACTTGGAACTCATTAAATGAGCTTATGTGTTGTCGGGTTTTGCGATTGTGGTCCTGCATGTTCCACGTGGCGCTGAGTTGGCCACACATCCATGGCGTCATTTCATCAGGAATCCCCCCAATTCCGAGTGTATTTTGTAGAAATCACTTGGAACTCATTAAATGAGCTAATGTGATGTCAGGCGTTTTCTGCGATTGTGGTCCTGCATGTTCCACGTGGCGCTGAGTTGGCCATGCGTCCAGGGCGTCATTTGGGCTTCCTTGCCTATAAATTGAGGGCACTCGGCGTGTTTTATCTTCATTCATTCGAGCCTTCTTATTTTCCCTCTCTTTCTTTCTTCTTCTCTGGTCACAACGCAAACTTAGCCTATGTCACTACGACTGCTCTAGTTGCTTCTTCCTCACAAGTTGACATAGATCCTCATATAGCATTATTTGAGCGGCTTATGGCATTTTAACAAGCTTGGAATTAAAAGTTCACTCTTACAACTCTTGATTCAACTCAGCACTATGCTGCAACTACAACATCTGGTTACTATCATTCCTCCCATTTATTTGCTATACACAATGTTAGCACTGAATCTATCACTAACAATGATGATTATATCTCTTGAAAAGACGAGATAGGAGCCATAGATTATATGATATGTGACTTGCACTTGTTTATTGACCATCATGCACGTATTGATATTGTCATTCAATTACCAAATAAAAGTAGTACAAGATTCACTCATATTGGTACTATTTAATTGTTATCAGGTCTTTTGATCACAAGAGTTTTATCTGTTCCAAAGTTCAGTCATAACCTATTATCAATTACAAAATTGAATAACTCCACTAACCTCTCAGTGGTGTTTTTGTCTTTAGTGTGTTCGATGCAGGACAGAGCCTGAACAAGATGATTGGAACTGCTAAACTTTAGAACAATCTCTATGTGTTTCATACTCATGTCACCCATCACTCACATTGCAATATTGCAACTCACACTACTTCTTCTGTTATCTGGTATTCCAGATAGGCCATATTTCATCTAATAAATTGTCTATATCATTGTTATTCATGCTACTTGTTGTAATAAACTTAGTCCTTGTGATGTTTGTCATTTTGCTAAGCAGAAACGACTGTCTTTCCCTGAAAGAAACACTACATCCACTTGTATTTTTGAACTGGTTCATTGTGATGTTTTGGGCCCTTTTGGTGTTACTTCTTATGACGGATTCAGATTTTATCTAACAGTGGTAAATGATTAAAGTAGTCGCACATGGGTTTTCTTACTAAGACAAAAGTCTGATGTTGGTAACCATTTGTTAAATTTCTATATTGTGTTTTATACTCAGTTTGATGTTAAGATCAAATGCTTAAGAACAAACAACAACACTAAATTATTCCTCAAAGATTTCTATGCTAAGCATGGCATTATGCATTGTGTTGAGGCCCCTAAACATAATGTTATAGTTGAAAGGAAACACCAACATCTATTACAGGTTGCAAGAGCCTTAAGATTTCAACCCAATGCTCCATTAACATACTGGAGTAATTGTGTTGCAACCACTGCTTTCTTAATTAATAGATGGCCTGCAAAAGTTCTTCAAAATTGGTATCCTTATGAGGTATTGTTTGGTAAGCTTTCAGATTACTCTCTTTTGAAAACTTTTGGTTGACCCTCTTATGCTTCTACACTTCAATCACACATAAAGAAGCTTGACACAATAGTTATGAAATTTGTGTTCTTGGGCTATCCCAGAGGAACAAAGGGCTACTTGTTATTAAATCTCTAATAAAACCTTTATATCTAGACATGTTATTTTCTATGAAAACATTTTTTCCATTTAAGACTGGTGTGCATATTGATTTCAACTGTCATACTCCAGTAATAACAATTTGCAATGATAACTTCATTGCATTAGATTCCACTAACAGTTTGCATGCAGATATTATTCCTCAACCACCTAATGAGGATGATTTTGAGCATCAACAATTTGTTCTCTCACATGCACATTCCAGCAATGATCAAGAGCCTACCATAGCTCAGATCCCTGTCACTCATGTAGTTCTAAATCTCCCTACACAACTCACTCCTAACTTAACTTCCATTACACCAAGTTGGGCCATCTAGTGAGTCAGGTACATTTGTACCTTCTATCCATCCCCCTATAAAGTCTACTAGAAACACTACACAAACATCATATCTTGTGTGTGATTATGCATAACCAAAATCATTACACAAAGACAGCCACACTTATGTTGGTTAGGGTAAAAAGTACTCTATAGTAAAACATCTCGCCACTCATCAGCTTCACTCTTCTCACAAAGCCTTCATTGCATCCATCTCACTTCTCACTTAACCTAATAATTTCACTCAGGAAAGTAAAGCTATTGAATGAAGACTTTCTATGAAAAAAGAGTCAGAAGCTCTTGAGAAAACTCAAACATAGAAACTAACACATCCCCCTTCTAACCATAGTCTAGTAGGTTGTAAATGGGTGTATAAAATGAAATATAAATCACATGGATTAGTGTATAGGTAAAAAAGCTAGGCTAGTAGCCGAGGGTTACACATGGGAGGAAATGTTAGATTATTTCGATACCTTCTGCCCTGTAGCAAAGCTTACCACTGTTAGAACTATTCTTGCATTAGCTACCTCTTACAATTGACACCTTCATCAACTGGATGTTAACAATCCATTCATTTATGGTGATTTAAATGAAAAAGTATACATGAAACCACCCCTATATATATATATATATATATATATATATATTAAGCGGTGACAACAAAGTACGTCTCCTTAAGAAAAGCTTGTATGGGTTAAAACAAACATCTAGACAATGATTTCATAAACTGACCTCCCATTTACTTGACTATAGTTTTACACAGGTTGTATGTGATTCATCTCTTTTGTTAAATAGGGTAATTTAATAATAGGTAGTATTTATATAACGAGGTGATATTACAAGTGCGGTACAATGGTTTTATCACAAAATATGTCTCCTATCACTAGTTATAGGATGACTTTAGTCCGAAACACCAGATGCTCGAGGTAGAAGTTCGACTAGGTAACTCTGAGGATGTCAAAGATGACGTCGGAGGTCACGTCGAAGATCAGGTCGGAATGATGTCGAAGATCACTTCGGGGTTATGTCAGGAATAATATCGGATATACGTCGAAGGAGATGCATAAGGTAACGTCGAATCAAGCATTGAGCATAACGTCGAAGTAAATATTGAAGGTGATATCGGATATGCGTATTCGATATCAGCAGATAGATTTGGGTAATAATTATATCTTATTCTCGGTATGCGGAATGCGGTATTTATAGATTCTGATATGTACCATATCGAAGGCCAACTTCGATGTGCACGTCAGGGATTCTCCCCGATATAGCCAAACGTGGGTCTGGATCATGGGTCAGCCCAGCACGGGAAATATCCATATTATGTAGTCCCCTAGTTCAAAAATTATTATTTTGCATAAATGATTTATGAACTCTACTCGTATATTTTCCTCTTCCTCTGGGGTACCCATAACTCCCCCAAAGTTTTCGACTAATTCGAATGGGAATTGGTTAGGAGAAGTAGATGTTTCGATACTCCCCCATTTTCCGAAGCAATTTATGGGGCAATAAGTTAGAAACTTGTCCATATCGGGTCTACATCTAATATGAAATTCGAGATACCCCCGACATCGGTGTATTCATTGCTCCATATAGCCCAGTAATGTGTGGTTATATAAATCGATCCCCTGTCTTTGTCAGCATTCGATTATTTATTCTAAAATCTTGTCCTTTTGCGAACCAATATCGAAGTTAATATCGAGTGTTCTTCGATATATATTTTTCGGGGCTCGTTTTTTACAGTAATTATGTTGGGGCTCATTTTTGACATATTCTTCGATATATATTTTTTTATATGTTTGTATCATTATTCGATCTTGTTTTTGATCGGTTTTTCGATGTCTTTTCGACATGCTTCTGATATAAATTCGATCTACTGTTAACTTATAATATGCTTTTGTATATATATATATATATATATATATATATATATATATAGTTGCTGACCTTGCTTTCTTGCATGCTTTTAGGGATAAAAAGATGGTTCGAGTGAAGAATCTACCTCATAGGAAGCATGTCGTGTCTCCACGGCCATTTGTGTTGGTGTCTCCGCGACCATATGTATCGGTGGCTCCTAAAGGAAAAACTTTGGGCTTGATTCCTCCACCTAATAGGGTGAACGTGACTGATGACCTTCCCGCCAATGCCATGTTGGATGACGGCATTATGCGGGTTCCTGGTATTGCTGCGGAGGTTAGGCTTCCTCGTGTTCACCTTTATGAGCGAAACTCTCAATTTCCAAGACCCTTCCTAGTGATTCAACCAACCCATGAGGGTAATAACATTGTTGTTGGGACTCGTTCAAACTTGAAGAAGGTTTGGCGTTGGAGAATGATAGATTGCAAGATGTGAAAGCAGAGCTCGACCTACAATGTCGGCTTGCTGTTAATCCCCCGAAAGTTGTTGTAGCACCTCTGCCACCTAGAGCACCTTCTAACTATCGGCATCCAAGTGGTAAAGCTCGCTTCGAGAAGGAAACCTGCTGACGAGATGTCGGTAAGGGTTCCCAAGCCAGTAATATAGATGATATAATTTTGCCTCTGAGCCGGTTGCGCCGTGCATCTACCTTTCCAAGTGCTAGAGATACGGGAGAGCTTGAACTATGAGAGTTTGTGCCTTCGCCCAATAGGGCTAGCAAAAATTCTAAAGGTCGCGGGCCCTCTTAGAGTGTGACAACTGCCCCCTCCCTCCTGCTACCGCTGCTGCAGCGCCTCGTGTGTCTCGTACATGTCGTTGTGGATCGTCACAAAGGCATAAGGATGTTGTTACTTCTGATAGCAGAGAAAATTATAATTTCATTCACGGTCCTTCTTCTGATTGGCTAGTCATGAGGGTGGGCGGTGAGATTTGCATGAATATGATGCCATCCAGAGCATGAATAGCCTTTTTCCGAATCTTGGTCCTGATGTGCTTACCCAGAATTTGGGGCCTGCGTTAGCGCCTAAGATGTGCGTAATGCTTTTTTATGTGGTAATATCTTCTATTTTAAGAATCATTGTTCATGTATTGATCGATTTGTGTGTAATATCTGACTTGTCGTAACTGTATCAGTTTGGCCACATGCTCCATGCTCTCTGCAATGATTATATGTTGTTTGTCGAAGTTCAATTTGGTTATGATGCAAGAGACAATGAATTACGGGCGATGATTTCTCAAAGAAATGTCTCTCGAGATAGAGCTAACGTACAAGCGCGTGCGGTCGAGGTTCGCGCGAGGAAAGCTTATGATAAGGCTTGGAGAGTGCAGGTCAAAAAAAAAGTTAGCAAAGGAGCTAAAAGAAGCGAGAGTTGAGGCCCAACGGCTTTGTCTGGAAAATGTGCTTTTGGAGCGGGAGTGCGACTCTTATAGGGATTCCGTAGTGTCTCTTGAGATTCAGAATGCCAAGTTGACAGACATGTTCGAGGGTGGTGGTATAGGGGTGGCCCCTTCTGACCTGGTGGAAAGCACTGTCGCATTTGAGGAAGAAAACATCGAGATAGTCCCCTCAGACCCGATGGAAAGGAACCTCTTAGATGAATATGTAGCTCATGGCTTCTCTCTAAACTCAGATGGTAGCCATGATATTTCAATGGAAGTAGATACTCCTGAAACTAGTGGTGATGACATTGCTGCTTCCCGATTTCCTATTGTGTGGGTTGCGGATGACGCATACCCCCAATTATGTTATAGGGTGCCTCTTGCTTTACGGTACGCGTCTCCCAACGAGGATCCTGAAAGTGACAGTCCCAAGTGGTATATGTATCCAGGTGTGTTGTCCTTTAGGGAAATGGATGAGCTTGCCATAGACATTGGTGATGAGCCGTAGAAGTTCCGCGTGATTGCGTCGGAAATGGATTTGTCCCTTATTCCTCCCATTAGCAGGAATGAAATTCGTAGTGAGCTATACACTGATTTTGTAGATGACTTCTTTCGTAGTTTCGATATTTTACTTGTGTTTCCCAGTTTTGGTTAGAGTAATGGTAGAGGTGATCTACGTGGATTGCGCTTAGTGGAGTTTCCTTTTGTATTTGTCCACGTTCTTTGAATGTATTCGCATTGTGGGGCTATTGACCATTGTCCTTTGTCATGCATTTTTCTTTAGCTTTCACATATTCTCTTTGATGTATTTGTAACATCGTTATCGTGGAGGCATGTGGACCCTCACAATCTCATGCGATATATGTCGTCAGCGGCACGTGTGCTTTTTCCGCATTCCTTGTCATGGAGGGATATAAACAGTCGCCTTTTCAAGCGATATGTCATGAAGGCAATACCTCGGTGCTGTTTGTCAGCATCTTTTTTGGACAGTCGCCTTTTCATGCGATATGTCGTGAGGGCGATACCTCTCTGCTGTTTGTCAGCATCTTTTATGGACAGTCGCCTTTTCAAGCGATATGTCCTGAGGGCGATACCTCTGTGCTGTTTGTTAGAATCTTCTATGGAGAGTCGCCTTTTCAAGCGATATATCCTAAGGGCATACCTCTATGCTATTTGTCAGCATCTTCTGTCGCGTGGGCATACGGGTAGTAGTCCTGTTCCTGCAAGTACCAAAATAATATTAATATAATATCGGTGTTGAGCCGTAAAGGTGGCTGCCTATGTATCCCATATAGGGAATCAAGCTTTGCATAGTTCTAATTACAATATGTGAGAAATTAACTATAAAAATCGCACTGATGTTGCACGTTCCATGGTCGAGATAATGGGTCCCCATGCATGTCTTCTAGATAATAATATCCCTTAAAGCTCGTGCGAGTAACCCTGTAAGGTCCATCCCAATTAGCCTGGAGTTTTCCCACGTTCTTGTTAGCTCTTACGCTTTTTAAGACTTGAAAGTTCCGAAGATGGACCCGTTTATCAAAGGTGCAGGCCATAGCTGCCTTGAAAGCTACAGTGCGTTGGTAAGAATGTTCTCTGGTAGATCAAATCATATCCAGATCCATCTGGTGCAAGCGCGATGAGTGTTCATGGTCGTACTCCATAATGCGATAGGTCGGCATGCCTATCTCCACCGGTACTACTACCTCAGAGCCGTATACTAAAGTGTATGGTGCTTCTCCCGTTGAGGTTCGTGGTGTAGTACGATAAGCCCATAGAATGCTTGGGAGTTCCTTTGCCCAGCTCATCCCTATGGCATGGAGACGGCGTTCTAGATATTCCTTTAAAGTCTTGTTGGTGGACTCAACCTGCCCGTTGGCTTGTGGGTGAGCCACTGTCGTGAAGTGTTGTGAAATTTTCAATTCCTTGCACCATGAAACCATCTCCTTGCCACGAAACTGAGTTCTATTATCTGAGATGAGGACTCGTGGCAGAACAAAGCGACATATAATGTTCTTCCTACAAAGTCTATCATGTTATTCTCAGTTATGTGGGCCAGTGTTTCCGCCTCTACCCATTTGGTGAAATTTTCCAATGCAACCAAGAGAATTTTTTTCAGTCCCTTGGCGACGGGGAGAGGTCCCACAATGTCAATCCCCCACTGATCGAAAGAGCAAGTAATTTCTAAAGGCTGCATTAGAACCACTGGCATATGGATCAGTCTCGCATGGTATTGGCAATTTTCACAAGTTCGACAATATTGTGTTGCATCCTTTCTCAGAGTTGGGCAAAAATACCCTACCGCAGAATCCTCTGCGCGAGAGCTCTCCCGCCAGAATAGTTCTCGCAGCTTCCAGCGTGTATTTCCCTCATGATGTACTTTGCATCCACTGGGGATATACATCTCAACAAAGGACCCTCTAAGGACCGCTTGTAAAGCTCTCCTTGATAGATAGTGAACCTATAAGCATTGTACTTGAGGCATCGTCTTGCGTTTGCATCCTCTGGGAGTGTCCCATTCTAGAGGTACTGGAATATCTCGTCCTTCCAGCAAGGAGTGTCTGCAATAGGAAAAATAAATTCTACATCAGCCCACACCTTACTAGCTTTTGTAAAACCTATTGTTGGCCATGAAGTGGCCAGTAAGGTGACGCGCCTCTCGACAAAGTTGTCTGATGAGCTTGCAAATTTTGACAACGCGCCTGCTTTGGTATTCTCAGATCTGGGGATCTGGGTAAAACTGAATGTGGTGAATTTAGAAGCTAGCGCCTTCAATTTTGCCAAGTACAAGACCACTGTCTCCTATTTTGCTTCAAATAATCCTAAGAAATCGTTTGCCACCAGTTGGGAATCCGTGAAGACTTCTAAGTGGTCTGAACATAGAGTCTTGCCATCCTTACACCAGCGAGAACCGCCTCATACTCCGCCTCATTGTTTGTTATTGGAAAGTTCAAGCTTATAGAGAAATCGAACTCCCTTCGGTCTGGTGATATCAAATGGATTCTCGCTCCGCCGCCATTGGCGGTCGAGGATCCGTCCACGTGGAGCAGCCATGCTGAGTACTGGGTACTGGGCCCCGGGTCCTGTGTTATGGTAAAAATGTGGTTGCATGAGTAGTCCATGTTGTTTCCTATTGTTTCAGCCATTAAATCTGCCAAGACTTGAGTTTGATGGCAGTTCGGGGGAGATATTCTATCCCAAATTCGCTTAATTCTATTGCTCATTTCACCAGTCACCCAGAAGTTTCTGGACTTGCCATGATATGACGAAGTGCTTTATCTGTGATAACCATTATGGAGTGTGACGGAAAATATGCTTCAACTTTTGTGTCGTCATTACAATTACGAGGGCAAATAGCTCAATATGTTAGTAATTCATTTCCGCACCGTGAAGCACACGACTAACATAATGAATGGGCAATTGCTTGTCAGCTACGTCTTTGACCAGAATCGTGCTGATGGCATTGGTCGAGAGAGCAAGGTATAGGTAAAGCATTTCTCCTGGGTCGGGCTTTGCCAACAACGGTGGAGCCATCAGATACTTCTTTAGTTGTTGGAATGCCACCTCACAATCACCCGTCCATTGAAAGTCCGTTTAACACCTTGAAAAAAAGAAGCCTCGTCTCCGATGATGTTGTAATAAATCGTCCCATTGCAGTTATGCGTCCCACCAAGCAGTGTACATGTATCGATCGTGGTGAGGGCAAACTCATCACTGCCTGAATCTTATCGGGATTAGCCTCGATCCCTCTCTCATTCACCATATAACCCAAAAACTTTCCTGCAGGAACGCTAAGTGTGCATTTCTTAGAGTTAAGTTTCATTCCATAGTTTCTCATTATGCCAAAAGATTGCTCCAAGTGCTTCACATGATCCTGAGCCTTCGGACTTTTGATTAGCATATCGTCTACGTAAACATCCATGGACTTCCCAATTAGATCAGAGAACATTTTAGCGACCAACCTCTGGAACGCAACGCCCTCATTTCTCAATTCGAAAGGCATTACATGGTAGTACTATACACTGGTATCTGTAACAAAAGCCGTTTTAGGTTGATCTTCTGTTGCCATGAAAATATGATGGAATTCTCTCTTTGCATCCACGAAACTGAACAAAGCACATTCTGCCATCGAGTCCACGAGGAGGTCTATTCTCGACAAGGGAAAAAGATCTCGCGGACAGTGCTTGTGTAAATCGGTATAATCCACACATATTCTCCATTCTGCCACTTTCTTCAGGACCAACACTATGTTACTAAGACATTCTGAGTAGCGTATCTCGTAGATATGACATGCCTTGAGCTTCTCAATCACTTCTTTCTCTGATGCCTCATTCTTCTCCTTACTGAAGTTTCTCTTCTTTTGCCTTACTGGTTTAGCTCGAGGGTCGACATTCAGTTTATGCACAATGATTTTTGGGTCGATCCCTTTTAGATCCGAGTTAGACGACGTGAATACATTAGTGTTCTTCCTCAAACATTCCACCAATGCAGTCCTTATGTCGGGTGACATCGCAACTCCAATCTGCAAGGTGCGCTCTGGCCGCTCGGAGTCGATATTGACAGTAATGAAATCTCCAACGGGTTCCATTTTGGCTCATTCTGAAACCGTATGATTGCTCTCTCTTTTGAAAATCTTGTCGGGCGGCTCGGCCTCTAACTTCTTCTTGCCTACCACCATTTTTCTCTTCTTCTTATGCCCTATCTCCTTTGCACTCTGCGATCTCTTCATCTTTTGGTTACCATGTGACTCTCTGATCTCGAGAATTAGTGTTCCTACAGACAACGCCACTAATTTGAAAATAGATTGTATTTATATAACGAGGAGATATTACAAGTGCGGTACAACAATTATATCACAAACTATGTCTCATATCACTAGTTATAGGATGACTTGAGTCCAGAACATAAGATGCTCGAGGTAGAAGTTTGACTAGGTAACTCCGATGATGTCGAAGATGACATCGGAGGTCACGTCGAAGATCAGGTCGGGATGATGTCGGAGATCACGTAGGTAGGGCTGTGCAAAAAGAATCGGATCGATCGAATCGGGTGAAAATCGATCGAATGATCCGATCCGAGGATCGGATCAAATATTTGATCCGACTTTTGATTTTTGCCTTAGGATCGAACCCACATTTGATTCGATCCTCGATTTTAGAGGCTGAGAATCGGATCGGATCGAATACTCATCTTATTTTTTAAAAATAAATAAATATATAATAGTATATATAATATTATAATTTTATCTATAAAGCTAAGCCTATTAATGCTACTAAAATATTTCTATATATAATGTTAATATTATATTTTTATATATACACATATCTAACATCTTTTTCTTGGTCCATTTGAAGGCCACGTTTCTGTCTTTGAGAAACATATACAGTTGTAAATTTGTAACACATTTCTCTCACCATATGAAAGTGAATTTTGTAATTCAGTAACTCTGTTTGAATATTGTGGTTGGTCCCATTGATATTAAATTAAATAAGAAAAAAATAGAAAAAAGGATCGAAATCGAATCGAATCGGATCGAAATCGAATGATTTTGGATCGAATCGGATCGTTTTAAATTGATTCGATTTCGATCCTCATTTCTCCAGGATCGAAATCGACTTTCAGCCTCGATTCGATCCGATTCGATCCGATCCGATCCAAATGCACACCCTTACACGTAGGGGTTATGTCGAGAATGATATCGGATATATGTTAGAGGAGATGTATACGATAACCTCGAATCAAGCACAGAGCGGAACGTCGAAGTAAATATCGGTATGCGGGACGCAGTATTTATAGATTCTGCTCTGTACCATATCGAAGACCAACTTCAATGTGCATGTCGGGGATTCTCCTCGATATAGCCAAATGTAGGCCTGGCCCATGGACTGGCCCTGCACGGGAAATATCCATATCAAAAGGGTAATATAAAAATTTCTATTCGTATGTGTATATGTATATGATGTTATTGTAGCAGGTGATGACATTAAACAAATAAAAGTAGGCAAGGTACATTTGGATCAGATATTCACCATCAAAAACCTTGGCAAGCTTAAGTATATTCTAGGCATTGAGGTTGCAAGAAGCAAAGCTGGTGTAACTATTTGCCAAAGAATGTATGCTCTAGTTATCCTCACAGATTCAGGGTATTTGGGTTGTAGCCTGCAAACCTAGTTCAATACATATGGATCCCTCAGCCAGACTTAAAAGCAAGGATTCTGTTCCATTATATGATCATACCATGTATAGAAGCTTGGTTGGTAAGTTGTTGTATTTGACAATAATAAGGCCTAATTTGAACTACAACATACAATACCTCACTCAGTTCATGTTAGCTCCCACTACTTCTCACTTAGCACCTGCCCATGAAGTCCTCATATATCTCGAGTCATGTCCAAGTAAGTGTCTGTTTTACTCTTCAAAATCTGAGGCTCACTTAAAAGGTTTCGGTGACAGTGATTAGGCATCTGATCTTTAGACAATGAGGAGTATTATTGGCAATGTTGTCTACCTTGGTGAATCACTTATCTTCTGAAAGGCCAAGAAGCAACCAAGTTTGAGTAGATCGTCCATTGAAGCTGAATACAGAGCCCATGCAACAACTACCTGTGAAATGGTTTGGTTGCATCAACACCTTACATTTGCAAGTTCAACAAAATAAAGTGTCACTTCTATTCGCAGACAACAAAGGAGCATATTGCATAGCGAACATTCATGTTCACTTTGAAAAGGACAAAAAAATCCTGATCGACTTGCCATTTTGTAAGGATGAAAGTTCAAAATGTATTTTTGAAGATTTCAATATCTCTAACCTTCAACAATCAAGTGGTTGATGTTCTCACCAAGCAATTGTCCTCATGCCCTTTCAATCAAATGGCTTTCAATCAAATGTTTGGTTTTAATCTTAGAAATTGTATACAAGTGCTTGCTTTTCAGTCTTATTTTGAAGATTTAGATTCATCGTGTTCATCTTAAATTAGTGCAAATACTTATGTGCGTGCTAAGTAGAATAATAAAATAGTATTGCATTCAAAAGCAATTTGCAAAGAATTTATCTTTCTTTATTTGATTTTGAGTATCTATATATTTGACAAGGCTACTTGTTTGATAATAGAATACATCTTTGGATGGTGGGGGTCTGTTATTATGTTCATGAAAAACTGAAAATGGTTAATGTATTTGAAAGGGAAGATCAAAATTTCTACCTAAGAGATTTAGTCGAGATTGGTAGAGTTGTGTGTAGATTGATAGAGAAATATAGGTTGATGTTATCAATGATTGTGCTTGAAGTGGATCAAGGCATCAAAGAAACATGCATTTTTTTTACCTGTCACTTTTGGATTAGGTTAGTGATCATGAATGTATTGGGGGTTAATGTTTCTCAATTAGATTGTGGTTCTACTTCACTTTGAAGGAAGTATGTCTTATAATTCCTTTCTTCACTAAAATTTTGCTTATCAAAAGCCAAGAAAACAATATTTAATGTTATCACTTAGAAGAAGATGAATGTGTTCTGACCAAAGTTGTCTCAAGTTAGTTTTCACCTTAACCATTGAGATGTCCCTCCAAAAGCATGTTATTCTAGATTTTTAACGATCAACTGAGTTTCACATAGCTTAGCAAAACAACATTTAAGTATCGCATAAGTTTCCATGATATATAGTTTCTGATGGTGGCACATTTTACAAGTCATAAACATATAACTAGTATAAATTTATTAGTCTTTATTGAAATTGTGATACAACATCATGTTACTTTAAGTTGGGCTGATTGTGGCCAATAATATTTGTACATTAATTGTAGGGATAAAAGCATCAAGCCCCCTGAACTATACACGTTTTTGCGACTTACCCCCTAAACTAATTTAATAAGCGTTTTGCCCCTTGAACTATGCTCATCTGCTCGATTCGCCCTTCGTCGGATTCCACCGAATATTCCTCAGAATATTCTATTCTCGTGTGACTCACGTGAGGGTTAGAATGGCATTTTGGGGTACATATTTTGGAGTGCAAAGTTCATGGAAATTCCCCCATAAATTATGTTTTTAAGTGCGGTTTGCCCCTTAAACTATTGTAAAGTACTTCCTAAACTATTGTTGTGCAATTTGCCCCCTGAACCGTATTTTGGACAGCATTTTGGTAAGAAAAATATTATTTTTGACCAAAATGTTGTCCAAAATACGGTTCAAGGGCGGTCGGAACTAAGAGAGCGAGAGAGAAAGTTTGGTGTGGGAAATGAGGAAGAGGAGGGAGGTATTTGTAAAAATACCTCCCTCATTCCCGACCGCACTGCGATCGGGACTGCTCGGCCCAGCTGGGCCGAGTGTAGGGTAACGCCCTTTTGCGGGAGTTTTTTCCGCCAAAGGGTTCCGACCGAGATCCGGTCGAGAATAATATTCCCGACCGGATCTCGGTTGGGAATAAAATTTCTCAACGGAATCCGGTCAGAAAATTTTATACTTAGGTTTCCGACCGGATCTCGGTCAAAAATTGCATTTCCGACCGGATTCCGATTGGAAGCGGTCAGAAATTTTCCCGACTGAATTTCGGTCAGAATTTTTCGGTCGGGAAAACCTGCCAATTCTTGTAGTGTAAACTTGTTGACCTTGAGTTTAAATTATTGTATGTAACATAGAGCTTATCAGAGTATGAAGAAGTGCATCAAACCATGTTAGTTGGTAAGTGGGCTTTTGTTAATTGATATATGGTCTATCAATTAATGAAGTTAATTCATGATAGTGCATTTTGTGTTTCATTCTCACTGACTGTTTGTTTTAGTTGATTCAAGTTAATCTTCCTCCTATTTTTACAATTCGTGCATGTCTTTTTTTTTCATTTCTCTAGTAATTAATTTCTTATTGATCTTGGTAATAATTCATTAGTAATTTGTTTCAGCCAAATATCATTGTTAGAATGTGGAGTTTTATTATGCTTTGTTTGGAACAAATGTACATAAATTGTACGAGAGTTTTCGTATAAAAGAGGTCAATATTTTAATAAGTTCACATGCAAGAGGTTGATCTGATACAAAAGTTCTTAAGCACTAGGAATTTAATTTCATATGCTGGAGGTTTCAGTTTCACAGGCTAGGAGAAAAGGGTGTAGGAGAAGATTGAAGCTATTTATGTAGTAAATGTTGGCGGTGGAGATAAGATCCATGTAGTGGGACCACCAATATAATTTATTGGTGGGTGCAATATTTGAATTGGGAGGAAACAGATGGATCAGTTCAAAGCATTATAGTTCAGATTTATTTTTTGAACTTCCTAATTATACCATGTAGTATGTTATATACTTGTGGGGTGTAGGTTAGGAGTGGTATAAGTGAAAAGGCTATGTGGGGGGTCGTTGGGATGAGTGAAAATTATGTAGTTGTACAAATTTTTTACATAGTGGGTTTTGCTTGGTTCCACGTGGTTTTTCTCCGGTTTTAGAGTTTTTACGTTAAATTCTTGTGTTGTTACTATCGTCAATATTTTATTCGTGTTACTTTGTTGTTACCTCATGGGAAATCCTGGAGCAGTATTTGAGGCGGTTCAAATACCCAACCGTGGTATCAGAGCCCCGGTTCAGCTGGAGGTGGAGCTTTTTGCTAGGGTGGAGTTGTGGTGTGGTGTACTGTGAATATGTACTGTAAAAGGCGGTTCTGTCAAAGGTAATTGGTTATTAAGCGGGACCGTTGTGATTCCATCAATTACCTGGGAACCTTGAAATCCTATCATGAAAGACGAGCCATCTTTTTCTGGGGGTTTACTGTGTACTATTCTGATCTACTGGAAATTCACCAACTCGTCAGTGCAATGTCAGAAAGCAAGGGTACGAATATTGTGAAGTTTAACGTGAGGTATGTTGGTGGGAAAATCAATTGTGACTTGTGGCGTATTCAAGCCGGGGAGAGGTTGATTTGGTCAGGGTTACGCAAGGTGGAGTTATCACTATATGTAGCGATGTTACTAACACGGCGGATACAGTTGCTAGTGGAATGGTGTGGACACTTGATCCACGAAAAAGAAAATTATTTGGGACGACGAGTTGATGCGGCGAGTGGCTCTAAGTCAAACACTGGCGAGACTAACATTGTCGACTTGAGTGACGAGTTATAAGTGGCGGATACATTCTGATGACAGGAGACTGCGAGGTTGCCATGATATGGGATGTTGATGTTAGTGGGTCCCATTTTACACACTGGCATTGTTTTGGGCGTTAATGCAAGGTGTGTTATTCATGTCGGCGGGTTGATGACGTCTGAAGGATCCCAGATGGGAAGTTGCCACCATATTATCAGCAGGATTATGTTCGACTTGAGCCAAAAAGAAATTTTACAGAATTGGTTTTTTCTGAGTGGTTATGCTTTATGATGGAGCATGGTACTTCTGAGATGAAGTATGACTATGTTCCAGTGGTAGCGAAATCTATGAAAGATCTTATGAGGCGGAGTGTGTGTGCGATCGTGCAGGGCCAGAGTGAAGATGATTTTGAAGATCTAATTAGTCACTAATCAAATCTTCAAGGTAGATAGTGTTGGCGGTGGAGACAAGCTCCATGTAGTGGGACCACCAATATAATTTATTGGTGGGTGAACTATTTGAACTGTGAGGAAACAAATGGATCCATTTGCTCAATTTTTGGCAACGTGTTTATGGGTTGTGAAAATAGCCTATAAATTGCAGGTTGTGTGATCAGTTCAAAGCATCCTAGTTCAGAGTTATTTTCTGAACTCACAATGTAGTATGTTATATACTTGTTGGGTGTAGGTTAGGGAGTGGTATAAGTAAAAAGGCTCTGTGGGGGGTCGTTGGGATGAGTGAAAATTATGAAGTTGTACAAATTTTCTACATAGTGGATTTTGCTCGGTTCCCCGTGGTTTTTCTCCGGTTTTGGAGTTTCCATGTTAAATTCTTGTGTTGTTACTATCGTCAATGTTTTATTCGTATTTCTTCGTATTTGCCTCATGGGCAATCCTGGAGGTGGTATTTGAGGCGGTTCAAATACCAACAGTAAATGATATTTGTTTGGCATATTGATGTAAAATTGAAGATCATAAGTACTTTTTCAGTTGACGAATAAAAGTCTTATGAAAGTTATATAAAATCTCAATTTTTCTTTTCGCTTATTCTTGAGATCTATTGTTTAATTTTATCATTTGTATGTGATTGTATTATATTTTTATAGTATAGCAATAAGAGTTCAGCCTAAAAATATGCAAAAAATGTGAAAAGCAGTATTACAATATTGGGGTGTTTGCAAAAGTTTATGAAAGCTCCTTCTTCATAGCTTCTACTTAAAGCTACTTAAAGTTGTGTTTGACTTAAAGCTATGAGTGTTTACAAATCCTTCTTTAAAAGTAACTTAAAGCAGACAAAGTTAATTTGTGGTGTTTGCAATAACTAGATAGAAGCAACTTTTGAACCTTGATTAAAATACAATAATATTTAATTATTCTTATTTAAATTATAGATATGGAAATATTAATCGTTCACTCACATTTGCACAATCATGAGGTGGATACTTATATATTAAATATTAAAGTAATTTAAATTTTAATATAGTGTGATCAATATATATATTTATTACATTACAATATACAAGTTATTTGTTATAATTACATCGTGCATATATCTTCTAAAAATAATAACTATATGTAAAAGATGTTAATATAATAATGGCATGCATGTTGTGGTTAAGTAAAACTAAAAAAAAAAAATCTTTTTTTATAATTATCTTTTGACTCTAAAAATATAAAATTATTGAAAAGAAGATCGCGTTAATAAGGAAACAGAGAAATCATGGGATTTATTTGAGGGTCAAATTGGATATTTGGAGATATTTAAGAGATTAATAAGTTTAAATAAGATATTCACCAAGATTTGAGGAAAAGCTCCTTATAGAAGCATCTCATGAGTCATGACATGCTTATAAGCTTCTTTTTTTTTTTTTTTTTGCTTTTTTTAAGAGAAGGAGAAGCAAAAGCAGCAATTACAAACACTCATTACATACTTTTCAGAGACTTAAAGCCCATAAGTAGCTTTTAAAAGCTCTTGCAAACACCTCATAAATAATCATTGCAAAATTTGTTGGTAATTTTTCAACAAATTTCCAACCTTGCTTTTGTCGAAAAATTAAAATATATCAGCCAATTTTCATATTCTTAGCAACGAATTTTTTAACTTTTGCCAATGACAAAAGCCGTTACAAAAATATACCAACGGAATTAGGAATCCTATTTTGGTCTTATTTCGTCAAGGTAACAGAACACTGTAAAATAATACAATTGGAATACAAATAACCAAAATAATGCTAATCAAATATAATGAACGGACTAACTTGGTCCGGAACACCTATTGTCTATTACAAGTATTGAATTGCTTTAGATATCCTAATAGGACAAATTAACGTGCAGATTGAATTGGGGGACGTTTGATGTGTGCATCGAACAGGACTGGTTCGATGCTGATGTAGATCAAATTTGATTGGTTAGATGCGGTTGTATCGAATTTCAGTGATTCGATGTTGTTGTAACTCGAATGAGAACTGGTTCGATCTTGATTTGGATCAGTGAGGCCAGTGTCGAATACAGTGTAGTATCGAACAATAAAGTGACTCGAATCGGGGCGTTTGTTGTGGTAGTGATTGGTATGTTTAGAGATAAACTGTCTTGGAAGATCAAGGGGCGGAGTATTTATAGACCCCGTCATGTGGGGCCCTCCAAACGCAGGAAAGCCAACATCGAACAGGTGTGGTTCGATGTGGAACCCGCATCGAACCTCTTCCGTTCGATGCTCTCGCAATAATTGGGCTTGTAGCTGGGCCGGCCCAAATTTGAATTTGGGTCTACCTTAAATTATTCCCATCAAATCCGTTGATGAGTTTAGCTACGAAGCTTTCACCAACGTTTTAAGAAACGAAAGATTCCGTGAGTAAAGATGATTACCGACGGAAATTGCCGTCATGTTTGTTTTTTAGTGAGACAATTAACCAACTACAGTAGTTTCCATGAGAGGGGGGGAGGCGTTATGCAATATTTCCCTTCAAGATCATGGTCAGAATGTCGACATTTCCATTATTACTTTAAGCAAGTTGTACAAGTTGAATTCTGGACCAGCTGAATTCTGGACCAGCTTTCTTTTGGGTTTTTCAATATCCATGATTTGCTTATGATTGACATCTGTCCTAAGCATGAAATTAAGGTACTGTTTTTTAGTCTCAACATATTGATTATTGATTCTCCCTTACACTGGAACCAGTTATTATGTCCACACTAAGAAAGATTCTTATTGGTTAATGGAAGTATGTTCACGTGGTTTAGCCAATGAAGTCTCATCTTTACAGACAATTAGCAATACTTTAATGATTGTTTGAGCAGATCGAGCTCAACTAGTGTCATTAATCAAGATTATCGTTGGGTTCGGCCCACACTTCGGAAAGTAAACAAGTATATCAACAACTTAATTAATTAAGCAAGAAAACAAGTACTTTTATTCTAAATTAAAGTAAAATTTAATTCAGTGGACATGCAACTTTTACCCTACTCTCACCCTTTGTCATCATGTACATTCGATTAGAAAACACTATACCACTTAAATAGCATGGTACAATAAGATGGGATTGGTTCCTTCACTATACTTGGGGGAAAAGTACTTTTGCAGTGTAGAAACTAGAACAGTACATGATTGAAGATTTATTTAAACAAAAAGTTACTATAAATTCAACATTCGTACCAGATAAAATGGTAATAATGAATGCCAGTATAAGAATTTAACATGTTTATTAGAAAACTCAACCCCAAATAATCAGTTACTATATTTAAGATGTAAGGTTGTATAGATCTCGCATAATTATATTAGTGCCGCTATGTAGATCGATCGTGAAACAATAACATGTACAAGTATGCGGCCGGGGTTTTTTAATATTTGTTAGTTATATTCTCTTCCTGAAGAAAAGTCCTATTTTGAAAATTGAATCACGCTCATGTAAAGTATTAAGTAATATTTACTAAGTAAATTTATAATATTATTATGTGTTCACTTTATGCAACCCATAACTCTATACATAGCATCATCACGATAGCTTTTTATCTTTTCTTCCTCTCTCTTTTTTGTTTCCGAATTATTTATGGTTCTGGTGATCCCTATTTGAAGTTGGAAGAAATTACTTTTCGTTAATTAGGATAGCAGACGTTGGTTTCCACATTTATCTATTAAGAATTAAGTGGGTGGACGGTTTTATCGAATGACCACATGCTAGACACATAGGGAGTCTCGACAGAATTCATATTTGAGTTCTGATAGCACAGGAGCACAAAGGGGATCGTGTCACACCTACAAAAGATAAGGGACAATAATTAAAAGTTTAAGTGGTAATATGTATGATGGTCTATAGATGAGAGAGCAAAGTACTATCTATCCAAGATAAGGTAATACGAAGAAGGGCATGTACATGAGGGTATATTAGTCTTTCGAGTCTACAACACAAGGACCTTGCACCACTGACATCGGTGACAGCCCCTCGAGCAACCTTGTACATTGGCAATGTCGTAACTCAACACCAACTAACGAGCATTACGTCTATAAGTTCATTGCTCGACCTCACGTCAAACTCGTTCTTGATGGTGTTATCGAGGAAGCTTGAGGATGCTCCATAACGAGGTTGAGTGGCAAGTAATATACCGCCCCTCTCAATGCTAGCATGTCAACCCTCCTCAAAACATTTGACCCACCATCACCAGCTCACAAGTTCCTCATCCTCGCAGACTGTCACCAATGTTTTTGTTCGCTTGTCAGATAATCTTACCTCTTTCTCCTCCCTCATAGCACCTGTCACTCGTTGTTCTTAAGCCAGAAATATCTTTGTCACACCTAAACGCATAGAATCAACTTGTAGAACACATTATTTTCACAACATGTTAATGTTGACTTGTATCATATGTTAATTCTTCAACATAAGGTGCCATGTTAAAGCACGTTAATTTGACAATAGATCGTATATATATAATTAGGTCGGTTACAAAGGTGTTACAACGAGTCTATCTAAAACTATGTCTCCTATCACTGACTATAGGATGACTTTGGTCCGGAACTCCAGGTACTCGAAATAGAGGTCCAGTCGGATGATCTTCTCTGTATTAGAGATAATGTCGAGAGTATGTCGAATATGACAACTGAGGTATATCGGAGATTATGTCGGGTATTATGTCGGAGATACATGGTACTATGTCGAATCCTTTACTCTTCGTCAGGATGTACGTCGAAGGTTATATCGAATATGAGTATTCTATATAAGCGGGTGGATCTAGGTGTCTTTATTGTGTGTGTTCTTGGTATGCGGGACGCGATATTTATAGAGGTTGAATTGTACCATGTCGAGGATAAACTTCGATATACATGTCGGGGATTGTGACGGTCGCGCCCCATGAGTCGCGTTCCGATTCGAGTTGGTTCAGCGTTGGCCAGACACTTTACCCAGCTCAGACTAAAACACGTCTCGTAGGAAGGGGTGCCACTGTCCAGGATCAACTATACACATAATGATAAGAATTGAATATACACAGCGAAAATCTGGAAAATACAAATAATTTGACACTTTAATAATTACGTACGGATAATTAATCATTTCCAATTACATGAATAATCCAAAAGGCAAGATTGGCAAAATTATTCATGTAATCCATGTTGCCACGTCGATCTTATCCTGAGGAATGGACATACAGGAATAAAACGAGGAATAAGTCTTTGATGACTTAGTGAGATTCATACAAAACAAGTGGCAATGCAAGAATTAACAGTGATTCAATTGATATAGTTCTAGGAGTGATCATACTAATAGAAATAATTTAGCAAGATAATTTGATGTAACAATGGTATCGGAATATTTTGAAAATAGTTTAGGAACACGTGCGTTAACAGTAAACCAATCCAGCCTTATACTTCCAAATAATACCTTATACCTCCCAACAAAGAGCGGCCTCGCAAACAAAACAAGCGACATGCTCGAGTACATGCTGATCCAGTACGCGGGTTACAGCCAACTCCTGACTGCAAGCGGTGCCTAGATAAATGGGTATCAAGCAAAATTACTTAAACCGACAGTCCTTACTGCCCGTCAGTAAATCGACTCAATCCATGGGCCCAACTTTCCAAAGGCGTCCCAATGGGTGATAACCAAATAAGCTGGTAAACCGGATAATATCAGTTGCTCCTTGAACTACATGTCCCGAACATAGTACGTTGCTCTTTGCACAGTTCAAGAACCAGCAGATGAGATAATTGACGAATTACCATGACTATGAATTAATATGTGATAAATAATTAATGGTTGAGTATGATTTAACAATGAGTAAGGAAATCATGTTATGAGACGAGATAAGATGCAAAAATATGAATACGGTGAATAATAGGTTGTTCGTGATTTGGTAACGGAGTAATGCCTTTTTTTGTCCAAGTTCCTCATGTTGGATGCCAAACTGGGCCAGAACAAAATCAAAAATGGAACCTCACCTTTATTTGTACGGAGAATCTTGCGCGTCGTTGATTAATTTGTCAAACATTTAATAACATTAAGATAATTTCAATTAATTGAATAATCGTAACTCACCACTATAAACATATGTACTATTCAACTTTCGTATTAATGAAATTTGAAGATACTAATTTAAGTAAATAGCACATATCATTGATGAAAATCTTACGCGATAAACTTTGATGTCGTAAGGTTAAGTTAAATATCAAATATACTTTGTATACGTAATTTATATCTCAAGATTTATCTTAAACAATCATATATTTATAATTATAATTGTAGTTATAATTTTTCTAATGTTAGAAAATCATTTCAAATGGTAAGTATACAATAATATCAAGTATAGTATGATAAATTATTTAATTTGATGCATAATAAATCTTCAAAATATATTACTTAACTGATTTATGTAACATCGTTCTTTAAGTCTCTAGTACATCCAAAAATTCCAGGACTCATGACATCAAACAATTACCTTATGAAGCAATCCAATAATTTGTATAACTTAGTTAATATTATTTTGTTTCAAGATTATCTTAAATTATATAACATTGTATTTATAACTTATAAAAATATTAATATGTAAACCTCATCAAGGTAAATGGTCAAAGAATATTTAAGTTACGATACATAATCATATAAGAGGATTACACCTCAAAAGTATATATGATCGGATAGCCAAATGAATTTTGTTTCCAAATATTTTTGTGGCAACTGATCCCTAACATCACTAGGAACATGTGTACCCAAATGGGAAGGAAAATCCAAAAGTTTGCTATGCTAAATAATTATTGAAAACATAGACCCTATTTTCGGATTTTCAGACAACAGTCTACGGTTTAGGAATTTCGACCTTCTAAATCATTATTTAAAAAACATTTCTTCATATGAAAGTTAGAGGATATCATGAGGAGTATTCAGCCGTTGGCCTTGATCAAAAAGAATTTTTCTACAATTAGTTATGATTTTTCTAAGGTGCAGGGCCGAATGGATAATTTCTGCGCAATAAAAGTTTTGGGGTATTTTCGGGTGGAAAATGATGAAATAAGAACCTGGGATGAATTTTTCCTGAAAGTAGAATTACTAAATTAAAGATTCATAGTAAAGAAAGAAGGAAAAACTAAAATGATTTTGAGTGTGAAAATTGTTGGAAGAAATCCTACTATTTATAGCCAAAGAAAATCAAATTAAAATACTTTTGATTAAGGTCCCACTTTAATTTCTTTATCCTTGACCACCTAATGAAGACTCTCATCTGATAATAGGGAGATGTGGCAGATTTTTCTTTCATAACTTAAAATATGATATGTCTAATTCAAGCAAAATACATATAAATATATATTTATTTATTTATACATGTTAAAACAATTTAACTAAGGTCTCACCTTACTTTCTTTAACAACTAATCACCAAAATCTGATTTCAATTGTCATAAGGGTGATGTGGTTGATTTTAAAACCATTCACCTATGAATATGATGTGATATTATTCTTGTTGTTTATAATAAAGAAAATATGAATAAATAGATATTTTTACACATATTTACTTATGTAAGTTTTTCTAGATAAAAAAACTCCAAGATCAATATGTACATATAAAATATATTTCTTAAAGTTATTTGAAGCATATGAGATAATAAAAAATGGTTAATTTTCGTTCAAAGAATAAAATGCAATTTTTCTCAAACGTTTTGGGTCAAAAATGCTATTTCCAAAAGTTTGAGAACTAAACTGTAAATTTATATTTTTGTTCAAATTTCAGGGGCGTTACAGGGATGATCCCCGATATATTCAATTATGGGCCTAGCCTATAGGGCGGCCCAGCACGGGAAATATCCTTATCACGTAGTCCCCCAATACATGAATTATTATTTTATAATAATTTATGAATTTTGCGTGTATATTTCTTTTCCTAGGGGTACCCATAATTCCACCCAAGTTGGCGACTGGTTGAGCGGTTTTTAATGTTGGGGGAAATAGTTGTTACGGTACTCCCCCATTTTTTCTCAACGTTCCTACGATTAACCAATCGGGAACTTGTATATCGAATGTATATCGTATATAATTTTCGATATGTCACCCGACATTTTTTAGCATTGATTGCATTGCGGGCCCTATTAATTCCTGCTTATATAAGCCATTCCCCCAGCTTTTGTCATCATTCTATTATTTTACTTCGAAGTCTTTTCGCTTTCACGCTCGGATATCGAAGTTTATATCGAGGAAGTGCGAGGCATATCGAAATTTATTTTTGACATATTGCATAGTAATTCTCGATATGGCTGTTACTGTTTTCGATTGGGTTTTCGATGTCTTTTTTGACATGTTCCCAATATAGTTTTCGACATTGTCTATATGTTTCTAACCGTGAGTTTCTCTTGTTTTTGTGTGAAGGATGGTTCGAGTGAAAAAACCCTCCACATAGGAAGTGTGTCGTGTCCCCGCGACCACATGTGTCGGTACCTTTGCGGCAGAATGCATTTGTAGTTTCGGACAACGACTCCTCCGATTCCATCTTTTCTATTGATACTGTGAATGTGTCGGATACCTTACCCACGGATTCCCTACTAGACGATGGTCTTATGCGGGTTCCTGGTATTGTTGCTGATGTTAGGCTTCCGCATGTTCGTCTTCATGAGCGGAACTCTCAATTCCCGAGTCGTTTCTTGGTACTACAGCAAAACTAAAATGGCGGGAGTATCGTTGTCAAAAGTCGTGAGACTATTGAAGAAGGTTTGGTATTAGAGCAAGAGAGATTGCGGGCTATAGAGGTAGAGCTCTTATCCCAACAACGACTCACTGCTAACCCCCCTAGAGTTGTTGTGAGGCCGCTTCAGGATGGAGCACCCTCAAATTATTGGAATCTGAACATCAGGATGCATTTTAAGGAGGAAACAAGGAATTGAAAAGCGAGCGAGTAACCTCTATGCTATTTTGTCAGCATCTTTTTTTTTGCTTTGCTGTATAGGCATATGGACAGTCTTTTCAAGAGATATGTCGTGAGGGCGATACCTCTGTACTGTTTTGTCAGCATATTTTCCTTTTTAGTGTCCCATGCCAGTTGGGCCTTTTGGGAATGATCGTGTTCCTGCGATCCACAAGATAGTTTAGATATTAAATTGGTGTTGGGCCATGGGTGTGGCTGTCTACGTATCCCATATAGGGAATCATGCTTTGCGTAGTTCTATTACAAGATGTGATGAATTCAACAATAGAAATGTTGTAGATGTTGCAGGTTCCATGGCCAGGGTAGTGGATCTCCGTGCATGTCCTCTAGGTAATAGTAGCCCTTGGAGCTTGCGTGGGTGACCCTGTAGGGTCCATCCCAATTTGCCTGCATTTTTCCACATGTTTGCTAGCCCTTACGCTTTTTAATACTAGGTCACCCACTTGGAAACTGCGAAGATGTACACGTTTATCAAAACTGCGTGCCATGGTTGATTTGAAAGCCACGGTGTGTTGGTAAGCATGTTCCCTTGTAGATTCTATCATGTCCAGGTTCATTTGGCGCATGCGTGCTGAGTGTTCAGGGTCATACTCTGCAATGCGATAGGTTGGCATACCTATTTATACCGGTAGTAGTGCCTCAGATCCGTGTACTAGGGTATAGGGTACCTCGCCGATCGAAGTCCTTGGTGTGGTTCGATCCGCCCAAAGGACACCCTGGAGTTTTTCTGTCCAAGTTTTACCAGTAGCGTGCAATCGACGCTCGAGATATTATTTTAATGTCTGGTTAGTGGATTCCACCTGCCCATTAGCTTGCGGGTGCGCCACTGCTGCGAAATGTTGAGAAATTTTCAACTTTTTGCACCATGATACCATTACCTTTCTGAATTGAGTTCCGTTATCCAAAACAAGGACACAAGGTAAGCCGAAGCGGCATATAATGTGAAATTGTTGGATCGCGACTTGATACTTGTCGCACAGTGTTAACCCTTCGGTGTTAGTCTAACACTGATCAGCTCTTCCAATGTTAAGCTGATGTTAGACTCTCGATGTTATCTTAACATCCGTTTAACCACAGTGAATCGTTAGCACAAATCTACTTGACAGAGAATATAACGCCGCGGATAAATAAAGAACACAAGTAGATGTAATTTTAAGAAGATAATATATTAATATGATCTTCCGAGCCGTAGGCAAAATAACCCGTTAAGGTTTTAACAAAAGTCGTTCTCTCAATTTTCAAGCTCCTCACTCTCAAATTAATCGAACTAAGCAAAGCACACAAGAATTACTTCGACTATCTCTAAAAGCTCCTCACTCTTAGATCTATTCTCACAACTCACAAACTTTGCTAAAGCAAGACAAAGACACTCGACTATAAAGATTTCCTCACGGGAGATTTTAGCTCTTGTCTTCGTGTTTTTTTCTTGATGCCCAACATGCCTATTTATAGTGTAGTCTTCCTTGATGTCCAAGACATGTTGTGCACATTTTTGGTTGCTATTAGATCTCCTTGTATGACTCTAATTTCGTTCATATCAAGTCTTCTTCAATAGGGAAAGGTTTCCTTGTCCAACTTGAAGTTAATGGAAAGGTTTCCTTCTTTAACTAGAAGTCTTCAATGGAAATGTTTCCTTCTTTGACTAGAAGTCTTCTAAGGAAAAACTCTTTCTCCATCTTGTAGTATTCTATAGAAAGAATCCTACTGCAAGTAATCTTCATTCCTTCTTGCAATTCACACGCCTTGATCTTTCCATTGCAGCACACACATTTTTCCTTCTTTAATTATGGAAAGTTCTTCTTTGGAAACTTCTCTTTGAATGGAAACTTCTCTTTAAGGAAATAGATCCTTCCTTGAAGTCTCTTGACCTGGAGCACAAACAAATACCAACTACAACTCGTGGAACTAAGTTAGTAAGTGAATAAAGGCAAAACACGATTATAGCAATAATCCCGAATGTGCAGTTTTTCTGTGTTCAATGTTACCCTAACATTGCAGTTACACTGTTGATCTAACATTGACTAAATACCTGCACTTTCAATCTCCCCATTTTTGCTTTTCTTCACAAAACCAAACATGTTCACAATTCATATTATGCACAGTGCTCCAGTAACACAACATCATTAATATCTTAAGCTACTCCCCCTTAATATGACACTATTAACCAAGTAGCTTTAAGATACTAATAAGAATACACAACGAGTTAAACATCACAATTATAAGCATAACTAAGAAGGCATTAGCTATATAAGAATTGTAGAACCAGTAGAATAAACATGAAGATCAAATGGCTTACTTCTCCCCGTTTTTGTGAGGAAAGCAAAATCTTGACGAATCACTTCATAAGATAAAGTTCTATAGCTCTTTCTTTAGCAGTTATTTCCATTTCTCTCTCTAAGAACTTTATCATCCACTATTTCTTAAAGTCCTCCATAGCCACAGTCTTATCTCCCAACAGGAAATTAAAGTTAGCCTCAATTGTAGATATTACCTCAAGTGTTACCTCTGATGTTGAGTCAACATTGTTCTCCAGCGATGTTGTCGTAACAACTAGCTCAGACTCAGCATCATCAGACTTCTCAGAACCTTCTTCCTTATCCTCTTGATCTCAACGGTTTCATCATCACCATTCTTAGTTTCCAAATCCTTTTCCTCAGAACCATCTTTTTCTTCTTCGCCACTTCATCTTCATTCTCTACCTCTTTGTCTTCCTTCTCTTTCCCATTCTCCTTATCACCTTGCAAGCACCTAGCAGCATCAACATCTCTTTTTCTTTACAAGTACCAGCGGTATAACACTTCTCCCCCTTAATGCAAGCTATCAAACTCAATGTTGGCATAACATTGACATCTATCAATGTTGTCATAACATCAGACTTTCACAATGTTAACTTAACATTGAATCCAGAAAGTTGTTCTAACATTGACGTTTATCGTTGTTGTCTTAACATTGAACCAAAATGTACCTGCACAAGAGTTTACAAAAACCAGCAATAAAACCACAATTATCATCCACATTAGTCTCTCCAGCAACTAACATGTTCTCCCCCTCAATCAAATCAGCTTTCTCTGCAAAATGTTCCTCAATCACTGTCTCCTCAACTATGTTTGAAGTACCAACAAAAACAACACATTGTTCCTCAGTTTTAACTTGTTTTATCTTAGCAACAATGTCCGGAACGAGTGTTGTACCTACGAGAAAGAACTACAAGAGTAGGGGTGGGGTTATTTCCTTGATTCACCATACCAAAGGCCACAATCAAGATCAGAGATGCATGCCAAGGATTTCAAAAACAATTGCAAGTGACAATTCATAGTATTTCAGAGAATTGGGCACAAAGGAATTAGGAATTCGAAATCACAAGTGAAAAGAAGTAATGAGCGGTTTCTTAAAATAAATCATGCATAATTACCGCTTGTTGAGACAACAAGTGACACCGAGTTACTTCACACATGACCAGAGCAGTTCACAAAAAAAACTTATGAGTCATAATGTTAAACCTGGATGTTGAGACAACATGCTTACAGACTGATGTTGGCACAACATTGACACCTGTTCTGAATCAACATTGGTTCTTATGAATGTGGAGGTATTGAGCTTACCCTCAAGATATTTTCAATTAAAAGCATGAGCTAGATCTAAGAACATATATCTGAAACTTAAGACATATTAGCAAATTAGTACCACAGATATATCAGACCTGTACATGGAAAGGATAGTTAGTTAACAGAAAATTCAACATTTTGGGTATGAAGTAAATTAAAGGATTTAATCTACTTCCAAGTCATAACAAGAGACAACGTAGTGTGTCACCGCATCTGAATCACCCAAAATATATGCCTTCACATGATAACATGACTATTTCTCCCCCTTAAGCTCAAACCGACACAGACACGTCAAGGAAAGAATGAATGAATGCAAGCCTAAGTGAACTGCAGAATACAGAATGCAGAATGCAGAATACAGAATGTTAAGTTAACATTAGTAGATGGTAACCATGGAGTATGAGCTTTATAGACTAGGAACATGTCATATCAATTCAAATCTTTATTAATTATCATAAACTCTTTTTGAACTAAAACTGAAGAATGTTACAAAAGGATAATATCATCACTGAATGAGGGCAGCACAAGACTCCACACACCCCAGTAACACTATTATCAGCTACAGATTAGGCAAGTACAAAGGAATTGAATGAAGACAATACACTTATCATATACTTCATCACCCCAACTTCTTCTTCATACTTGTTTGACCAACCTGTTTACAAGAGAAACACCAAGTGATCGGTGCTACTGAATGTGAGGCAGTCGAAACTCCAAACATCCCAGTAGGAAGGATCAACATCATGCATTTCCTTGGCCAGATATAACAGAAACATGAAAATAAGCACAACTGAATCACACTGAAGCTCTCAACATCATGTACCCCAGCTTCTCTTCATGTTCATTTTAACCTAAACATGGATAAGTCACAACTGAATAACACCAAAGTAATGAACTATGTGCATCCCAGCTTCTCCTGATGTTAGGTTAATATTCTCAGACTAACAACAGAGTTTTTACTTTACAAAACTTTTGACATGAACATGTCCACCAGTAAACTTAGCTAATAATCCTGGTTAACCACACAAACCAATAATAATAAACATTCATGAAGACAAACAATAACAAAATATAAATCAAATAGAAAAAATCTAATGCAATCCTACACACCACAAACAGACTACGGTGTTAGCCAGTGGTGTTATGGCAACACCGGAATGCAACACTAAATCACAGAACATTCAAGCCAAGAGACTTCCTCAAATTGAAGAACCTCTCGCTATCTAATGACATCTTAAACATATCAGCTAACTGATTGTTGGTCTCTAAGTGATCAATGTTTATAACCTTGTCATCTACCAGATTTCTCAAGAAATGATGCATAGAAAATATATGATTTAGTCTAGAATGATGCACTTGATTTCTTGATATGTTAATGGAACTAAGGTTACCACTAAACAACAATAATGTGTCCCTTTTTGTCCCATAATCATGCAACATGTGTTTAAGCCATATAGAATGGGTAACACAGCTGCTAGCTGCAAATTCAACAGTTGGCAATGACACACAGTTATGTTTCTTGCTATAACATGAAGAAATATCATTTCCCAAAGAAAAACAACCCTCACATGTAGATATTCTATTAGCTAAATCTCCAGCCCATTCAGAATCATCAAAACCAATAAGGTTTGTATTTGTATCATGTGTATACCAAATACTCAAGTTTGCAGTACCAGATATATAATTTAGCATTTGCTTCACAACAATTAAGTGAAAAGCTTTAGGTTCAGCGTAATACCTGGCACAGACACAAACCGAATTCATAATATATGGGCTAGTGACGGATAGATATAGCAAGCTTGTGTCTCCTTTTCCAATCACCAAAGTAGAAAACATTTGAGTCTTGCTCGATTTTGACTCCTCCAACCCAATCATGCTCATCACATGCTCCTTTTGCTTCACTTTCAAGCCCAAGATGAACTTCAGTTCACCAATCTTGCTCATCACTAATGTACCTGTCAAAGCCTCAACAAACTTGTCTAAAGTAGACTTGTTAGTATAAACAAAGACAATGTCATCAACAAATCTTTGAGCTAAACAGTTATGAGAATATGCGGCAGACATGCAAACACTCAACATTATCATATCTCTACAATTTACCCTTTTCTTGTTGTGTGTTTGGATGTCATTAAGATTTGAACCATAACCTGAGATGTAGGATGATTACTCTGAGTCGTATCAGTTGTATCCCTCCAAATAACTTGAATTTGGACCTTTTCATGTAAGTTTGGCTGCTCGAATGTTGTGTCAACATCATGACTAGTCGATGTTAACATAACATCAGCTTCGGGTTCATGTTCCAGTTCAGGTTCTGGATCTGCAGATGATGTTGGAATAACATTGTCTGGAGTCAATGTTAGAGTAACATCAGAATCCAGTGGACTTGGCACAACAGCCTCTAACTCACATGTAACACTCAGCAAATCATCAATAACCACATTAATCAATTCTTGAACAATAATTAATCTTGGATCAAACATTCTAATAACAGTATTGTTCTAAGAATAGCCATCAATGATATGTTCTTCACTTTTTGGATCATATTTGCTCACAAAATCTTTGTCATTTAAAGTATAGCAAACATATCCAAATTCATGAAAATGAGCAAGATCATGTTTCTTCTTTTTCATCATCTCATAAGGAGTCATGGGAATAGATAATTTATGAATATTTTCATTAAACACACATAAGTCAGAGAATGACCTATTTTCAAATTCTCTGTCATGATTTGACCAAATATTACCAAAAGACGCATCATGTAAGTTATCAATACTAGCATGCAATGTTCTAAAGGCATTAAGAGCTTCTGATTTTTCATTGAAAGATTTAATCAAAGTATATCCAGAAAAATCATTCATAATCAGACAATCATATTGTTTACCCCCAACTCTATTTACTTCAATAAGACCTAAGAGATCCATATGAAGTAGATGAAAACAATTAGAGGTACTTATAACATGTTCATCCACTTGGATTGGATTATGAGAAGCTTTGGTCACCTTACCTTTCGAGAAATCATAACAAACCATCTTACCAATACCCGAGAGATAGGGAATGCCTCTCACGGTTTCAAGTTTCACCACTTTGCCCAGATTCTTGTTGTGCATGTGTCCAAGTCTCTTGTTCTTGGTAATTGAATAGTCCACCTTTGTTTGAAAGCAAGTCACTTGATCCCTCGCCAAGTAGTTGTCTCCAAACTTTTTACCTGTCAAAGCACACACATTTGCACAATCAGATACATCACAAGAATCTTTATCATACCTTACCAATAAGTCATCATCACACAATTGACTGATGCTTATTTGGTTTTTACAGAATCCATCCAACAACATCTCATCCTTCAAGGGTGGGAATCCATCAACATTCAACACTTCTTTGCCAATGATTCTTCCTTTACTTCCATCTTCATAGGTGAAAGTTCCAGTGGTTAGTGGTGCACACTCCTTCAAATCTTATTTACTTTGTTTCCAGTCATGTGTCTTGAGCAGCGTTGAGGCAATACAATATGTTCTCAATGTTAAGGTAACATTGGTTATCCAGTGTTGTCTTAACATCGTGTATAACCGTATCAAATCAGATTTGTATCCAGCCATATGCCTCAAACATCCATTATCAGAGTACCACTTACCTGCAAGGTTAGTATGCACAGTAAGAAAGATAATATTGCAAACAATATAAGCTTTAGGCAACCAAAGTCCAATGTTTCTCATCCCATTATTCTGTTCAACAATGTTGGAACTGAATATTAAGGTAACACTGGAATAACTAGTATCAACATTGGAATGTTTAAATTCCAGTGTTGGCTTAACACCAGCATCAGCATTGCATGAATCCCTATTCCGTTCAACTATTTTCTTTTTAAGAGACTTTCTGTATTTATAACAATATGGTTTAAAGTGTCCAAATTGCAAACAATATTGACAAATATAAGCCATTTTCTTAGATTCTTTAGAAAGTACTTTTGACTTTTCAAAACCAGGAATAGTGGATTCAACAGAATTAGTGGAGTGAGTAACTTGACTTTGATATCCTAAACCAGAACACTACCATCATTGCCTAAACATAAAGCTTCATCAAGTTTGTAAGTACATGTATTCCTCTTGGCAATGGTATGTTCAGCAATTCCTAGCTTAGAAGTTACCTTTTCTATTTCATCATCTTTTCTATCCAAACTAACCTCAAGTTGAGTGGTTGTAGCCTTCAAGCTTTCATTATCTTCCATAGCCTTCTCAATTCTACTCAACTTGTCCTTCTCCTTGAGTAGGTCTTGGTAGATGATCTTCAGTTCATCAAGAATCTCTTCTTGAATCAATTTACCTTCAAGGACACTATCATCTTCCAAACCTATAGAATCATGGAAATACTCAAAGTCAGAATCATCATCAAACTCATCATAATCAGAAATCAAACATTCAGAGTTTTCTAAACAAATGGTTTCATCCCAATTGTCAACAAAAATCTCCTGGACTGGTGTTGTCTTCTGGATGTTAACATAACATCGAGCTGTCTGGATGTTGGCAGAACACCAAGCCTTGACACCAGCGGGTTTGTCCACCTTTGCACACACTATTGTTTGAGTTTCTTCAATCATTGGCACCTGTCCATTACCATATTCTTCAAAACCTGTCTCATCATTATCATCTACACAAACCAAGTTAGAATTCCCTTTTGTTCTAAGGTTGTTACCATATTCATAAGCAAAATGGCCCCAACCCTTACATTCATAACATTGAATCTTTTTTAGATGTGTATCATTATGAGGAGTAGGTTTACAAGAATCTCTTCAGATAAATCTTTCTTTAGATCAGCAAGAATATTATTATCACATAGACTAAGCTTATTAAACTTTTCAATCACAGTTTCATTATAAGCTTGAATTTCTTCTTCATCATCTACTTTTTCAAGATTCATCTCAAATTCTTTCAGAGTGCTAAGTAGGACATGAAAGTCTAAAGTGTCCATATTCCTAGCTTCTTGCATAGCAATCACCTCAAATTTCTTAGAAAGAGTTCTCACAGCTTTGTACGCCAATTGCTTAGTAGACAGGGACTCACCTAAGTCTTGAATTTCATTAGCAAGATCCATGAATTTCTCAAAATAAGCAGTAATACTTTCATCTTCCCCCACTGTTAAATTAACAAATTTGCTCAAAAACATGCATAGCTTAGTCTTTTTAGTGCATACATCACCTTCACAGTGATTTTGTAAGATATCCCAAGCATGCTTTGCAGTTGAACAATTTTTAATTAACTTAAACATGTGACTATCAACCAAACTAAATATGGTATTTAGGGCTTTTTCATTGAAGAAAGCGTTACTTAGCTCAGTTTGAGTCCACTCTGATTTTGGCTTAGGAACAGCGTCACGATCTTCATCTGGATCTACAGTGCCATGAAAGTAATCAAAGTTAGATTCATCAATAATGGACAAAGAATCAGAATTAATACAAGAATTATATTTATTCCAAATTCTAAAGAAAGACTCTTGTTCTGGTGTTGGATCCTGGATGTTAGAGTAACATTGAGATCCGTGGCAGTTCTGGGAGTCTTCTTTTGTCCAGTAAGAATAAGCGAGTAGCGCAGCTGTATGAATCTCATCTGATTGTCCTTCGGCCACAGTACGTGATCCATAATTGAAATCCTCACCATCGTTATTTTGAGAATTTGAGGCTAATAATGAAAGATCTTCATCTGGAGCACACATAGGGACTGCATACCCTTCGATCACCGTCTTCCAAGCTCGCCAACCGAATGATATAATGAGTGCACGAATTCTAACCTTCCAATAAGAATAGTTGGATCCATCCATGACAAGCAATTTGTTGTTGTTCGTATTCCGGTTGTCCATCCTTTAATATCAAATCCAAACACCAGTGAAGTCGGTGCTTGGCTCTGATACCAATTGAAATTGTTGGATCGGGACTTGATACTTGCCGCACAGTGTTAACCCTTCGGTGTTAGTCTAACACTGATCAGCTATTCCAATGTTAAGCTGATGTTGGACTCTCGATGTTATCTTAACATCCGTTTAACAACAGTTAATCGTTATCACAAATCTACTTGACAGAGAATATAACGCCGAGGATAAATAAAGAACACAAGTAGATGTAATTTTAAGAAGATAATATATTAATATGATCTTCCGAGCCGTAGGCAAAATAACCCGTTAAGGTTTTAACAAAAGTCGTTCTCTCAATTTTCAAGCTCCTCACTCTCAAATTAATCGAACTAAGCAAAGCACACAAGAATTGCTTCGACTATCTCTAAAAGCTCCTCACTCTTAGATCTATTCTCACAACTCACAAACTTTTCTAAAGCAAGGCAAAGACACTCGACTATAAAGATTTCCTCACGGGAGATTTTCGCTCTTGTCTTTGTGTCTTTTTCTTGATGCCCAACATGCCTATTTATAGTGTAGTCTTCCTTGATGTCCAAGACATGTTGTGCACGTTTTTGGTTGCTATTAGATCTCCTTGTATGACTCTAATTTCGTTCATAGAAAGTCTTCTTCAATAGGGAAAGGTTTCCTTGTCCAACTTGAAGTTAATGGAAAGCTTTTCTTCTTTAACTAGAAGTCTTCAATGGAAAGATTTCCTTCTTTGACTAGAAGTCTTCTAAGGAAAAACTCCTTCTCCATCTTGTAGTATTCTATAGAAAGAATCCTACTGCAAGTAATCTTCATTCCTTCTTGCAATTCACACGCCTTGATCTTTCCATTGCAGCACACACATCTTTCCTTCTTTAATTATGGAAAGTTCTTCTTTGGAAACTTCTCTTTGAATGGAAACTTCTCTTTAAGGAAATAGATCCTTCCTTGAAGTCTCTTGACCTGGAGCACAAACAAATACCAACTACAACTCGTGGAACTAAGTTAGTAAGTGAATAAAGGCAAAACACAATTATAGCAATAATCCCGAATGTGCAGTTTTTCTGTGTTCAATGTTACCCTAACATTGCAGTTACACTGTTGATCTAACATTGACTAAATACCTGCACTTTCATAATGTTCTTCCATATGTAAGCATTGTATTTGAGATGCCTCTGTGCGTTAACATCCTCCGGTAGCGTCCCGTTTGATAGATATTGGAAGATTTTATCCTTCCAGCAAGGGGTATCTGCAATAGGAAAAATGAGTTCAACGTCAGCGCACACTTTGCTAGATTTAGTGATACTAATGGCAGGCCTTGTGGTGGCCAATAGCGTAACACGCTTCTCGATGTAATTGTCCGATGAGCTTGCAAACTTTGATAATGCATTTGCCTTGGTGTTCTAAGATATGGGGATCTGGGTTAGGTTGAATATGGTGAATTCTGAAGCTAGTTCCTTCAGTTTTGCTAAATATAAGACCATCGTCTCTTGTTTTGCCTCAAAGAATCCTGAGAAATGGTTTGCCACCAACTGCGAATCTGTGAAGACCTCTAGGTGGTCCAAGCATAGGGTTTTTGGCATCCTCACTCCTGAACCGCCTCGTACTCTGCCTCATTGTTTGTTATGGGGAAATTCAGACTTATAGCAAAATCTAATTCTCTTCGATCTAGTGAGATCAGTTGGATTCTTGCGCCTCCGCCATTCGCAATCGAGGACCCATCAACATGGAATAACCATACTGACTGTCTTGAACTGGGCCCCGGGTCTTGTGGTATGGTAAAGATGTGGTTACATGAATGATCCAAGTTGTTTCCTAATGTCTCTGCCATAAAGTCTGCCAGAACTTGTACTTTAATGGCGGTACGTGGGTGATACTCAATTCAATTGCCCACTTCACCAGTCTCTCTGAAGTTCTCGGGCTCACCATAATCTGACGAAGTGGTCTATATGTGATAACCGCTAAGGATACGATTCAAAATATGACTTCAACTTTCGTGCTGTCATTACAATCGTCAATGCGAATAGTTCTATCTGCAAGTAATTTCTCTCCGCCCTATGAAGTACGCGACTACCATAATGTATGGGAGACTGCTTGTCGGCCATCTCCTTGACCAATACCGTACTGATGGCGTTGGTTGAGACCACAAGGTATAGGTAAAGCATCTCCCCAGGCTTGGGTTTTTCCAGTAGTGGTGGGGCCATCAAATATCTCTTCAATTGTTGGAAAGCCATTTCACACTCTTCAGTCCATTGAAAGTTTGTTGCCTTCTTCAATGCCTTGAAGAAGGGAAGGTTCTTCTCTGCTGATGTTGCAATGAATCGTCCTAGTGTCGTTATCCGTCCTACCAAACATTGTACATCTCTTACGAAACCCGGTGAAGGTAGACTCATTACTACTTGAATTTTATCGGGGTTGGCTTCTATTCCCCTTTTATTAACCATATATCCCAGAAATTTCCCAACTGGGACACCAAACGTATATTTCTTCAGGTTGAGTTTCATTCCATAGTTTCTCATTATGCCGAAGGATTTTTCCAAGTGCTTCACATGATCATGCGCCCTCAAGCTCTTGATCAACATGTCATCTACATATACCTCCATGGATTTCCCAATCAATTCATAGAGCATCTTCGCGACCAGTCTCTGAAATGTTGCGCCCGCGTTTCTCAATCCAAATGGCATCACAGGATAGCAATATACGCTAGTGTCGGTAACAAAGGTTGTCTTGGGTTGATCTTCTATTTCCATAAAAATCTGATGAAAACCACTATTCGCATCTTCGAAACTGAACAGAGCGTACCCTGCCGTTGAGTCCACCAAAAGGTCTATTCATGGAAATGGAAAAGGATCTCGCGGGCAATGCTTGTTCAAGTTCGTGTAATCTACACACATCCTCCATTCGGCCTCCTTCTTGAGGACTAGAATAATGTTACTAAGCCATTCGGAGTAGTGTATTTTATAAATATCTTGTGCCTTGAGCTTCTCTACCACTTCCTTTTCTGTTGCCTCATTCTTTTCCTTACTAAACTTTCTCTTCTTCTGCCTTATCGGTTTGGCCTGAGGGTCCACATTCAATATGTGTACAATGATTTTCGGATCAATCCCCTTTAGATCTGAGTCTCACCATGCGAATATGTTGGCGTTTCTTCTTAAACATTCTATCAATGTTGTACGCATGTCTGGTGCCATCGTTGCCCCGATCTGCAAGGTATGCTCCGTGTGTTGGGTCAATGCCAATGGTAATGAAGTCCCCTAGAGGATCCATCTTTGGTTCATTTTGATATGGTAGAACTGCATTTTCTCTCTTAGTAAGTTCGCATGTCGGTTTGACTTCTGATCTCTTTTTATTTCAGCACATTTACCTTCTCTTCTTATGGTCCAAATCTTTCGCATTATGTGGTCTCTTCATTCTTAAGATATCTTGTGAGCCTCCAATCTCGAGAACTGGTGTTCTCATAGACGGCGCCACTAATTTGACAATATATTGTATATATGCAATTAGGTCGGTTACAAAGGTGTTACAACGAGTCTATCTCAAACTATGTCTCCTATCACTGACTATAGGATGACTTTGGTCCGAAACTCGAGGTACTCGAAATAGAGGTCCATTCGGATGATCTTCTCTGTATCGGAGATAATGTCAAGAGTATGTCAACTGCGGTATATCGGCAATTATGTCGGGTATTATGTCAGAGATACGTGGTACTATGTCGAATCCTTTACTCTTCAGTATGTCGGGATGTACGTCGAAGGTTATATCGAATATGAGTATTCGATATAAGGGGGTGAATCTAGGTGGCTTTATTGTGTGTGTTCTTGGTATGCGGGATGCGGTATTTATAGAGGCTGAATTGTACCATGTCGAGGGTAAACTTCGATATACATGTCGGGGATGATCCCCGATATATTCAATTATGGGCCTGGCATATAGGCCAGCCCAAAACGGGATATATCCTTATCACATGTGTTGGAAACAACCGATCAATATCTTAAACCAACACTCTTGTTCACGTTCCCGTATTGTGTATAAAATGTTTTTTTTGTTTGTTAAAAAAGCAAATATCAGTAGAATTTATTAGATCTTAGGGGTGTTTGCAATAACTTATAGAAGCTCCTTCTTCTAAGCTTTTACTTAAAGTCACTTAAAGTTGTTTTTGACTTAAAGCAGTGAGTGTTTGCAAATCTTTTTTAAAAAGCAGCTCAAAATAGTTAAAATTGATTCTATAGTGTTTGCAATAATAAGTGAGAAGCAACTTTTGTTATGCAATGAGACTTAAATACCCTTATTTATCAAACATACAAATAATTAGCATGCAACTAATTTAGACAAGTATACGTTCGACATAACTAATATTAGAGAAATGATAATCACGTTCGACATGGAAGAAAAAATTGATAATGGATAATATTTCTTAAAGGTTTCCAAGTTATAGATAATTGACAACCACGTGAATTCAGCATGAAAAAACTCAAGAAGATTTTTTTTTCTTCCTAATTCTAAAGGTATAAACTGCACTATTGGGGGACTATGAGAGAAAAATATTTAAGAAATAATTATTTAAAAGCTCCTTATAAAAAGCAGCTCTTACCCGACTTTTGGTCAGGTACTTTTTTTTTTTTGCTTATTTTAAGATGAGGAGAAGCAAAAGTCATATTTTCAAACACTAATTTTTGGCTTCGCAATAGATAAAAGTCAAAAACTCCTATCAAAAGCATTTGCAAACACTCCCTTAGTTGACTTAGTTTCCACGAGTTAAGTTTGAAAAGTTGAGCCAAGAATTGTGTTAACAAATTGTATTGATTAGCGATTTTTACCTTGTCACATGTGCACGCCTCGCTCAAATATTATTTATTTTGACTAGTTTGAGCACCTAAATAAAATTGCAAGTCAATATGGTATTTGGGTTCGAATCTCACGCTACACATTCAAAAGAATCATGGATCAGATGCAACAAAAAGATTTATTTTGTATGTACATGGATCACCACTACTCATTCAAAACAATTATGGTTCAAATATGTTCACAAAATTTGACCTTTTAAATGAAATCGCAAGTTCAACAAACAGTCCATTTGATGTTATGTATAAATTACTCAATTGTATGTGGCCATATCTTCAATGATTTGATGCAGGCTGGACAATTCATAATATATTCAATATCCGTTTAAAAATTAAGACAAGCATTATCCTAGGCTTCTGATCGTACACAATTAAGCTTTTTCGAGCACCAAAAGATAAGGAACACAAAAACTTAGGTGAATGAAAGCATGCGAATATGGAAAGAATTTATAGTAAGAAAGCACACATGGATACCCAGATGTTCTTTAATTGATTATCACGTGGAAATGTCGAAAAATCACACAAAGCCCTAGGTACTGTCAAGAAACCTTTCATTGTCAGTTTAAGGTTTTAGAGTTACTTAAATCGGAATACATATTTTCCCCTTATAGAAATATTAAGGTTGACGTCAAATACCCCACGTGTCGGTAACCTGTAAGGGGATGGCTCAATTAAACTATTCGTTACACTTTTGATTTAAATTGTTCAGATTGTTCCTCGAGGTCTTAAATATTGTATTTTAAGGCCCCACACTTCACCAAATATATTTTTGGAATCACAACTTTTGTACGGTTAATAGTTTCATAAACACCCACTTGCATATACAGAGAGACCTTGACTTTGGTATGAAGCTAATCTATAATTCTATATCATCTCCCAAAATAATTCTATTCGCTATATCCTATCAGATTTCACACTTCGTTTCTAAGCTAAAAAAGGTGACTTTCATTTTTCTTTTTGTGGAATTAGATGTGATCACCTTATACGTGTTTTCTTGAGATCTAACAAAGTGGTTTGGTTTGCACATAAATTTATTACAGAAGAAACCCTAATTTTATTTTGATCGGATTAAGAATGGGACGGGGAAAGATCGCGATTGAACGAATCGACAACTCGACGAGTAGGCAAGTGACCTTCTCAAAGAGAAGGAGCGGACTTTTGAAGAAAGCGAAAGAGCTGGCGATTCTTTGTGATGCACAAGTTGGAGTGATTATATTTTCTAGCACTGGAAAACTCTATGAGTTTTCGAACACCAGGTTAGAACAGAATCCTAAAATGGATTCTTGTATGTAATCGTTTGTCTATTAGTTTTATTATGAACTAATTAATTACTTGCATTGCCTGTTCAAATCAATTAAATTTTAAGAAAAAAACTATGCAATAACTACTAATAATTGCACCTTGTGGAGTGCTTCTAAAAAATATTAGAATTAATCCCATTTGAATCAAACTTGTTGCGAGTCCAATGCCATTCTCATGGTATTAAGTTTAAAAGGGCAATATATAATTCCAAATTTTATATTTGGTGTACTTCTTAAGAATAGCATACTCATGTTTGGTAGTATTATTTGTATCAAATGAGTAGAAGTCTTTTATAATGTTGGAACTTGAGAAAGTCAACAACACATTCTCATTGTGCTCAAATGCTCAAAAATGTATAAGTTTATATAATTGATGATGTCATATTACTTTAATTTATGATAGTTGCTGTTCTTGTTATCTTAAGCTAATTTGAGTGTGATAAGTTGTGGTCTACAATGATGTTTTCTCCAGTTTGTTTTTACACATTTGCATGTTAATTAGCTCAAGTATACTTTTGAAGACTAACATTCTTAGCTTATATTCTAATTATAATTATTGTGCTTGTGCCCCTTTCTAATCACCTTTTATTGTTTTTTTTTCCATTTTGTAGGATTAATTTGAAGATAAACACACATAATCTTTTGTCTTTATGACATAACCAAATAACTTATCACTATGTATTGATATAGTTAGTCTGGAGAAAAAAATCATAAAATTTTCAGGTATTTTCGAAAATCCTGCACCAAACTATAGGAAACTTAACAGAAGTCTATCAAATATATATATAAATTGCTCATATATATAATTACACCCATCGAATTATGTTATGAGATTAAGTGTTCGCGATCGGTGCAGGATTTTGTTAAGGAGATTCGATGCACGCATAGTTTTTATAACGCAAAAGTGTTGGCCTAGGTCCTTAATGACATGAGGGACTTTGTGCAAGTGTCAGAAACACATATGGGGTTTTCATACATTTTCCGTAAGAGTATTTTTGTCAATTTACTAGGTATCAAGTTTAAAACACTAGACATGTTTGAGTCATGTAATGCTCGCTTCTCTAAAGTTTAAGAGACTAGAGTAATACACGCTCCATTCAGACAGCCGAGATAGGACTTGGTGCAATAGCGCATGAGAATTTCGTGACAAAAAATAACATGAGTTGATTTTAATCTGTGCAAAGAATAAACACGAACATATTTTGTGCATATTTATGATAACACAAGAAAATTTTACGCAGTTCTCTAGTTACCTACACCACCTACGTTGTAGAATTTACTCGAGATAGACCAAACAACTACTATCTTACCTACACCATGCCCGTTCATGGTCAAATGGTGTCTCACAAAATCATGCATCTCCATTATCTTGATTGCTGTTCATGTTTCCCCCTTTTCATCTTAATGACTTTACCACAATGTCAATATTATTATTGCATAAAGTAACACCTATGTTGCACGGATACTCCGAAAATGGCTCTGTATCCCGTATCGGATACTAAACGGATAAGGATACGCATCGGATACGTGTCGAATACGCCACGTGGCATATTCTATTTAAATATTATATTTTTAATAAATCGGATACGTATCGGATACTATCCTAAGGCGTATCCGATACGTGTCCTCAATAAAATATGTTATTTTATTGTTTTTGGAAATTTTAGGGATAAAAAAAGTAATTTATTTATACTACAAACACCAAAATGCAATTTTCTAATTTATTAATTCATTAACTCATATAATAGTTCATCATTTTCACTTTTCACTTGATAAACAGAACTTCGAGTTGGTTTTGTTTGTTGATGATGTTGTTTAACAATAAATAAGCTATTGCAATATTAATCTTTGTTATATTATAAAACTTTGTAATATTTGTGTTGAACATATTTATCAATTAATATTTGAGTTTGTAGAATGGTGAATCTTTGTATATGGCTATATGTTGATTATTTTTTGAATTTTATAAGTGTTAATATTTATTATTTTATATATTTAATTAAATAATATATATACATATATAATTTTTTAATATTAAATATTCGACGTATCCTTGACGTATCTCAATATGTTATTTTGAAAAAATCCGTATCTTCGTATCCGTATCTTGTCCGATACGTGTCCACGTATCCGTGTCCGTGCAATGTAAACTAAATATCTTCTTGGCCATGCATTTCAGCATGAACTCAATTCTTGATAAATACGCTAAAACGAAAGAGGAACATCATCAGCTGCTCAACCCCGGATCAGACATCAAGGTATGATCATAAATTTCGTGTATTGTTGTCAATTTCGAGTTTTAGTCGTTCATAAAGTAATAATATACATAAAGGCGTAAAGATTGTTTTAAGAAAGTCCCTTCTTCCTCCTCCAATTAATAACACATTTTGAAGGAGAAGCTAGCTTGCATTTCTCAAGCTAGAACATATATAGATATTAATGTAATACTTGCAAAATACAGCATTATCGTATTGTATTTCATAAATCACAATGAAGTTAAGGTCAGTTTGGGTACGCGGGAAAATTGTTAAAAAACAAAGATTTTTGAGAAAACTTCTTTTGAAAAACAAATTTTTTATCAAAATGTTCCTTGTGGTAAAACATTAACCAAAATATCTGTATTAAAGACTTCATTTCCATCCAAAGAGGCAAGAAATAGCTAATCGTTTTTGCAACCGTAAGTAATTTAAGTCAAAAAAGAGAGTGAAAAATAATCTTGTTTTGACGTAAAATAATTTAATCAAAATTAAATAAAAAAAATTGTCAAACAAATAAAAATTATTGGTTCTAACAATAATATAAATACTATTAATCTAAGAGTATTAATATAGAGTTTGAATTGAAATCTTTCATTTTCAAATAAAGTTAAAATGATAATTTTGAAGTTTCAAAAATATAGTGAAATCTGTGGAACTTTTTTCATTGTAGAAGTGAATAGTAAAAGTTTAAATATCTTGAGATTTGATAATTTCAGATATTTTGTAGGAGAAAGTCAAAAGAATTTATTTTATCATCTTATGGAAAAGAGAATTGAGGGGGTGTTTGCAAAGGGTTATTGAATCTCTTCTTTCAAGCTTTTACTTAAAGTCATTTAAAGTTCATTTTGACTTAAAACAATAAGTGTTTGCAAACCTTCTTTAAAAAGCAGCTTAAAGGACTTTAAATTGATTTTGTAGTGTTTGCAATAACAAGTTAGAAGCAAGTTTTATAAAGCAATAAGACTTAAATACCCTTATTTTTCAAGCATACAAATAATTAACGTGCACCTAATTTAAACAAGTATATGTTCTAAAAAATATATTTAAAAATATAACAATAAACCGTTTTGACATAATTTAATCAATATGTTATGATTATTACATCAAAATGCATAATTATTTGTATAATTACACCTATCAAGTATTCTATGTTCTAAAAGAAATCAATTTTATTTAGAGATGTTAATTTTTTTAATATTTTATATGTTGTGGTTAAATAAATTGAGGTCCAAGATAATATTTTAGTTTTTATTATTTTATTCTCATTATTTTTCAAATATTAGAGAATATATTTTTTCTTAATTCTAAGGGTATAAAGTATAAACGGATCTTTTGAGAGGATTAGGAGAGAGAAATATATTAAAGTAATAATAATTAAAAGCTCCTTATAGAAGCATCATTTGCCCAGCTTTTAGGCTTGTCTTTTTTTGGGCTTATTTTAAGATAAGGAGAAGAAAATGCTAGTTTTCAAACACTAATTTATGACTTCTCTATAGAAAACTTTAAAATCTTTTGCAAACACTCCCTGAATTGAGCTCGAAATAAAGAAAAACAACCATGTGTTATGCATAATTAGCCAAAATCTTTTTTAAATTGGGATAAAAACATCAAGCCCGCAACCTATTACCTCTTTTGCGACTTGCCCTGACCTAATTTTATAAGCAATTCGGTCACTCAACTTAGGGGTGTCTGTTCGATTTACACCGGCCTCTAGTGTACTTTCGACTTTTTTTGGCCGCAATATTCCCCCCTTTGGGTTCTTATTTTGCTTATTTTTTGCAACTAACTACCAAAATACATCTAGTACAACGCATATGAGTCCGATAGAGGGGAATAAAATGGCCGGAAATGCACTGGTGGTACAAATCGAACAAACACCCCTAAGTTGAAGGACCAAAGTGCTTATAAAATTAGGTCAGGGGGCAAGTCGCAAAAGAGAACATAGGTTGGGGGGCGTGATGTCTTTATCCCTTCTAAATTTATTAACACAAATCTTTGTGTTAATGATTTTGAACAAAATATTCTATGATATTTTAAAAATTCCACACCATCTTCAGATACTAGCTTATGAAAAGAATATTAATGTTGAACGCGAAATATTTTTGTTTGTTTATCAGATGAGGTAAGAGCCTATAACACTACAGAATGGGTAATGATTTATGTTTTGCATAGTGAAGTGTCTATTTGACATAAGTTATGATAAGATGTATTACACGAAAAACTCGAGCTACTTTAAAAGTAGAGAAAAGAAACTCATAATCTTGTGTGCATGTATGCAAAGTCATTGTATCAAGCACCGTAATGGAAAGTCATTGTGTTAATCCGAATCTTTTAGATCAGTTAGTGGGTATAGTCCAATGCTATTCGTGAATAATCTATTCCACATCGTTTGAGAACTATCTTAGGCATATGTTTATCTATACTCTGCTCAGCCTACCCAAATTGATATCGAAGTTTGGCCGCTATCTAAACCTCATGTACATGGGAGGGGTGTCTTGAATCCTTTTTCCCATGTCGTCCTCCTCCCTTTAAATAAGGTCTTTTAAGGGGCAAAGAAGAGGGAATCTTAATTTTAATAGCTACATTTTTCATGTATGCATATTCTAGATTTGTTTATTTTCCTATATAACGTTATTATTAGAGTGGCTCCAATTATACTCTTATTCTTTGCAATAAAACTTGTTAGTTCTGGCAAAGGGAGGCAGCAACTTTGCGTAAACAGTTACAAGATTTGCAAGAAAATCAAAGGTAAAATCTTGCTTGCATCACTTATACATGATAGTAAAGGGGAAAAGTTGCATATAATATATTGGAATTTCCCGTAAATGTTCGAGTTTATTTCAACATATGTTTTGGAAACAGTCATAGAAGTGTTATTTGTAATGATTTTGCCAGATACTTTCATATTTATTTCATCTCTATAAAGTCAGAAATTGAAATGTTTAATTTGGCATGTTTGACTAATGCCAATCAAAATTTTAATCTATGGGTATATGGGTATAGAGATAACTAAGTTCAAATCATATTTCATCTACACTATTATCTCAAGTATTAGTCATGGAGTTCTCAATAAAAAGAAAGTTTTTAAAGAAGTGATCAAATTATATGACATCAACATATCATGTTGAAGCTAAGTCTTAAATTAAGTTAATCATTGACAAGGGACTCCTAGCTAGTTCTTATTCCTTTGTAAAGGTATGGTATTATATTTCATCATGGATATAACATTCGATTAACTAATGTGACGACACAGGAGGTTGATGGGTGAAGAACTGTATGGTTTGAGTGTCAAAGATCTGCAAAGATTAGAAAATCAACTGGAAATGAGCATGCGTAGCGTTCGGGTCAAAAAGGTAATTACAAATATGAAATATACATCTAATTTTCGTTTGACTTGTTTCAAATTGGTTTCTCTAAGTTTATTGTATTTTGTGCTTTTGGAGTAGTTTAGGAAGTTTAGGTAAAAGAAGGATTAAAAATAAGATTTTGGTGTAGTACGAAGTTTATAAGAAAGATGAGTATGATCACATCGTGGATTTTCCTTGATGCCGTCGGAACTTTTTTCGACGGAAAGATGCCGTTGGAAAAGCCTTTTTCTCATTTTCGACGGCTTATCCCGTTGGATGCCGTCGAAAATGGACAATTTTGTTGTAGTGCACGAACTATATGATCACTCGTGGATTTTCCAGAATATTGAGAACTTGACAAAGAGGCATAAAGAAATTCTTAGGCATTTTGTTCAATAATGAATTAAATGTGTTTTGTATAAAATAAACTTCCCGAGATACGAGAAAACCTTAATAAATTATATTAAAATTATTTTTCGAAAATAAAAAAAAAAAAACAAAGTAACTGCTAAAATTACGAGTTGTGGAAGGCATGGACTAAAGTTTCGGGTTTGGAGTAGGTTTCGGTCAGCTAAAAAATAGAAATATTTCGGAATATTTCGAGAACTTTTTGGCATGTTTCGAAAAATTCGTAAAAATCCTGGCCATAGCTATCAAGGAAACTACATATAGTTTTCGTTTCGATAGAGTCAAAAACAGAAATATTTCGGTATTTTTCGAAGAAACGCATAGAAATTTTGATCATTGGAAAGTGGAACAGATGCAGTACTCCAACGTTGGCAACATAATCTAAAATACAATCCACACAATTTACATTCAATCGCCTGCAATCTGTTAACTTTTTTTTTAATAGATGCAGGCGTGCAATCTGTTGATTTCTTTTTTTCTTTTTTTAAACATCGAAACATGTTTGAACGGTCAAACATGCCACTTTGGAGGCGAAAGATCGCCTCTAACCACATGTGCATCCTTGTCAAGTGAATATTTTTGCCTGCATGACTGCGTCTGCATTATTATGCTTAGAGACGATTTTGGGCCTCTTATATTAATAAAAGGCCGGTATTCGCTTCCAAAGTCGTCCTGCTAATATTAAGCCTTTCTTGTAGTGAACAAGTAGAGTGTAATTCCAAGTTTTATATATGAAAATAATAACCAAATCACAAAATTATAGAAGAGTAAGGGCCGATTTGATGGCCTATACAATATAATACAACAAAAAAAAGGTCCACGATGGACAGTGGCGGATCTATTAAGGGGTTGGGGGCTGTAGCCCCCTATTTTTTTGAAATTCTTTTCTAGTACCTATTTATGTATAAATATAGTGGGTTGTTAAAAAATAAACATAAATTTTTTGGGGTCTTGATGTAATACGTAGGAAGTATAAATCTCTAAACAACAATTAACAAAGCAACGTGAAATTAGAAATTGCAAAACTTATATATTATTTTAGTTAGCACAACACTCTTATTTATATTTAAAATTAGCAACAAAAAAAAAACACACTATTATTTGATACACAAAAAAACTCTTATTTGATTAATTCTCATGTAATGAGATCAGAAAACTTAATCTTAATTATTTTATATTTTTTATTTTTATCATCTTTTTGACATCGTGAGTACTTTTATTCAACTTCCAGCGAATGTAAAAAAGTTATAGCATTACTTTTTTTAGTACATAAATGTTTGATTAATTTGCAATGTACGAAAAAAATTCCTTGGTTATCGATAGCGATGGTGAATTTATTGTCAAAGAATTTTATGCGAGAAGAGAAAAGTAACAAAATACAAATCCATGATTTTGTACTGATCCGAAAAAATCGATTCAAAATTCTTGCCTATTATTCAAAATTCTTGCCTATCAAAGGTATTGTTTTTTGCATCGTTCTAATGGTATTAAGCTACTAATTCGTCAAAAATGAATAAGATCACGATCCGTTATCCAATTTGATCAGCAATTGGAATCCAGTTCTTTCTCGACTGCATTAGATTGTGTCCGTTGCATAAATATATAGCTTGAGTAATTGTAATAAGAGATGATCATAAACATAATAAGAATTGACGGTAACTGTAGTAAGACAGGATAAACGAATTTATGTCTTTTATTATTTTTCGCTTGTTATATCAAATTGTATACTTAAACTTCATCAAGTTATCATTCATGATCTGATGTACGGGTGATACTCTGATTTTTTGCAGGAACAGATATTAATTGAAGAAATTCAAGAGCTAAGTAGAAAGGTATGTCTAATAATTAATATGCCCTAATATAATTTATTAAGGATCATATACATCATAAACGAGCAACTAAATCCTTGTCTACGTTGTCTTCAGGCTAATCTGTTACTGATCAAAATTGTACTTTTATTGGACTATTTTCAGGGAAATCTCATCCATCAAGAGAATCTTGAGCTGTATCAAAAGGTAATTATAACTCCTTGTTAAAAAATTGTGAATATTTATTTGAATGGCAGCTCCCTATAATATGGTTGAATGCAATTAATTAATAAGTCCAATCTTTAAAAGAAACTTTGTATACTCGCTCACGGTTCCATAAGGAAGTAACAAGATGTATAGCACACTGTGAACTCGTTATTATCTCTTATTTTGAAAAATGTGGTAAAAAGTAATAGCTCATTACATATGAGAACTGATTCACTGAAGTCCAAATAACGTAAGAATGATATTAGGACTGACACCCATTGCTAACAATTCATTTGAACGTGTTGGATTGTAGAGCTTGAAGATATTGTAAATCAAGTCATTGATTTGTGATCTAACTTTTTTGGGGTGTTTTAGACATTCCATATAAAACTCATATAAGGTTTGAGCCTAATATAAAATAGTGATATGATATAATTGTAACCCTACTAAAAAACACAATGAAAAACCTTGGTTTGGCTTGCCGCCAGAGTTAGTCATAATAGACGAACTAGGTAAACAAATTCATGTGTCATTGTTATGATATTTTATGATTTTCTGTTATTCGTATTGCTACGCAACAAAACGAAGACTCGCTGATGAACAAGTATGGTTCATTGATGCTCTCGAATACCGTACAGAACAACATGAAGCTTAAAGTAACAAGTGGCAATTTAAAGGAGAATTCTTTTGTTCAACTCAATTGACCATTCTCACTCGACTCATACAGACTTGTTTGTTGTTGTGTATTATATACGCCTAGTGTCACATGCACAGCAGATTTCACATATATATCTAGCTAAGATATGATATCGATGCATGATTTTTGTGGCAGGTGCATTTTCCTATACATACTGAACTTTATGTGTGTTGTGCTTCAGGTTTATGGCACAAAGGACCAAAGTGCTACCAATGGCAATACATTGGCTCGATTTGGTGGTTTCACAATTAGCAGTGAACTAGATGAACCAGTCCGGCTTCAGCTAAGCCAGCCCGCAATACAGATTATGGGAACAAATAAGGATTATTAATCTTAATCAACAAATTAAATCTTGTGGAGCTTTTATCGTAATATTTGCTTAAATAAATAGAAAGTGTCTGATATTTTGTATTCAGTGTGTAACTATATATACGGGGAAATTTGTAAAATTCAAAGGTAATTTGTATTTGAAATTTGTTTGAATAGCAGAAGATAAGTGCAATTTGTAAAGGTAAAAGTAAAAAAACATGGCCTTGTTAATATCGTGGGTTTCTCGAAAAAGTGAACAATAAGCTTAGTGCATTGTTAATCTTATGCAAAACTCATACGTGATTGGTATTGGTACGTGCCATAAATTAATACAACGTTTTTCCTTCACGGCAAATCTCGAATCCGCTTTCCAACTTGCGGATTCAGTTGGTTGGCGCTTGCATAGGGGAAGTCCTGCTTCAGGGTTCGGAGACGATAGTCTCCCATAAGAAAAGATTAGGGATACGTGTCTTAAACAACTGCCCAGCAGCATCTAATCTCTTATATCAACCAACCGTGAATCATGTCAAGTCGAACATATGTGAGAATTTTTCTTGTTCATTCATTCCTATTGAGTAATCGCTTTCTTATAGACTTTTAATCTTTATTTTGTTTCGTACCACCCCAATTCACGTTTTCTCCATGTTAATCTTATGGACCTTAGTTAACGTCGCTTCCATGTGTAGTCTTCAAAGAATTGAATAATCAAGTTGCTACCTTTTTACCACTTTTCTTTTATGAAATCTCTCCTATACTCATTCTTTTAGTTGTTTATTTCATCTCGTGTATTTTGTTTTGCGTTATCGAATGCCAATATATGGTTTAATTTTGTTTTTTCGACTTTCACAAGATACAAACAAAGAGGCTTCAACTTTTTTCCAAAAACTACCGCAACGCCTGTATGTTCGCATCCGGTGGAAAAAACTTGTTTCTGCTTGAACAAGAATGAAATAAGTCTCTTATGCACAATTTGTTTTCCAAATAATTTTCCTAATCACGCAATTATAACAGGCTCCAACTTCTGAGTTATCTAAAAGAACAGTAGTTGCTGGTTTTACGTTTCACCTAAATCAAATAATATTTAATAATTCTCGAATTCATAGATAATAATATATTTAATATTTCAAGAAACCATAACCACTTGCACATGTTGGTCTTGTGTTAACATGCAGAAACTTCTTTATTTACACTTCATACAAAGGTTAACACCCCAAGTTCACCACAGTAACAAATACAGCAACAATAACACTATGAAGTATGAAGAGATAGATCTACACTAAACGACACCATCTACTAAAGTACAAACAAACTATGTTCAACAGAAGTGCAGTAGATAAAAGAGCCAAACTAAAAGTTTCCACACATACCCACCATTTACAGTTTTCAGCAATACTAGAAATATAACTGCTTGCACTGACCTGCTTCGACCTCGGAAGGGCAGTACGGGCACTTGAACGGCCTCGTCAGATTGTTTTTGGACAACTTAGTGATGGATTGCTTGCACAAAACATGCCCACACGATAGCAACATAGGCGGGTTCTCTTCACTTGCTTGGTCCCGGCTCACTGGACACACAAATATGGAATGGAACTGAAACTCTCGATCCAAATCCACAGGCACGGGTAATTGTTTCATTGACTGCCATTCCTGCTTTTTCCCCATCATAACATTCATCAGTTTCAAAAGGGTTGGCAGCCCCTGAACGCCAGCAGCTATGGTCACAGCCAACGGACTCTCGTAGGATTGACCAATAAGATAGCAGAATTGCCGCTTGAACTCCTCAGCCAATTTGTCCAACTGTACAGAGGAAATAAATTCTGCGTATGGTGAGGACTCGAGCTTTCCGGTCCACACAAGGCAACCCATAAGCTTTTGAAATTCAGACATATGAGTAGAAGCAAAGGGGCTCAGAAAGGCTTTGGCATACTGCAGACCATCACCTCTGCCTTTATTCCGCAAAATATCCACGTACTGCAGGTGGTGGAGTTTCAGTTCAATGTCGGATCCATTTTCTTTGAGTTTCTCGTGATTTTGCGTGGCCCAATTTAGAGCAGGTTCCAGGTTCAGAGACTTCATAGCTTCAAGTATTTGAAACATCTCTAGAAATGGAGCTTTCTTCGCCTCAACCTCTGATACGTTGGACTCGTTAATGAAACAGTCGCCAAGATCGAATCGACCTTCCCGGTAGAAATGGCTGGCGATGATTTGATTGACCGTATGAATATCGTAATCAATATTACGATAAGCCTTCGATATGTCAGGAATGAAGGTTTTCTCCAGAGCCTTGGCGTACTTGCTTAATGCAGTATTACATTCCTTTTGTGGGCCTTCAAGCAAGGGAGCAATTTCTTTCAGCTTGGCTTGTAATTCGGTGAGGATCAATTTAAGATCAGTTGGGGATGTCGAATCTTGATCAGACTGTATTCTTGATATAGCTTGTTCTATTTCTTGACCAATCTGTCCAATGATTTCTTGAGATTTTGACGATGACAACTTTTGCTTCTTAGCAACGCGCTCAAATGCATCTTTGATGGAACTCAACTCCATTTTGATTGCTTGAATTCTTCAGCTTACAGTTTAGGATATAGTTATCACCTACAAGAAATGGATTAACTTAATTAACAACATGAATTTCATTTCAAAGGCATGCAAAATGACAATAACGTGGATACGTCACCTCCAGAGATAGGCCAACACAAGGAACAAAAGGGAAGGGTAGAAGCAGACCAAAAGGATAGATACAATAAGAACATAAAAAGTGGTGAAATAGCAGCTGACTATCAGTTTGTTCACTCTAAAAGTTAGGTAATCAGTAACCAAGTAACAAGCATGATAATGTTAGCTATTGAATTGACCAACGAAAGCAAAGAACGCTACTAATCCTTTCATTAATAATACGACGCCTTTGTCATCCAAAGTCCAAGGCTAGAAAAGGGTTGATAGAATAGATTTTGAAGAAAGGAAGAATCAATGCATGAGTTCACCACTCGATCGGCTCATGGATGGGAACCTCTATAAAAGGTAGACAGATAGTCACTTACTCAAACATGCAATGTTTTTAGCAAGCCATACGCATTATAGACTAACTATATCAAAATCAGATCAGCTGGATTATGCAAGCACATCAGACTAACAGATTTTGCTGCGACATATTATTCTACTTTTAATTAGCGAAAAAAAAAGGGGTAGATATTTCTGAAGACACAAACAAAGGCCCAATGAATAATCAAACTAAGTTATCATCATAATAATGCGGAGTTTTATCCTGTATATCCTAAATACAAATACGCATGGTGTCATCATACAATTCAAAAGCACTCACTTTGACAGGATAAGTTTAAGCCCCCCTAAGGATCTTAGCACATGCATGCACAACCATTTGAAACATATACACAGGACTAACAAAATAACAAGCTCCACAACAACCTATGAACTAAATGCATTAATGTTAATTATGCTCTAACGAGAGAATTCTGAAAGAAAGTGCACCTTTCACTTTGGTCAAGTATGACAAGAGTAATACATACATTTATATATAAAGAAAACATATACCGCTCCAGGATACTACTACTATTTCATAAGTCAGTACATGTGCCTCGCATTGCATTTGGGAAGTTACAGGATGGGCAACCCAGACTTCAATCGTGATTTATGGCTGCATGTAATCTAAGATATTCTTTTGTCATATGGCCCCTCGCCAGTAAATATATATTCTTCAAATTTATTTATATGCATCATATTTAGTTTTCTTATATGTGGTGTTCAGCTTTGTAAGCTAATCCACCTTCGATCACAGCCAGTACTCATCACCTCATACTGCTCGTTTATCAGTTCTAATCTTATACAGACAAAGTGATATGGCTAATATACAGAAAGGATCGAGTTGACGGTAGGAGTAGAAAAAGTAGCCAACTTTAGACCTCAAAAAGGCATCCAAAGAAAAAGAACAGCATTGCTACTATGCCTACGCATCTACTTTTTGACAACGCTAGTTGATGCAGTAACATTTATGACATGTACAAAATTTTGCATATCTACTATTTCTACAATGAACAGTACTAGTTTTAGATCAAAATGGCTTAATTTTTCAACTACCATCAAAAGTTATTGCCATTCGAGTGTAACAAAAAATTGTTTATACAGCAGAACACCTACAATTTGGACCTAGAGATATACATATGCAACTTACTGAAGGACGATAATTAAAAAAGAGCGAAGTCCCGAGTTTCATAACTCAATAATTCCGAAAATTAAATTCCAATGTCACCAGCCATTCTCTATCGAGAAGTTTCATATTCAAGTCCACACCATGGTAAGTTTATCTCAATCTTCTCAAATCAATTAAAAAATCGTTCATATCTCAGCAAGTTCCTTAGGAGTCGTAATAAACCAGTACCAATTTTGCCAAAAAGATAAAAGAAGAAACCAAACGTTATCGGTCAAGCCCAAAATAATGAAGAAACAACAAATTAGAACATATTCCAGTTTACAAATCTTAAAAAGGTATAAAAAAAAAAACAACAGAATCCCCTATTCTAAAGTAATTGGTATGAAATTAGTAATCGCCAAGAACGATAGTTGTAGAGCACAACTTAGAACAGAACAGAAAGTATGATACTTATGACGTAACCTTCTCAACTTATACAGATTAAATATCATGTATTGAACACATAAGAGAAAACTATTCGAATACACAACAAGAAACCATGCATCTTCTTTCTTTACCATTTCTTTGTTGCCATATCTCTTTCACATACTAAGTAGACACAAATTCCCCCTCCCCCTCCCGCCCCCCCCCCCAAAAAAAAGAACCAGCACACTCCGCGCTACTTCGACAGGGAAATAAATCAACAAGATTCAATCATAACAACCATACTGCGTTCGACTCATAAATCGTAGACCAATATCCATCCATCAACAAAATTACCTAATACATATAATCCACAAAAAATACATATAACGATCGACGCCGTACCGCAGAAAACCTACTTACGAAAGATTCAACGCCAAAACAACAGACAAAGCTATAAATCACACAGAGACAAATTAATCAACATTTTTTCTTTCAATTAAACTACTGTGTAATCGAAAATTAAGTCAAAATCAAATAAATAACGGCCAATAATCACCATAGAGATTCGCAAATTGATCGAATCAAACATTTTCCGTAGATTCACAGATCGAGAAATCACAAAATAACAGACTCACTAATTCATATAACGTAGATACATCAATACATATATATATACATATATATATAGAGAGAGAGAGAGAGTAACTGACCTGAATGAGAGCAGTTGGAGGAGGAAGGAATGATGGTAGCGATTAGAAGAAGAAATCAGATTTCTTTGTGTTTGCAACAACTGCATTATTTGGGTGTGTGCACTGTACAAATTTTTCTGGACGACTTTGCCCCTACTGTTTTAGCGGATCAACTGGTCCTGTGGGCTTGTGTTTAATAATTATAACAATAGGCCTACAACTCTGCTTATCGTGTCATCTAACCAGTAGTACAGCCCACATCAGTTTCTAAAAGGTTTATTGGGCCTCTAAATAAATTTAGAGCTACACTAACTTTTAATTGCTTTTCTTTTCTTTTTCTTGGATGCATCGGAAGGGGTACCCTGAAAACAAAGCTATTCTAAGATGGTACGAAGGGTTGTGCCATCCAATACATCAAATAAAATGTAACGAGAGATAGATAATGGAGGACTATCATAAACATGGATGTCGTACTCATCAAAGACTTTTTTGCATCTTCAGCACTATATTTTCCAATATGTCATCGCAAAAATAGAAGCATGTAGAGTATCATTACAGTCAGCGGTTTAGTTGACGCAAGTTGTCACAAAGCCAATCGAAGAGCGATGAACTAAAGAAGGGGAGATGGCTCTATTATGTAGCAAGTCAATCCAAATGACTCTGTTGGTTGGACAATCTCTAGGAAGATGGAGAAAAGATTCATTGACACTTGGGCGTCGAGGGCATGAACTATGATTTGTAAGGTTTCAGCATGCGTTGTTCATTACTTGGAAGTTCTCCATGAAGACAAAGCCCCATGAACATTCAAATATTTTGTTGAATTCGCAGAATTCCAAGCAAATTCCACATCAATGAACGAGGAAGATCTAATGGGTTTAACATGTCACAAGCAGATTTGACAATGAAATTTCCATCGCTAGTGTAACCCCAACACGACTTATCAAAAAGGCCACCATTGTTATTGCACGAAGTACTTGCAATTTTTGCCAATTTACGAGCATGTAAGAATTGCTAGAATAACTCCCACGGCCACTGATTTTGCTCAATATAATCAAAAAGATTAAGTTCAATAATGTCAACAGAAGGAAAGTTCGTCACATGTTGAATCAAGGCCCCAATCCAACCCACTAGTCGAGGCAAAACTGAACGCCACGTCCGTTGCGAACAATCCATTTCAGCCCTCATTGGAGATGTTCAACACATGCATAAATTTGACGCCAAAGAGATGAACACGTAGTTGAGCAACCTGTCCATCACAAATGCGTAACCCTAAGTAGCAGCTAAGAGATTTAGCCTCAGGAATACCAGACATAGAAGTACGGCACATTGGGTGCGTCTAAAAAGAATCTTTTAATTGCTTGTTTTGATACAATAACTGTTACTAAAAACAAATTACAAAAGAAGAATGTGTGATTGGATAAGAACTTTTTGCGCGAATTTTTGTTCGACAATGTACTATATAATTTTGAGAACATAACTGATTATGCAGAAATACACCAGATACGGAAAAGACCGGAATATCCTTAAAGAAGGCCTTGCCGAAGGTTTCTTATAAAAAAAAAAAGACCAAGGCCTCGTCTATTAAAGAGGGAGTCAGCAGTTCGTCCATCTTCAAAGAAGGAACATCGACACTTGTACAAATCCCATAGAATACTCACTTAAAGAAAAGTCATGCGTATCATAAAGGAACGTCAAACTTTATTAGCACGAGATCTTCTGAAATTCACGGACGACCCACATTAAAACATTGTCAGCAGATCCATCCACCACAAAACCGCCCTTATAAGCACCCATCATTCCCAATAATGGAAGGCAAGTTGTCATTCCCACATGCATACGCAGGCTCCTATAAATAGAATGCTAGATCATTAGCGTAAACCAAGTCAAATTGAGATAACACACTTGTACTTTGTATTCACTTAAGAAAGCAATATACTCCCCCCGTTTTATTATTCAGCTATCTCACTCTTTTTTTACTTGAAAGATTTTCGTAATTTGGAAATCCCCCCCCCCCCCCCCATACAAACTCTCATATTCATACACTTTTTATCTACGAATCACAGGTTTTGCGTTCCGAACCACATCTCTCCGATAATTAAGGAATTATGCAAACACGATTAATTGTGTGTATCAGTAACTTTTGTAACTTGACAAATTTCTTAAGTTAACTATCGACAATTGTCAGAAAATGAGATTTTGCATAACTACAGAGACACCATTGGTAACAAATTTGATGGAAATTTTGTAAATTTGAAGATAATTGTATTTTTATATTACATTTAAAATTCTAAAGACCATTTTATCTTCTGGACCCATCTAATTTTTGTTAGATTAATTTAGTTACCACTCAATATTTTATCTGCACTATGGGTCGGCTCGAGAAGGTTCGTAGCATCAACTTTCATCCTCACAATATAGTTGTTTATATAGGAAAGTCACTTGAATCGTGAGTATTTATCCGAAGTATAATCAACGTGTTTGGTCGTGAGATAAGCCATTTGATGTTTACGAGTGCTATTATACGTGATCAAGAATTAACATCCAAATATGATCGATTAATCAATATGAGTGTTTTACTTTGTCGTATGGAATAATAGAGTTTTCTCAACCGGATAAATCTTAGACCTAATACAAACTCAAATAGGATTATTCAAATTTGATTTAGGTCTGGGATTCATTTCAAAATTTATCTCATCCGTGAAAATGAATTGATTGAGTCAGATTCATACTTAATCTATTCCACTAGCACTAGCTCGACGTCCTATCTTGAGGCTCATGTCAGGCTTCGTCAAATCCATAATAATGAATATGAGACCCCGCAAGTAAGCACTATGTTTGCTTATATACAAAGTGGAGATAGGTGGACCAACCACTGCTCATGCTTATGCACCCTACCACAGATACTGCTAAAAGAGACTAGCTTTTCCAACTTTCCTAATTGTGATAACGGGTGTACTTCCCGGCTTTCAAGGCCAGGGCGCAGCGGTCTGAAGCCTTTAAGAGTAGGAATAAAGTTTAGGCTTTCGTTGCCTTTTGAAAGAAGAAGGTAGACGGCGTCTCACTCCCAGCACCTACTTGAAAAGATCATGACAATTAGATGGTTCGTCTGTATAAGTTTAATGAGTGGCATAAATTGGGTTTGATGCATACATTTTGAAATAAATATAATCTAATATGTCAAACTTCAAAGCAAATGGATTTGTTTGAAATAACTCTTGTTGCATTGCCTCTTGCACTCACAACCTACCTTCTTGTGGTGTACGATACACTACCGCTGGAGGTATACCAAAAGCTCCCGAAAAATATTAGTCAATTACGTGCCTTCTATAGTCTACTATTCTATTTAACCTACACCACGCAGAACCCGCTGTATGTGACATTGGTCGCAAAGCTAAAACCGTGGGGCGGTTAATATATTTTTCCTAAAATTTACCCTCAATGACATGAAAATTACTCCACGAATAAAGTATCTGATAACATTATTTAAGTAAATGTTCACATAATAAGTCGTTGTCTTTTTATCTAATTACTAACTCACATTCCTAAAGTTAAAAGAAAAAGACATAAATTGTATCCTTCTCGTGTATGTATCAAAATTTCGTTATGTAGTTATGATATGCTTAAGTTCTTGATTCTAGTGAAACGAAGAATTCAAGTATTTTTCAAGACCGTTATGATTATGATTAATTTTTTGAAACATGTCAGAATAAATCTCAATGCATTATTAAAAAGCTTATAATACTTCACAGATACATCTAAAAAACAAAATTTTAGGATAAATCCCGTTAAGTCCCATTATGTCTATTGTATTTTATATGTTGTCTCCTAATATTTCAAAAAATTAGTGCAAAGTAAGGTGTTTTATTTTGCGTGAACCTCACCTAGTCAAAATATTTCATTATCGATGCTATGAAGCTTCTTAGCTGATGGTCTTTTCCCTCATTTGTCTATAGCGTATAGTTATTGTTCTCTAATTCCCTAATCTTTTCGATAATAATTTTGCTTAAAAGGTGAAATACTCCGTTATTTTTTGTTGAAAAGTTGACTATCATTTCGTACAAAAGAGAATACCGTAAAGCACTTCTCCCTTTTGATTCTTTAGTAACAAAGTGCAAAACACGGTATACTGCTCTCTAAGGAAGACCTAATGAAAATTTAACAAATGTTTGTAGTTTCCGGTAATATTCATGTAACCATATCTGTCTTTTATATATATATATATATATATATATATATATATATATATACGAATCTGTCTTTTTCAGTACTCCCTTTTTTTTATTGGTAATCTTTTCTATTATTCATGTCATTGGAACTAAGCGCAGTGACAATATTACTTCAAGTACAATTATTTTATTACTTAAAGACCGTCCTCCCTCATTCATTGCTTCAAGAAATGAAACCATGACCAGAACAATCCTACCCCATATCCGACAAATCTCCCATCCCTATCAACTTTGCAAATTGCACCCCACACCCAAAGGATCAATCAACATCGCCACACTGGTTTCCATACCCTCATAAAAGGCGTTGCATTAACTCTTAACAGAGATAATTGCAACTACACACCTCAAAAATTAATAGTATTAAAAGAAACCTTAAAGTTTGCTACTATAATTACAAAGAACTCACATGTGGCTATGTTGGTAATGATCGCTAAAATTTTGGAAGTAATTTGTTTGTATTATTACGATGTTATTATTGATAATTTATATCATATGATCGAAAGTGCAACGATACATAAAACAACCTCCCCATTGCCATTTAAGGTAATTCAACGCTATACTAGGTCACCGCATAACTATTCTATTAATATTTCCTATGAGAAAAACAACATTTTTCTCTATATTAATAATCTCGTAACAAAAGATATTAGTGTATGAACTGCCTTTTCAATAAGTAGTGAGAGAACTACTTCAACACTTCAAGTCGTTGTAAAATTACTTCGTTAGTCTACACAGTCATAATTGCATAGTAGACTAGGCAATATGATTTATCCATAGTTCTTAGCATTTTGAGGCAATGCTAAATGCATTAGAGTGATTTCTTTTACCGGAATTAAAGTAGAATTATTTTATCAATTATATTAAGATATTTGGATAAACTGTGAGGATGTAACTGCAATTACTCTTAAGAATTATTCCCATCTCTCCTTCCCCAGTTGTTTACTTCTTCCAGTTTCCATTTTTCAACTTGTTTTGACAATTCATCATCATCAATTCTCTGATTCTCCCTCTTTTACTGCGATATGCTTTATCAGAAGGTTCCTTGATTCTGCCTTACCTTTCTTTTATTTGGCAGTTGAATGCAATTTTTACTTCTTCCAATGTTTGAAAATATATTAAAATGTGCCCAATAATTTTTTTACTTATGAAAATAAAAAGCTATAAATCCGTTTCACCTCTAAAGTTTGGCTTATAATCTCAATTTATTTGAGAGGAGTTTAATTGACTATGGACATAAAGGAAGATGAATAATACACCAAAACATTACAAATAAAAAATTCGCTAATTCTGCATGACGTGGAGTAATTTCGTCGGCTCACTAATAACTCCACGTGAAACTAATTTAAGCTCTCAATTGGTCTTGGCTAGCTTAGTTCGTGAAACACGCACTAAGAAACACGGCATGTGAACTAGGTTTGGGTTGACCCCATATAGTCACCCTCAAGCCTAATTCAATTGGTGTTCATTGGTGGGTGAATATAAGCGGGTATAGCTCAAATAAAAAGTAATATAGAAAACAAATTATATGTAGTGTAATGTAGTAGATAGAAAACACGAACTTGTACAATGGATGCCAGAAAGATAATCAGATATCATGAGGTGTGGAAAGAGCACCTATCGGTCTGTTAGGATGCCTTAGCTGCACACATCACTGTACTTTCACTTGACACCTATCGTAATGATAAACGGCTCGTCTCGTCGTGACGTTATCTTGAATTCTCAAAACTTATTGTTAACCCTAAAAAATAAATAAGGGATTATATGAAAGATTAACCCTTAAATTAGGGATTAATCCCAAAGGCGATACTATCGTCACAAACACTCTCGTATGTCACATACCTTACTATGGTATGACGTGGCACCTGAAGAGGTAATAGAATCCCTCGGAATTCACATATCCTACCAGGATACGACGTGACACCCCAAGGGACATCTAAGCGTCCCTTGGAAAGTCAAGATGAATAAAAATAAGATATCAACGTGGCATTGGAAAAAGAGTAAACCCCGATGGATCCACGCGGCTCGGATATCCATCACTGCGCCAAGAGGGACCACTATATGAAAATACTTCCTTGCTGAACACTCCCAAAGCCCTCGGAATCATTATCCCGAAGGCCAAAATTCACAAAACAACGTCCTACTCAAAGCACCAACCACTAAAATCCCTTACTCCGAAGGCACCAACCAAGGAGGTCATGCAACAAAGACCAGAAAGCCCTCGGAGAATGATTCCCGAAGGAGCCACCACTCTCACGATAGCAGGAAACGCTCGGAATCCCCACTACTGGGATCCATACACAAGAATACCGCCTTACATGCACATTGATGCCCTCGGAGCCCACCTTACCAGCCTGGCGAGACAAATCTGCCCCTCGGAAAATCTTACTAAAGAAGTCAATGAAGAAATAGCTATCCCCGGAACAGAAAACTCCTCGGACACCCACTTCACTTCAACAAGTGAACCTCCTCGTGAAATTCAGCCCCTCGGAGAAAAGAAAACAAAAGATTCCGCCTATCAAAGGGAAGAAAACAGAAGAAGTAACCCCTCGGAACTCCCCGTAGCCCTCGGACAAGATAATGATCAGCCTAGTCAGCACCTTGTCAACAAGATATACCTTATCTATAAGAAGGACACTTGTAATACATGCAGCATTACACTTGTACCACATGCATGGTGACACATACCCCCTCCCATACCTATATAAGGAAAAAGGAGAGGAGGAGGAGGGAGGATAACAAAAAAACTCACCCAAAAAAGCATAAAATCATATTTGTGCTCCTCAGAATAGGAAGTTCAGTGAATAAAGGAAGGATATTTTCGCAATTTTTCCTCAAATAGTCATTTACTTTCTTTGAACCACGGATAACGGCGTTCCGAACCTCTAAATAAATCAGTTAATCAGGTATTATTCCAAACCTGTTTACAAAATGGTGCCGTCTGTGGAAATGCCATAGAAGTTGTCCTCGAGCGTGTTCAAGAAAGCAAATCCACTATGGAAAATTTGTTTTACAGCGAAAATTACTTGCCCCATTCGGACAATTCGGAAGAAACTGTAGCGAATCGCCGTTTCGACGAAAGGGACTTCATCAATGTCCCCCGATCTGTTTATGAAAGATTAGTGGAAGTTACCACTCGAGTTAATCACCGAGAACTCGAATCTCCTCTGGAGACCGCCCCAGGATCTCCGAACCAAGGAAATCATCCCTCGGAACAAGGCGAGGTTTATGCAAGAAGGGCACAATGCCCTACGCCAATCTCGTGGTACCAGGAAACTCCTCGTAGGACGTCAAGGCGTTATGATCATCTGGAAACTCCAAGGATAATCCAGAGGGAAGAGAGGTCTCTCCCCGTATATCGTCCCCCCTATTATCACTCCCAACGGAGAACCAACCTTATGGGGAATCCTTGAAGATCTACGAAAGGAAGTAGGAGATCTCAAGAGGACTGTAGGACCCAAGGAAGATCCGACGTTTAAGATATCTCCCTTCATTCCTGAAATAGCATCTGCTCCGATTCCTTCGGGAATGCGGCCTATTAACGTACCATTATATACAGGGGAAGCTGATGGGAGAGATCCGCAAGATCACATACATCAATATTTGGCAGGAATGGACCTATCGTCCGCCCCGGACTATGTCCTATGCCAAGTGTTCCCTGTTACCCTCGAAGGACGAGCCCAATCTTGGTTTACCCATCTCCCTCCTAATTCAGTGGCCAGCTTTGACCGGTTGGCTCACCTGTTTGTACGCCATTTCGCCTGTAATCGGAGATATCCCAAATCGGCCACTCATCTTTTTACTATTAAGCAACGCAAGGATGAATCTCTTCGGGAATATATAAAACACTTCACGGATGAAGCACTGGATGTTCCGAATGTCAGCCCGACCATTATGGCCGATATTCTGACACAAGGGCTTCGAGCGGGAGAATTCTTCCGATATCTAATGGGGAATCATGTCACGGACATGAATGAACTTATGCAACAGGCTGAAACTCATATTCTTATGGAAGAAGCCGACCATACAAATAGAGGGCTAGAGAAGGATGACAATGAACGTCACGAGCATACGGAAAAGGAAACTAAAACCAAAGAGAAGGGCAAAGACGGAAAAGCGCTCCCTCGGAAGAACGATGGGGAGATGGTCAAGAAATTCCTTAAACCCGTGCCCCTTCCTCCGATGACCCTGGCTCCCGTGGAAGTACTCAACGTGATGCGGGGCAACGAAGAAGTGCGCTGGCCCCGACCCACCAAATTTCCCAACAAAGATAAAGATACGGGTAAGTACTGTAAATTCCATAAAACCTATGGACATACCACCGAGGAATGTACTACCCTGCGAAGAGAAATACTTCGCCTTCTGGAGGCAGGATATTTGCATAATTACCTAAAAAGAAACAATCCCGAAGAGCCTAAAGCACATGTATGGAAAAGGCCCCGAGGAGGACCTGATGAGGAAAAGGATACTCTCCACCAGCAGTCACGGGAACAAACCGCGGAACATCGGAGGAGGTCCCACGGAGAGACTAGGAAGCGTCAAAGATCCCCTCGGGAGAGAACCGTTGCATCTCCGTGGCGGTCACGGGAAAAGACCGCGGGGTATCGGAACCTACCTCCCCCTCCCGACACATACGAGGTCAACCCCTCCTCGGGGAGGACGATCAACATGATAGAGGGAGGAGACATTTCTAGAATACCCCAGGGTAAGAAGACAAAATATCTCAAAGAAGCTAGACGAGTGGGACACGGGCTCCCAGTATGCTCCGCTCAAGGGGCTAGGTTACCAAATATCACTTTCGGACCCGAAGACCTGAAAGGTGTAGTCTACCCCCACGAAGACCCTTTGGTGATTGAAGCTACCATCTATGGATTTGAGATCCAGCGTATCCTCATAGATACGGGCAGCTCCGTGGATGTCTTGTTTTTTCCCACCTATCTAGCCATGGGATTGAAGAAGGAGCAACTGGAAATGGCTGAAGTCCCTCTAGTAGGCTTCTCTGGCGAAGCCTGTAACACCCTCGGAACTGTGACCCTGCCAATGTCGTGGGGAGAGGGAGCCCTACGAAGAACGGAACACACCAAATTTTGGGTGGTGGAGGCTTCGTTAAGGACATATAACGCTATATGCGGCAGACCCTCCATTCGGTCATTCGAAGCGATCCCTTCTACCCTCCACCTTAAGGTAAAATTTCCTACCTTGGCAGGCATCGGAGAAGTCCGGGGCAATCAAGCTAGAGCCAGAGAATGCCGAATGAATGCCCTACTCCCCGAAGAAGACGAAAACCCCTCGGATAGTGGCAAAAAACGGAAAGTAGAAGAAACACGAGTCCAACCCATTGAAGAGCTTAAGATGGTAGAACTCGTGGAAGGAAATTCCGCTAGAGCGATCAAGATGGGCACTAATATGGAACCCGAATTGGAAACCCAATTGGTATCTGTTCTAAAGGAATTTTGTCATCTTTTCGCATGGGAAGGAGGCCCCCCCGGACGAATCAGTAATAAGGTATGTCAACATTTCCTTAATGTAAAGCCGGGGGCAAAACCCATTCAACAAAAGAAGAGAAGAATGGGACCCGAACGCAACAAGATTATCCGGTCAGAAATTCAGCGGCTTCTCAGCCTACGGCAAATCCGAGAAGTCGTGTATCCTGAGTGGCTGGCCAACGTGGTCCTGGTCCCTAAGTCAGGAGGAAGATGGAGGATGTGCGTTGACTTTACCGATCTCAATGATGCTTGCCCAAAGGACTGCTATCCCTTACCAAGCATAGACCAATTGGTCGACTCTACCGCTGGTTGCGCACTCCTGTCGACTCTAGATGGGGACCAATGATACAACCAGATCCCGATGGCATTCCTGGACCAGGACAAAACCAGCTTCATTACGAATGCAGGTACCTTTTGTTATCTAGTCATGCCTTTCGGACTTAAGAACGCAGGAGCTACATACCAACGATTGGTGAACCTCATGTTTGCGGGACTCATCGGAAAAACCGTAGAAGTATACGTAGACGACACTGTCGTCAAAAGTCGTTCCGCGAAAGATCATCCCGAAGACTTGCGAAAAACCCTGGCTATTATGGATCGCTTTGGGATGAAGGTAAACCCTCGGAAATGCTCCTTCGGTATCCGAGGAGGCAAATTTTTGGGATTTATGGTCACTGAGAAGGGAATAGAAGTTAACCCCGAGAAAGCTGAAGCAATTATTGGGTTACCAACCCCGAAATCCATAAAGGACGTGCAGAAATTGACTGGGCGAATGGCCTCCCTCAGCCGATTCGTCTCCAAATCAGCAGAGAAAGGGCTCCCGTTCTTTAAAATCCTTCGGAATATCAAAGAATTCCAGTGGACCTCACGATGTGAAGAAGCTCTCCAGGAATTAAAAAGCTATATGGTAAGACCACCCTTGCTGGTCAAACCGTCGCCCCAGGAAGAACTTTTCGTGTACTTATCCGTAGGAGAGGAGGCTATTGGAGCGGTATTGGTCAAAGAGCACGAGGGAGAGCATCATCCGGTCTACTATGTTAGCAAAACTCTCCTCGGAGCAGAAACCAGGTATACTCTAGTAGAAAAACTTGTACTCACTTTGGTTACCACGACGCGTAGACTACGCCCGTATTTTCTCTCCCACCCGATCATTGTCCTGACTAAGCACCCTCTACGAGCAATTCTCAACAAACCTGAGACCTCGGGGAGGCTGATAAAATGGGCCGTCGAACTAACGGAGTATGATATCTCCTATGCCCCGAGACCTTCCATTAAGGCCCAGGTCCTGGCAGACTTTGTAGTAGAACTTGCGGGAATCGGAGTAGAAAGGAAAGAACCTCTGTGGTACGTCTACGTGGACGGTTCCTCCGTAAATACGCATGGCGGAGCCGGAGTAATCCTGATCAACACGGAAGCCGAAGAGGAGGCGCTACATTTCGCGGTTAGAATTGACTACCCCGTATCCAACAATGACGCTGAATATGAAGCCCTCCTTGTCGGAATGAGGCTTGCTCGGGAAGGCGGAATACGAAGAGTCCGCCTGCATAGCGACTCTCAGTTAGTTGTGCAGCAAGTTCAAGGCACATATGAATCCAAAGAGGAAAGGATGCAGAGTTATCTCCGAGTAGTCCATCGGGCCAAAGCATGGTTCGAGGAGTATCAGTTAGTGCAGATTCCTCGAGGGAATAACCAGGAAGCCGATGCCTTGTCCAAAATGGCTGCACAATTGACCACCATCCGTACCCGGAAAATCACTATGTTACACATGAGCGAGTCAGAGAGGACTGAACCTGAAGAGGTAAGTGTCACCATGACAAATCCTCCGATAAACTGGACAACACCCATTAAAACATACCTACAAGATCCTGAAGGGTACTCCGAGGACAAATCCGTCCAACGAATGATGTCTAAGAAGACTATCCGATATTTCCTCAAAGACGGAATACTATTCCGAAGGACGTACTCCTACCCTCATGCCCGATGTTTAAATGAAGAGGAGGCTCAACATGTTTTGGCAGAAACTCACGAAGGGGTGTGCGGCAGTCATACCAGTGGCGGAAGCATGGTCGGACGAATAATCCGACAGGGTTATTATTGGCCCACGATGGTCAAAGATTGCAAAAACCACGCGGAAAAGTGTAAGTCGTGCCAAGCTTATGCCCCTCGGATTTATCAACCAGCGGCTCCGTGGGAACCCCATCTGACCGCATGTCCTTTCGCTAAATGGGGAATAGACATAGTCGGTACACTTATTCCCGATGCTGGTCAAAAGAAGTTCTTACTCGTAGCAGTAGACTATTTTACCAAATGGGTAGAGGCGGAGCCCTTAGCGCGAGTAACTGCAGGGGCGGTCATTAACTTCTTGTGGAGAAATATTCTGTGCCGTTTTGGAGTCCCTCGGAGCCTAGTAAGTGACAACGGTCTGCAGTTCACGGACCAAGGGTTAGAAAAGTGGTGTGATCATTGGGAAATTAAACACCGTTTTGCTTCGGTGGGATACCCTCAAGCCAACGGACAAGTTGAGAGAACTAATCGCACTCTCCTGAAAAATATGAAGGCCCGACTCGATTGGCACAAAGCCAAATGGGTTGAAGAAATACCCGGCATATTATGGGCCTATCGGACCACACGAAATACCGCCACGGGCGAAACCCCTTTCAGCCTATCCTACGGTTGTGAAGCAGTCGTACCCTCCGAAGTTTCAATTGAGAGTTGGCGAGTCAAAGAATATGAAGAAGTGGCCAATAGTGCTAACTTAGCTCTGGCCCTTGATCTCTTAGAAGAGAGGAGAACCCGAGCAGCCATTCGGAACGAGGAATACAAAGCTCGGATGGCACGATACTACAATACCAAGGTAAAGCTTCGAACTTTTCAAGTGGGTGATTTAGTGCTAAAACGGGTTGGAGCCTCTAAAAACGTAGGCAAGCTTGAACCCCGATGGGAAGGACCTTACAAGATAGCGGGAATTGTCGGACCCGCAACTTATCTACTTGCCAATTCCGAGGGTGCCACTCTTCGTAACACGTGGAATTCCTTCAATCTTAGAAAATACTATGCTTAATGTAACATCTTCATTGTTACATAAATAAAACTGTTTGTTCACAAGTGGATGGTTATGATACGTTCGAATCCGATAGGGTACATATGGTTGCAAAACAAAAGTGATAGCCTTACATAGGAAATCATTACAAGCAACCTAACCCCTAGGAGCCATCTACTATAGATAAACAGCCCTCGGACCCCAAAAAAAACCACCTACTACAAGTTGAATACCACCTACTACAAACTACTCCTCTCGTAAAGGACGCTTTCCTTCTCGGATAAGGCGGCGACGCTGCTCCTCGGATAAGGTTAGTGGGTCCGCCAATGAAACGCCCTCGGAAACCACGGGACTATCTTCAGGAAAGAGGGGATGAAGATTAAGCTCGGGAATAATTAAGTTCCCAGGACACTCTAGCAATGATTGAACCGCATCCGTACCAAGTCGGTACCCGATACGGACCAGATCGCGCATCTCCTTTTGCAAGGCCTCCCTAAAAGTTGAAGGACTCGCGATATCCATAACAGCTTGGACCCGAGCCACCACTAAAGCAACATCATGAGCGCGAGTAATCTCTAGCACCCGATGAGTTGCCGCATCACGCTCCCGAGTCATCTGTAATAATTGCTCATCGGAGTGACGAAGCTGGCTCTTCAACTCCTCCAAACTCGCTTGAAAACTTGTCACCCGGGTCCTCTCTAGCATTAATTGACGCTCCACTTCCCAAGACTTATCCCTCTCAATCTGAAGGACCATATCGTGAATCGCTTTAGCCGCTTCATGCTCCTCTTGCAAACGGGAAATTTCCGTCTGAGCTTCCAACAAACCATGCTCTAACTCATCCCGACGACGATATACCAGGCCAGGATCTGAAGAGGAACACCCCCGAGATCCGATGGCGTCCAGTACCATATAAATCTGGATGAAGAGGAATGGATTACTACTGGAGAAATGAAAGGTAAGTAACCAAAATTTGCAAATAAAATGAGCCTTTACCTCACACAGGTTTTTGCAAACCAAATCCTGAAGCCGGGAGGAAGGAAGGGTCCTCATGAGCTCACAATCCGTAACATTTAGTAGACCACTAAGAAAATTTCGACAAAACCCCGATACCTCTTCGAGAGGAGAAAACCCCGGGTCCGCACCCGCGGGAGAAGAACCCACGGGAGGAGGATTCCCCCCGGACAGTGACACAGGTACGCGCTCGGGACCTCATTCCATAACATTCACAATATCGGAAATCCGAGGAAAGGATTGTGACACCAAAGGAGGCGCTGGATAGTCTATCGGAGAAAGTGTTGTAGTCGGATTTTCTGCCCTGAGAGGGATTACGAAGCTCACTGGGGGGGCTGCTATGGGCGAACCCCTCGATTCCTGCCTCCCCGAGGAGGAATCAGCCCTCGTAACCGCCACGAAGGTATCGGAAAGGCCTTCTGACGCCCGCCCCATACCATGTAGAGCTCGCCCTAGAAAAACACCATTAAATGGATCTATGGAAAAGGCCGCCATCTCAGCACCTACGAGACAAATATAGAGTATATGATGATCCCGAGGACACATAAGTTGATAAAAGAGAAGTCGACAGATCTTTAGACTTACGAAAATAGAAATTGCCATGAAGAGGATGAATTGGCGAATTCTCTCTCCTTATTCCCTCTTGAAGACCTGCCAGAATAAGAGCCTCAGGACACGCAAGCAAACCGGTAATATCGTACGAGCCAGAAAATAACCCGGAATGACTCAGTTCCTCCCACTCCCGCCCCAACGTCTCGGATATGGGCGAAACATATCCCAAGCCCCATCGGATAGGCACTCCCCACGATCGGGCCGAATGACCTTTCGAACGGACGAAGAAATACCTCCGCCTCCAGTCCCCCCTGCGAGGGCGAGGACTGGATGTACCAGTGAAGGCTTTTTCGACGTCCCGATAGGCCAGGCTGAAAAGGGGGACTCCATCTGAGCAAGGCCGAAGGATAAAAATTGCCCCCACCCGATATGGTGACAAGGGAAGGTTAAGGAGCTCGCAGCATAAAACGTATCCCACTAAAAGGCGATACGAAGTGGGTGTTAACTGGCTCGGACAGATTTGCCAATACTGGAAAAGCGATCGAAGAAAAGGATGAAAAAACACCCGTAATCCACAGTGCATTTGATCACAATAGACAGTTAGGAATCCACGAGGAGGATCGTAGGCTCTCTGGTCCGGGGAGGGCACAATCACATCAAAATCATCAAAATTCAGATTGAATTCCGTAAAAAGAGTTACTATAGACTCTCCGTACACAGTACTAACGGCGGAACCAACCCGTCCCCGACCTATCAACCGTGAGGGACTCAAAGGTATTAAGTTAAATACAGAACGCTCATCAGCAAGAGAATACGGTTCTCTACCTAGGAACACATCCCTTATATGGTCTATCCTTCGAGAAACCGTGTACGATGACCTACTCCCCACCCTTGAAGACGAACTTGTCCCAATGATCACTTGATTCTCAACCAACCTATTACGCTGTCCCGGGGAAGAACTCTCCGAGGAGGCACTATAAACCTGGGATCCAAGGCCGACTCGGGCACGACTCCGAGAAGAACTACTTGATGATGTGGACCCCCCATGCCTGCGATGTGGCGGCATCATCTTTAATGGTAAGTTTTCCGTTTACTCTTATACGAAGGTTGAAAATAAAGTATTGAGTACAACTACGAGAATGAAAACAAGTCTTACGAAGGTAGATTTCTAAAAGAGGAAAGTAAGATGATTTATCTGCTAGAGCAAGATAGCTTTTAACGATGAATATAAATACCATTGTTAGCATATTATATGTGATGAATTAATCATATGAAAAAAAAAGCTGGAGCTGTCCCACCCACTCCTACGAGTATGACACGTGTTAATGAGTGTCCTTAATTAGGATAAATAACTCTTAAACGCGCATGTAATTTGATACGTCCTGCTAAGTTATGTACTTAGTCAGCAGATAAGAGGTTTTGTCTTTAGCTTATCTTTTTGAAGAAGAGTAAAAAGAATAAGTTTTATATGTAAGCATGCTAATAATTTATTAATATCTCATGCTAATGGACAAATAAGACAAAATAAGAAGGTAGGAATAGGACAAATTGTTCATTCATAAATCCGAGAAGCTCTCGGAAAAATTTACAAAAGCATAAGAAAAGGCTACAAAAGGAGAAAAAATAAAAAAGAAGGGATCCTATTCTAAATCCCTGTACTCGGTGGAGGTGGGGGTGGAGGTGAAATCCTACTTGAACCAGTAGCCCCAAGATCTGACGCGGTCGGAAGAGGAGCAGGGAAGCCTCTAGGTGTCATCACCGCGTCATACATCTCAAGAAGATTCTGAACCTGCTCAGGAGACGGCTTGGCAAGCTTCTTGACGTCAAAAAGACTACCAAAGTTTACCCCCGAGGGCATTACTCCACGGGCTACGGTAGCACACTCTAACCATCCCCATAACATATGCCCAAGGGAATCCCGAGCGGACAAAGAAGCACTTTGACGCTCCGCTTCCACCGCCGCGTACCGAACAACCTCGTCAATTCGGGCTTGCACCTCCTCCTGAGGCACCATCTTGGCTATTTTCAGATCCACTAACTCCTTGACCCGAGATTGAAGCTCCTGCTCTCGCTCCAACCACCCCAACTTTTCTTTCTCCAGAGCCTCCACCCGAGCACGGAGAAGCTCCTCGGATTCCCTCTTCTCCTTCTCCAGAAGAGTCAGTTGGACTCGAACAGCTCCCTCGGACGCTTCCAGCTTGTCGTAAGCCGACTGCATCCTCTGCAAAGTGAGCCGCATCACTTCCTTGGCTCTCTGATCTTCCCTCCAAACGAAGTCGCTGGCCTCCAACTTCGTTCGGAAAACATCTCTCATTGATTCGGCCTCATAGAGTTGAGCCCGAAGAGAAGTCACTTGCCCTCGGAGAGATCCTAGTTCAGCCACCTCCTTCGAATGGCGCTGCTCTATTGCAGTGATGACCTCTCGAGTCTTCTTGGACTGCATAACAAGAAGAGAAACATAAGAAAAATACAGGGGTATTATTTAAGAATAAAATGATTAGAGGATTAATACTTACAATTGTTTCCATCCAGACCATGCTGGCCCGCAAAAACTGGTAACCTTCCGCAGGTGCAGCAAGAGAAGATCCAAAGAAATGAAGGATCTCATGGTATGCCTCCCCTATAGTCGAGGGCTCCTTCTCAGGCACTTGAGATGAAAAATTCCCCTCGGAAGCTGGCCTCCTCAGGGGAACCCTCTTCGGGAGGTCTCCTATCGGAGAAGGAATAGCCGTAGCAGGAGTCGTGGCCACTGCTTCCGTTGTAATCACTTCCGGAACTTTTGCAGTGGTCGAGGGACCCTCCCCCCGGAGTAGGGTATCCCACACTTCCTTCTTTGCCTCAAAATCCTTCAATAGGTCTGTAGGACCTTGGCCGAGCCCCTCGGATGGCTTCTCCGAGTCCGGTTGGAGTAGTTGAGCGAACAGATCCGCGCCCGGAAACATAGGAGCCTTCCCCTTATCAACCTCTACAAGAGCAAGGTAAGCAGTTAAAATAATAAAAACGAAATTCGAATAATGAATCAATATAAATAAGATATTAAAGTCAAGAAAGCGGAGAAGGATAAGAAGCTTACGAGGGCGAAGGGGAGAAGGATCCGGAATAGCAGGCGAAGGATCCCGAGAGGAGACCAAGATGACATTTGGCCCCGGAGATGAAAATTCTTCCTCCTCGGCTATCGGAGATTGCACCCCCTGCGAACTCCTCGGAGGATTGCTAGTATTGGACTCGGAAGAAGGCATCAAGATCATTGCCGACCTAGGGTCCACCTGTCGCAACGGAGCAACATCCAGACATATGCCCTCGGCATATAGAGAGGGACGTGGGATATTCTCGCATACACCCTCGACTCCCGCGTCCATCCCTGCTTCCTCGGATTGCGCTTCCGCCTCCTCGTGACCTTCCTCCTCGTGATCTCCCCCCCCCCCCCCCCCCCCCCGTGACCTCCCCCCTCGGAAGCCTCGCTGTGTCCACCTAGAACCACCTCTTCAGAACCAGGTACCAGATAGTACCTCGCCATAACCTCCTCTGCACCACACAAAAACGTATTAGTACGGGTGACAGAAAAATAAGGAAGACTACTTAAAGAAATAGATATAGAGTAAAAGAAATATGCGAATAAAGAAGAGGAAACTTACTGAAAGCCGCCATATACATACTCGGAACAAAAAGCGGCTTCTTCATGTTGTCATTAACCCCTACCACAAAGTGAAGCCCAGCCCTATCAAATAGCCATCGAAAGTCTTCTGACTCCATTAGTGCATGCTGGGCAATCACTGGAGAGAGCACCATATCCTCAGCCAAAGTGTGAATTGGAGTCACACCCTCCCCCCACTTGTAGGGCACATCCCACTTCCCTCGGACGGGCTTCACGTAAAAGAATTTATCCTTCCAAACCCCGTGCGAGCTTATCGTCGCGCCCAAAATCCTCTTTGAAGAATTAGCCGAGTGATCCCGATGGTGAACGTGATAAAAGGGATATCCCCCGGGTGACACTCCCACATCAAAAATAGACAGAAAATGGTCCACGTTGCACTCGTACCCCTTAACCATACACCAAAACACGTAAATGCAAAGGGCATCATAACCATTGGGGACCAACTGACTCGGACAAATCTTGCAAGTCTTGAAGACTTCACAGAAAAAAGATGGCATAAACGAGCGCCACCCATAATTCACTTGCGCAAAGTACACGGTAAGCATACCTGCAGGGGGATAGCACGCCCTTTGGTCTTCCGAAGGAATATGAATAGTCGCATTCATCAGTGTAGTCCCCGTAGCTTCAAATAAATCCGTGACCTGCTCATAGGTCACCACGGATCGGACATTCTCAATTTTAGAGAAATCACGAAGAGGGGGTTTCTTCGATTTAGAAACCCTAGCCTTTTTCGTGGCGGCGGCACCACTCCCTTCGGCGACAGCCGCCCTTTTCCTACGAGTAGCGGCAGCAGGTCCCACGAAGGGAACGATAGTCGCGACGGGAACAGGAGCATCCACAGAAGCAGCAGCGGCAGAGGACATGTTGACAGAGGAAGCCATCTACTTTTTGGGATGGAGAGAGATTTTTACGAATTGGGTAAGAGAGAATAAAAAATTGAGAAGAATTAAAGTCACTCTTTTCTGCTTTAAGAAAAATTGGGGAAGATTGAAGATTTGGAAACTTGAAAATTGAAAGATTTTGCGAAGAGAATGGGGAAGAAGAGTACGGACGGGTATATTTATAAGTAGACCGCCATTAAAGACGTGCCCCGTTTCCCACGCCCCACGTCTCCACTCAGGAAGCGACGTGTCAATCCATGCGCTAGCCGTTACTGCAAGTTAATGGACGGACGAATGAATGACATTTAAGACATCTAACGGCTAGAAAGAGCCGTTATAAAAACAACTTTTCATCTGAACCGCTACTTCCCAAGAACATAACGGTAATTTCACTTCACGGTATTTTAAGTGTATACTTATATACATATAATACCCTCGTAAATCATAAAAAAGAACGGAAAAATCCCCATCCCCTCGGAAAAATCACCAAAAATAAAGAAAAACCCCTTTTTAAGGCCACGAAAGAAAATTTCACTCGCCTCTACGAGAGCAATTGAAATTTGGGGGGGCTAGTGTTAACCCTAAAAAATAAATAAGGGATTATATGAAAGATTAACCCTTAAATTAGGGATTAATCCCAAAGGCGATACTATCGTCACAAACACTCTCGTATGTCACATACCTTACTATGGTATGACGTGGCACCTGAAGAGGTAATAGAATCCCTCGGAATTCACATATCCTACCAGGATACGACGTGACACCCGAAGGGACATCTAAGCGTCCCTTGGAAAGTCAAGATGAATAAAAATAAGATATCAACGTGGCATTGGAAAAAGAGTAAACCCCGATGGATCCACGCGGCTCGGATATCCATCACTGCGCCAAGAGGGACCACTATATGAAAATACTTCCTTGCTGAACACTCCCAAAGCCCTCGGAATCATTATTCCGAAGGCCAAAATTCACAAAACAACGTCCTACTCAAAGCACCAACCACTAAACTCCCTTACTCCGAAGGCACCAACCAAGGAGGTCATGCAACAAAGACCAGAAAGCCCTCGGAGAATGATTCCCGAAGGAGCCACTACTCTCACGATAGCAGGAAACGCTCGGAATCCCCACTACTGGGATCCATACACAAGAATACCGCCTTACATGCACATTGATGCCCTCGGAGCCCACCTTACCAGCCTGGCGAGACAAATCTGCCCCTCGGAAAATCTTACTAAAGAAGTCAATGAAGAAATAGCTGTCCCCGGAAAAGAAAACTCCTCGGACACCCACTTTACTTCAACAAGTGAACCTCCTCGTGAAATTCAGCCCCTCGGAGAAAAGAAAACAGAAGATTCCGCCTATCAAAGGGAAGAAAACAGAAGAAGTAACCCCTCGGAACTCCCCGTAGCCCTCGGACAAGATAATGATCAGCCTAGTCAGCACCTTGTCAACAAGATATACCTTATCTATAAGAAGGACACTTGTAATACATGCAGCATTACACTTGTACCACATGCATGGTGACACATACCCCCTCCCATACCTATATAAGGAAAAAGGAGAGGAGGAGGAGGGAGGATAACAAAAAAACTCACCCAAAAAAGCATAAAATCATATTTGTGCTCCTCAGAATAGGAAGTTCAGTGAATAAAGGAAGGATATTTTCGCAATTTTTCCTCAAATAGTCATTTACTTTCTTTGAACCACGGATAACGGCGTTCCGAACCTCTAAATAAATCAGTTAATCAGGTATTATTCCAAACCTGTTTACACTTATGTCGCTCCATCCCCGCAGGGGCAGAGAATTTGTCGATGTCTCGATTGTACTACTAGAAGCTCTAGGGAAGTCGGAATAGGAAAGTAAGTATGACATATCTACTAGGTCAAGCTAAAAGTGGTTAATGTGGATTGGGAGTTCGTTGATTGTGGACTGAACTTGGGACTAAGTCAATCTGCTTATGTATGTTGTTTAAGAAATCAAACCCAACATAGTTCATTGTTTCTTGGTGGTGGTCGATTGTGGTTGGAGGTGAAGGTTGGACCTTCGAAGTTGGCCCTTGTACTTCAGATATTAGTTGATGGCTCAATATCTTTTGCTGATAACTAAGCATTGTGAAGTTTACAGTTTTACTTATAAGTCTTTGTTAGAGGTCGGATTGACAAACCGCTTTCTTGATCGAAAACTAGACTCAAATGGGGTTTCCATATGCACAAGCCATGATAGGTTGAATAGGTCGAATGATGCTTCAACATTGCGCGACTTTACAATTTTGCTCTTAAGTCTTTGGTTGGAGGTCATATTGACAAGCCGCTTCTTGATATCGAACTAGACTTAAAGGCTTTCCAGGGGTATAATCTATGATGGATCAAATTTCACAATAGGTCGAGTAATGGGTCGAACTAAAATAGGTAGAAGTAGAACTGAGATAGGTCGAACTGAAATATGTTGAATTGATCATCCAAAAAGCTCTTATTTAATGATGTCCCATCGAGTATCCACAGGTAAAATGTTTCCTTAGTTATCAAGGTGAGTTATGACTCTCGGTCAAATGGACTCGGAAAATAGGTCAAAATAAAAACATGTTGAATAAGTCGAACTAGTTTTGGCCTATTCTTCAGCCTTGTGCAACTTCACTGTTTTGTTCATAATTTCATTTGTATATGTCGGAATTACAATCCGCGTTTTGATTTGAAAACTAGACACCCGTGGCTTTCTTGTGGTATATGGTTCATGGATTGATTTGGTCAACAACAATAGTAATAAATTTTCCAAGTCATGCATGTATTTTTCTCTTAGTCGTTCCTATTTAAAATACACAATTACCAACATAGGTTGTGTGACTTGAATTTTTCGAAGCTTGCAGAGGCACGTAGCATGACACGTGAGCAATACAGATTATGGTACAACACTACATAATACTACGCGATTGACAAGCTCGGGGTCGGCACGGTTCTCGTGTGACCCAACACCCATTTTCTGCACCTCCCCCCCCCCCCTGCTCGGTCGCCACCACCTACCGCCTTTCACCGCCATCTCCCCACCATCACACCATTACCCCCAACCACCACCGTTCCAACCCTGAATTTGTGATTTGCTGCCTTACCTAGTTGCAGGGTCGTTGGACTTCGAAAGAGACACATATACTCCTCCACAAAATATGGAGGATGTAAACTAGCTTCACCACCCTAGCCGTCTCATGTACATATAGAGAGACGAAAATGTTTGTGGACGTGTTGGCACGACATGGTTCCAATCGAGACCAGGTAAATTGTCCCATGCAACCACCCTTTGTGCAACCTGAATGAGTTGTCCGCCTCGCCTAGAAAATTTTGCTTTGCATGATACTTTTTGTACTTATACAGGCTTGTCGCGCCAGCCACGATTCCAAGCCCTTATATATATATGTACATTATTCGGCTCCAACTACTTAATAGATAAGCATATCCTGTTAAAAACAAGGGCAGGGCCACCAATGAGGCTTGGGTAGGGTCCAGCCCGGGGTCAATTGTTGACCTCGCCTATAATAGGTATCTTTAAAAAATAACAAAAAAAAGGCCTCAGACCAGCGACAAATAAGGAGTGTAAGGAAAACTTAATGTGAAAGCAGGCTAGTCGCCGTGGTAAGGCTTTTACTATTGCATGATATAGGTCTTGAGTGCAAATCCATATTGAAGCAGATGATTTTTTGCTAGACTTTTTTGCTTAAAATCAATATCACCAAAATGAAATCTCAATTCATTAGTTGTTGTTTATGTTACATTTTTGTTCTTGAAAAATTCTAATGACTATCAAAATCAATTTCCCCTAAAACTGAAATCTCAATTCATCATCAATTGCTCTTTTCCTTAAGAAGCCCAAGAACTAACAAAATCAATAATTATAAGAAGGAAAGTCCAGCATTAAATCTCATTACACTTAAAAAGAAAAACCACCCTTCTATACTATTATATAAAGTAAGATAAATTGTGACACCAAATTTTTTATTTTCGGTTTTAGCCTCATAATTTTAGTATTGGTACAATATGTTATAATTAAGTCTCTAACCTAGCTTTAGGACTTAAGTAGAATCATTAGCTACAATAATATGATGATTGGTGATTTAGTTTCCAAAATTTGAAACTTTCTATATAAATTCTATATCCTTACATATTTAATCTTTACTCATTTAAGTTATTTTCTTCACATTACAAAATAAATTCTTAATTACGCGAGGATCGCGTACCAGTGCTTCTAGTATTATTATATACAAGTAGACTGAAATAATATACTAAAGTTGATGTTTAAATTTATTTTCAAGTATATTCTTGTGCATTCAAACTAAATTTATTAATTTTTGGGGCTTTTAAAGTAAGACTATTAAAGTCTTTTGTATATGTCTATTTTCTAGTATAGATAGACGGAGATACTAATTATAGGAGAACTATGTATAATCCTAAGAGCTCGTGTACAAGCGTTGTTAGTCAATTTTACTCTTCAAAAAATATAGAGCTTAATTTTGATAACATATCTTTACTTACCATAATAGTGTTGATCAATTTTATTTTCCATTCTATCTTACACAATATATATAGATATTTAGGTTAATAGCAGTCCGGGGATCGAAAAAATCCTGGCTCTGTTCTGGGTTAAAAAGTATATATAAAGCTCCATATATCATCTGGTGGGGGTAGATCCAAACAAGACCTTAGCTAGGTTCCTGCGTGCTCAAGGTTTATCTGTTGTGAGTGCACCATGGGGTCCCCTTCTTCGATAATAATGAACAGTATACTACTTACTGTTGTTTTAGCCAATGTACAGAAGAATAATGTAATATTTGAGATCTTACATTATGACTTTCTCTGCAAGTGCTTCAAGAATATTTCAAGCTTCCATTTCTGTTTGCAAGTTTCAATGCAATTGATCATATTCTTGAAACTACTTTTTAGCTTTCTTGGAATGTGTGGTGTAAGTTGAACAATCTTATTGTAATTATTAATCAATAAAAAATAATGTCAAATTCTTGTTATCATGTCCTCATTTGAAATTCCAGATGAAAATCATCTACTTATACAATTTGTAGAACTTAAATGTTGATAGGGATCCGTACTATAAGTTCAGATTAATTATAGTTCATGAAATTTTTTCGCTAGGAGTCTGCATACTATATAACTAGCAAATGGAGCACGCGGTTCCCGCGAGCATAATTGTTTTTTCAATGTCATTCTATATTGGTTAAAGAAGAAGATTCATCCAGATGACTATTGGTTTTTTACTTTTTTTTTAATCAAACAAAGAAAGAGTTTGACTAAATAAAAGCATGTGCCATAAATTTGGAGTAAAAAAATGAAAAAAAAGCAGAATATGGAAAACGTAAATCATTAATTACAATTAGTATTGTTATTAATTAGTCTAACTTAATTTATAAGGCTATTTAGGAAATTTAATAATATATTTGTACAATGTAACTAAAATTCAAAGGTTAAAATTAGAAATCAAAAGATTGGTGTCACAATGAATTTCTTTATATAATAGTATATAGATTCTCTTGTAAATGAATAGTAACTTACGATAAAATTATACAGTGAAAGTTATAGTCTGTCATCTCCAAAAGTAGCCACAAACGAAATAAGTAAACCAAGTTCTGTGCTTTAGTTTTTTGGTTGTACATGTATAACTTTATGTTTATCCTATTAATACGCAACAATGTTACCTCATGATAAAATATTAAAATGGTTTATCGTCTATGGATTAAATCAAATTCGTTGGTTTTAAGGAAAAAAGATATCTATCCATCCATGATTCATTGCTCATTGAAGTAAATCAAAGTGCACTAATTTTAAAAAAATAAATATATTCAGAGTGCACTAATTTTGCTTTTGTCAGAAACTGCTCCAATTCCAACCATTTTCCCTTTGGGTCCACTCTCTTAAATGGTGTAATAAAATAAAGAGAAGAAACGTCAAAATTACGTCTTAATTTAGAAAGATGGAGATGTTAAACCTCGTATATTTTCGATGTGATGAGGCGTGACGTGGCAGTACATGGTGGCGCCATATTTTTCACAATTTGTTCGAACGATAAGCTGCTAAAGTGAAGTCATCGCAATAAAGTTAAAACCGACTAGTGGGCTTCATTATTTCCAGATCTCATTGCAAAATAATTTGTATTCTTACATTATAAAGTAATTATTATAAAATAACTAAAATTACTTAGAAATTATAATAATATAAAAGAAAATTGGAAAGAGGTGCAAATATTATTTAAAATAGCCTTTTTATTTTGATGTACAATTTTTCCAACCAATAGCTCTATTTATAGAGTCTTTCATCAAGACAAAACTTAAAATAACATTATCTATAATTAGTAAGTATGGGAACGTCAATAAGGCCACATGTTTGGCCGTTTGAATTTTGTAACGTATATGATCCATCTTATGCACACGTGTCATGCTACCTCATTAAAAACCTTATAAGGAAAAATCCATTGAGATAAAAACCTTATTAAGGGAAAAAGAGTACAACCGTGTGAACTCCCCCTCAAGTTGGCATCTTCAATTCTTTATAAGTCTCGTGGGTGACGCATCCCAATATTTTGAACATGTTTCTTAAAAGTTACAGTAAGGAGTGCCTTTGTAAAGAGATCTGCCATATTGTCATATAATTGAACATATTGGATATTAATTTATTTGTTCTTCTCCAGTTCCTGAGTGTAGGCAAAATACTTCGGGTGGATGTGTTCGGGCAAAATACTTCGGGTGGATATTAATTTAATAAGACATCGTTCTTCGGGCTCGGCCTTCGTGGTAGGTGCTCCGAGGGATTTTGTACTTCAATGGGACACTGTTCTTCGTCTTCGGCCTTCATGGCATGTGTTCCGAGGAATTTTGTACTTCAATAGGACATTATTCGTCATATTCAGTCTTCGTGGAAGGTGTTCCGAGGACCTTTGGCTTATGGAGTGTTCAGTGAGGGGATATTCTTGTATTTTCTGGGACTCGAGGTCCGTTGTGGTCCCTCTTAGCGCATTGATGGATATCAGAGTCGCGAGGATCCATCGGGGTTTACTCTTTTTCCGATGCCGCATTGATATCTTTTCTTTACTCATCGCGACTTTCCAAGGGACGCTTAGGTGCCTCTTCAGGAAACGTTTTGTACCGCTTTGGGTTGGTGGCACCCGATGGGCCTCCTCATCGGGAGTGTGCACTCCTCATCGGAAGTGCGTGTGATGATAGTATCGCCCATATTAATCCCTAGATTTAGGGCTAATGTTTTGCTTAATCTTATATTTATTTTTTATGGTTAACATCGAGCTAATAAAAATTAACAGTGAATGGTATATCAGGTCTAGTACAATTACCTAGATACATTAAAGGTCCAATGACAGTTAAATACGAAACTTCAGACTAAGAATCTCTTCATTTTCTTCACTTGGACGAAATGGATCTTTGTCTTTAGTTAATGATCTAGCAATGACATGATGATTTAAAGGAGTTGCTTTACCCATGTTAAAACGTTTTAAAATCCTTTTGGTATAATTAGATTGTGCACTAGTATGCCATTTTTAGTGTGCTCAATCTGTAAACAAGACAATATTTAGTTTTATCAATATCTTTCATTTCAAATTCATTCTTTAAATAATTCATAGTTGAATGAATTTCTTTGTGAGTGCCAATGATATTTAAAGCATCTACATAAACCACAATAATTGCAAAACCAGATGATGTTTTTTTGATAAAAACACGTGGACACAAATAATTATTTATATATATCGTTCTTTCAATAAATATTCACTCAAACGATTGTACCACATGCGACTTGATTGTTTTAACCCATATAACGATCTTTGCAATTTAATTGAGTACATTTCTATAGGTTTAGAGCAAGATAGTCAGGCATTTTAAGTCCTTGAGGGACTTTCATATAAATATCATTATCAAGTGATCCATAAAGATAAGCTATGACAACATCCATGAGATGTATATTTACGTTTTCATAAACAACTAAACTGATTAAGAATCAAAAAGTAGTTGTATCCATTACTCGGGAATAAGTTTCTCCATAATCAATCCCAAGTCTTTGAGAAAACCTTGTGCAACAAGTCGAGCTTTGTATCTTACAATTTCATTTTTCTCATACCTTTTTCGAACGAAGACCCATTTGTGGCCTACAGGTCTCACGTCTTTAGGTGTGAGGACAATAGGTCCAAAAACCTTTCGTTTGTTAAAGAAATTCAATTCAACTTGCATATCATCTTTCCATCTAACACAATCGTCCCGATTTTGGCATTCATCCACATATTATGGTTCATGATCATCATTTTCACTCATAAGATCATAAGCAATATTATATGAAAATATTTTACTTATATTTTTTTATTTCATTTCGATTCCAAATAACTCCTGAAGTAATATAATTTACAGAGACTTCAGTATTGAGATTTGGTTCGTTGATCTATTGAGTTATATCATTTGTCACATTTTCTGTTTCATCATTAACAGTTTCCTCGATAATGGAGTTAATAATATTTTCTCCTTTACTTTTTCAAGGATTCTTGTCTTTTGAACCAACAAGACGACCACGTTTTGTACGTGCATTCATTTTATTATTGTTGTATATGTACTTCGGAATTTCAATCCGAGCAGGAATATTCGCAGCTAGTATATGTGATTTAGTTACCCGTTTTATATCAGTAAATGCATCAGATAATTGATTTGCAATATCTTGGAAATGTAAATTATTCTTAACTTTCAAATCACATTGTTTTGTTAAAATATCACAAACATGGATTATACCATGATATATCCTTTTCCAACTGCTTCTTTTCTCTCCCTAAGGTTGGGAAATTTACCTCATTGAAATGGCAATCGACAAAACGTGTCGTAAAGACATCACCTGTTAATGGTTGATGATACTTGATTATAGATGGTGAGTCATATTCAATATATATCCCTAACCTTCTTTGAGGTCCCATTTTTGTTCGTTGTGGTGGTGCAATCGAAACATAAACCGCACAACCAAAAATCTTTATATGGGAAAATATTAGGTTCATGACCAAAAGCAAGTTGTAATGGGGAGTATTCATGATAGAGGATTGGTCTAATGCGAATTAGTGATACAACATGTAAAATTGCACGACCCCATACATAAGTTTGTAATTTAGCTTTCATTAACAATGTCCTAGCAAGTAATTGAAGACGTTTAATTAATGATTCAGCTAAACCATTTTGAGTATGTACATGTGCAACACTATATTCAACAGTAATCCCAGTTGACATACAATAATCATTGAAAGCTTGAGATGCGAATTCACCAGCATTGTCAAGTCTGACTTTCTTGATCGTATAGTCAGGAAATTGGGCTCTTATTTTAATTATTTGAACCAAAAATCTCGGAAATGCCATATTACGAGTAGATAATAGACAAATATGTGACCATCAACTTGAGGCATCAATTAATACCATAAAATATTGAAATGGTCCACATGATGGATGAATAGGTCCACATATCACCTTGAATTCTTTCAAAAAATGTTGGTAATTTTGTCTTAGTTTTAACTTGGTGAATGCTTTATAATTATTTTTTCAAGAGAACGTGCTTCAAATGGACTATTATTGATTAGATTGAGTTTTGATCATTTTAATGAATGTACATGTGCAGTTTCAATTATTCTTCACATCATTGTTGAACCAGGATGACCTAGTCGATCATGCCATAAAGTTAATAATTCAGGATTTTCATTGACTATCATATTTGACTCGATAACATTAATATATGTATAATGCAATCCAGATGAGAGTTTTGGTAGTTTTTCAAATATATGTTGCTTTCCTGATATATACTTAATAATGAAAAAATATTAAGTTTTATTCTCAGTCTTTGAGTTGGTATCATATCCACGACGATATATATCATTAAAACTCAGTAAATTTCTTCTGGATTTTGGGGCAAATAAGACATCGCTGATGATAAATAGCGTTCCATTTGGTAAAATAAAACTAGCTTTACCAAATCCTACAATCAGGTCAGTAGGACCTGATATCATGTTGATTTTTGCCTTTGTTGGTTTTAGATATGTAAAATATTTCTTATTTGTGAGAATTGTGTGAGTTGTACCGCTATCAGGATGCAAAAATCACTGGTACGCTCCATACTGGCTTCATGTCAAACAAGTAGAGTTAAATATGATATAACAATAAACGAAGCATATATTTGAGAAAAGGGAAATAGTTTCATTAAGATACATAAGGAAACACATTTAATGAAAACACATTACAAACAGAAATCGCAAATACATATCAATTCAAAAATCACACAACAAGGAATCACGTAATGTAAATCAAATCAGGAATCACATAGTTCATATCAAGCCATAACAATATCATGATCATCCGTGAAATCAGATGCTGTCAAATATGTGGGATTATTTTGTTCAACAAGGTTCACTTCCTTTTCTTTGCCTTTACTCTCTTGGTACAATTTACAAAAATGTTCATGTGTACGACACATATTGGCCCAGTGTCATTTCATTTCGCAGTTAAAACAGTAACCTTCAGATTTATTATGAGCATTTTTTCTTTTATTATGATGGTTATTGTTATGGATCGTATCACTGGTCGAATGGTTGTGATAACTACCTCGGCCACGTCCATGACCATGACCACCTCTAGAAATATATCCTCATCTATAACCACCCCGACCTTGATATTGGCTTCTGGCTCGACCACCATTATTGTAATTTCTTCGTCCACGGAAGTTTGAGAAATTTATGGCATGTGCTTCTAGCAATGCCTGTGCTCGAGTTGGGCGTAACTAAGAATTCTTAATTAATATAATATTACTATTCTTTGTCGTTAACAACACACTCTCTAGTTCGTGATACGTAGTGTATCCGACTGGTATGTGTTGCATTTGGATGAGTATATGACTGTCATGAAAAGTAGAAGGAGCTTTTTCAATCATTTCCTCATTAGTAATTTATGTCCCGTAAGATTTTAGCGTATGTCAGATATTATGAATGGCAGATGAGTAATCATTTACTGGTGTAAAATCTTAGAACCTTAATGTGTTCCACTGATGTATGACTTTTGGAAGCATTGTTTCCCTTTGTTGTCCATATCTTTCATTCAGATTAATCCATAGTTCAGAAGGATCTGTAATATCGAGATATTCCGTTTGCAGAAAATTATTTAAATGTCTACGCAGGAATATAATTGCCTCGCATCGTTGCTGGTCAGTACATTCATTTTCCTCATCAATTATTTCCACGAGAAATTTCGCAGTAAGATGCATTTTTTACATTTGATTCCCATTGCATATAATTTATCTCATCAACAGTGAGTTCGGTAAAATATACTTTCGAGAGATTAGACATATTGCAGCTAAATGAACATTAAAACAAACATAATTAGGATCAAGACATTTTATTTTAATACGCAACTACACAAACAAAAATATTACAATAGTATGATGCAATTATCTCATCTTTAGCCAAATTATGTACTCGAACATTACTAAAAAAAAGCGAGGACTATCATAGGTAGAAACATAGGATTGTCCACAACTACTAGCATAAAATGAAAAATAAAAGGTAAACGATCATCAAGATCATTGTTGACGTGCGAAGCATTTTGCAAGATGAGAGAAAAAAAGATGAAGATTTGCGTGGAGTTTGAGTTATGAAATATGCATATTCATAGAAGAAAGATATCTATAAGTAGCCGTTTTATAGCCGTTAGAAAACAATCAATTTTTTTTTGTTTTATTTAATTTGGCATGATTGATGAATGATAATATGTTTAACAATCGATCAACAAGGATTAATTGTATAACAAGTAAATAATTTTAACCGCGTTAATAAATTTCAACGGACATAAGAAATAATATTACGATAAGTAAATACATATAGATATTTCCACCACATTACTATATAAAAACTTTCATGGGATTGTGAAATAATGTAAACAACTAACATAATTGAAATAAACAAGTGCGTAAATAATTTTCGGCACATTACTATGTAAAAACTTTCATGGGCTTGTGGAATAAACTAAGCAATATAATAGGAGATAAAACCTTCTATAATAATTAAGTGTTAGTAGTCAATTTTAGCTTTGGGTTAGCTCAAGCATCAACGAGTGTTAAGATTATTATTAATGTTAAAGTTAGATAACAATAAAATTATAAAGAATTTATTTATCTAATCTTAAAATTATAGATAGGCGATAGTCCGCCTTGTCTATGATAATGTAGATAGATGAACAAGTAAATATTATATTTTAACAACAAAATGATAAACACATATTCATCTAATCACAAAATTATAGATAGGCAGTTGTCCGCCTTGTCTATAATAATGTAGATAAATGAACAAGTAATTATAAAACTTTCATACATTTTGACTTTGAACGTTTTCTTTAACGAAAGAACTGATTTCTTCTGGATCGAGCACTATCGTGCTGATAACGTGTTATAAAATAACTAATACTATTTGCAGATTATAACAATATATAAAAAGAATTTAGGAAAAGAGGTGCAAATATTATGTAAGATAGCCTTTTGAATTGATGTACAATTTCTTCAACAAATAGCTCTATTTATAGAGCCTTCCCTCCTTTTTGGGAGTGGAATAAGCCCCCATATTACTGTTAGTTTGGGGGGGGGGGGGTCTTTATATTTTTAGGACAGGGCTATGCTAGCCCCGCGCGCGAGCGGAACATCCTAATGACATTTAGCTCCCCCTATCGGTTCGTGCCTCTTACCCAAGAGTCACTCCCTCGTTCTATCTCAAACTCTCTCCCTTATCTTTCGCCGCCAAATGAAAGAACAAAAATGGATTCATGAAGGTTTAATTACCGAATCGCTTCCCAATGGCATGTTCCGAGTTCGGTAGGAAGAGCAAAAGGAAGGTTGGGTGCTTGTAGGGCGAGGCCACCCGGCCTCGAATGGGAGGGAGCTTAGCTCTGGATCCTCCCTACTTGCAGAAATGAATGGATCTACTGAAGATATGTCTCCAAACTACGACGAGAGTTTTGCCTTTTGAAGGGCCAGTCGCGTAGGGCGATCGGGCCAGGCCGAGTCAGAAAGGCTTTGATGACTCAAGGTTCATATTAGGGAAAGGAGAGTGAGGGGAAGAGGAGGGTGCCCTCGGCCCGATCATCCAATTCGCTCCAAAAGACAGGCATGGTTCTATAGTCAAAGCAACTTCGTCACGAAAGCAGAAGCTATTTGCTTAGCTTTACATCCGTCCCAAGGTATCATGCTTCCGCTTGTGGCCTTCTTCGACTGCCTTGACACCTATATATCAATATAAAAGAATCCCACCTCTTCCACAAGTAGGTGGAGACCTGGAGGGTTGGAAACCCCAAAGGGAAACTTTTCACCGCGCTATACTTCCTTAGGGGGATGAGAAGGATGGCCAGTTCTGTCTTCTTCGGACCCTTCTTTTCGATAAGATGAGGCTATTCTTGAAAAGAATAGGTATGTTCAACTAGTTATTTTCACTATTCAATAAGAATAGGGATTTGAAATGCTAGAAATGCCCCCCATCTTAACTGGATTACGACTCATAGAATCTATTCCTACTTGGAGGGTGAGCCCTTTTGGGGAGAAGTAGGAATTGTTAGCCAAAGACTTCCGTCAATGAACATGAGAAAGAGGCACTCCTTCTCTTGTCGAAGATGAGGCCTGCAGACAAGTCTTACATATATTACCTCATTTCTCAAATAGCGCTCCATTAACAAGTAGGCCTCCCTCGCATGGCTCAGATTAGCCTTTTCTTCAAAAGCTTTAGGAAATGAATTTAGAAAGACTATGTGAAAGTCAATAAGGTCACATGATTGTGTTATAATAGTAATATCTTTTTAAGAAAATCTGATTTTTTATCAGAGTTAGTCAACCATCTATTCGGGCGAAACTTTAAAATTCTAGAGAAAAAAATTTAATTACTTCTTCATCCCATGAGGTTTGATGTAATTACAGATACTATCCTCTTGTTTGACAAATTTTAACCAAAAGTAGTTACAAATAAATTTTCATCTTTGCGCTAGATCAATTAAATTATTAAAATTTAAATGTAATGTTATATAAGAGGGACGCAGTTGATGAAATTAGCGCAATTTTAATTTAAGAGATATTCCTAAAACTTAAATTAAATATTCAAATAACAAAAAAATAATTTGATTTAATTACATAATTAACATTATTACTTATTATTTAGATTTTAAAAACAGTTTTTATAATCGCCACTTACTAATTGTAAAATCTTGGTAAAAGTATTTGAACGCTTACTGTACTAACTCGTGAATTTAAATTTCATTTGTTTCGTGTTACATATATATATATACATATTAAAACTATATTATTAATATAATTAACTCGTTTTATATACATGATTAATTGTCGCGCTATTAAGGGATGAGAAGTATATTTACTCTCTCACCAATAGTTCTTTAGACCAAATAAAATTTTAAGCGGTTGTCAAAAGAGAAGTTAAGAAATATCATCATATACATTTTTGTTAACGGCCTAATTGCTTTTAAAACTTTACAAAATAAAGTAATAACATTAATTGTATAAGTCGATAATTTTTTCCTTGTTAGTTTTAATATTTCTTCAAACTTTATCATGGACTTTTCTCAGTAATATTATTGTGATAAACACCATAAAGAAAACCAATTGACCAAGAGCAAACATGAGAGTTCTATAATTTTCTGATTAGAGGAGTTGTGATTGTGATTTCTCAAACTAAAGGAGAGATATTTGTAACTATAACAAACTTAGGGGGTGCAAATATAATTATCCCAAAATTCTATAGGGCATCAAAATAAATCGGCATAACATACAAAACGAAATCGAATAACTTAATTCTTTGTTAATCTGTAATAGTTCATACTTAATAGTAGGTGTAGGCAGATGTTCAAATAACTATCTAGTCATCTAACAAGTAACAATGTATTATGAAGTGCAATCAAACAGGTTCTAATAACTTTTTTGGGTTCGGTATGTTAAATGTTTCTCTCTCTTTTCCAGTGATCTTAATATTTATGGAAGTACAATGACTAATACTCTCAAAATATATAAATAAGTTTGTGTAGAATTGGTCCCACTTAATAATTTAAGAAACCAAAAAAGAAAAAGAAAAAGAAAAAAGGAGTGACAGGCTAACGGGGCACCCTATCTTTTTTTGTGGCTGCTTGACGCTGATTCGTTTTTCCTAGCTTCTAGGCGGAATCATCTCATCTCTGCTCAATAATCACACTTTATTCTAATGCAGCACCAAGTCTTTAAAATAATTCAGTTGGGGTCACCTACTCACCTTTACAATTTACATTCGTGCATTTCTCAATAATAGAACCATACAATTGTTTCTAATAACCTACGATTATGCCAAGTTGTTTCGCTTAGAATATTTCATACTTAAATTCAACCAGATATTGAGAGTTACAAAAGAGTGCGATCGATCAGATCGAGCTATATAAGAGACGATTGATTAAGTTTTTTACTCGATCATGCGGAAGTGTAAGTACTTTATTTGGGTAAACTATACTTTTATGCCAAATAATATGTGACTTATAAGCTCGTAACACGTGGCAAATCGATAACGGACGAACAAAAAAAAATTTGAAATTAGATTAATAAGTCAAATTTGGGCCATAAATCCACACTTGGGCTCAATTTTTTGACTTATAAGCCAAATTAGAGTTAAATGGGTTGTTAGAGTTGAAAATTGAAATGTTGTGTTAGAGTTGAAATCATTTGTTATAGTTAAAATGCTGTGTTAGAGTTGAAATCCTTTGTTAGAGTTGATATCCTTGAAATCCTATGTTAGAGTTGAAATCCTTTGTGTTAACAAAGTAAAAATCCACGTGCTTAAAACATACCATAATTCGATTACTAAAATTTTCGGAGATATTATTATATGATCTATACTCGTAACTACAGAATACCCGTATCACACGGCGAAGACCCCGAGTCCCCCAAAATACGAGAACACCCCCTACACCCTCCGATGTCTAAAAGCTATCGGAGAACTCATCCCGAGGGCCAAAGCGCGATAAAAATGCACTATCAAAACCTAGAACCCTTCGGAGCGCACGTCATAAAGACCTGAATGCAAGAACATTGCCCTGTCTGAACAAGAAAGCCTTGTCTAAGCACAAGGAACGTTGGAAGACAATCTACGAGAGCTTGGATACTAAAACACTACTTCACGAAGGCCAAGCAAAGCCCTCGGAAATCAAATTAGGCCCCTCGGAAACATGCCCAATTTACGGAACCCAAGACCAAGATAGAAACACCTATCGGAGTGCACATCAGAAGAAGACAACCTAACAATGGACCACTATCGGAACTACAACAGCATCGGACGAGCATTCCCTCCCACTTATCCAACATTTCCGATAGGTACCGCCCATCGGAGAGAAGGAAACCAAGGAGCCAGTTCATCAGAGCACATTGAAGCAGATATACCAAACAGATAAAACCTATCTCTTCACACATGCATAATGACACCTGTGAACACATGCACAGTGACACATGTCCCTAAAAGACTTATATAAAAGGTACAGATCAGAGATCAGAGAAAAAAAGGGAGGGAGGCGCTCCCAAGGGAACTCATGGTCTCTATAAAACCATAAAAGTAAAAAGACTTCAGAGGAGAGGGCGAACTCCTTTCTTTCTGAAGGCTTCACAAAGGTCAACTCTTTCAACAGATACAAAATCAACACAATCAATAAAATCGACATACTCCAAATCAATAAAAACCAACAATCCCCTCGGGTCGGGATCGGCGTTCCAACCCAAAAATATACTCGTTAAATAGGGAATAATATCCAAACCCGTTAACACTTTGTTAGAGTTGAAATGTTGTGTTAGAGTTGAAATGATGTGTTAGAGTTGAAATCATTTGTTAGAGTTGAAATGATGTGTTAGAGTTGAAATTCTTTGTTCGAGTTGAAGGCCTAATTCGAGTTTAAGCCAACCAATGAGGCCTAAAAGGCCAAGGCCCATTAGCGCGACCCACGCCGGTAATTATAGAAGGTTTATACCTATAAATACTCAGCCAATCTTCATTATTAAGGTACATTTTTTGAAGGAGCTTTAACCTAATTCGAGTTAAAGTTGAAGAATTCGAGTTGAGGAATTCGACTTGAGGAGTTCGAGTTATTCTGCATCGAATTCGAGTTGAAACTAAATTCGAGTTATTTGCTCTGAATTCGAGTTGGATCTGAATTTGAGTTATTTTGCCATGAATTCGAGTTGAGGAATTCGAGTTATTCTGCATCGAATTCGAGTTGAAACTGAATTCGAGTTATTCTGCTCTGAATTCGAGTTGAAGCTGAATTCGAGTTATTTGGCATGTTTTGAGAAGTTTAATCCATTTTCAGCATATTTTCGCGTATTTAAACACTACGAGGCCTATAATTGGCATTATAGGCTCATTCCTACAAAGGCCCATTACTGACTTAAGCATCAGAGTGCCTTCTAGGGGTCAGCCCCCGCCTAGTTCACGTGTCGTGTTTCTACTGCAGGTTTCCAGAATTCAAAACTAGCTTGGACCAATCACGAGCTCGAGCTAGTCTGGCGTGAAGAGACTAGTCAACAGACGAAATTACCCAACATCAGTGTGGCGCCGTATGTGGGAAACCACTAAAGTGCACTAAGTTAGAAACACATGTGACCACTCAAACATGGTTGTAGGCACCAGAGCTCAGACTTCGACTACTAGTCAGCCGCCAGGCCCTTCGACTCGTGTCGATAGGGACGACAATAGGGATGAAACTTCTGTGACTGATACATCGCAGGCTCGCAGAAATGCTGCACCAGTTGAGGACCAACAAGGCGTTATGTCGGTGATACCTCCTCTACCACCATAACATATGAAACAAATAGTACATACACTGCAACAGTTAGGTGTCATACCACCTGTTGCGCCTCCAACCCGTCAAGCCTCTCTAATGTTCGCTCAATAAGGCATGCGGACTGTCTGAGGCCTGAAGATTACATAATAATTACTAACCCACGCAGGAGGCATGTGAAGATAGATGATGATGCGAACTTGTATGATAGAGTTCGTAGAGGACGAGATTTGGAGAGAACAGATAGGCATGATAGACACTACCGAAGTTTGGAATGAAGGGAGCGCCACGAGGCTCCTCGTGAGTACAGTCCACCGAGATATGAGGATGACAGAAGGAGAACGATTGGTTATAATCGAAATGACAGCAGGGTGTCTGAACCCTCACCTTTCTGTGGAGAGCTGCGAAGTGTGGTCCTAGGTAGGGGACATGATATCCCAAAAATACCCAACTATGATGGGACTACAAATCCAGCATCGCACTTGCATGTTTTGGATGGAATATTGAGCCTGGGAGGATTCAGTGCTAAAATCCAGGCACGACTTTTCTCGATCTCTCTAGTGGGAGTGGCGTAGGAGTGGTTTGCACGTATTCCTTCAGGAAGCATCTACAATTACGAATAGTTACGTGACATGTTTAGATCAAAGTTCTCTACACTCTCGGTAGATCCACTGGAGGCATATTACCTATGCCGCCTCAAGCAAGGCGAGAGAGAATCTCTGAGGGAGTATATGAAGAAGTTTAATGTGGAGATGTTGAAAGTCAAAACGCCAACTCCAAGGGAGATTCGAGGAATTCTTTTCAAGACCTTAAGAAACAGGGCCTTGGCCAATGATTTAGTGCAAAACTCGACCCCGACTATTGAGCTCATCATGGAAAGATTGCGTCGTGAGATGGAGGTTGAGGAATTGAACCAGTATAACTGATGAGATTATAGAGATCCGAGAAAATAGAAGATGAATGACACTAGACGTAACAACAGGCCTTGGAGAAGTGGTCGTGATCAAGACAGAAATGATAGGAGAAGGGGTAGATCACAAGTAAAGTATACTCCATTGAATGTGCATCACGGAGGTATTTGTTGTGCTAAGACAACAAGGGTTGACCAGAAAGCCAAACAAAATTAGAAAAACTGAGGGAACTTGCAAGTCCAAAGAATATTGCCGTTACCATGAGTAGTATGGTCATGACACTTCACAGTGTCGCACCCTCTTTGCAGAAATAAAATGTCTGATCAAAGAGGGGCATTTGGCTCAGTATGTGAGGGATCACAAGAGGGAAAGTCCTTCGAGAAAAAAGTTTAGAACTGATGACTCCAGGCAAGGAGATGAACCTAGAAGAATTGAAGCAGAGGCACAACCGCTAAGAATGGAAAGCGTGCCTCTTAAATGGGTGATCAATATGATATCTGGAGGACTAATTGGGGCAGACTCCAACAAAGCAAGGGAGAGAATCATGATGAAGGTAAATCAAGGAGTATTCACCAGGAATACATCCCTTATTGGAATTGTGGAGGATTTTCCAGACTTGATAACGTTTGGTGAGAAGGATCGAGAGCGATTAGATCCTCAGATGACTGAGTCCCACGAGCTCAACTGTCTGTTAGTAGTCACTATTGAGGTAGCAAATTACGCAATGAAGAGAGTGTTAGTTGACAACGGAAGTTCGGCCAACGTTATCCTCTATGATACTCTCATGAAGATGGAGTTAGGACAGCTATACATGGAGAAGGTAACTACTCCGCTGCAAGGATTTGTGGGAGGCACATTGATACCAATAGGGGTAGTAACGCTCCAAACCTCATTTGGGAACAATCTGCTAGGCGAACTTGCAATCTGAAGTATGTAGTGGTCGACACTTCTTTCACCTATAATATGATAATTGGAAGGCCAAGATTGAATGAGTTCCGTGTAATAGCATCTACTTACCATCAGAAGGTAAGGTTTCCCACGCCGAGAGGTGTGGGCGAGGTATGCGAAGATCACAAGGTAGCTTGGCAGTCATATGTGGCATCTTTAAAGCCCACAAGGAAGAAAGAAGTCAACATGCTGAATACAGTATACCAAGAGAGGGAGTTGGTGAATGTTACTGAAGTGCAGAAGGAAGCCAAGAAGCAGAGATTAGGGGAAGAAGCCCCGTAGGGTGTTGAGACACTGATTCTAGAGGAAGAAAAGAACACGAGGTTGAGAAGGTACAAGACACAATTGGCACAAAATAATAAAGTGAGCCCTTGGGGGAATTTAAAGAGATATCCCTTGCAAAGAATGACCCTGCCAAAATCACTCGGATTGGTACTTGTATGTCAAAAGAGGTGGAAGAGCGATTGATCATGTGTTTACGTGAACATTATGATGTGTTTGCATGGACGGATGAAGATTCGAAGGGGATATACCCTAGAATAGTCGTGCATCGACTAAATGTGAATCCAGATGCAAGGCCGGTATGCCAAAAGAAAAGGAACTTCAGTAAAGAGAAGAATTTGGCAGCCGAGAATTAGGTAAACCAGAAGTTGGAAGCAAGGCACGTATACGAGGTACACTACTCGAAGTGGTTGAGCAATATCGTGTTGGTTCCTAAGACCAATCAAGATTGGAGGATGTGTGTAGGCTACACGGACTTAAACAAGCATTGTCTGAGAGATCCATTCCAATTGCCTGGAATAGATCTGACGTACAATGCTTGCTAGGGAGGATGATAGCATTGGGGCGCTTTATATCAATGGCGGATGAGAAAAGTCTTACATTTTTCAAAATTTTGAAGAAGGATAGAAACTTTGAGTGGAGCGAGGACCGTGAGAATGCTTTTCAGCAACTCAAGACCTATTTGGCGATGTCGCCATTGCTTGCCAAGCCCGTAGGGGGAAACATTATATTTATATCTGGCAGTTTCTCCTAATGCCATTAGTTCTATCCTAGTAAGAGCCGAAGGGACGCATCACTTACCAGTCTATTACATCAGCAAGGTGTTGCATGGAGCAGAATTAAATTATATGGATATTGAGAAGTTTGCTCTTGCAGTAGTTCACTCAGCAAAGAAGCTAGAGCCTTATTTTCAGGCTCATGCAATCGTAGTCTTAACTGACAAACCGTTGAAGCAAGTTTTGATAAAACCAGAGACATCATGAAGATTGATCAAACGGGAAATAGAGTTAAGCGAGTATTGAATAGAGTATTGACCCAGACAAGCGACCAAGACACAAATCCTTGCTGATTTTGTTGCTGAATCATTTGTAAGAAGGGAAGAGATGACCACAGAGGGTCAAGTGTTGGCTTTGGAGGGGAACTTGTCCACTGTTCTGTGACTCTTCACGTAGATGGATCCGCGACAACCACAAAGAGAGGAATATGGATCTAACTACGGTCCCCCGAAGGAAGAGAATATGAGTATGCCATCAACCTCAACTTCACAGTGACTAATAATGAAGTAGAGTACGAGGCGGCCGTAAGAGGGACTAAAATGTGCAAAGCTTGAGGGGTAACCCATCGAGCAGTTTTCACTGACTCCAGCTAGTGGCCAATTAGTTCGTTGGTACTTATGAAGTAAAGGAAGAGAACATGGGGAGATACTTGGCTAAGTTGAAGAAAGGAGCAGAGTCCTTCACAGTTTTCACTCTTAGTCAGATCCCAAGGTCAGAAAACACCAAGGCAGATGCACTTTCTATGACATTATCAAGTTTCTAAAAACTGGGAGTATGCCACCAAATCCTCAAGCAGTAAGGAGGTTGAGATATGTGATCTTCAATGAGGAATTATACAAATGCTCTTTTGAGGGGCCATTATTGAAGTGTTTATCGCCGAATCAAGAAGAATATGTTATAGATGAAATCCACGGTGGTTCATGCGGAAATCATGCATGTGGTAGGGCATTGGGTCAGAAGATTATGAGGCAAGGGTACTATTGGCCTACCTTATTCAAGGATGCGATGGAATACGTCAATAAGTGCAAGAGTTGTCGATTGCATGCTCACTCAACCCACATGTTCTTTCGATCATGGGGAATAGACTTAGCGGGACCGTTATTGGCGTCAAAGAACGGTAAGAGATTTATGGTAGTGGCGGTGGAATATTTTTCCAAATGGGTAGAAGCTGAGGCATTAACAGCAATCACGGAGAGGAACATGGTTGAGTTCATCTAGAGAAACATTATCTGTCGTTTTGGTCTTCCATGGGTGATAGTGTCGGACAACGGGAAACAATTCACAGGATCGTAGATTACATTATGGTGTCAAGAGCTCAAGATCAAACAACATTTTTCAGCAGTTTCACATCCCCAAGCGAATGGACCAGTGGAGTCCACGAACAAGACAATGAAAGATTATATGCAGAAATGTTTGTTTCAAGTGGGAGGAAGTTGGCCAGAAACTTTTCCCGGAATCTTGTGTGCTTATAGGACAACGCCAAAGAGAGAAACCGGGGAGACTCTATTTTGTTGGTGTATGGGTCTGAAGCTGTCATACCAGTGGAAGCAGGAATGAAAACGCATAGAATGAAGAGTTACAACCCTGAAGAAGCCGCTCAACTATGGAAGTTGGATTTGGATATGATATGTCAAATCAGGGAAGAAGCTTTTCAATGTTTGCCAGCAAATAAGATTGTGATGGCAAAAAAGCTTACGACAAGAAAGTACGTTTCAGAGAATTCCAAGTCGGTGACTTGGTGTTAAGAAAGGTTGAAGCGACAAGAAGGCTTGTTGGAAAGCTACAACCAACATGGAGATGACCATACAGAGTCGTCAAGGCTAGTACCAAAGGATACTATTATTTAGCAAAACTGGAAGGGAAGATGTTGAAAAGGCCTTGGAACATTCAGAATTTGCGTCATTTCTACGCATGGGAAATTCAACAATGGAACACGAATGAAGACAATTTTAGATTTTTTAGCAAATAAAAAGCCTGATGTGCAAGCGTCGTAGATTGGTAGGTTTATTTTTTCTGCAAATAATGAGATCTCGACTTGTGGGAGTCAATGCAAGGTTCCGACCTGTGGAACTCGACGAGATGTAAGCACCAATATGAACTACATTCGGCTTGATTCCCACTTATAAGGGATACATAGGAAGCTTGTCGTTGCCGCAAGTGCAGTCCGAAATAAATAAAACCTTTTTCTTGGCCAAAAGATACTTGCTTGAAGAATGCTTTAGCGAAATTATTTTTCAAGTGCATCAATAAGACGCAATGCAATCTACGAAAAAGATACAAATATCAAGAAAACATGGGATGAAGGATTGCAAGTAAATTAGGTGAAGAGCCTATTGGGTGAAATTCCAATAAAGTAGGCGAGCTATAAAAGCCCTACAGAAATTAAATTAGGTGAAATTCCCATAAAGTATGCGAGCTATAAAGCCCTTCAGTAATTAAACTAGGTGAAGAGCCTATTGGGTGAAATTTCCGTAAAGTAGGTGTTAACGGGTTGGATATTATTTCCTATTTAACGAGTTATTATTTTTGGGTTGGAACGTCAATCCTGACCCAAGGAGATCGTCGGTTTTTATTGGTTTGGGGCTGGACTCGGATATTTTCCAAGGTGCCTACGTATCCCCCGATTGGGAATCAAGCCACTCGTAATTCTTGTTCTTGGTGTTGATTATTTGGAGTATGTCGATTTTATTGATTGTGTTGATTTTATATGTTGAAAGAGTAGACCTTTGTGAAGCCTTCAGGAAGAAAAGAGTTCTCTCCTCTGAAGCCTTTTTTAATTTTATAGAGAACACGAGTTCCCTTGGAAGCGCTTCCCTTTTCTCCCCTCCCGGGAGTGCGCCCTCCTTTTCTCCCTCCCCACTTCTACCTTTTATAGAAGTTCTTTAGGGACAAGTGTCACTGTGCATGTGTTCACATGTGTCATTATGCATGTGCAAAGAGATAGGTTCTATCTGTTTGGTATATCCGCTGACGGGACGCTGACTAGGATGAATTATCCTCTCCGATAGCTTCAATGTGCTCTGATGAATTGGCTCCTTGGTTTTCTTCTCTCCGATGGGCGGTACCTATCGGAAGCGCTGGATAGGTGAGTGGGAATGCTTGTCCGATGCTGTTTGTGGTTCCGATAGTTGGTCCATTGCTAGGTTGCCTTCTTCTGAAGTGTACTCCAATAGGTGTTCTTGCCTTGGTCGTCAGTTGGGCATGTTTTCCGAGGGGCTGGATTTGATTTCTGAGAGCTTTGTTTTGTCTCCGAGGGCTTATCTTGGCCTTCGTGAAGTAGTGTTTGGTGATACAGGCTCTCGGGATGAGCTTTTCGATAGGGGGTGATCTCGTATCCAGGGGGACTCGGGGTCCTCATTGTACGATACGGGTATTTTGCGATTGCGAGTACAAATTACATAGTAATATATCCGGCAATTTAGTAATCGAATTATAGTATCTTTTAGGCACGTGGATTTTTACCCTGTTAACAACCCCCCCAGTTTCTAGGGTAGTTGACTGCACTAGAAACTCAAAAGGTCAAAAGTCACGATGGTCCCGGCATCGTAGCCTTCAGTTATTGGGGTCGTGGAAAGCATTGGTTTCGGGCTTTTTAGAGTATCGTACGTAGTATCAGAACACCTTAGTGTCCTTATAAGCATCGTAGGGGATGCCTGACCCTCTCTAAAGTACCGCAGAGTTATCAGGAATGTTCCATAAGGCATCGTATATCCTTGAGAGGAATTCGAATCGCATCCAGGATTCGAAAAACTTCGGGATGGTATCGTAGAACTCTTCTGGGGTGTCGTAGACATTTGTCATTGACGTTTATGTCTGTTTAACACGTCTCCCAAGTTCTTGGCCTTACTCTTGAAGGGATGAGTGGAGTATCGTGGCTAATTTCTCTGAGGGGAGATGTTTCCGATGTCTTCGAAATGTGCCCTCGTAGGGTAAATGCCGGGCATTAATTTATAATTAGTGCTGTTGCATTTAATTAACTGCGGTTTAAATGCAGTTAATGGTGATTTAATGCCACGTTAAGACGTGGTGCGCGTGCCGAAATATTCGGACCGTTACGTTTATAACCCACTAGGCACGATTTCCAATCGTGGGGTGTAATGGGGTTAGTGGGTAGTGAATGCATTTATTGGGCCTAGGGTTTATAAACCCTTCTCTTCTAATCTCTACTCACTTGCAATCTTAAGCAAAACATTCTCTCGCAATCTTAACCTTTCTCTCTGCGAAAAAAGCTTTCTAATCTTACCAAGATGGCATCTCAATCTACAACCAACTTGGTGTCTGCTGCCTCTGGCACTGGCGGGATGACGGGGGCTGTTTCCCCGTTTTCTTGAAAGAGAAGCGCGACGACGGTGACGGGGGCCGGCGGTAGTGGCGGTGCTAGGAAAACAAAAAAATCAAAGAAACATACTGACAAGGGTGGCGTTCCTCGAGCTACCCAGAAAGTTGAAGTGACGGTTAGCACGGCGGAGGAGGACGAAATTCGAAAATTGTTCATCGAGTATGGTGCTTCTGGCCGAAACGTGGAGGTGACGGTTCCGTTAGCCGATCAACGGGGTAACTCTCCTCCACCGAATCACCTAACGGTGTACTATTCCCAGGTAAAGGCGGGACTACGTTCCTTTTTCCCGCCTTTCTACTGCGAGATTTTTAAGTATTGTAATGTGTGCCCGAGTCAACTCACCCCAAATTCCTTCACGGCCCTAACTCTATTCGTTTTCTGGTGTCTCGTGAGGGGAATCGAGTGCACGAGGGATAGATTCTTCGCAATTTTCGAGTTGAAGGTATCCCCGGGGGAGGGGGGAGTACCTTTCTACTATTTTAGTCATCGGGACAAAGATGACCGCATCTCCGAGGGCAACGTCAGCTCTCACAGCACGTGGAAGAACAAGTTCTTCTACATCAACCCCACCGAGGGGAAATGGGACATGCCACTTACCTGGAGGGTGCCCAAGTTTCCAGAGAGGGTGATCGACGATACACTGGTGTTTTGACCGGTGTTTTCTGCGAAGCCGTTAGTGGAGTCAAAGGATTTCGCTCGTCTCTATCGGACCGCGGGCTTGCGACATATCACCTCGATAGACAAAATCAAGACTCCACTAGCCATCCCCGAGAAATACTTCAACACTTTTGGTAAGTTACTACACTTATATGTCCAGTTTTATAGGTATCTCCTGGTTTATCTAACCTTTTGTCGTTTTTGTAGTGGACTTCTTACGACCGTACATGGTGGAAGGAGCCAGTGGCTCGGGTGGTAACGAAGAGATGGAGGTTCAGGAAGGGAAGTTGGCTGGGGGAGAGAGCGAAGCCTCCGGGGCCGCGGAAGGGGATACCGAGCGAGCGAAGACTCGTTTACCAACTTCGACAGCCATATCCCGATCATCCAGTGGTACGTCTGATACTCCGGAAGAAATGGAGTTAGGCGTAACTTCCGAGGGCGCGGTCCCCGTAGGGGCTTTCTCATTAGGAGAAGGGGACGAGGTGGTAGGGATAGGCGGGTTGCCCTTACCCCCCCCAGGTGGTGTCAACCCATCTTCCCCCTCAGAGGCATCAGGGGGATTCACTGGAGATGCTGCTGGCAACCCCTCTCAAAGGTACCTATCTCCTCTAGTTCAAGTAATATCGAGGACACCATATTTATCTATATGAAACTCTGTTTTTAACAGACAAAGGACCCGTCCTCTCTACCGAGAACGAGGGAGTTTCTCAGGAGGATGCTCCAGATTTGGGTAAGCTTCTCAAGATTAATCCTTTCCTCCTTTAGTTTTTCTTTAAGGAGTAGTTTGCTTACTTGGGAAGTTTTTGACTCGCAGGGGGCAACACTTTATTCGATCTGGAAGGAGGATTCTTTCCTTCGGATCCCTCCCTTCCCTCAACTTCTGACAATCTGATGGCCTTATTGGAGGAGCTGATGGCTGCAGTTCCTTCTTTCACGGGTCATCCTGTTCTGAGTTCGATCGCTGCCATTCAATCGGACAGTCCTGTGGTTACTCAAGTACCCATATCGGGGGGAGTACCTGTAGGAGGACCTTCGTCCTCGAGTGTTCCAGCCTCGGGACAAGAGCCTAGCTCAGAAGAGGCTAAGGTGGCCCTCGATACAGTCACCCGATACCTAACGGCTGCCAACTCTCTACCATCGGGAGGTGGCAATTTGTCCAGACTTGCACGAATTGGATGGCTATGCTGGTAAGATCCAACTTTTTCTTATCTAATTCCTTCAGGACCCACTGTTGGGATCTTTATCCATCTATTTTGCTTTCTAGGCGCCTAAAATGCTTCCTCTTCTATTACTCGAGATTGAGAAGTTGCAAAAGCTGGCGACCGAAGCTGAAGAAAGGTCTCGGAAGACAGAGGAAGAGAATAAAGACCTCCGAGAGAAGATGGGGAAATACCACGAGGCGTGGGCTAAAATCACGCAGCAGAATCAAGAGATGAGGGAGGAAAACAAACGGCTCCAATCTTACGCATTGGAGATGGAAGCCTCGGGAATGGTTTTGACAGAAAAGGTTACTTCCCTCGAGGAAGGGAAGATTGCCTGGGAGGCAAGACAGAATGAATTGGAGCGCAGCTTGTACCAAGCGCTTGGTCAGGTGGACGCTCTTAATGAGGAACTGTCTAAAGCTCCGGTTTCGGGGAACACCACCTCCGAGGAGATCCAACAGAGGATGGTTGCCGCAGTGAAGCAAGCCCAGGAGGAGGCCACTACCCGAGTCAAGGAACTGTATGTCCGCAAAAATCAAGGGTACCTGGTCGGACACGTAATGTGGGGGTTCCTCCAATGCTTAGGGCAAGTGCGCAGAAAGATATATCCCAGCGTAGATCCGCATCTGATAAACATATCGGAGATGGAGAAACCTACGCTGGAGCAAGCTTCTGATCTCTTTATCAAGAGCAGTTCTAAGCTTCCTCCTTCCTCGGCTGCCCCGAGTTGGGTTCCCTTATCTGCCGTGGTCCCCCTGCCTACCTCTCGTGCCTCTCCTAATACGGGGGCCCATGCTGGTCCTTCCGGTGCTCCCCCTCCTACAAGCGTCCCGATATCCGTTCCTGCAACCGGGCCAACCCCCACCTCTACTTGTTCTCTGCCCCCCCCCCCCCCCCCCCCCCCCCCGTCCTAGAGGCTCTTTACCGTTAAGCACAATTGTACTTTATCTTTTTATTGGAATGAAATTTATTTTTCCGTGTTAATATTCATCGCAACTTTTCAGCACGTTATGAATACTTGGGTCCTTTCCTTTAACTGTATAACTTAAGATTGAGTTTAAAGAGATGAGATAGTATCTCAACCTTACTGGCCAAACAAATTACTTAGCATAACGTGCCCGTTCGCAGTGCAAACTTTGAAGATACATTTTTCTCTAAATAGAGGTATCCCCCGACACGTAATCGTAGTTATAACATAGCTTGGACAACTCAAACTTAATTCGGTCATCCGAGGAAAGATTACTAAGTTAGGTGCTTGGAGTTTAGTGAATATTATCACGTACTTTTAAAGAATCATTCCGGTAGGATTATCCATATCCTGATTACTTAACTTATACAAACTTATTTCCAAAAAGCCTTCGAGAAGGGGGCACAATAAAGGTTCTCCAGGTAAGCGCCCCCGGAAAACCTCTACGAGGCCACCGGACCATTTCTTCTCTTTCCTTTACAAGTCTTCTATAGACTTCGCAAGCATACTTATATAGCAATTAGAAAATCCTAGGATTTTTAAGGAGATACCCCAAAATTGGAATCGAATCATGCGAATTTAGAGAAAACTTACCTTCGGAGCGTATCGCCCCGTGGCAGGAGCACTTGCTCTTCGCTTTGATCTTGTCGGCGATTTCTTCGGGCTTGCTCAAGGATTCGATGACGTTCCCACAGACGACGCCACTTTGTTAACGGGTTGGATATTATTCCATATTTAACGAGTTATTATTTTTGGGTTGGAACTTCAATCCTGACCCGAGGAGATCGTCGGTTTTTATTGGTTTGGGGCTGGACTCGGATATTTTCCGAGGTGCCTACGTATCCCCCGATTGGGAATCAAGCCACTCGTAATTCTTGTTCTTGGTGTTGATTATTTGGAGTATGTCGATTTTATTGATTGTGTTGATATTATCTGTTGAAAGAGTAGACATTTGTGAAGCCTTCAGGAAGCAAAGAGTTCTCTCCTCTGAAGCATTTTTTTAATTTTATAGAGAACACGAGTTCCCTTGGGAGCGCCTCCCTTTTCTCCCCTCCCGGGAGTGCGCCCTCCTTTTCTCCCTCCCCACTTCTACCTTTTATAGAAGTTCTTTAGGGACAAGTGTCACTGTGCATGTGTTCACATGTGTCATTATGCATGTATAAAGAGTTAGGTTCTATCTGTTTGGTATATCCGCTGACGGGGCGCTGACTAGGATGAATTATCCTCTCTGATAGCTTCAATGTGCTCTGATGAATTGGCTCCTTGGTTTTCTTCTCTCCGATGGGCGGTACCTATCGGAAGCGCTGGATAGGTGAGTGGGAATGCTTGTCCGATGCTGTTTGTGGTTCCGATAGTTGGTCCATTGCTAGGTTGCCTTCTTCTGAAGTGTACTCCGATAGGTGTTCCTGCCTTGGTCGTCAGTTGGGCATGTTTTCCGAGGGACCGGATTTGATTTCTGAGAGCTTTGTTTTGTCTCCGAGGGCTTACCTTGGCCTTCGTGAAGTAGTGTTTGATGATACAGGCTCTCGGGATGAGCTCTCCGATAGGGGGTGATCTCGTATCCCGGGGGACTCGGGGTCCTCACTGTACGATACGGGTATTTTGCGATTGCGAGTACAAATCACATAGTAATATATCCGGCAATTTAGTAATCGAATTATAGTATCTTTTAAGCACGTGGATTTTTACCCTGTTAACAGTAGGCGAGCTATAAACGCTCTACAGAAACTAAACTAGGTGAAGAGCATATTGGGTGAAATTCCCATAAAGAAGGCGAGCTATAAAAGCCTACAGAAATTAAACTAGGTGAAGAGCATATTGGGTGAAATTCCCATAAAGTAGGCGAGCTACAAAAGCCCTACAACAATTAAACTAGGTGAAGAGCCTATTGGGTGAAATTCCATAAAGCAGACGAGCTAATAAAGCTCTACAGAAATTAAACAAGGTGAAGACCTACAAGGTGAAAAGCCAATAAAAGCGACTAGCTATTATGGCTCAGCAAAAGAAGAAGCAATAGGAAAAGCATTCTTCCCGTTATAGCTTTCTACTGAAATGCGAATCCATCATACAGATAAAACGAGAAACATGAGCATATAACAACAAAACCATGCAACATCGATAAAGACAAGACCTAGAATAAAATGCAAGTCCAAGAAAGTAACTATTGGAGTACCAAAATTTGCAAATGCTCGTGTACCACGAGCCCGTGCAAATTAGGGGGGAACTTATGTTATGCCAAATAATATGCGACCTATAAGCTCGGGACACGTGGCAAATTTATGACGGGCAAACCATAAAAAATTTTGAAATTGGATTAATAAGTCAAATTTGGGCCCTAAATCAACACTTGGGCTCAATTTGACTTATAAGCCCAATTAGAGTTAAATGGACGGTTAGAGTTAGTGGTTGGTGGGCCGGTTCGGGACTCGGGAACCCGACCCACCCAGGCGGGTTTTTCCCGAACGGGAAAAACCCGCCATGTTCCCGACCCAGGGAGACGGGAATTAAATCCCGTCTCATGACCCCGCGGGTCGGGAACGGGATCCGTCCAGATCCCGTTCTCGACCCGCGGGGTCCCGACGTCCAGAGAGGGGGTTTTTTCCCCCTCTTTTAGACTCTTTCTTTTTCCTTATGTTCCACCTTTCTTTCTCTTTTTTTTCACTTCTTCACGGCTCACCCGTCATCACCACACTGCACCACCTCACGCCCCACCCGTCATCACCGACACACCGCCTGCGACCACCACCAACAACAACAATCTCCGATTTCAGAATTTAAGGTAAAATCAGAATTTTTTGGGTGTTTACTATTAAATTAGTAAGTGATTTACATAGTTACATTGATGATTGATTTACATATATGAATTAGGGTTTATGATTTTTCAATTAGGGCTTATAAATTGGGGGTTTTGCTTAATTGGGGCTTGGTTTTGAAAATTGTTATGATTGGAGGATTAAAGATTGCAATTGGTTGAAAATTGTTATGTTTAGGGGATACTTCAATTGACTTAATGTGAAATTGATCACATTGTGAATATTAAAGTTTGTGAAATTGATCCTAAATTTAGTGTTGAAGCTTTTGAGTTGATATTGATTAATTGGTGTTTTATAGATATTGTATCCTTATTCTTTGGTATTGAATCAATTGTTATTTTGGTTGTTTAGATGGTAAGATTAAAAAAGCCAACTACGGGAAATAAGTCCACCATCACGGGACCTTCTACAAATACTGCGATTAGAGTTTCTCCTCGTAAACAGCCCTCTCCTTTCACGGAACCGTCTACTATTAAAGCGGTCAAGGCTTCCAAGAAACCCACGGTACCATCTACTTCTCGGTAATGGCAGAGACATCTCAGTAGACCGCATTCAAAATTGCATAAGGTACATAAAGGCTTCCCCTAGTCGCTATAAGTTGTTCAAAGATTGTGTGAGGGATGCTAAAATAGAAACCCAGAAATTGTTATGCCTAGATGTGCCAACACATTGGAACTCCACATACATGATGCTTAGTGTCGCTTATGATTTGAGGGTCGCTTTCCTTGGATACAAGCAACGTGATGCAAACTATGTCAATGAGTTCAAGGGTTGTTTACCAAATGATGAAGATTGGGAGAGGGCAAAGATGTTTATTGATTTCTTGGATCCTTTCAATAAGTTAATGGAGGTTGTTTCGGGCACGACTTATGTGACATCACATATGGTGCTAACCTAACTTTGTATAATCGACGATCACTTGAATGTGTGGATGAGACGACCGACGGTGGACCCTACTACCAGAAAGAAGGATGGGTTGAAAGCAATAGCATTGATAATGAAAGAAAAATACGATAAGTATTGGGGTGTTGCGGGGAAGATGAATCACTTGTTGTATTATGCCACCATTGTAGATCCCTGGCTCAAGTGGAAATATGTCGCAGCAATGTTTGAAGACGATGTAAACATGCTTAATACCATTAAGGATGGGGTTCGACGGGTGTTTGAAGAATATAAAGTCATAGTCGAAACAAATGCATCAACTAGTGCGGCTCCTCCAACTTCATCTTCTACCTCTTTTGCGAGTACGACTCCTTGGATTCAAGAGGACCTCATGACTACGAGGCACAAGCGATGGGCAAGGTACATTCTAAGTCTCTAACCATCTTTAAGTTTTCTATTTTTTTTAACTTTCCAATTTGTGACATTAATGCTCATTTATTAAATTGGTAGGACATTGGATACCGATGAGAATGAACCACATTGCGAGATGGATATATACTTTGGGGATAGGCTCGAAAAGTCTCAAGCTGATTTCGACATTCTCGTTTGGTGGAAAGCCAATAGCTTTCGGTATCCTATTATAGCCAAAATGGCTCGCGATTTGTTGGCTATTCCGGTGTCAACAGTTGCATCCGAATCAACCTTTAGTGATGGGGGTCGTGTTCTAGACCGTTTTAGGAGTTCATTGACTCCGAGAATAGTTCAAGCACTAATATGCTCTCAAGATTGGCTACGAAAGGATGGTCAGCCAATTCAAATCGATGAGTGCTTGGCGGATTTGGAGAAACGTGAAGCAGGTATATAACATTAATAGTTAATTGTTGTCTTAGTTATTATTGTATTTTGAAATACTAATATTCTGATTTTCATGTAGACTTTGCAGCGATGGGTGTGGATTCGTCGTTCTTGAATGGATTTGAATGAAAGTCCTAGATGGATTTTTATATTTTATGTTGGATGTTTGTATTGTATGATCCATATTTGGTTATTAACTGATGATATTATATATTATGGACTAGTTTGAGCATTTGTGATGAATGTTTTTTGTTGATATACATTCAATTGTTGTGTTGATTGTGTTTTTGTTGGTGGTTGGTGTCGTATTGGTGATTGTGTCGTACTGGTGACGACGGTGTAATATGGTATTGGTACATATTTGTCGGGACCGAGAAAACTTGACTTGTGTCGTATTGGTGATGTCGGGATCGGGAAAACTTGACTTGTATCCAAATTTGGTGATGTCGGGATCGGGGGTGGTACACGGGAGTGGCTTAGCCACTCCCCTACAAACTGGAGCACGGGATTCCCGTTCCCGTCGGGATCTCGCCCCGCCGGGACTTGCGTTCTCGGCGGGAGGGAACGGGCTCTGGTTACCAGATCCCGTCCCATACTAATCCCGAGGGCAGGGGTTCCGAACCCGCGGGATCCCGACCCATAACGCCCCTAGTTAGAGTTGAAATGTTGTGTTAGAGTTGAAATCCTTTGTTAGAGTTGAAATGGTGTGTTAGAGTTGAAATTCTTTGTTAGAGTTGAAATGGTGTGTTAGAGTTGAAATCCTTTATTAGAGTTAAAATCTTTTGTTAGAGTTGAAATGATGTGTTAGAGTTGAAATCATTTGTTCGAGTTGAAGGCCTAATTCGAGTTGAAGCCGACCAATATGGCCTAAAAGGCCGATGCCCATTAGCGCGCCCGGTAATTATAGAAGGTTTATGCCTATAAATACCCGGCTAATCTTCATTATTAAGGTACGTTTTTTTGAAGGAGCTTTAACCTAATTCGAGTTAGAGTTGAAGAATTCGAGTTGAGGAATTCGAGTTGAGGAGTTCGAGTTATTCTGCATCGAATTCGAGTTGAAACGGAATTCGAGTTATTTGCTCTGAATTCGAGTTATTTTGCCCTGAATTCGAGTTGAACTCTAGATTCGAGTTGAGAAATTCGAGTTATTCTGCATCGAATTCAAGTTGAAACTGAATTCGAGTTATTTGCTCTGAAGTAGGGTTGAAGCTGAATTCGAGTTATTTTGCCCTGAATTTGAGTTGAAGGTTGGATCTGAGTTGAGGAATTCGAGTTATTCTGCATCGAATTCGAGTTGAAACTGAATTCGAGTTATTCTGTTCTGAATACGAGTTGAAGGCTGAATTCGAGTTATTTGGCCTGTTTTGAGCAGTTTAGTCCGTTTTCAACATATTTTTGTGTATTTAAGCACTACGAGGACTATAATTGGCATTATAGGCCCATTCCTACAAATGCCCATTACTCACTAGGCATCGAAGTGCCTTCGCGGGGTCAGCCCCCGCCTAATTCACGTGTCGTGTTTCTAGTGTAAGTTTCCCAAACTCAAAACTAGCTTGGACCAATTAGAAGCTCGAGCTAGTTTGACGTGAAGTGACTAGTCAGCGGACGAAATTACGCCGTATTATCTACGATACTTGTCAATTTCTAGCTTGTAAACCTTTTATGGATGACGTGAGATTGTCTCAAATTAGATAAGGTTGTCACTTGTCAATATTTATTTAATGATTGATTATGGTCGAGTTGGCTATTGAATTTGGATTACTCTACTTGATTTTGAGCCTAATTAAATCTTAAACATTTTTTTTATCACGTGTTAGAACTCATTGGATGCATTAAGACATTACTAAAAATGTGACAAAGAAATTACTGATTTTTTTTGTAACTAAAAATAGGCAGGTAACGTAAGAGCAAAAAACAGAGTAGGGCGAAAACCTGGGCGAAAAAAAAAATTAAAATTCTCCACGGTGGCTTTTCCGGCCGACGATCCCCCAAGAACGTTGGAGCAAATACACTCCAATCGTCACAACAGTCCAGACACCAACAACAACTCATGGGATCAAATCATGGATTTTAATCCCGCGCACGATCAGAACCAAACGGAGGAGCAGGTAACACAGAAAAGATCTCGACAAATTTATGAAGTTAGGACTGGTACTGAGCAGAATCCGATGACGATCAATTCCCCGATCCCGGATACCAACACCCGACAATCATATGCAAGTAAGGTTAATCATACAGACGTCCGGATTGAGGAGGGTAAATTCGCAGCCTTGAACGGAATGATTCGGGTTACGCCGCCTTCCGATAACGATCCTCTTGATAGCGTCGATTTTGACGAGGAGCTTGATAATATCATCTGCGCCGCCTGGAAGGATGCTGTTGTTATCAAAATCATAGGCCGACCATGGTACTATCCATATTTGGTCAACAAATTGAGTGTTATGTGGAAACTCACGGCGCGGAGTGAACTGGTTGACCTTGGATTTGGCACATACTGCTTGAAAGGTATCACGCAATTTCAACGGGAAACCATATTAACCCAAGGACCCTGGCAACTGGCCGGAAGCTTCTTATCAGTGTAAAAGTGGACTCCAAATTTTCGCTCTGATAGTGATAATGCCGACTGCATTATTTCATGGGTGCGAATCCTTCACCTCCCACTTGAGATGTTCCACGAAGTAGTGATTGAGTCGATAGCAGGAAGAATTGGCGACCCTATTAAAATCGATGGCAACACGTTCTCAGCAACGCGGGGGAAGTATGCGAGATTCTGCGTTCAACTCCCCGCGCATAAACCGGTGAAACAAGGCATACGGATTAAAGGAAAGGTCTACCAGATTATGTATGAGAATTTGCCGAATCTATGAAAAAAGTGTGGAAGAACAGACCACAACGATTCGCAATGTGATAGCAAAAAAGAGGTTGTAACCGAACCAATGGAGAAAGAGGCAATGGACGCTACAGGACATTCGGGGGTCGCCAAACAAGGTCCAGGGGAGTGGATTTTTGAGAAGGCGAAGAAGGAAGAGTTTGGTGAGTGGAGTGTCGTTCAGCATCGACGGGGTTCGTTCAAGCCAAAGGTTAACCCCAGTAAGAATAATTTCTATAGAGGGCACGGATATTCCTCAAAGTCGGGCGCGAGTGAGCCCATTATCCAAAAGGAAAGAGTCGCGATTTCCTTTAACTCCGGGAAGGAGATGGGCTTGAACAAGGAAACTCCTAGTAAAAGAATACTACCCCTATCCTTATCAGGGATTACCAGCGCGGCTAATAAAGGGAAAAAGAAGAGTGTTGTTTATAAGGGAGGAAGGAAGGAAAAAGCCCCACAAGAAAACTCTAATCCGTTTTCAGCCCTTGCGCTCTCGGAAATTAGCGACCACGCGTTGGAGGCGAGGGGTAGGATTTTGAAGAAGAAACCGACGCTTACTAAGGAGAACCCTGATGGACCAGAACGAGAATCTGGAGATGATCATGGGAGACAGACAGCTAATAGCAGCATTTCAGCCGGAATTCTGGGAGGTTCGGACACTGTTTCACAACTTCAACGGCCACTCAGTGATATCACGTATAGAACCGTGGACCATCCACGTGACGAGTGTGGATCCTTCAATTTGGGAGTTCGAAATAACCACGAAAATCATAGAAAGGATAGATAATCTCCTTGTTTGTTGGTAGCGACTGAATTTGACCACTTGGGAGATAAACATGCAGCTTTACATGATGAGGGAAACATTGAATCAAATGACGAGGTAATGGAGGGGTCGGATTTGTGACAACCCTGTCCACTTGTACCATCTAGTAAATAATCCGATGAAAATTGTTTCATAGAACTGTAGAGGAGCGGGGCATGAAGATTTCCGTAGCAATTTTCGTGACTTGGTGAGAAGTCACTCGCCGGACATAGTCTTCTTGTTGGAAACTAGAGTAGACACGGAACAGGCGTATGAAATTGCGCCATATCTCGGATATTCGGATTTTTGCCTTGCCCCGACGGACGGTATGGATGGAGGGATATGGATGCTATGGAATTCGGAAAATATTGATGTGGATATTATTATGGTACAGGACCAGGGAATTCATGCCCGGGTTGGTCCGAAGAAACAAGAGAAATGGATGGTGTCGGGTATTTATGCGAAACCTTACACGGAGGATAAAGCGCGTATTTTCAGCAATTTGGCGAACATGAGCAAAAGTATTGAGATGCCGTGGCTTATTCAAGGGGACTTTAATGAATTCGGCTTCACGCACGAGAAACATGGGGGATGGAGTAACAATACGAGGAGGTGCATGAATTTTCAAAAGTGGATGCGGGCGTGGGGGGTACAATACCTCGGGTTTCATGGTCCCAAGTTTACTTGGACTAACAAACGAGAAGGTAACGCGCTCATCATGGAAAGGATTGATAGGGCTCTTGCTAATAGTGTGTGGGTGGAGAAATTTCCGGAGAATGGAGTGTTTCATCTCCCGCGGAGTCACGGGGACCATCATCCCCTATTGACTAGCTGCTTCGGATCCGTGAGTACACCTAACGCAAAACCGTTTTGCTTTGAGGCTATTTGGATGTCAAATCCGGAGTGTGAAGAAATTATCAAATCAATTTGGAGTGAAATGCCGAATATTATTGAGGCCATTGATCGGGTTCCGGAAGTTCTCTTGCCTTGGAATACGAACCGTTTTGGCAATATTTTCATCAAGAAGAGGCGGCTCATTAGGAGAATTGAGGGTATTCAGCGCACTCTTGCCCGAAAACCGAACGAATACCTGAGCAATCTTGAGAGGGAGTTGTTGATCGATTACAATGATATCTTAAGGAAGGAGGATATATTTTGGCGACAAAAGTCGCGCGTTAATTGGCTAGCGGACGGGGATCGCAATACTACATTCTTTCATAGGTCCACAATCGCTAGACGGAAAAATAACCGAATCCTGACGCTCTCTATTGATGATAATTGGGTTAGAGACCAACATGTCCTTAAGGATCATGCGATCAGCTTCTTTAAAGGGATATTCACGGGCTCGTGTGACGAGGTGACAGATTTGCCAATCTCCCGACTCCAATATGGGCTTGATGATGAAATGAAAGGAGTGGTTGGACAAGTGATCACGATACATGAGCTAGAGAGAACGGTTTGGGAGACACACCTGAATAAAGCGCCGGGGGCCGGATGGTTTACAGGCTATGTTCTATCAACGCTACTGGAAATGGTTAAATACCTCACTACTCCGTTTCATTGAAGCTGTGTTTCGGGAAGGCAACTTTGACCCGAAGATATGTGCTGCGCATATGTGCCTTATACCGAAGGTAAATAATCCCTCTATAATCTCTGAGTTTCGGCCTATTTCACTTTGTAACGTTCTTTATAAGTTCATAACGAAGTGCATCACGATGAGGTTGAGAGATTGCATGCCACGACTTATCGCACCTACTCAGTCAAGTTTTATAAAAGGTCGAAGCACTCAGGATAACATATTTATTATGCAAGAAATTCTACACTCCTTGCGACCCAAGAAAAATAATAAAGTGGGGTGTATGGTTTTGAAACTTGACATTGAGAAGGCCTACGATAAAATCAGTTGGCAATTCTTAGAGGCTACTCTAGTCGCTTTTAATTTTCCGACGCATGTGATTACATTGATTATGTATTGTGTTCGAAATGCGTCGACGCGTATCTTATGGAACAATGAGGTTCTTGATCCGTTTTCTCATGGGTGTGGGTTACGACAAGGAGATCCCCTATCTCCGTATCGCTTCGTGTTGTGCGTGGAGCGTCTCGCCTACTTAATTCTTGAAGCAGTGGAGGAGGGCAATTGGGAACCGATCGTTCCTTGTCGAGGAGGGCCGAAGCTTTCTCATATTTTTTTCGCAGATGACCTTATGCTTATGGGAAAGGCCTCTATTAAGACCGCTAAGAAAATGAGAGAGGTACTGGATGTGTTCGGCAAGGCGTCGGGCCTAAAAATCAGCAATGCAAAGTCGAAGATATTTTATTCTAAGGCAGGTGGTTCGGGTCTAAAGAGGAGAATATGTTCGATTTTGGGATTCTCGCAGACTCCTACTCTCGGTAAATACTTGGGAGTACACCTCAGCCATGGCAGAGCTAGTAGCAATCAGTATAATGATACGTTTGATAAATTATTAGCGAGGTACTCATCTTGGAAGAGTTTGACACTTTCTTTGGCGGGCCGAGCCACACTCATACAATCGGTATCCACGGCAGTCCCTATACACATTATGCAGTCGAGTTGGCTTCCGGAGAAAGTTTGTGACAGAATTGATCAATTGAATCGTGATTTTCTTTGGTCTAATGACCCAACGAATAAAAAGATCCACCTTATTGGATGGCCGCGAGTCACAAATGAGAAGAAGGAGGGTGGTTTGGGGATCCGCATGGCGAGGAGGAACACTGAAGCACTCTTATCCAAATTTTGCTAGAATATCCTAAGTAATAAATAGAGCATGTGGTCGAAGTTTATGGAAGCAAAATACCTACGGGGGAAAAAGCTCTCCAAATATATTATGCGACCCGCAGATAGTAGTGCATGGAAAGGCATCGTAAGGTGCATGGCTTTGATCAAACCATTTATGCGATGGAAAGTGGGTAAGGGGACGAACATCTCGTTGTGGTTTGATAGCTGGATCGGTCCGCGTGCACTCCATGAGGACATTGAGAATATTCGATCGGCGGACTTTAGCCTTAAATTGGCGGACGTTATTGATGATACGGAGACATGGAGATTTGATTGGATTGAGACGCCGATTTCAAACGAGTGGAAGGAGAAAATTGTTACACGAAATATTGTGTTGACCGAAGAGGAGGATCGGATGATCTGGGGTGAGGAAGCTAGTGGACAATTCTCGTGTCGTTCCGCTTATAAAGCCTTACATAGGGAATATTCGGTGTCAAGTGCGGGTGGCAAACGCGTTGACTGGATTTGGAGGGTGCCGTGTGGTAACAAGCTGAAGTATTTCCTATGGCTTGCGACGCAAAATCGGTTGGCAACAAACGAATTACGTATGCATAGACGGATAGCAACCGAGGCCGTGTGTGCAGCGTGCAAATTCCCGAAAGAACCGGTCATTCACATACTTAGGTACTGTAGCAACGCGAGCAAGGTTTGGAGAAAATTCATTCCCCCAAGCTTGTGGCAGAAATTCACGCAACTGGAGGACGACCGATGGTTGAAGGTCAATCTTACAATCGTGGACTGCTCCTGTTCCGTGATTCTCGATATTCCATGGCAAATAATCTTTGTCGCGAGCCTTTGGGAAATTTGGAAGGCGCGCAACCACGAAGCGTTTAAAGAAAATAGGCTTGGTTTAGACGTGGTGCTCAATCGAATCAAGCTGCTTACCATGGATATTTGGACGGCGCAGAAAAAGAAGATGAAGACTGTGATCCGTGGGGGATGGACCAAACCGAAGCCGGGATGGGTCAAACTCAACATTGACGGAAGCGTGTTAAATGCACAAAATCGTGGTACGATCGGTGGGGTCTTGAGAGATGACAAAGGGAGTTGGTTATGGGGGTTTGCAGATAGAATTAAGGGGCCAACGGTCTTGGAAGTGGAATTGGAGGCGCTGAGAGTTGGTCTCGAGTTGGCATGGAATAAACGTGTACCGAAGATTGAGATTGAATCGGTTTCCAAGGCGGCCATTGATCTTGTTGTTTGTGGCACGACTAGTGCGGACCCGTTATACCAAAAAGTGGAAGAATGCCGTATCATCCTACACATGCCATGGGACTACGAAATAAGATGGATCCCAAGGGCCAAAAATATGCTCGCCGATGCTATTGCGAAGAATCATTATAGAGATGAGAGTGGATTTCGATTCATGTCCAATCCCCTCCTCGAGTTTTTATCCTTTTTAGAGATTGATGTAGTCTAAGGACTTTGCTTTTCATGTCTTACCAAAAAAAAAATGACAAATATCACTTCAGTCGTCCGTCGTATAATACGAGCAAGATTGAGTAGATGTTTTAATTGACATAATCGAAGCATTAACCATATAATTAAATATACAATTTTCACTTACGTAGAAGTTATTATGGTTTTGTTATTATTTAGGAATAATTCCTTCAAACCCCTTGAATTATAGCGACTTTTGGACACCACCTCCTGAACTTTATAAATAAGCACTTTGCCCCCTAACATTTGCCAACCTGTTCGAGTTGCCTCCTGACAATATTCCGACCAAAAAATCGCTGAAAAAAATTATTATTTTTAGAATCTTCTCCTCGTCAAGACGGTTCCGGTAGTGGTGACGGTATCGAAAAATTCAAAGCCATTACACGTGAGATTTATGTTTAATTTGTCGAATTTCCGAAAAATATGAAGAACACTTGAAGGTGTTTATCATATTTTCCGAAAATTCAACAAATTAAAACTAAGTCTCCCGTGTAATGGCTTTTAATTTTGTGATACCGTCACCACTACCGTAACTGCCTTGACGAGTAAAAAAGTCGATTAGAATAAAAAAAAGTTCAACAAAAAATTCCCCGCAAACCGCGTCGGCGTAGTGGCGGATTGCCGAATTTTTTTTGCCGGAATTCCTAAATTTGGACTCAATATTCTCCTCTTCGAAAAGGTTCCGTTAGTGGTGACGGTGTCGGAAAATTCAAAGGCATTACACGGGAAATTTAGTTTTAATTCGTCGAATTTTCGAAAAATGTGATGAACACCTTCAAGCGTTCTTCATATTTTTCAGAAATTCAATGAATTCAAGTTAAATTTCCCGTGTACTGACTTTGAGTTTTGCGATACCATCACCACTACCGGAACGGTCTCGAGGAGAAGATTCTAAAAAAAGAAAAAAAAATTCAGTGATTTTTTGGTCAGAAAATTGCTATAGGACAACTCGAATAGGTTGACAAAGCTTAGTGTTTATTTATAAACTTCAGGGGTGGTGTTCAAAAGTGACTAGTTAAAGGGGTTGGAAGGAATTATCCCTATTATTTAACCTTATGCTAAAAGGTCACTGTTTTTATCACTGAAGAATTCTAGTTCACATAAATTTGGTGACACTGCCCTGTAACTAGGCTAGCTAGCGGGTATGCTATTTTTTGTAAAGGATGACTGCTATAAAATAAAAAGACAAAATATTCAAATGCGTATTTTTTAATCTTCAAATACAGAAAGAAAAAAAACAATAAAAGAAAAAAGAACCAGTATTAGAATTGCAAGCCAAACAAAACCGAACTTCTTTTGTGAGAGGATATATTCGAACTTCAATGCAATGAACCTAACCGCTACATACATACAAGATTGAATCTAACCACGGTCAACCGAACCATAGTTAAAAATCACCTTTAACAACGTACACGGATCACTATAAATTGGAGCACTCACCTCACTTCATTTTCATCACTTCTTCCATTTTCAACTTGAATGGTCGATCAATTCATTTCCATTTCCCATTAGTATCAATCGCATTTCAGTTTCAAGCATTTTTCTCCAATTCTAGGTAAGTTTTTTCTCCATTCTTCTCCTATTTTTTTTCTCACACATTTCAATATAATTAAATATAGACTAGATTTTTTCGTTTTTTATCCGATTTGTAGTCACATTTTTTTAATAGCATAGTTTATATTTTATTACAATAGTTTTTTGTCTTCTAAATTAGAACACAGTCAATAGAGATCTGTGAATTATAAACATACAATAAAGTCGAGATTTTCATTATCATTGACGTCCTTGGCTATAATAATACGAGGACGAATTAGAGTTTGGTTCACGTGCATGTTTCGATCAGCTAAATATTGGATTCGTTTTTCAAACGTCTCAAAATCTTTTCAATACCTTCGAAAAGTCGTGCAAGTCATGCACATAGCACCACGTTTGTAAGAGGTTAAGAATAGAAACGTTTAGATTCTTTCATGTGTATTTAATATTATTTATACGTTATAAGGTAAACTTATACTAACACGATACGTTTTAATTTTCTTTCCGCAGGGAGAAGAAATGGCATCGAACGGTAACGGACGCGTGACCATGGCCAACGGAGGCGCCACCGCGACAACCGGTCGCAATGGGCTGCCCAAAATCTCGACGAATAAGAAATCGAACGACGTGTGCCACGACGGAAGCACGCCGCCCGTGAAGGCGCAAACGATTGATGAGCTTCATTCGCTGCAGAAGAAGAAGTCGGCCCCAACTACTCCTATTGATGGGATTCAAGGACCTTTTGCAACCCTTTCGGAAGGAGAGCGCAGCAAACAGCAACTTCAGTCAATAAGGTATTGTTTTAAATAATAGATTTGATTTTAACATGCAATAATGTGTAGTGTTTTTGGATATTTGGTGTAATTATTAATATCTTTAAGTGGAATATCTTGGATTATATGAAGGTTTAATTTTTTAAAATTGCTTAATCTTCATTATTCACTATTAAGGAGTTACCTAATTTTGACTTTTAGGTGTTCCGTAACTTTTAAAATACTATAATTACAGAAAAAAGTTGGTGAACAAGTTACATAAGTCTTTTTAAAGCAATGCGCGTTAATTATGTTTTGTTATTTAATATTTGAGTTATTGAAAATTTGAAATCCCCCGAAATAATGTAGCGGTGTTAATGATAATGATATAATATTGAAACAGAACACAAAAAAAATTGACTTTCGTGACGAGAAGTGGCTTGTGGGGTCAGATTTTGTGCGTGTGTACTTAATATACCACCACGTATATAGTACTGGGTTCTTTAATTTGTTTGTATTCGTATAATTAATTGCAAAATTGTAGTGTATTTTAGTGAAATAAATTGGTGAATCGTTTAAATCTCGCCTTTACTATAATTTCATTTTATATCTCAAAACAAGTAGCTATTAGGTTCTTCTCCGTGAGTACTTTAGCAAAAGCATATACATCAACTGTTATTTAGTTTTCTAATTATCACATAATTCGGTCCACAAGACACATTTCAGTGGCCACAAACATATATGACTTTTAAGTTTGTACAATTAATTAATTAAGTAATTAATTAATGTCTCATAATTAGCTTTGTCAACTTAAACTCTTGAACCGTTGATTATTAATAATGCCACTTAGATAATTAAAATTGTTGGCAATTTTGATTTGCAGTGCGTCACTGGCATCATACACACGAGAAACCGGACCCAATGTAGTGAAAGGAGACCCGTCCCGACAGTCGGAGACCCCACGTGTCGCGCACGTGAGCAACCAACACCACTTTACCCCTACCATTAGCGTCAGTGACAGTTCCCTCAAGTTCACTCATGTCCTCTACAACCTTTCTCCGGCAGGTAAGTTTGTTGTACTGTACACATGCTTTTGTGCAAATGCCTGATAGAAAAAATTTGTTGAAACTGTGAGTTACTTATGTTGATTTGATATATTATTATCGTGGATGCATGCAGAGTTGTATGAGCAGGCGATTAAGTACGAGAAAGGGTCTTTCATTACGTCGAGTGGTGCGTTGGCGACCCTTTCCGGGGCTAAGACCGGTCGTTCCCCCAAGGACAAGCGTGTCGTGAGGGATGCGACGACTGAAGATGACCTTTGGTGGGGAAAGTACGTGTCAAACTTTAGTTAGTTACTCTTCGATCAAGTTATATACTTATGTTATGTACATTCCGCGGAAAATGAAACAAGTGCTGATGTTTCTTTGTTGTGTAACGTAGGGGCTCACCGAACATTGAGATGGACGAGCACACTTTCATGGTTAACAGAGAAAGAGCTGTGGATTACTTGAATTCGTTAGAGAAGGTAATGCATTTAAATACGTTTTGGTTGTAGTGATTGCGATTTTAGCATGTTATTGCACCACTTAACATGTACAAGTTGTATTGTCATATAACCATGCTTTGTTACAATAGGAAATTGATCAAAGAGTACCTAACTAACTATAGGTATGTGATAAAGATGAAACAGAATTAAATTTCCTAGTAATTGTTAGGTACCAAAAAAACAGAAAAAATGTCGTCATTATTGTATTTGTGTTCCTTTCAAGAATTATCGTAGTTATCTGATCTCTTCCATGGATAAGCTGAAACTGCATATAGGAGGTGATGGTAGTTTTTTGTCCTTTTGTACTTTTCTGGCCATCCTGCTCTTTGACTCTTTGTGAGATGGGTCTGACCATTACTTGTTATTTTCTGAGGTTCAATGCCCATATCTCTTAGAAATAATAAACCTTCTCAAGTTAAACTTTCAACCAAGTGACGGGTTAATCTTTATTACACGAAAGTGCGTAAAATTTAAGTAACCGTAATTTATTTTACTCCTCTGTAAGTTCTATTGTATTATTACCATGACGATTTTTACTGCCATTGTATCTCAATTTCTAGCTCAAGTGATATTTGCTAGGATCTCGTGATGACAACTTTCTGACAATTTGCTTTCAGGTATTCGTCAATGATCAATTCCTCAACTGGGATCCAGAGAACCGCATCAAAGTCCGTATTGTCTCAGCCAGAGCTTATCATTCCTTGTTCATGCATAACATGTAAGTACAATGCAATTACATGTATATCTTTATTATCTTGCTGATCTTATTTGCAGATAAACGTGCCATAAGCCCCCAGATAAGTTTAGTATGTTTCGCCATTTTTTAATATAATGTAGTGGGAGAAACTAACTAATGTAGCTGCATGAGCGAATTATAACGAAAGGCTCCACAATAATATCGTATATTAGTAATTTGCACGACAATAACTGGGTGGGATGACAGGTGCATCCGACCCACTCCTGAAGAGCTAGAGAATTTTGGTACTCCGGACTTCACTATTTACAATGCCGGACAATTCCCATGTAATCGTTACACACACTACATGACATCATCTACTAGCATAGATTTAAACCTTGCTAGGAGGGAAATGGTCATCCTCGGCACACAGTACGCCGGGGAGATGAAGAAAGGATTATTCAGTGTTATGCATTATCTCATGCCTAAGCGTCGAATTCTGTCCTTACATTCTGGCTGCAATATGGGAAAAGACGGAGATGTCGCTCTTTTCTTTGGCTTGTCAGGTAAAGTAATCATCGGAATCTGCACTCCGATGAGGGGCCTTGTCCCTGCTAACCGATATGTGTCCTCTCACCCTTACTCTGTGAATGATTTGTGCTAATTTAAATTGAAGAACTTATTTTTGTATTACGGTCTATTTCATTTCGCTAATTGCTTTATTTCTCCCTTTTTTAATCTTTCTCAGGAACTGGTAAAACCACTTTATCGACTGATCACAACCGGTACCTTATTGGAGATGATGAACACTGCTGGAGTGATAATGGTGTATCGAACATTGAAGGCGGCTGCTATGCCAAGTGCGTTGATCTCTCCAGGGAGAAGGAGCCTGATATTTGGAATGCTATCAAGTTTGGCACTGGTATTAATACTATCTGACAATCTAATTCTCCCTTTTTCCAGTCTTGAAATTCTGAACTGCACTAAACTAGATATCTCCTTTTGAGTATGATTTGTTCTGAAATTCAGTGGCACGACTTTAAAGCTTTCCTTACACTTCTTATTCGCAGTACTGGAGAATGTTGTATTTGATGAGCACACTAGGGAAGTGGATTATACTGAAAAATCTGTGACAGGTAATACATTGCTTTATCAACACTTTTTGAACTTTCTGCTACTACTTTCCATTTGATACGTTATGTGTTACGTTTTGTGTTGATACTCTCTGAGATGAACTAATATTTCATGTATTTTTGGTTTTGCCCTTTTGTTGCAGAGAACACCCGAGCAGCTTATCCTATCGAATATATCCCGAATGCTAAGATTCCTTGTGTGGCCACACACCCTAAGAATGTCATACTCTTGGCGTGCGATGCATTTGGTGTCCTCCCACCAGTTAGCAAGCTGAGCCTTGCACAAACAATGTACCATTTCATCAGTGGCTACACTGCTCTGGTGTGTACTTCTTGTGTAGTTATGTTGTTTTTATATATATATATATATACACCATTTGACAGTTGTGATACCAAAATACACAGTAATCACGACCATGAGTAATATATGTGTTTGCGTGTGCATATCTAGCAAAATTATTTATCTTGGTAAACCGAAGAAACTCTCTCGGCCAAAAAGGTATTAATATCCTATGCGCCTATGTTTTTGTACAGGTTGCTGGTACTGAAGAAGGAATTAAGGAGCCACAAGCAACATTCTCGGCTTGCTTCGGTGCAGCTTTTATAATGATGCATCCTACTAAGTATGCAGCTATGTTAGCTGCTAAGATGCAGGCTCAAGGTGCTACAGGGTGGCTCGTCAACACAGGGTGGTCCGGTGGCAGGTGGGGAAATACCAAAATAATGATAAAAACCATGTTCGTCTTGAATTTGCGGCTTATGATATATTTTTCTCCTTTCTGCAGATATGGTTTGGGAAGTCGTATAAAATTAGCCTACACACGAAAAATCATTGACGCAATACACTCTGGTAGCCTTTTGAATGCCAACTACAAGAAGACTGAGATTTTCGGGCTGGAAATTCCAACTGAAGTAGAAGGCGTGCCTTCGGAAATACTGGAACCAATGAACACTGTGAGTATCAAACGTCGTGTTTCCTGATCTTACTTTACTAAATCGTTCGAGCTTTATGTAACATTTTGCGTTTTGTTAACGTCGCAGTGGTCGGACAAGAAGGCTTACAAGGAGACACTGCTGAAACTGGGTGGCTTGTTTAGGAACAACTTTGAAGGGTTCGTGGCTCATAAGATAGGCAAGGATGATAAACTGACTGACGAAATTCTTGCAGCTGGCCCTGTCTTTTGATCTTAAGTTCTTAACTAAAGTGCAAATGAATAAAATATGTGTCTGAAGGAATCTGGGACTGAAAAAATGGAAAAAATAGTATGTTAAAATGCTGTGTAATAATTGGTTTTTTATTGTCGTGTTGAAGTGTATTCATCTCTATTAATCAAATATCCGTTATGTATTCAGTATTATGTTGTTCGTTCATTAGTGTTTGGTCTGTAACTGTCTCTTTTTATAAGATGCCATTGGTCAGGTGCATTTTAATTTGTGGAATTCTATTATTACCATTAGTTATGATATATGGACATGGAAATGGCAGCATGTTTTTCCGATTAATTTAAGCAATTTGCGGAAAAAAATGTGAAGATTCTTACCTAAAAGATCAAAACAATAAAATACTTAGAGAAAAGAAAACAACAGAAAACTGAGTTTGGATTTTGAGATGTTTTTTACCAAGGCCAGTGGTATCAGTGTAAAATATTTATAACTCAAAGAAAATATAAGAGAATAATATTATTTCTTATACTCTTTATTATTCTAATATTCGAAAGTATACTCCAACCCGTACATAACCTTTCTATTTATAGAAAGGCAAGGAGGAAAGTCTTCAAACTTCTTTATTTGGGACAAGAGGACACTCAAACATGCATATTATTTTGTAACACTCCCGCTTGAATGTCTATTGTCACATTCCTCGTTAAAACCTTACTAGATAAAATCATGTGGGATAAAATAACAGTGAAGGAAAAAGACTACATGTTTTTAGAAAAGATATGGTAGAAGAAACTGCTTCGTTAAAACTTTGCTAAGAAAATCCAAGTGGGAAGAATCTTAGCGAAGGGAAAATAGTCATTGTTATTTACTTCATCTGATCATTACTTCCATTGATATCTTTGAAGCGCCGCATTTAAATCTTGGCACAAGTTTCTCAAACGTTGTTGTAGGGAGGGATTTTGTGGATAAATTCGCTAGGTTGTCACTTGAACGAAATTGTTGGACATTGATTTCATCTTTCTCGTAAAGATTGTGAGTGAAGAAGAATTTGGGCGAAATGTGCTTTGTTCTATCCCCTTTAATAAATTCCTCCTTCAATTGTGTTATATATAATGCGTTGTCTTCATAAAAAACTTATTGGAACTTCTCGCTTGGTAGGCAAACCACACGCTCCAAGAATATGTTGTGTCATAGATCGGGGAAAAAATCACTTTTGGTCCCTTATTTTTTACTAAGGCCAGTGGTATCAGTGTAAAATATTTATAACTCAAAGAAAATATAAGAGAATAATATTATTTCTTATACTCTTTATTATTCTAATATTCGAAAGTATACTCCAACCCGTACATAACCTTTCTATTTATAGAAAGGCAAGGAGGAAAGTCTTCAAACTTCTTTATTTGGGACAAGAGGACACTCAAACATGCATATTATTTTGTAACACTCCCGCTTGAATGTCTATTGTCACATTCCTCGTTAAAACCTTACTAGATAAAATCATGTGGGATAAAATAACAGCGAAGGAAAAAGACTACATGTTTTTAGAAAAGATATGGTAGAAGAAACTGCTTCGTTAAAACTTTGCTAAGAAAATCCAAGTGGGAAGAATCTTAGCGAAGGGAAAATAGTCATTGTTATTTACTTCATCTGATCATTACTTCCATTGATATCTTTGAAGCGCCGCATTTAAATCTTGGCACAAGTTTCTCAAACGTTGTTGTAGGGAGGGATTTTGTGGATAAATTCGCTAGGTTGTCACTTGAACGAAATTGTTGGACATTGATTTCATCTTTCTCGTAAAGATTGTGAGTGAAGAAGAATTTGGGCGAAATGTGCTTTGTTCTATCCCCTTTAATAAATTCCTCCTTCAATTGTGTTATATATAATGCGTTGTCTTCATAAAAAACTTATTGGAACTTCTCGCTTGGTAGGCAAACCACACGCTCCAAGAATATGTTGTGTCATAGATCGGGGAAAAAATCACTTTTGGTCCCTTATTTTTTACTAAGGCCAGTGGTATCAGTGTAAAATATTTATAACTCAAAGAAAATATAAGAGAATAATATTATTTCTTATACTCTTTATTATTCTAATATTCGAAAGTATACTCCAACCCGTACATAACCTTTCTATTTATAGAAAGGCAAGGAGGAAAGTCTTCAAACTTGTTTATTTGGGACAAGAGGACACTCAAACATGCATATTATTTTGTAACACTCCCGCTTGAATGTCTATTGTCACATTCCTCGTTAAAACCTTACTAGATAAAATCATGTGGGATAAAATAACAGCGAAGGAAAAAGACTACATGTTTTTAGAAAAGATATGGTAGAAGAAACTGCTTCGTTAAAACTTTGCTAAGAAAATCCAAGTGGGAAGAATCTTAGCGAAGGGAAAATAGTCATTGTTATTTACTTCATCTGATCATTACTTCCATTGATATCTTTGAAGCGCCGCATTTAAATCTTGGCACAAGTTTCTCAAACGTTGTTGTAGGGAGGGATTTTGTGGATAAATTCGCTAGGTTGTCACTTGAACGAAATTGTTGGACATTGATTTCATCTTTCTCGTAAAGATTGTGAGTGAAGAAGAATTTGGGCGAAATGTGCTTTGTTCTATCCCCTTTAATAAATTCCTCCTTCAATTGTGTTATATATAATGCGTTGTCTTCATAAAAAACTTATTGGAACTTCTCGCTTGGTAGGCAAACCACACGCTCCAAGAATATGTTGTGTCATAGATCGGAGAAAAAATCACTTTTGGTCCCTTATTTTTTACTAAGGCCAGTGGTATCAGTGTAAAATATTTATAACTCAAAGAAAATATAAGAGAATAATATTATTTCTTATACTCTTTATTATTCTAATATTCGAAAGTATACTCCAACCCGTACATAACCTTTCTATTTATAGAAAGGCAAGGAGGAAAGTCTTCAAACTTCTTTATTTGGGACAAGAGGACACTCAAACATGCATATTATTTTGTAACACTCCCGCTTGAATGTCTATTGTCACATTCCTCGTTAAAACCTTACTAGATAAAATCATGTGGGATAAAATAACAGCGAAGGAAAAAGACTACATGTTTTTAGAAAAGATATGGTAGAAGAAACTGCTTCGTTAAAACTTTGCTAAGAAAATCCAAGTGGGAAGAATCTTAGCGAAGGGAAAATAGTCATTGTTATTTACTTCATCTGATCATTACTTCCATTGATATCTTTGAAGCGCCACATTTAAATCTTGGCACAAGTTTCTCAAACGTTGTTGTAGGGAGGGATTTTGTGGATAAATTCGCTAGGTTGTCACTTGAACGAAATTGTTGGACATTGATTTCATCTTTCTCGTAAAGATTGTGAGTGAAGAAGAATTTGGGCGAAATGTGCTTTGTTCTATCCCCTTTAATAAATTCCTCCTTCAATTGTGTTATATATAATGCGTTGTCTTCATAAAAAAGTTATTGGAACTTCTCGCTTGGTAGGCAAACCACACGCTCCAAGAATATGTTGTGTCATAGATCGGGGAAAAAATCACTTTTGGTCCGTTATTGTGGCAGAGTTACCGTTTTGGTCCCTTATTGTGGCTTTGTCCACATTTAGTCCCATATTGTGTCTATCTATTCCACATTTAGTCCCACGACCACTATTTCCGGCCAAAATCGCACGTGACAGCACGTGCCGGCCAAAATTTGGGGATTTTGACCCCGCACGTGTGACACTTTGACTCATTTTTTTATCTAATAATTAACATAAAAAAAATTAATTAAAACCCAACCCGCCCCACCCATAACCCGACCCATTTGTCCTTCAATAACAAAACAATACAACCCACCCGATCGTATTCATTCAACTTCATTGATGATACAAAATCCCCAAATCCCAAAATGAAGAACCCTAATTTCATTCTTCCCCTAATTGCAATTCACCCTATAAAGCGATGAATTGGGATCCACCCATGCCAATTTGAAGTTGCCCACATATACAAATTGCGATTCCCCCCCCCCCCCCCCCCAATTGAAGTTAAATTCCACTCAATAGTAAAACGCAAAATCTTGAATTACGCCCTTTTGAGTTAATCATAATTCTTGAATCCGATTTCAATCCTGAAACATGTCATCGTCATCATCCACAAAAACGAAATCGACTACCCCAACCCCGTTGCAAAGGCAAATTTGTGTAAGGAGCCGACAAAAGGGAAAGAAAAAGCGAAGGTGCAGAGTCGTGTAAATTCGAACGCACCATTTAAAGCTCCAACTAGAAGAGATGTAAGTTTTTTTCATATTATTAATAAGCAATGTTTGATGATGCGTTTTGATTGGAAAATGGGATATAATGATTACTACAATGTTGTGTTGTTTTGGGTAGATAAAGCAAGAGTTTAAACCTATTCCTAAAAGAAATGCATGGTCGTTCCCGATCATGGTGGGAGATGGTAGTACAAATGTAAGTTAGTAATACTGTTAGTCAATATGTAATATATTTTATTTTCTACTAATATTAATTGGGCTATACTTAGGTGGGGAACACTTCAACCGGTTCCATGAGCACAACCCCTCTTGTGAACTTGTTTTCAAGCATTTTCCAGGCTACTAACTCTCCGGCGGATATTGGTGATCGAGTTACGGAGTACATTGCCAAAAGTAGGGCGAATCTTGAAGAAATAATGAAAGAACACGGGATTGCCCCTACTAAACCTTTCAAGCCAAAGCCAGTTGTTAAGAGGACGACGACAAAGAATAAAACGAAGAAGTAGATTTGTGTTATGTATTTTAGTTATTGCCTATGGATTATTGGTATTTTGGTTGTTCGCTTAAGGAGATTTTGTGGTATTATTAGTAGTGGTCGCCTTTTGGATATTTTAAAACGGGTACTTTATGAGTCCTATTTGGTGCTTTTGTGTAATTTGTATTGTGGGCGTTTGGATATTATTTTTATGTTAACATTGTCCATCCAGGCGATTACTCAAGTAGCAAATTCCTATTTTTCATGGGCTGATAGATAGATGTTTGGTAAATTAAGAGAAAACAAAGATAAAGTTTATGTAACACAACCTCTTATAGCCTCTAGTATATGATACTTCCTTCAGTGAAATTAAGATGTCGCAACAAGGCCAAAATACAAAAATTCATAACCTTAATATGTTCCCATCAAGATATAACTCATATTACATAACTCAATCGCCAAACAACACACAACAAAGCAGATTAGACTTAATTCTCAATTAAAGTACAAGTTACGTTAAACAACACAAGGTCATACCATACGCAAATAAAGGGACAATCATGAAAAGTACAAAACTCCAATAATAACCACTGCCAACCCAAAGAAATATTTGAGGATCCTAAACTTGACCTCCACCAATTTTAAACTCATATCCATCTTCTTCAAATTATCATCCATCTTCTTTAAATTGTCATCCATCTTCATGACGTTTCCATCCATCTTCGTGAGGACCTCATCCATCTTACTTACCGCCGCATCAATCCTTGATATTTTCTCGTTCATATCAAGCTCAAGAAAGTCGTTGTTCGCACTATCTTCCCTTTCGCCTAACTGAGAATCTTCCCATTCGAAATACCTACACCATGACTCTCCTCTCTAATTCAACATCATCAAATACACCAACATCATTACAAAAAACCACGATCCAAAAAAAAAAACCCGATAATTAACACAGTCGGGAAAAGTGTATAACGAAGCATAAAAATCTTACTTTGTTGCCATAGTTTGAACATCCGTAAAAGCGTCGCCCGGCGTTTAGGTTGGTATTTGCAACCCGCAAGATCGCAACTTTTCTGCATAAACAAATGTGCCTTTGCAACGGGGTTGGGGTAGTCGATTTCGTTTTTGTGGATGATGACGATGACATGTTTCGGGATTGAAATCGGATTCAAGAATTATGATTAACTCAAAAGGGCGTAATTCACGATTTCGCGTTTTGCTATTGAGTGGAATTTAGGGTTCTTGTGAACTTCAATTGGGGGGGAATCGCAATTTGTATATATGGGCAACTTCAAATTGGCATGGGTCGATCCCAATTCATCGCTTTATAGGGTGAATTGCGATTAGGGGAAGAATGAAATTAGGGTTCTTCATTTTGGGATTTGGGGATTTTGTATCATCAATGAAGTTGAATGAATACGATCGGGTGGGTTGTATTGTTTTGTTATTGATGGACAAATGGGTCGGGTTATGGGTGGGGCGGGTTGAGTTTTAATTAATTTTTTTTATTTTATTTTATGTTAATTATTAGATAAAAAAACGAGTCAAAGTGTCACACGTGCGGGCCCACACGTGCGGGGTCAAAATCCTCAAATTTTGGCCGGCACGTGCTGTCACGTGCGATTTTGGCCGGAAATAGTGGCCGTGGGACTAAATGTGGAATAGATAGACACAATATGGGACTAAATGTGGACAAAGCCACAATAAGGGACCAAAACGGTAACTCTGCCATAATAAGGGACCAAAAGTGATTTTTTCCCCATAGATCGTAACCAAACACATTTGCGTTCAATTGCTAATAATTTTGCATGGTTAGTTGATGTAGCGACCAAAGTCTGTTTTACTGATCTCCATGAAATAGTTGTACCACCACAAGTGAACACATATCCTGTCTAGGATTGTGCTTTGTGTGAATCTGATAAATATCATGCATCTGCATAACATGTTAGATCTGATTTGGATGAAGATGGATAATATTAATCGATTTTCCCTTGAAGATATCCGAAAATATGCTTAGTTCCATTTCAATGTCTTTTAGTTTGGGAAGAACTGTAACTTGCTAATAATTCACTGCAAATGATATATTAGACCTCATATTATTAGCAAAATAGATTAGTGCTCCGATGACACTAATATATGATAACTTCTGGACTAAGTAGTTCTTCATCATTTCCAGGTGGTCGGAATGAATCATTTTCACATCAAGAGATCTCACAATCATAGGCAATGGATGTGCTTTACCCATATAAAATCGCTTAAGTACTTTTGAGATATAATTAAATTAATAAATAAATATTCTATCATCTAAGCTCAATTTGAAGACCTAAACAAAATTTTGTTTTTCTAAGGTCTTTCATGTCAAATTCTTTCTTCAAAGAATTTAAAATCCTTGATAACTCTTCGTGAGTTCCAGTAATATTTAAATCATCAACATAGACAACAATGATAACATATGGATTTTTTTACTTGCCGCATCTTTGGATAAAAATACAAGGCATTTAGGATCATTTTTATAGCCTTCTTTCAACAAAAATATACTCAAGCGATTGTACCACATTCTCCCAGATTGTTTTAATCCATATAAAGATTTATTTAGTTTAACTGAATAAATCTCTTTACGATTTAAAGCTTGTGCTTCAAGCAATTTAAATCCTACATGGATTTTCATATAAATGTCATTTTCTAAGGATCCGTAAAGATAAGTTGTAACAACATCCATTAAGTGCATTTCAAGTTTCTCACGTATAGCCAAACAAATCAAATACATTAGGATAATTTCATCGATTACTCGAGAATATGTCTCTTCATAATCAATACCCGGTCTTTGAGTATATCCTTGTGCCACAAATCTTGCCATGTATCGCACAATTTCATTACTTTCATTTCTCTTACGCACAAATACCCATCGATATCCTACTGGTTGTAAGTTAATTTGTGTGCGAACTACACAACCAAATACTTGACGCTTGCGAGGGAATTTAATTCAACATGGACTGCATCTTTCCATAATGGTCAATCTTTTCACGCCGACATTATTTAATAGATGTAGGTTCAAGGTCATTACATTCTTCCATAATGGTGACAGCTACATTGTAGGCAAAAATCTCATTAATATGAATATTATTGCAACTCCATTTGTTGTCGATTGTGACATAGTTAATTGATATTTCTTCATTTTCAGTAGGTCCTGACGACTGAGGTTCATCTGGAACCTTGTCATCTGTGTCAACTGGTTATGTGAGAATTGTTTTTTTTTCTCTTTTTTACCATCTTCAACGTGTGCTCCTTTTTTCCCGATGATTTTTATCCTTGGAATTGACAGGTCTACCTCGGTTTTGTCGTGTTATAGACTCATTAGCAATAATTTGTTGTCTTTGAGGGACATCAATTTTAATTGGAACGTTTACAGCTGATATATGAGACTTAGTCACACGTTTCAGATTAGTAAATGCATCTGGCAACTGATTCGTTATGTTTTGCATATGAATTATCTTTTGAACTTCAAGTTCATTATGCTTTGTACGAAGATCTCAAATTGATAACGATAATTCTCTCAAGATATTCTTTTTCCAACTGTTTATTCTCTCCCCCTAATGTCGGATAAATAGATTTGTCGAAATTACAATCAACAGATCTTGTTGTAAATAAATCTCCTGTCAACGGTTCAAAATACTTTAGTATAGATGGAGACTCATATCCAACATATAATTCCAAGTCTTCTTTGTGGGACCATCTTTGTGTGTTGTGGTGGAGATATTGGGACATATACCGCACACCCAAAAATTCTCAGATGGGAAATACTTGGTTCTAGACCAGAAACAATTTGTAAAGGAGAATTAGTATTATAACTTGTTGGCATGATGCTTACAAGTGTTGTTGCATGTAAAATAGCATGTCTCCAAGCAAAAGTATGAAACTTAGATTTCATAATTAATGGTCTTGCAAGTTAACTGAAGTTTTTTAATAGACGATTCAACTAAAACATTTTGGGTATGAACATGAGCAACAAATGTTCAACATCTATTCCCAATAGAAATGCCATAGTCATTGAAGGCTTGGGACGAAAGTTCACTAGCATTATCAAGACAAATTTTCTTTATTGCATAATCAGGGAATTGTGCTAGTAAACAGATTATTTGCGCAAATAGTCTTGCAAATGTTAAATTACAAGTGGATAATAAATACACATGTGACCATCTAGTTGATGCGTCAATCAATACCACGAAGTATCTAAATGGCCCACACGCTGGATGGATAAGTTCATATATATCTGAATACGTTCAAGAAATTTAGGTTTTCATACTCGATTTTGGCTAGTGATGGCGCACATGAAAGTTCATTGGAATGAAAAAACTTTTGGTTTTTCAATGGATCGCCAACTGAATTCTAAATATTTTTTCGCATCACTATTGAACCAAGATGGTCCAACCATGCCAAATTTGAAAGTCATTAGTAAATTTCTGGTTTACTGTGGTATAAGTTTTAATAACTCTAATTTTGGTAATATACAATCCAAATGTCAAAGTTGACAATTTCTCTACGAAATATCTTTTTCCAGAAACAACATAAGTAATATAAAGATATTCATTATTTCCTTCATTTTGTATCTCAATATGATATCCGCTCGAATAAATATTTTTAAAACTCAATAAATTTTATGGAGACTTCTGATAAATAATGCATCTTCAATCATCAACTTTGTTTCTTTCGGTAGTAAAATATTTGCTCTTCTGGAGCATCAATTAATTTTGTAGTAATAGATATAGTATTGGCATTTTCTTCTTCCATTTTTAAGAGAGAGAAGTATTTTATGTTGTTGAATATGGAGTGAATATTAGCGTTATCAACTAGACATATTTCTCCTTCATTGTTCGAAAATATTTCCAAATCAATTTCCAAGCTTCTAAAAATAAAAATGAGTAAGTATATATATATATATATATATATATATATAATGTTTATTCAAGTTTTTTTTGTTGTTTTTCATGTTGAAATGGTTTTTTTCTATCCATGGGCAATGAGTTTTGATGTATTGGATGTATCTGTATTTACCGAAGCTTTAATTTTCGTGATTATTTTAATTGTTAGTTTAGTTTATGCATGGCAAAATGGAGCATTGGAATGGTCTTAGCTCCTGAATATTCAGATAATAAAAAGAAAAAGAATAAAAAATGATCGAAAAAGTTATGAATTCCATTGAGTTTTCTTTATTTGATCGAACGGCCAAAAACTCGGTTATTTCAACTACATTAAATGATCTTTCAAATTGGTCAAGTCTCTCTAGTTTATGGCCACTTCTCTATGGTACAAGTTTTTGTTTTATTGAATTCGCTTCACTAATAGGATCACGATTCGACTCTCATCGTTATGGACTAGTACCAAGATCAAGTCCTTGACAAGCAGATATAATTTTACCAATGGGAATTGTAACAATGAAAATGGCCCCCTCCTTAGTTAGATTATATGAGCAAATTCAGGAACCAAAATATGTTATTGCTATGGGAGCATATGCAATTACAGAAGGGATGTTCAGTACCGATTCTTATAGAATTGTTAGGGGAGTCGATAAGCTAATTCTTGTGAATGTCTATTTACCGGGTTGTCCTCCTAAACCGGAAGCAGTTATAGATGCTACAACAAAACTGCATAAGAAAATATCTCGAGAAAATTATGAAGATAGAATTATGTCTCACCAAACAAATACGTGTTTTACGACCAATCACAAGTTTCGTGTTGGACGCAGTATGAATACTGTAAATTATGATCAAAGATTCCTCTATCAATCGCTATATACTCCAGAGATCCCTATCGAAACCTTTTTCAAATATAAAAGTTCATTATCTTCTCACGAATTAGCGAATTATGCAAGACCCTTAATATCGAATAACGAGTAGCGGGTCAATCTTCATAAATTGGATCGAGAAAGTGAAATATTCTAAATAAAAATGTGAGATATAAAATAGATGCTTGGCTAGTCAAGCATGGAATAATTCACAGATCTTTGGGCTTTGATTATCATGGAGTAGAGACTTTGCAAATAAAGTATGCGGATTGACATTCCATTGCTGTCATTTTATATGTATATGGTTACAATTATCTACACTCCCAATGTGCCTATGATGTAGCACATGGGGGACTGTTAGCTAATGTATATCATCTTACCATAATCGAGTATGGTGTGGATCAACCGGAAGAGGTATGCATAAAAGTATTTGCCTTCAAGAGGAATCCTAGAATTATGTTCGTGTTCTGGGTTTAGGAAAGCGTGGATTTTCAAGAACAAAAATCTTATGATATGTTGGGAATCTCTTATGATAATCATCCGCGCTTGAAACATATCTTAATGCCTGTAAGTTGAATAGGATGGCCCTTACGTAAGGATTATATTGCCCCCAATTTTTATGAAATACAAGATGTTCATTGAATGCTAAGAAATGAATTTTCACTTATCCAATTTCAGAGATTCAACGGTTGTGTTGTCTGTTCTAGATCAACCAGATCTAATTTGTATTAGGGAATTATGAGTAGGCTAACAAAAACAGAATTAGGGATTCATTAGGATTCTTACATTTATTTGGAAGCTACTTATTTTGTATAAGTCAAATCAAAACCAATAGGATGAATCAAAGAATTTTTGTATCATACACTTTGTACTGCATTGCTTCGACTAGTTCTAGAAAGTAGTGTCGGCACAAATTAGGGGAGTGAATAGGAAAGAAAATACAAAAAAATTGAAAGGGTATCGAATTCGATTTATTTGTATTGTATAGTAACTGATTCGATTTTTTGTTCTTAAAATTAACTGATTTAACCCTTCAAATATGTATGAAGTATTAACATTCTTTTTGAACAAAAGAAAAAAAGAGAAAATTAAATTTCATTTTAGATACTTTATCTAACTTTAAGAAACTCTATTTTATAGATGGAATATATCTCGACAAGATAGATATATATATATATATATATATGTGTGTGTGTGTGTGTGTGTGTGTGTGTGTGTATTAAAACGTTTATTGAATTTAAAAATGATTACAAGAAAATTTGAAAACACACATGACAAAAAAAATACCTATAAGATAATATTGATCTTAACAGCAAAACATCATACTGGAATGAAAAAACTAGACTTCAAGAACATCTAGTTATTCTCAGAAAATACCATGTGTCTCATTCCACTTTTAGGATGGTCAAGATAGTCAGAAACATCAAGATGTGCCCTTTTAAACTAACCATGTTCATTTGCATCTTGAACGTAATTCATTTGGGTATTTTCACCTCTCGTCTTTGATGCTTGGTAAAGTTCAACAAAATGTTTTGCTACCTTGCAAGTTCTTTACCAATGGCCTTTCATGCCACATTGGTGATAAGTGCTTTCACGAATTCTTTTCGTTGATCCATCATCTTAATTTCTCTCTGACTCACTATATGTTCGTTTTTTTTCCTCACGAAAGGTAAATCATTGAAACTGAAAGAGGTTCATACAAATACGAGGGGCATACCTGTGACGGCCGAGCCCCATGAGTAGTGTTTCGATCCGAGTTGGTTCGGTGCTGGCCATACACTTTACACAGCTCAGACTAAAACACGTCTCATAGGAAGGGGTGTCACTGTCGAGGATCAATCTTCTATTATGATAAAAAAAAATGGAAGTCTTGAAGATACAAATGTGTTGACAACTTTGATAATTACGCTCTATTGATAAACATTTTCAATTATACGGACATTCCAAAAGGCAAGATTGGCAAGAATATTCACATGATCCATGCTGCCACATCGGTCTTATCCTGAGGAATTGACAGAAAGGAAAACGAGGAATAAGTCTTTGATGGCTTAGTGAGATTCATACTAAATAAGTGGCAATGCAAGAATTAACAGTGATTCAACTGATATATTTCTAGGAATGGTCTTACCGATAGAAAAAGTTTAACAAGATAATTTGATGTAACAATGGTACCAGAATATTCTGGAAATAGTTTATGAACATCTGCTTTAACAGTAAACAATTCATCCTTATACTTCCAAATACTACCTTATACCTCCCAACGAGGAGCGGTCTCGCAAACAAAACATGCGACATGCTCGAGTACATACCGATTCCAGCACGCGGGTTACTGCCAACTCTTGACTGCAAGCGGCGCCTAGATAAATGGGTTTCAAGCAAAATTACTTAAACCGACACTCCTTACTGCTCGGCAGCAAATCGACTCAATCCCTGGGCCCAACTTCCCAAAGGCGTCCCAATGGGTGATAAACAAATGAGCTAGTAAACCGGATAATATACATTGCTCCTTGAGCTACATGTCCCGAATATAGTTCGTTGCTCTTTGCATAGTTCAAGATCCAGCAGATGAGATAATTGACGAATTACCATGATTATGAATTAATATGTGATAAATAATTAATGGTTGAGTATGATTTAACGATGAGTAGGGAAATCATGTTATGAGACGAGATGAGATGAAAAATTAGGAATACGGTGAATAATAGGTTGTTCGTGATTTGGTAACGGGGTAATGTCTTTTCTGTCCAAGTTCCTTAGGCTGGATACTAAACTGGGCTAGAAAAAAAATCAGAAATCGAACCTCACATTTATTTGTACGGAGAATCTTGCGCGTTGTTGATTAATTTGTCAAACCTTTAAGAACATTAAGATAATATCAGTTAACTGAATAATCATAACTCACCACAACAAACATATGTAGTATTCAACTTTCGTGTTGATGAAATTTGGAAAGTTCTTGTTAAAAAAGGTAGCTAATACTAACTTAAGTAAATAGTACATATCATTGATGAAAATATTATGTGATAAACTTTGATGTCGTAAGGTTAAGTTAAATATCAAATATACTTTGTATACGTAATTTATATCTCAAGATTTATCTTAAGCAAACATATATTTATAATTATAATTGTAATTATAATTTTTCTAATGTTAGAAAATAATTTTAAATGGTAAGTATACAATAATATCAAGTATAGTATGATAGCTTTCAAAGTTACACCTAGTTGTGCTAATTCATTAGTATAATAAGAATCTAAAGCGTGACTATCGACGACAGTAGATACCACCGGCGACCACGTAACAATTCCACCGGGGATTCAAACCCCACGGTGGGAGTAAAATCACACGAACCAATCTGCAATGGATGAGGATGGAATGGACGGGAAATTGATGAACCTAGGGTTGGAGGACGCGAACAAAACGGGAGCACCAAAAAGATCGCGCACAGCGTATGAATCTCAAGAAGCATTCATGAACAAGCAATGGCAAGGAATTACGAATCGCAACGTACCAATCAACAAACCTTCGTACGTCAGCAAATTGAGAACTCAGGATGTGCGAGTTGATGAGGAAAAGAGGGATGATGAATACGAGAGAATGATTGCCTATCCACCCACATACGACATTCCTTTCGATCGGATTGAAATCCCGGACGAGATTAAAAAATCAATGCAAGATCAATGGAAAGATACAATATTAATCAAAGTTCATGGGAGGCCTTGGTATTATCTAACCCTCCTCAACAAATTGAGCGCAATGTGGAAATTATCCGCAGGTAGCGAATTAATAGATTTGGGCAATGGGAACTATTGTTTGAAGGGGATGACTCCGATCCAAATGGAAACAATTTTAACGCAAGGCCCATGGCGGCTCGCAAATTGCTTCTTGTCAATTCGTAAATGGACGCCAAAATTCCAAGCGAACGTCGAAGAAATTGATTACGATATATCGTGGGTTCGGGTGATTAACCTTCCGCTCGAAATGTTCAGGGAGTAGCTGATCAAGAGGATAGAAAAATGTGTGGGGGACCCGATTAAGATTGACGGTAATACCTTTTCCGCATCGAGGGGCCGATACGCGAGATTTTGTGTCCAAATACCAACGAATAGGGCCTTGAAAACGGGTGTGATGATCGACTATGAGACGTATCAGTTGGTGTACGAGAATTTACCCCCGGTTTGCTACACATGCGGACATATAGGCCATAGCAAGGAGCAATGCGAGAAGAAAACTAACAAGGACGAGTCTCCTTCGGTTGAGCACCAGGTGATCGACGAAAGGAGCAAAAAGAAAAAAGACCCCATTGGATGGCTAATAGAGAAAAGTAAGAAAAAGGAATTTGGTGATTGGATGGTGGTGACAAATAGGAAGAAAAGCTCCACACCGAGGCCGACGATGCAGCCGCAAGAAAAAAGAAAAGAGAAAGCTGTGGATTTTCCTAAAAGAATTATAACAAGGACAGGTAATTTGGAAGGGAATACAGAAGGAAAGGATTCAAAAGCAGCACCAAGTAAGTACAATCCCGGAAAGGAAAGTGTTGTTGGCGAGAGTTCTAAGGGGGGTAGGATTTTACATTTTTCCTTACAAGGACCGACGGAAAAAGGAAAAAAAAAAGGGAACAATAACAGAAAGGCAATAAATAAAGGAGGAGGCGTGAAGAATACAAGACACTCTAATCCATTCCAAATTCTCACGCGACCAAAAGCTTTTGACGGGGAGTTTGTGAGCGACTCACAATTCGCAGGCTTGATCAGTAAAGAGTGGGAAAAAGAAGATGGATCAGTAAAGAGTAGGATTTTACAGCAGGACAACGGAGCTCTCGTAGAAGCCATACCACCAAAATTTTGGGAAAATCGAACTTCGTACCACACGTTCGTAGGATACTCGAGGATATTTCAAATAGACCCAAGGAATATCAAAGTAGTCTAGATAGCCCCAATAGTTTGGGAATTCGAGGTGCTTACGTAGATACAAGAGAGAGTGGAACATTGTCCGATGGCTTGGCAACACATGCTAATAAGTCATCGGGAAGCGAGAAGACAAGCGAATATAGTAGCAGGATTAACGAGGCAAGTGATGTCGTCATGGACGGGGTAGAGTGTTGAGAACCCAATCCGACCACACCAATTGCTGAATATGTCGATGAGGGTAGTCTCTTGGAATTGCCGGGGTGCGGGCGATGAATCCTTTCGTATTCACTTTAGGGATTTGGTCCAGATTCAAAGGCCGGATGTGGTTCTCCTGTTAGAGACGCGAGTTTCTCAAGATCGGGCGTACGAGATAGCCCCGACACTTGGCTATGATAATTATTGCATTGCGCCAACGGAAGGAATGGTCGGTGGTGTATGGCTTCTATGGAACATGGGTAATATAACGGTTGATGTGCTGAATGTGGACGACCAAAGCATCCATCCAATGATACGCCCGCTACAGCAACCGTGTTGGATGATGTCGGGGATATATGCAAAGCCAACTCGAGTTGACAAGGTTAGAATATTTGATAAATTGGAACAGATGGCTACACATGTTAACATCTCATGGCTAGTCCAAGGAGATTTTAATGAAGTTTGTTTCACCCGCGAAAAAAGAGGGGGGAGTAGAAATATCATGGGGCGATGTCGTGCGTTCCAAAAAAGAATCAAAAATTGGGGGCTCCAAGACCTCGGGTTTCACGGGCCAAATTTTACATGGGTGAATAAGCGTGAGGGGGAGGCGCTAATTATGGAGAGACTTGATCGAGCTTTGGCGAATGAAAAGTGGTTAGATTATTTCCCAGATAATGTGGTATTCCATCTTCCGAGGACGCATGGAGATCACCACCCCATCATGACGAATACGGCCTACACGGTGCAATCGGGGAGGAAAAGACCCTTCCGTTTTGAGGCAATGTGGCTGAACCGTCGGGATTATGAAGATTTATTGAGAAATATGTGGGAGGAAAATAGTGAAGTGTTGGTGGCTATTGAAAAAATCCCAGGAATAATCATGACGTGGAATAAAAATTTGATTTGTTCGGTAATATTTTTCAGAGAAAGAAGTGAACACTTAGGCGGATTGAGGGGGTGCAAAAAGTAATCTCGACATGGCCGAACTCAAGCTTAGAACGACTGGAAAAAATGCTGATTGTGGAGTACAGCAATTTACTAAGAGATGAGGAGATTTTTTGGAGGCAAAAATCGCGCATTAATTGGCTTGCCGAAGGAGATAAGAATATATCATTTTTTCATAAATCCACATTGATTCGGAGGAAAAAAAATTCAAATTCTAATGCTGAAAATTGAGGATGTGTGGGTTCGGGATCAAGAAATCCTTCAAGGACACGCGATTGAATACTTCCGGAAACTATTCTCGAGGCAAGCTCATGTCACGGCTGGACTCCCGGTGTCAAAGTTCCAGCGAACGCTCGAAAAAGAAGAGGCGGATTGGCTGGGGGGAGAGGTAACCGCGAAGGAGCTTAAAAACACAGTATGGAGGACGCACCCGAGCAAGGCTCCGGGTCCTGACGGGATTCAGGCAAATTTTTACCAGAAATATTGGGCATGGATGGGACCTTCAATCTTTGAGTTCGTGCGACGGGCATTCAGCGAAGAGTCTTTCGATCCCAAACTTTGCGCCGCCCATCTTTGTCTTATCCCAAAGGTAACGGATCCTATCATGATCTCTTAGTATCGCCCGATTTCACTTTGTAATGTTTTATACAAATTTATTACAAAGTGCATTACACTGCGGTTACGAGATTATATGCCACGTCTTATAGTACCGACCCAGTCGAGCTTCATAAAAGGACGCAACACACATGACAATATCTTTGTTATCCAGGAAGTCTTACATTCCTTGAAATCCAAGCAGAAAAATAAGGTTGGATGCATGGTGCTTAAACTGGACTTGGAGAAAGTATACGATAAAATAAGTTGGAGCTTTTTGGAGGAATCCCTTTTGGCTTTCAATTTCCCCTTGAACATAATTAAATTTATTATGTTCTGCATCAAAAATGCATCGACTAAGATACTATGAAATGGAGAACCACTGGAGGGGTTCAAGCATGGGTGTGGTCTTCGGGAGGGCGACCCTTTATCCCCTTACCTTTTTGTCCTTTGCGTGGAGAGACTTGCCTACCTAATTAATGAAGAGGTGGAGAATGGCGATTGGGAGCCGCTGATCCCGTGCAAAGGGGGACCAAGACTTTCTCATATTTTCTTCGCAGACGATTTAATTCTCATGGGAAAAGCGACTTTGAAGACAAAGCAAACTATTAAGCGCGTTCTTGATATTTTGTGGTGCATCGGGCTTGAAACTAAATAAGGAGAAATCCAAAATCTTCTTCTCAAATTGAGGCGGGATGAGAATTAAAAGACGTATATGCGCGTGTCTTGGGTTTGCAAGGACGATGAGGTTGGGGAAATACTTAAGAGCCACGTTATCTCACGGCCGTACATGACTGGAAGAGTTTAATGAAATCTTTGACAAACTCAGCGCTAGACTCTCGGGGTGGAAGAGTTTAAATCTTTCTTTGGCTGGGAGAGCAACATTAGTTTAGGCCGTGTCCACCGCGGTGCCTATTCACATCATGCAGTCGAGCTGGCTACCGGAGAAAATTTGTGAAAGATTGGACAAAATTAATAGGAGTTTCCTATGGTCTAATAATCCGGAAGCCAAAAAACTACATTTGGTAGGGTGGGAAAAAGTCACCAAACAAAAGAAAGAAGGTGGGCTAGGACTTCGCATGGCAAGAATAAACAACGAAGCACTCCTTGCTAAATTATGTTGGAAAATTATACAGAAGGAGGAAAATATTTGGTCGGAACTGGTGGAGGCGAAGTATTTAAAGAAAAAAAGCCTTTTGGAATATGTGGTGAAACCCACGGATAGCTCGACGTGGAAAGGGATTGCGAAGTGTATGGCGCTGATTGCACCGGGGATTCAGTGGAAGATAGGGGATGGCAAGAAGATTTCTATGTGGTCGGATAATTGGTTAGGAGATGGCAGCCTTATTCATAAAGGAGTGCGAGTCGAAGAAGAGGAAAAAAGACTGAAAATAGCGGACGTTATGGACTCAGATGGGAATTGGATTTTAAGTTCCTTGGCGTCAATAATCCCAGAAGATGTAAAGAGTAAAATATTGAAGAAACAGGTGGTGTTAAGTGAAGTCGAGGACAAAGCGGTATGGAATCAAAAATCCAACGGATCCTTCTCTTGCCAAAGCGCGTATAGGCTGATATACAAATTGTATACGCGCGAACCGACGGTTAGTCCCAACGCCGAATGGGTATGAAAAAGTCCGGGCAGCACCAAACTCTGTTTTTTTATTTGGCTTGCGAGCCAAAATAGACTTGCAACAAATAAACTTAGGAGGACTCGACGCCTAACCAACGATGCAGTTTGTATTACGTGCAAAAAAGATGAGGAAGACTCATTACACGTGCTGAGAGACTGCTGGGCCGCAAGGCGAATTTGGGAAAGAATTCTATCACGTTCAGGCGCCCATTCTTTTTTCACAGGAGATGCGTGGGAGTGGCTGAAGGAGAATTCAAAAAATTGCACGAGAGAGAACAGATTATTACCAAGCAGCACATGGAACGAAATCTTTGTGGCGAGTATTTGGGAGATATGGAAAGCGAGAAACGCCAAAGTATTCCGAGGGGAGTTAATCAAGACGGATGACGTGCTGAACCATATAAAAAAACTGGGGGTGGACATGCTGATAGCGCACACGAAAAAGGCGAAGAAGAGAATGGAAAAGTGGATCAAGCCGAAAGCGGGGTGGTGGAAATTAAATACCGATGGTAGTGTTTCGAACAACGCTAATAAGAGCTCGATTGGAGGTGTACTAAGGGACGATCTTGGGGCCTGGTTGTGGGGCTTTGTGAAGCGGGGTGAGATCACGACAATTCTTGAAAGCGATTTACAGGCGATAAGGGAGGGCCTTAGAATAGCGTGGGAGAAACGGTTCCAAAGAATTGAAATCGAGACGAATTCGGAAGAGGCATATAAATTAATCTCGGAAGAGGGGATACAAACGCACGATTTCATGGAAATTATTGGAGGGTGCCACGAGCTAATCCATAAACCGTGGGAATACGAGCTAAGGTGGATAGCGAGGGAAGGAAATTGACTTGCGGACACGATGGCGAAGGAGCCCTACGAGGAAAATGGAGGAGTTTGCGTACTTTTTACTCCCCCGATGAAGCTGATTGGTCTATTGCGCGATGAAATGGCCTGATGAAGTAGCAGTTTTTATTTATGTAGTTTGCTTTATGTAATTTTCCTCTATTTACCAAAAAAGAAAGTATAGTATGATAAACTATTTAATTTGATGCATAATAAATCTTTAAAATATATCACTTAGCTAATTTATGGAAAATTGTTCTTTAAGTCTCTAGTACATCCAAAAATTTGAGGAATCAAGACATCAAACAATTATCTTATGAAGCAATCCAGTAAATTGTATAACTTAGTTAATATTATTTTGTTTCAAGATTATCTTAAATTACATAACATTGTATTTATAACTTATAAAAAATACTAATGCGTAAACCTAATCAAAGTAAATGATTAAAGAATATTTAAGTTACGATATATAATCATATAAGAGGATTAGACTCAAACGTATATATGATAATCGTATTAAACTTATGTAAGGATATGTTAAACATGATAAATATACTATTTATATACTATTGAAAAATCTCAAAAATATTAATCCATAGTTACAAATTATAGTAAAGTGATTCCAACCATTGTTATATCTTATAAGAGTCATGTGTGAGTGATCAATCATGGAATCATGATGATTATTTCAATCATAAACTCAGAACATAAAGTACGCAAAATAAGCTGAAAATCATCGCAATATCGTGTTTACCTTCGATCGAATATCCAAATAGACTTGGTACCCCAAATATTTTTGTGTTTTCTGGTACCTAACATCACGAGGAACATGTGTACCCAAATGAAAGGGAAAATCCAAAGGTTTGTTATGCTAAATAATTCTTGATAACGTAGAACCTATTTTCCGATTTTCAGACAGCAGTCTTCGATTTAGGAATTTCAACCCCCTAAATCAAATTATTTGAAAAACATTTATTCATATGTAAATTAGAGGACATCATGAGGAGTATTCAGCCGTTGACCTTGATGAAAAAGGATTTTCCACAATTAGTTATGATTTTTCGAAGGTGCAAGGTCGAATGAATAATTTCTGCGCAATAAAAGGTTTGGGGTATTTTCGAGTAGAACAAGATGAAATAAAGACTTGGGATGAATTTTCCCTGAAAGTAGACTCAAAAATGAAATAATTGGTATGAAGAAAGCTGATAAAACAAAAATGGTTTGTGTGTAAAAATTGTTGGAAGAAAGCTTACTATTTATAGCCAAAAAAAATCAAATTAAAATACTTTTGATTAAGGCCTCACCCTAATTTCTTTATCCATGGCCACCTATTCAAGATTCAAATCAGATAAATGGGAGATGTGGCTGATTTTTGTTCCACAACTTATAATATGATATGTCTAATTAAAACAAAATACATATAGATAAATATATACATATTTAGTTTTTTATACATGTTAAAACAACTTAGGTTAATGTCCCACTTTAATTTTTTTAACAACTAATCACCAAAATCTGATTCAATTGTCATAGGAGTGATGTGGTTGAGTTCAAAATCATTCACATATGATATGATATTATTCTTGTTGTTTATAATAAAATAAAATATGAATAAATAGATATGTTTGCACATAATTACTTATTTGAGTTTTTCTAGGTAAAAAAACTCCAAGATCAATATGTACATGTAAAATATATTTATTAAAGATATTTGAAGCATATGAGATAATAAAAAATGGTTAATTTTTGTTCAAGGACGAAAATGCAATTTTTCTCAAATGTTTGAGGTCAAAATGTTATTTTCAAAAGTTTGAGGACTAAGCTATAAATTTGTATTTTCGTTCAAATTTCAGGGGCGTTACAATACCCCAAGACAAAGCCACGACGATCAAATCATTGCTCTATCAAGCAAAAGGAATGCACAAAGCGCTAGCCTAGAACTACAACTCGTGTAAAGCCTTATCCCATTCCTACACACTAATAGTTCCCCATTTCATTCTGACTCTAAGCCACGCCAGTGATCGTACTCTTCAGTTACTATCCAATAGTCTATGGTTGCTTAAATGATAGCTACTTTTGCACTTAATTCAGCTCTCTTTTAGTGGAGAGAGAGGAAAGTGTAAAGTATTTTACCTGCTCTGGCTGCTACCATCTATGGGTCATCTGCTTCTATGCCTTCAATCCTATGATCTTATAGAATAAACACAACTTACATCAATATTATCGTTTAGTTAAAGCATCAAAACAGTCACTTCTCCTAATCAAGTTAGATTCTGGAGACTTGCTATAGTGCTTTTGATAAACCTATTGTTTTTCTTACCCAATTTATACCTTATCCTCATGTGCAACTCGTTTACTAACTCCATGCAAATACCCTTGACAGGTATTTCCTGTCCTCAAATATCATGAGATTCCTCCAACTCCAGATTCTAGCCACCACACTTCCAAAAGCTGCAGCCCTCACTTGGAATACCTCACTCTATTTTCTAGTAGATTTGTTGAACACATGTATCCACTTCTGCAACTGCAAGTCATGAAAGCAAACTCCCACTACCCTCATTATGTTTTCACGCGCATGCTTGAACATGGACACTGAAAAAACAAATGCTCCAGAGATTCTTCAGAATTGTTACATAACCCACAACAACTTTCAATAAATAACTTGAATCTCCCTAGCCTATATTTAGTTGCTAACCTTTTGTGCATAACAAGCCTATTTGCAAATGACACTCTAGGAGTGGAGATTGTATTCCATACTTAAGCACTCCACTCAGTGTGGTGGGGGGGGGGGAGGTCTCTTCATGAAATGCTTGGTAGCATTCATGAACTACCGGTCTTTGAGCCATCACTTTCCATTTTCCAAGTTGGATGGCTGACAACTTCTCTTTCATTTCATTTCGTAGTTTTAATAGTGTTTTTCACCATGGTGAGACCCCTGGTTTCATTTCGACACTCCACATCTCACTCTCTTTCAACTTATACTTTTTGATCCACTTGGTTTATATGGTGGGCCTTTTCTAATGGTTATCTATGCTTATGGTGTGTGCACACATGAGACCTTTGTTCCAACTAAGTATTTTTTTTTGATTTGCAGCCTCCCATGTTCATGATCTTGACAGACTTTTGCCAGGCCATAAGGTTCTTTCTCTCTTGCTCTTTCCCAGTCCACATATAGTTTCTACACATAGCCTCTATTGTTTTTGCTACTCCTGTAGCGAGAGGAAAAATAAAGCACCAAAATCTCTAAATTAATAACAATACTGCTCTTACCAGTTGAACTCTGCCTGCATAACTCAGATGTTTAGCCATCCATCTTTGTATCCTTGCTCCCACCTTCTTAATGAAAGCATCATACTCTGATATTCTCAGTTTCCTCGGGCTAAGTGGTATTCCAAAATATCTGATTGGAAAGATGCCTTCTGGAAACTCCCATATCTTCATTAGGTCCTTCTTCTCTTCTCCTCAGGTTCTTGCCAAGAAGATAGAACTTTTACTGTTGTTAATCTGTAAACCTGAGGAGGTAGGAAATTCATCAAGTGTATTCTTGAGACCATGCAGGGACTCTTTTTCTTTTCTACAAAAGAGAAGTAAATCATCAGCAAAGCACAAATGAGTCAAGTTCATTTTAGCAGTCTTAGGGTGGTGCTTGAAGCTCCTGCTATCTTTCACGTTAATGTTAATAAGTCTTGACACATATTCCATACAAATCACAAATAAATAAGGAGATATAGGGTCCCCTGCCTAATAAATAAGGAGACATAGGTCCCATGCCTAAGGCCTTGTTTGTCTGGCATATGTCCTTCTAAGCTCCCATTAATACAAAAGGAAAAGCTTGTTGTTGACACACATGTCATAATCATGTGAGTAAACCACTTGTCAAAGCCAAAACCAGTTAAGACATCATGTAAGAAGTTTCAATTAATAATGTCATAGGCTTTTCTAAGATCAATGTTCAGCAATACCTGGGAGAAATATTCTTCCTATTGTAACCCCTTATCAATTCCTGGCTAAGAACACATTTTGGAACAAGTCCCTACTAGCCACAAAACCATTCTGACTAGGATTTATCCACTCAAGAAGTAATTTTTTAATCCTATTGGCTAAAACTTTAGTAATGATCTTGTAAATAATGCTGAAACGGGCAATAGGTCTATAGTCAACAGTAGAAGAAGCATTAACAACTTTAGGTATCAAACACATAGAAGTTGCATTAATTTGTTTAAGTATTTTACCAGGTTATTGGAACTTCTTAATTGCTTCATAGACCAAGTTACATGTTACTGACCAACTTTTCTTGTAGAAGCATGCATTCATCCCATATGGGCATGGGCTTTTGTTGTCACTCATGATGACTATTACCTTCTTGACATCCTCCTTCTTGATTGGGATCCTAAGTTGCTCATTCATATCTTCAGTTATCCTAGGGCATGTTGCAAATGCCTCAGGTTTAACTGACCTCACCTTCTTCTCCATGCCAGATATTCCCTGGTAAAAGTTAAAATATGATTAGTAATTGTACATTTAGTGTTAAAAGTAACCCCTTCTCTATCTGCAAGAGCATGCATACTATTAAAATTTCTTCTAGCTTCGATGTGCTGAAAAAATAGTCTGTTGCATCTATCCCCCTCCTTAATCCAATATGTTTTGCCCTATGTTATAGTTGTTGTAACAACATATGTTGGGATTGAGTATACTCCTCTTTCTTGAGAGCAATATTCTGGTTATGTCTGCCATTGTCATTGAAGTTCTGTTTTTCAAGATCTTGTAGCTCATTGAGTTTGTCTTGAACCCTGATCTCTAGGTTCTGATACTTCCTGGTATTCAAATACTTCATCTTCTCTTTGAGTGTTTTCATTTTGGTAATCAATTGAAACATTTTGAACCCCTTCACATGTGTGTCCCATGCCTCAGTGATCATATCCTTAAGTTTCTCATCTTCAGCCCATATATTCTTAAATCTTAATGGTATTCTGGCTTTGTTCTCAATAGCAAAAATTCTGGTAATGATGGGGGCATGGTCTGATATGCCAGGACCATGTCCAACTTGCAGAATGTATATGAGACACATGAAGTTGTGGTCATGTAACCCAGTAGTATCCAACAAATCCTAAAGTTCACTTCCCACATTGTGTTGAGTATTATCATCACTCTATTTTTCATCAGGTTTGAGCACCACATTAAAGTCTCCAGCTAGTATCCATGTCCCCTTCATGTTATGTGCAATGCCTTAGATTTTCTTCCAAAGATATCTCCTTTGATCAGATTGGTTATGAGCAAAGATAATAGTCATGCTTCCTTTCCAGGTTTGATCTTTAGTTTGGATGCTGGTATGAATAAATTGATCTCCCTTCTCCACCACTTTAAGTCTCACATTCTCACATTTCCATACTAAGAGAATCCTATAGTTTTTTTCTAGATGAACACTGCTCTCCAAATCCCAGTGTCACATTAGTTTATTCATCACCTTGTTAAAGTTCTTATTCCTTAATCTAGTTTCTACAATGGCCCCTGTATTGCACTTATTACTACCTAAGAAACTATTCATTGCCAACTGCTTAAGGGGGTCATTCATCCCTCTTAAGCTCCATACTCCAATTCTGAGATCCTTATCCATTACGCTCAGTAGCCCCTCTAGTTCTTTCTCTTTGGTCTGAGCTTCCCTTTCCTTTTACTTGCTGTCTTGTAGATTTCCTTGTGTTCTCAACCTTTTTCCGCTCATCCTTCTCATGACCCACAACCTCACCATTATTGCTGACTACTGGGGGTTCCTCCATACTCTTGTTCTTTAGTTGTCCACAAGACTCTCCCTCCTTCCCATGGTTGCTGGATTTCAGTGGGGGTATGTGTAAAACAACTTCTAGATCTCATATATTAGTTATCTTGTGGCCTTTCACTCCACTGCTCATCTTTTTCGGTTTATCCACCTTCTTGTTTTTGGGTACTTTCCTCCTCCTTGAGTCATTAGATTCTATGTATTCATCATTCTTTTCCCCTTCCCTACGGCTAGGGGTGATGTAACCTCCTCTTCATTTACTGGTTCTACTTCCTATGTGTCATCTTCTTTCTTTTGTGCTACCCACATAGGCTTTGTACCTAGACACACTCTAGCATTATGCCCAAATATATTACATTTGAAGCACTGATGGGACCTCTTCTCATAAGTTATTCTTTGTTCATATTGAGCCCCATAAAGGCCTCTTAAGCTAACCTCCTCAGTAAGTGTTTACCCAGCTTGCGGCTCCACAAACACTCTAGAAAATGCCAATATATCCTTAGAGGCAATAACTTTATCTATATAGATTGGTTCCTTACTATACTAGCGATTCCTGCTACCATATTAGGTGTCCAAAATTGTAGGTCTAAGGCATGTAATTGAATCCATACTGGGTAATTATGCAATTTACATGGGTCCATTTTCATGTCTGGATACCATCTCTGTAAGATTAATGGGAATGCTTCTTTCACCATCCAAGCCCTCCTCTATATTTTTCCATCATCGGCTCATCTGACTCAAATCCAAAGACAAAAATCCCTTGTTGCGCCACGTGAATGTGCGATTGGCTGCTCCATCGACTGTTTATATATCTTTACATCGCCTCAAATGGCAATTTGAGGCCCACAACAGTTCTGATTAGGACATGTTTCCAGCAATCTACCAATTCGTGCACATCCTCCCTTTGAATTCCATAACCTCTATGTTCACCGGTGGGTAATATGGCACCGCTACTCCATTTTCAAATCTCATGTTCCCAACAAATAGTTCGTTGTATCTTTTTGTATTTTTTGGCTGGTTAAATCCGATGTCTTTGAACGCCTGGATTTTTTGTGGTGACCTTGATTGCTCGTCCTAGCCTCTGATTCAGATTTTATGTTTTTTCTATATATTTTGTTTCCTCATTGTCCATCTCCTTGGTTTCGCCTTCCTTCCTTTCTGATTGCTCCTTTAGCGTCTTCTTCATTTGTTGTTCACTTGAACTCTCCTCTTCGTCATGAAAATGGCGAAGGTAGTTAACCCAGCCCCGATCAGAAAATTTCACGCACTATTGGTAAATCGCACACACTAGTGGTGCAATAATTTCTTTTTGGTGTTACTTCAAATGTTATATGTACTTTTCTTATGGACACTTTTGAAGTTGTTATGACGACCCCCCTCGTCCTTGACCACGTCCATGTCCATGCCTATGACCATTACCACAACCATGGCCAAAATTATTGTGTGATGTCGCATTCACTTCAGAGAATGGGGCAGAACCAATAGGATGATGCTAACGGTTATTTAATTATTCAGTATTTTCTTGATATTTCTGTAGGTTGGAACGCCTTGCTTGAGTTCTAGAAATATATTGCATAATAAGTGGTGTGGAATGTCCTCTCCTTATTCCCTCTACTCTTCTTTCTTTTATAAGAATTGGGTCGTATACATGTGGCATAATGCATGTGTTTATTTTGACAAGTGTCGCATGCATGCAATTTATAAGCTGAGTGGACTTGCTTTATCTTCGACAATTGTCTTTGTGTGCTGACAAATACATTTGTCCTCCTTCTACGCAATCCATCTTTTGTAGGGGATCGTGTTCCGATGGCTCTTTAGGAGCAAGAGGCCATTATTTTTACCCTTCGAAAGTTTGAGGTTCCTATCGTTGTTTTTAGGTATTCACACTCTGTTTTATGGTGTATCCGTATAGTATCTTGATAATACGACAACCAAGATATCATGTCCCTATTGAGCATCGTGAAGTTATCTAAAACCTCTGATACCTCGCGCGGGAACTGCATTCTGTAAGTCGTTATCGTGACTCGGGAAAGATTGAGATGGTATCGTTTTACAAGTGTCAAGTGCAGCATCTAAGGTCATCGACACTTGGGTAGGTCTTCGTGATGCTTTAATGGCATCGTGAATCAAAAGTACAAGTTCACACTAGTCCCCCCCCCCCCCCCCCATTCCAGTTACCTTCGTTAGAAGCAATAGGAGTTTTGTTGGATGAGAGGTATCAGAGAGTCGAATTTTACCGATATCGTGGCTCATTTAAGTCCACGTCCCTTAGTGACAGAAAAAAAGGTGTAACAGCTTCGAGTTTTTCATTTTACGTGCCCATTAATGACGTGTCGTGGGTCATTAATTCATTAATTAGGGGTCATGGGTCATTAACTTCTGGCTACCTCCGATTCCTAGGGTTTAAATACCCCTCTTCCTTCCGTATTTCTTCATCTTGCAACTTTGGCAAACTATCTCATTTTTGCAATCAGCTCATCTCCTCCACTCTCAAGCTTTCAATGGCGTCTCACTCAAACGTTGACCTTACTTCCGCTGCTTTCGGTTTCAGGGTTGTGGTTTTCTCCCCCGCTTTCGATCTCCCAACTGTGATGGGTGTTCCTGTGAGGGTTGTGGCGGCGCTGGCGGTGGCGAGCGGCAGTGGGAGTGCTCTCCCCAATAATAAGATGGCCAATAAGTCGACTGACAAAGACGATGTTTCTCATAATACTCAGAATGTGGGGGTCACTGTGAGCACTACTACTCATAGCGAGATACAAAATTTGTTCACCGATTTTGGGGCGTCTGGACGGAACTTGGAGATGGTGGTTTCCAGGGCAGACCAGAGGGGGAACAACCCTCATGAACACTATGTTACCATGTATTATGTACAATTGAAGACGGGTCTCCGATTGTTTTTTCCTCCATTCTTTTGCGAGGTATTCAAGGCTTGTGAGATATGTCCAAGCCAACTTACTCCGAATAGATTTGCTATGCTATCCATTTTTGCTTTTTGGGGTTTGATCAAGGGTTTAGATTATACTGTGGAGAGATTTTTCTCGATTTTTGAGCTATCGATGTCTCCCGGGGGCGCCTTTCTACTTCTTTGGGCATTGTGATGCCTATAAGCGTATTCTGGAGGGCACCATTAGTTCCCATAGTAGCTGAAAAAGTAAGTTCTTTTTTTGCGAAGCCTATCATGGGGGAATGTGATGTACTCTTTACCTGGAGAGAGCCCGAGACCGCTGGATGACGATTTGGCATTTTCTTCGGTATTTGATTCAAAGGCATTGGTGGAGTCTCCCTTTTTAATGCCCTATCTTAGATTGCGGGGTTAAGGTTTATTGTTCCCGTCGATAAGGTGGAACATCCTTTAACGGTGCCTTATATGTTCATGGATTCTTTTGGTAAGTAATTGTATGTTACTTTCTTTATATTGGTTTAGAGCCCTGGAACGTTTGTCTAAGGTCTTTATCTTATATTTTGATGCAAAGAAAGATTTGAAGGGGTTTATGATCGTTGGCGTCGAACCCCAAGATGGCGCCGAACTCCAAGACGGTGATGAACCTCAAGATAAAGTTCTTCCTCCCCAAGGCGAGCGAATGCAGACTCGATCATCAGTAGTTCATGCCTTTATAGCTTTGTCTCGGTCGTCTAGCAGGACTTCTGGTGTGCCCAAAGTAGATAACTTTGATGGGGCTGCAATGGACACCGCGCATGCTCCCTTTACTATTAATGGGTAACGAGGATTTTGGGTTAGAGTTTGTTCCTTCGTCCCTTCCTCCGATCATTCCGGAAGCTATGTTGCCTCCGTCCTCCGTTGTCCCTACGAATACTGTTCTTGAGTATATCAATATTTCTTCTACACATAAGTCCTCTGGTAACCATTCATCGGCCTCTTCGGAGATGGACGATCTTCGTTTATCAACATCCCAAGTGATGGTATATGGCACCTCTGGCATGCCCCTTTTATCGGAGTTGTCTATTCCTAGTTTGCGGACTCTTGGTAGGTGTAGGATAAGTTCCTTAGGTACTTACACGATGCTGATGTTAGTTTCTTACTTATTGTGTGTGTACTTTTTTATTTTCAGATAAAGGAAAGGATTTTGCTACCTCTATAAGTGAAGCCTTCGACTTAGGTGGGTATATGAGCACCACATCTTTTTCTGTTAGTAAATTCTTCTTCTCCTCTTTTTTCTTTTTTGGAGCCGATCTCTTTATAATGTGTTTGGCGCTACAGAAGAGGAGCTACTACGAGTTTCAGCAGGAGTGCCTAAAGCCCTGGGCTTAGATGTGGCTTACCTCCTAGGTTACTTTTGGTATGCCTTCCTCATCTGGCCTCCCTACCTGGGGTAATTTACCTCATGCTGGAGGGGTAGAGGACGCGATTGGAGTCATCTTTCAATTCTTTGCTTTACAAATACGATGCCGGTTGATGGATGGCAGTTCCTTCAGAGTTGTCTCAACTGGATGGCCTTGATAGTATGTCCTTCATCCTCTTGTGTTTTTAAGGATATTTTTGAACTTTTCTTTCTTTCTCCTCTTAATTTTGTTCTTAGGCACCTAAAGTTCTTCCTGTTGTTTGGCTTAAGGTCGGGAAATTGTGGGAGAATGCAGTTATGGCAGAGAAGAAGTATAAGAAGAAGGAAAATGAGTGAAATTGTTGGACCGTGGATTAACACAACACTTTTTGAGAGTTAAGCTGGAATTGCCTTAACTCTATTTTGATCTTCTTGATAATAATAATGTGCAGCGGAAGTAAGAACACAAGAAGATATAATTTTAAGAAGTTTTCAATATTATTAAAAACTTCCGAGCCTTAGGCCAAATAACCATAAAGGTTTTATCAAAAACGTTCCTCACAACAATTCACTCACGCTCTTTGTTGATCGGACTCAACGAAGCAGACAAGTAAGAACTACTTAACTTCTATGAACTAGACTTAAGCAGTTGATACAAAAACTTCGCAAAACAAATCGAAGACAATACAAAGAATGATTAATCTCTAAGATTATATAGCACGATAGTCTTGTCTTCATTTTGATGAACTTCACATCTTTTATAGATTTTTTGAGTCTTGAACGCCAAGATGTGTTGTTCACAGCTTTGGTAACTCTTGTTGTTTCCTTGTTGGAATTTGCCTTCTTTGTGAACTTCATATCTTTCCAGAATATGTGTTTCCTTCATTACTGATTTAACAATGTAACACATCTTCTTCAATTCGCAGAATCCTAGAAAGAATCGCGTCGCAGAGAACAGCTAGCTTGTTTCCTTATTTTGGAATCGTGTTGTGTTGACTAATTCAACTTAGCTTGAATTATGGAAACTTCAAGTAAGGAATCTTCCATAGCTCTGTTTAAGATACTTTCCTGGACATAAACATAAACAACCAAAACCATGGAACTTGATTAATAAGTGAATAAAGGCAAAACTTAATTTTCGCAACTAAAGAACAGTTTTCGCACAAGCTCTCGGCTTTCAATGTTATCCTCAATGTTAACTCAACATCGTCTAACATTGATTCCAGAAAGCCCTGCACTTTCAATCTCCCCCTTTTTGCCTTTCTTCACAAAACCAATACCTGTTCCAATCAAGTCTTATATCCAGAAAGTTATAATCAACAAGAAACAAATTAAACTACTAAATTGCTCCCCCTTAATACAAGATATCATATTCAAAGTTAAATTAACCAAGACAAGCAGTTCATCACTACATTCACATATGTACACATGTTCAGACCTCAACATTCATCAATGTTGCCTCAACATTGAAACTAGTAAGTTTCCTGCATAAAAGGTTAACCAGACAAACAGTTCAAAATGCTCCTTCATAAGAAATAGCAATTAAGGTCAGTTAGAGCAGTTCAACAGTAGTACATCGATTTACAGGCCATAGCTAAAATATCAAGGACACATCCCTTGATCAAATAAAACCAAAATGTACCAGCAGTTCAAAGATATTAGCAGTTCATAGAAACAGACCAAAAACTAGAAGACTAAAATTAAAATTGGAACTACTCTCCCCCTTTTTGTGAAAAAAGGGAGTTTCTCCAAATTTTTCACAATGTCCTCCAGCTCTTTGAGGTGTTCCTTTCTTTCCTCGATCTCCCTCTGAGTGTCAGCAATCTTCCCCCTATACCAGTTCAGCATATGATCCACAAACGCAGAAGTAATGACCATGCAGTCTTCTTCTTTGGACATAGGCACTGAAGTTCCAGCAAACTCCTAAGCCTTCTTCTTTTCAGCCCTTGGTCTCACCACTCCTTTTGGGTTCCATGGAACGTCTCTCACTCTTGATCCAGACAAGTAGCTTGGGAGAATTGTCAGTTCAGTATCATTCTTCCTCCAGCCCACTGTTACACTTGTCTTCAATCCTTGATTGCTAAGGATTTTGCAGATGAGTGAGGGAAAAGGCAGCATCCCATTCTTCCTTCCGGCAACTTCAGACATAGACTTCACAATCCTCTCCCCCATGTTTACAGCTAGCCCATTCTTGATTTTGTAGACTAAGATTGCTGATTCCTTAGTCAAAACAGTGACATTTTTGCTTGGCAGCCAGTTGAAGCAGGCTATCTTATGCAAGACAGCACTCAGGGAGGTGAGTTTTATGGTTGGTAGAGCATCTTTCCAGGTTTTGACCAACCCTCCAGTCAAGTCCTCAATCACATCATCATAATAGGGGTCCTCAGATTCATCAGCAGTAGGGAAGCCACAGATCTTGTTGATGGTGTAGGGGTCAATGTTGAAGACTCTCCCCCTCACCCAAGCCTTTCCAAATTTTGGAGATCTGTAGTCCCTGATCCATTTGGAGAGATTAAGGTAGAACTCCATAACAATCTCAGAAGCATAGTCACTCAGCTCCATCACCGATTGTTGCAGCCCTCTTGCCTCAAGCAAGTCCATTACCTTGTTCTCTTTGAAACTGGCCATCTCTATAGCTCTTTCAGTGTGAATTTCCCTTAGATTGAAGGAATCCCACTTCTTCTCCAACTCTTGAGAGAGATAGTAAGGAGAAAAGTAGCTCCCCTCATCATCAGGATAGACCACATATAGCCCATCTGTGTATTCATATGTTCCTGATGTTGCCTCAACATCAGCAGCAACATCAGCAGCACCATCCTGCTCTTCCTCAGTCTCCTCTTCCTTCTCCTCTTCTTCCTCATCCTCAACATCAACCACCTCAGTTTCCTCTTCCATTACTTGCTTTCCTTTCCTCTTTCTCTCAGCAGCAGCAGCAGCAGCAGCAGCCTTCTTCTCTTCCTCAGCTTTCTTCTCATCCTCAGCAGCCCTCTTCCTAACTGATCTCTCAGCCTGTCTTTTCCTGGCCTCAGCCCTTTCCTTAGCAGACTCAGGCATATTTTTCAATTTCTCCCCATTGCCCTTTCTCTTTTTCTTTTGAGCCCTAATCCACTTCCTCACCATCTTGTCAACATACACATCTACGGATTTCTCCACAGATTTTTCAACATAGCCACTACCCTCCCTCTTAACAGGTATATCAACATCAAATCCAGGGATAGGTTCAATAGTGTTTACCTCAGTTTCAGGCTCATTGGTGATGGGAGTGGTTGGTTCCACTGTTGGCACAACATTGGAGGTTGATTCTCCCAGTTTGGACTTCTTTCCTCGTCGCACATAGGGAATCGCCTTCCTCTTAGCAGCAACAGGAACCCCAACTGTCTTTGCAGCAGCACCTCTAGTGTGTGAGCGAGTGCGTGCAGCAGTGGGTTCACTTCCTAGGGCAACATCTGCAAGAGTTTGCATGGGGGGCTTGCTTGCCATTGTTAGTAGAGAAGTTTTGAGAGAATTTGCAGAGAGAAAACGAGAGAATTTGAGAGTAGAGAGAGTAATTTTGCAGAGTAAGCACAAATAATAATCTTGCAAGCACAAATAAGGAAAATAGGGTTTTGATTTTTGAATTAGTCGTGAATTAAGGAAAGATAATGAATGTTAGTGGGCAGTTACCAAATTTAAATCAAATAAAACTTTCCCACTATGTTTTCCCGCGCACATGCTTTGATGTTTAATTAACAGTTAACCAGAGCGGTTTTCAAAAAACTGAAAACTTATAAGTTTCTGTTTTCAATGTTGTCATGCGGCTGTGCACAATGTTGGGATAACATTCGATAACATTCAAAACCGAAGGTGGAGGTACAGGCTTCACCAAGGCAAATTCATGTGAGAGCTTGAGATACATCCAAAAATACATCTGAAACTTAACCAATATAGCAAGTGAGAACCTCAGACATATTATTCAGATCAAAATCATGAGTAAGCAACATAGATAACAAGAAACACACAGAGATAAGAAGTTATGAATTCAAGGAACAATTCACTTCCACAACATAGAAAGTCACAGAACAGTGTGTCACCTGCAGTATGTCACCCAAATTGTATGCCTCAACACATGAACTATACTCCCCCTAAGCCTAGACCGATACAACTCACAAACAAGAAAGAAAACAATGCAGTTCTACATGAATGCAACAATGTAATGTCAAATAGGCAGATGGTAAACACAAATGAAAAACTCCTCAAACCAGCACAGCACACATCTCTTTATAATCTTTATTATTTTCATAACTCATCTGAACTAAAACTGAAGGTTGTTAAACACAAAGCTAATGTCACTACTAAATGAGGGCAACCTGAACTCCACACACCCTAGTAACAACATTAACAGCAGCAAGTTAGGCAAGTACAAAGGCCTTGAATGTTGGCAATTCATTTATCATGCACCCCAACACCCTAATTCCTTATGCATACATGTTTACCAACCTGCATTCAAGAGAATCACCAAGTGATCAGTGCTACTAAATGTAAGAAATCTAAACCTCAACACCCTAGTAGAAAAGATCACCCTCATGTGTTCCTTGGCCAAACAAACAGAAACATGTAAATAAGCACAACTGAGTAACACTGAAGCTGTCAACATCATGCACCCCAGCTTCTCCACATGTCCTGTACACCTTTCATATGAATAAGACACAACTGAATAGACATCAAAGTAGTGAACTTTGTGTACCCCATCTTCTTCATATGTTAGGCAATCACAACCTCAGACAACAGAAGAGTTTTATTACTTTTTCAAAACAAGGATGTGAAACTGATAACTAGAAAGAGTTGTTAATCAAAGAGTTCAACCACACAAACCAAATATGACAAAACACAAATGAAATGAGACTCACAAGGAAATAAAATCATCAAATGAAAACAACAGAATACCTACTACACCACAACCAATATACCAGTGCTAGTCAGTGGTGTTATGACAACACTGGTTCCCTCAACATTTTCACATATTGCACATGCCAAGAGATTTTCTCAAACTGAAGAATCTCTCACTATCTAAAGGTTTTGTAAACATATCAGCAAACTGATTGGTTGTCTCAATATGTTCAATGTTGATTACTTTGTCCTCTACCATATCTCTTAGGAAATGATGCCTTATGTCTATATGCTTAGTTCTAGAATGTTGGACAGGATTCCTAGAGATACTTATGGCACTTAGATTGTCACATAACATGAGAAGTGTATCACTATCTAGCTCATAATCTGAAAGCATGTGTTTAAGCCACACAAGTTGGGGGACACAGCTGCCAGCTGCTACATATTCTGATTCAGCAGTTGATAATGAAACACAGTTCTGCTTCTTGCTATACCAGGAGACCAAATTATTCCCCAAATAAAAACAGCCCCCACTTGTGGATTTCATGTCATCCACATCACTTGCCCAGTCAGAGTCACTGAAACCAACCAAGTTAGTGTTAGTGTCATAAGAATACCAAATGCCTAAAGGTGAAGTTCCAGAGATATATCTAAGAATCCTTTTCACAGCAATCAAGTGAGATTGCATTGGCTCAGCTTGGTACCTAGCACAAACACATACTGAAAACATGATGTGAGGTCTAGAGGCAGAGAGATATAGCAAACTACCAATCATGGATCTATACAATGTTGGGTCAACATTGCTGCCAGTGCCATCTTTTGTTATCTTCACTTGTTATATTCACTGAAGAGGACATAGGAGTTTTGCAAGGCTTGGACTCTTGTAGCTCAAATCTCTTCACCAGATTCCTTGCATACTTCTCCTGGCTCAAGAAGATTCCATTCTCCAGCTGCTTGACTTGCAGTCCCAGAAAGTAGTTAAGCTCACCAATCATGCTCATCTCAAATGTTCTTGTCATAGACTCAACAAATTTGTCTAAAGTAGACTTGTTAGTAGAGCCAAATACTATATCATCCACATATATTTGAGCAATGCATATATCAGAGCTTTTTCTAATGACAAACAATGTTCTATCTCCATCTCCTCTATTGAAACCTAGGCTTAACAGAAAATCAGTTAGCCTATCATACCAAGCTCTAGGGGCCTATTTTAAACCATACAAAGCCTTTTCAAGTTTGTACACATGGTCAGGATGTTTAAGATCAGCAAAGCCTTTAGGTTGTTCTACATAAACCTCTTTGTCAATTAAACCATTCAGAAAGGCACCTTTAACATCCATTTGGTATAGTTTAATCCTAAGACAGCAAGCAATAGCAAGTAGTAATCTAATTGATTCTATCCTAGCTACTGGAGCAAAAGTCTCATCAAAATCTATACCTTCTACCTGAGTATAACCTTGTGCAACCAACCTAGCTTTGTTCCTCATAATTACACCATTCTCATCAGTTTTATTTTTGAAAATCCATTTTGTACCTATTACATTCACATGTGATGGCCTAGGCACTAGATTCCAAACTCTGTTTTTGGTGAATTATAAGAGTTCCTCTTGCATGGCATTAATCCAGTAACTATTCTTAAGAGCCTCAGTCACATTCTTAGGTTCAATGGAGGACACAAAACAAGATGCATTTTCAACAGTACATGAAGAAGACATACAAACACACAACTTAGCCATATCCTTGTAATTTACCCTTTCTTTGTTGCGTGTTCTAACTCTTTCAGTAATTTGACCAATAACTTGAGAGGCTGGATGATCTCTTTGTATTCTAAGAGGGGGATCTCTTCTGGATACAGGAACCACTTCATCTTCAGAATCTGACAGCACATATGTTGGCCTAACATTGGGGGTTTCTGGTGTTAAGTCAACATTTGTTCCAGTTTCCAGTTCAGCATCTCCAGCGTCTGTGTTCAATGTTGAGTCCAATGTTGGAGTAACATCTGAACCAGTGACTTCTTCAGTACTTGCAGAAACAGTTAAATCATCAAATATGACATTTACTGATTCTTGAACAGTATGCAATCTTGGATTGTAGACCCTGAAAGCAGCACTATTAGGAGAATATCCAACAAATATACACTTTTCACTTTTGGGATCAAATTTGCTCAAATAGTCTCTATCTTTTAGCAAATAGCAGTTAATACCAAATTCATGAAAGTGTGCTATTGTTGGTTTTGAACCCTTCAAGATTTCATAAGGTGTCATAGTAGTACCAGGTCTAAGGTAAACTCTATTACTAATATGACATGCAGTATTCAAAGCTTCAGCCCAGAGTTTCTTAGATAGGTTTTTAGAATTCAACATAACTCTAGCCATCTCTTGAAGTGTTCTATTCTTCCTCTCAGCAATACCATTTTGCTGAGGTGTCTTAGGTGCAGAGAACTCATGGAAAATGCCTTTAGATTCACAGAAATTAGCAAAGCTTACATTTTCAAACTCTTTTCCATGGTCAGGCCTAATTCTTCCTACAGAAGTGCCATAAAGATTCTTAATACTAGAATGCAGAATTTTGAATGTGTTGAATGCCTCTGATTTTTCTTTCAAAAATTTAATCCATGTATATCTTGAAAAATCATCAACAATAACAAAAGCATACTTCTTACCATTCAGGCTACTAACCTCAATAGGACCCATGAGATCCATATGTAGCAATTCAAAGCACTTATTAGTTCTAGGGTTAGTACTCTGTACCTGAAGTGGTGGATGAACATCTTTTGTTTGTTTACCTTTCAGGCAGTCTTCACAAACAATTTTACCTGGGCTAGTCAACTTAGGCACCTCTTACAGCCTCTAACTTCTGTAGTTTCTCCAGATTTCTATAGTGCACATGTCCTAACTTCTTGTGCCACATGACAGATTCATCTACCTTGGCATGGTAGCATTCAGCTTCATCTTGAGCAAGATAGCAGTTATCATTTGATCTTGTACTTGTCATGACACAGACATTGTCACTATTAAACACTTCACATGAACTTTTATCAAAAGTAACTAGCAGATTGTCATCACAAAGTTGACTTATGCTAATTAAATTTGCTTTCAATCCTTCAACCAACAACACATCCTTGAGTGGTGGAAATCCTTCAACATCCAGTACTCATTTTCCAATGATTTTCCCTATTGTGCCTCCTCCATGGGTAACTGTTCCAACAGTCAAAGGTATTACCTCTTTCAGATTGTCAATGTTTCCAGTCATGTGCCTTGAACATCCACTGTCAAAATACCACTTACCTGCAAGGTTAGAGTAAACAGCAGAAAAGACAACATTGCAAACAATTTTAACCTTAGGAGTTTTTAACTTTTCAATCCAAGTTCTACTTTTATGTCCTTCAGCTTTGTTACCTAATGTTGGGATAACATTCAGATCAGAGGTTCTCCTAACATTGGTATTGCAATTAATTACTGTTTTCTTCTCAATCACAATTTTATATTTTTACAATAAGGCTTAATGTGACCAGGTTGAAAACAATATTGACAGATAAAAGTAGGCTTTCTCACAGTGTTGGAAGGGATTTCACAACTCAAGTTATTGCTTTCCTTGATAAAACCAGCTTTCAAATAGGCAAGTTAACATCTTCAAAGGGAGGTTTCTCAACATAGCCCAAACCATTTTTACCTTGATTTCCCATACTCAGCACTTCATCAAGCAGAGATGTAGAAGAGTTCCATTTGTCAATGGTATGTTCAGTTTTATCTAATTTTACCTTTACCTCTTTCAGCTCAGCTTCAGTTTTGTCAAGGTCTTTCTCATATAGTTTCAGCATCTCCTTCATGCATCCAATCTCTTCCTTCAAGCTTTTGTTGGTCTTGATGAGTTTTTGATTCTCAAGCAGCAGTTTGTGGTAAATAGACTTCAGGTCTTCAATGATTTCCTCCTGGGACATTTCACCTTCAAAGAAGTATTCTTCATCTAGATCCACTGTGCCATGAAAACAATCAAAGTTAGATTCATCAAAGTAGGACGCAAGATAAGGCTCAGAATCAGTATCATATTCATCCCAATCTGCAAAGAAGGTCTCCTGTTCTGATGTTGGATCCTGAATGTTGGGATAACATTGAGATCCGAAGCAGTTCAGGGAGTCTTCTGGCGTCCAGTCAATCTGAGTGAGTAGCGTAGCAGTTTGAACCTCTTCTGATTGTTCTTCAGCTTCTCCAGAACTAAAGTCATCTTCATTGAAATCGTCTACACAAACCCAATGAAAATTTCCTCTTTTTCTAAGAGTGTTAGCACATTCATTAGCCATATGACCATATCCTTTACATTCATAACATTGAACATCTTTTAACTTATCAGCTTCTAAAGGAGTAGGTTTTGATGCCATGTACTTCACAAACTTAGGAGGTAATTTCTTATAACCTGCAGAATTATTACTAAGATTCTTTTCTTTACCTTTTCCTTTAAAGTTCAGTTTATTGAATTTCTTAGTAATTTTCCCATAGTTTGAAGAAATTAGTTCACACTCATCATCACTTTCATTGTCAAGATTTGAACCTCTTAAAGCAACAGCCCTATGTTTGCTAGGTTGTGAGGCAAGCTCCATCTCAAATTCTCTAAGAGTATTCATCAAGACTTGAAATTGTAGATTAGCAAGGTTTCTAGATTCACTCATTGCAATTTTCTTGAGAGCAAATTTAGATGACAATGTTCTCATATCTTTATAAACCATTTCTTGATTAGTCATAGCAAAACCTAGGTTTTCACATTGGTTAGCAATATCAAGAATTTTCTCAAAATAATTGTCAACACTTTCATCTTCACCCATCTCAAGTTTTTCAAATTGCAAAAGCAGTTGTCTATATTTAGAATCTTTACAGCAGAATCTCCTTCACAATGTAATTCAAGTATATCCCAAGCATGTTTGGCTTTTGTACAATTTTGGATTAACTTGAACATGTGATGATTAACCCAACTAAAGATAGCATTAAGAGCTTTTTCATTAGAGTTATAGAGACTTACCTCTGCTGCTGTCCAGTCTGCTTCTGGTTTTGGAACTAGATCACCTTCACCATCTCTTGGTAATGTTGGAAGAGAGTATCCATTGATCACGGATTGCCAGGCTCGAATATCAATAGATTTGATGTGAGACCTCATCCTGATCTTCCAATATGCATAATTGGAGCCATCCAAAACTAGAATCCTATTGGTGTTAGGATTGACACTGTCCATGGTGTTGTATCACCTCTAAACCACCAGTGTAGTCGGTGTTTGGCTCTGACGCCAATTGAAATTGTTGGACCGTGGATTGACACAACACTTTTTGAGAGTTAAGCTGGAATTGTCTTAACTCTATTTTGATCTTCTTGATAATAATAATGTGCAGTGGAAGTAAGAACACAAGAAGATATAATTTTAAGAAGTTTTCAATACTATTAAAAACTTCCGAGCCTTAGGCCAAATAACCATAAAGGTTTTATCAAAAACGTTCCTCACAATAATTCACTCACGCTTTTTGTTGATCGGACTCAACGAAGCAAACAAGTAAGAATTACTTAACTTCTATGAACTAGACTTAAGCAGTTGATACAAAAACTTCGCAAAACAAAACGAAGACAATACAAAGAATGATTAATCTCTAAGATTATGTAGCACGATTGTCTTGTCTTCATTTTGATGAACTTCACATATTTTATAGATTTCTTGAGTTTTGAACGCCAAGATGTGTTGTTCACAGCTTTGGTAACTCTTGTTGTTTCCTTGTTGAAATTTGCCTTCTTTGTGAACTTCATATCTTTCCAGAATATGTGTTTCCTTCATTACTGATTTAACAAGGTAACACATCTTCTTCAATTCGCAGAATCCTGGAAAGAATCGCGTCGCAAAGAACAGCTAGCTTGTTTCCTCTTTTTGAAACCGTGTTGTGTTGACTAATTCAACTTAGCTTGAATTATGGAAACTTCAAGTAAGGAATCTTCCATAGCTCTTCCTTATGTTTAAGATACTTTCCTGGACATAAACATAAACAACCAAAACCGTGGAACTTGATTAATAAGTGAATAAAGGCAAAACTTAATTTTGGCAACTAAAGAACAGTTTTCGCACAAGCTCTCGGCTTTCAATGTTATCCTCAATATTAACTCAACATCGTCTAACATTTCACCGTCTAACATTGATTCCAGAAAGCCCTGCACTTTCAAGTAGCAAAGTGCTCTGAAGGAGAAGTTGTCTAAGTACGAAGCCGCTTGGGGAAGGGATTACCAATGAATGCACGAGCTAGATCGTGAGGCTTCCCATCTTCGATCATCTGTCACGGAACTTGAGGCTTCCAATCTCGCCCTAAAGGAGAAGATAAAGCTCTTAGAGAAGGAGAAGGCAGTTGGGGTGCTAAGGGAAGCTGAGTTGCAAAGGGACCTTGCCCAAGCTCTTCATCGGGTAGATGTTGTTACAGAGGAGTTGGCGAAGGCTCTAGTGGGGGCTTCAGGGGGTATATCTCTGGAGGCTCTGCAAGCCAAGTTAGATGCAGTGGTTAAGTATGCTCAAGAAGAGACCTTCAAACGATGCTCCACTAGCTTTGAAGAGAAATATCATGGATATTTGATGGCCCATCTGCTTTGGGGCTTCGTGTAGTGTGTTAAGCAGGCGCGGAGCAAGGAAATGTTGCCGCTAGGAGTCGATATACGCCTTTGGGATATTTGTGAGATGGACAAGCCTACTACCCCGGTGGACGCCTATGCCCTATTTGAAGGCATCTTTTCCGTATGCCTCCTTCAACCTCAGATTTTAGCACCAGGATTCCAGTTACAGTGGTGCTTCCAAGGCCTCTGATACCGGGAGGAGTGCTACCTTCAGACTCACCCCTCTCTCCGATAGCGATGCCTGCTAGTATCCTATCGGCAATGCCATCCACTTACATCCACCAACTTCCGAGTCTTAAACCCTCCAGGACGAAGGATCCCCTCTTTTGTTTACCACCGTTGTTATCATGTTTTGTTGTTTTGTTTTTTTAGCATGTAGGTGGACTTAAATCAATGAATGTTTGTTTCCTTCATGTTTATGTCATTTCTGTATCCATGCGTACAACTATACCGTAGTGTAGTGTTTCTCTGACATGCTTAGGGACTTGAGCTTTTTTCTTTAATTCCGCATTAAATTTGAGTTCATAGCATGTCCCCTGCTATCTGGGATATCTGCCACACGTGTCTTTATCCCACCTTAGCATGGATGATGATTGTGAGTAGATTTCCCATTAGCTGGGATGCTTCTTACACGTGTCCCTGTTTTAGAGTTGTGTAAAATGGCGATTGGCTAAAATTGCCACCTATTCCGGTGATTTTATGACTAATGTGGGCCCCGGGCAGGTGGTTGTTCTACTATATATACCTGGGTTAAGTGAATATTCTCTTTCACTTCTCCCAAAAAACACCTTTCGACCAGAATATTCTTTCTTTTGTTGTCTACAAAAGTAAATCCTTGTCCATTTTGATGTACTTTTTGTTTCTTCTTTGCACTTTACTTGCTGGTGTGATAACTTATCATAGTGACAAAGTGCGTATCATTGAGGAGTATGACACCTCCACGTTCTTCTCATTTCCAGGGTAACTCTTTATCTTCTCGAAACTGGCCAGCGTTGCATGGCGTACGTCGCACCCCTATCAAAAGTCTTCCTTATTATTCTAGAGGGAGGACTGAAGGGGATTTATCAGCCATATTTGGGAATCCTTTTATGGCCTCTATTTTCGCTCTTTTGCATACCGATGCTTCTTTGGTAAGTAACATAAGGACTGTATTTTTTTAGGAGGGACGCTTATCTCTCTACTGATTGTTTTTTGGTCTTTAATACTGTCCCTCTGAATCCTCGTGGTATGGTTGGTGGGGGTCAAGTTGGGTTTGTTGCGAGTATAGAGCTTTTGGACTCCGTCGTTACTTTGTTTGTTGAATATCATTTAGACCCTGTGCAGTACGATATTGTCGTTCCTCGTCCTCATCAAAGGGCTTACGATCCTTTCGCTGGGTATATGACGGTATATTTGGACCAAAAATCAATATGAACTTCGTTTGTTTTTTCACCCTTTTATTCAGTCTCTTTTTAGGTATTGGCAGATCTGTCCCAGCCAGTTAACGCCTAACTCCTATCGTCACTTGATAGGTTGCATTTTGTGTAGAAAGCTTTTGGACCTTCCTCTCACCCCTTATCGCGTGGGGGCTATTTTCATCTTACGTCCATGTCCTAGTGGTCTTCCCCTATTTCAGCTTGGTGTATCGAGACAATCATCGTTCTTTTACTTCCATCACTAGGCGTGTTACCCCGTTGGATGACTGGAAAAGTTAATTTTTCTTTATGAAGCCCAAGGGTAAGTCTGCCTCTTCTTGGGGGGTATCTATCTAGTGGGGATTAGGGTATGTTGTGCCAAGTCCTGAAACAGCTGCACATGAGATGGCAGTTTTATGCGACACTAGTCTGTTTTCAGGGAGTTATGACATATGTGGTTTACTGGAGTTTTCTGAAGCTCTCGTGATGGAGGGTCGTAGAGGCTTCGAATACCCCCTCAGCTATTGCATGCTAACTTCTTCTATTGTAAGCGCTTCTTCCTCCCGTACTCTTTATGATATTGTGTTTTATCATCGTCTTACTTGTCGTATTTTTCTTTCTCTCACAGGATCGGAGATGGACTTTTTCGATGTAAGGGCTTTTGATAACACATTTTTTAGTTCTGTATCCAACGATAGCTTCAGTAGTGAAAGAGGGGAAGGGTCTTCTCTATCGGGTTTTGAGCTGATTCCAAGACTACCTATTTTGGATAGTCATCCCGCGATATCAAGCGATGGGTTACCTACTCAGGTTGTTAGGACTTCCCCAGTAGATATGCCGAGTTCTTCTCAACGAAGAGCTCCGATAGTATCGGGTTCCTTCGTCGGTCTTCCTTTGGTTTCTCTCCTAGGTTTAAGCTTGTCTACTCTCGGGAAAAACACTGTCCCCATGGATGTTTCTGTCCCCCCTCTGGGTCAGAATGTCGTGAACATGGTCGAGGAGCGTCCATTATCCCCTTCTCCTCTGGGTCCCATACTGTTGGAGAAGGTAGCGATAGGGTTCCATCGAGGATAACTACCTTTCCTCAGATAGCTCCGGACGTGAATTTCTGTCGTACCTTTCTGAGTGGCTTATTGAACAAGTTGGACTGTGCACTACTAAACACTTTTCCTTTGTGGTGTGGTTGTTATATGATTGTGGCGTGGTTGTTATGTGAATTGAGTCAAAATGTTTTTAATGCCAAGAAGTAACCCTACATGATTGTGGTGTGGTTGTTACATTTTTTCTTTAAGTATAAAAGAAAGCTTCTAGCTAGAAGTGAAAATCATCCAAACCACAACATTTTAAGCATACAACATACATAGCATACTCATATTCAGAGTTTTGCAAGTACCGTTCGTGTTCGACTGAGGATGCAGTATTGCACTTTACTTGCTGCTTCGTGTGACAGACGTTGTACCTTGGGATATCGTTTCCATTTTGAGGGCTTGAAGTGGTAGCCGAAAAATTGATCGTAATGGGAGGAGGTTAAACTTCCAACTCGTCCATTCTGCTTTACAGAATTTTCATTCAATTGTTGAGAGGTTTAGTTTATTTGTCGCATTTTAGTTTTTAGCAATATATGTTTATGCGATTGTTTATTTGATCTCATGCTTATATTATGGGAATATAATATTTTTTTTACATTTATATATATATATATATATATTATTACGCGCACTCTTCTCTAAACAAAAGAAAATTACTACATAGAATTTGGAGAAGCAGGAAATGTGATAGATATGATTGAATTATACTGGTAGAGATTGAAGAAGAACATGTACATTATTCTCTTAAGAAATCTTGGTAGGTAAACACGATGTGCTTGTGTGTTTTTTTCTTGTCTATTTCTTGTTTAACATTTGCACTTTAAAGAAAAAAGAGCTTGTTGGGAAGAAAGATGTATGGAGGTAGGGATATTCTCGAACAACTGTATTGGGCATAGAACTTCCTCGTCCCATTTCGAAAAACAAAAAGAAAAGGATTAACTATAGTACCTCACTTTTTTTCAACAATTTCCCTTTCAAAAAGAAAATAGAGAGCTCGAGTGCATAATGATAGCGCCACGAAGCAGCAACTGTTTGAGTTTGATTTATTTACTCGACAACTCGCTCGGCGGCTTTATAATCGCCAAAGGAGCCCCAGGAAGCATCAAACATGTTTGAAGAGATCAATCGTCCATAAATAACGATCAATGATAAGATCAAAGAGATTAAAGCGCATGAGGTGGTTATAATAATAGTTCCTCTCATCCTCGAAAAACGATCGGAAAAAAGTAAATGTTCTATTATGCATTTAATATTTTTCAAAAACTATAAAAGAATCTCAAACACCGCGTCAACGACTAATACAAACGCGCCTAGCATTGAAAATTTGTACACATTTGCTACGTATTTGAAGCGTATTTACATCCATCCAATCAAAAAAATATCATTTTTTTCAATATGTACCTACATCATTAAATATTAATTAATGCCTTTCATCTCATATACTTTTTATAATAAAATCACCATAAAAAAAAAGAGCCCAAAAAATTACAAAACCCCAAACCCCAAACCCCAAAACCCTTACCCCAAAAAATGGCATCCACGGCGGAGATCGACCCACCACCGCCACCGCCACCACCACCGGAAGTCCACAAACCCTACACTCTCAAACAAACCCTAACCGGCCACAAACGCCCCCTCTCCGCCGTCAAATTCTCCTCCGACGGCCGCCTCCTCGCCTCCTCCTCCGCTGACAAATCCGCCCGCCTTTACTCCCTCTCCTCCTCCCCCTTCAACCTCACCCACGAGCTCCACGGCCACGACCTCGGAATCTCCGACCTCGCCTTCTCCCCCGACAACCGCTTCCTCGCCACCGCCTCCGACGACCGCACCGTCCGCCTCTACGACGTCTCTACCGGCTCGCACGTCAAAACCCTCACCGGACACACGAACTACGTCTTTTGTTTGAGCTTTAACCCTCAATCGAACGTGCTGGCGTCGGGTTCTTTCGACGAGACGGTGAGGTTGTGGGATTTGAAGTCTGGGAAGTGTTTGAAGGTTTTGCCGGCGCATTCGGATCCCGTGACTGCTGTGGATTTTAATTTGGATGGGTCGATGATTGTTTCGAGTAGCTATGATGGGTTGTGTAGGATTTGGGATGCTTCGACGGGGCATTGTATGAAGACGCTGGTGGATGAGGAGCATCCGCCGGTTAGTTACGTGAAGTTTTCGCCGAATGGGAAGTTTTTGCTCGTTGGGACGCTTGATAATACTTTGGTGAGTGTCTCTGTTTCTCGCTCATTTGTGTGGTGATTGTGAATGAAACTGTGTTTTTGACGTTGGTGAGGGTGTTACTTTGAGACGAGATTAGTAGCTGTAAGATGATTAAGCTGCCCGAGTGATTGTTTAGTAACGTAAAAATGACATGTAGCTCAGTAGCTGCATAATTTATATCCGTTGATGTCAATGGGCTTAAGCTTGAGCTTGGCAAGCTGTTTGGGATTGAGTTTCCATGATAGTTTCAGAGTCGAGCTTGAGCTCGACATTATAGCTCGAATATTAAAATGTGAGCTCGCTCGAGTTATCTAACTAGAATAATTTATCACTGTTGCATATAAACTCATCAACATTGAACCTTTTGCCTGAATTACGGTGCTGTTATTAATATTTCTTGGCTATTGAATTGAATGTGGTTCTTCGATCATTCAAAACAGTGTTGGTCCAGACTCCAGGATATAGAGGTCGTCCTATCTGTGGTTTCTAGAAATTTTTTGTTAAAAGGCATTTCTTTATTCAGTTCTTTGAGAGCTTCACAGTCTCCTGCAACTCAGTTCAGATCACGTTGTATTTGTCAGGATTTTAGCTTTTGGTTAGTGCTAATACGCCACTATGTTAATCTATGTTACGGTTTCACCTTTAATGTTATGAGCTCGAGCCCAATTTAATCACGCTCTACTCTAGAAAAAGTAATCTTGAGGTTAATTGATGCAAGGCAGATATCATGTACTATGAAGCTAGCATGCAATTTAACTTGAGAAAGCTTTAACCAGTATTGAGGCATGCAACGTCTAAAGGTCAAGAGCTGGTTTTACTTTACTTATACAAATTATTAACGGTCAAATTCATGATCCCCAAAGTTTCATGCCAGTGTCACTACGTCACATTTGTCCTAATTTTTGCAGTAACTAATCCATGTTTTTTGACAACTATTCGTACCCATTTGTACAAGTCTTACTTCTAGTTTAACACTCTAAGCGATAACTTTATTCATCTTCTATGACTTGATGCTCATACGTTCTATCTTATGTAGACATATATTAACTTTTAGATCTAGAATATTTGCCGTGACGTGGGAATTGATTGCAAGTTTTTTTTTTGTTTTTTGTATTAGATTTCTTGAAACTAGACGGTGTTTCCTTGACTTCCTAGATTAAGCTTCTAGTTTTTGCGTCTTTTATTTGTTCCGACAAGCTCATGCAAAACACGAGGAAAACCATGAGTTGATAAGACTAGCGACTTCCTGTACTTCTGCCCTTCTCGTAAAAACTTAGTTGCATAGTTCCCTTTTTGTTAAACATGTGCCCGGCATAACTGCACTTACGTCTGCATCATACTCCTCTAATGAATTTGCAATTGCATTTCTTTCCACATACTCCTTAATTTTGCATTCTCGTGGTTCCAGCGGCTCTGGAATTTCTCGACAGGAAAATTTCTGAAAACCTATACGGGCCACACCAACTCCAAGTACTGTGTTTCATCAACATTTTCTATAACAAACGGGAAATACATTGTAAGTGGATCCGAGGATAACTGCGTATACTTATGGGAACTCCAGTCGCGGAAAATAGTTCAGAAGCTGGAAGGTCATACTGATGCAGTCGTGTCTGTTTCGTGTCACCCGACCGAGAATATGATTGCTTCTGCGGCTCTTGGGAACGACAAGACAGTCAAAATTTGGTCACAAGAAGAGGATTGATTTCTTTCCGCAGCGACTATATTTTGTAGGACTGTATCATTGTATTTGTTTGTGGTCGTGATTTTGATAATCAAAGGTTAGAGGCTTATAATGATTGTGGTAATAGGGATCTGGTATTTTCAGATCCAAGCTTAGGAACATGAGTGACTAGTTTAGTTGTTTTTGGCTTCTTCAGTGTAGTTTACTGAAAACATTGCTAGTCTAATACCAATCATCTGCCAAATTTATTGTATCTGTAGTATAATATATTGCCAATGCTTTGAATTATTGATATGATTTAGTATGAGATTTTAAAACTATAGAGCATTGATAAAATCTTATCATTCATCAGTCAGGTTGGAGTTGTAATGGATACAGAATGGTACTTTTGTAGAAGGAGATAATAACATAAACAATTAAAGCATGTTAATTGTCATACAAATAAATCAATAAAATTATTAAAAGTTGAATTGTTTAGAAAATGTATCAATAACACATTCTGAATTATATGGGAATTTCAAGTTGGCCCTTTATAGTAATCATTTTTCAAGATTGGTCCTTTAAATGCAAATGATCGTTTTTAGTCCTCTAAAGTAACCGAGTTTCAGATTTGGTCCTCCGATGATGTAATATTCCTTCATTCTCCGGAATTTGGCATGTACTGATTATATGACTTCGAAAATCAGTTTTTTTTTTTGCATTTTAACTGGCTTGATTAAATAGTTTGTCCCTCGAAATGTTGAAACATTACTCCCACCCTCCCTAGGGAAAATATTAATAAGATAACATAAATAGCTTGGACGAATACCTCGAATAATTATCTCCTCTGTAGTATACCGATGTTTTAGTACGTGTTCGATTCGCACATTCTTTTGTATTTCCTACGATGTACGAGGACTATTCGTCAATAAATTAAATTAGTCATTCCCGACTTCACTTGCATTATGAATTGGTTTTGATATATTTATATGCACAAAATGTTTTTGTGCAACTTTATAATATTCATATTAATAATATATAATAAATGGTTTCAATCCATATACTGTATACATTATTCTTGAAAAACAATATTTAGCTTGTTGGGCACGTACTATACTACTAGCCGTATGTATCTATACAAGTAGAACATATGGTTCGATGTGCCACAATTGCACTTTATACGGGTGTAATATGTCAGTTTTAACTTGAAGGGTGGGATATAGTAGAACCAAGTATTTACAGGGTGCATAATGAAAATTACTTGGAGCAGTGTATATATATTATTTTCATTTCAGCTTAATGAATACTGAAAATACAGCACACATAAAATTCAGCAGAAATATAAAAGCGAAAAATGGCGACGGCGATTGTCAGATCTACCCTCCGCTCCGCCCTACGCGGCGGCGCATCAGCCCCACGCGTCACCCCTGCCACCAGGCGGTCGTTCTCCGCTTCCGCTTCTCACGATGAAGCTGGTACTGTGTTTTTACGCATATATATATTCAATTTAAATTCATTTATTTATGATGCTAAATATAACGTGTATATGATACTTATTTCGATTATTGCATCTGAAAATGTACTGAATTTACCTTTTGTTATTGTCTTTGACTTGTTAATGATAACCTATGTGGTGTGGTGTATCTCGATTCTAGGGTTTGATATTACATTTTATTGGAATTGGTGCTTATGTACTTTTAATTGATTGGTACGATCTGATTGATGATCGAGGATTTCGTTTCTACGGATTTTAAATTGTCGGTTGTTTGGTTGTTTTTAATGCAGCTGAGGCTGCCAAATGGGAGAAGATAACGTATTTAGGAATTGCTTCGTGCACTGCTCTCGCTGTCTATTGTCTCTCCAAAGGTCATCCCCACAGCGAAGAGCCTCCTGTAAGATCAGTGCGCTCGACTCTGGCTTTTGAGTCTTTTTGGAGGATTTGTGTGTTTCTAATGTGATGTGTTGATTTGTGTCGTGCAGGCATACCCGTACCTTCACATCCGCAACAAGGAATTTCCATGGGGTAAGTTTATTGTTTTTACTTTTTTGTTAAGTGGAGTTTGTTATTTACTTGAATTTTTAGGAATCGTGCATATGTATATCTATCGTGTTTGGAAATTGAATGTCTAAGTGAGAGTGACACGTATGCCTTGTTGGTAATGATTTGTTTCCTAACATTCTTTTGGGTGAGTTGTTTCTTGCTGGTTCAAGTTGATTTTGGATAGGACTATCATTCTCATAAAAAGATTTAGGAAGATCCAGTGGTATGGTTAACTAGATAAAGGCTTAGAAGTAAGTTATTTGGTGTCTGGTACTGGGGGGGGAGTGTTATTGGTGGCCAGGTGTTGGTGAGTTTGTGATATTAAAGAGACACCAGAAGATGTTGAATTTGTTATCAGTAGGTGATTCATTGAGGAAAGCTAAATTACTAATATGAGGCATATTTGTTAAAAGTACATTATAACCCAAACCACACCAAATTGTCATAGTGGCATCTCTATTGTATTTTATTGCTTCCAATGTAGATTTATGTTTAGGAAGTTTTGCTGTTCTTTTTTATTATTATTCCTACTCTATATCTGAACATAAAGAAGACGTGGGTATAACTTAGCATAAGTTGGCAGGGAAGAAACTTAATTAGTTTTTCCTTGACTCTATAGTTTAGAGTTTTTGTAATTTACCAGAGATACGTTCTGCACATATCAAAAGCCAAAAGAGCGTCAATTGAAAAGATATTCTCCAGAGAGGACATAAGCATCGACCCCTAATTTTATGTACTCATGATGATTGAGGATATGTTTGAGTTAATTATTATTGTGTTCCTTGATTAGTCGACCCAAACCATTCGTGGAACTCATATATGGCATTATTGGTATAGTATGTTGCTGCTGCCGATTGTTGATGTTGACTGTTGAGTAATTGGTTATTAAATATTCAATCCTTGGAGTGTCTTTTAATCATATATGTATGATTCATGCAGTAGAATTCTTTAACATGTTCACTAATTAGTGCGATGTCCTATAATCCTACTCACTAATGGGTTTTGATTTTCTCTCTACTTGAATACAAATTTGGATCCTGTAATCTTAAACTTTTTTATGTCATTAAATTTCATATAGAACCGTTAATAATAGTAAATTACCTAAGTGGCGTGTTTGTCATGTACTTACAATCATATAAGCAATTTTCATGTGAGGACTTCTTCCTAATTTCAAACGTGCATCTTGTATGTGGGCCTGGAAGACACTTTCAGTTCTTTGATTGCATCATTACTTACGTCATTCTTGACCTGATGAAGTTAGCATAATAGTAATTTTAGTCATTTAGAAACCCATACCGTCAATGGAATGACTTTGTTTACTGTCTGAGTAACAAAGTCAATCAAAGTGAGCCACATGAAGATTTGCAGGGGATCTTTCCAGCGTGATTTTCCTTTGATAGTATAAACATGTAGGGTTTTGGTTCTGTAATATCCAGGCAAAACTCTTCCCCATTCAAACGTAGTATTTAAAATATATATCTGGCATTTTGACTGTTGCACACGCTTTAACTTTAAACCGTCCATTCTATTAACCTGGAATCTTCATTTACAGGTCCAGACGGTCTATTTGAAGTAAAGCATCACTGATTTACCTTCACCGTATTCAAGGAATAATCGAGGGTCTATTTCATATTTTATGATGTATTAAACTTGTCGTACCCAAACTGTTCTTCAGTTTACATGTTATGTTGTGACATGAGAACCAACAAACTGTTGCTTATTTTGATGCATGGTGAGTGCTTATATTTTGTCTTCGTTTTGTCTTTGGAATCTTTGTATCCTTCACCTGCATAAATAAAAGCCCAGGAATTGATGGTAGACGTTATGAATATTCTTTTGAGATAAGGGATGCATAAGACTTAAGTCCTATAATTTTTTGGCCTTGTATAATCAATTTAGTAAGGGGGAAAAGCCATATTTCCCTCTACCATATGCTTCGTTCCGTATCACTTATGGTTTAGATGGGGCAATCTACACTCTGATTTTCTTTTAATGAGTTTTGGTGTAATTTCTCGGCTTTTTTTTTTTCAAAGTTGAACTTAAATATGTTCACCACTCGCCTAGCGCTAAACTTCTTTATTAAGGAGTTATCTAATTTTTTATTTATTTATTTTTCAGTTCTAATATCAATTGTCAAAACCAAAACTCTGAGTGTTATTGTATATCGATTTCCAAAACCAAAACCAAAACCTGCATTCGAGAACTGTTTCCAAAATGTAATAATATAATCAGCTAAAATCTCATTTTCTTTTGAAGTTAAAGGCTTTTCTTGAATTTGATGTTGCCGTGAATCTTCATCTTTATGCTTAACAGTCTGTTCTCTGGGTTTTCTTTGTTATCGATTTTTGGTAACATTTTATGGGATATAATATTTTCTTGCAGTTTGCTTTTGTTGAATTTTTAAGCTGGAATATGAGAATTCATCTGGAGTTTAAAGCATAATTTTAATTAAGAGTGACTTATGCAATGTCCAGAACCAAAACCTAGCTTTGAAAACTAGAAATTGAACTCGAAAATTGACATTTCATTGTTTAAGATTGGATTTTATATTTATGCTTATAACATTCTGGTGTGAATGAAACATATGTAAAGGCTTGGCACTTAAATGTAGGCCCGAATTTCCCTATTTAATTAGCCTGGGCAAATTGTACCTTCATAAGTGACATTTTACCAGAAGTGAAACATAACATAACATCTTGAACCATTTAAAAAATATGTGTGCGTAATGGACTCGATCAGCGTAAAGTCTATTCAGCTCAGGCAAAAGGCACATTCATAGATTTGCACATATGTGTGCGTAATGGACTCGAATGTTTACAAGTTAAACACAATCAAAAGTCAACATTATTTTTTGTCTCATATAATCTTAAAAAGAACACTAACTTGTCGTATGATAATCAAGAAAGCAATATTATAGTTCAACCCCACGTGAGAGTTTTATACGAAATAATAGAGTAAGGATTTCATGAACGCTCATCTTTTAGTTTGTATTACTTTTCTAAAAGGTAATTGCGTGCACGCATGATAAAATTGCATATTTGCATTCTCGACTTATTTAAGTTGAAATATGAAGTTCCAATTCTTTGATTTTTTTTCCCCCTCTTTCTTTCTTTTTGTAATTAATGCAAAATGGGCTTGATAAGCATTGCAAAATAGCAATTTTGTCGTTTATTTAAATAGATAAGTTGACGTATTATAATTGATCATGACATGTGGAGTATTCTGAGCATGCCAAAATTTAGCTTCGATTTAGCTTCACTATAAACTACGATCAGTCCCGATCACAACTCATGCTCGTGGTTTCATCATCCCGATCAGCTGAGCCAGGTGACACGACCCTCAAAATTAACATAACAATATGCACGCATTTTCTAATTAAAAATAGTGTTGAACCAATAATCATATTACTAATTAATCACTTATAACTATATACATACTTTGTATGAATAAATGTATTTAAAGCTCAATCAATTGGTCATAAGCTCTCACTGATCGGCATCGTGCTCTTTTCTCAAATTGACGCTAATTTGTCTTGGTGGACCTATTCAATCTTATGTGGAAAATTTATTGAATTGATATATAACTATATATATTTCTCGCATCAAAAGTGAATTGTGTTCTTCATAATACGACGATAAAGATTTCGAGTAACGATTATGATAGTGCCTTAACATATAAATGAATATGTTTCCACAGAAGAGTGTGGATTATATATATATATAAGAGTTTACGTTTTTTCCAGAAAAAAAAGAAAAAAAGAAAAAGAAAAGAGAGTTGCCAAAAATACAATGATGATGACCAGACAAGCATGGATGGTGCTTATCTATTAGTAATCTCAATAGGTAATGGTTCCGTGTGTCTGAATAATAATTCACTATTACTAGATTGTTACGCCTTTTATTCTATTTTGTAATTAAAACAATCAAATAGAAGTGTGGTTTTTTATTTGTCTCATTTCGGTGCACTCCGGCTATTAATTAACTTCTAACCATGCTGATATTATAATACTCATTTAAATTAAGACTTATAAAGTCTTCAAACTTTTCTTTATATAATTCCAAAAAGTGTGCTGCATCGGACAAAGTTAGATCTATATGTAAAATTTATATCAATTGTTCATATATACACGCAAACCGCGTAAGACTTTTTATATTCAACTTCAACTATGTAATTAATAATGATCACGTATTTGGAGTTTTTTTTTTTTTTTGTTAAAAGTCACGTATTTGGAGTTATCTCTCTACTACTTAGGTCTGTCTGGCCAACTAGGCAACGTTATCGTTTCCAACTCAAAATGTTTTAACAATGTGTTTTAATTTTCTTTTAGATTTAGTTGATAGTTATGATTTTAATTTATCTTACGTATTATAATTCTTAATACACACACAGATATACATACACATATATATGTATATAATTATATATATGTTCTTACATCATTGAAGTTTGATATTACTTAATATAATCATTCTTAGCTTCTATCATAAGATACAATTAGTCGCTTCATTTTAACATTCATTGACATACTAAATACTGTCACTACATCAATTAATTATAAATCTTACGTCATATTTTACAGTTGAATTTTTTCCCATGTATTAATCTCATAATCTGCGTAAAACACATTCAATTTTATTTGAAAAACACAAGTCAATCTATCATGAATCCCAGTAAACCCGTTTTTTTAATATTATACTAAATTGACTAAAGACCACCGATTTTTTTTTTTATAATTTCTGATATTTTTTGAGAATAGTGATTTCTGATTTTTTTTTTCTTTACAATTTTCAAAAGTGGCCAATTTTTAGCCCCAATCAGGGAAAATTGGGAAAAGGTTTTTTTTTTTTTTTAAAGTTTAATCAAGAAGATCAATCTACCTCGCATCAAAAATTAAATACTGCCGGTCCTTATATATATGATATGTGATATCAAAGGACGAGATTTTGCTTAAAATACTCCTGCTAGATGCCTAGATCCTTACAACATGCTATCCCAAATAGTTCCATTATTATGCTGATAATAACTCTCTTCACCCCCGACAACAACTACCGATCTTTACTCCATGTACTGTTTAAAATTTTAAGTTTTAAGTTTACTTTTTATTAAGTAATATTCGTTGATGCGGCGTATGTTATATATTAGTTAAAGTTATTATTTGAACTTAAGAAACGAGTAAAAAAGTTGGTTTTAATTGCCAAAGTAATAGAAATATGATGTATTAATTTCGACCGAATATGAGATTATAGCATATATTATTCAACTTTATTACGTTATCAAGAAAACAAGAACCATGATGGTTAATGCATTACAAAAAAACAGGGAAGCGTGGGACAAAAAGCGTTGGCGATTCCCTTTTTTTTTTGTAGTGATGTAAAATCGTGCGTTTGTTGATATAGTCAAATTATTCATGGATATTTTACGGTAATGAAATAATAAACGAAATAAAAAGCAAAAAAGATGGCCAACCGTTCCTATCAGAATAGGATTGAATTGAAAGGAATTGAGGTGACATCGTTTCTTCGAATTTCTCTTGAAGGTTTTATGAGTACGCATTTGTGAATTGTGACCGAAAAAATGTAAGTGAAAAGTATAAAACCTTACCTACCAAAGTCTTCTTTCTTTTTGTTTTTTTCTTTCTGCACCTACCTAAGTCTTTGAAAAAGATGTATAATTTTTATTTTTTATTTTTGTGATTTGTAATTTCAAGCATCTTGAACAAAATATCCTCATGATTTTAAATTCTCTTACACCTTTTCCACACGAAGTTAACCTTATTTGAACTTTTTTCGTACTTTTAAAAACTCAAAACAAAATTTGATCTTCATCCCACTCTGTTAGTAAGTAGCTAGCTTTACACCTATCTCACATGAGGTTGGCTTTAAGTAATTTGTACTTTGTTACTTCAAAAATCAAATGTACCCCTTAAAATTATTAGCCTAAATCCTAAAATCCTCCCATATTTTGAGGACTCAGACAAAAAGCTCTCCTGTGATTTGTCATTTTCTCTAGTTTATCTTTTGTAAACCTATATAGCTATTCTCGATCTCTTAAAGTCCAAAATGATTTGTTCATTTTTAAAAATAAAATAAAAAAACTTATAGTAAAATAAGGACAATTTAATATGTTAACAGGTTTGGAATTATGACCTAATTAACTGAATTATTTATTCCGGTTGGAACACCCTTACCCGTGGTTCAAAAGCTAAATGCTATTTTAGAGAAGACAAAATAACAAGAACATTCCTTCCTTTATTCACTATATTTCACTCATGTTGTATGTCTGTGTCTTGAGTTGTTTTTTCTTTCAATTGATCACCTCCCTTTATATAGAAATTTTTAGGGACAGGTGTCTCTGTGCATGTTGACATGTTTTAGGATGAGTACACGTGTTACAAGGTACACCAATCAATAAGATAATGTCAATCTTGATCTACTAAGTGCTGATTGTGTTGCTTTATCTTCCTCCGAGGGGTTTTGCCTTCATTCCGATAGGTGGTTAGGCCGACTTCTTTGTCTCCGAGGGCTTATTGCCTTTAGTAATGACTTGAGGGCCAAGTTTGGGTGTCTCCTTGGTGATAATGCCGCTCGGATAGGAATGTATCCTAAAGTAAGTGATTCGGGGCATTTTCTCCGATAGGGTGTTCGCCCGTGTTTTGAATTTCGAGGGGATTTTATCTCTCGTGGGCAGGCGTTTCTTTTTCCGACTGCCCGGAAGATGTTGTTCTATAGTTCTTACATCAATGCTCGGCTCCGTTCTTTGAGTTGGTCGCCTGGGGCATTGTTCTGAGGGCACTTGTATTGGGAGTGTATAGTAAGGAAGCATTCTTGTCAAGGTTATGGGACTCGAGAGTACGTTGGGGCCTTGCTCGGCGTCGTGATGGATATCTGAATCGGGCGGATCCATCCGGGTTTGCTTTTTATCCGATGCCACCTTGATATCTGGTCTTGATTCATCGTGACTTTTCGAGGGACGCTAGGTGCCCTCGTCGGATGGCCACTCATACCGCTTTGGATTAGTAACCGAGCGATATTGGTCACATCCGATGGGCCTCCTCGTTGGGAGTGGGTACAACTTCATCGGAAGTACTCGTGACAATAGTATTGTCCTTTTATTAATCCTTCTGATTTAGGACTAATGTTTTCTTTAATCTCGTATTTATTTTATACGGATAACACTAGCCCCCCCAAATTTCGATCGCCATCGTAAAGGCGATGGAAATTTTAATCTTGGGGTTTTTGTAAGCCAAGGAGTTTTGTGTTTTTTCCTCTTTGCCCATTTTTTTTGTGGCCATTTTACGAGGGGGGCGAAGCTTTTTCCACTATTTTTTGATTTTTCCGAGGGGATAAGAAGCCCTGAGTGTTGTTTTTCCTTTTTTCAAGATTTTTCCAAAGGGATATGATTTTTTCCTTTTCTTCCGAGGGGGTTTATACTTTTTTTCATGTCTCCGAGGGGATCACAGTGTATACGAGTGCATGTTTAAAAATTTGTAAAGGTAATTACCTGATTGCCCTTGAAGCGTAACGACTTGGTGGCGGTTTTGATGAGCAGTTATGACGTCGCATGGTGGAGAAGTAACGGTTTGCTAGCATTGAAAGTCTTTAGCCGTTAGATCATTGATGGTAGTGGCTTTTCGACCGTTGAGGATTTTCAACGGTTAGGACGTGTGGATGACACGCGTCTGTTGAGGAGCAACGTGGGGCGCGAGTTTCGCGACACGTCTTAATTGTTTATTCCTATAAATAGGCCCGTCCGTACTCCTCTTCACTTTACCTTTCTTCAATCTTCAATTTCTCTCAACTTTCTCAATTTTCTTAAGCAAGAAAACGACTTTTATATATCTCAAAATTTCTTTCGCTCGTTCAACGAAAAAAATGGCCTCCTCTGCAAATACCTCCTCTGCCGATGTTTCCGCCGCTTTTGTGGCTACTGCTCCTTTCGTGGGGCCTGCTGCTGCTACCCGTAAAAGGAAGGTTGTCGTTGCTGAGGGGAGTGGCGTCGCCTCTACTAAGAAGGCTAGGGTTTCAAAATCGAAGAAGCCCCTTGCTCGCGATCTCTCTAAAATCGAGAAGATTCGGTCCGTTGTTACTTACGAGCAGGTCATGGATCTATTTAAGGCCACGGGGACCGCTATGAAGAATGTGACTGTTCACATTCCCACTGAGGATCAGAGTGCTTGTCATCCTCCTGCGGGTATGCTTACGGTGTACTTCGCACAGGTGAATTACGGGTGGCACTCATTTATGCCACCCTTCTTTTGTGAAGTTTTCAAGACTTGCGGCATCTGTCCGAGTCAATTGGTGCCCAATGGATTTGCTGCTCTCTGCATTTACGTGTTTTGGTGCCTCATCAAGGGGTATGAGTGCGGAGTGGATCATTTAAGGGAGGTGGCGGAGGTAAGTACTCTTCGTGGGCAGGTAGCTTCTCTCCAAGCTCAACTCCACGAGGCCGAGTTAATGACCTAAGTCCTTCGTACCAAGCTGGAGGCCCACGACTTTAAGTGGAAGGAGGACCAGGAGGTAAATGAGGTGATGCGCCTTACTTTGCAACGGGTGCAGTCGGCTTACGACCAGATGGAGGCGTCCGATGGGGTTGTCCGGGCGCAATTATCTCGCTTGGAAAAAGAGAAGGCGGAGTCCGAGGAAACCCTTCGTGCTCGGGTGGAGGCTCTGGAGAAGGAGAAGTCCGAGGGGTTGGAGAGGGAACGGGGGCTCCAATCGCGGCTAAATGAGTTGGTAGAGCTGAAGTTAGTCGGGGTAGTGCCACTGAAGGACGTGCAAGCCCAGATTGATGAAGCCGTTCGGTGTGCAACATTGGAGGCGGAACGCCAATACACCGCCTTGTCCGCTCGTGAGCATGCTCGGGATACACTCGGGAACATGCTGTGGGGATACCTAGAGTGTGCTACTTTGGCCCGCGGGGTGGTGCCTTCGGGGGTGAACTTCGGCCGCATTTTTGACGTTAAGAAGCTTGCTAGGCCATCTCCCGAGCAGGTTCAGGATATTCTGGAGATGTTTGATGGTGCGATGACGCCAAGGGCTTCTCATGCACCTCCTCCGACCGCGTTTGCTCCTGGTGCAAGTAGTTCTGGTGGGGCTCTATTCCCGAGTCCGTCTGCCGGTTTACCCGATGAGTCCTTCCCCACTCCGCCCCCGCCTCCTCCGAGTACGGGGGTTTAGAATAGGATTTTCTTTTATTTTTCTATTATGTACTCCTTATTTTATGAACTTTTAACATTCTATCTTGTAAGTCTTTCCGAGGGCTTCTCGGATTTTTCTTTTAATGAACCAGCTCTTTTTTTTAAGATTTCGCCCCATTTGAGCAAGTATAATGTCCTGGCCACTATTTTTATTGTTTTAGAATAAATAATAGGAAAAGCTTGCTGACTAGGTTAAAAATGAAGTATGAGGTGTCGCTTGGCACGTCGCCCTATTTTCTTAAGTAAGAAAATCATTGGACACGTGTATCCCATTAACTAGTTTAGACAGCTCAAGCTTTCTATATTTTTTACTTTTTGAAAAAGTATAAATAGTTGTTCAGTAATTTTCTCAAAGTTACTTAAAATTTTTACCGTTAAAGACTCATTATAATTTCTTTGAAAAGCTAAGTTTTCCTTCGAAAATCAAGTAGAGCAAGTAAATTACTTACCTTATCAAGATGATGCCTCCATTTTTCAAGCAGGATGACTCTTCCTCGTTCCGCCACTCTCCTCGGAGTCCTGCCCGGAATCCCTCCTTATTGCTAGGAGTGCGCCGTGCGGCCTCAGAGAATTCAACTAAGGGGAGTAGGCATAGTGAGCGCAGGGTGCGTGGTGGGAGGAGTAATTCTGCGAGGGCCGTGTCTATGTCCCCAGAGGATGATCTCTATCGTATTAACCATATCCGCAATGTGTTCGCGAGCCGTGATCCTTATCAGTTGGTGGACGAGTCGTCGGTGTATACCAGGCTCGTTTTGGAGCCCGAGCGGATGATGGGGCGAGGGCGCGTTGGCACTGCCGTCGGAATCGAACATGGTGCCTCCGTCATGGCACTATTTGCCACATACAACCTGGATATTGACAAATATGATATAGTAATACCGCACCCCGAGCAAATGGCTTATGATCCTCCCTCGGGCTATCTTACCGTATAACGGGAGCAAATGTGGTGCGGGTTGCGGGTGTGTTTTCACCCTTTCCTTCAAACTTTGTTTCAATACTGGCAAATGTGCCCGAGTCAGTTGACTCCGAACTCCTACCGTTATCTGGTGGGGTATATTTTGTGTTCCGAGTTGCTAAGGTTGCCACTGTCTCCTCATCAGGTGGGGGCCATATTCAACCTTCGCCCCTGCTCGGGTGGTCTCCCTTTCTTCAGCTTGGCCCATCGGGACAAGAGGAAGGCCTTTCTGGATGTATCCAATTAACGTAATAATAGAACGGATTGGAAGAGGGCGTTCTTCTTTGTCCGTCCGAGGGGCCTATCAGCCAGGTCGTGGGGAGTACCACTTCAGTGGGGGCTGAGTTATATTACCCCTAATGAAGCGATTTCGAGGAGAGAGTGGGGCACCTTGTCCGATAGCGGGTTATTCTCGGGGGTGTATGACATCAATAGTCTATTGGAATTTTCGGAGACATTGATTATGGCCGGCTTGCAAGAGGGGGTGGAGATTTTCAATCTTCCGCAACAGCCTCTCTACAGCAATTTCTTCTTTCGTTAGTTTCTTCTCTTTTGCAATCCTTTCATATCACCTTTTGATGTCCTCGTACTCATACTACTTTTTTCGTTTACCAGGGGCAGAGATGGAGGCTTTTGCCATTGAGCCTTTTGATAAGGCTTTCCTAGGAAAAACAATGAACAGCGGGTATGACGCTTCGGATGATGAATCATTCGAGCGTCTTAGCTTTGACGTGTTGGCAGGCCCCTCGGGGGCGGGGAATTCGCCCGTGGCAGCCCCCCCCCAGTGAGTTCTATGGCTCCTGAGTATGATCCGATAGATGCGCTTGCGCATGTGGATATTCCATTGTCTCCGTTGGTGCCGTATTCTTCTTCTTGGGGAGATACGAGGATTGTATATGTTGTTGATGAGGGTCTTTTGTCTCCGGTTGTGGGAGCTTCTGTGCCTCGACCGCATTCCGACGCCGCCCTTCGAAGGGAATCTTCCCGTTACGGGGTCAGAGCTACTCGGAAGTGGTGTTTTGTCCCCCTCCGTCTCGGGGATGGTTAGCTTTTGTCATAACTATTTGAGCGGTCTGTTAAATGCCACGGATTGCGGGCTTATGAAATCGCCACCCTTGTCGGGCCTCCAGGATTTAGCCTGCAAAGATTTATGCGAGGTAATAGTATATTCTTATTTGTGTGATACTAACCTTTATAGGCTCTTCGTAATTATGCCCTTATTTTTTCGCAGATCTATCTGGTGTTGAATGCTATCGGATCCAGGGGCGAATCATCCTCTGACACGGAGTTGGTATATCGTTGTAGGGATGAACTGGAGCAAGGTTTGCTGGAGGCCCGATGGGAGATAGATCAATTGCGGGCCGACCGGGAGACTTCTAAGGAGGTTCATGCCGCTATTTTGCAGGCAGAGCGGGACAAATCCTGGGATTTGGAGCGCCGTTTGGTGATGGAAAGAGCCCGGGTGGCAAGCTTAGAAGACAGGTTGGGTGATCTCCGGGAGAAAGTTCGCTCCGTTGATGAACAATTGCTGCGTATTGCAGGAGAGAGGGGTGTGGCGAACTTACGAGTGCTGGAGTTAACTCGTACTCATGAAGTGGCGCTAGTTGTGGCCCGAGTGCAAGCGGTTTTGGGCGTTGCAGGGTCTTTTGTCCTTCGCGAGTCCCTTGCGCATGAGATGCGCGACTTAGTCCGTATGGGATATCACTTGTGTCGGGGGCGCAGTGGAGGCTTTGCCAGGATTCCCTTCGGACGTGGTAATTCCGGAGTTGAACATCCGCCAGGTGTTCCCGGAGGCTCCTTCTCCACAGGGGCCGACTGTGTCTATCGGAAATCCGAATCATATGTCCGCGGAGGACCACCGTCGTCTGATCAATGAGGGAAAGCATCCCATGGAAGGTGTTTGGTTTGTATAAGTGTTTTGTTGGTATAAGGGCCTTTGTATAGGATGCGGTCCGATATACCTTTAGTATGTAGGGTCTCGTGGTTTGTGTGAGATGGCCCCTCGGGTTAGATTGCCAAAATGACTCGTAGGCTTGGAGTCATTATTTTGTAGGGCAATCTTATCTCCCTTGTATCGTAAAGGCACCATCTATGTACAAATAACTTTTATTTATGTACAAAGCTGTTTCATTACATTATGCATAGTACTTTCTAAGGTTAAATGCATTCCAGGTATTGTTGAGGATGGCGTCCTGAGAATCGGCGAGGAGATAGGTCGCAGGCCCGACAATCCCTGCTACCTTGTACGGTCCCTCCCATCGTGGCTCGAGCTTGCCTACATTTTTGGAAGCTCCGACTCGTTTCAACACTAGGTCCCCGACTTGAAAAGTTCTGGGTTTCACCTTCGCATTGTAGTATCGGGACATCCGACCTTTGTATTCTTCATTCCGGACCGCGGCCCGCATTCTTTTTTCTTCGAGGAGATCAAGGGCAAGGGCCAAGTTAGAACTGTTAGCTACTTCCTCGCACTCCTTAACTTGCCAACTTTCTATAGAGACTTCAGAAGGTACAACAGCTTCGCAGCCATAGGCTAAGCTGAAGGGGGTTTCACCCGTGACAGCGTTCTGCGTGGTCCGGTAGGCCCACAGTATGCCAGGTATTTCTTCTACCCACTTGGCTTTGTGCCAGTCAAGTCGGGCCTTCATATTCTTCAAGAGGGTTCGGCTGGTCCTTTCCACTTGACTGTTTGCTTGAGGGTACCCGACCGAAGAAAATCGGTGTTTGATCTCCCAGTGGTCACACCATTTTTCTAACCCTTGATCCGTAAATTGTAGACCATTATCACTTACCAGGTTCCGAGGGACACCGAAGCGGCATATGATACTTCTCCAAAGAAAGTTGATAACGGCGCCCGCGGTTATCCGAGCTAGGGGCTCCACTTCTACCCATTTGGTGAAGTAATCAACGGCTATGAGGAGGAACTTCTTTTGACCGGCATCGGGTATAAGAGGTCCCACTATGTCTATGCCCCACTTGGAAAACGGGCAAGGGGTCAGGTGTGGTTCCCAGGGGGCAGCGAGCTGATGAACCCAAGATGCGTAAGCTTGGCACGGCTTGCACCTTTCGGCATGGCTTTTGCAATCTCTGGCCATCGTGGGCCAATAGTAGCCTTGGCAAATCAGGCGCTCGGCCATACTTTCGCCGCCTGTATGGCTGCCGCATGTACCTTCGTGGGTTTCCGCCGTAGCTAGTTGAGCTTCTTCCTCATTTAGGCATCGAGCGTGAGGGCATGAGTATGTCATGCGGAATAATATCCTGTCTTTAAGGAAATACCTGATAGTTCTTCTGGCCATAAGCCGTTGCACGGCTTTATTCGTGGAATACCCTTTCGGGTCCTGTAGATAGGCTTTGATTGGGGTTACCTAGCTGGACGGGGGGTCTGTAGTGGCATTCACTTCGTGGCCCTCGGCCTTCTCGGACTCGGTAACTTGGAGCAGGGTGATTTTCCGGTTGTGGATGGCGGTCGTTTGGGTGGCCATCTTGGACAAGGCGTCCGCCTCTTGATTCTCCTTTCGTGGGATTTGAACTATTTTGCACTCGTCGAACCATTCCCGTTTGCGGTGAACCGCTTGGAGACATGCTTGCATCCTCTCTTCCTTGGCTTTGTACGAGCCATTGACTTGTTGAACAATTAGTTGCGAGTCGCTGTGGATGAGTATTTTTCTGATGCCGCCTTCTCGGGCAAGTCTCATCCCTATGAGTAAGAACTCATATTCGGCTTCGTTATTCGACAAGGGGTAGTCGATTCTGACCGCGAAGTGGAGTATCTCTTCTTCTACTTCTTGGTTTGCTAGAACTATCCCAGCCCCCCGTGTGTGTTCACAGAGGAGCCGTCCACATAGAGGTGCCACGGGGGTGTCTTTTCTTCAGCTCTGATGCCCGTCATTTTAGTCACAAAGTCCGCTAGGACTTGTGCTTAGACGGAGGGTCTAGGGGCATAAGAAATGTCATATTCGGTGAGCTCCACGACCCACTTTATCAATCTTCCAGAGGTCTCGGGCTTGTTGAGAATTGCTTGTAACGGGTGTTTAGTTAACACAGTTACGGGGTGGGAGAGGAAATATGGGCGGAGCTTCCGGGCTGTGGTAATTAAAGTTAAGACAAGATTTTCGGTTTGGGTATACCTGGTTTCGGCCCCGATAAGAGTCTTGCTTACATAGTACACGGGGTGATGTTCCTTGTCTTGATCCTTGACTAGTACCGCACTTACGGCCTCCTCTCCGACCGATAAGTACACAAAGAGTTCTTCATGTGGCGCCGGTTTCACTAGTAAAGGAGGTTTCACCATATAATCCTTTAGTTGTTGGAGAGCTTCTTCGCATTGCGGGGTCCATTGGAACTCCTTGATGTTGCGTAGCACCTTGAAGAATGGAAGTCCTTTTTTGGCCGATTTGGAGACGAATCGGCTCAGTGAGGCCATTCGACCTGTAAGCTTTTGCACATCTTTAACTGTCTTTGGGGTAGGTAACCCTAGGATGGCTTCGGCCTTCTCGGGGTTGACTTCTATCCCTCTCTCTGTAACCATGTATCCTAGGAACTTGCCCCCTCTGATGCCGAATGAGCATTTCTTAGGGTTAACCTTCATCCCGAATAGGTCCATGATGGCTAATGCCTTTCGTAGGTCCTCGGGGTGGTCCTTGGCGGAGCGGCTTTTAACGACCGTATCATCCACGTAAACTTCCACCGTGTTTCCGATGAGTCCTGCAAACATTAAGCTTACCAATCGCTGATAAGTAGCCCCTGCATTCTTGAGTCTGAAGGGCATCCCCAGGTAGCAAAAGGTGCCTGCATCCGTGATAAAACTAGTTTTGTCTTGATCCACGACGGCCATCGGGATTTGGTTATATCCCTGGTTCCCATCCAGGGTGGACAAGAGTGCGCAACCCGCTGTTGAGTCTACCAGTTGGTCAATACTCGGGAGGGGATAACAATCCTTGGGGCATGCGTCATTGAGGTTCGTGAAATCCACGCACATTCGCCACTTACCCCTATGCTTTGGGACTAGGACCACGTTGGCCAACCATTCGGGGTAGATGACTTCTCTGATTTGCCTTAGGCTGGGGAGTCGCTGAATCTCCGACCGGATGATTTTATTGCGCTCCGGGCCCATTTTCCTCGTTTTCTGTTGGACTGGCTTGGCCCCGGGTTTCACATTAAGGAAGTGTTGACATACCTTATTGCTGATTTGCCCTGGCGGTCCGCCTTCCCATGCGAAAATGTGGTGGAATTCTTTCAAGATGGGGACCAGTTGGGCTTCCACTTCAGGCTCCATTTTGGTACCTACTTTGTCCGCTTTCTCCGGGCTCCCCTCTACGAGTTCCACCAACTTTAGCTCTTCTACGGGTTGTACTCGTACTTCCTCTGCTTTTCGCTTTTTGCTGCTTCCGAGGATAGGTTCGTCCTCTTCAGGAGGGAGAGCATTCATGCGGCACTCCCGGGCCTTTGCCTGGTTTCCTCGGACTTCTCCGATACCTGAAAAGGTTGGGAATTTTACCTTGAGATGGAGGGTTGAAGGGATCACTTCGAAGGCCCGAATGGATGGCCGCCCACAGATTGCGTTGTACGTTCTTGATGACGCCTCTACCACCCAAAATTTTATGGGTTCCGTTCTTCGAAGGGCCCCTTCTCCCCACGACATCGGAAGTGTCACGGTTCCGAGTGTTTTGGAGGCTTCTCCCGAGAAACCTATTAACGGAACTTTGGCTACTTCCAGTCGCTCTTTCTTCAATCCCATGGCCAGATAAGTGGGGAGAAATAGGACGTCCACGGAACTACCGGTATCAACCAGTATTCTCTGGATGTCTATCCCATAGATCACGGCTTCTATTACCAGGGGGTCTTCGTGGGGATAAATCACCCCTTTTAAATCTTCGGGTCCAAAGGTGATGCTAGGAAGATTTGCACCCTGAATGGATCCTATGAACAATCCTTGTTCCGCCCTCCTAGCTTCTTTCAAATACTGCTTCTTTTTACCTTGTGGTGTGACGGATAGATCTCCTCCTTCTATCATACTGATGGTACGCCCCGATGGGGTGTTATCTTCATATGCTTCCGGGGGAGGGGGTGGATTCCGCTGTCCCGCCGTTCTCTCTCGTGACCTCCGATTGGGAGTCATCTGGTCTTCTTCTTTTTCTTCTTCTTCCCTTCGAGGTCTCTTATAGGTATACTGAGGGGGATTCTCTGGGTTGTTCGCCTTGAGATAGTTCTTGAGGTACCCGGCTTCCAAGAGGCGGAGTACCTCCCTTCGCAGTGTGGTACACACCTCAGTAGTATGCCCATAGGTTTTATGGTATTTACAATACTTACCCGTATTCTTGTCTCTATCTGGAAACCGGGCTTCTCTTGGCCATCGCAGCTCGGTGCTGCCTCACATCACATTGAGTACTTCTACAGGGGCAATGGTCACCGGGGGAAAGGGTACCGGCTTAAGGAATTTCTTGATCGGGCCACTCTCGTCTTTACGCTGGGCTGGTTTCCCTTCCCGGCTTTTTTCCTTGGCCTTTACTTCCCATTCAGTGCGCTCGTGATGTTCATTGTCATCACCCTCCAAGCATCTTTTCGCGCCTTCTGCTTTCTCCATCAGGATATAAGTCTCCGCTTAATGCATAAGTTCGTTCATATCCGTGATATGATTTCCCGTGAGGTAGCGGAAGAATTGGCCTGCCCGGAGTCCTTGTGTGAGTATATCCGCCAAAATGGTGGTACTAACGTTCGGGACATCCAACGCTTCATCTGTAAAGCGTTTTATGTATCCTCGTAGGGGTTTATTCTTCTTCTGTTTAACAGTGAAGAGATGTGTGGCGGATTTAGGGTACCTCCGGTTGCAAGCAAACTGCCTCACGAATAAGTGGGCCAGTCGATCAAAACTGTCGATGGAGCCGGGCGCAAGGTGGGTAAACCACGATTGTGCCCGTCCTCCGAGGGTCACCGGGAACACCCGACAAAGCACATGGTCTGGGGCGGAATTGAGATCCATTTCGACTAGGTATTGATGTATATGATCCTGAGGATCCTTTCCATCCGCATCCCCCGTATACATGGGACCATTTACGGGGCGCATCCCCGCGGGGATAGAGGCTAAGGCTATTTCGGGGATAAAATGGGAGGTTTTAAAGGTAGGATCCTCATTGGGGCCCATAGTCTTCTTAATATCGCCCATCTCCCTCCTAAGGCCATCAAGAATTCCCCATATAATATGATCCTCACCCGGAGATGGGAATGATGTAGGACGGTCCGGGGGAGCCGTTCTCCCTTCCAGCTGGCCAATCCGGCACGTGTCCCGGTAGTTGTAGTGCCTCCGGGCATTCTGCGGGGGTCCTTGGCGCCAGGGATTGGAGACGGGGCTTCATCTAGCTCGAGCTCCCCCTTCTTCAGCCCGGGGATTTTGGTGGCGGGAGGACCGAGGGGATAAGTCGTGAGGGTCACGTATCCGGGCGGTGTCCTCCGGGCCCTAGTCTCCATAAATCTTTCAAAGGCGGAGCGAGGGATGTTGATAAAATCCCTCTCCTCGGATTGGCGGTTGGACAGAGTTTCTTCCGAATTTTGAGATTGGCTAGGACGGCTTTCGCTGTAGAATAAATTCTCCATAATAGGCATCGCTCTTGAACGCTCTCAAAGGCAGATTTTATGGTGTTCCCACAGACGGCGCCATTTTGTTAACAGGTTTGGAATTATGACCTAATTAACTGAATTATTTATTCGGGTTGGAACACCCTTACCCGTGGTTCAAAAGCTAAATGATATTTTAGAGAAGACAAAATAACAAGAACATTCCTTCCTTTATTCACTATATTTCACTCCTGTTGTATGTCTGTGTCTTGAGTTGTTTTTTCTTTCAATTGATCACCTCCCTTTATATAGAAATTTTTAGGGACAGGCGTCTCTGTGCATGTTGACATGTTTTAGGATGAGTACACGTGTTACAAGGTACACCAATCAATAAGATAATGTCAATCTTGATCTACTAAGTGCTGACTGTGCTGCTTTATCTTCCTCCGAGGGGTTTTGCCTTCATTCCGATAGGTGGTTAGGCCGACTTCTTTGTCTCCGAGGGCTTATTGCCTTTAGTAATGACTTGAGGGCCAAGTTTGGGTGTCTCCTTGGTGATAATGCCGCTCGGATAGGGATGTATCCTAAAGTAAGTGATTCGGGGCATTTTCTCCGATAGGGTGTTCGCCCGTGTTTTGAATTCCGAGGGGATTTTATCTCTCGTGGGCAGGCGTTTCTTTTTCCGACTGCCCGGAAGATGTTGTTCTATAGTTCTTACATCAATGCTCGGCTCCGTTCTTTGAGTTGGTCGCCTGGGGCATTGTTCTGATGGCACTTGTATTGGGAGTGTATAGTAAGGAAGCATTCTTGTCAAGGTTATGGGACTCGAGAGTCCGTTGGGGCCTTGCTCGGCGTCGTGATGGATATCTGAATCGGGCGGATCCATCCGGGTTTGCTTTTTATCCGATGCCACCTTGATATCTGGTCTTGATTCATCGTGACTTTTCGAGGGACGCTAGGTGCCCTCGTCGGATGGCCACTCATACCGCTATGGGTTAGTAACCGAGCGATATTGGTCACATCCGATGGGCCTCCTCGTTGGGAGTGGGTACAACTTCATCGGAAGTACTCGTGACAATAATATTGTCCTTTTATTAATCCTTCTGATTTAGGACTAATATTTTCTTTAATCTCTTATTTATTTTATACGGTTAACATAATCATTTGTTAAAAGATTAATGTATTTACACGATATTTAATAAAGAAAAATACAAAAGGTTTTGTACGAATTTTTTAAATCACAAAGAGTTTGAAGTTAATAGCCCAAACAAAAAAGAAAAAAAACAAATCTGATGTGTTATAATTCCTTATACTATGCGGTAAAAATGTACCCTAACTAGTAAGCAAGAGGGAACGAACGGATGCTAGACAACTCAACAACATTGAGGCGATATCACCAGTCACCTATATCGAGCCTCAACTCGTTTTAATACTTGTTACCTATATGAATTAAGTTTTTGAGAGCCTAATCCGGGCCAACTCTAACCATTTCCGAGATTCAATGCATTACTTTTGACTTTATTTTTTAAATAAAATACGTAGACAATTTGGCTAAGCCCCCCGACTTTAGTCCATAATTAATAAAAAAAAAAAACTTGTCATCGTCCATGTATATTGCTTGAATGCAAGTGTAGCAAGGGACAGAACTAGGTCAAAATACATTAGAGCAGTGCATCAGTCTAATGTGTATATCTAGATGATAATCATTACATGCAATGACTTGGATGGAATCAACAAGATCAAGCATCATCTTGTTGATAATTCACAATCAAAGACATAGATGATCTAAAGTATATTTTGGATATTGAAATTGCTAGGAGTTCTAAAGGAGTATCTCTTTGTCAAAGAAAGTATGCCTAAAGCATTCTTATTGAAGTTGTCTACTTGGGTTGCAAACCTTCCAGCACTTGTGAACTCTACAACCAAATTTCCCAATGATGACTATGCACCATTACATGACGCTTCTATCTACAGAAGATTAGTTGACATACTCTTGTATATAACCATAACAAGACTTGAGCTCTATTGTGATAGCATTCAATATCTAACACAACTCATGTTTAAACCAACAACTTCTCACCTTGCAGCAACATATAAAGTACTCATATCTCTCCAAATTAGCTTTGGTAAATGTATCTTCTATTCCTCTCAATCTAACCTCACTTAAAGTCTTTTTCGTGTAAGTGATTGGGGCGGTTGCAAGGACACCAGGAGAAACATCACAGGCTACGCAATATACTTAGGAGTCTTTTTAATTTCTTGGAAGGCCAAGAATCAACCAATTGTCAGTAGATCGTCCTATGAAACAGAATATAGAGCAATTGCAGCCACTCTTGAAGTGATATGACAAATTTAACTACTCATTGATCTTGACATTCAATAAACAAATGCCCATCTTCTCTACATAGGCAATAAAAGTGCTCTCTGCATTGCTAACCACCCCGCACAATGAACATACCAAACACTTGCAAATCGACTATTATTTTTAGCAAGAAAATGTGCATAAAGATTCATTTAAGGTGGTTCATATATCCAATAAGCATTAAGTTGCAGACATCCTGACTAAGCCTCTCAACATTCAACGCCCCTCTTAAGGGGGTGAAGGGGACTAGATGGTAATTAACATCACCAGATGTTAATTATAAATCACTTTTTTTGTATGATAAAAATAGAAATCAATTTCCAAAACATTAGAGTTTAATTCAAATTTCGATTTAGTTAGTTTTAACAGCTTTCCAGGAAAAGAAAGCGCGTTCTTAAACACGAGTTTATAACCGTTAGAGGTGTTACCTATATAAATCAGTCTTAGCTCATTGTGTGGATTCAACTTTTTTGTAATTTGGATCCACGATTGCACGGTCGAGAGAAGATGAAATCTCCCAATCGTTAAAATTGTATATGGTTCGTCCACTCAATTCAATCATTCGATTGTGTCGATAAAATTGTTCGTTCAATTTCATCTCTAGCATTGTTCTTCATTTGATCGATATACACAATTTAAAAAAGTATTGAGTCACCGAGTTAAATCAGCCTATGTAATTATCAATCAATAAAACCTTTTTCTTTAGTAAAATAGATTGAGAGATACAAATGAATAATGATGATAAGGATTTTTATAAGTGATATAATAGAGGCCTACAAGGAAAGGAAAGTCAATAGTCATAGCATCCAACTGCTACAAAAATAGGAAAAAACAATACAAGTCTCCAACTCCATGCATTCACCGATCCAATTACTTCAACTCCGACAACTTTGGATAAACGATGGTTGCTCTTTATCGGTGCGTTCGTAATCAGACAACAAAAGTAAACACTCATCTTTTTTGTTTTTCCTATGATGATCTGTGTTTGTCCAGAAGTTATCATCTTCCTCTTCTAAAGTATAGTTTTATAATTTGCCTTTTCTCTTAAAATGAAAGAAATGATTGTATTGATTCCGAAATGGAGTTTCATTTCTTTCATAGAATGAAGTTTTATTTTCTTTTCTTTGTTGGTTCTCCAAACTTCTACAAATTTTACTGGTATGTGTGATTTTGATTTCACAAAAATAATCTTTCTTGAATCTCCTAGAAATTTCTTATTTAGAAGTATTAACTACATTTCAGGTGGTGTTTCATGAAATTGCATTCTTTCATTTTTTCTTGCATGAAGGCTGTTTTGACCTGAAAATGATAGCTTTTCATATATGTTTTTGCTGGAAGCTATTTTGACCAAAAACTGATATCTTTTTCATATAATGTATTAAAGCTATATTGACTAAATATTTTTTTTTAGTCCTTACTTACTGATTTGTATGTTGTATGTACTCCTAAACTAAAAGAATTATGGTAAGATAATAAAGACCTTGCTTTATGACTTTTGTTTTTCTTGACTATTTTCAGACATTTACAAAAATTTAAAATGTTATTACAATTTGCATAGGTCCACAAACTAGTTTTAACCAGCTGTTTTCAAATTTTCATAATGGTATGGAAAAGAAAAAAGAAAAAAAGAAAAAACCCCATTAAATCTCACTTCTCAACATAAGTTACCTACTAAGATTTTTATATACTTATTATTGTCAGTTCATTAAATTAGCACCCAATTACTCCATAATTAATTATCTATAATCTAAATTGGGTCCCATTTGTATAAGCTTTTACCTAATTTCATATCACTCGACACTCAATTTCATGTACTGAAAAATTGAAAAAATCAAACACAGTTGAATATTATTTGTTCATCGTTGAATCGGAGAATGGAAAACGCCGCCGTATTAGCAGGCCTAAGCGCCACCGTGCCCCCACCATCCCACCGCCCGTTATCCGGCGGCGCGGTTAAGCTTCTCTCACCTCATCTCAAAATCTTCTCTAATCAGGTACACTCAATCAATTTTTTCCCTTTTTTAAAAAAATAAATTTATATTTTTATAAAGCATTCATTTGGTTAATTAATGCTTCATTTAATTTAATTTTGTGTATTTTTTTTCTTCTTCAGAAACATTCGTTTTCAGCTTCTTTTCAGACTCTTCGAGTGGCCTCCCCTGCTAGGTGAGTTTCTTAATTGTTAGTACTTTAAATGGAATTTATGTTTAATTATTTTCATTTTGTTGGAAAATATGAATGGAAAAAAAAATGTAAAAGTCAAATCTTTTTAATAGCTTGAGCTTCAGATGAGACGACAATTTAATATGGTACTACAACTCATCGAGAATGTGCTAATCCCACCGTTGCCCGTTTATTAAAAAAATATCACGCATCAGACGTAACAAAAAAAGATTACAGCTTGGGGGGGGGGGGGGGGCGTGTTGCGAAAATTATACAAATCTATGGATGCCTAATTTTTCTACAAGCTTGAGCTTTTAGATGAAACGACTATTCAATATGGTAACAGGGTCAAATATGTTCAAATCCCGCACGTAGTTATCAAAACGTGTCAGGTGACAGGTTTAACAAAAAGATTACAACTTGAACTCGTATCAATGTCTAACCTTTTCTACAAAATTGAGCTTTTAGATGTGATGGCTATCGGAGTCAAATCAGATATTGTCACCCATTTATAGGCTTATTAGAAAGATTCCGACATGAACCTGTATAAACGTCTACTCTTTCTACAATATTGAGCTTTTAGATATGACGGCAAATCAATACAGGCATGTTATGTTGAAATATATGTGCAATAAAATATTATGTATAATCTTTCTACAAGCTTGAGCTATTAGATGTGATGGCAATTTATAAGAGTTCAATTAATCTGGATTTGTTGGTGTTTACAGTAATGCGGCAATAGAGTTGGCAGATATTGATTGGGACAACCTGGGATTTGGGCTACAGTCCACTGATTATATGTATAGCATGAAATGTTCGCAAGGTGGAGGCTTTTCTGAAGGTGGATTAAAGCGATTTGGGAATATCGAGTTAAGCCCATCTTCTGGAGTTTTGAATTACGGTCAGGTTCGTTTTTCTGCAGATAATAAGAAAATTATTTTTTTCTTTTTTCTTTTTTGAAATTGGGATTGTTTAGTTTCTGTGTTTTAAGTGTTCTTCATAATAAAATGTAGGGGTTGTTTGAAGGCTTAAAAGCTTATAGGAAACATGACGGTAACATTTTACTATTCCGACCTGAAGAAAATGCTCAACGGCTTCGGATGGGGGCTGAACGCATGTGCATGCCTTCTCCGACTGTAGAGCAATTTGTGGAAGCTGTGAAAGACACCGTTTTAGCTAACGAAAGATGGGTAATGTTTTGATTTACTGTTGTAGTTTTTAGTTTTTTATTTTATTTTATTGTTAGTAATGTGTATTGGCTGCTGATAAAAAAGAATGTGTATTGGCTTTTGTAAGATTATGTTGTCGAGAATTTATTTGTGTATTTATGGCCAATTTCAGATTCCACCACCAGGTAAAGGTTCTTTGTATATAAGGCCGTTGCTTATGGGGAGTGGAGCAGTTTTGGGTCTTGCACCAGCTCCGGAGTACACCTTTTTGATTTATGTTTCCCCAGTGGGCAACTATTTTAAGGTAAAAGTTGAGTTTGTCCTGTGTTTGCTAGTACCACGAGGTTGCCATACTACTTAAATGTATTAGCTTTATTTAACTTGTTATTGCTTTCCACTTTTACAGAGATTCGATTTTTGTCCGAATTTCCTAGTTCAACCGTGCATTACTTAACATTAGACTCTTCGATGATATAAATTGGTTCTCCAATAAATTTGGTGCATGTCTCAGCTATGCTGAGAAAACTTGAAGATTTTGTATGTTTCTTATTTTGTAAGTTAAGTTGCGTATTATAAGTACAAATCTTTCTTGTACTGTATCATTTTTTTGTTCGATGACAATTGATAATACAAGCAATTTTGTCAGTTCTTGATTTTCTTGGTAGTCATTTAATCAATGTATACAAATGTATTTAAGTTTACATGCCAATTAAAATATGCTTACATATGTTTATATGCTAGCAAGTAGCAAATAGAACTTCCGCAGACACATTGATTGTGAAGCCAGGACCGGAAACAAGAAAGAAATGTAGGATGTATTATGTTTGCTGCTCTTGCTGCTTATCATGTCCTTAAGGTCTTTTGCTTAATCATGATCATAAACCTGGGATCATCTTACCTATGTACCTATAGATTTCTTTCGATCAAAGTTCGTGATTTGACCATTAAAAATGCTATAGTTTTGGTGTGTTAGACATGAATACCTGTACAAAGAACTCACCTTGATAATCCTCAACCGATGTTCTATTTTATTTCCAAGAATTCTGCATCAATGCAGGAGAGTCGGGGGAATATAATAAGAGAACCTTTGGCGTGAAAAAACTTTCGTTTTTCCTGTAGTCTTTTTTCTGTAAATCTTGTCTTAAGATAAATAATGTTGCTGTGGTACTTTTTTGCTTTAAGAAACTTTGTTCTTCCGTAATTTCAAATCATGTTATTGCTGCATGTGTTACTTTCTCTATCATTTACAATTGCATACTTCAGCCTCCTTTATAATTTAGCAATTTTTGGGCGTGAAAGTGATGTCTTACAATTTTCTTATATCTATCATATTTCCAGGAAGGTTTAGCACCAATAAATTTGATAGTTGAAACGGAGATGCATCGGGCAACTCCTGGTGGTACTGGAGGAGTTAAGACCATTGGAAATTACGCAGCAGTAAGTGACTTATGCATTCGTATATCTAGCCTTTTGTTCTACTTCATCTTATTGCGTTATGTGCCTTTTTTTTATATTTGCTAGTATAAAAAGTACATTTTCTAGTATTAAAAGTACACTTCTCTAGTTCCTGGTTTTGTGGTAATAATTTGGTTCTTTGTTTCTTCCCTCAGTTACTTTATTCCCTTTTCTTCTTGTTAAACTTGCTATTATTTTTCACTGTTTAATACTTGACTGATCCTGGTCTGAACACAGGCTCCAACTTAGAACATTGTTCTTAGTATGTAATTATTTTCTTGGATTATTTCTACTCGCTGGGCCTTTGAACTTTTGAAGTATGTACCATGTTTACTATTAATGGATCATCGATCGGATACAGTATCACAAGTTGACTTTTCCCTTGCATTGCAGGTTCTGCAGGCACAAGGTGCTGCAAAAGCAAAAGGCTATTCTGATGTTTTGTATTTGGATAGTATTCACAAAAAATACTTGGAAGAGGTCTCTTCCTGCAATGTGTTTGTCGTGAAGGTACAATCCTTTTCTTTTCAATATTTTCCCTGCAAATCTCAAGTTCTTCATAAATGTAGTAGAACTTGTTCAACTGAATTAGCTGTGAGTAGGATATTTTCTAATTAAAGCTGCGGTGGTTTTTGTAATATGAACCATCTTTCATCATTACTTCTCATAGCTTCAGTTCTTGTTAACCAATATTGAGCAGTAGAAGAGTAAATTGCAATTAACGTCATCATAAGGGAATGTTTTCTAATTGAGGATATACCTATTTTATGACTCCCACTATAATGCTTGTCATAAACATCTAAAGTCTGATTGCATATCACTCTACATGTTACCTGAACCAGACGAGATCATCCACTTTGATTTGCCTTCGGATTATTGTAAAAAAGATTATATGAGTCTCTACTGCATGCAGTGATATTTCTGCTTACAGTTTTATGTGTCAAACCTTGAGTACGTAATCTCGGGCCTAGAATTTGAGATGCCAGCATTGGTGTTTCTTTGAGGTTCATTTTTCTTGTTTTCACGGTCAACTGCCAAGGACCTTCCGTAGCTAGCTTTGTAGCGGTTAGTTACTTATATTAGACGAACGCAAAATTATGCACTGAACTGGCTTTTTTCCTCTTGTGGCATCTTCAGTAATATCCATTAGTATTTTTGCCCCTCTGTTTTATGTGAGACTTTATTTGCATATTTGCCGGTTTTTCCACTAATTAATACTTTTTTGTTAGTATGTTTTAAACTATATAATTTAATTCCAATTTGGATTATCATAACAGGGTAATGTAATTTCTACTCCTGCGATAAAAGGAACCATCCTACCTGGCATCACCAGAAAGAGTATACTTGATGTCGCTCGTAGTCAGGGATTCCAGGTACTTTTTCATACTTTTGACTATTGTGAAGATATATAATGCCTTTGATGCCAATCTCGTGCTTCCTTTTGCAACTTTATTGGGGGCGTGAGGGGTTTTGAGTAAAATGTGGAAACCAACACTATCATTCCTAATTGCAAATATGCTAATTACGTTGTAGTTTCGGAGTTAAGAATTTGCAGAGCGATATTTATATCGCTATTTTTCCAGTTGAGTGCAACCATAACTATTGATGTTAAAGATATTGGAAATTTCATTTTGAACGTACACGTTAAGCTGCTACCTTTACCATTACGTTAGAACTTTGTGGAGTACTTAAAAAGCCTTATGCAAGTAGCGGAGAGATTACTTTTCTTTTATTCAGCAAAATGAAAGCCTTATGAAATGTAGGTTGAGGAGCGGCTGGTAACGGTGGATGAATTGCTCGAAGCTGATGAAGTGTTTTGTACCGGAACGGCTGTTGTCGTTTCTCCAGTAGGCAGCATAACGTATCTCAATAACAGGTGAAATCCATTGTAATTAGGTCTATTGATGTTTTGTAATCATAATCGAGACAGATAGTTGATAAAGGCGAATTTAGTAATCGTATTCTGAAGAGTGCACATTTTACTTGCTTTGTGCAGGATAACGTATGGAAGTGAAGGCGTTGGCCGTGTGTCGCAACAGCTTTATTCTGAACTTACCAGCCTTCAAATGGGACTTACAGAGGATAAAATGGGTTGGATTGTTGAGCTCAAGTAACTTTTCTTTTGAATCTTTTACCATGGTTTTAGTGCACAATACTTGGATCTTACACGCATAAGGTGTGTTCTAATTGTAAAAGTTTTAGTTGTCTTGCCATGTTATTACATTGGAGTAAACTTCAGTACTTTAATTTGTTAATCATGTTCTGTTTCCTAAAGAAACTTTTAAACAAATTTGGCCAATAGATATTAGGAAAGAGATTATAAATTATTAAATTGTAATGGCACTTCAATTATTTTTTGAACAAACCAATTAGAAGGCCAAAAGAAGTTAAACAACAAGGAGAAACGACTCTGGATGCGTTCTCAAATCCCACTACATATTTTAGTGTGATGATTAATTTTAGGTCTTTGTTTACTTTATCCTTATTATGCTTTTAGTGGCCGGGTAACTGTAGTCTGTAACTGTCAATGTCATAGCGAGTACTTGCAAGTTAGTCTGCGGGAACGAGAATGTCAATAGGTGGTAGTATGTGTCAATTTCCAGTAGCCATACGTTTATTCAGCAATTTCAATTTATATACACAAATATACTAATGTATATCAATATTATACTGATTTCTAGTAATGTGACATATTTTATAATTAGAATATCTAACTTATAATAACAATTTTTTTTAGTATTGTATTATTTTTATAAAATTGAGCTAATTATGTATGATTTAATTTTCATAGTCGATGAATGATGAGGTTGGATTGAATGTTAGATCATCAATTGAATTTAATATTTGATTATTAAAAACACTAGTTATTGCAGTATTTAAAATTTTACTTACGTACTTTTTCTAGCTTGCTTTTCGTATTATGAAATGTGAAAAATACATGAGATTGGGTTCTCATTACCCGTTCCGCATGCGGGTAGCCGTAATGTGCGAGAATTAGAATGATTTGAGAAGTCCCATTTTTCGCAGACGAGTATATCCGCATGTATACCCATAACGCTAGTATTCGTCCCGCGCTCACCTTACGACTGTAAGGATCGAAGTTTCAGAAGTGCCCTCCTTCATGAATAAATAAAAAAGAGATGGATGTACCACAATTCATCATTGTCATCTTTGTACTTGAACCAACTTTTGTCTACGTAATTCTAAATTCACGAAATGTTTTCAAAGGACTATATGAGGAATTGAAAGAGCTAAAACTCAGGAGTCAGGACCACCTAAAAAACTTTTGATACAGTATGTAATCAAATCTTGTATAAAAAAATGAGATCCAACTTTAAATATTGCCTACTAAAACGGCACAAAAAGCAACGGCTGGTATAATGTCAAGGCACTCAATCCACCAAGCACAATCATATTTTCCCTAACAGGCTTCATTCCTTTTTTGAATTTTGATCCATGGGCAAATAATGCGCACACTATACTGTTTGATGCCAGCACATTTCTACTGTCACTGTGTCACAGACTCACACCTGTACATATTTATCTAAACTAGTTTATTAATTAATATTTTTAATAGCTAGGAAAGACTTTGGAAAATAAAAAGTATTAATAAAATTTGTTGATGACCTTACAATATCACAATCGGTTTTGTCGGTTAATTAAAAAAAAAAAAAAAAAACCGCCTAACACCACATTCAAACTATGTATACAAGCGATAACCGATTAGTTGTGTTACCTAATTGCACAACGGTTGCACCTAATAAATGTGTTGTTATATCATGTTTGCGCAATATTATTCAAGATAAAATTAGAAGATACTTAGGGGAAAAAATTAACATCATAAATCATAATAATTTTATTCTTTTTTCACGCATAATTAATTTCGTTGTTCATTTTTTTAAATTAAAAAGCATATATATAGTTTGATATGTTAGTTTCAAGTTTTAAATACCTAAAACATCTTTAGTTTATTATTAATTAATTAAAAATAAAAGTTAATTTTGGTTTTACGAACTTATAAAGTTTCAAAACTCATTTCAATGGAACTTAACATGCAGAGAATAGAAAATAAAATTTTAAATATGTTTTGTTGTTAGTGTTATGCATCAATATGAATAATTTAATGCACAAACACAAAAATCAATCTCTAACACATTAAGAATTAATGTGTAATACACAAATAAAGAAGTCTAAACTCTAAACTACATAATTTATCAAATAATTCACTGAAGAGACATCCTTATAACACAAACATATAGAAACTTTGAAGTGTTGAAACTTAAAACCTCAAGATACCTAATCTAATTATATAAAGAAGGTACTCACAATCTTTTTTAAAGTATCAGTACAACATATTTAAAACACTTTGATCTTCAACTTTTTTATACAAGTTACTATTGGAACTCACTCTGGAACTGTAGTTTGTAGATTAAAAGGATATGGAACGTTACGGTCTCAAGTCGAGATGATCTTTCGATGTGTGTAGAGAACGTGGAATAAGCTCGCTAGCTAGAGGTCTTGTGTAACATAGAAACACCTAATAACATCGCAGATGTGTTGTCACGTTTGGACTCCAACCCAGTCCATACTAATTGTAAGTAAGAGTCTCGAATTTACATTTTATCGGCAACTTGTCACTAGAGTTCCAACATTTTGTTCTGTTTGTTGACACCGTAAATGTATGCGTCCTTCCACCTCTCCCAAACCAATGATATAATGTATGTTGAGTTCAATAAAGATCCTTCCAAAAAAAAAAACCACTTTGATTTGAATTCGAAATCGAAAGCAAGCTGACCAAAATAATTATGTCGAGATTGTTAGTACTTTTTTTAATTTATTAATATAGAAAGACTGTTAGTACTTAGTAGTACATGTCACCATCTCTTCTCTCTCTACTCACTACTTTCATTTTCACCAACCAAATAAATCAAAATCTTCCACCACGTTATATTCAATAAAATTATTCATATTTGAACAAATTTATACACCAACATCCTCTCTGTACATAAATCTATAACCAAAAAAAAAAAAAAAAAAAAAATCATCACAAATTTATACCAATCCACCTGAAAACCAGTAAAATTACACCTTAATTACTCTTCACTCCCACAAAAGATAAAAAAATGTGCATTTGCACCCATTTCCTCGCCGCCGCCGTACTCCTCCTCCTCCTCTCCGCCGCCACCACCACCGCCGATCCTTCCGACGAGCTGTGCCTCACCAACCTCTACAGCTCCCTCAGCAACACTCAAAACCTCCAAAACTGGACAAAAACCAGCTTCGCCACCCCGTGCCAGGGCTCCACCTCGTACCTCCAAGGCGCCACGTGTAACAACAACCGCATCTTCAAGCTGAGCCTCCCCAACCTCTCCCTCTCCGGCACCATCTCCCCTTACCTCTCCAATTGCACAAACTTACAAACCCTAGACCTCTCCTCCAACTCCATCACCGGCCCGATCCCCGTTGAGCTCCAGTTCTTGGTCAATTTAGCGGTGTTGAATCTCTCCTTGAATAGTCTTAATGGTGAAATCCCACAGCAATTGACGCTGTGTGCGTATTTGAATGTCATTGATTTGCACGGGAATCGGCTTACGGGTGCGATCCCGATGCAATTGGGGCTGTTGGTGAGGTTGAACGTGTTGGATTTGTCCGGGAATAGATTGGAGGGGATGATTCCCGGGAATTTGAGGTTTAATTCGAGCTCTTATTTGGGGAATAAGGGTTTGTATGGGGGCCCGTTGGGAGAGAGGAAGAGTAAAGGTGGGGTGTCGGTCATGGCCATCGTGGGGATCGGGCTTGCCAGCGGGTTCGCGAGCTTGGCCGTGAGTTTTGCGGCGGTTTGTGTGTGGTTGAGGGTCACGGAGGAGCGGTTGCGCGAGGAGGAGGTGGGGAAGCATAACGGCGGAGTGATGCCGGAGTATTGATTTTTTTTTTTTTTTTTATGACGTGGGAACCTGCAGTCGATACTGGATGGAAAAGAGTGGCGGTTGGATTGTGCCGATTATTGAGATTTTTCGGGTGCGCATTAGGTAAACGCAATAGTTATTCTTAGGCCTTGCGCAATAGGTAAACACAGCGGCCTTGCGCATTAGTTAAACTCGAGTTTGACTTGCAACTGCTACTCATCGGGTGTGCTTTAGGTAAATCAGAATTATGCGGTTATTGAGATTTGTAGAGATTGGTTTTTGGAGGTGAGTTTTCTTCATCATTTGTTCTTGTTTATTAGAATTTTTTTTTCTTTTTTTTAAGAAAACAAGCCTTGTTATTATTGCCTAATTGGCATTATGTATTATTACATCTAGTAAATAGTTCTCGAGTTAATGATTAATTGATACATAACTTGTGTAGAGTCGTTGCCTCTTATGGTTAAAAGAGTACCAATTGTCTTTTATTTTGGAGTTTTGAGGTTGAAAGCAAAAACTATTTTATGTTCCAGAGCCAATGTGAAGTGATTTGTGTTTTTTTCACAACATAATATCTAGCACCACAATATGTAAGGTAGAATTTGTTGTCATGAAATTATTAGTCCAACTGTGTTAATTAACAATAGTCCCACAGTGTTTGTTTATATGAAGAGCACAATGGGTTTCTATAAATTTTTAATATTAATTATTAGTCCCACAGTATTTGTTATTAAAGTTATATATTTGTTATAAAAAGTTAATATTTAGAATCCTGTACGCTTTAGCTTCATATTTTAACTTTTATGTGTCTTTTATTGGCGTTGGAAATACGCCTACTTCTTCTGGTACATTCTTTTAAGGGGAAAAATCACATACCCCCAATCTATTGTCCCAAAATTACTTACTCCCTATTCTATTTTTTTATCACTTACCATCTATTTTATTCTAATCTCATTACATTTTCTCCAAAACGAAATTAACCCATTAATCTCTCCAAATTGCGCACGTGCGGCCCATGTGCCACAATAATCAGGGGCAATTTCGTCCATTCAAATACCCCAACAAATCATAACGGTCATATATTTTAAAAAAAACTATTTTCGTCTATTCAAGTGGCCTAGTTTCAGTTTTCCCAAATTCAAATTAGGGTTCATAAAATCGACGAAATTGATGGATTCTAACTCCCACATTTGTCGTTGCGAGGGCCGGACAGCTAAAAAAATATCATGAATTAATCTTAATCACGTAAGAAGGTTTGTTACATGCTCCAAGAATCGGGCAAAGCCTCAATTTCAAGCTCTTTATTTTTTTCGTGTAATCTTGTTTAAAATTACTCCAAATAAGTTTGTAATGTTTGTTTTCACAGCAAAATGGGTCGTATGAGTATTGGTTGTGGATTGACCCACCCATATACAAGAGACGGGTTATTGGATTTGGAGATTTAGGGTTTTCTGAATTTGGGGAAAAACATTATAAGTGTTGATTTGAGTGAATTGGAGGGCATTCTCGATTGTAATGTGTTGGGGTATTTGAATGAACGAAATTGACCCTGATTAGTGTGGCACACGAGCCGCATCTGCGCAATTTGGAGAGATTAATGGGTTAATTTTGTTTTGGGGGGAATGTAATGAGATTAGAATAGAATAGGGGTAAGTGATAAAAAAAATAGGACAGGGGTAGTGATTTTGGGGCAATAGTTTGGGGGTATGTGATTTTTTCCTTCTTTTAATTAATTTGATTTTCTTTTGTTTGCCTTTTGTGTTGGTGCCGTTTAAATAATGTGAAAGAACAAAGAAGTATTTGTTTATTTATTTTCTATGTGTGACAGGGATTTTTAACCGGGTGAACTGCCAATTTACCAGTGTTTTATGTTGTTTTCTTAAAAAAAAAAATCGTTAATAGTCTCTTGTTGTATGAATAATCAGTGTAAGCATGGAATAAATATTTTAAACAAGATTTCCAAGAATATTGAGAACATTAAAAAACAGCAGAGTTGACTCCATAAAATACGGTAATAATGCGTTAGGTGGTGTGAGTAAGCCGCCCATTTTATGATAATTAAATTTAAATCCGTGATATGATATTGAAGGCCAACTTATTTGCGCAACACTCCACTAACTATTTTTTTATGTTATCTTAAATATACTTTATGTAAGATATAAGATACGAGTATCAAGTTAAGATAAAATGGAATCATTTATCCTTAAGGGATAATTACAGTTCACTTCCTATTTTGAAGTAATTACATCACTTTTTAAAGCTTGAACGAAATAGGACCCGTCTTATAGTTTACGTGCAAAAGTCCCATGAAACTGATTGAGTTACAAAACTGTAAATCGTACTTCGTACTGTAATAATGCGCATCAGAAACTTGGCATTTACAAAGGTGAAAGTAAATTCAAAATAACAAAGTTACAATTTACGAAGGTAAAGCGCTAAACCCGTCATACTACGAGGGCTTTGATACTTTTCTCTAAGAAATAGAATAATTGTTCTATAATTTTATTCTTACATATATAAGAATAATCTTAACTATCAAAAAAATATATAAGAATAATCTAACTTATATAAGAATTTGGGCCTTTATATTGGCTACCTCGCCAATTTCGTCCACTAACTTGGCCATCGGCCAATTTCGTCCACTAACTTGCCAATTTACTTCACGTTAGTCCACTTCACGGTTGATTGACAATTTTGGCTGGAAAAAGCTGACGTGGCACACAGTTGACCGATTTCCTTCAATTTTGACCAAAAAATTATTTTTTATTTTATTTTGACACAAAGATATGCCAACTCAACCAAAATTAAAGAAAAATATATAAAAAGTTGTTTTTAAACATGTAATAAAACACAAAATCTTTATTGTTAACTTTATTATATAAATTATAAAAAATTATTATATAATTTTATTTTAAAAAACTTACATAACTAATAAAATTTTAAAGAAACCCCAAAAATAAAAAGTAAAATGTTTATAATTTACTTTATTGTATAAATTATAAAACCTCTTATAATATATTTCTAATTTTAAAACTGATTTATAATATTAAAAAAATAGAAAATAAGTAAATTAAATTTATTATATAAATTAATAAACTTATAACATAATTCTAATTTATAAAACTTAATTTTTAAAACTAATAAGTTAAAAAAAAATAAAAAAACTCCAATTCACATAACCCCACGCCCACGCCACCCAACACCACTATCACCACCAATTTCGATTCCATTGTTGCCGGCAGAATTTGAAGTGGAGGGTGGGGTGGAAAGTAGGGTTGGGGGGGGGGGGGGTTGGGCGTACAGGGTTTTTTTTTTTTTTTTGCTTTATCTGTTTTTTTTATTAGTCATTAAAAATATTCAGTTTTTAAAATTATGAAGAAATTAAGTTATTTAAATTAGAATTATATATAAAATTTTATAATTTAAACAAATAAAGTTAACTATATTAAAAAAGATAATATTAATAATTTATTTTCTTAAAATTTATTAGTTATTGAAAAGTTATGATTTTTAAAAATTGTATTTTTGAAATTTCTTATTTTTATTGTTGAAATCCTCTTTTTTAAAGTTATTTTGATGATTGGGCAATTATGTGGCAAAAAAATTAATAATTAAAATTTGGTCAAAATTGATGACTGGTGGTCAAACCGCCGCCATGTCAGCAATTCCCGGCGAAAATTGAGGGGCGTTAGTCTAACCACCGCCACGTCAGCATTTATCGGCGGAAATTTGCAATCACACGTGAAGTGGACTAATGTGAAGTAAATTGATAAGTTAGTGAACGAAATTGACGAATTTCTAAGTTAGTGGACGAAATTGGCGAGGTAGCCAATATAAATGCTCAAATGGATTTTTTCACCATCAAACTGATTTGACAAAATAATTCCCCACTTTTCCGAACGGATAGCATCAAGGGTCCCGCATGAGTGCGCGAAGACCAACATTCTGTTGGGAATTTACTCGATTTCAAACAAAGCTCTTATGTCACGTTGCAAACTGATTTTTTATTTATCTATCCCAACTATCTAGTTAAGTGCATTAATCATAGTTTTATTATTTATAATGAAGAAAAGTTCGTATTTTGATCAAAATGGTTATTATTAGTCTTTATAAATAACCATCTCCCACCATTAAAGTGTACAGGCGTGACTTGTTTACTTTAATTCTTTGAACACGCCATCCGTATTGTACTTAAAGTGCATAAAAGGAGAAACATGATTTCTTTTTTTTCTTTTTTTTGGATGAAAAGGAAAAACAAGATTGCGTTGGGGAAGTTTAACAAATTATATAATAAAGTAACCAGAACTAATTTAATAGATTTAAAAATTTGAATTGATATAAAAATCGGGTGTGGCAATTAGTAAAACAGTTGTTATTGTAGCTTTATTGGGGTCTTATTTCACAACGACGCGGCTCAAGTCTTAAAAGTTAAAACTACTTGCTGGAATTGGGTTTTAAACAAAAATTTGAGATGATTGAACTCCCAAGTTCCCACCAATAGACAACCAAACAAGAACATGATTCATTTCCATGTTAGAAATGATATTTGTGTTGATCGGGTATGAATCATGTTGTTAGAATGTTTTGAATTCGTAAAATAATGCGACCACGCCTTTCTAAATGTTAATTATTTGAGATATTTCGAAAATGTCTCACAAGCTTTGATAAAGTGAATTATATCCTTGGACTTTTTGTTAAAATGTGCACCTCCGTCTCATGCCAAATTTGGCCACTGTTTATGATGCTGGGTAATTTCGTCTACTGACTAGTCACTCCACGCCAGACTAATCCAAGCTCCTGATTGGTCCCAAGCTAGCTTTGAGTTCGAGAAACCTACACTTAAAATACCATACCTGAACTTGGAGTTTGTTGATTTTGGACTGAACTTGGACTGGGTCAAGCTGCCTACGTATCCCGTATAGGAATCAAGTCAAACGTAGTTCATTATTTCTTTATGTCGGCCATTGTTGCGGGTCGGAATAATGAGTCGTGCTGAATGGGCATGTCGTATGTTGGGTTCGTAGCTTATTGGGCCAACATTGTCGGATGAGATGTTGTCGGACCGAGCACGTCAGATGGGATGCGCATAAATTATCTCTAATGAGAAAGCTTAAGAAAGCTTGTCGAATGTTGTATCTAATCAAGCCTCAAAAAGTATGTCTAATTGAATCTCTAACAGTGTATTGAATTGTGTCTATAATGAGTATTGCTAAACCAAGGCTATCTGTCTCGGATTGTATCTCGAAACAACTCTATGTCTCTAATTTCCCCTTTAGGCTCAACAGACAAGATTAGAGATAACACAAGACTTGTAATTAGAGATATAGGTGGGGCGCTCTGTCTCGAATTGTATCTCGAAACAGCTCTATGTCTCTAATTTCCTATTTATGCTCAAGAGACAAGATTAGAGATAACTCAATACTTGTAACTAGAGATAGGATTAGAGATATAGGTGTGCGCTCTATCTCAAATTGTATCTCGAAACAGCTATCTGTCTCTAATTTCCCCTTTAGGCTCAAGAGATAAGATTAGAGATAACTCAAGACTTGTAACTAGAGAGAGGATTATACATATAGGTGAGAGCTCTGGTTTTGCATGAGTAAAATTGATGTACCTTTTGTGGTTTAGGTTAGGGGTATATATAGTGAATTGACTCCACTAATCATGCCACGAAATCCTCTATTGATTGCACCAATCACGCTTATGTCTTGGCCTGTGTCTAAGTCTGTCTCTTGGGTTGTGTCTAAGTCTGTCTCTAACTCAAAGTTTGTGGGTGAATATTGAGTTAGAGATAGTTTTAGACATAACTTTGCACTATCTCTAATCATGTCTCTAATTTAGAGACTGAATTAGACATAGTTTAGAGATAGAATTGCTTGTTTGATTTAACGCATCTTTCTTCGCGTCTCCGTCGACAGAGTATCCTCCCTCGATCGATGCCACGTAATACGATCATAATATAGTATAACAGTTTAGTTTCAAGAAGTATTTCAAAAGGCGAAAGCATAATGTGAGGCGTAAGCCTCGAGGTACAAAGCGTAAGTGTAAAATCTCGATTTTTCTAAAAAACAGAAGTACAAAATTTCTCTTCTTTTCAAAAGCTTCTAAATGTTATTAGTAGCAATTATCATTCCTTTTTACTCTTTTTTTTTGTTAACTTGTGGAAACCTTTATTGCCTTCTTCGTAACATGTTACTTGATTTGAGTTGTTGAGTTAGTACATTACGAGCATTGTTAAATAATTTATGTTTATCGTGAATGACTGTTTCTTGTTTTGAATGACTGCATTGACTGATTCTTGTTTAGAACGATCGAATTAACCGTTTCTTGTTTTAACGATTGAATGACTGACTGAATTGTTTTGAATGATTGAATGACATACCGAATTGTTTCGAAAGATTGAATGACTGACTAAAATATTTTGAACGATTGAACGACTGATATTGGATCAACGGCTTGGTAAGCATGTCGTACCGCTGGGCAACGGTGTGCTCGTGAGATGGTTTTTGTGCCCCATGGCCCCTCCACTTAGACCTACGGGAATTTCGTAGTGTCTATGTGGGGGTAACCGACAAGCATGCTTGTGTTGTATGTGAACTGATTTCAGGGTAACTCCTTGAATGGGGGTAATAAGGAGTGACTGAAAGAAGTTATAAGGACCGTTATTGTATAATTGAGGTCGAAACTTTATTTTGTCTCAATTGATTGCCTCACTGTGTGACTACCTGAATGTTTAATTGTCAATGTGCTTATTTATTGCTTTCCATTATTTTCAAAAATAAAAGTTAATATCATCACTCCGCATACAACCACACAAACACCACTGAGATCTTTATCTCACGCATGCATGTTTGCCTCTTCCTTTCAGCTTTAGGGCATCCAGAACGAGACATGAAGAACGATGAGAGTTGGCGTTTGTCGGGTAGAATTAAAGTGTTTTGTTAGGTTTGTTGCATTTGTAGTTAGACAATTAGTTAGTTGATGTTATCATTTTCTTGTCATGATATTGTATTGTTGAGCCTTGAAATCTTAGGGTGTTACAGTTGGTATCAGAGCATGGGTAATTAATGTCCGCGGTATGCCGGTATAGGATCTTCAGACTGTGGAAATTTAGGACCAAGAAAGATTGATGCACAACTTAAGATTAACCTTTAGAATTAGGTACTTGGTTACTCTTTGCTAATGTTGTTACACATTACTGTTCGGCGGCCGACCAATCGTAATTATATACATACTAAAGCATTGAGTATAGGGTTAGGATGAGTGAGCGTGTGGTATTTGTCATAGTATTTTTATCTAACGATTCAGCTTGTCGTCATACGTGTGTCTGATTCTCTATGCCAAAATACCTATGCATCTTATTCTCTTCTTACAAATAGAAAAGTCGGGTTTTTGGCAGTTTTGGTCCTTTATGTATACTACTCTGCAGTTTTAGTTCTTTATATATATCCTGTTCAATCTTAGTCCTTTATGTATACATTGCGCTCTATTTTGGTCCTCCAGTCAAATTAATTTTAAATTTTGTCAAAAGACGTCACGTGCGAGGGAGGGAGGCGGGTTGTTAACGAAATCTCAATCCATAATTTTGTCAAAAGACGTCACGTGTCGAGCAAAATCTCAATCCATAATTTATGACAGTGAGAGGGAGAGAGGCGGGTTGTTAACGAATCTACCTTTTTTCTTAAAGTTTAAGGTTAACATAGACATAAATAAATAATGAGACCCGTATCGAACATCACATGACTCGCACTTGACGTCTTTTGACTGAATTTAAAATTAATTTGGCTGGAGGACCAAAATAGAGTGCAATGTATACATAAAGTACTAAAATTGAGCAGGGTATATATAAATGACTAAAACTGTAGAGTGGTATACATAAATGACCAGAACTGCCAAAAATCCTAGAAAAGTCTAACTTTGCTTATCTTTGGCTTGCACTTTGATTATTTCATTAAATATTACTTTTGATTCCACCATGCAGCTTATGTGCTCTTATCTCGTAACAAAGATAAATAATTCTCGTGATCACAAGCGAAATAGGCAAAACATTTGAATCTTATTCTCGTAAAAAGTATTGTTACTTTTTTTCACCTTTAAAATATTATATTGACCTACTTCCGCTACTTCCTCTATTTAGTTACTCATAGCGCACTCATGTTGTGTTACATTCAAAAAGATTAACCACACGGAAACCTCTATAATTTAGTTGATCAAAATCTAGTCTTGCTTGTTTGGATCTTGGATGAGGTATTAATACATGTTTAATTGGTTGATTCTTCTCACCGTAGAGTTTAAATGAGCATGTGACTGAAAATGTTGTTTCTCTGTTGTTATATTATTATATTACTTTGTCTATCATTACGTGTCATAGTACTACACCTTTACACACATGTGGCATTTAGATTCCTTCTTTTTGCCTCTTCGAAGATTTTAATGCGTAAAAAATATCTGAATAATATGAAAGATTTCATGTAGAGTCCCCATTTTAACTTATTTATGCGTCATATTTTTCCCGCTTAAAATCAGTACATTTATTTTGTTGCTCGTCTCATCTTTCTTTGATTACAAGCCACACTTTAGTTGCATATTCATGTTACGAACTGACATATAGAGTCCTTAGTTATTATCTCTTTGCTTATTGGACATGAATTGTTCCACATTTACATGTTCTTTGTCTTACAAATATGATGCATAATATGTCTTCAAGAGACACTTGATGTTGTTGCAACCACCCTAAGTGCTGCTAACTACAAATTGGCTACTTCTGTTTAAGTTTTTAGTTGTCCTGATAAAGAAGAAGTGAATATAAGAACTATTGAGTTAATCGATAAGAAAATGGTCGCATATGGACTTATGATTGAGATACTTTTCCTTCCTTGTGTGACTCATTATTTGTTTTGATGTGTCGTTATGTCTAATTAGTTTTTGTCGGTCCATGTTATAGTATTATCGATTACCCGATATGCTTTACTTGAAATATTTATTTTATGAGGAGTCATGCAAAAATTATAAAAAGTATGTTGTTCAAAGTGACTAATACTACATCGAGTACACTTATTAAATTATGCCGTGATCAAATTTTGAATTTGTGGACTAAATTCCTTTAAGAGAGTTGGAATGTAAAGCCCCGATTTCTTTTAAAGAAAAGAAGTACAATTTCTTTTTTCTTTTTCAAAAGCTTCTAAATGTTATTAATAGCAATTATCATTCCTTTTTACTTTTTTTTTTGGTTAGCTTGTGGAAACTTTTATTTTCAAGTATATATCACGTTATAGTTTAATAAGTATACAACCGGATATGTTATGAGTGCAACTTTATTAGTTTAAAGAAACCGTGTTATTTAGTAACACTAATTCTTTTAAAACACATACACAAACCTAATTATATTCATAAACAGATTTGAGCTAGGTCACGTAATCCCCCATGTTTAGAAAGTTGCAGATGCACCGGTCTCGCACTGGCGACTTCAGTGACCGTGCTTCGCACTAAGACGCTTTACATATTCTTAGTTCTCGTACTAAGATTTCTTAGTTCTTATGTTAAAATCTAATGAATAATCATAGAAAATTGGTAGAAGCCATACAAAACAGTGACATTAAAGAAAAGTTGGAGCAAGAGAAGAACAAAACTAAGTCAAAAATTAAATAATTACAAAAAATTGAAAGTGATTTAAGGCTTATACATTGGTGTTCCACCATAATAATTTAGAAAATATTGTACAAAATTAATAACAATTAAAAGTTATGTACTTTTCTTTTATTATAATCCATTTCTTTGTGTGTGAATTATATACATACTTTTATATTATGTGTTTATAATATACTAATTTAGGTAATAACTGTTTATTTTTATATATAAGTTATTATATATATATTTTTAAAAGCGCATTATTGTGGCGCACTAAGACTGTAATTTTTTTTAAAATTGCCGCACTATCGCACCCGCACCGGCACTCGTACTCGCACCCGCAACCGCATCCGCGTGACTTAGGATATAAGGGTTAAGGCTGCCATTATACTCTTGCGCAGCTTCCCTTATTTCACTAATTTTAATTTCTCCTGCATCAAATGCCGCCGCTTTCTTGCCGCTTCTTTCTTTTTTATTACATATTCATTTTGTTTTGGTTTTTTGTTAACCGTGAGTACTATAGCATGAATTAATTCTTCGTGGATGATGTAAGAAGTTGATCTAATTCCAATCTTTTGGGGCCACGGTCCTTTAAGCATAAGATTATGTAACATATATATACCATGGTTATGTTAGCCATTAAAGAAATCTAAGAGTCAGATCGTTATGAATAATGATATTTTGCGAGGTATATATTATTATCTTATAAATCCCACATGATAAGGTAATTGACCGTAGTTAAGCAAATCTCATCACAACTAATTACTTTCATTATGCGTAGTGCCTAGTTTAAGATCTATTATTAAACTGTTTTGCCGTGTATGCATAAGACATGCATGTATCTCATCATATAATCACGCTAAGTAATAAATATATTAAATTAGTTTTAAGGATATCAATCAGGATATATGGATTTATATAAATAGACGCATGGTTGTATGTAATTACTCTAATAAGACTTAAGGTTAGATTACTAAGACTTTTTCCAGTATCAGTCAGAATTAGAAATTAAAGTCTTATAGTTTTTTGACGCACCAAAAAATTTGGATTAGACGTTTAATGTTATCTCTATAGTATTTGTTCCATTCCATGATTATATTCAGGTGCGTGTTTCAACATAAAGTCTATTATTTTCAAACGGAAAGAAGTATGTGCTAAATGTTTACTAGTAGTAAATATATATCTATATACATGTGTATTAATTGAAGTGTATCGTAAAATCAATTTCTTTAAATGACTGCCTTCTTCGTAACATATTACTTGATTTGAGTTGTTGAGTTAGTACGTTACGAGTATTGTTGAATAACTTATGTTTATCGTGAACAATTGTTTCTTGTTTCGAATGGCTGCATTGATTGATTCTTGTTTAGAACGACCGAATTTACCGCTTCTTGTTTTAACGATTGAATGACTGGCTGAATTGTTTGGAACTATTGAATGACAGGCTGAATTGTTTCGAATGGTTGAATGACTGACTAAATTATTTTGAACGATTGAACGACTGACTGAATTATTTTGAACGACTGATACTAGATCCATGGCTTGGTAAGCATGTCGTACTGCTGGGAAGCGGCGTGCTCGTGGGATGGTCTTCGTTCCCCATGGCCCCTCTCATTTAGACATACGGGAGTTTCGTATGTCTATGTGGGGTACTTGACGAGCATGCTTGTGTTGTATGCAGACTGATTTCAAGGTAGCTCCTTGAATGTGGGTAATAAGGACGAACTGAAAGAAGTTATAAGGACGGATATTGTATACTTGATGTTGAAACTGTGTTTTGTCTCGATTGATTGCCTGAGTGTGTGACTGCATGAATGTTTAATTGTCAATGTGCTTATTTATTGCTTTCTATTATTTTCAAAAATAAAAGTTCAAGTCATCACTTCGCACACAACTACACAAACACCATTGAGATCTCTATCTCACGCATGCATGTTTTCCTCTTCCTTTCAGCTTTAGGTCATCCAGAAAGAGGCGTGAAGAACTATGAGAGTTGGCGTTTGTCGAGTAGAATTAGAGCGTTGTGTTAGGTTTGTTGCATCTTCATTATTTTAGCACGTAGATTGTTTTGTATTTTGACAACTAGTTAGTTGATGTTATCATTTTCTTGTTCTGATATTGTACGGTTGAGCCTTGAAATCTTAGGGTGTTACATACCAATTGTAACGCCCCGATATTTCGAGGATAAACAGCACATATCTGAAACAAGAAAAGAATAATCCCAACTAATTAATTGTCTAAGTACAAAGCAATCTACGAGCTAAGATAAAGAAAATGAAACAAACCTAACACAAAACTCTAATTCTATCTGACGAAACTCAACTCTTGACATTCCCCAAGTCTTGTGCTGGATGCTCTAAAGTTGAAAGGAAGGGGGGGAAACATGCTTGTGCGAGATAAAAATCTAAGTGGTGATTGTGTGAAGAGTGATGACGTGCGCTTTTTTTTTTTGAAAATAATTGAAATCAACAAATAAACACATTGACAATTAAGCAAGCAAACAGTCAGACAATCAGACAACCAATCGAGATAGAACAATTTTAACCTCAAGTGAACATTACATGTCCTTATAACTCTGTTCGATCAATCCTTATTACCCCATTCAAGGAGCTACCTCGAAATTGTTCCACATACCACACATGCATGCTCGTTGTTTACCCCACTTAGACACTACGAAACTCCCGTAGGTATAAGGGAGAGGGACCATGGGGCATGAAGACGATCTGGCAAGCTCACTACTGCCCAGCAATACGACATGCTCACCAAGCCGTGAATCCATTATCAATCATTCAAAAACAATTCAGTCAGTCATACAATCATTCAAAACTATTAAGTCAGTCATTTAATCGTTTCAAACAATTCAGTCAGTCATTCAATCGTTAAAACAAGAAACAGTCAATTTGGATGTTCAAAATAAAAAAACGGTCAATTCGGTCATTCTAAACAAGAACCCATCAATGCAGTTATTCGAACCAAGAAACAATCGTTCACGATAAACATAAATTACTCAACAATGCTCGTAATTAGATAAAACTACACGTACTAACTCAACAGCTCAAATCAAATGACATATTACGAAGAAGACAACCATTAAAAGAAAACTGATTCTAGATACACTTCAATTAATATACATATATATATATATATAGATATATTTACTACTGGTAAATAATTAACACGTACTTCCTTCAGTTTGAAATAATAAACTTTATGTTGGAACACACACCTAGATTTACGATGTGGAGGGGAAGAGAACATCAACAATTGACGAGATTGGGCTACCTATTTGGCCATAAGAGAAATTAACAATTGCTAATCAAAGTTCACGTCATCACATCGCACACAACTACACAAATACCATTGAGATCTTTATCTCACGCATGCATGTTTTTCTCTTCATTTCAGCTTTAGGTCATCCATAACGAGACTTGAAGAACTATGAGAGCTGGCGTTTGTCGGGTAGAATTAGAGTGTTGTGTTAGGTTTGTTGCATCCTCATTATTTTAGCACGTAGAATGTTTTGTATTTAGACAACTAGTTAGTTGATGTTATCATTTTCTTGGTCTGATATTGTACGGTTGAGCCTTGAAATCTCAGGGTGTTCCATACTAATTGTAACGCTCTGATATTTCGAGGATAAACAACACATATCTGAAACAAGAAAAGAATAATCGCAACTAATTAATTGTCCAACTACAAAGCAATCTACGTGCTAAAATAACAAAAATGAAACAAACCTAACACAAAACTCTAATTCTATCCGACAAAACTCAACTCTTGACGTTCCCTAAGTCCTGTGCTGGATGCTCTAAAGTTGAAAGGAAGGGGGAAAAACATGCATGTGTGAGATAAAAATCTCAGTGGTGTTTGTGTGTTTGTGTGCAAAGTGATGACATGCACTTTTCTTTTGAAAATAATTGAAAGCAACAAATAAACACATTGACAATTAAGCAATCAAACAGTCAGACAATCAGACAACCAATCGAGATAGAACACAGTTTTAACCTCAACTGAACATTACCCGTCCATATAACTCCGTTCGATCAATCCTTATTACCCATTCAAGGAGCTTCCTCGAAATCGTTCGACATACCACACATGCATTCTCGTCGTTTACCCCACTTAGACACTACGAAACTCCTGTAGGTATAAGGGAGAGAGGCCATGGGGCATGAAGACCATTTGTCGAACTTGTTGCTGCCCAGCACTACGACAGGCTTACCAAGTCGTGAATCCATTATTAGTCGTTCAAAAATAATTCAGTCAATCATACAATCGTTCAAAATAATTCAGTCACTCATTCAATCGTTCCAAACAATTCAGTCAGTCATTCAATTGTTAAAACAAGAAATGGTCAATTTGGATGTTCAAAACAAGAAACGGGCAATTCAGTCATTCTAAACAAGAATCCGTCAATGCAGTCATTCGAACCAAGAAACAATAGTTCACGATAAACATAAATTACTCAACAATGCTCGTAATTAGATAAAACTACACGTACTAACTCAATAGCTCAAATCAAATGACATGTTATGAAGAAGACAATCATTTAAAGAAAACTGATTCTAGATACACTTCAATTATATACATATATATAGATAAATTTACTATTGGTAAACAATTAGCACGTACTTCCTTCCGTTTGAAAATAATAAACTTTATGTTGAAACACACACCTGGATTTACGATGTGGAGGGGAAGAGAACATCAACAATTGACTAGATTGGGCTACCTATTTGGCCATAAAAGAAATTAACAATTGCTAATCAAATTAATTCCTTAATTTGAATGTCATTTACTAATAAGAGATTCTCACAATGCATTGCTTAACACCCTAATAGGCTAGATAACACATTAATTATCATAATCATGAAATTGTTGATGAGTACATGTTATACTGTACGTTAAAATAATATAACACGCCGCACTTTTCTTTTAAGAATTCTTATATTTATCTATGTAGGAAGGTAAGTATACAACACATAATATATGTTAAGCATTGCAAAATTAATGATCCCTAAGAATCAGTAACCTAAGCATCTATTCTTCGCACATTAAACCATCAAAGCCTAGGTTAATACGTACTGATTAACGAATCAAGTGATTAAAGGATTATATTTGTAACATAATAATATACATATTTAATGAATTGCTATGAACGGTTTAGGAATTCATTTACATGATCAAAGTGGATTTCTTAAGAATTTTACATGCGGCAGCACACTCAAAAACATGCTAAGGAACCGTGGCCCACCTTATTATGTACATGCTCAAATTCATGCGTTTATTAGTTAACAATTTAGTCCGTGCGATAAATACAAGATCAACCAAGCAAAGAAGAGTAGCCGTATAAAGGAATTGCCATTTACCTGATGCGAAGAATGAAAACGGCGACGAGAGCAGACGACAAAAGAAAACCTTAACCTTCATTCTGATTATGAATATATAATAATAGGGTTTACACATAATTGAGTTTTACAAGGACTAGTGTTGCACCCGATATCACAATTCCTTATTTTAATAAAGTGGTACTCATTATCATAACAAGCTGTAAATATTTAATATAAATATATACATATCTATTTTAATAAAACACTTAAGTTATAAATTTACTCTTACATTATATAAACTTGAAAAAGAGGTTGCACTAATTTAATGATATGAGTCAAAATGAAAAAACAAAAAGGAAAACTATAATGACTTGATAATCTTTAAAAAGCCTTTGAATAAAAACAATCAATCTTATCGGGGTTTTACAGTAAAGTTTGTGAATTTTGATATTAAATATCATAAGAAATATTTATTGCTTAAAATATGAATATTAAGTATTAATTTTATATAAATATTTCTAAGTATAATATAAATAAACTTTTGGTCACAATATTATGTATATTTGAAATAAAACTATAGTGAAAAGGGATGTTGTGACTTTTTCCTTTTAATTTATGTTTAAAAATTGCATACTTTTTTGTCAATTAAAAATTAAAAATATATCTAATTTTTGTAATCGGTTTAGTAAGTAATTCTTTTTCTTATCAATGTATAATTAAGCGTTATTTTGTTCACAAGGCGTAAAGTGCAAAAAGATCACCCAAAGTATACCCCTTGACAATAAGGCGTAAGCCTTATAACACTTAAGCCTAGCACATGAGCCTTGTTGATGCGTTTTGAGGATATTTTGTTTCTAAGCGAGCCTCAAGTAAGCTTTTTAAAACACTGATGTCAAGACGTGTTAGTATTTCAGTGTATTAGATTTGATTTCGAGAAGAGTTTGCACACTCAGACAAAAATCTCTATTCAAAAAAATTGAAACGCTCCCGCAAAATAGCCCAAACGATGGGAGATTTTATGTCATACAACACCAAATCCTGCCTCAAAACACATGTGAGTACTTGTTCTACGCACATTCGACCAAGTATTTCACCCGATTGGGACGGGTTCCAACACGATACTCTAATCAATTGCTCACCCCTAAACATATAAACAAAAGTGTATACCCTTCCTTATTTGACTAAAAAAATGACAATTTATATATATAAAAAAATGCTCATCGTATGGGCCTTTGGTATAAGATATAATTAGTTGCAACTCTCAAAGCCCATTTTCTGAATAAGGAAGGCCCTTAATGTGACTATTAATTAGTTCAATGGGTAGTGAACTTTGACCCAAGAAAAGCTTTCAACACTGTGACAGTACAATACAAGAAAGGGGGAAAAGTTGCCATAAAAAAAATAAAAAATAAAAACCACGGTAATAATAAAATAATTTGGGGGTTTCTGCAAATTGTTGGAAAATGTTCCGAAGAAGATTTCTTTCGTTCCCACTGGTCATTGGCGCTACTGTGTAAGCGAACTGATTTATGTTTGGTATTATTACTATTTGTCATTAACCTAATTTTGTATAAGGAATTTTAATTTTGTATACTGTTTGCGGATTTTAGTTGTTGTCAGGTGAATTCTGTGGACTGGTTTGTTGATTGTTAGGAGCCCGAATATATATATAGAGCCATGAGATCTCACAAGCCTTTTCAAATCAATATGAAAAAATGTGCTGCTTTTAGATTAGAAGAGATGTTACTCGGTTGACTTCACATATTTGACCCCATTAATTCTCATGGTTGTATTCTAATTGCTCTGCTATGAATTCAATTAGATTCCTGGTCCCGTGTTATTTTAAAAACAAATAAGCTCGATGTGATTGTAGATTGTTGTTTAACCCGTATCTTTTGCGTATATGGTCCATTTTTCTTGTTATATCGACAACTTTCATCTTCCACGGCTTGTTGCTTGTTGATTAATAGTGGGTCGTATATCGTTCTCTAGAGATGGGATCTGTCGATATTAGTTTTGGAATCCCCCCAAGAATAAATATAGTTGTTATCAACTCGTAATTCCATAACCGGGATGTCTCTTCTGTTGTTATCCATGCCCAAGATATTTACAGAATTTAAGCTTGTGCCCACAGTTTTACCCGTTTATACAAGATATTTGTCATCAACCTATAATTCCATAACCAGGAAATCTGTTGTAGTCCATGCCCACGACCTTTAATAGAATAAGTTCATCTCCGCTTTTGAGAGGTATCGTGCAGCGCGTCAATATGTTTATGAAGTGTCTCTTAGTATATGCTTAAGAGTAACTGTTCTAATGATGGTATGGATGTTTAATACTGGATGCAGAAGTATTTCAATTCATGAACCGTCGTACTATGAATTGCTTAGTCTTAATTATATATAATCTATAGTTGTTGACTTGTTGTCAAGAAAGTACTGATATTTGAAAACTATTATTATGTTAGTTACGAGGTATGGGACTTGGATCCCGATTAGGTATTAATATGGAGTTTATGTGACTTTGGGCTCTCCAACGTAATGAGGTTGGGTTCTCTCAAGGTCATACTAGAATTTATTTGCATATAAAGTTTGTAAAAAGTAAGAAATAGATTGAATTCTGGATCATATCACCAAATGTAAGCCATGTAGATTTGATAGTCATGTCTCTTTTGCATCCAGGAAAAACGATCTGCATCTGACCATTTACCAAAACGAGCTTACTCGGTGTATTCACTAAAACACTTGATATGACGCATAGTTGCATTTGGCAGGATAGGAGTTGTGTCGGGAAAAGCCATATTTGGCCCTCCTCTTGAAGAATACTGGAAGAAGAAGCTCGAAGAAGAAGCGGCAGCAAAACAGAGTGATGCTCCACCAGCCTAACTGATTTCAGACTTCTTGAACGATATCACAAGGCGAGTCGAGTTTATAATGCATCAGTTCAATGCCTTCCAGTAGTCTGCTTTGCGGAAAAACTATTGATGCCATTAATCCTTCGTTATATCCTGTTTTAGAGGGAAAATATTTACCCTACCGGCTCTGCTATGTATCTTTTTTGTCACTTAGATAGTTTAGCTAATTCATCACACCACAAGTTCTAATAAACTATTTTTGTGTAAGAATTATTCGTATGAAGTGTATCTTAGATATTGTTGCCTAAGGCGATGTTTGTTAGGTAGTTGAACCGAACAAATACACGTTCGCATGATATTCTTATTGTAAGGTAGTTGAACCGAACAAATACACGTTCGCATGATATTCTTATTGTAAATATATGAAGCGAAACGCATAAAATATGACAATAGCAACAAACCAACAGCAAAAGGATTTGGACAAGATAAAAGAATTTAGCAAAGTTCTACGTTTAATCAAACTATAATCACTAGGAATTCACACGTTGAAAACCCGTAGTTCAATACTACCGAATCAATAGGATTTCACGTGTTACGCATGACAAAAATACTTACATTATGTGCGTGAAGAATGTTTTTAAAGAACATATGAAAAGTTAACAAATTTCGATCTTTTTTGCATACTGTGACTTTGAGACGAGACGAGAACTCAGTAGAAAAACGAGACATTTTCTCCAGGAAATATTTTAAGAAAAATATAAGAGTAGTTGGAATACATATAGGATTTCAAGTTTTGGTTTAGACTTCTTCTCTTAGAGTTCGTAACAAAAATCCATTTTCGTGAAACGTTTAAAAAACGTAAACTACCCAAACATAAAATTACAGATACAGTTGTTATATGATGATGTGGTACAACAAGAAATATGATTTGGCTCAATAACTTCTCTAAGTCCATTATTATGGATAACAAAATTAGTCGCACCACCTCATATTACAATAATATAATCTAATTTTATCTTTTTACAAGGGAAAATGAAAAATAGAGTGAATTGTATAAAAAGATGAACATTTTATTTTTCTATTATCTTCTTTCTTCTAACAAAACCCCCACAAAAATCATGTATTTACAAACCAGCTCATAAACCCCGACACCACAATGCTACTCAACCTAAGATCTCGTCTCTTCAACCCCCACCGCAATATCTCGTATCTCCTCAATTTCTCGTCACCCCCTCTCCTTCTCCCTCCACGCTCCGCCACCTCACTCCGTCGCACAATTTCTCAAAAACCCATTTCCCAAACAACCTCCGCCGGCGCTAAAACTAAAACCCCCAAGCCACCTCCACAAACCGCCGCCGCCGCCAACGACCTCCGCAAAGTCCTCTTCCTACCTCCCGGAGTGGGCCCAGATGAAGTCACCGAGGACATGGTGCTGCCCGGTTCGAACATCGTGGTGGGGCCCTACGCGGGGGACGCTAAAATTAAGGAGGTGGATTTCGTGAAGAGCAGTGCCCGGTCCAAGGATTGTCCGAAGGACGGGCGACCGGAGTTCGCGATGTTGGGCCGGTCGAATGTCGGGAAATCGTCGTTGATTAATTTCTTGGTGAGGAAGAAGGAGGTTGCACTCACTTCTAAAAAACCAGGTCTGTGTTTTTAGGTAGTCGTTATATCGGAGTCCATGGTTGGACGTTGAGTAGATAATAATGTTATATGATTCACGCGGGGGACAAACGAGATATGAATGTTGCGTTTATTATACTTCGGTTAGTAGTTAGTTGCTTCGCTTTTACTTTGTTGAGTCCGCGTGATTGAAATTGGCGGTAGATTATCTTGTTTCGCTTGATTTAAATCAGACGGTGGAAATATGTTACACGAACACTATGCACAAGTTAGATTGAACGAAGTTAAAGCATCGAAGATTGGAAATACAAGTATGAAAGAGAGAAACTTGCAAGAAAATTTAGTAAAGGATTGAAATTGTTTTGTTTGGGATGATTTTTGCCGTGAACAATGTAGACTATCTCCAAACTAGGTTTTAAAAACGATTAACTTGTTAATCTTCACCTTACACCATATATTTTCACAGTCTGTTGCTAAGCCCACGAGGGTGTATTGTGACAAGGCTGTCAACATCTCCCACTCACATATAGTGAGGCACAACCCAATCATACACAGGAAAACCATAGTTTCACGTAATGTTATAATGTTTTGTAGTTAGCAAATTGTACCGTGGTATGTATGGAAAATTACTATGGAACATATAATGGGATGCTGAAGTTAAAGTATATGGGCATCTGAATTGGTGTGATCGCATGAGTTAAAGACATTGAAAAGATATAGGAATTGTGCTAGGTTGTTTTTTTAATAAAATATTTAGTATAATACCCTTGTAGGTGTTCTTCATGGTCGCTTAGTCTATTAGCTTGTATAAAGATGATGAAACATGATTAGATCGTTTTCACTATGTGCGAGTGGAAGATGTTGACAACCTTGCCATTTTACACCCATACGGGTTTAGCCTAATTCACCTTGTGGGGATTTATGGTGATAGTTGGAGATTAACAAGACACTCATTTTTATTCTAATTTGGAGCCTATAAATAGGCTCTATTGTTCATTGCAAAAATCATCCCAATTTCACCTACAATCCGTCTCTCTCATTCGTGTATTTCTCGATCATTGATACTTTTAGTTTGTGGATTTTGTATGAATAACATGTTCCATATGGTCAAAGCAACATAATATGCCGTTGGCTTCAAAACGTGGACACCACGAGGTAGAAATGGAACTACCTACAAACTAACTTGGGTATAATAAATTTAACGTTTATTCCGTTGTGTAAATTGTACTGATAGCAGTTGCGACATTATTATCGTGTTATGGTCAGCTAAATATTAAAAATTATAGAACTCTTGGAGAGCTTTTCAATATATCTCAAAAACGTCATGACATGCACCGAACTTGAAACTTGCGGTGTTTTCCTTTTAGAAAAAAACGATGACGATTTGATACTTTTGAGAAAATATTTAGAACTTTGATCATATTACGAATTAGCGTAGTTGCAGACTGCAATTTACCTAATTAGAGAGACTCTTGTAACTTGTACCATATCAGTCATAGGTTACAATATATCAAATATGGGCATATCATATTATGCCATGAAATATGACCAGATACTAGCTGGCCGCAAGACTATTAGGGACTACCAAATGGCCCCTAAATGTATTTTGTGTTTAGCTTCCGTGATTTCTTGTTGGGTATGATATTATTCTTTTGTAATATGTTTGAGTGGATGTTTTGTAGGGAAGACTCAGTTGATCAATCATTTTTTGGTGAATAAAGCATGGTATATTGTGGATTTGCCTGGTTATGGGTAAGCTTTCAGCTTTTTTCGCCTGATTTAAGTCATGTGTTTGAATTTTAAATGGAAACAGAACTTATGATCGGTGATTCTTTGATATTTACTCGAGAATGTAGAATGGTACACCGAGTCTTTACATTCGTCTTCAAGTGCATGATGCCTTATCAGTTAACAATGAATAAAAACGTTACATGGCTATGTGTTCCGTGGTGGAAATTGGCTCAATATCATTTTCCTGGATTATGATTATTTTTTGACCTTCAAATAATCAATGGGAAGTTTTATACAGTGTTCTTCGTCCGCAGATTTGCCAATGCCCCCGAAGCTGCTAGAATGGATTGGTCTGTATTCACAAAGGGCTATTTTCTAAACCGAGAAACACTCGTTTCTGTCCTGCTTTTGGTTGATGCGAGTGTTCCCCCTCAGAAAATTGACCTTGATTGTGCAAATTGGCTTGGACGAAACAATGTATGCCTATTTCTTTTCTCAAATCTTCTTTACCAAGTTGAGTAAATTGCAGAAACTAACCTTCTGTTGTTCTTAATCGGCAAATTTTTATACTGTTAGTAGCTGGCACTTAATCTATAGTGAATTTTAGAATTACATTGTGAATAGCATTAAAATGTTGTTTCCACTGGTGAGCCTGGTGAATATTTGAAACTTATTTGAAACAATTGTAACTTCTTTTAAGTACTTTCAAAACATTATGAAGAAATTCAGCACGATATTTTTTGTTTTTATTGAGGTAAAACTAGGAAATCCCCTTAGTGAAAATGTATTTGACAGTTTGCTGCTGTCTTTTTTATAGATTCCCATGACTTTGGTTTTCACAAAGTGTGATAAATCGAAAGGGGGCAAAGGGAAAAGGCCTGACGAGAACATAAGAGACTTTCAAGAATTGATGAGAGAAAGTTATCGGCACCATCCTGCATGGATTCTTACCAGTAGCGTGACGGGATTGGGCAGAGACGAGCTTCTTTTGCATATGTCACAGCTTAGGAACTATTGGAATAATGAGTAGTATATTCTCTACTCTATGACGATCGCAAAGGTTACGATAGAAAGTGTTGTTGCCTGGGATTTTGGCCATACTGGGTGTTTTATAGGTTGATCTTCGCATTGCTACGTGATTTTCCCAATGTAACGAATCCCTTTTGTAAGATATAATGTTGAGTTATGGTACATTAATTAACAAGTCGATTATTAGTGTTTGCATCTTGTAGGGACATACCTAAAAATATAAAGCAACAATATTATGAACTGCGTACTCGTAAGGGCACTATTTTATGAACCCAGTTTTACAGAAGACGTAGGATATTTATACATAAAAAATGAAAAAAGTGAAGAAAAAAAAAATGACGACGTTAAAGGGATTGAGAACCCGGATCACCCGGGTGACAGGCGGGAATACTTACCACTATTACTACAAGGACCTTGTTGTCTAGTGACCTCTAATCATTGATATTTGTTAAAGTTTCTTAGCATTAGTCATTCTTTTATAAGATGATAAATTTCGAATGTTATCACAAAATTACAATTACTCGTCCACACAACTTTATTACGTAATATTCTTCTTGTTACCTACATGTACATAAATTTTAGTTAGATGGCGGGTCGTAAATCAGTGATAAACTTTACAAGACCTTATAATTTTATGGTCCTAGTATAAAATTAGTAAAGTATCGCAATAAACATCTAAGGTTCGTGAATCTTATAAGTTGACCTTATAGCACCTCTTTTCATTACATGATCTATTAGTGTCATTACAATTTCAAAAGAAGAACTACGTTTTGTTCCAAAAAAGAGAAAAAGAAAGAAGAACTACGTTACTACAAAACGCAACACGAAAATGCAAAATTATCACTTTAGGGCCTAAAGTTGACTTTAGTTGACTTTAATTGACAGAATTTGCACTTGAAGCATATGAAAGGCAAAGCGAATATCACAATCATAAAGAGTCCCATATAAGCCTAAAGTTTAAGCTCGTATGGGACTCTTTATGATTGTGATATTCGCTTTGACTTTCATATGCTCCAAGTGCAAATTTTGTCAATTAAAGTCAACTACCAACATAACCCTTCTATCAATATTCAATAGGGCACCAAGTAAGCATGGTAAGTTTAGTAGTACTGTACACCCAGTTTAATTATATTGTTGTGAGGCGACAAATTTTTAAATTTTTTATTTCCATGAGTTTACAGTGCCAAATTGTAAATACTGTTTTGATGTTATTAATGACTAATTAGCATAAAATCGCTTTTGGATCTTTTATTAACAAATACACCTTATAAAGTTTAAAGAATTATTTAAATAACACCCCAAATTTAATTATCTTTTAGTGGATTCGGTCGATAATAACAAACGATATTATGTGTGTAAAAATAATAAATTGTGTGCTTATCCAGCTAAAGATTATTGTTAACAGGCTTGGAATAATACCCGATTAACAGATTTATTTAGAGGTTCGGAACACCGTTATCCGTGGTTCAAAGAAAGTAAATGACTATTTGGAGAAAATTACGAAAATATCCTTCCTTTATTCACTGAATTTCTTACTCTGAGGAGCACAAGTATGATCTTATGCTTTTTCTTCCGGATCCCCCCCTTTCTCTTTTTTCTCCTTTTCCCTTATATAGGTATAGGGGGGGAGTATGTGTCACTATGCATGTGGTACAAGTGTAATGTTGCATGTATTACAAGTGTCCTTCTATAAGATAAGGTATATCTTGTTGACAAGGTGCTGACTAGGCTGATCATTATCTTGTCCGAGGGCTACGGGGAGTTCCGAGGGGTTACTTCCTCTGTTTTCTTCCCTTTGATAGGCGGAATCTTCTGTTTTCTTTTCTCCGAGGGGCTGAATTTCACGAGGAGGTTCACTAGTTGAAGTGAAGTGGGTGTCCGAGGAGTTTTCTGTTCCGGGCACAGCTATTTCTTCATTGACTTTTTTGGTAAGATTTTCCGAGGGGCAGATTTGTCTCGCCAGGCTTGTAAGGCGGGCTCCGAGGGCATCAATGTGTATGTAAGGCGGTATTCTTGCGTATGGATTCCCGTAGTAGGGATTCCGAGCGTTTCCTGCTATCGTGAGAGTAGTGGCTCCTTCGGGAATCATTCTCCGAGGGCTTTTTGGCCTTTGTTGAATGACCTCCTTGGTTGGTGCCTTCAGAGTAAGGGAGTTTAGTGGTTGGTGCTTTTGAGTAGAACATTGTTTTGTGAATTTTGGCCTTCGGGATAGTGATTCCGAGGGCTTTGGGAGTAATCAGCAAGGAAGTATTTTCGTATAGTGGTCCCTCTTGGCGCAGTGATGGATATCCGAGTCGCGAGGATCCATCGGGGTTTACTCTTTTTCCGATGCCACGTTGATATCTTATTTTTATTCATCTTGACTTTCCAAGGGACGCTTAGATGTCCATTCGGGTGTCACGTCGTACCCTGGTAGGATATGTGAATTCCGAGGGATTCTATTACCTCTTCGGGTGCCACGTCATACCATAGTAAGGTATGTGACATACGAGAGTGTTTGTAACGATAGTATCGCCCTTGGGATTAATCCTTAATTTAAGGGTTAATCTCTTGCATAATCCCTTATTTATTTTTTTAGGGTTAACACTAGCCCCCCCAAATTTCAATCGTTCTCGTAGAGACGAGTGAAATTTTATTTTGTGGCCTTAATAAGGCAAAAGGGGCTTTTTCTTTTTTTTTTTTTTTGGTAATTTTTCCGAGGGCTTAGGATTTTCTCCATTCTTTTTTATGATTTACGGGGGTATTATATGTATATAAATATATACTTAAAATACCATGAAATAAAATTACCGTTATGGTCTTGGGAAGCAGCGGTCCAGATGAAGAATCACTTTTATAACGGCTCTTTTTAGCCGTTGGATGTCTTAAATGACATTCACTCATCCGTGCGTTAATCTGCAGTAACGGCTAGCGCGTGGATTGACACGTCGCGTCCTGAGTGGAGACGTGGGGCGTGGGAAACAGGGCACGTCTTTTAATGGCGGTCTACTTATAAATATACCCGTCCGTACTCTTTTTCCCCATTCTTCTTGCAAGATCTTTCAATCTTCAAGCTTCCAAATCTTCAATCTTCTCCAATCTTTCTTAAGAGTGACTTTAGTTCTTCTTAGTTTTTATTCTCACTTACCCGACTCGCAAAAATCTCTTTTCGTCCGAAAAATAGATGGCTTCCTCTGCCAACACGTCCTCCGCTGCTGCCGCTCCCGTTGATGCTCCTGTTCCTGTTGCAACTACCGTTCCCCTCGTGGGTCCTGCTGCCACTACTCGCAAGAAAAGGGCTGCCGTTACCGAAGGGAGTGGCGCCGCCGCCACGAAAAAGGCTAGGGTTTCGAAATCAAAGAAACTCCCTCTCCGTGACTTCTCCAAGATTGAAAATGTTCAATCCGTGGTTACTTATGAACAGGTCATGGATTTGTTTGAAGCTACGGGAACTACGATGGCGAATGTGACCGTTCACATTCCTTCGGAGGATCAGAGGGCGTGCTATCCTCCTAAGGGTATGCTCACGGTGTATTTCGCGCAGGTGAATTACGGGTGGCGCGCGTTTATGCCCTCTTTTTTCTGCGAAGTCTTCAAGACTTGTAGGATTTGTCCGAGTCAGTTAGTCCCCAATGGCTATGCTGCCCTCTGCATCTACGTGTTTTGGTGTATGGTCAAGGGGTACGAGTGTAATGTGGACCATTTTTTGTCTATTTTCGATGTGGGAGTGTCACCTGGGGGATATCCCTTTTATCACGTTCACCACCGAGATCACTCGGCCAACTCTACAAAGAGGATTCTGGGTGCGACGATAAGTTCACACGGTGTCTGGAAGGACAAGTACTTTTATGTGAAGCCCATCCGAGGGAAGTGGGACGTGCCCTTCAAGTGGGGGGAGGGTGTGACCCCAATTCACACTTTGGCTGAAGATATGGTGCTTTCCCCAGTGGTTGCCCAGCATGCGCTAATGGAGTCAGAAGATTTTCGGTGGCTATTTGCTAAGTCTGGACTTCATTTCGTGATAGGGGTTAATGACAACATGAAGAAGCCGCTTTCTGTTTCGAGCCTGTACATGACGGCTTTCAGTAAGTTTTCCTCCTGTTGCTCGTATGCTCTTTTGTTCTATATCTACTCTTTTCGAGCAGTTTTCGTACTCTTTCATTACTCGTTCTAAGACATTTTGGGGTGACACAGAGGAGGTTCTGGCGAGGTACTATTTAGTACCTGGTTCTGAAGAAGTGGCTCCAAGTAGTCATAGCGGAGCTTCCGAGAGAGGAGATCACGAGAGGGAAGGTCACGAGGGGGGAGACCATGAAGGGAAAAGTCAATCCGAGGAAACAGGAATGGACGCGGGGGCCGAGGGTGTACATGAGAATATCCCTCGTCCCTCTCTATATGCCGAGGGCATATGTCTGGATGTTGCTCCATTGCGACAGGTAGACCCTAGGTCGGCAATGGTCTTGATGCCTTCTTCCGAGTCCAATACTAGCAATCTTCCGAGGAGTTCGCAGGGGGTGCAATCTCCGATAGCCGAGGAGGAAGAATTTTCATCTCCGGGGCCAAATGTCATCTTGGTCTCCTCTCGGGATCCTTCGCCTACTATTCCGGATCCTTCTCCCCTTCGCCCTCGTAAGTTTCTTATCCTTCTTTGTTTTCTTAACTTTAATACCTTATTTACATTGATTTATTAGTCAAATTTTGTTTTCATTATTTAACTGCTTATCTTGCTTTTGTAGGGGTTGATAAGGGGAAGGCTCCTATGTTTCCGGGCGCGGATCTGTTCGCTCAGTTACTTCAACCGGACTCGGAGAAGTCATCCGAGGGGATCGACCAAGGTTCTACGGATCTACCTAAGGATTTTGAGGCGAAGAAGGAGGTGTGGGATACCCTGCTCCGGGGAGAGGGTCCCTCGACCACTGCCAAGGTTCCGGAAGCGACCCCGACGGAAGCAGTGGCTACGACCCCTACTACTACCCTTCCTTCTCCGATAGGAGATCTCCCGAAGAGGGTTCCCCTGCGGAGATTAGCTTCCGAGGGGAATTTTTCATCTCCAGTGTCCGAGAAGGAGCCTCCGACGGTAGGGGAGGCATATCATGAGATCCTCCATTTCTTTGGATCTTCTCTTGCCGCGCCCGCGGAAAGTTATCAGTTTTTGCGGGCTAGCATGGTCTGGATGGAAACGATAGTAAGTATTAGTCTTCTAGCCACTTTATTTTTAAATGATTTTCCTGTATTTTTCCTTATGCTTCACTTCTTGCCATGTAGTCCAAGAAGACTCGGGAGGTTATCACTGCAGTAGAGCAGCGCCATTCGAAGGAGGTGGCTGAACTAGGATCTCTCCGAGGGCAGGTGACTTCTCTCCGGGCCCAACTCTATGAGGCCGAGTCAATGAGAGATGTTTTCCAAACGAAGTTGGAGGCCAGCGACTTCGTTTGGAGGGAAGATCAGAGAGCCAAGGAGGTGATGCGGCTCACTTTGCAGAGGATGCAGTCGGCTTTCGACAAGCTGGAAACGTCTGAAGGAGCTGTTCGAGTCCAACTGACTCTTCTGGAGAAGGAGAAGAGGGAATCCGAGGAGCTTCTCCGTGCTCGGGTGAACGCTCTAGAGAAAGAGAAGTTGGGGTGGTTGGAGCGAGAACAGGAGCTTCAATCTCGGGTCAAGGAGTTAGTGGATCTAAAAATAGCCAAGATGGTGCCCCAGGAGGAGGTGCAAGCCCGAATTGACGAGGCTGTTCGATACGCGGCAGTGGAAGCGGAGCGCCAAAGTGCTTCTTTGTCCGCTCGGGATTCCCTTGGGCATATGCTATGGGGATGGTTAGAGTGTGCTACCGTAGCCCGTGGAGTAATGCCCTCGGGGGTAAGCTTTGGTAGTCTTTTCGACGTCAAGAAGCTTGCTAAGCCGTCTCCTGAGCAGGTTCAACATCTTCTTGAGATGTATGACGCAGTGATGACACCTAGGGGATCTCCGGCTCCTCTTCCGACCGCGTCAAATCTTGGGGCTACTGGTTCAAGTGGCATTTCACCTCCTCCTCCACCTCCATCGAGCACAGGGACTTAGAATAGGATTTCTTTTTTATTATTTTTTCCTTTTCTTATGCTTTTGTAAACTTTTCCGAGAGTTTCTCGGATTTATGAACAATTTGTCCTATTCCTGCCTTTCTATTTTGTCTTATTTGTCCATTAGTATGAGATATTAATAAATTATTAGCATGCTTGCATATAAAACTTATTCTTTTTTTTTTTTCTCTTTTTCAAGAAGACAGGCTAAAGACAAAACCTTTTATCTGCTGACTAAGTACATAACTTAGCAGGTCGTGTCAAATTACACGCATGCTTAAGAGTTATTTATCCTAATTAAGGACACTCATTAGCACGTGTCATACTCCTAGGAGTGAGGGGGACAGCTCCAGCTTCTTTCCATATGATTAATTCATATAATATGCTAACAATGGTATTTATACTCATTGTTAAAAGTTATCCTGCTCCAGCAGATAAATCATTTTACTTTCTCCTTTTAGAAATCCACCTTCATAAGACTTGGTTCTTGCTCTCGTAATTGTACTTAAGACTTTATTTTCGACTTACGTATGAGAGTAAACGGAAAACTTACTATTAAAGATGATGCCGCCACATCGCAGGCATGGGGGGTCCACATCATCAAGTAGTTCTTCTCGGAGTCGTGCCCGAATCGGCCCTGGGTCCCAGGTTTATAGTGCTTCCTCGGAGAGTTCTTCCCCGGGACAGCGTAATAGGTTGGTTGAGAATCAAATGATCATTAGGACAAGTTCGTCTTCAAGGGTGGGGAGTAGGTCATCGTACACGGATTCTCGAAGGATAGACCATATAAGGGATGTGTTCCTAGGTAGAGAACCGTATTCTCTTGCTGATGAGCGTTCTGTTTTCAACTTAATACCTTTGAGTCCCTCCCGGTTGATAGGTCGGGGACAGGTAGGTTCCGCCGTTAGTATTGTATACGGAGAGTCTCTAGCAACTCTTTTTACGGAATTCAACCTGAATTTCGATGATTTTGATGTAATTGTGCCCTCCCCGGACCAGAGAGCATACGATCCTCCTCCTGGATTCCTAACTGTCTATTGTGACCAAATGCACTGTGGATTACGGGTGTTTTTTCATCCTTTTCTTCGATCGCTCTTCCAGTATTGGCAAATCTGTCCGAGCCAGTTAACACCCAATTCGTATCGCCTTTTAGTGGGATACGTTTTATGCTGCGAGCTCCTTAACCTTCCCTTGTCACCGTATCGGGTGGGGGCAATTTTTATCCTTCAGCCTTGCTCGGATGGAGTCCCCCTTTTCAGCCTGGCCTATCGGGACGTCGAAAAAGCCTTCACTGGTACATCCAGTCCTCGCCCCCGCAGGGGGGACTGGAGGCGGAGGTATTTCTTTGTCCGTTCGAAAGGTCATTCGGCCCAATCGTGGGGAGTGCCTATCCGATGGGGCTTGGGATATGTTTCGCCCATATCCGAGACGTTAGGGCGGGAATGGGAGGAACTGAGTCATTCCGGGCTATTTTCTGGCTCGTACGATATTGCCGGTCTGCTTGCGTGTCCTGAGGCTCTTATTCTGGCAGGTCTTCAAGAGGGAATAAGGAGAGAGAATTTGCCAATTCCTCCTCTTCATGGCAATTTCTATTTCCGTAAGTCTGAAGATCTGTCTATTTCTCTTTTATCAAGTTATGCGCCCTCGGGATCATCACATACTCTATATTTATCTTATAGGTGCGGAGATGGCGGCCTTTTCCATAGATCCCTTTAATGGTGTTTTTCTAGGGCGAGCTCTACATGGTATGCGGCGGGCGTCAGAAGGCTTTTCCGATACCTTTGTGGCGGTTACGAGGGCTAACTCTTCCTCGGAGAGGCAGGAATCGGGGGGTTCGCCCGTGGCAGCCCCCCCAGTGAGCTTTGTGGTTCCTCTAAGGGCAGAAAATTCAACTACGGCACTTTCCCCGATAGACTATCCAATGCTTCCCTTGGTGTCACGACCCTTTCCTCGGATTTCCGATATCGTAAATATTGTAGAAGGAAGTCCCGAGCGCGTACCCACGTCGCTATCCGGAGGGAATCCTCCTCTCGTGGGCTCTCCTCCCGCGGGCGCGAACCCGGGGTTTTCTCCCCTCGGGGAAGTATCGGGGTTTTGCCGAAATTTTCTTAGTGGTCTTTTGAATGTTACGGATTGTGAACTCATGAGGACCCTTCCTTCCTCTCGTCTTCAGGACTTGGTTTGCAAAAACCTATGTGAGGTAGATACTCATTTTATTTGTTAATTTTGGTTACTTACCTTTTGCTTTCCCAGTAGTGATCCATTCATCTGCACCCAGATTTACATGGTGCTAGACGCCATCGGATCTCGGGGGTGTTCCTCTTCAGATCCTGGCCTGGTATATCGTCGACGGGATGAGTTAGAGCATGGTTTGTTGGAAGCTCAGACGGAAATTTCCCGTTTACAGGAGGAGCATGAAGCTGCTAAAACGATTCACGAGATGGTTCTTCAAATTGAGAGGGATAAGTCTTGGGAGGTGGAGCGTTAGTTAATGCTAGAGAGGACCCGAGTGACGAGTTTTCAAGCGAGTTTGGAGGAGTTGAAGAGTCAACTTCGTCACTCCGATGAGCAATTGTTACAGATGATTCGGGAACGGGATGCGGCCACTCATCGGGTGCTAGAGGTTACTCGCGCTCACGATGTTGCTTTGGTGGTGGCTCGGGTCCAAGCTGTTCTGGATATCGCGGGTCCTTCAGTTTTGAGGGAGTCCTTGCAAAAGGAGATGCGCGATCTAGTCCGCATCGGGTATCGACTTGGTACGGATGCAGTTCAATCATTGCTAGAATGCCCTGGGAACTTAGTTATTCCCGAGCTTAGTCTTCATCCCATCTTTCCCGAAGATGGTCCCGTGGTTTCCGAGGGCGTTTCATTGGCGGATCCACTAACCTTGTCCGAGGAGCAGCGTCGTCGCCTTATCCGAGAAGGGAAGCGTCCTTTACGAGAGGAGTAGTTTGTAGTAAGTAGTATTTAATTTAGGGTAGGTGGTCTTTTGGGGTCCGATGGCTGTTTGTCTATAGTAGATGGCTCCTAGGGATTAGGTTGCTTGTAATGATTTCCTATGTAAGGTTATCACTTTTGTTTTGCAACCCTATGTACCCTGTCGGATTCGAATGTATCATAACCATCCACTTATGAACAAGCAATTTTATTTATGTAACAATAAAGATGTTACATTAAGCATAGTATCTTCTAAGGTTGAAGGAATTCCATGTATTACGAAGAGTGGCGCCTTCGGGATTGGCAAGTAGATAAGTTGCGGGTCCGACAATTCCCGCTATCTTGTAGGGTCCTTCCCATCGGGGTTCAAGCTTGCCTACGCTTTTAGAGGCTCCAACCCGTTTTAGTACTAAATCACCCACTTGAAAAGTTCGAAGCTTTACCTTGGTATTATAGTGTCGTGCCATCCGAGTTTTGTATTCCTCGGCCCGAATGGCTGCTCGGATTCTTCTTTCTTCTAAAAGATCAAGGGCCAGAGCTAAGTTAGCACTGTTGGCCACTTCTTCGTACTCCTTGACCCGCCAACTCTCAATTGAGACTTCGGAGGGTACGACTGCTTCACAACCATAAGATAGGCTGAATGGGGTTTCACCCATGGTGGTATTTGGTGTGGTCCGATAGGCCCATAATATGCCGGGTATTTCTTCAACCCATTTGGCTTTATGCCAGTCGAGTCGAGCCTTCATATTTTTCAGGAGAGTGCGATTAGTTCTCTCCACTTGTCCGTTGGCTTGAGGGTATCCCACCGAAGCAAAGCGGTGTTTAATTTCCCAATGATCACACCACTTTTCTAGTCCTTGGTCAGCGAACTGTAGACCGTTGTCACTTACTAGGCTCCGAGGGACCCCAAAACGGCACAAAATGTTTCTCCACAGAAAATTAATGACCGCCCCTGCAGTTATTCGCGCCAGGGGCTCCGCCTCTACCCATTTGGTAAAGTAGTCTACTGCTACGAGTAAAAACTTCTTTTGACCAGCATCGGGAATAAGTGGACCGACTATGTCTATTCCCCATTTAGCGAAAGGACACGCGGTCAGATGGGGTTCCCACGGAGCCGCCGGTTGATAAATCCGAGGGGCATAAGCTTGGCACGATTTACACTTTTCCGCGTGGTCTTTGCAATCTTTAACCATCGTGGGCCAATAATAACCCTGTCGGATTATCCGTCCGACCATGCTTCCACCACTGGTATGACTGCCACACACCCCTTCGTGAGTTTCTGCCAGGACAAGTTGCGCCTCCTCTTCATTTAAACATCGAGCATGAGGGTAGGAGTACGTCCTTCGGAATAGTATTCCGTCTTTGAGGAAATATCGGATGGTCTTTTTGGACATCATTCGTCGGACGGATTTGTCCTCGGAGTATCTTTCAGGATCTTGTAGGTATGCTTTAATGGGTGTTATCCAGCCTATCGGAGGATTTGTCATGTTGACACTTACCTCTTCATATTCAGTCCTCTCGGATTCGCTCATGTGTAGCAGAGTGATTTTCCGAGTACGAATAATGGTCAACTGTGTAGCCATTTTGGACAAGGCATCAGCTGCCTGGTTATCCCCTCGGGGAATCTGCACTAACTGATATTCATCGAACCATGCTTTGGCCCGATGGACTACTCGAAGATAACTCTGCATCCTCTCTTCTTTGGCTTCATATGTGCCCTGAACTTGCTGGACAATTAACTGAGAGTCGCTATGCAGGCGAACTTTTCGCATTCCGCCTTCCCGAGCGAGCCTCATTCCAATGAGGAGAGCTTCATATTCGGCATCGTTGTTGGATACGGGGTAATCAATTCTAATCGCGAAGTGTAGCGCCTCCTCTTCGGCTTCCGTGTTGATCAAGATTACCCCGGCTCCGCCATGCGTATTTACGGAGGAACCGTCTACATAGACGTACCACAGAGGTTCCTTCCTTTCTACTCCGATTCCCGCAAGTTCTACTACAAAGTCTGTCAAGACCGGGGCTTTAATGGAAGGTCTCGGGGCATAGGAGATATCATACTCCGTTAATTCGACGGCCCATCTTATCAACCTCCCCGAGGTCTCAGGTTTATTGAGAATTGCTCGTAGAGGGTGCTTAGTCAGGACAGTGATCGGGTGGGAGAGAAAATATGGGCGCAATCTACGCGCCGTGGTAACCAAAGTGAGTACAAGTTTTTCTATCAGAGTGTACCTGGTTTCTGCTCCGAGGAGAGTTTTGCTAACGTAGTAGACCGGATGATGTTCCCCATCGTGTTCTTTGACCAATACCGCTCCGATAGCCTCCTCTCCTACGGACAGGTACACAAAGAGCTCTTCCTGGGGTGACGGTTTGACCAGCAGGGGTGGTCTCACCATGTAGTTTTTCAATTCCTGGAGAGCTTCTTCACATCGCGGGGTCCACTGGAATTCTTTGATATTCCGAAGAGTTTTAAAGAACGGGAGTCCTTTCTCTGCTGATTTGGAGACAAATCGGCTGAGGGAGGCCATTCGCCCAGTCAGTTTCTGCACGTCCTTTATGGATTTCGGGGTTGGCAACCCAATAATGGCTTCAGCTTTCTCGGGGTTAACTTCTATTCCTTTCTCGGTGACCATGAATCCCAAAAATTTGCCTCCTCGGATGCCAAAGGAGCATTTCCGAGGGTTTACCTTCATCCCAAAGCGATCCATAATAGCCAAGGTTTTTCGCAAGTCTTCGGGATGATCTTTCGCGGCACGACTTTTGACGACTGTGTCGTCTACATATACTTCCACAGTTTTTCCGATGAGTCCCGCAAACATGAGATTCACCAGTCGTTGGTATGTAGCTCCTGCGTTCTTAAGTCCGAAGGGCATAACTAGATAACAAAAAGTACCTGCGTCCGTAATGAAGCTGGTTTTGTCCTGGTCCGGGAATGCCATCGGGATCTGGTTGTATCCTTGGTCCCCATCTAGAGTCGACAGGAGTGCGCAACCAGCGGTTGAGTCGACCAATTGGTCTATGCTTGGCAAGGGATAGCAGTCCTTTGGGCAAGCATCATTGAGATCGGTAAAGTCAACGCACATCCTCCATCTTCCTCCTGACTTAGGGACCAGGACCACGTTGGCCAGCCACTCAGGATACACGACTTCTCGGATTTGCCGTAGGCTGAGAAGCCGTTGAATTTCTGACCGGATAATCTTGTTGCGTTCGGGTCCCATTCTTCTCTTCTTTTGTTGAATGGGTTTGGCCCCTGGCTTTACATTAAGAAAATGTTGGCATACCTTATTACTGATTCGTCCGGGGGGGCCTCCTTCCCATGCGAAAAGATGACAAAATTCCTTTAAAACAGATACCAATTGGGTTTCCAATTCAGATTCCATATTAGTGCCCATCTTGATCGCTCTAGCGGAATTTCCTTCCACGAGTTCTACCATCTTAAGCTCTTCAATGGGTTGGACTCGGGTTTCTTCTACCTTCCGTTTTTTACCACTATCCGAGGGGTTTTCGTATTCTTCGGGGAGTAGGGCATTCATTCGGCATTCTCTGGCTCTAGCTTGATTGCCCCGGACTTCCCCGATACCTGCCAAGGTAGGAAATTTTACCTTAAGGTGGAGAGTAGAGGGGATCGCTTCGAATGACCGAATGGAGGGTCTTCCGCATATAGCGTTGTATGTCCTAGATGAAGCTTCCACCACCCAGAATTTGGTGTGTTCCGTTCTTCGTAGGGCTCCTTCTCCCCATGACATTGGCAGGGTCACAGTTCCGAGGGTGTTACAGGCTTCGCCAGAGAAGCCTACTAGAGGGACTTCAGCCACTTCCATTTGTTCCTTCTTCAATCCCATGGCTAGATAGGTGGGAAAAAACAAGACATCCACGGAGCTTCCCGTATCTATGAGGATACGCTGGATCTCAAATCCATAGATGGTAGCTTCAATTACCAAAGGGTCTTCGTGGGGGTAGACTACACCTTTCAGGTCTTCGGACCCGAAGGTGATATTGGGTAATCTAGCCCCTTGGGCGGAGCATACTGGGAGCCCTTGTCCCACTCGTCTAGCTTCTTTGAGATATTTTGTCTTCTTACCCTGGGGTATTCTGGAAATGTCTCCTCCCTCTATCATGTTGATCGTTCGTCCCGAGGAGGGATTGACTTCATACGTATCGGGAGGGGGAGGTAGGTTCCGATACCCTGCGGTCCTTTCCCGTGACCGCCGTGGAAACACAGCGGTTCTTTCTCGGGGGGATCTTTGACGCTTTCTATTCTTTTCTGGGGACTTCCGCCGATGTTCCGCGGTTTGTTCTCGTGATTGCCGGTGCGGAGTATCCTCTTCCTCCTCAGGTCCTTCTCGGGGCCTTTTCCATACATGTGCTTTGGGCTCTTCGGGATTGTTTCTTTTTAGGTAGTTATGCAGATATCCTGCCTCCAGAAGGCGAAGTATTTCTCTTCGCAGGGTAGTACATTCCTCGGTGGTATGTCCATAGGTTTTATGGAATTTACAGTACTTACCCGTATCTTTATCCTTGTTGGGAAATTTGGTGGGCCGGGGCCAGCGCACTTCTTCGTTGCCCCGCATCACGTTAAGTACTTCCACGGGAGCTAGGGTCATCGGAGGAAGGGGCACAGGTTTAAGGAATTTCTTGACTGTCTCCCCATCGTCCTTCCGAGGGGGCGCTTTTCCGTCTTTGCTCTTTTCTTTGGTTTTAGTTTCCTTTTCCGTCTGCTCGTGACGTTCATTGTCATCCTTCTCTAGCCCTCTCTTTGTATGGTCGGCTTCCTCCATAAGAATATGAGTTTCAGCTTGTTGCATAAGTTCATTCATGTCCGTGACATGATTCCCCATCAGATATCGGAAGAATTCTCCCGCTCGAAGCCCTTGTGTCAGAATATCGGCCATAATGGTTGGGCTGACATTCGGAACATCCAATGCTTCGTCCGTGAAGCGTTTTATATATTCCCGAAGGGATTCATCCTTTCGTTGTTTAACAGTAAAAAGATGAGTGGCCGATTTAGGATACCTGCGGTTACAGGCGAAGTGGCGGATAAACAGGTGAGCCAACCGGTCAAAGCTGGCCACTGAATTAGGAGGGAGATGGGTAAACCAAGATTGGGCTCGTCCTCCGAGGGTAACAGGGAACACTCGGCATAGGACATAGTCCGGGGCGGACGATAGGTCCATTCCTGCCAAATATTGATGTATGTGATCTTGCGGGTCTCTCCCATCAGCTTCTCCTGTATATAATGGTACGTTAAGAGGCCGCATTCCCGAAGGAATCGGAGCAGATGCTATTTCAGGAATGAAGGGAGATATCTTAAACGTTGGCTCTTCCTTGGGCCCTACGGTCCTCTTGAGATCTCCTACTTCCTTTCGTAGATCTTCAAGGATTCCCCATAAGGTTGGTTCTCCGTTGGGGGTGATAATAGGAGGGGGACGATATACGGGGAGAGACCTCTCTTCCCTCTGGATTATCCTCGGAGTTTCCAGATGATCATAACGCCTTGGCGTCCTCCGAGGAGTTTCTTGGTACCACGAGATGGGCGTAGGACATTGTGCCCTTCTTGCATAAACCTCGCCTTGTTCCGAGGGGTGATTTCCTGGGTTCAGAGATCCTGGGGCGGTTTCCAGAGGAGATTCGAGTTCTCGGTGATTAACTCGAGTGGTAACTTCCACTAATCTTTCATAAACAGATCGGGGGACATTGATGAAGTCCCTTTCGTCGGAACGGCGATTCGCTACAGTTTCCTCCGAATTGTCCGCATAGGGCAAGTAATTTTCGCTGTAAAATAAATTTTCCATAGTGGATTTGCTTTCTTGAACACGCTCGAGGACAACTTCTATGGTGTTCCCACAGACGGCGCCATTTTGTTAACAGGCTTGGAATAATACCCGATTAACAGATTTATTTAGAGGTTCGGAACACCGTTATCCGTGGTTCAAAGAAAGTAAATGACTATTTGGAGAAAATTACGAAAATATCCTTCCTTTATTCACTGAATTTCTTACTCTGAGGAGCACAAGTATGATCTTATGCTTTTTCTTCCGGATCCCCCCCTTTCTCTTTTTTCTCCTTTTCCCTTATATAGGTATAGGGGGGGAGTATGTGTCACTATGCATGTGGTACAAGTGTAATGTTGCATGTATTACAAGTGTCCTTCTATAAGATAAGGTATATCTTGTTGACAAGGTGCTGACTAGGCTGATCATTATCTTGTCCGAGGGCTACGGGGAGTTCCGAGGGGTTACTTCCTCTGTTTTCTTCCCTTTGATAGGCGGAATCTTCTGTTTTCTTTTCTCCGAGGGGCTGAATTTCACGAGGAGGTTCACTAGTTGAAGTGAAGTGGGTGTCCGAGGAGTTTTCTGTTCCGGGCACAGCTATTTCTTCATTGACTTTTTTGGTAAGATTTTCCGAGGGGCAGATTTGTCTCGCCAGGCTTGTAAGGCGGGCTCCGAGGGCATCAATGTGTATGTAAGGCGGTATTCTTGCGTATGGATTCCCGTAGTAGGGATTCCGAGCGTTTCCTGCTATCGTGAGAGTAGTGGCTCCTTCGGGAATCATTCTCCGAGGGCTTTTTGGCCTTTGTTGAATGACCTCCTTGGTTGGTGCCTTCAGAGTAAGGGAGTTTAGTGGTTGGTGCTTTTGAGTAGAACATTGTTTTGTGAATTTTGGCCTTCGGGATAGTGATTCCGAGGGCTTTGGGAGTAATCAGCAAGGAAGTATTTTCGTATAGTGGTCCCTCTTGGCGCAGTGATGGATATCCGAGTCGCGAGGATCCATCGGGGTTTACTCTTTTTCCGATGCCACGTTGATATCTTATTTTTATTCATCTTGACTTTCCAAGGGACGCTTAGATGTCCATTCGGGTGTCACGTCGTACCCTGGTAGGATATGTGAATTCCGAGGGATTCTATTACCTCTTCGGGTGCCACGTCATACCATAGTAAGGTATGTGACATACGAGAGTGTTTGTAACGATAGTATCGCCCTTGGGATTAATCCTTAATTTAAGGGTTAATCTCTTGCATAATCCCTTATTTATTTTTTTAGGGTTAACAATTATAATTAGCTTATCATTATTTGAGAGATTTATTTATCCTTTAAAAGCCGTCTGAATAGTTAGTATATGGTATAATTAATTACTATTACACTATATAAAAGTTTGGGGTCTCTTAAATAATACCAGAAAGTTGTGCATATTTGTATTTTAGTATATAATAATTTACAAGAGAATCTTCAAAATACTCGACGTACAAGTTATGAAACCAGCTCATATTAGTTAACTTTATTCAGCCGCGTGCAAACACCATTATATTCCAATGATCGGAAATTGACCTTCTTCTCAAAAATTCCTAGCTCAGCTTGCTGAAAGAATGAGCCCAACAACTACGACGTATCGCCGCCTCCAAGCTCGTGATCCTGTGTCGTTCTTTATTCCGGTTGCTGCTATACTTGCAGCTATCACCTTACTAACGCTCGAACTAGCCTCCATTAATAATCCATCCTTGGAGCATAAAACCATTAAAGCAGATAAGATCTCAACTAATACGACATTGAATGGAACACACATGAATGCGCGACGGTTGAAGAGATGGGTAGAATCTTTAGCAGAGGTTATTGGGAAGAAAGTCTTAGAGTGAGAAGGCTCATTGAAAATCACTTCGACGTTAGCGGTATGCATGTCTTATTTTTTGTTAATTTTTTTTTTCCTTACGTGAAAATCTACAACTAAGCTCTCCTTCGGGCAAGCCGGTTGACTCACTTAGTTATATGCGTTTTGGATTAGCTCGGCATGTTATAGCTATTAATACAATTCTTGAACCGAAGATTTCGCTATTTTATAATAATGTGATGATATAAACTATTTTTGAATTTGTCTAATGTTTGTGTTGTGTTTTGGTGCAACTGTAAAGACGCTACTTCAAATTGAACAAAAAAGAATATATGGTGGAATGCGAGATTATATCACGCATTGTGTATATATACATCTCATAGCTATACTTCTGGTGGTATTTTACTTAATATATATTGTGAAGTAAGTCGATAACCATTATATCTGCATGACTAAGATCAGTGAAAAAAAATTATCATGTGCAACCAAAGTATTGAGCACAAAACAATTTTCTAAATTACAAGAAATAACCACCAATAATCTCATCCAAACCACCATGCACTGGTAGACATAATCGACTTGTAGTGCCACCTCATCGTGCAGCAATTCTCGATTCATCACCTAACACAGACTAAACAACATAATGTGTCGTTGAAACGAGAAAACAAACAAAACAAAAGTTTCAACAATGTGATATTGATGGGTCGTCGTTTCATCATTTCAGCGGCTACACACGTACGAAATCTGCCTCAAGGTGAATTTTGCAAGCATGGTTTTGTGATTGGAAAAGCATCAGACGACGGTTTAGGCAACCAAATGTACAAGATCTTAACAGCTGCTGCCCTGAGTGTTATGCTGAACCGGTCGCTGATAATTGCCCCAAACCAGGCAAATTGGTTCTACTATCAAACCTTTTCTTTTGGGTTATTAAGAAAGAGCCCTCCTTGTTGATATATTTATATTGTCAAATTATTCATCACTTTCAGGGAACAAAAAAACCCTTCGGTGATTACATCTCTTATTCCAACATTTTCTTTACTTTGGAAGAAGTCAAGCATCTGTGGAGACATAATGAGTGTCAGACAAAATACGGAAGGCGTCTCACGATGAGGATCGATTAGTTTGGCAATCCAGAGCGGACAAATATACTCTGTGGCAACTGGAAAGAATGGGAGGAACCTATCATTTGGTAACCTAGCGATAATTCTTCACATGATATTTCTTTGTACATAGTTTTTTAATTGAAACGAGTTCCATCAGGTTACAAAACACTACAGATGCTGTTGGTGCTCAGTTCTTCTTAAAGAATGTACATTTTGAAATGAGGGAAGCTGCTTCTCGTCTCTTTGGGAACCCGGAAAATCTACCGTATAGAGCAAATGTCTTTGGGGAGCTCATGAGGCTCTTAATTTCTCCATCACGGGATATCGAACATGCCGTAAATTGGGCTCTCAAAGATGGTCCAGACCCTGATATTGCACTGCATATGCGGACGAAGATGAAAAGGTAGAAAACTGTTTTTGTCTTTGAGGTCTTCCCTGCTATCATTTTGTACTCATTTACACCTTAACTTTAGTTAACCACTGTTTTATTACCGAGCTGATGGAAATGTTTTCTATTTTCATTGTTGTCAGGTCTGTGAGAGCGGAGCGGGCAGCCCTCAACTGCCTTAAAAAAGCTGTCAAAAATCTTCCCATGACATCAAGACCTAAAGTTGTTCTGATTTCAGATTGTCCGGATCTTGTTAAAGACATTACGCCAAGCGTAGAGGAATTCGTACAAGTAATTCTTCTCGTCTTACCCCTTACCATGAATTTTCTCTTTTGAGAAACCTGGTAGTTCGGTTAGAATGATCTCGTCTTACAAGCACGTTGTGAACTTATTTTTCTGGATTTGGTGTTTAGGAGTTTTTCGTGAGATATAATGGTGGCTTTACATTCCCTGAGCTCTGTGGTTTTCCTTTTCCAGGTTCTTCACTTTGATTACGAACACTTTGACGAAAATATATTCTCAAACGATTCCGACATCCCAAGTTTCAGAATAAAGGACTGGGGTCCAGCACCCAGATGGGTGGCGTTTGTCGATTTTTTTCTCGCCTCACGTGCCAAGCATGCTATTATTTCCGGAGCCTTTCGTCTAGTTGGGACAACCTATTCCCAGTTGATTGCGGCACTTGCAGCAGCATATAGACTTGGTACTTTGCGAAAACTTAACCTTGTCTTTCCAAACCACTCTCCCTCACAATTTATTTCCTTCATGTGCAGATGACAAAGTACCTAGCGATTCAAGAATTACATTCCTCAGCAGCTTCCAAAGTTGTTTGCTTTATCGGGGTTTAAGTTCTCAAACTGGTTGGGGACATGCCTGGAACAGATTTGGAGGTCCCTTAAGTTGTCACAAACAGCCCAGCCAATGTGCTCTAACGCCCATCTTTCCTCCTGCGTGGTGGGATGGGCTTTGGCAGTCGCCCATCCCACACGATGTTCAAACAATGACGGCATATGGCATCATATTGTCAGAGTTGGGAACATATGACGATAAATATTTGAATGATTTCTGCCTTTCGAAGAAAAGTCCAGTAGTAAGTATTTCGATTATCTAAAAGACAGGGATGTTTGGCTGTGATCCGACACTTTTCCTCATTTAGGGGATGTGTTGTGTATAGTTGATTCTTTATTATTGTAACATGAGTTAATGAATAGACAAGATGTATATCAACTGTAAAACCACTACTTTGGATCAAGAATCGAAATACTTGTACATTCAAATGTCAAGATGGAAAAGCTACAGAATCAGTTATACCAGGACAGTTATGAAATGTAGGTAAGTTCACTATTTGTCTTTCAAGAAAAAAGAATAGAGACGAATTAGGGTAAAGAGAAGAAAGTATGCAGTACGAACACCACTTTACCACAGTACATGTGCGCAATTAAGTAAATGGATAGAATATCAAACCTCATCTAGACAGTTAATGAATAACATTTTAAGAGAGAGAATGGGGATCCAATGCGCGTCACAGACGGGATTACGGGAATACTATACTACATCGACTTTATTTATTTGCAGTGTGACAAAATTGACACATTTCAGAGATGGGAAAAATTCACATGAACGACTCATGGACAATACAATGCCGACATGAATCTGCCTTATCTCCCTTTCTGGAATATGATATACCAACTTTTAGCAAATTAGTTGAAATTCTCCAATGAGTGGCAAACATAATAGAACAGCAAGCATGTGATGTACAATAACTCGAAAGAAAGAATGAGTGTCGGGAAATTAAACCATCCAAAAGCCCAAAACAAACGCGAAAATACACAGTTTTATCTGATTTATTGATTAATGGAGCTTGTAGCGTCTAATAAAGAAGACTTCCACAATAGTTTGAAAGGATACCCAACAGCAATCCTGAAGAACAGCCCCAAAGGGCAAAGTTGTAGTAAAGTTAAACTAGTTGCCCTCTGCTTTAGGAGGGCCCTTCCATTTAAAGTTGTCCGCGTATGTCTTCACCTGCAAGGACAAGTAGACAGTAATAAATAAAAAAAGTCAAAATGTAATACTCATAAGGATCAAAGTTTCGCGGCTTCTGTGTAGCTTTAGGTCCGTTAACTATTTTTTCATAACTTTCTGAGAGCTTTTTGATGTGTTCCGCTCCCGCTCCCCACGAGACAGGAAAAATATGTTTCAGTACTTAAAAGAAACATTTAGATTTTGAGAAAAACTAATGTTTAAGGGAGGCACTCTAGTGTTGCCCCAGTGAATCGTAAATGTTATGACCACTAATCACGTAAGCAAGTGAAATACTGAAACACCTACAGTGACGCAACTAATTTGTTTTTTAAACATTTCAGAGCAATGCAATCAAATACGTCACGAGCTAGGAAACAAAAATGACAAACCTTCAATAATGGAGTGTGATGCTTCTTAACCTGCAAGTTAAAAGCAGTATAAACCCGTGAGAGAACTTGATTTCTTAGACAAAACCAGAGGTTATAACTTTTGAATACTGACTAAAACACGTCATATCACTGAAAGTATACCAGAACCCTCAGATATACCCCACGACAATCATAGTCTGAACCGAAAAAACGAAAATTCGCAATTACGATACACAAATGTCACAGTTCTGCAAACCATTTAATAATTGCAAAAGAACTTCCACGACACGCCACTTCTGTTGATTTTCAGTACATGTTAGATCAACCCTGACACTTCTCAAATTCCACTTGTACATCACACCACACTAGAAGAATAGACCCAAGTCAACTGTTCTTGAATGCTTGTTATCATCTTTAACAGTATGTAAGCTCAATATTGTACTCCACCATAGTCAACCGTTCATTGTACCCATTTATGTATTTCTTGACGAAATGGCGATTTAAATTAGTATATTTTTCCCATACAGACCCATTAACGTTATATTAGCAAGAAACATTTGGATAATACGCTTCAACAAGAATATAAATTTGGATAATGCACTTCAACAAGAATATCAAATAGAAATAGACAATTACCGTGTATTCCCAGCCATGCCTCTTTGCAAATGATATTGCAGCTTCTTGACTGTCGAAACTTAGCCCAGCATCACCGACATTCGCATAGGGATCCCCAGTGGATGTCCACCCCATCAATGGATTTTCCCATCTGCATAAAGCAAAGACATATAGTAATTTAAAGATCGTGATCATGAAGTAAATGTTGAATACTTGATAATGCAATAGGATTTGCTTTCGAGTATATGCCGATTGACGACAAGTACTAGAGGTATAGAAGCAAAGAATAATTGAGTCCACTAACTCTAAAACCTGCTTATTGCAGCAAAGACGGGTGAAATGGAATTATACCAGCAGTTCCAGAAGATCAGGGTTCCTAAAGCAAGACCATTATTGGATAACAAGGAATAAACATCATCATCTATTCTAAAACTTTGTTCGTAAAGAGTTTCCATACGACTTAATGTATGACAACGCTAGCACCATTAGCCTGCTGGAAAAATCTGTAGTAATTGAGTTGATCAAATACTTTTGACGTTGCCTAAAACAGCAGTACTTTCCTGATACCATCTCACTCTTCTTTCTATTTTGACAATCATCTCCATCTCACCTATCAAGTAGCAACATTTAACACTTAATTTGATTTCACCACATCCAAACTGAACTGTGGACCTTCACTTCTTCAGCATATCAAATTTACGGCTATTCAGGCCAAAATAGAGAAAAGAATAGGAGTACTCTTCGATGCCAGATACACCACATTAGAACAGAAGTACGATATGCACGATTATGCTTGCTCCATTTTAAGCCGAACAAAAACAGAACGCGACACGGTTCAGCTAATCCAAAGAATCGCTGAAGAAATATACACAGAAATCAAAACCTCAAGCACGACAAGAAAGACGTACTTCTGCGTGGACAGGAAATTAATCTTCCAGCGCCCGACCTTTCCCGATCCTTGTTGCGAAGCAGTTCGAGCTGGTGAGAAGATCACAACCTATTTCAACAACAACAGCAACAACAAAATTAACATTTTATCAAACATCACTCAACGAAGCTCAATCCGAACCGAAACCCTAGAAAACCAAACGTATCCATTCATTTCACCAATTCAATCAAAAATCAACGATACAGAGAGATTTCAGATCAAAATCCGGCGGCGGAGATGAGTTACCTTACGGCGGAGGTGCTCGTCGGGGATGCCGGCAACGATACCGACCTCCCCTGGTGCGATTTCGACGAGAGAATCTTCGGCGGCGGAGGAGGAGAATGATCTGGTAAATGGAGCTAAAGCCGATCGATACGCCTTTGTTGAATTGCTCGCCAGCCGTAGCAGAGAGTTCGCCATTGTTCGATTCTCGATTCTCCCTTGTGAGGTTCCTTTGTTGGTAATGGAAATAGCTAGATGAGGGCAAGAATGAAATTATCGCTAACTCCGAGGACTATCCGAGCAATAGCTGGTATTTGCATACTCTTAAAAAAACTAAAATCTGTTTATAATCTAGTTAAGGTGTTTTTATGTTGTTTGTTTTATAAGTTAAAAAAAAATGACAAAATATTTTGCTAAAGCTAATAACTGTTACGATCTAGAATTTGTTATCCACTGAGTTTAAGTTTGTAGTGATTTTTTCAAATGTTATTGTAGCTAAAGGACCTCCTAGGTGAGTCCCGAGGAAGTAACCTGTCAAGTAAGATACATCGTAGTGGAAATGAAGAAGTGAAAGCAGCAATTAAGACCAAACTTGATTGCTACACGGATTTGAAGAAGAACTACATGGAGCAAACTTTGTAACGTATAATCTCGGGTAGAAAGAAGCCAAGAAAGTTGTCGACTCACGCGAGAGGTTGTGTACTAGGAAATTTATGAGAAAGTAGATAACAAACAAGCGAAATTGATCGGATTAAAGAGAGAAGATTAGAGACTGAGGTGCAGTGAAATGCATCAAATATGAAGGACAATTAATCCTTTGCATGAGGATCACATCAAAGTACGATGGAGTGAGTACTTTGAGGGCATGTTCAATGGAGGGTCCACCCCAAGAAGTGGGTGACGTCTCGTTGTCCCCTCAGGGATTTAAACTTCAACTTTATGCGCCGAATAAGAAGATCTGAAGTCAAATATGCTTTGAAAATGATGAAGATACGAAAGTTGTTGGCTCAGATGGTATTTCTATCGAGGCATGGAGAAGTATGGGACAGATAGTTGTGACATGGTTAATAGGTTAACATACCTCTTCAACAAAAGATGGCGAGCAAATAAAATACCAGATGATTGGAGAAACAATACGTTAATACCTCTCTATAAGAACAAGGGTGACATCGAGAACTGTTTTAACCACTGTTTTGAAACCCGGTCCGGACCAGCCGGTTCGACCGGGAACCGGCAGCTTGTCCAGGCCGGTTCTGCCTACATAGCGGTCTGAAAGCTCTGGTGGGCGAACCGGGCGGCACACTTATTTTTTTATTTTTTATTTTTTTGCAAATTTATTTTTTTGGAAATTATTTTTGAGTCCATAATTTTTTGACAATTACAAACCTGCCTCGAAAATTTTTAAAAAAAATGAAGAAAAAAAATACAAAACTTTGAAAGGCCATAACTTTGCGTAGAAGCGTCCGTTTATTTTTATTTTTATTTTTTGATTTGGGGTATTTCGACGAGATCTATCTAGCGCAAACGAGCATAGGGTAGTTTGGGCCAACAATTTTTCAAATAAAACGTTGTTTTCCATCCTTAATTTGATTTTGAAGTGGAACGAGCATGCATTCGAGAATTTCATGCAAAGTATTTCGTCCGATGATAACTTCATTTTCTAGATTTTAGTCTCACATGTTGTTGTTCTTGTATTGAATTTTGTGATACGGTTGGCCAACATTTAAAAAACCAAAACAATCTTTTAACTTATATTAAATATATAGTTTGTTGGGTTATTCATTAAATTGTTGGATAGCTTAATGGTGTTCACTACTTCCTAAGAACTTGTTTTATTGGAGGTCACGTGTTCAAGTCCTAGTATTGTGATAATCATATTCTTATTTTTCTTATAATATAACAAAATATTAGTGACTTAAAATATTTCTCACAATTTTATAAATTTTTTATACAGTTAATTTTTATTATTATATTTTATTAAATATTGACTTTAGTCAACAAACCGGCCCACCCAGTGGTCCGACCGGTTCGACATGTTGTCCCACTACCCGGTAGCCTCACCGGGTCACTCACAAGGCTGGATTTCAAAACACTGGTTCTAACTACCGTGGGATAAAACTTATGTCTCATACCATGAAATTATGGGAGAGGGTGGTCGGACACTGATTGAGACAAATTGTCCACATATCTAAGAACCAATTTGAATTTATGCCCAGGAGATCGGCAACAGAGGCCATCCATTTGATTCGTTAATTGATTGAACGTGTTAGAGAAAAGAGTAAAGATTTGCATATGGTCTTTATCGATTTAGAAAATGCTTATGATAAAGTACCTCGGGAGGTATTATGGTGGATCTTGGTGAAGAACGGGGTACCCATTAAATATATTTGTAAACAAATAAATTTTGTCTCCTCCAATTATATTTTGACAAGTGTCAAATTAATTATTAGAAATGGGTTTAATTATTTCTATTTTTAATTTAAAATTTTACTAAATTAAATTCTAATAGACAATAAATTAATTAATTAATTTTTAATATATATTGTTGGCCAATCAAATAAAGTCATGTCAAAAAGATGGAGTATTTTAATCAATCACATTATTACGTGCGAAAAATATGATGTTTTATAGCCAATCAAAAGATTTCTTGATAAACAAGCTAAATTATATACATGTTCATCTTGAAGAGAAAAAACGACCAATCACAAGCGAGGGGTTCTAGGTTCTACAACTATAAATAGGGATCCTCCCTTGAAGAAAAACCACACTAAAATATTCACAAGTTTGAAGAAGGAAAAACTCTAGGTTTTTCTTTCCATCAAGTCCACCAATCTTTAAGGCGTTCTTCGCGAGATTCAAGGCATTCTTCCCGAAAATCTATGTGCGCTCTGGCGTCAAGCTTCAAGTTCACCAAATAACCACTTTTGAAGATCGCACTTCTGTCGAGGAAGATCGAGCTTCAAGAAATTAAAAAATCCAAGATCAAGTTCATACCGTTCTTCAACAATTTTCAAGCTAAAAGTTCGTTTTGATTCGAGATCAAGTCACAAGACCATCAAAAAATCATTTTTGAACATTGAAGCTCATTCAAAGAAGATCAAAGTCTAATATATCCGAAGAAGTGAAGACGGAGATCATATCTTTCTTCATCAATCTTCAAATAAAATCATCTTTGAATTTGAGATCAAGTTGTGAAGCCCTCGAGTTAGTATTTTTCGAAAATTAAGATTCCTCTAAACAAGATTGACATTCAACAGTTCAAAAGTTATCAAATTGTTCGTCGCAAAAATCAAGTCAAATCGATTGTTAATTTAAGATCAAGCTCAAAGCCATTGGATTAGCGTTCAACTCAAATACACGTGGAAGAAATCAAAATAAAATCAACTTTCAAGTCAATCAAATTTCAAGATTATTTGTTTGAGAAATGAATCAGATGATTTCATAGAGATTGTAACCCCATATTCATTTGAAGAAATAAAGTTTATTTGAATTTAGATTTTTCTTGTCTTTTATTTTAGGGACTTGAGATTTTGTCGCAACAATATCTACATCTTAAAAGATATGTATGAGAACGTGGTGACAAGTGTTGCGAACTTGTGTATGTTTAACAGACGCCTTCCCGATTATCATTGGCTTACATCAAGGGTCAGTTATAAGCCCGTTTTTATTGTTATTGTAATTAATGAAATCACCAGAGCCATCTAAGACCAAGTACCATGGTGTATGTTGTTTGCATGCGATATTATCTTCATTGGTGAGGCAAGAACGAGAGTTAATGCCAAATTATAGCGATGAAGACAAATGTTAGAAGCACGAGATTTTCAAGTAAGTCGAACAAAATCAGAGTACCTCAAATGCAAATTTAGCAAATAATGAAGAAACAATGATGGTATGTCCAGTTGGAGGTCCACGAGATACCGAGAAGCTCGCATTTTTGGTATTTAGGCTCCATACTACAGAAGGATGGAGGGCTAGGTGGCGATGTTAACCACCGCATCCAAGTTGGATGGACAAAGTGGAAGAGTGCAACAGGAATCCTATGCGATCGTAACTTTACTTTAAAAATTAAAGGAAAGTTTAATCATACAATTATTAGACCTGCTTTGCTTTATACTTCTGAGTGTGGCTATTAATCAAAATCATGCACAAAAGATGAGCACAACTGAGATGCGAATGTTACGGTGGATGTGCAGTAACACCAGGAGAGATAAGGTGCGCAATGAAGATATTCGACTTAAATTTGGTGTGACGCCCATTGACGAGAAGATGCGAGAAATCGCTTAAGATGGTTTAAGCATGTCAAATGCAGACACATCGATGCACCGGTACGACACGTGGAAGATCTCGACTTAGGGCGTATAGCTAATGCTCGTGGGAGACCGGAGAAGACGTTGATGGAGGTCATACGGAACGACATGAAGCTCATAAACCTAAATGAAGATATACTTCTCAATCGAAACTAATGGAGACAAAGAATTTATGTATACAGCTCGACGTGATTCTTTGGTTGTTGTTGTTTAATATTCTCCATATTTTGTAGAGAGAGAGAGAGAGAGAGAGAGAGAGAGAGAGAGAAGCAAAAAAAGAAAAGAAAAGAAAAACGTCTTCATTTAAAGCGAACCGCCAACAATTTAACAATTTAAATCAGGGCGAACAATCTCAAATGGTTTGGTGCATGAATTGCTTTTAGGTAGAACCAAAACCACACTCTTTGCACCAACAATACAGTTTAATTGAACCGCCCACCTCTAATTGCAGCAAACATGACAATACTCTTAAGTTCTTTTCGATATAGTCCAAAATGTTGACAACGACGAGGAATATTTCAAAACTTTGAACCATGTGTACATTACGAATTTTAATAATTACTGAGTAGTAAAAAATAGTAGTAAAACCATAACAATTTTAATACTTACACAGTAACATAACAAAACAAAAAACAAATCAAAACAAAGAAAAATCTTCCTCCGTTTTTATGATTTGACTATAGTATATTACAAAATGACCTCACGTGTTTCTGAATACATGTTTTCCATTTCGCACAAAAATCAGTGAAATCTGGACATCTTTTTTCATACAGAACACTTGGGACGAAACCAAAATGAATCAAACATCATGTCATGTGTACGAGAGTACGAGACCTCGGTACTGCTGATGATAAAATGTGAACAATATTGTAAATGTCATTAAACAACTAGCATACAGCTATTGCTACACCTTATGTATGATGTATATCATTAAACTTGCATATAGCTTTTGCCTTTTGCTATACCTTATGTACAAAATACTGCAATCTAATGGATTGTTCGTAGTGATTGATATATGCATATACGTAAGAAACATACGATGGTATACATCTTTGCCAAATATTACATATACTATTGTGCTTTTGCTGCAACTGCAACCTATGCCTTCAAATAGCCTTTTCGCTCCAAGTACGAGACAATTATCTCAGCCATAGCATTTGGTGGATCACACATTTCTTCTCTTTGATGCAATACTATCTGTAACAAGGATAGCAGAGAGCGTAAGATTATACATTGATGCAAAAAACAAAACACAAAAACTAATCGGCCCCAAGAAAATCAAGGTGTGATTTGTTTAAATCGTAGTAGCACTCGGCTTTAATTTTTACATTTATAAGCCGTTTTGGTTTAATATAGGGAGTTCTGTTATAATTTGATCAAGCACCAACGCTTGTGAACATATTTCATTTCAACCAGATATCGTATGGTATCTTACAATTAACTAATATTTCAAATCAAATCTCAAAGTGCTTGTGCTTAATACAAACACGTACCTCAGAGTTCAAAGGTGCCTCATACGGATCATCAATACCCGTGAAACCTGTAAAATACAAGCAGACGTAATCATTATTTAGAGCTTTTCACTAGTCTTAAAAGGGCTTTACATGGATGAATAAGAAGGCTAGTTTTTCTTGTAACAAAGGGATGGCTAGTTTTGCTTCATCTGGAAAAGAGAGAGATTCTTTTTTAATACGAAGAAAAGAGTTTGATATAATTACTCGTTTAAGACCCTTCCTACTGATTGAATACTGTTAAACACCAGAATAAATGAAGCTTTGATGAATAACCATCTCATTAACAACTTTAATCTACTAACTTTAGTCAGCTTTTTCAGTAAAATGCACTGTCATATTTACATCAAATGACTTTAACCACACATACCTTTGATTTTTCCGGCTCTAGCAAGCTTGTATAATCCCTTCGGATCTCTCGACTCACAAACTTGTAGAGGCACATCCATAAATACCTACCACATTCGACAACTTTAGTCAAATCACTGTAACAAAAGAAAAGTTATATATTCCAGCATAAACAGCAGAGCAATTACCTCAATAAAATCTCCTTCAGGAAGTAAAGCTCGACAATCATCTCGGTCCTTCCTGAATGGCGATATCAGACTTGCAATACAAATGACTCCTGCATCTGCAAAAAGCTTTGCCACCTCACCTGCAATAAAATAGAGCAATTCATTAACATGAGTAAAACGCGATTCTTTAGGAAGAATCAACTAGTTCATTTCTGAGGCCAAAAACCAACCAATCCTCCTTATGTTCTCTACTCGATCTTCAGCTTTAAAACTGAGATCACGATTCAGACCATGCCTACAATTATCCCCGTCAAGGATATAAGCAAGCTTTCCTCTGGCATGTAAGGCATGACTCAAAGCACACGCCACAGTGCTCTTACCTGAGATGGAAGAACAAGGAAATAAACCTTGAGTTATGGTAGCATACATGCAAAGATCATCGTCAATAGCGCACAAGGAAGCAATCCAAGACCAAAACTATAAGAAATAAGATTCTAATAGCTTTTTATGGAATATTGCCGTCCTTCAATTTTTTTTATCTCGTTGCAGGCACAGACAGACAAAGAGTAAATGGTTTAAATCTGAGGAAGTCATAACGATTTAGCAACATGAGGAAGTTGTACAAATAACTCAAAGTAATCATCATTTATATTCCTTTTCTTCTTTTATGATTCAAGATTCCAAAATGATTCTGAAGGATGCAGATTCCAAGAAACAACCTGCTTGAGACAAAAAGAATCTCTAAAATCAGAACGACTTCGTACCAAGTGGCAAACGTATAACAACCAAGAACCAACCAAACAATCATCAAAAGATATGAAAAATATCGTAAGTTGTTCATTACTCAAGTGGAACTGTTATTATTATTATCATGTATCAGGCAAACCAGCTCGAATCTTTCGTGACAAATCTAACCACACATTTCTCGTGCCACTACGAATAATCGATTTTTCAATGTAAAAACAATTTGTGCTTCATTACACCTATAATAATAGTCCATAATTGAATTAAGCTACACCAACCTGAACCACTAAGTCCAGTAATCCAAACAACACAACCCTTCTGATTAAGCAACCCCTGCCTCTCGCTCTTCTCCACAGAACACTCGTGCCACGTGATATTCGACGAATTCCCCACCGTCTTCGACGACTTCGGTACAGCACCATTTCCTATAACAAAAAAAAAATTACCAATATAACCTTATCACCATTCACCTAACCGAACCACAAACATCACATTCAACAGAACAAAACAACAAAAATACTAACCTGATGACAAACTCGTTTGCTTTTGCTCTCCCCCGTTCACATGCGTCGTCGTTTTAGAAGCCTCCATCGTCGCCCTAATCGGCGCCGGAAAACTCGATCTGCCGCCGGAAACCCTCGATTTCTCGCGAAACGAAGCCGTTGAATATGGGGATTCCGACGACGATTTACAAAGATTGAACGTCACATTACCGATCGCCGTCATTTTGTTTTGGCCAAAAATGGTATTGATTTTGAAATAGGGGAATGTATGTGAAAAATGCAGTATTGGTTGATTGATTTTTGTAGTATTTGGAAAAGGGAAAAAAAACAAAAGAGAGAGAGAGAGAGAGAGAGAGAGAGAGAGAGAGAGAGAGAGAGAAAAGTAGGAAGAAATGAAAATTGACAGTGATTTTTCTGGAATTCGCACGAGGCGCGCGCGAGAATTGCTGCGTTTGACCGCCAAATTTTCATTTTAGAGAATTACACAAAACACCCATGAGGTCTCACGTAATTACAAAGTCACGTGGAGTGCATAAGTCCCTTTAGAGGTAGGGGCGAAGTACTACACAAGGCTTGTAAGCCAAGCACGGAACGAGCCTTTGCCTAATCTACACAACCTGATACCACGTAAGCCGACTAAACAATGATTTTTAGTTTTCGTCAAGATTTACGTTTTGAAAAATTACACATTACTGAATGTGAATTTGGTGCTCTTTTATTTGATTTATATGTTATGCAAGTGGTAGACGTAATGCTATTAACTTACTGCTAAACCATATGCACGCATAGGGTTTGGAAGACTCTTCACTATCGAGGCAGCTATTACTGAGGAAGAAGAAGAGGGAGAGGCTTATTTTTTATTTGTTAAGTATTTTTTTGTTTAATTTTCATTTTTATGCGTAATAAATTATGGACACATGTAAGCGCATTCGGGAAAATAACTTGATAACTTTTAGACAAAACTTAGTTACACGGGGTGTGTGTATAATTTTCCAAACACGAAGAGTGTCATTTAAATTATCTTATACCTTAGTGCAATTCTCCCTTTTAATTTTGGAAAATATTGTCAATGAACACATTAAAGTTTTTTTGGAAAATATTGTCAATGAACACATTAAAGTTTACTTAATTGGGAACGAGGAAAAGGATACTTGAATTATTTATGCATGCGGCATATGTTTGTTTATTTTGATTAACCGTTACACTACATGTGACTCCAAATGGGATGTTGTATGTGGAATTGTGGATTATGGATAATGACTTTTAGCACCTTAATATTTTGTCTAATTATAAAATATTCCTTATAAAGTTATATATACCCAAGGCCAAAAGTTTTTCGGCCTTATATATGTATCATTTTCAACTGGGCCAGGTCATACATAAAAGTTAGCACGTGTATGACGTTCACATATTAAAATCTCCCATGAATTTGGAAATACCTACACCACTAGCATTCAACATAAATTTGGATATAAAGTAAGTTTGCGTGTGGTCCGCAGATGTTATATTCAATCCGAACACTTGCTAATTTTCACTATTAGCACTCTCAAATGTTTACAAATATGAGTCTTGCGCGCATGCATCAAAATGAATACGTTATTGTAGAGATGCGAAGATACACTATTTTTTTTTAAAGAAAAATGTAACGAAATAGTAAATATTTAAACCATGCAATTCAAAAATTCAAATACACCAAAATACATACAATATGGTAAACGGGATGTACTACCTCACTTCTTTATCCTAACCGTAACCCCTTACTTTTTATGTTATATATAGATCTGGATATAGACAATCTCGACTTATTCAGCTAAGCAAGCCTAAACTCAAGCCAAATTCAAAATATATTTACTTATGTTAATGTTGAGTTTGAAATTGTGGGTAATTCACTAACCTTTGATCCATTGCAAATGGATCCATGGATACTTCAATTATGTTGATCTCCGCCTGACTCGAATTCATGATGTTTTCTGCATTTGATTCGCTCCAAAATGGTCGGATTCCAATCACAAACGGAAAGGAATCATTGCCACAATCCAAGAGCCCCAAAAGGATGAGTTTTGTGGTGAAAAATTACCACACAAGCCTTTTCTATTTCCCCCAATTTTTGTGTACGAAATTCTCTTTTTTTCTCTCCATTATTTGTTGTATGGAAGTTGTGGGAGTTGAGGAGTTTTGTCCTATAAGAGGGAAAAACTTCTCCCTCCTTTAGTTTGAATCTAAATGTCATACGGGTCGGGTTTAGAGCACATGGGCGACCCATCCGTTTAATTCATTATCTCACACTCGCACATGAGGGCTAGACCCAGTCTAGTTAGAACATAACAACAACTCACCAATTTCATACAGGCAAATGAATTGTGTGACCATCGAGCATACTGAGCTTCGATGCTATACATTGGTTAAGGATATATGGCAGCTCAAAAATTAAGCACACGACAATACATTGGTTAGGGATATATAGCAGCTTAACTTCTTCACCACGAGGACAATGTATCTCGTTATACCCCAGACTTCACTTACTTGCATCAACTAGAGTATCTCCAATTTCTTATTATATTAGAAGCACACTCTCCTTTAACTATATACATTTGTATTCACAGTTATGCCCAAACCTCAAAGTTTGACACAATTGTGCGCACGGTGAATACAAGATAGGCGCAAGTCATAAAAAGTCTTCATTTTTAACTTTAACCTCTTAAACATTAAAATGGTTGCTTTCCTAGACATGCACCGCATTGCCGAACTTGTCATGGCTATTAGTAACATGCTAAAGTAGCAACACCAAAAATAAATCCTCGAGAAAAGTTAAAAGTCATAAGGGTATATTATGAGGTCTTTTAAACCTCTGAGTCTTACACAATGAGGAAACAAGGATCAATTCATTCTTTACTCCAACGATCACAAAAACACATGTGGTATGAAATACATGCTACAATGCTTTTCTTCCTCTTTGGAAGCGTATGTCATATTTAATAATAATGTGCAACGTACAGATCTTTTTTCAAGTGCCTCTAACACTTACCTTGAGTTTTCTTCTTGTTAGTCCTCCACAAACACAAATCACGAGAAAACTCACATCGGGCTATAAAACAAGTATAATGGATTATGGGAATCCATATCGACTACTTAACTTTATAACAATAATCTCATGTTAATCATCAATCGAGGCGACAATATAACATAAATATGATTTAGTATACAAGTAAATCATAATTATCTCATCTCTGCACAATATCTAGTGTCAGAAGTGATTGCTCGTGTGAGAGAGCCAATCTACACTTGTCAGACACACATTTAGACTTTGAATGTTTTCACCAACAAAGTAGATGATTTCATAACATTCAAGTCTCAAACTCATGGGCATATCTAACTGGACATCATCTAGTCCAATTAGGCTAAATTCTATGATATCCTTGAGATTTTGAATCGTCTACAGATACATCTCTAGGTTTTAAGTTTAGTCACCAAACTAAACCACCATCATGCATAGATATGTATTGCAAAGTCACTTCTTTCTTTGCACACAAACCTTTATTTTGTGATTATATGTTTTGGCTTTATCACTTTGAGACTCTATTGTAAGGGACTGTTGCAAGTCACCATAATGTACACTACATCTCCCACTTGCCTTACAGTCTACAATGATAAATTACTCACTTCAACCAAAATACATACTACTGCAAAACACATGTGCTATAAAGTCTCATTTAATACACACATCAATACGCTCGTTTGCTTTTAGCTATTTTTACGAATAACACCATTAAACGAAGCAAACTTAGAGGTCGATTTACTCCAAATTAAATCACTTTCGATTATCCATGAGCGTATTTTTTTCAATAATGACCTAGTCCATTATTGAGTTCATAAGTATGCAGTGTATATAGGAGTCCAAAATCCTATATTAGTATTGTCCAAATTCCACTTATCAAGAATTCGGCTATACTTATTGACAAGACCCATGACATCACAACTATCAGGACACGTATGTAGCACATTAAATCTCAACATCTCTCTAACTAGAGCTTCCACGGATTCCAAGGCTTAAGATATTCGCCATCCTTATGAGTGTAAGTTTCACCGAAATTCATTTCAAAACACTTCATATAGCTCGATATGCAAGCCATCAACGAATAGAATGTTTCCTACGAATTCTGGACATAAGAGGTACATTTACCTCAATTCACTCCCTATCTTAACGATAAAAGAGTGAACATTACTATATGATTGAAACATACTCTTTACAACCCTAACCACCATGGTATGATCAAGATTAATAGAAAGAGTTATTTTAAGTGAATTATACAGACTTTTAAACACTTGACAAGTCTTTTGATGATCAAAGCAAATAAAATCACTCCATTGTGATTGAAAGACAATGAAGTTTGATTAAAGATAATGGTCTAACACTTTCATAAAGAAAGAGAATGAGCTCATCTTCAAAATGATCATCATGAACCATAATCTAATAAAAAATATTGCATAGCCTTTTCATCATACAGACATAGATTGCCCTTAGTGAACTCCACATATATGATCATCCGTTGATAGGGCTGGGAACGGGATGGAATCCCGTTCCACGGGATCCCGTGGCGCGGGATCCCGTCTTGACGGGAATGGGATTCTTGATCCTGTTCCCGTCCACGAGTTGACGGGATCCCGCGGTGGAGGGATCCTGTCATGACGGGATTCCCGCGCGGGAATCCCGTCAATTTCCAGTAGGCTCACAACTACTTTGTGAACCTACTGGAATGACAAAGAGCCTACTGCCTAGAACTTAGAAGTGAGGAAAAGGTCGAGTCCGAGTTTAGTTTCAATAATTCGTCTCGCCTCCAAGTTTTTTTAACCTGTTTACAATATAATATAGATCATAAAAGCACCATTCGGCTCGCAATCGCAATTCACAAATACAAACCACAAAATATCAAAACAAAATGCCACAAATCATCAAACCAAAACGTCACAAATCACCAAAGTCTATTACAATCGTCAAATACAACAAATCCACAATTCAAATAAGTAATAACTAGAGATTGTTCATAGTTCAAACGATAAAAAATGGATCCACTAAACCACTTCAACCATCCATATAATTTATGCTTCAAGGAAGGATGCGTCGAGTCCCATTCGTGCAAAAGCTACAAGTATATCAAAAACAACAAAAATAAGTGTATCAATATTGATATTAATATTAGGAATGCGACATACCAATAATTTCACTTTACAAATACCTGATTCGCAACTCTCCAACTCCACAATTGACTCTTCTATGTCAAGAGGCTCGGAATGACCGCTTTCGTCGCGTAGCCAATCTTGGGCACAAATAACGGCTTGTACCACTCGAGGACTCAATGAGCTCCTAAATCGGTCTAGAATGCGCCCTCCTGTGCTGAACGCAGACTCCGACGCCACGGTCGAAACGGGAATAGCCAATACATCCCGAGCCATTGTACTCAAGATCGGAAACCGTAACGAGTTTGCCTTCCACCATGCCAAAATGTCGAATTCATTGTCGTCAAGATTACATAATTCATCATTGTCATCGTCGAAGTATCTTTCGAACTCACTCTTCGGTTTAGCCCGATTTTGCGTCCTCTTACTACAAAATACAATTGCATTTCAATTATAAACGGTTATGAAAAAATTATGAATTCACATTAAGTTAAGATTAACTCACCTAACAAAGCCGCCGTGTCTTGTGTTCTTATTCTTCTCGTTAGCGGGTTTTGGAGGAGGGCATGTCGACGTTGAAGGAGTTGCGTCATACATTCTCTTGTACTCCTTGTACAATGTCTCAAACTCTACCCAAAGCGTCGATACGAACACGTGGTCATCCGGCACCATCTCCTTGATATACTCAAACTTGTAACGGGGATCCAAAATCGCCGCAAAGTATAACATATGGTTCATTCTCTTTTCTCCCACGCCCCAATATTTGTCATATTTTTCTTTCATCTTCATCGCCATGAGCTTGAGTTCGTGGGGCTCCTTCCCAAGTAAGGTTTCTTTGTCTTGAAGATTCATCCAATCCCCCAATATCTCATCGATTGTGGAAATTTGACCCAAAACCGAATTCGAGGTGACGTAGGATGTTCCCGAGACCATTTTGGTCAAATTCTTAAACGGCCTCAAGAATTTGACGTACATCTCCGCGGTCTTCCAATCATTGTATAGCGGTGTAACGTCATTCAAGTCCTCTTTATATTGATTATCACGAAGCTCAAAAGAGTCGAAGCCCGCTTTAAGCTCCAAAGTCGCCTTCAACATAGAGTATGTCGAGTTCCATCGTGTAGGCACATCAAGACAAAGCAATTTCTTACTTTGTACACCTTCATCATCGAGATATTGCTTGAACTTCTTCAACCTCCCGGCGGAACCCTTGATCCACTTCACCGCACCTCTAATTCGATCCACCGAATTGCCTTCAACGTTTATTTTCAATCCATCTTGCACCACAAGATTAAGGATGTGTGCAATGCACCGTATTTGCACATGGATCCCGTTCAAAAGGAAAAAATCACCTCGAACCGAATGCTTCCTCATCAAGTTCTCAATCCCGGAATCATTCGAAGTAGCATTATCCACCGTGATTGTGAATACTTTCTCGATTGCCCAATCCTTCAAACACCCCTCAATATCTCGAGCTATATATTCTCCCGAATGGCCCGAAATCAAGCAAAAATTTATGATGCGCTTCCTCAACACCCACTCTTTATCAATGAAATGCGCGGTGAGGACCATGTAGTTGTCTCGCCTAATAGAAGTCCACGTGTCCGTGGTTAAGCACACTCTCTGAGCATTTTCTTTGATAAACTTCTTCATTATCGTCCTATCGTCCAAATACATCTGCACAATCCTCTCCCTTATTGTCTTGCGACAAAACAATTTCAAGTTTGGGCATCCTCGCCTCCACATCTCCCTAAATTTAGGATGATCCACCGTACTAAACGGTTGTTCAGTCGCAACCATCCACTCCATAATCCCCCTCAAGATATAATCCTGATCAAATTTCCATGTTCCTATTTGATGAGACGCTTTGTCGAAGTTCAAGCGAGTTTGGACTAATAGCTGCTTGAGGGCTTCGAGTTTTTTTTGACAAGCCTCAATGTGCCTCCTCAATCCGGATGTCCCTTGGCCACCACCGTCACAACCAATTTCTCTCTTGCAATACAAACATCTCCCCTTGACTGTGTTTTTAATTGGACAACGGAACGGCTCAAAGTGTGCCCACCAAATTGACGTAAATTTAGTCGTTTTGGTAGTAATTATGATGGATTTACCATCTATCGCAACTCTCTTGACTTCCTCATGGAATAACTTTTCATACTTTTGAGGCTTTTTTCCTTTGTCGACGACGATGTCCCTTTCTTCAACCATTTCGGGCAGTGGTACAGAAGGCCCCTCCTCTTGTGGTTGTGGTGGTTGAGACATTGGCGGTTGTGACTCAAGGAGTCCTTCGGCTTGAAGATCCGGATGTGTGTACTCCGCAAACGAATTATATGGCGATGTAGGCGCCTGTGGCTCATCCCGAGCATCCTGAGTATAAACATCGGTCACGGTGCGAGAACGTTTGCGAACACCACCCGATTTCTTTTGAGGTATTGATGCCTTCTCTGCCATTTTTTTCTTCATTTCTACATTAATCAAAATCAACGACAAACAATCAATATGCAATACCATTTCATATACACACGAATCAGTAGAGATTTCAGTTTATCTTAAACTGAAATATCCAATACCATTTCATATGCAATACCAATATCAATATGCTATACCAAAATAATTACCCGCAAACGTCAACAACATTAATTACTATTGCAATGTCAATATACCATTCTATTGCAAAATCAACAACATTAACTACTGTTTAATTAATCAGGAATATAGTTAATGTCAACAACATTAACTACTGTTTAATTAACTACCATTCTATTTCAATGCCAAATATATAGTCTAATTACCCGCAATAAACAATTAAATTCATCAGGAAACAATTACCCGCAATAAATCAAGAAATATATCTATATACTCAAATATATCAAGAAACAATTACCCGCAATAAGGAGAATGAGGAGCAGCGAGCTGGCAGCGTGGTGCGTGGCGGCGGAGCTGGCAGCGTGGTGCGTGGCGGCGAGCTGGAAGTGTGGTGCGTGGCGGCGTGGAGGAGCGGCGAGCTGGCAGCGTGGCGGCGGCCGTGGCCCGTGTGTTGTGGAGCTTAAGTTGAGAGTGTGTGTGTGTCAGTGTGTGTGTCGTGTGGCTGCTAGGTTTGAAGAATGAGGATTGAGGAGAGTAAAAATTTTTGTGTTAATAAGGACATTATTATCTTTATTATGCTCCCTAAACTTTCTAAAATTATAAAACCATCCTAGTATATATATGATTTTTAACATATAACACCCATATATAAAAAAAAAATATATATATAGACGGGATTTCCCGTTCCCGCGGGAATCGGAAACTGACTCCCGTTCCCGACCCGCGGACAACGGGAAATCCCGTTCCCGGCAAGCTGCCGGGAAATTAACCCGCGGGTTTTTTTCCCGCGGGAAAAAATCCCTCGGGAGGGGACGGGTAAGGGAAACTCCCTTACCCTTTCCCACCCCTATCCGTTGATGATAGTAATGTAACAACACCTTCTAGCTAAGTTTATTAGGATTACCCTTCGTCAGAACTATAAACCAGTGTTTTGAAACCCGGGCCGGTGACTGACCCGGTGAAGCTACTAGGTAGTGGGTCAACAGGTCGAACCGGTCGAACCACTGGTTGGACCGGTTTGTTGACTAAAGTCAACATTCAGTTAAAGTATATTCCAAATTAATATATATATATATCCTGATGTAATATGTATCTATGTCTTGTTTATTAATTTTGTATATACATTCGTGCATCATATATATATTATGTAATATGTATCTATCTCTTGTTTATTAATTTTATGACTTGCCTCAATTAGTTTACAAGATTTAGAAATGTGAATTGAGGTCCAAAGTCTAAACCCATACTTAAGGCCCAAATCATAAATTTTCTATTAAAAAACTCTACTAGATATATTGACTTTTCCTCAAAATCTATTTTCTTCTCCTTTCTCATCTGCCCGCCGTTGTACTCTTCTTCTTCTTCCTTTATTTTTTTTCCTTGCTACTGAGAATCTTTCTCATTCATTCTTTTCTCTCCAACAGCAACACCAATTCTCCTCCGCCCCTGTTCTCTTTTTTATTTTTTTCTTGCTTTTGATCAATCATTATCTTTCTCCAATTTCTCCTCCGCCCTTTTTTTTGGCTTTCTGTTTATGGGTGCCAATTTCTTTTTTCCAATTCAATCTTTATCAAAATGGTAAAAAGAGAGAAAAAAATGAAAAAAAAAAACAAAATTTAAGAAAGAAATCCGAGTCAGACCACCGACCCGGGTCACCCGGGTCTCCGGGCGAACCGGCCGAAATGGCCGGTTCACTCGTCAAACGCAGCAGACCGTTTGGTGGCCTGAACCGTGCCGTTTAGGCCACCGGTTCCCGGTCGGACCGGTCGAACCGGCCGGTCCGATCCGGGTTTCAAAACAATGCTATAAACCATAGTCTAAGAGATTGTGTAAGGCCATAGACCAACATAAAGTTCTTAAACTCTATTTTTTATACATTTGGTGTGAAATCTAGAAACGTGTCATAGATTTATGTAATAAAATTTACATCAAGAAATATAATCTCCATGTTCATATAAAATACACGAAAACTCATATCTATCAACTAATGATGAATCGATATAGTTTCACCTCCAAAAGAAGAAGAAGAAGCTCTTATCCAAAAACAACAACATATTCCCTTAATGCGAAATAAAATTTGTACTTCTTAAAGATCTTACAATCTTAAGTATAACAATGAGAACACATTAGTTCTCAAATATGTTATGCCCTTAATCTTAAGTCAATCAGTACTTTTACTTGGTCAGACATCCAGGTTCAAAAGAAAAACTTATTCCATCTCACATTGCTCGAGAAAACTAGTAAGACATGATAAGGTATTGCTTGTTCCTTGAATTTCATTTATCTCATCGAGATAAATAACGAAACTTGATATTGCTCTAATGTCGTATAACACCTACTTGAGCAAATATTCTACAGTACTTAAATTGTACATAATTCAGTTATAAAATCGACTGATGTATCACCGCCGGCTCCCACTTGAGCCATAAAGCATCGACATGCTCATACTTCACAAATAATCAACCATGACTAGAATCAATGAACTGAACAAGCTTTCTACATTTTCACATCCTTCCGACAAAAAAAAGTCCATAACTCAAGCAATAAGTTTTATGATTTACTCTGGATTACTCTTACTACACGTGTTCACGATGAACACAAACACCTCAGCCACATGGTGTATCTTATACAAACACACCTTTAATATTTGGAACAATACTTTCCACTCAAAATAAAAGAGCATGAATACAAGTTCATCATTCCAAGGCCTAGGCTAGAATAGATAGAGCCTTCCACTCAATCTTATCCAATGTAAAGAGTCAAATAGATACTAAGGCAAATGTTCACAACCGACGACTTGAGTTTAGAAAGAATCTCCTTTCGAGATTAATTTTCTAACTTAAGTGTTTGTGAAATTCCCATCTAAATAATTCTCTTTTCATTCTCATAGCAACACCAATATGCGTATACATGTGCAAGGAAATCACAAAAAGTTAGAAAGATGTCATTTTCATTACATACTCTACGCATCTGTAACGACAAATTATTGATCTCTGAAATTAAAAGACAAGAAAAGATTACAAAGTAAATTTGAATTAGTTTAAAGTACAATTGTAGTGCAATCTCTATTTAGATCCTCTATTTCTTTTCTCAAACAAATGATTTTGAAATTTGGTTGACTTGAGTGGATTTGATTTTGATCTCTTCCACGTGTATTTGAGTTGAACGTTAATCCAATGGCATTGAGCTTGATCTTGAATTGACGATCTACTTGACTTGATATTTGCGACAAACAATTTGATATTCGTCTTGAACTTGTTGAATGTCAATCTTCTTTGGAGGAATCTTGATCTTCAAAGTACTTAAATATTTGACAAACGTTGATTCGAGGGCTTTACTGCTTGATCTCGGATCGAACGAAAATTTGATTAGGAATTTGTTTTGAAGGTTGATGAAGATTGGTATGATCTTCGTCTTCAGTTCTTTGGATTTTTTTGGTTTTGATCTTCTTGAATGGATTTCAATCTTCAAAAATGGCTTTTCGAGGGTCTTAGGACTTGATCTCAGATTAAACGGATTTTGACTTGAAGATGAATGAAGAACGGTATGAATTTGGTTTTGGATTTGTTGAACTTCTTGGAGTTTGATCTTTCTCGGCAGAAGTGCTATCTTCAAAAATGGTTTTTGGATGGAATTGAAACTTGACGGCAGATTGAAAGGAGTTATTTATGAAGAACACCTTGAAAATTGTTGAAGAATGCCTTGAATGTCACGAAGAACGCTTGAAGATGGATGAATTTGGTGGAGCGAAAAACTTTGAGTTTTTCCCTTTTCAACTTGTGAATATTTTGTGTGTGTTTTTTTCTTCTCCAAGACCACCTCTATTTATAGTTGGGGAGTGAATCTCAATTAGAATCTCCTGATGAGATGAACGGTTGTGATCGCGTCTACAATTCCTTGATATGTAAGACTTTATCTAGGAGAATCTTCTTTCCATCTCTTGAAGATTGAGACTTGGTGGGGAATTCTTTCCTTGTGTTGAGATTTGGTAGAGAATTCTTTCCATCTCTTGAAGATTGAGACTTGGAGGAGAAAACTTTCCATGTTTTGAGATTTGATGAGAAATTATTTCCTTGTCTTAAGATTTGATTAATATATTTATTTTAATTCCTCAAAATATTAAGATTAAATAAAATATATTTTGCATTTCTTGCATCTTAAGAGTTACCATCATTTAATTTAATTAGACACAAAATTAATGTGTCTACAACATCTACTCCAATATTAAGGATCATTACAATCCTACCAATTGGATCTTAACTTTACAACACCAAGACACTTAAGTGTCTCAAATTTGTTAAGAGTCAAAACAAAAGAAATGCACAAGTTCATCCATAAATGTAATAAAACTAATGACTCCACGCTATGCCTTCGTATCAGGTAAATCATAGAAGAGGAGTAATCCCATGGAAGTCAGTTTAAATCCATCTTTTACGATGACTATATTGTCAAAATTTTCAATGAAGAAAATTCAGTTAAGTAGGCAAAATCCGAATATATATCTCATATGTGTTACACCATAACCCCTATCTTCGTTTTTGCCCAATGTGACTAATGTTTTCATTACTACACGAGAAGTGTATTGATAATTCCTAACAATCAGTGATGTAGTAAAAACATTTCTATAGTCACGTGTTGCCACGATTAGAGAAAAATTCGATGTCCAGTACCACATTGTGCTACACCTCACAACACATTTTAACTAAGTCGCAACATTGCTCAAGTCACAAGATCATTGAAAAAAAATAATCCTTCATTTCTAAGTTTAACCTCCTTGACCTCACATATAATGCCATGTAGTGAAAAGTCCAACATCGATATCACTCGATATGTATGTGCTGACTCTTTCTTGGTATGCCTAGAGCTTACATGTGAGAGAACTCGTAGATTTCCCTTAAGTATGATACAATCTCAAGTTCTAATAAATCTAAAAGTCCACGTAGGACAAGATTTGTCCTTACAACTATAGAGACACTCTAACTCCTTTGGAAATCTATTTAAGTACCATATCCCAATCAATGTAATCAAAAATTGACCATTCAGATTGGAACAATAACATGGTAATGCAACGTTTATCCCAGATCAAACACTTGCTTATATTCTTAGACTATACAAATAGTCTTTCATCGTTGGTTGCATTTTAGTACATCATAAAATTGAAACTTACAAGTTCTCTTGTTGAGTTGTTGTGGACTTGAAACCAACCTTAAACTCCTCAACAGTGAGTCTAACGACACAAATGTCGCTGATCTCAGATTAACATTGAGCATCACTTGAATCGAACAGTTTAAGAAAAGTTGAAATCCAAATCAATTCACAAAGAGAATTGTACGAGGTTTGACTCGAGCTTACTACTCGTGAAAAACAAAACGTGTTAGCTGACTACATGTATTGATCACACTCAACGTCATTCAAGTCGTGGTCAATCAAAATTAGCTTATGTGTCGTTTGAGATTTAGCTATCTTGAACAAGTATTATTGTACATATATTCTTTATAAAAAAATGTACACCATCCATAGACCAGTGAACACATGGCTTTACATAGCGGCACAAAAAACAACGAAAGCTAATTAAATGTGAAGCCGTTAGTTCAATTTCTAAAATTGAGTAGTTTGACCTCTCAAAAGAATGTTAAGTGACACAATTGATGCTTTCAAAAGCATCTTACTCGCCATCACTATTATGATCCTAACGACACGTAGTGTCGGCTTTATTCACAATAAGTGCGAACAAGGCACTCAACTTAGTGAATAGATCGACTAAGTTGCCATGGTCTGTCAATTTAGAGATATGTATATATATCCATCTACTATAAAAGTTTAATTTTGAATTTATCAAATTAACATTCATGACAATTAACCATGAGGTACGAAATTGAAAAAGTCACAAGGTGACCTATCATCATTCATATCCTTATGTTCATTATCACAAGCTTAATTTCTAAAAAGCAAAATCTTTAAAGTTCTAGGTGAGAACTTCTCAAATTCTACCAACCTTACTTGAATTTAGTACAAAGTCTACAGACGTGCATTTATCAAGTACAAAAAAATCATTCCAGATAAATAGCACGTAAGGAGACAAACACGCATTCTAGACAGACTGATAGACAAACAAGAATATAACATAATCATGCAGTTCACAAATGCATGTTATTTCCACGATGTAACAATATACAACACGTCACGTGTTAAGCATAAGTGAGCATGTCCATGTATATATAGATATATACAATTATCTCCCTAAAAGAAATCATAACACCAAATCTTGATGGCATCACTTATAGCTTTTAGATCCCCGGTCTGAATATTAGCTAATCAAGTATGCATGATAAAATTCTCTTAGGATTTTTATGCTTTCCATTAACCATATTGAACAACGAGCTACAAAGCTCAGGGTTTTCTTTCAGAAGATCTCACAATGTTTTCTAAATGACAAAATCCTACACAACAAAGTGTATTTACATCTTTATTGTGGTTCTCTAACCACTTATTGTCCATTAAAATAATTTAAAGCATGTATATTGCATTTACTAATGTAATGGACCCAATTTTGTACCAAGAGTCAAAAACAAAATTTAATTTCTTGAACTTTACAAAATTAATTAAGGGTCATACAAATGCCCATACACTATCACGAGGCATAAATGCCTAAAATATATTTTTGAGATTCTAAGGAAAAATTTCAAAAAGAAATTCCAAGTTTAAAAATATTTTCTTTAATATTTTTTAATTAAAAAAACTTTAAAATCAAGAAAATATTTTTCACTCGGAGAAATATAATGTATTAATTAGAAATAAAAATTTGAGAAGAAATGTGCTAATTTTGTCAAAGTCGGATAATGTGAGTGGGTGAAGTGGCACATTTTTAGCCATTTGCGTTAAGGGCGTGTTTAGGCGCGTTCGACCGGTCTTACAACAACAGAGTAACGTCACCCTTGCATCACGCTGACGTCACACGTAATCATCTTCACAAATTCGCAAAAATCACTAGAATTCAACTTTAAATTCAAATGGTCATAACTCTCTCAATTCTTGGCCAAAATTTATGTTCTTTATATGGTTGGAAAGCTCTCGATGAGTACTGCTAAATATATCCTCCTCATACAGAAATTCATAACGAGAAGTGCACAGTACCCAATCAAAGTTTCGGGGAAAATGCAAAGACTTGATTATAACTCAAAATCCACAAATCTAAACAATATCAAACTTTGCAGATATTACAAACAACGTATGAGCGTCATGCTGTAAAAATGTGAGAGCATAATTCGAAAAAAAAACCTTCGCCATTAACGTTCATGAAACATGCTCATGCGTATTTAACCTTAATCATTGCATATGAAGCATAAATATCATACTTATTCATCCTTTAAAACATCAGGAAACGAGCCACGACTGTGATACCAATGTTGGAAATTCACTAACCTTAGATCCATTGAAAATGGATCCCAGGGATACTTCAATTATGTTGATCTCTGCCGGACTCGAATCCATGGTGTTTTCTCATTTGATTCGCTCCAAAATGGTCGAATTCCAATCACAAATAGAAATGAATCATTGCACAATCCAAGAGCCCAAAAAAGACGAGTTTTGTGATGAAAATGGCCGCACAAGTCTTTTCTGTTTCCCTCCATTTATATGTACAAATTCCTCTTATTTTTTCTCTATTATTTGTTGTATGGAAGTTATGGGATTTGAGGGAGTTTTGTCCTATAAGAGGGAAAACTTCTCCTTCCTTTAGTTTGAATTTAAATATAATACGGGTTGGGTTTAGCCCACATGGGCGAGCCATCCGTTTAGTTCATCACAAACTTGGGTTAGTTGCTAGAGGAATGTCACTATAGATTGTCGTCTTCAGTCTTGAAAGTGCAGGTATTCTGGCAATGATAGATTAACATTGAGAAATCAATGTTAGAGTAACATTGCTGAGCAGAATCCGATTTACAATCTTTTTGTCATTTATTATTATTGTTTTGCCTTATTCATTTAACTAATTGAGTTCCACAGTTGTTGAGAGAACGACTTGTGTTAAAACCTTAACGGGTTATTTTGCCTACGGCTCGGAAGTTAATATAATCTTATATTCACTTCTTAAACTTGGTGTTTGTTTATTTCGCTGCACTATTACTCTGGTCTGTTGTTAAAGTAACATCGTTGGGTTAACAACATACCAAACTGTTGTTAACGCTCCAGTGTTAAGTTAACAACAACAACGTATCAACCCGATCCACAATTGCAATTGGTATCAGAGCCAAGCACCAACCTCACCGGTGTTTGGCGTTGATACGTCAAGATGGACAACTCCGACCCCAATACGAGCAGGTTGCCAGTATTGGAGGGTCCCAACAACTATGCCTACTAGAAGATCAGACTCATAGTCCACATCAAATCCATCGACCTGAGATTGGGACGCAGTGCTAGAAAGCTACACCATCCCTGACTCTCTCTGCCTTAGCTACTGCTGCTAAGAAAAGAAATGGGAAGCAGGTGATTGTTGAATCTTCTGAGTCTGAGTCAGAAGAAGAAAAAGAAGAAGATGATAAGGAGGAAGAGGAAGAGGAAGTTGAGGAAGAAGATCAACTGGTAGCCGATGACCCTGCTGATGTTACTCCAACAACAAGCAGTGATGAGTATTTTGATGTGCTTGATGAGGAGTACCCCAATAAGCCTTATTCTGGCTTTTATGTGTCAGCTGAGGCAGAAGAACGGTGGGAGGCTTATCAAGCCGGGGTTATTCACATGGAAAGGAACATTGATGAGGAAATGTTCAAAGAAATTAGGTTGTATGAGTTGCTTGAAGCTAGGGGTGTATTGGGATCTGTGATGAATCAGCCATCATATGTCCCTGATGTGATCAGAGAGTACTACATGAACCTCTCTCAGTGGGTGTGCCACCAGGGCTCTCCCAAGTTTGGTAAAGCTTAGGTAAGGATGAATGTCTATGACATTAGTCCTTCTGTGATAAATGAAGCTTGGGAACTTCCTGATCCTGAGGAGACTGAGGATCCTAGCACGGATGAGGTGATTACTGACCTCATTGGTGGACTCACAAGGAAGTGGAATGATAGTTTTCCAACTACAAAGCTGACCTCCTTAAGTGTTGTACTTCACAAGCTCTCTACCTACAACTGGCTGCCTTCTTCCAACACCACTGTTATGACAAAAGAATCTGCAAAGTTGGTGTATAAACTGAAGAATGGGCTTAGTGTGAACATAGGGGAGAAAGTTTTGAGGCATATGAGGGACGTCACGACAAAGGCAAAGGGAATCATTCCATATCCCTCTCTGATGTCCAGTATTTTGGTGAAACAAGGCTTCAAGACCAAGAAGACAGAGGGCTGGATCAAGAACAAGGCCAAGATGATCATCACCAGGAGCTACTTCACTCAAGTTAGGATTCAAGACTTGCCCTGGAATCCCAATGCAGAAGCTGGTCCAAGCAGGAAAAAGAAGAAGAAGAAGACACTCAAATTTGTTGCTTCTTCTATTCCAGTGTCAAGTGGTGATAGCTGCTCTGTGATTGCTGATGCATTTGTGGAGGAGACTCTGGTTTGGCTTGACAGAGAGTACAAGGATACCCAGAGAGAGATAGCAGACAAGCAAGTGAGGTTGCAGGAGATTGACAGCCTCATGAAGCATTTGAAGGATCTGCCTTCCTCACAAAAAGGGCGAGAGTAGATCAAATTCAAAATATCTGAGTTCTTTTAATTTTCTGTTTTCGATTGAAGTATGGACAATTCTATTTTCTTTGCATTTTTCTGTTTCATCAAAGAGTGTGTTCCTTGCTACTTAGTATGGTCTGTAATTAAGTACTTTTCTATATTGGTACTTAGTGTTTCTGTTTATGCTATTTGAACTGTGGTTACAAAGTACTAACTCTGTTTAACAGGTGTTAACTGTTCTCTGGTGTTAAGTTAACATTGAGATGTTCAATGTTAGAACTTCTGTATGGACTCAATGGTAATCAACCATTGACAAGGATGGATGTTATGACAACATTGAAAGTATCACTGTTAGAATAACATTGAGTTGGTCCCTTCTGATATTCAGGGGGAGAGTACTTAGTTTTCATTGTTAAAAGATAATGAAGTTTGTCTGAATAATTTGATCTGGTTAGAACATGTTCTTAGGTTTTGTGATTAAGACAAAAAGGGGGAGATTGAAAGTGCAGGTATTCTGGCAATGTTAGATTAACATTGAGAAATCAATGTTAGAGTAACATTGCTGAGCAGAATCTGATTTACAATCTTGTTGTCATTTATTATTATTGTTTTGCCTTATTCATTTAAGTAATTGAGTTTCACAATTGTGATTGTCTTTGATTATTAATCAGGAAACAAACCTGTCATAGGTGGGATGCTCAAATTTCCAAGAAGGAAAGTTTCCTTAATTAAGCAAACCGCTCTACAAGGAAAGAAGAGTTCGAGTGCAACTAGGAAAGCTTTCCAAGTTAAGTCCTGATTTGAAGAAGAAGGCTATCCTTAGTTAGATCACTAACAAATGAACTATTATTCAAGAATGACTGCGAGAACAAGGAAGAGGATTTCGATAAGGAAACAAAGAGAATTACCAACCGTGTACAACACACCTTGAAGTCCAAGTCAAGAACCTATATATAGGTGTGAAGTACATCAAGAAAAACACGAGACAAGAGCCAATCAATCCGAGAGATTAATCTACATATTGTTGAGTGTTGTCTTGCTTTAGCAAAGTTTGTGAATTGTTAGAATAGATCTAAGAGTGAGAAGCTTTTAGTGATAGTCGAAGCAATTCTCGTGTGCTTTGCTTAATTCGATTAATTTGAGAGTGAGGAGCTTGAAAATTGAGAGAACGACTTTTGTTAAAACCTTAACGGGTTATTTTGCCTACGGCTCGGAAGTTAATATAATCTTATATTCACTTCTTAAACTTGGTGTTTGTTTATTCCGCTGCACTATTACTCTGGTCTGTTGTTAAAGTAACATCGTTGGGTTAAAAACATACCAAACTGTTGTTAACGCTCTAGTGTTAAGTTAACAACAACAACGTATCAACCCGATCCACAATTGCAATTGGTATCAGAGCCAATCACCAACCTCACCGGTGTTTGGCGTTGATACGTCAAGATGGACAACTCCAACCCCAATACCAGCAGATTGCCAGTATTGGAGGGTCCCAACAACTATGCCTACTGGAAGATCAGATTCATAGTCCACATCAAATCCATCGACCTGAGCTTGGGACACAATGCTAGAAGGCTACACCATCCCTTACTTGCCAAGAGATGGAGATGCTGGTCTGGTACCTAAGCCAAGAGGATAATGGACAGCCAATGAGATTGCTCTCTACAACTTCAATGAAAAGGCTCTCAATGCTATTTTTAGCTGGGTAGGTAACCATATGTTTAAACTTATTCAAACTTGCACAACTGCAAAAACTGCTTGGGAAGTTCTTGAACTACATTGTGAGGGTGATGCGGGTGTGAGGGACTCTAAATATAGAAAACTTTTGAGGGACTTTGATAAGAGAGAGATGAGTGAGGATGAAAGCATTGATATTTATTTTGAGAAACTTCTTGATATTGCTAATCAGTGTCAAAACTTAGGTTTTACCATCCCAAATCAAACCATGGTCTATAAAGCTTTTAAAACATTATCTTCTAAGTTCACTGTCAAAAGAATTGCTATGAATGAGTCTAAAGATCTTGCCAACATGGACTTTCAAACATTAATGAACACTTTAAAAGAGTTTGAACTATAATTCCTAGGAAAGTCCAGTAAACAACTTGCTCTAGCCTTACTAAGAACTAGCTCAGATTCTACAGGAAGTGATGAGGATGAATATGAGTTGATCTCTTCTACTATGGAAACATTACCAAGAGGTTTAGTAAATTAGGCTACAAAGATAAAAATAAAGAAAAACAATCTGGTAATGCTGCCCTTGGCTATAAGAAATTGCCCCCAAAGTTTGTAAAGTACATGGCATCTAAGAGTACGCCTCAAGATGCTGAGAAATTTAAAGATGTCCAGTGCTATGAATGTAAGGGGTATGGTCACTTTAAACATGAATGTGCTAACACCCTCAGAACAAGAGGGAATTCTCATTGGGTGTGTGTAGATGACTTCAATGATGCTGACTTCGAATTTGGAACAAGTGCCGATGAACAATCAGAGGAAATCAACATTGCTGCGCTTTGCACTCGGATCACATGGTCAGGAGAAGACTCCAGAAACTGCCAAAAATCTCAATGTTACTCTAACGTTGGAGAACCAACAACAAAGCAGGAAATCTTCTTTAGAGACTGGAACAATAATGATACACATGTTATCTATGATGTGCTCTCTGATTGTGATGATACTAACTTCGATTGTTTTCATGGTTCAGTTGATCTAGAAGAAGAGTACTTCAATGAAGGAGAAATGTCCCAGGAGGAAATTCTAGATGATCTCCATACAACCTTTCTCAGACTTGAGAGAGAGAATGTCAAACTCATGAAGAGTAACAAAGCACTGAAGCTTGACATTGAATGTTTGAAAAACATGTTGAAACTCTATGAGAGAGACCTTGACAAAGCTGAAGCTGAGCTGAAAGAGGTAAAGGAGAAACTCAAAAAGGACTCACAGATCATAGCCAAATGGAATGGAGGTACTTCTAAACTTGATAAGGTACTAAACACGTGTAATACATGTACATGTGGTCTAGGATTTGTTGAGAAACCTTCATCTTCTAATGTTAATTCTGCCTATTTAACTACAAGCTTTGTTAAAGAATCTGGTAATATAAGTTCTGGTACCATCAACACTGTAGAAAGCAAACCTACTTTTATCTGTCAGTACTGTTTTCAACCAGGCCACATGAAACCGTTCTGTAGAAAATTCATAAAAGAATGTGGTAAGAAAACAACCTCTATGTCCAATGTTAAAACTACAACATGTTCTGATGTTAGACCAACATTAGGTGCAGGACAGAAAAGTAAAACTTGGGTAGAAAAAGCTAAAACTCCTAAGATTAAAATTGTATGCAATGTTGTTTTCTCTGATGTGTACTCTAACCTTTCAGGTAAGTGGTACTTCGACAGTGGATGCTGAAGACACATGACAGGCAGCAAAGAGAATCATAAGCAAATGATACCTTTAAGTGCTGGAACAGTGACCTATGGAGGTGGCACCAAAGGAAAGATCATTGGGAAGGGGATACTAAACGTTGATGGATTCCCACCCCTGAAGGATGTGTTGTTGGTATATGGGTTAAAGGCAAATCTAATCAGTATCAGTCAGCTGTGTGATGATAACTTACTGGTTACATTTGACAAAGTTTCTTGTGATGTTTATGATAGTGATAATGTTTTTGTTATGACAGGTACTAGATCCAAAGATAACTGCTACCTAGCCCAAGAGAAAACAGAGTGTTTCCATGCCAAAATAGATGAGGCTTCTATATGGCATAGGAAACTTGGACATGTTCACTACATAAACCTTGAGAAACTGCAGAAAGTTGATGATGTAAGAGGCTTACCTAAGTTGTCTTGTCCAGGTAAGCTTGTGTGTGGTGATTGCCTCAAGGGTAAGCAAACCAGAGCTGTTCATACACTCCTACAGGTACAGAATGCTAATCCTAGATCTAGTAGGTGTTTTGAATTGCTATACATGGACTCAATGGGTCCAATTGAGGTAAGTAGTCTCAGTGGTAAGAAATATGTCTTTGTGATTGTAGATGACTTCTCTAGATACACTTGGGTAAGATTTCTAAAAGAAAAGTCTGAAGCTTTTGATTAGTTCAAAATTCTTTGTGCTAGTATTAAAAACTTGTATGGCTCCACTGTGACTAAGATTAGGTCTGATCATGGTAAAGAATTTGAAAATGCTAGTTTTGATAACTATTGCAATGCTAAAGGTATTTTCCATGAATATTCAGCTCCTAAGACTCCTCAGCAGAATGGGATTGCTGAGAGAAAGAACAGGAATCTTCAAGAGATGGCCAGAGTTATGCTCAATGCTAAAGATGTATCCAAAAGACTATGGGCTGAAGCTTTAAATACTGCTTGTCACATTAGTAACATGGTGTATCTTAGACCTGGAACTAACATGACTCCTTATGAATTCTTGAAGGGTGTGAAACCAAATATTGCATATTTTCATGAATTTGGATGTGATTGTTATCTGCTTAATGACAGGGATTGTCTGAGTAAATTTGATCCTAAAAGTGAAAAATGCATCTTTGTAGGATACTCTGCAAATAGTACTTCCTTTAGAGTCTACAATCCTAGATTGAAGACAATTCAGGAATCAGTGAATGTTGTGTTTGATGAGTTCACTCTTGATATATGTACTGATGACATCTCAGTTCCCAATGTTGGACCAACAATGGAAACCGAGAATGTTACTCCTGACAATGTTACACCAACATTGGAACTGGAAGCTGGAAACACTGAACATGAGTCAGGGAACGATGTTAGACTAACACCAGCTAGATCTGATATTAGACTAACAGCAGAGGACTATAACTCAGAACATGAAGTTGCCTCCGAACCTAGAAGAGACCCCCAACTAGGATTGAGAAAGATCATCCAGCATCCCAGGTAATAGGTGAACTCACTGAACGGGTAAGGATACGCAACAGAGAAAGACTTGATTATAGAGAAATGGTAAAATTGTGTGTCTGTATGAACTTCACTTGTACTGTTGATAATGCCATGCAGGATGAACTATTACAGTTTACTAAGAACAATGTTTGGATACTGGTGCCTAGACCACCTAATGTTAATATAATAGGGACACAATGGATATTTAAAAACAAGAGTAATGAGGAAGGGGTCATTGTTAGAAACAAAGTTAGACTAGTTTCTCAGGGGTACACACGGGTTCAAGGTGTAGATTTTGATGAGACCTTTGCTCCAGTTGCTAGGATTGAATCTATTAGGTTACTTCTAGCCATAGTATGCTGTCTTAAGATAAAACTATACCAAATGGATGTAAAGAGTGCGTTTCTGAATGGGCTAATTGATAAGGAAGTATATGTTGAACAACCTAAGGGATTCACAGATCCTAAGTACCCCAACCATGTGTACAAGCTTGAAAAAGCCCTGTATGGACTTAAATAAGCACCTAGAGCATGGTATGAAAGACTTACAGAATTCCTTTTAAGTCTTGGCTTTGTTAGAGGTGAAGGAGATAGGACACTATTTGTTTTGAAGAAAGATTCTCATGTCTGTATAGCTCAAATTTATGTGGATGATATTGTTTTTAGCTCAGCTAACAACTCTATTTTAGAAAAAAATGTTGAATCAATGACATGGCAGTTTGAGATGAGTATGATAGGAGAAATAAATTTCTTCATTGGTCTCCAAGTAAAACAAACTGATAATGGGATATTCCTAAGTTAGGAAAAGTATGCAAAGAATCTGGTGAAAAGGTTTGAATTGACAGATTCAAAGCCTTGAAAGACTCTCATGTCTTCATCGGTGAAGATATCCAGGGATGTTACTGGTGCCAGTGTTGATCCAACATTGTACCGTTCAATGATAGGAAGCTTACTCTACTTGTATTCTTCAAGACCTGATATAATGTTCTCTGTTTGTGTGTGTGCTAGATACCAGGCATGTCCAAAGCAGTCACATCTAATGGCTGTGAAGAGAATCCTTAGATATATATCTAGCACTTTGGCCCTTGGAATCTGGTACTCTTATGACACTAACACAAATCTTGTAGGTTTCAGTGACTCGGACTGGGCAGGTGACACTGATGATAGAAAGTCTACAAGTGGATGATGTTTTTATCTGGGGAACAACTTGGTCTCATGGTACAATAGAAAGCAAAATTGTGTGTCACTCTCCACTGCTGAATCTGAATACATAACAGCAGACAGCTGTGTCACCCAATTAGTATGGCTTAAACAAATGCTAATGGATTATGAGTTAGACAGTGATACCTTACTTACGTTCTGTGATAATCTTAGTGATATAAGCATCTCTAAGAACCATGTGCAACATTCCAGAACTAAACATATTGATATAAGGCATCACTTTCTGAGAGACATGGTAGAAGATAAGCTCATTGACATTGAACACATTGAAACTAACAATCAGCTTGCTTATATGTTCACTAAAAGCTTAGATTCTGAGAGGTTCTTCAGTTGAGGAATTCTCTTGGCATGTGCATTGTCTAGGGATGTTAGTACACCAGTGTTGACATAACACCACTGTCTAGCACTGGTTATTGGTTGTGGTGTATCTGTAATTATTTTATGTTTTTTTTGCATTATTCTTTCTTGCATATTACTTCTTTGTTAGAGATTCTGTTGGGTTGTGTGGTTAATCTGTATAAATAGTTGAGTTGACTGGTGGACAGGTACATATCAAGAGTTTTGTAAAGTAAGAACTTTGTTGTTAGTCTGTGAATGTTAACCTAACATCTGAGAGAAGCTGGGGTACATAGAGCTCACTACTCTGATGTTATTCAGTTGTGACTTATCCATGTTAAGTTAGACAGAGCATGAAGAGAAGCTGGGGTACATGATGTTGAGAGCTTCATTGTCATTCAGTTGTGCTTACTTTTGTGTTATGTCTATGGCCAAGTTTATGCATGATGGTGATCCTTACTACTGGGGTGTTTTGAAGTTTCGACTACTTGCATTCAGTAGCATTGTTCACTTGGTATTTAACTTGTAAACAAGTTGGTAAAAAAGTATGCATGAGGAGTTGGGGTGAAGAAGTATATGATAAATGTATTGTCTTTATTCAGTTCCTTTGTACTTGCATAATCTGTAGCTGATGGTTAAGTTGCTGGGGTGTGTGGAGTCTTGTGCTGCCCACATTCAGTGATGAAACTATCCTTTAACAATCACTAGTTTTTGTTCAAAATAGTTCATGATATGAGTAAAAGATAAATTGATATGTCCTGATCCCAGTCAGTAAAGCTGTTTGTAGTTGGTTACCGTCACCCAATGTTGATCTAACATTGTTGCATTCATTCTAGTTCTGCATTATTTCCTTATGTCGGTTTGGGCTTAGGGGGAGTAGTAATCCTAGTAATCATGTGTTGAGGCATACTTCGTGGGTGACCAACTGCAGGTAAAACACTATGTTTTGTGATCTTCTATGTTGTGGGAAAATCTTTTCCCTGGATATGTACATCCACTCTGTGTTTTTCTGTTTGATGTGTCACTTATTCATATTGATGATCTTAAACTATGTCTTTGTACCTATGTACTTGGTTGAGGTTTCAGATCAGTATACAGGAATATCTCACGCTCTCACATGATGTTGCTTTGGATGAAGCCATGCACCTACAACTTCCCTCCCTGATGTTAACTTGCCAATGTTAGTTCAACAATGAAACATTGTAACTTATAAGTTTTCAGGTTTGGAGACTGCTCTGGTTACGTGTTAATCTAACACTGATACGTGGTAAGTTAAACATGGGTATGATCGTGTGACAGTGGTCCGATTATTTTGGTAACATGTTACAACACCGCTATCATTATTCTTCAGCTGATTATCTATATAATTTACCCTAATCTCTTCTTACTGTTTACGCATTCAAAGTTCTTGTGCAATCAACATTCTCTGCAAATTAAGTTTCTTCTTTTCTTCTCTAAATTACTCTAACAATGGCACGCAAGTCTTCCATTGATGCTCTTATAGATGCTGCTGAGCAGATTGAACAACCAGTACGCCGCAGCACCAGACGAGCAACCACTGAAGTTGTCGCCGTCGCCGCACCTAAGAGGAAATCCACTTACCAACGGCGCAAGGGAAAGAAATCCGCAAAGGGTGATGTTGGTTCAACATCAAAAATTGCTGAGCAAACCTCCACTCCCACCAACGATGAAAACGAGGTAATGATGGCTAACCCTACTCAAGATATAACTGCTGAAATTGGTATTGAGGGGGAGAAAGAGGCTCAAGTTGTTGATGTGGGTGAGTCCGAGGTTTTGCATGAGGTCCCTGAGGGTAATGTTGGGGACGAGTCTGTGGTTGTTACTGATGAAGGTGAAAACCTTGAGGTGAATGTTGAGCCGTCTGAGGCTAATGCTGTTGAGCATGCTTCTGCTGCTGAGGTGGATACTCTTCCTGAGGAAAGTGATAAGGCTGAGGAGACTGTGGCTGAGGAGGTTACTACTGAGGGTGACCAAGATGTTGTTGATGAGGGTAACAATCAACTTGAAGAGGTTGAGAGAGAAGAAGAAGAAAAGAGTCTGACTCTCTCTGCCTTAGCTACTGCTGCTAAGAAAAGAAATGGGAAGCAGGTGATTGTTGAATCTTCTGAGTCTGAGTCAGAAGAAGAAAAAGAAGAAGATGATAAGGAGGAAGAGGAAGAGGAAGTTGAGGAAGAAGATCAACTGGTAGCCGATGACCCTGCTGATGTTACTCCAACAACAAGCAGTGATGAGTATTTTGATGTGCTTGATGAGGAGTACCCCAATAAGCCTTATTCTGGCTTTTATGTGTCAGCTGAGGCAGAAGAACGGTGGGAGGCTTATCAAGCCGGGGTTATTCACATGGAAAGGAACATTGATGAGGAAATGTTCAAAGAAATTAGGTTGTATGAGTTGCTTGAAGCTAGGGGTGTATTGGGACCTGTGATGAATCAGCCATCATATGTCCCTGATGTGATCAGAGAGTACTACATGAACCTCTCTCAGTGGGTGTGCCACCAGGGCTCTCCCAAGTTTGGTAAAGCTTAGGTAAGGATGAATGTCTATGACATTAGTCCTTCTGTGATAAATGAAGCTTGGGAACTTCCTGATCCTGAGGAGACTGAGGATCCTAGCACGGATGAGGTGATTACTGACCTCATTGGTGGACTCACAAGGAAGTGGAATGATAGTTTTCCAACTACAAAGCTGACCTCCTTAAGTGTTGTACTTCACAAGCTCTCTACCTACAACTGGCTGCCTTCTTCCAACACCACTATTATGACAAAAGAATCTGCAAAGTTGGTGTATAAACTGAAGAATGGGCTCAGTGTGAACATAGGGGAGAAAGTTTTGAGGCATATGAGGGACGTCACGACAAAGGCAAAGGGAATCATTCCATATCCCTCTCTGATATACAGCATTTTGGTGAAGCAAGGCTTCAAGACCAAGAAGACAGAGGGCTGGATCAAGAACAAGGCCAAGATGATCATCACCAGGAGCTACTTCAGTCAACTTAGGATTCAAGACTTGCCCTGGAATCCCAATGCAGAAGCTGGTCCAAGCAAGAAAAAGAAGAAGAAGAAGAAGACACTCAAATTTGCTGCTTCTTCTGTTCCAGTGTCAAGTGGTGATAGCTACTCTGTGATTGCTGATGCATTTGTGGAGGAGACTCTGGTTTGTCTTGACAGAGAGTACAAGGACACCCAGAGAGAGATAACAGACAAGCAAGTGAGGTTGCAGGAGATTGACAGCCTCAAGAAGCATTTGAAGGATCTGCCTTCCTCACAAAAAGGGCGAGAGTAGATCAAATTCAAAATTTCTGAGTTCTTTTAATTTTCTGTTTTCGATTGAAGTATGAACAATTCTATTTTCTTTGCATTTTTCTGTTTCATCAAAGAGTGTGTTCCTTGCTACTTAGTATGGTCTGTAATTAAGTACTTTTCTATATTGGTACTAAGTGTTTCTGCTTATGCTATTTGAACTGTGGTTACAAAGTACTAACTCTGTTTTACATGTGTTAACTATTCTCTGGTGTTAAGTTAATATTGAGATGTTCAATGTTAGAACTTCTGTCTGGACTCAATGGTAATCCAACATTAACAAGGATATATGTTATGACAACATTGAAAGTATCACTGATAGAATAACATTGAGTTGGTCCCTTCTGATATTCAGGGAGAGTGTACTTAGTTTTCATTGTTATAAGATAGTAAAGCTTGTCTGAATAATTTGATCTGGTTAGAACTTGTTCTTAGGTTTTGTGATTAAGACAAAAAGGGGAAGATTGAAAGTGCAGGTATTCTGGCAATGTTAGATTAACATTGAGAAATCAATGTTAGAGTAACATTGCTGAGCAGAATCCGATTTACAATCTTGTTGTCATTTATTATTATTGTTTTGCCTTATTCATTTAACTAATTGAGTTCTACAATTGTGATTGTCTTTGATTATTATTCAGGAAACAAACCTGTCATAGGTTGGACGCTCAAATTTCCAAGAATGAAAGTTTTCTTAATTAAGCAAACCGCTCTACAAGGAAAGAAGAGTTCGAGTGCAACTAGGAAAGCTTTCCAAGCTGAGTCCTGATTTGAAGAAGGAGTCTATCCTTAGTTAGATCACTAACGAAGGAACTATTATTCAAGAATGACTACGAGAACAAGGAAGAGGAGTTCGAGAAGGAAACAAGGAGAATTACCAACCCTGTACAACACACCTTGAAGTCCAAGTCAAGAACCTATATATAGGTGTGAAGTACATCAAGACAAACACGAGACAAGAGCCAATCAATCCGAGAGATTAATCTACATATTGTTGAGTGTTGTTTTGCTTTAGCAAAGTTTGTGAATTGTTAGAATAGATCTAAGAGTGAGGAGCTTTTAGCGATAGTCGAAGCAATTCTTGTGTGCTTTGCTTAGTTCGATTAATTTGAAAGTGAGGAGCTTGAAAATTGAGAGAACGACTTTTGTTAAAACCTTAACGTGTTATTTTGCCTACGGCTCGGAAGTTAATATAATCTTATATTCTCTTCTTAAACTTGGTGTTTGTTTATTCCACTGCACTATTACTCTGGTCTGTTGTTAAAGTAACATCGTTGGGTTAACAACATACCAAACTGCTGTTAACGCTTCAATGTTAAGTTAACAACAACAATGTATCAACCCGATCCACAATTGCAAGTCTAAGACGATAAATGGGTGTTACCCCAGTCAGTTGGCTTTCTTGAGACTACATCATCGGATAGCCAATTATTCATAGAAATTTCTTTTTGTAAACATTATCAAATCTTCAATAAAATTGAATGAAAAATTGATTTTACAGAAAGTGATTTTTGTGCTTATGGCGGCTGAGAATGACAGCTTTTCTCATCTGGTAAGTGAAACTCGTAGGGCTGAAAACCCTAGTACAAATACTAATATAGTGGGTCACAAAAGGAATAAGTAAAACCTAGCAGACATAAGTGCAAATATGAATAATGGGCCTAGAGAGGTATTGGGCCAGAATTAGTAGGCTGACACCCCCCCTCAAGAGGGGCATGGATGTCAATTAGGCCCATCTTGGACACAATCCTGTTGAAAGGTTGAATCGCCAAAGGCTTTGTAAAGATATCTGCCAGTTGATGCTGATTAGAGATGTGTTGCACTTTCAAAATACCCTCTTGCACCTTCTCTCGCACGAAGAAGCAGTCAATTTGAATATGCTTCGTGCGTTCATGGTGAACAGGATTGACCGCAATACATGCAGCGCCTTTGTTGTCGACAAAGATCACTGGAACTTGAGGTTGTTGGATGTGCAAGTCCTTGAGAAGCTGAAGGATCCAGAGAACTTCACATGTAGTGGATGCAAGAGCCCTGTACTCAGCCTCAGTTGAACTTCGGCTCACAGTCAGCTGCTTCTTTGCCTTCCATGATATTAGGGAATCCCCCAAATAGACAGCAAGTCCAGTAACACTTCTTCTAGAGTCCACACATGTGGCCCAATCACTGTCACAAAAGACTTTAAGTGAGAGTCACTAGAAGTAGGATAAAACAAGCCTTTACCTGGACAGTTTTTGATGTATCTTAAAACTTTATGTGCAGCAGCAAGATGATTGACAGTAGGATGAGCCATGTATTGAGTCAAGCAATGAACACTATAACTCAAATCAGGCCTAGTAATGGTTAAATACAATAATCTACCAACTAAACGTCTATAAACAGAAGCATCAGGTAAGGCAGCAGAATCATCAAGAAGTTGTAACTTAACATTAGAACTCATAGGAATAGCATAAGGTTTGGCACCCAAATAACCAGCATCGGATAAAATATCTAAGGCATATTTCCTCTGGCATAAGGAAATTCCTTTGTTACTTCTAGCAACTTCAATACCAAGAATATATTTTAGGTGACCTAAATCTTTAATAGTAAATTTGGCATCTAAATGAGTCTTAAGGGCAGATATTTCAGATAAATCATTACCAGCAAGGATGATGTCATTTACATAAACACAAAGTGCAGTAAAACAACCATTATCATACTTAACAAAAAGAGAACTATCTGAAACAGTTTGAATATAGCCAAAAGCAAGTAAACAAGATGTTAGTTTGTTATACCATTGTCTAGAGGCCTGTTTTAAGCCATAAAGACTTTTCTTTAGTAAACAAACTTTATTGCTATCAGAACAATAACCAGGGGGGGAAGTCATGTAAATAACTTCGTCAAGATCCCCATGTAAGAATGCATTATTAACATCAAGTTGATGCAAGTGCCAGTTATGGGATGCAGCTAAGGCTAATAAGAGTCTAACAGTGGTTATTTTTGCTACAGGGGAAAAAGTATCAAAATAATCAAGGCCTTCCTCCTGAGTATAACCCTTTGCAACCAACCTAGCTTTATATCGTTCTATACTACCATCAGACCGAAGTTTGACCTTATAAACCCACTTACACCCAATGCAATGTTGACCAACAGGTAAATCAGTTAAGGACCATGTATTAGTACTCTCAAGAGCATGTATTTCAGATTTCATAGCACTAATCCATTCAGGATGTTTACAAGCCTGTTTATATGTCTTAGGTTCCACAAAAGAACTAATGGCAGCTGTAAAAGACTTATGAGATGCACCTAAATGAACAGTAGATAAACATGCTTCAATGGGATACTTAACATGAACAGCAGACAAACTGGTATTGTTCTTTGATAAGGACGCAGGTAACTCATAGTCATAGATGTTCAAATAAGCAGGTGGAGCAATAGTCCTAGAAGATCTTCTAACAGGTAAAGAAGAAGGAGAAAGATTGTTACTAGACTGCTGTATAACAGCAATGGAAGAATCATCAAGGGCTGGAGGGGGGATGACATCAGGAACAGAGGCACTAGTTGCAGGTAAATCGGCCACTAGATTATCCTCATTAGAATCTGGATGAATACCCTGCAAAGTAACAAAAGGATTGGTGCAAGCACCAACGGTGTCTTGCCCATCAAGGTTAGAAGTAACAGAATCATGCTGAAAAGGAAAAATGTGTTCATAAAACACAACATTTCTTGAAATAAATGTCTGCATAGAAGATAAATTGAGTAGCAAGTAACCCTTAGTACCAAAAGGATATCCCAAAAAAATGCATTTAACAGCCCTAGGATCAAACTTCTTTCTGTTAGCAGTTATAGTTGAGGCAAAACAAAGGCATCCAAAACATTTAAGTAAAGAATAATCAGGAGGCCTATTATTAAGCAATTCAAAGGGTGTTTTATGAGAAAGAATCCTAGAAGGTAATCTGTTAATTAAAAAAGCAGCAGTAGTAATACAATTACTCCAATAATCAAGAGGCAAATGAGACTGAAATCTTAAAGATCTAGCTACTTGTAATAAATGTTGGTGTTTTCTTTCAACCAAACCATTTTGTTCAGGGGTTTCAACACAACTAGTCTGATGAATAATTCCAGTTTGAGCAAAAAAGTCATGCATAAGAAATTCCGTACCATTATCAGATCTAATAATCTTAACATGAGAAGCAAACTGAGCAGAAACAAAGGAGCAAAAGTATTTAATTCTAGAAGTAACCTCAGATTTATATTTTAACAAAAAAACCCAAGTGCATCTTGAAAAATCATCAACAATGGTAAGAAAGAACCTGAAGCCATCATGGGAGACAACAGAAAAAGGGCCCCATAAATCACAATGTATTATTTCAAAGGGTTTACAAGTAGTACTATGACTATTAGAAAAGGAAAGTTTCTTCTGTTTTGAAAAATGACAAATATCACAGATTAGGTTCTTACAACCAGAAGCATTAATAGATTGAATTTTGGAAATTTTGTCATATGAAGGGTGACCTAATCTAATATGCCAGATATCAGCATCTTTAAAAACAGTAGAAGAGTTACAAACAAAAGAGATCATAGTTTTACTAGCCCTTTGAAAATAGTCGGTGAAGTTCAAAATGTAGAGGCCATTGTGTAATTCAGCAGATCCAATCATCTTCCCTTGGAAGATGTCCTGCAAATAACACATGGAAGAGAAAAACAGAATAAAAATCTCAAAGGTACCAGTCAACTTAGAGACAGACACTAAGTTGAAGCTGAAGTCAGGAACATATAAAACATTCCTTAGAGTCAGGTAAGGGGAGATGTAAACATCGCCCATAAGTGTAGCAATAGTGCTACTCTTGTTAGGTAATTGAATAGAAATGTGCACAGACTTAGTGTCAGAAGTGTAAAAAACAGGAGAACAAATCATGTGATCAGTAGCACCTGTGTCTAAAATCCATTTATGGAAATATTTATTTTGAAAACAGTTAGAAGAAGAAGTATTTAAGGCAAAAACAGTAGCAGTTGCTGTACCAGTGACAGAGGTAGCAGCAGTGTGGGAAGTAGCAGAATGGTTTGCAGCTGCTGGAGTCTGACTTTGACTTTGTTTAAAAACCAAAAATTGCTCAAACATAGTTTGGAGTGAAGCATCAGTAGGACCAGACTGAGGAAGAAGCTGAGGAGCAGCAGCAGTAGAAGAAGAGTTAGCTTCTGAAGAGGGGAGGAGAGATCTCCTACCTCGAGGCCCATCCCAACCAGGGGGATAACCAATCACTTGGTAACACCTATCAGAGGTGTGACCAGGGTAACCACAAGTAAGGCATTTTAACTTCTTCTTATTTTTCTGAAAACCTTTAGGATTAGTGTTAGGAGAAGAAGAGGTAACATGAGGGTTTTGAGAAAAACTTTGGTGAGGCTGTTGAACAGTAGAAGAACCCCCCCTTGAATACATAGCCAAAGGATCAATGAGAGGTGCAGAATATAAGGCACGCTGGTTTTCTTCTTGTAACAACAAAGCATACACACGAGATAAAGAAGGCATAGGTGACATAAGCAATATCTGACTCCGAATGGCAGTAAAAGATTCATGAAGACCAATAAGAAAACCTAACACGCAGTCATGTTGCTGTAAAGCAGTAAGGTTTTGGTTAACGTGACAAACACACAGCCCACAAGAACACAAAGTAACAACAAATTCATCCCAGACCGATCGAAAGTAGTTATAATACTGAGTGATAGAAAAGTTACCCTAAGAAATCGTGTACAACGATTTCTGTAACTGAAAAACGCGAGAGCCATCAGAACGATCATACCTCATTCGTAATTCGTCCCAAAGTTCAAGAGCAGTAGTTTGGAACTGAAGGCTACGGCGAAGGTCCTTGGAAACCGAATTCATTAACCAAGTGAATACCAAATTGTCAGCCCTAGTCCAACAGACACGCAGAACTTCATCGGTCGCCGGAAGCGGGAGAGAACCGTCGATGAAACGACTTTTGTTTTTGATGTTGAGAGCGAGGCGAATAGCACGGCTCCAAGAGAGATAGTTGTCGCCGGTGAGGAGATCACCGACAATGGATGAACCGTGCACATCGTGTGCGCCCAAATAGTAGAACGAAGACGTATCATCACAAGGATTCTTCGGTGTAATAAGAGGCGGTCGAACGGACTCATCGCCGATACCGGAGTGCAGCGCCGGAGAAGGAGTGGAGCTAGCCGCCGGAGAGGTCATCGGAGCGCCGGAAAAGTGACGAGAAATCGTCGATCCAGAAATGGTGGTGTTGGGAAACGTGAAAGAGGAAAAAAAAAAAAACGGATTAGGGCTCAGGAAATGTGAAGCGGAAGAAGGATCGAGAACACCTAGTCGATTGATACCATGTAAACATTATCAAATCTTCAATAAAATTGAATGAAAAATTGATTTTACAGAAAGTGATTTTTGTGCTTATGGCGGCTGAGAATGACAGCTTTTCTCATCTGGTAAGTGAAACTCGTAGGGCTGAAAACCCTAGTACAAATACTAATATAGTGGGTCACAAAAGGAATAAGTAAAACCTAGCAGACATAAGTGCAAATATGAATAATGGGCCTAGAGAGGTATTGGGCCAGAATTAGTAGGCTGACACTTTTCTACCTTGATTGAGCGGAGTTACCTGAAGATACAACTAATTTGAAAATAATAAATAATCTGTAATGGACCAGTAAAGTCTGGCTACACAATTCAAAACTTTAAAACTTTAAGTAAGAAACCTAGAGAATATAAAAGTGTCCGTTTTTTTAAAAAAGAAGACGAAGCAAATATGCGAGTATCAGAATATGGTAAAATATAGAATTAAGAATTGCAACAAAATCTATACTATTATATAAAGAAAGGCAAACTGTGACACCAAACTTTTGATTTCCGGTTTTAGCCTTATAATTTTATTGTTAGCACAATAGTTTAATTATTGAGTTCCTAATTTAGCCTTATAATTTAAGTAGAATCAATAACTATAGTAATTATTGTGATTGAATATTTAGTTTCCCAAAATTTAAAACTTTCTATATAAAGTCTCAATCCTTATTTATTTAATCTTTACTTATTCAAATTATTCTTTTACCATATAAATTAAAATAAATTCTTAATCACGCGGGGACCGCGTGCCAGTGTTTCTAGTATTACTAATCAAAATATCCTTGCGACATATTATATATTATATCACCTTATGCTTATCAAAAAAATATATTATAACACCTTATGTTACACGAGGGTCCAAAATTTCCCAACGTATATGAAAGAAAAGGAAAATCCATCTATTGGATAAGGTGTTTCCAATTTTCTCTTTCTACATAATATAATACTCAAGAAAACCAATTAGGACTTATATGGCCTTAATCAGACCGGACAAACAAGTAAAATTTTATTTTGCTCGAATACTATGAAAATCAACATGCACTACTATATCCAATAATGCGATACACATTCCGATAACTCGATATTTTCTATGTTGCACGAACATTTTTCGCACACTAGTTAGAGAATTGCACGTTTTTACTTTCCTAGTCAGATATAAACCACGTTAAGATCTATGATGCATGGATACTTCAAACAATCACATGTGTTCATGTCGTGTCGGTTACACAATAAGTAGGGATGCGTTTAAAAATTCGTGTCATCGTATTCGTGTCGTGTTATTTCAGTGTCTTCGTGTCAACATCTGGGCATCATAGGTTACGATGTATATATTCAATATTGTATTAAAATATCATCTATCGTGCTGCCCCAGCCGTAACGCAACAATATTTCCGTACTCGTGCAACATAGACGAGAAGGAGCCGCAAACGGGCCTCTAAAATACAAACTCCTCAATTTTCGTACTTTATCCTTAAAGGCTCCAATCCAATGAAAGAATCATTTTTAAGCCCACTACACAAAACTTTGTGCCCTAGCCCAATCTCCCAAACCCAACAACACCACACACACAGACATGAGACACCCCCTCCTCTTATAAACTCACAAAACCCTAACCACTCTTCCATTACTGCCGCAAATCCGAGCTCACAGTAGCAAAATCCACCGGCGAAAAAAAAATGAAGTTCAACCCGCGCGTCTCCTCCTCACGGCGCAAGTCCCGCAAGGCCCACTTCACCGCCCCTTCCTCCGTGCGCCGCGTCATCATGTCGGCCCCACTGTCCACCGACAACCGGACCAAGTACAACGTCAGATCCATGCCGGTCCGCAAGGACGACGAGGTGCAGGTGGTCCGCGGCACCTACAAGGGCAGAGAAGGTAAGGTCGTGCAGGTGTACCGTAAGAAATGGGTGATCCACATTGAGAGGATTACAAGGGAGAAGGTCAACGGGTCGACGGTCAACGTCGGGATTCACCCTTCCAAGGTGGTGATCACCAAGCTGAGATTGGACAAGGACAGGAAGTCGCTTTTGGACAGGAAGGCGAAGGGAAGGGCAGCTGCGGATAAGGATAAGGGCACCAAGTTCACCGCTGAGGATGTCATGCAGACCATTGATTAAGTGAATCTTTTTTTTATGTTTGTTAGTTAATTTTGTCGTTTGAGTATCATCGATGTTATCGACTATTGATATTACCGTGATTTTGTTTTGTTTCGACGCTGGACTAGTAGTTATGAAGTTAAATCTTATTCGCTCGAATGTATACTGTGCTTTCATGTTTAATTGTTTGAGTTTTTATATGTCAGTTTGTTTTACTTTTTTATACTGTGTGAGAAAATGCGCCTTTTGCGAGATTATGGGGGTGAGCTGGGGTGTATTAGTATTAGTATTAGTATTACAAGGCTTTGTGTCGGTCGTTAGCAGAGCAACAATGAAAAATGATATGATGGAAAGTTACTTACTTGATTGTTGAAACGTAGAATGAAACCTCGGTTGATGTATTGATATTTGGCCGGTGGTTGACCCTAGGAAGTGAGCATGGAATCCTGTCATGCTTTATTGATATTGAGATGGCCTCGATATTGGTTTTACTTCAATGCAGGGCTAGTAGCATTGGTTTGCTCTTCAGGTATTTGCTAACACATATTTTTGATTCTGTGTGTGAAGTTGTTGCGTTTGGTCTATTGAGTTTTCTGTTCTTTGTTTTGTGTTTTGGAATTGTGGGTTAAAAATGTGTCTTCTTAGGTTTTTTTTGGGGGGGTGGGGGGGTTCAGACTTATTAAATTGATTGAGTGTAATGGTAGCAGCAGCCAGCAGTTATTGATGAAAAGCAATCTCTTAGATTGTTGAAATGGGAAGTGAAACTCTTCTATATATGTTGTCTTGCGTCTGATCATCTATTATTGCTGGTCTCTTGATTATTCAGTTTTTTATATGGCCGTCTGTTTATAGGGATTTGTGTGTGAGGACTTGGATTGCATTTTCGTCCTTGTGTTCACATTTTTGTTGGTTTTACTGAGCTTGGAATCATTATGCATTGCTTATGACTTTGTGATGTTTTGTAGTCATAGTCATCTGCTTTATAAATGCCTGATTGATTTTGGTTCCCAGCGTCCCACTAATCTCTTTTCACTTCACACCTGTGCTATTTGGATAATAGCCTAAGCTATGATCAAAGTTAATTTTGGCTTGAAAAGTTGAATTTTGCGAGTTTTTTGAAGTTCGACGCTGTTTTTAATCGTGTTGGAATATGCAGAGTTTAATTTGACGGGCAGCCCGCATTTCTCTTCAGTCCAATCTGTGTGATTTCTTTGCCTCTTTTAGGGGTCGTTTTGTAGAGAATTTTCTTAAACTTCGGGGGCCTTTTGGTTCACTCTGCATTGTGGTCTTGTCTTGCTTTGCAAAAAAAGTTGTTTGCCCATAATAAAATTGTCTGTGTCCAAACTCCAATCTATCCTCATTGCATGGTAGCTCTTCCATCTAGTTGCAAGTTGTGTACTTATATTAAAACATTCAAATGAATTCGCCATTCAAGTTGTGTAATGTTTTATGACGTTGGTTCGTGTTCCTCGAAATATTAAAGCTTTCTTTTCCAATTGATACGAGACTCATCTGGTTTAGTTCATTTTTAATGTGGCTTGCTGTTTTGGTGGACAAAGTTGTTAGCATTCACTAGCATTATTCAGTTAAATCCAGAATGTCTTACATATTGTGCAGTCTTATGACATTCGGATGAGTAGTAATTTAACAGATTTGTTGCATTGGTTATAAAGTTTTCAAATAAGTGAATAACTATTATAAAACGGCGAAGCTCGTTTTTGATGAATTCCACTGAAGTCACTGGTTGTAAATTGTTTTCAAGGACATGAAAATCGATCTTATTCATTTGTATCTTTTATACAACTATAGGAAGTGAAGCTGAGCAAACAATACAGCGTCAAATACGAAACTTGTAACCCACATAGTTGAAAGACCTCCAGGACATTTCATGCATTTTCTGAAAGACTATAGGGAAGAAAAAACTCTGAACTTACCATTATGATTCCTTTGATAGTTATGTCTGAGTAGTACTATGGCTGTGATTCTAGTAAAGAAAGCAAATGATCTATCATGAAACCAAACTTTCAAGAAATAAATCCATTTATTCACTTAGCCTTGTCAAATTCTTCTCGCATCCCTTGTAGTCTACCCATCTAAAAAAAGGGAAAAAATCCCCGAGGTTCGATACACCTCCTACTTTAAAAAGCCTCACAAATGAGCTCGCGAAACTTCGTAGCCTCCTCGTCATCCCAACATTCGCCAAAATATCGCTTCCCTGCTACTATTCTCATGATAATATTAAAAGCCATCTCAGAGAACAAGTGTCGTAGTTCAACACGAACAAACTTGTGTTGCGAGTTTGTACATAGTCTTTTTAGTTGAAGTCTTATTTTGTCTTGTCTTGTGGATTGAAACATGTCGAGTCGAGAGGACGAGAATATTTCAGTTGCGGTGAGGCGCCTAAGGTTGCGCCAATGCTCGCCATATGGGGAACCGATGAGGGTGGTGTGGTTATAACCAAGGTATTTGCTTATGAGGAAGCGTGGTCTATTTGCTAATATTATGTTGTTTTTCATGAAGCATTCCTCGACTAGAGAGGGATCAGAGACCACCACAATTAGGCGGTTACCGAATCGAAGCGAGAAAATGAGGCCTAGTTTTTGCGAGAGACAGGTGATAAGTGCGATGGAGAGGTCGTTTAAGGAGGTAGAGATGGCTGATTAGAGGAAGAGAAGGGAAAAGGGGGTTGGGGGAGGTTTTGCTTTTGTTTTGTTGAAAATTTGAGAGCTAGTAGAAGAAGAGAGAAAGGGATCATGATGAGTGTGTATAGCCAACTTATTTCCTTGTTTGATTCTTGAAATTAAGTGATGAGTGGCTATTTTGCAATTTGATTGGACATATATAAAGTTGTGACGGGTGTGTACTTTGTACAAGGATTTTTTTTTTTGATGCAAGAGTGTTAGGCCAACAAAATTATCAATTTAACCTTGTTAGGTCTTGGATCTAATTGTAGCAGTAGAAGATGCAATTGTATATTTACTTTTTCTAATATTAGGACCATGAGTTTACAATGATCCCATGTACCATGCCAATATTGTGACCGACATTTTCTCTATCGATGATCTAACTCTACATAGGTGGTTTGATACATCAAATTTTCTTTTCAAATCCTTGAAACACGAGAGTGATAGTATGTACTCTTTGATAGAAAAATCAGTAGACATAATTATTGGCTAAACTAAAATAATTTCTTATTGATGTATCAGTGATACACATCAAGAGGACTTAATCAAAATATTAATTAATTAACTACAATTTGAGTTTTTTTTTTTAGTAAATCATGACATAAAATGATGTGAAGTAAGAATGATTACTGAGAAATTTTCAAAATCATATAAGCGACTATTTTTGTTTTACTCGTAAGAATGACAATGAATAGTAAAAAAGCGAGAGGTCTAGTAGATAAAGTGTCCTAATTAGTGAGCGTTATTATATTGTCAAATTTATATACACGAAGGAAGCTGATCCTCCTTCTACACAACATAATACTCGTGTATGTTCTCACAACACACGACCCCACCTTTCATATTTTGAACCTCCTTTGTGGGGATGGCCAATATTCCACTACTAATTCTTGATTTTTCGTAGAAACGATGTGTCCACTATTTCTATCATAATTGTTAACCCTAAAAAATAAATAAGGGATTATATGAGTTAAACAAAAGATTAACCCTTAAATTAGGGATTAATCCCACGGACGATACTGTAGTCACGAACACTCTCATATGTCACATACCCGACTACGGTATGACGTGGCACCCGAAGAGATAATAGAGCCCCTTGGATCTCACATACCCGATTGTGGTACGACGTGACATCCGAGTGGGCACCAAAGCGTCCCTTGGAAAGTCAAGATGAATAAAAATAAGATATCAACGTGGCATCGGAAAAAGAGTAAACCCCGGTGGACCCACGCGACCCCGATATCCATCACTGCGCCAAGAGGGACCATCGTACGAGAATACTTCCTTGCTGAACACTCCCACAGAAAAAGCCCTCGGAATCGACACCCCGAAGGCTGAACTCACAGAACAATGCCTTACTCAAGGCACAAATCATCAAAGTCACTTACCACGAAGACCCGAGCCAAGAAAGTTACTTAGCCAAGGCCAGGAAGCCCTCGGAGAATTATTCCCAAAGGAACTACTACCCTACTGACGACAAAAAGTGCTCGGAACCCATGCCATGGAGATCCAGACGCAAGAGCACAGCCGTATTTGCACATTGAAGCCCTCAGAGCTCCCATCGCGAACAGGAAGAAGCAAATATGCCTCTCGGAAAACCTTACCAAAGAAGACGATTAGAAAATAACCACCCCTGGAGCTGTAACATCCTCGGACGACCACTTCACTTCAGCTAGTGAACCTCCCCAAGAAATCCAAACCCTCGGAAAGAAGAAAATAGAAGATCCCGTCCATCGAAGAGAAGAAAACAGAAGGAACAACCCCTCGGAACTCACTGGAGCCCTCGGAAAGGAGAGAATTTATCCTCATCAGCGCCCTGTCAACAGATATACCTTATCTTATGGAAGGACACTTGTAACACATGCAACACTACACTTGTAACACATGCATAGTGACTCAAGCACCCTCCCATGCACCCTACAAGAAATCCTATATAAAGGAAGGGCAAAAGAAAATGAGAGGGGGAGGATTTTTAGGAGACAAGTTAAGGAATTGGAGAAAAGGTAGAAAATAGCGCAAAATACATACTGTGCACACAAACTCACTCGGAAAAAAGCATAAGGTCATACTTATGATCTTCAGGAGTGAGAAGTTCAGTGAATAAAGGAAGGATATTCTCGTAATTTTCCATAATAGTCATTTACTCTCTTTGAACCACGGATAACGGCGTTCCGAACTTACAAATAATTCAGTTAATCGGGTATTATTCCAAACCTGTTAACAAAATGGCGTCATCTGTGGGAACGCCATAGAAGTTGTCCTCGAGCGTGTTCAAGAAAGCGAACCTACTATGGAAAATTTGTTCCACAGTGAAATCCACCCGCCCCGTCTGGGCAATTCGGAGGAAACTGTAGCGAATCGCCGCTCCGACGAGAGGGACTTCATCAACGTTCCCCGATCCGTCTTTGAAAGACTAGTGGAAGCCACTACTCGAGTTAATCACCGAGAGTTCGAGAATCCCCTGTAAACAGTCCTAGGATCTCCGCACCAAGGAGATTACCCCTCGGAAGAAGGCGAAATTCATGCAAGAGGGGCACAATGCCCTACCCCTATTTCGTGGTATCAGGAAACTCCTCGGAGGACGCCAGGGCGTTATGATCATCTAGAGGCTCCGAGGATAATCCGAAGAGAGGAAAGACCTCTCCCCGTATATCGGCCCACCCCCATCATCACCCCCAACGGAGAGCCAACCTTATGGGGAATCCTTGAAGATCTACGAAAGGAAGTAGGAGATCTCAAGAGGACTGTAGGACCCAAGGAAGATCCGACGTTTAAGACGTCTCCCTTCATTCCTGAAATCGCTTCTGCTCCGATTCCTTCAGGAATGCGGCCTATTAATGTACCATTATATACATGAGAAGCCGATGGGAGAGATCCACAAGATCACATACACCAATATCTGGCAGGAATGGACCTGTCGTCTGCCCCGGACTATGTTCTGTGTCGGGTGTTCCCCGTTACCCTCGGAGGACGAGCCCAATCCTGGTTCACCCATCTCCCTCCCAATTCAGTGGTCAACTTTGACCGATTGGCTCACCTGTTTATACGCCACTTCGCCTGTAATCGTAGGTATCCCAAATCGGCCACTCATCTTTTTACTATCAAGCAACAAAAGGATGAATCCCTTCGGGGATATATAAAACGCTTCACGGACGAAGCGCTGGATGTTCCGAACGTCAGCCCAACCATTATGGCCGATATTCTGACACAAGGACTCCGAGCGGGAGAATTCTTCCGATACTTGATGGGGAATCATGTCACGGACATGAATGAACTCATGCAACAAGCTGAAACTCATATTCTTATGGAAGAAGCTGACCATACAAAGAGAGGGCTGGAGAAGGATGACAATGAGCGTCATGAGCATACGGAAAAGGAAACTAAGGCAAATGAGAAGGGTAAAGAAGGAAAACCACCCCCTTGGAAGGATAATGGGGAGATGGTCAAGAAATTCCTTAAAGCCGTGCCCCTTCCTCCGATGACCCTAGCTCCCGTGGAAGTACTCAACGTGATGCGAGGCAATGAAGAATTGCGCTGGCCCCGGCCCGCCAAATTTCCCAATAAAGATAAGGATACGGGTAAGTACTGTAAATTCCATAAAACTTATGGACACACTACCGAGGAGTGTACTACCCTGCGAAAAGAAATACTTCGCCTCCTGGAGGCAGGATATCTGCATAACTACCTAAAAAGAAATAATCCCGAAGAGTCCAAAGCGCATGTATGGAAGAGGCCCCGAGAAGGACCTGGCGAGGAAGAAGATACTCCCCACCGGCGGTCACGAGAACAAACCTCGGAACATCGGCAGAGTTCCCAAGAAAAAACCAGAAAGCATCAGAGATCCCCCCGAGAAAGAACTGCCGCGCCTCCGCGGCAATCACGGGAAAGGACCACAGGGTATCGGAACTTACCTCCTCCTCCCGACACGTACGAAGTCAACCCTTCCTCGGGGCGGACGATTAACATGATAGAGGGAGGAGATATTTCCAGAATACCCCAAGGTAAGAAGACAAAATATCTCAAAGAAGCCAGACGAGCGGGACAAGGGCTCCCGGTATGCTCCGCCCAAGGGGCCAGATTACCAAATATCACTTTCGGACCCGAAGACCTGAAAGGTATAATCTACCCCCATGAAGATCCTTTGGTAATTGAAACTACTATCTATGGATTCGAGATCCAGCGTATCCTGATAGATACGGGCAGCTCTGTGGACGTCCTGTTTTTGCCCACTTATCTAGCCATGGGATTGAAGAAGGAGCAACTGGAGGTGGCCGAAGTTCCTCTAGTAGGCTTCTCCGGCGAAGCTTGTAATACCCTCGGAACCGTGACCCTGCCAATGTCGTGGGGAGAAGGAGCTCTTCAAAGAATGGAACCCACCAAATTTTGGGTGGTGGAGGCTTCGTCAAGGACGTACAACGCTATATGCGGAAGGCCCTCCATTCGGTCATTCGAAGCGATCCCTTCTACCCTCCACCTTAAGGTAAAATTTCCTACATTAGCAGGCATCGTAGAAGTCCGAGGAAATCAAGCTAGAGCCAGAGATTGTCGAATGAATGCTCTACCCCCCGAAGAAGGCGAAAACCCCTCGGATAGCAGCAAAAAATGGAAAGTAGAAGAAACCCGAGTCCAACCCATTGAAGAGCTCAAGATGATAGAACTCGTGGAAGGAAACCCGGTTAGGGCGATCAAGATGGGCACTAATATGGAACCTGAGTTGGAGGCCCAACTGACATCTATTCTAAAAGAATTTTGTCACCTTTTCGCATGGGAAGGAGGTCCCCCCGGACGGATCAGCAATAAGGTATGCCAACACTTCCTTAATGTGAAGCCGGGAGCCAAACCCATTCAACAAAAGAAGAGAAAAATAGGGCCCGAACGCAACAAGATTATCCGATCAGAAATCCAACGGCTTCTCAGCCTACGACAAATCCGAGAGGTCGTGTATCCCGAATGGCTGGCCAACGTGGTCTTGGTCCCTAAATCGGGAGGAAGATGGAGGATGTGCGTGGACTTTACAAATCTCAATGATGCTTGCCCGAAGGATTGCTATCCCTTACCAAGCATAGACCAACTGGTCGACTCCACCGCTGGCTGTGCACTCCTGTCGACTCTGGATGGGGACCAAGGATACAATCAAATCCCGATGGCATTCCTAGACCAGAACAAGATCGGTTTCATTACGAATGCAGGTACCTTTTGCTATTTAGTCATGCCCTTCGGACTTAAGAACGCGGGAGCTACCTATCAACGATTAGTGAACCTCATGTTTGCGGGGCTCATCGGAAAAACTGTGGAAGTATATGTTGAGGACACGGTCGTCAAAAAGTCGCTCCGCGAAAGATCATCCCGAGGACCTACGAAAAGCACTGGCTATCATGGATCACTTTGGGATGAAGATAAACCCTAGGAAGTGCTCCTTCGGGATCCGATGAGGCAAATTCTTGGGATTCATGGTTACCGAAAAAGGAATAGAAGTTAACCCCGAGAAAGCCGAAGCAATTATTGGGCTACCAACCCCGAAGTCAATAAAGGATGTGCAAAAACTGATCGGATGAATGGCCTCCCTCAGCCGGTTTGTCTCCAAATCAGCAGAGAAGGGACTCCCGCTCTTTAAAATCCTTCGGAATATCAAAGAGTTCCAGTGGACCTCACAATGCGAAGAAGCTCTCCAGGAATTGAAAGGCTATATGGTAAGGCCACCCTTGCTGGTCAAACCCTCGCCCCAGGAAGAACTCTTCGTGTACTTGTCCGTAGGAGAGGAGGCCATCGGAGCAGTCTTAGTCAAAGAACACGATGGGGAGCATCACCCGGTTTACTATGTTAGCAAAACTCTCCTTGGAGCAGAAACCAAGTATACCCTGATAGAAAAGCTTGTACTCACTTTGGTCACCACGGCGCGGAAACTGCGCCTATACTTCATCTCCCACCCGATCACTGTCTTAACTAAGCACCCCCTACGGGCAATTCTCAATAAACCCAAAACTTCTGGGAGGCTGATAAAATGGGTTGTCGAGCTAACAGAGTATGATATCTCCTATGCCCCGAGACCTTCCATCAAGGCCCAGGTGCTAGCGGACTTTGTGGTAGAACTTACAGGAATTGGAGCTGAAAGGAAAGAACCCTTGTGGCATGCCTACGTAGACGGTTCTTCCGTGAATACGCATGGCGGGGCCAGGGTAATCTTGATTAACACAGAAGCCAAAGAGGAAGCACTACATTTCGCAGTTAGAATCGATTACCCTGTATCCAATAACGAAGCCGAATACGAAGCCCTCCTCATCGGAATGAGACTCGCCCGAGAAGGTGGAATACGGAGAGTCCGCCTGCATAGCGACTCTCATTTAATTGTCCAGCAAGTTCAGGGCACATACGAAGCCAAAGAAGAAAGGATGCAGAGTTACCTTCGGGTAGTCCATCGGGCCAAGGCGTGGTTTGACGAGTATCAATTAGTGCAGATTCCCCGAGGGGGGAATCAAGAGGCCGATGCCCTGTCCAAAATGGCTACACAGATGGCCACCATTCGTACCCGGAAAATCACTCTGCTACATATGAGTGAATCGGAGAGAGCTGAACCTGAAGAGGTGAACGCCACCACAACGAATCCTCCGATAAGCTGGATAACGCCCATCAAAGCATATTTACAAGATCCTGAGGGTTACTCCGAGGACAAATCTGTCCGACGAATGATGTCTAAGAGGACCATCCGATACTTCCTCAAAGACGGAATATTATTCCGAAGGACATACTCTTACCCTCACGCCCGGTGCTTGAATGAAGAAGAAGCTCAACTAATCCTGGCGGAGACTCACGAGGGGGTGTGCGACAGCCATACCGGTGGCGGAAGCATGGCCGGACGGATAATTCGTCAAGGGTATTATTGGCCCACGATGGCCAAAGATTGCAAAAGCCACGCTGAAAAGTGCAAGTCATGTCAAGCTTATGCCCCTCGGATTCACCAACCAGCGGCTCCGTGGGAACCTCATTTGACCGCCTGTCCATTCGCCAAGTGGGGAATAGATATAGTAGGTCCACTTACTCCCGATGCTGGTCAAAAGAAGTTCTTACTCGTGGCAGTAGACTACTTCACCAAATGGGTGGAGGCGGAGCCCTTAGCACGAATAACTGCAGGTGCGATCATTAACTTCTTGTGGAGGAATATTCTGTGCCGTTTTGGGGTCCCTCGGAGCCTGGTAAGTGACAACGGCCTGCAATTTACTGACCAAGGGTTAGAAAAGTGGTGTGATCATTGGGAGATTAAGCACCGTTTCGCTTCGGTGGGATACCCCCAAGCCAACGGACAAGTTGAGAGAACCAACCGAACTCTCTTGAAAAATATGAAGGCCCGACTTGACTGGCACAAAGCCAAGTGGGTTGAAGAAATACCCGACATATTATGGGCCTATCGGACCACGCAGAGTACCGCCACAGGCGAAACCCCTTTCAGCCTATCCTATGGTTGTGAAGCGGTTGTATCCTCCGAAGTCTCGATTGAAAGTTGGCGACCCAAAGAATACGAGGAAGTGGCCAACAGTGCTAACTTAGCTCTTGCCCTTGATCTCCTGGAAGAGAGAAGAATCCGAGCCGCCATTCGGACTGAGGAATACAAAACTCGAATGGCACGATACTATAACACCAAGGTAAAGCTTAGAACTTTTCAAGTTGGTGATTTAGTGCTAAAACGAGTCGGAGCCTCCAAGAACGTAGGCAAGCTTGAGCCCCAATGGGAAGGACCCTACAAGATAGCGGGAATTGTCGGACCCGCAACTTATCTACTTGCCAACTCTGAAGGCGCCACTCTCAGCAATACGTGGAATTCCTTCAATCTTAGAAGATATTATGCTTAATGTAACACATTCACTGTTACATAAATAAAACTGTTTGTTTATAAATAGATGGTTATGATACATTCAATTCCGATAGGGTACATAGGTTTGCAAAACAAAAATGGTAACCTTACACAGGAAATCATTGTAAGCAACCTAACCCCAAGGAGCCATCTACTATAAATAAACAGTCATTGGACCCCGAAGGACCACCTACTGTAAGTTAAATACTACCTACTACAAACTACTCCTCTCGCAAAGGACGCTTCCCTTCTCAGATAAGGCGACGACGCTGTTCCTCGGATAGGGTTAATGGATCCACCAATAACGCGCCCTCGGAAGCCACGGGGTTATCTTCAAGAAAGATGGGGTGAAGACTAAGTTCGGGAATAACCAGGCCCACTGAACACTCTGGCAATGCTTGAACATCATCCGTACCAAGTCGATACCCAATGCGGACCAGATCACGCATCTCCTTTTGTAAAGACTCCCTCAAAGCCGAAGGACCCGCGATATCCAAAACAGCTCAGACCCTGGCCACCACTAAAGCAACATCATGGGCACGAGTAATCTCCAGCACCCGATGAGTTGCCGCATCCCGTTCCCGAGTCGTCTGCAGTAATTGGTCATCGGAGTAGCGAAGCTGACCCTTCAACTCCTCCAAACTCGCCTGAAAACTCGTCACCCGGGTCCTCTCTAACATCAACTGGCACTCCACCTCCCAGGACTTATCCTTCTCAATCTGAAGGACCATCTCGTGAATCACCTTAGCAGCTTCATGCTCTTCCTGCAAGCGGGAAATCTCCGTCTGAGCCTCCAACAAACCATGCTCCAACTCGTCCCGACGGCGATATACCAGGCCAGGATCCGAAGAGGAACATCCCCGAGATCCGATGGCGTCTAGCACCATATAAATCTGGATGGAGACGAATGGGTCACTACAGAAGAAATAAAAGGTGAGTAATTGAAAATTGCAAATAAAATGAGTATCTACCTCACACAGGTTTTTGCAAACCAAGTCGTGAAGGCGAGAGGAAGGAAGGGTCCTCATGAGCTCACAATCCGTAACATTCAGCAGACCGCTAAGAAAATTTCGGCAAAACCCCGATACCTCTCCGAGGGGAGAAAACTCCGGGTCACCACCCAGAGGAGAGGAGCCCACGGGAGGAAGATTCCCTCCGGACAGCGGCGCGGGTACGCGCTCGGGACCTCCCTCCACAGCATTCACGATATCGGAAATCCGAGGAAATGGTTGCGACACCAAAGGAGGCACTGGGTAATCTATCGGAGAGAGAGCCGCAACCGGATTTTCTACCCTAGGAGGAATCGCAAAGCTCACTGGGGGGGCTGCCACGGGCGAACCCTCCGGTTCCTGCCCCTCCGAGGGAGGGTCAGTCCTCGCAACAGCCACGAATGTATCGGAGGTGCCCTCCGACGCCCGCCGCATACCATGCAGAGCTCGCCCCAGAAAAACACCATTAAATGGATCTATGGAAAAAGCCGCCATCTCAGCACCTATAGACAGGTATAAAATATATGATGATCCCGATGGCACACAGGTTGATAAAAGAGAAGTCGACAAGCATACAGACTTACGGAAATAGAAGTTGCCATGAAGAGGACGAATCGGCAAGTTCTCTCTCCTTATTCCCTCTTGAAGACCTGCCAGAATAAGAGCTTCGGGACACGCAAGCAGGCCGATAATATCATACGAGCCAGAAAATAACCCGGAACGGCTCAGTTCCTCCCACTCCCGCCCCAACGACTCGGATATGGGCGAAACGTATGCCATGCCCCATCGGATGGGCACTCCCCACGATCGTGCCGAATGACCTTTCGAACGGACGAAGAAAAACCTCCGCCTCCAGTCCCCCCTACGAGTGCGAGGATTGGATGTACCAGTGAAGGCTTTCCCGACGTCCCGATAGGCCAGACTGAAAAGGGGAACTCCATCCGAACAAGGCCGAAGGATGAAAATTGCCCCCACCCGATACGGGGACAGGGGAAGGTTAAGGAGCTCGCAGCATAAAACGTATCCCACTAAGAGGCGATACGAGTTGGGTGTTAACTGGCTCAGACAGATTTACCAGTACTGAAAGAGCGATTGAAGAAAAGGGTGGAAAAACACCCGTAACCCACAGTACATTTGTTCACAATAGACCGTTAAGAATCCAGAAGGAGGGTCATATGCTCTCTGATCCGGAGAGGGCACGACCACGTCAAAATCATCGAAATTCAGATTGTATTCCGCGAAAAGAGTCACTAGGGACTCTCCGTACACAGCGCTAGCGGCGGAACCAACCCGTCCCCGACCTATCAACCTTGAGGGGCTCAAAGGTATTAAGTTAAATACAGAACGCTCATCGGCAAGAGAATATGGCTTCCGGCCCATGAACACATCCCTTATATGGTCCATCCTTCGAGAATCCGTGTACGATGACCTATTCCCCACCCTTGAAGACGAGCTTGTCCCAGTGGCCACTTGATTTTCAGCCAGCCTATCCTGCTGCCCCGGGAAAGAACTTTCTGAGGACGCATTATGAACCTGGGATCCAGGGACAACTCGAGCATGGCTCCGAGGAGAACTACCTGATGAGGTGGACCCCCTTGCCTATAATGTGGCGGCATCATCTTTTATAGTAAGTTCTCTGTTTACTCTTATACGAAAATTGAAGAAAAAGTATTGAGAATGATTATGAAAACAAATGCCAAGCCCTGCAAGAGTAAATGTCTAGAAGGAAGGATTAAAATGATTTGTCTGCTAAATTAAGATAGATTTTAATGACGAGCATAAGTACCACTGTTAGTACAATATATATACATAGCTAATCCCGTAGAAAGAAGCTGGAGCTGTCCCACCTACTCCCAGGGGCGTGACACGTGCTAATGAGTATCCTTAATTAGGATAAACAACTCTTAAGCATGCATACAATTTGACACGTCCTGCTAAGTCACGTACTTAGTCAGCAAATAGAGGATTTTGTCTCTAGCTTAATTTTTTAAAGAAGATTAAAGGAATAACAGACAAAATAAGACAGAATAGAAAGAGAAGAATAGGACAAATTGTTCATTCATAAAAATCCGAGAAGCTCTCGGAGCAGCTTACATAAGCAAAAATTTAAAAATCTAAAGTCCTGGAGAGATACTGAAGTATAAATAAAGGAATCCTATTCTAAATCCCTGTACTCGGAGGAGGCGGAGGCGGATTGATAGCAGACCCCTCAGGGAGACTAATAGATGGACTCGGAGGCAAAGCCCCACTCGAGCTAGTAGCGCCAAGGTTGGACGCAGTCGGAGGAGGAGAAGGAGAGCTCCTGGGCGTCATCACAGCATCAAACATCTCAAGAAGGTTCTGAACCTGCTCGGGAGACGGCCTAGCAAGCTTCTTGACATCGAAAACGCAGCCAAAATTCACCCCCGAAGGCACCACCCCACGGGCTACAGTGGCACACTCTAACCATCCCCATAGCATATGCCCAAGGGACTCCCGAACGGACATGGAAGTATATTGGCGTTCCGCCTCTGCTGCTGCGTGCCGAACGGCCTCATCAATCCGGATTTGCACCTCCTTCTGTGGCACTACCTCGACTAGCTTCAAATCCACCAACTCCTTGACCCGTGCTTGGAGCTCCAGTTCCCTCTCCAACCACTCGGACTTCTCCTTCTCCAGAGCCTCCACACGAGCGCGAAGGACCCCATCAGATTCCGCCCTCTCATTCTCCAAAAAGGTCAACTGAGCCCGGACAGTCCTCTCGGACGCCTCCATCTTGTCGTAAGCCGACTGCATCCTCTGCAAAGTAAGGCGCATCACTTCCTTGGCCCTCTGATCTTCCCTCCAGATGAAGTTGTTGGCTTCCAACTTGGTACGGAGAACGTCCTTCATTGATTCGGCCTCGTAAAGTTGGGCCGGAAGAAAAGTCACCTGCCCCCGGAGAGATCATATTTCCGCCACCTCCCTCGAATGGCGTTGCTCCACCGCGGTAATAACCTCCCGTGTCTTCTTGGACTGCATGACAAGAAAAGGAATATAAGGAAGAATGCAGGGAAATCACCTAAAAATAAAACAACAGGAGGACAAGTACTTACGATGGCTTCCATCCAGACCATGCTGGCCCGCAAAAACTGATACCCCTCCGCGGGCGCAGAAAGAGAAGAGCTGAAAAAATGAAGAATCTCGTGGTATGCCTCCCCCACAGTCGGAGGCTCCTTCTCGGGTACCAGAGGCGAAAAATCTCCCTCGGAAGCAGACCTCCGCAAAGTAGCCCTCTTCGGGAGATCAGTTGTCGGAGAAGGGATAGCAGTGGCGGGAGTTGCGGTCACCGCCTCCGTCATGACCACTTCAGGAACCTCTGTAGCGGCCGAGGAACCCTCTCCCCGGAGCAAAGTGCCCCACACCTCCCTCTTCATCTCCAAGTCCTTCAGCAAGTCGGCATGACCCTTGCAAATTCCCTCGGATGGCTCCTCCGGGTCCTGGTGGAGTAGTTGAGCAAACAAATCCGCACCCGGAAACATAGGGGCCTTTCCCTTATCTACACCTACGAGAACAAGATATGCAGTCAGATAATGATACGAAATTCGAATGGGTTAACACAAATATAGTACTGAAGCAGAGTAAGCAGAAAAGAGAAAAAAGCTTACGAGGGCGAGTGGGGGAAGGATCAGGAATAGTGGGCGAAGGATCCCGAGAAAAGACCAAAATAACATCCGGCCCCGGAGATGAAAACTCTTCTTCTGGCCTCGGAGATTGCACCCCCTGCGAGCTCCTCGGAAGACTGCCAGTGTTGGACTCGGAAGCTGGCATCAAAATCAGAGCAGACCTAGGGTCCACTTGTCGCAACGGAGTAGCCTCCAGACACACGCCCTCAACATATAGAGAAGGGTGCGGGATATTTTCGTACACATCCTCAGCCCCCGGGTCCATCCCTGCCTTCTCAGACTGTGCCTCTACTCCCTCGTGATCTCCCCCCTCGGAAGCTTCACTATGCCCACTCGGAGCTACCTCTCCGGAACCCGGTACTAAATAATATCTCGCCATAACCTCCTCTGCACCGCACCAAAACATGTCAGTACGAGCAACAGAAGATTACGAAAAACTACTCGGAGGAGATAAATATGGAATAAAGAAGCATGCGAATAAGAGAAGGAAAACTTACTGAAAGCTGGCAAGTACATACTCGGAACAGAAAGCGGTTTCTTCACATGGTCGTCAATGGACACTACAAAGTGAAGTCTGGCCCTGTCGAACAACCACAAAAAATCTGATGACTCCATCAACAGCTGCTGAGCCACCACCGGAGAAAGCACCGTATTTTCAGCCATGGCGTGAATCGGAGTCACACCCTCCCCCCATTTGAAAGGCATGTCCCACTTCCCTCGGATGGGCTTCACATAGAAGAACTTGTCCTTCCAAACGCCGTGCGAGCTGATCGTCGCACCCATAATCCTCTTTGTGGAATCCCCCGAGATATCCCTGTGACGGATGTGATAAAAGGGGTATCCCCCAGGCGACACCCCCACATCAAAAATCGAAAGAAAATGGTCCACCTTGCACTCATACCCCTTGACATTACACCAAAACACATAAATGCAGAGGGCGGCGTAGCCATTGGGCACCAACTGACTCAGACAGATTCCACAAGTCTTGAAAACTTTGCAGAAAAAGGATGGCATAAATGAACGCCACCCGTAATTCACCTGCGCGAAATACACAGTGAGCATACCCGCGGGAGGATAACACGCCCTCTGATCTTCCAAGGGAATGTGAACAGTCACATTCGCCATCGCAGTCCCCGTGGCCTTGAATAACTCCATGACCTGCTCGTAAGTAACCACGGACCGAACATTCTCAATTTTAGAGAAATCACGAACATGGGGTGTCTTCGATTTTGAAACCCTAGTTTTTTTCGCGGAGGCAGCGCCGCTCCCCTCAGCGACAGCAGCTCTCCTCTTACGAGTGGCAGCGGCAGGCCCCACGATAGGAGCAGGGGCAGAAACAGGAGCGGGAGCATCAACGGAAGTGGTGTTGACAGAAGAGGCCATCTTCTTTTGGGCGAGAAGAGAGATTTTGCGAAATTGATAAAAGAAAAAAGAAGCGAGAGGAAGAAACTTTGAGAGGGGCGAAAATCGCTCTTTCTTGCTTAAGAAAATTGTATGAGTAGAGAGAATTTGAAGCTTGAAGAATTGGTGAAGAAAAATAGTACGAACGGAGGTATTTATAGGCAAACCGCCATTAAAACGTGCCCCGTTCCCCACACACCACATCTCCACTCAGGAAATGACGTGTCGCTCCACGCGCTAGCCGTTACTGCAGATCAACGGACGGATGAAGTGAATGCCATTTAAGACATCCAACGGCTAGAAAGAGCCGTTAGGGAAGCAACTCTTCATCTGGACCGCTACTTCCCAAGACCGAAAAGGTAATTTTGTTTTACAGTATTTTAAGTATATACTTATATACATATAATACCCCGTAAATCCTAAAAAAGAAGAGAAAAATTCCATCCCCCTCGGAAAAATCACCAAAAAATAAGAAAAAGCCCCTTGTCTCACAGATGCCACGAAATGAAATTTCACTCGTCTCTGCGAGAACGCTCGAAATTTGGGGGGGGGGGGGGCTAGTGTTAACCCTAAAAAATAAATAAGGGATTATATTAGTTAAACAAAAGATTAACCCTTAAATTAGGGATTAATCCCACAGACGATACTGTAGTCACGAACACTCTCGTATGTCACATACCCGACTACGGTATGACGTGGCACCCGAAGAGATAATAGAGCCCTTCGGATCTCACATACCCGATTGTGGTACGACATGACATCCGAGTGGGCACCAAAGCGTCCCTTGGAAAGTCAAGATGAATAAAATAAGATATCAACGTGGCATCGGAAAAAGAATAAACCCCGGTGGACCCACGCGACCCCGATATCCATCACTGCGCCAAGAGGGACCATCGTACGAGAATACTTCCTTGCTGAACACTCCCACGGAAAAAGCCCTCGGAATCGACACCCCGAAGGCTGAACTCACAGAACAGTGCCTTACTCAAGGCACAAATCATCAAAGTCACTTACCACGAAGACCCGAGCCAAGAAAGTTACTTAGCCAAGGCTAGGAAGCCCTCGGAGAATTATTCCGAAGGAACTACTACCCTACTGACGACAAAAAGCGCTCGGAACCCATGCCATGGAGATCCAGACGCAAGAGCACAACCGTATTTGCACATTGAAGCCCTCGGAGCTCCCATCGCGAACAGGAAGAAGCAAATCTGCCTCTCGGAAAACCTTACCAAAGAAGACGATTAGAAAATAACCACCCCCGGAGCTGTAACATCCTCGGACGACCACTTCACTTCAGCTAGTGAACCTCCCCAAGAAATCCAAACCCTCGGAAAGAAGAAAACAGAAGATCCCGTCCATCGAAGAGAAAAAACAGAAGGAACAACCCCTCGAAACTCACTGGAGCCCTCGAAAATGATAGAATTTATCCTCATCAGCGCCCTGTCAACAGATATACATTATCTTATGGAAGGACACTTGTAACACATGCAACACTACACTTGTAACACATGCATAGTGACTCAAGCACCCTCCCATGCACCCTACAAGAAATCCTATATAAAGGAGGGGCAAAAGAAAAGGAGAGGGGGAGGATTTTTAGGAGACAAGTTAAGGAATTGGAGAAAAGGTAGAAAATAGCGCAAAATACATACTGTGCACACAAACTCACTCGGAAAAAAGCATAAGGTCATACTTATGATATTCAGGAGTGAGAAGTTCAGTGAATAAAGGAAGGATATTCTCGTAATTTTCCATAATAGTCATTTACTCTCTTTGAACCACGGATAACGGCGTTCCGAACTTACAAATAATTCAGTTAATCGGGTATTATTCCAAACCTGTTAACAATAATCAATTTCAAATAGAGAGGTATGTTTAAAATCTACACTCGATTAACGTTTCTAAGTAATTAGCATGATGAAAATCAAATTTGATCAATGTACATGCTCACCATTATAATTACTTATGGTACTATTATATTACTTGTATTTATTAATTCTTTTTATATAATTCTTAAAATGAAATAAGCTAGTGGAACTTTCACTAACCAGTAACCACTGACGGCTAGGACTGTGCATTTGGATTGAATCAAATCGTATCGAATCGACATTGGTATTTGATTTCAATCCTGGCAAAACAAGAATTGAAACCAATATCAAATTAGACGATCACATATCGATCTAAAATCATTTGATTTCGATTTGATTCACTCCGATTTTGATTCTTTTTTCTTTTAATTAATATTTTAGCTTTAACGAACAAACGTTGTATAGTATTTTTATTTTGTGTCTGAAATTACATAAAATTTGAAGTAAACATGATTGTTTATTAGTTTTATATTTAAACTAACCTGGATTAAATAAATAGTTAATATTTCATTAGTCTTATATTTATTTATTTATTATTTTTTAACTTAATTTAATATACTTTAATATATTTATTTAAATACACATTAAGATGATTATTTGACTTGATTCCAATCTTAACCCTGAAATCAAGGATCAAATTGAAAGGAAGGTTCGATTGTTGGACAAGAATTGAAATCGGATCAAATATTTGATTTGATCCAAAAATTGAATCATTGGACCGATTTCCAAATGAATCCGATCGGGTGTGCACACACCCGGCGACATTGACGACACGTCAAGATATTTTGTCTCACAGTTAACATTTTACACCTGCACCCTTACAAAAATAAGAAATTCCAAATCGCGCCCAAAATCGAGAATAATTAAACATTTCAACCAGCGGCCTAGATTCCATCGTTGTGTTTGTTCCCTTTCACTCTCTCTCTCAGCTCAATCAATCACTGTACGGAACTCGAGATTCAGTTGGGGTGCAACTGGCGCATTACTCCTTTCCACTGCTCCTGATCTCGCTATCGTGCGCCATCGTCGCGTTGCGTGCGCCGTTTCCTTTCACGCGATCGATCGACGACGCCGTTTCGATGTCGAAAGCTAGGGTTTACGCCGACATCAACGTGGTACGGCCGAGGGAGTATTGGGATTACGAGAATCTCACTGTTCAGTGGGGGTAGGTAATTAATTAGTGAATTAATTATGAACAGTAATTTGTTTCATTAGTTTGTTTATTATGAAGGATTCATGATTAGTTCATATTTATTTAATTAACTAAATATGAACAGTAATTGTTAATTAGTTTGTTTATGATTTCAATTGAATTAGTGTAATTGAAGTTTATAGTAAGGGGATAATTTAGTTAGTTTGTAGTGATAGTACCAATATGTCGCGGGATTGATAATTATCGACTCGATTTAAGCTCGTGTGTTTGGTCTCGGATAAAGTCCTCCGAGAGTGTAGAAGAAGAGTGAAGATACTCTCCAAGATCATATTAGAGTTAATAGTGTGGACTCCGATGCCTTTTGAGTGGTATGGTTTTGAGAAATATGATGTGGTCTCGAGATATCTCAGAGACGAGACCGCGTTGCTTGTATCGGAATGACTAGGATGTTTCTTTTTGAATGTGTTTGGGGGGGTCTTGTTGAGGGTCAAGTTTGTGCTTGAGGAAGTCGTGGAACTTTACTAAGCCCAATAGAGTGTTTCTTGCTTACTAGATTCAGTTGGTGTAGTGATGTGTATGAATAAGATAATGATATTGGCTATGAAGGTCGTTTGATAAATTGAAGGGGTTTTAGGATATTTAAATCATGTTAACAGTGAATATTGTGGTGGGATACCTATCAGAGAAAGAAAAAGGAAAGCAAAATGGTAATGGTGATTGGATTGTTTACTTGCCTAGTCTCTCCAGAAACCATTTTCATGCCCACTTCAATAAAAGATATTTACGATGGATGGAGTGTGTAAATGAGGAGGTGAGAATATGTAGTGTGAGATCAGAACCAATGAAGTTGTGCTATTTTTACATTGGTCAACTCTTATCTTATAAGTTTCATGTAGTTCCCTTGCCTCGAATTTAACTCACTTGACAACGTATCTGAGATATTCATGTTTTGATCCTCAGTGTAAGATAGTTTAAGGTCTCCAATTTATGCTTACTGGAGGGTGAAGTCTTCCACTTTTGCCATTTATGTTTTAATAAAAAAGGTCTAAACCTTATGAGATCTCTTCTTTCTTTTGGAACAAGATTCTCTAGTGAATGCATGAACGTTGAGTAGCAGTCAATTTGAGATGTAACTTAAGTTCTACAATTTTCGTTTTCAGCGAGCAGGATGATTATGAGGTTGTTCGCAAAGTAGGAAGGGGAAAGTACAGTGAAGTTTTTGAAGGTATATATCTCAACAGCAATGACAGGTGCATAATTAAGATTCTGAAACCTGTCAAGAAGAAAAAGGTACTTTTTTATTTTTTATTTTGTATTTTTTATTTTTTTACTTTTTTATTGTATAATTTCCTCGTCTGAACTGAAGAATGATGTATTATGATAACTTGATTTTCAATTCACATTTTCAAAGTCCTTTTGTCTTCAATGACCAAAATTGGTTGTGCCACTACTTTCCTAGTTTGTAGATACAAGGAAAACTGTTAACTTAGCTGAAATTGGTGTTCAATTAAATACAAGGAAAACTCTTAATGTAATCGAAAGTATGTATATTTATATAGGCGTAGATTTCTTTCACGAACTAGGATAGAGTGGTGCTGCATGGTTTCGTTTCATCTTATCCAGTCCATTACAAATATTTCTGTATATTTCTGAACTCACAGAAGTACTTTCTTCATGTATTAGTTGATATGATGAACCTGAGCAGGCTAATGATAAATATATTACCTAATTTATCTTCTATTTACTTGTGCAGATTAAAAGAGAGATCAAGATATTGCAGAACCTTTCTGCGGGCCCCAATATTGTCAAACTCCTGGATGTCGTCAGAGACCAGCACTCTAAAACTCCCAGCTTGATATTTGAGTTTGTGAATAGTACCGATTTCAAAGTTCTGTATCCTACATTGACAGATTATGACATACGTTACTACATATATGAGCTTCTCAAGGTGAGTAGAAAGACCATTTGATTAACATTTCCATGTGATCAATTACCTTTTTATTTTACTAGTTTAACATAAGACAATAGATGTATAGATTTAGAGTTCAGATATGGCTTACAGTAATTCATGATAGATAGTGGCTGAAAGACTTATAAATGCTTTGTGCTCCCACAGGCTCTGGATTACTGTCACTCACAGGGAATAATGCACAGAGATGTTAAGCCTCACAATGTAATGATTGACCATGAGTTGCGAAAACTTCGTTTAATTGACTGGGGTCTTGCTGAATTCTATCACCCTGGCAAGGAGTATAATGTTCGTGTTGCTTCAAGGTAAAATATGAGAAATCTTATATGGGTATAAACCATAAACCACCTTCTTATGACATGCTTCGATCAAGATAGTACAGTTTCATGCGTTCAGTTATTGTGCGTGTTTTGCATTTTATTGATAAGTAGTTGGACCTCTGGTTATTGTCGCGGTGAATTCTTTGAATGCTTATTTATTATTTTATGCTGGCTCTTATAATTCTTTTGAAAGTAACATGCATATGCACCGACCAGTACTCTGGTGGCATCATTTCGTCTTTTAGGAGTTTCTGGTCCATGTATCTATTCTCGGTATATTATGTTCATACCTGCACCTGAACTTCATGTGACTAAAACCTCTCTCTGTTTAGTAGCTTATTCGTTTGCTGTTGGTCTTTTGAGGAGATTTTGTTAAATTGGAAGTGGTAAGCCCTGGCTTTTTCCCTCGTGGTTTCAATCCCCATTATACGTAATGCAGAACTAGTTTACTACCATGTGGCATGTTTCCTTGTCTGCTGGGCAGCTAGTACTGTTTTTCATAATTCGGACCATCTACCTAAAATAAAGCGTGTTATACAATTGGTGAAAAGAATTGCAACAAGTGCTCATTTTATGAATAAATGCCTTACAACCTATAATGACTAGAAAATAGTTAAACAATATTTTTTGTTAGTTACAGTTACGTTCTTGAATAAGGCACGAGTTTGTAGCAGACCTTTGATACCTTCTTTTATTGGTTGATGATGACTAGAACAACGAAATCATTACCTTTTCGTGTCCTCCTTTCGTGGCAATAAATCCTTCTCAATTTCTCTGGTGGACTTTGCTTATTTGCTGACACACTCGACCTGATTCTTTAATTTTTTCTCTTTATACTTCAGATACTTCAAAGGTCCAGAACTACTGGTCGACTTGCAGGATTATGACTATTCGTTGGATATGTGGAGCCTTGGTTGCATGTTTGCAGGAATGGTGAGAGTCTTATAAAGGAAGGGTCTATTTGGTTTCTGATGGATTTTTTTCCCTGCTGCAACTTACTATTCAAGTGCCTATAATGCTTCTTGTACTCAATGTAGATTTTTCGCAAGGAACCTTTCTTTTATGGGCACGATAACCAAGATCAACTCGTAAAAATTGCTCGGGTAAGAAACTTCAGCTTGTGTACTTCAAACTAAATTTTTGATGTTCTACCTTGTCATGGCTGCTGACATTTCACTATTTTTGGTTAATTTTCTGACACACATTAGTTCTTGACAAACAGAAATTCTACTTCATCATATGAATAACTGAAATTAAAGAGCGTTTTGTAGCAGATATATTATTATAACCGGCTTTTCACATGCTATAGACCTTTCATAGCATTGTAGTCATGTTTAATGAGCTTATAAATTCATTCTACAGAACTTCCCTCGGTTCTTCAAAAATTGGATTAGTGCCAGTGTAACGTTTTCTTACTTGCAAACACTTTATTGTTTGTTCATCAATTTAAAGCTAGTATTGTTGTTTCAAAACTCAGACTTAGACATACAGCATGGATTGCATTTAGTGGTCATTTAAATAAATAGTAGTTCAAATAACAGCTGTTCAACACTCATCAATATAGAATTGTCATTGAAGCAAACTTCTGATGCAAGTGGGTCAGCGGTAACAACAAACTGTGCTTTGCCAAGTTAATTGGGTGTTTGGTTAACGAATTATTCTGTTAGGTACTCGGAACTGATGAGTTGAACGCTTATTTACACAAATACCGATTGGAGCTTGATCCTCAACTTGAAGCTCTTGTTGGAAGGTATGCTACAAAAACTCTAATATGCTAGAGCAGATTCCCTAAGTACTTGTTGATTAGCTATGATGTAACTGCTCTTTTGTCTTTTCTATCTTCTGATGAGATGTGGTTGAAAGCAAAAGCAATTTTCCTCTGTTTCGGGCATGTACTTATTAAGTGACTTTCTTTTCCAAATCCCAGACACAGCAGGAAGCCTTGGTCAAAGTTTGTTAACGCGGATAATCAGCACCTCGTGTCGCCAGAGGTCATCAACTAATTTTCTCGTAATTTCTTTTATTCTTCCCGAAATAACGTGGCAGTCCTTTTTATAATTTTTTTCTTGATGTCCTAGCAGGCCATTGATTTCCTTGACAAACTCCTGCGTTATGATCATCAGGATAGACTCACAGCAAAAGAAGCCATGGTATTTTTTTTTTTTTTTTTTTTTTTTACGATATCTCTGGAACTTCCTATCAGTGAACTTGCTAAATACATGATTGTTGCCATGTCACCAGGGCCACCCCTATTTCTTGCAAGTGAGGGCTGCGGAAAATAGCAGGGCAAGGACTCAATAGCCTCGTCGACTCATTCTGTAAAACAAAAGATTTTATGTTGTAATGTAACTAAATATTTAACACCTTAGTTAAGCATCTTTTTTTAAGTTTGCTCATGTACTACAACCCCTTGAAGTTTGTTTTGTATTAGGTAACAGCATTTAGCTTTGATGATGTTTCATGTACGAGTTCATATTTCTCTCTGTTTCAGATTAGTTTGTTTTCTTGTACCTGTTTTTAGGCTATCTTTTCGCGGAAAGTTATCTCTCATTCTTGTGGTTAATTTTCGCCACGACTGTAAAGTAAATTTTAGACAAAATTAATGTGTAAGAGGAGATGCATCTATTAGACACTGTTGAGTTCTCAAGCGTGAGGATGAAATGGAGTGAAAGTCGCAGGATTTATTTTCTAAAAGGTTAATACTCTCTAATCTGTTCTTGATCTGTGGCTATTCTTCACCTTGGATTCCCGGACAACTTTCATGAAGAGACGTCTGCAAAAGTGTAAAATAATGCAACAATCCCAAATGTTTCCTCGTATAGAAAAATGGAAGAACGAATAGTATCGATCCATATCAATATAATCATAAGCAAGAAAGTTAACATCGGTGTATATGGTAAATATATGGTTGTACTTTTTAGTTAGCCAGACAATAGAGATAAATAATTCATCTGCTAATTCATGCAAATAAAAACTAACTTTTCCCTTCAAGTGTACAAAGCTTAATTCAGTAAACAGAGAAAATACATTCAGTAAATTGTGGATAAAAACCTGAAAGACTGACCGGTAGCCCAAGGATGGATGTAAAAATAAATTTCCAAATGTCTTCATGTGTTGAAAGAGACTCACACACACAAGGAACCACACCACAACTTGTGACCATGCACGCATGCGAGCACACACGGACACACACAAGATTGAGAAGGAGGGTCGTAAACCTCTTATTCAAACTTCAGTGATGTGCAAGCTGGGCCTTTAGGATATGTTAACACCAAGTCTTTGATAATTGTCTTTGGAACAAGTGGCTTCTTATGAAAACGAACGACGACCCTTTCAAGTTTCACTGAATTCTTCAACATAAACCTCACCAATTGAAGTTCGCATTCTGTTCCCAAGAATCTCAAAAATATGATGCCCTTCAGGTGAGACAACATGCAAGATGGCACAGATCCTACCGCGTGAAAATTATAATCTTCGACATAATGACCACCTTCGGGGTGCTGGAGAACAAAACAGAAATATGCAAAACTAACCATTTTAGACAGGGCACAGTCTTACTAAGCATGATATATGAAACACGACAAGGAGATGCGACCTCTGTGTTATAACTTACCGGAGAGATGAAGAGCGTTTTAAGAGTTGGCGCCATGTGAAGGAACTCTAGAAAAGCTTCAACGCTACCACATACTATCAGTTGCACAACTCCCAACTTATCAAACCTGGGAAGTGCAAGTCCTGGCATTAACTGGGCATACGTCTTGACAGATAAACAAGAGTTAGTTTCAATATGTAAGTAGTCGAGCTAGTAAAAGAATAACCCAAGTAAAAGATGGAACACGAAAATGCATCAAATTACTTTACAATTATGAGCTGTTTGCATGTGTTACGTTTATTCTACTAGTCTCGATTACATTGACTCATGCGTGCATAGGATGAAGCACAAATGCGTAAATTATTTGTTAACTGACACTCTATCGAAGTTACATTCAGTCACCTATTATTGTTGGCAAAGGAATGTGTGTTTTATATGGTTATTATCTCGTTCTTCCATAAGCTCCACAGAAGGAATGTTATCCAAAAGCATATAGACGAATTATATAATGGAGAAACCTATTAGTGTAGATGTAACAAACCTTAGTGAGGTGACCGAGAAGTCTCAAAGTGTTCACAGCCGAGAAGTCTTTGATCGATGTTCGTGATATTGATCCACTAGTTCGAACGAATGGATGATCACATCTTCGACTCCCCAAGATGCACGCAAAGTCAATTGATGATGCATTCAGATCAAAATTATCGAGCAGCACACCACCAAAAATAGTAAAAACCTCAAGCTTTGCTCCACGAATTTTGATAAGGAAATCATTTTCTACGACTTTAACGGAATGATAAATAAAAGTGGTCAATGAGGGCGAGCTGATTTCCACAAACTTTACATTACCCCAAGTACAATTCTCTAGTTCAAGTGTTTTGAGGACGGGGAATGTCAATATGAGTCGGTCATTCTTAGCAAAATGATGCTCATTTACGAAGTGAATCTTACAAAGATATAAGAATTTAAGGTTGCAAAAATAATCCTTGACATGAACTTTTGTAATGCAGCGCAATTTAAGTCGTAAGCGGGTCAATGAAGTATTCTCCAAAAGGTTACGTGGTAAGGTAAACCATTCGCCACCAGGAGAAACTATGTTAATACTCTGAATACTACTACGCTTCAATAGAGAAGATATCCATGTTTTCAAGTCAGTTGGGGCCCGATGCAAAGATCTACATGAAAGACTAAAATCTTGGATATTCTGAGAAAGCCGAAATATCCTGTTAACAAAGTTAACAAAACTAACTCTCGTCTTCATTGTTGGATGGTTATAATCAATTTTTATAAGATAAGCACTAGCCCATTTGTATTTCCAATCTTTGGCCAAAACACTAGTTCGTACCGCATCCACCGTGGGTAAGAGGGAGATGATGCGAATAATCACGTCGTTTGGTAAATCATTTATGCTTGTAACTCCACTCCCGTGAGAGTCACACACTTGAATGTTTCCCTTCATGAGTTCAACAATTCACCTGCTTGATGCAGAAAATCAAAGACTTAGTCAAATACATATAGTTGAATTAATGCAAAACTGATCAATCAAATGTACGTAGAACTATGATTGAATTTATCATTGACATTATTATTAAAAGAGTAGTATGTAAAATTAAATCAGACAAGTGCAACTATTAGAAGAATATCAATCAAGCAAATAATCGTTGACATTAAATTCACAATACACAATTCTTTTACCCAATTTTATCTGAAGTTTTCCGAGTGATGGAAAAGACTGCTGGTAGAACTACCCCAATAATTATTGAGGGTAGTGGGATGGCAACTATTGAGGGTAGTGGGATGGCAACTATTGAGGGTAGTGGGATGGCATTTGGTTGGCCAATGGTATTGTGAAACCATACATGGTTTCATTGATCAGCTTTGCACTTTTGCCTATAAATAGGCAAAGGCTTTTGCAGATGAAAACATCCCATTTCCAGTGCTTCTTTCTTTTCTCTCTAATATACTTGTAGTATTGTAAAATATTGGAAAACTACAAAATGTAGTTAAGGAGTGGTGAAAGTGAAAGGGCTCTTTAGAGATTATTGAGATGAGAATACTTTGAATTATATTTAGCTGACATTGAATTTACATGATCGGCTCCAATTTATAATGAAAATATCTAAACAACTTCGTAAAATCACTCTATAATATCGGTAAACTAATATCGGTAAACACTTAATTTATTCAATCCACTATATAATATCGGTAAATAATTAACAATACCAAAATTATTTGGAAAGTTTCACAAACAATATACCTTCCGAATTAAGAATAAATGTCACATTAAAAGTTGCGTGATTCCAATGTAGTTAACAATATGACTGACTATATTTGTATAACAATCTTTTGTTCTTCACAGTCCAAAATCAACTCAAATTACAAGAACGAAAATAGACAGTGGACAACTTTGATTAGCTACCTTTTCATCATTTCATGGGAAGAGGACGTGAGGACGTGCCTAATAAAACGAACACGGATAATTTTCTACAAATTCTAACATCACTGTTACTAGCGAAAGCACTAGAAAAAAAGGGAAGAAGTGAAAATGTTAATTAAATAAAAAATTAGATTGAAAGATGAATGTCCGTGTTCTATACAATGCAAAACTTGTCGAAAACTCCAAGTTTCGCCCAAAATTGGAGGACGAGGTTATAAACACCTTGCATGAAGAACGTTAAAGAGTTTATAATAAAGACCTAATGAGAAGAATGGCTAAATAATCATCTACAAAATCAATCCTCTTCAATCTGTTCTTGATCCCTGATCCATTTGGTGGCTACCCATTTTTCACCTTTGATTACCGGACAACTTCCATGAAGAGATGTCTACACAAGTGCAAAATAATGCAACAGTTTTAAATGTTTCTTCGTACAGAGAAGTGGAAGATGATTCGAATGAAAATAATCATAGGCAAGAAAGTTAACATCATGGTCTCGATGAAAAATATTTCCCTCCAGTCGCTGTAACACATGCACACAGTTGACAAAAAGTCCAAAGTTAAACTAAATTAGACTGCTTCTCCAGTAAAGTACTCGAGTCGATCAAGACTAAGTTTGATGCTTCGTAAAATTACATTAAAATCCTTCTCTTAGAGAGCATGATCCATATGTGAGATCCCTTTCTGTTTTCTTTTGCCAGTCTGATCTATTTTCTTTGCCAGATGAACTATATTCAAGATGAATTTTTCCGAGGTTCGGTCAACAAGAGTTTAAAAGGGATGATTGTGTTCATCATCATGCCAAAAGTACGGAAAAATCTTACCTAAGCTAGGTCTATGGTAGACATTGCACCCACTAGTTTTCGTGTACTAGAATTTGCGGCTAGCCGGCTACAATTATGTAATGTGTTTGATGTTGTTTTCAGATAATATGATGAAATTGAATCCAGTCTTATAAGTGAGAATAACCCACAAAAGGCCTATATGATACAAAGTAAAGACATTTGGCGGCTACTTATACTTACAGGATCGATTGTGCCGTTGACGAACATTGAGTAGAATAAAAGTCCATCTCCTCTGCGAGGCTTTACTTTTAGGCCAAGACATTTGGTAAAATCCATATCGTCCATGTTCTGGCCATTCTGTTAATTAAGCAGGATTAAACAAGAGTTAATACAGTAACCGCCAGAAAATGGGGAGAAACACGTTGGATGCCTTACCTCGAAAGGAAACATGGTTTCACCGCCTTCTTCAACGTCAGATAAATACAGAAGAAAAGAAGCAACCTAACCAAGTTCAATCAATATGA